>CAKJTW010000102.1:1481875-2963750 GCA_917880005.1 Nanger dama | reverse complement strand
TAGTAGTTTGTACTTCTTAGTTCACTCAGTTGTGTTTGACTCTTTGTGACCCCATGGACTGTAGCCCACCAGCCTCCTATCTCCATGGATTTCTCCAAGCAAGAATACTGGAAAGAGTAGCCATTCCCTTCTCCAGGGGATCTTCCTGACCCAGAGACTGAACCTGGGTCTCCTGCATTACAGGCAGATTCTTTACTGTCTGAACCACATCTTGCCTCCTTAACTGTTTCCTTTTCCACTGGTAAACACTAGTTTATCATCTATATCTGTGAGTCTATTTTTCTTTTGTTATATTCACTAAATTGTTTTACTTTTTAAAAGATTTCACATTGAATAGATGTAATCTAGTATTTGACTTTTTAAAATTTATTTCATTAAGAGTCATACTCTAGGCAGAATCCCACTATTTTTTATGGATGAGTAATATTTCATTATACATGTGTGTGTGTATCCCCCATATGTTCTTTATCCATTCGTCTGCTGATGGACACCCAGGTTGCTTTTGTATCTTGACTATTGTAAACAATGCTATTAGGAACATCAGGATGCATGTAGCTTTTTGAATCACTTTTTTTTCAGATATAATGTTTTTGTTTTTTTCAGATATACACGCAGGAGTGGAATTACTCACTCATGTGGTAGTTCTAGCTTTAGTCTTTCAAGGAATAATCATACTGCTCTCCACAGTGGCTGCACCAATCCACATTCCCACCAACAGTGTACTAGGGTTCTGTTCTCTCCATATCGTCACCAATGTTCTCGTTTGTAGATTTTTTTAATGATAGCCATCCTGCCATCCTGACAGGTATGAGGTGATATCCTGTGGTTCTGATTTGCATTTCCCTGATAATTAGTGACATCAAGCATCTTTTCATGTGGCTGCTGGTAATCTGTATATCTTCTTTGGAAAAATGCTTATTCAGGTTGTATTCTCATTTTTTAAATTTTATTTTATTTTTTATTTTTATTTATTTATTTAATTACAATACTGTATTTGTTTTGCCATACATTGACATGAATCAGCCACAGGTTTGGATATTTTAATATTGAGTTGTGTAAGCTGTTTCTGTATTTTAGATATTAACCTGCTTTTGGTCATATCATTTGCAAATATTTTCACCCATTCAGTAGGCTGTCTTTTTGTTTTGTCTGTGGTTTCTTTTTCTGAGCAAACACTTTTAAATAATTCAGTCAGTTCAGTTCAGTTCAGTCACCCAGGGGCCCGACTCCCTGTGACCCCATGAATCGCTGCACACCAGGCCTCCCTGCTCACCACCACCTCTTGGAGTTCACTCAGACCCATGTCCACCGAGTCCGTGATGCCATTCAGCCATCCCATCCTTGGTCGTCCCCCTCTCCCCCTGCCCCTAATCCCTCCCAGCACCAGAGTCTTCCCCAACGAGTCAACCCTTCTCATGAGGTGGCCAAAGCATTGGAGTTGCAGTTTTTAAAACATGTTTAAAAAAGCATTTGACTAAGAAATGCCCAGATGACCTTTCTATTCTCTCTACAGAAAAAAAAGTACAAAATATGCTTACAGGGAAAGGTAACCACTCAATATTTCCCCAAAGCTGTGGGCTACAGGTGTGCAGGGGGTAAAATGACTAGGAATTTTGTTTTCAGATTTTTTTTCTGACATTCCTGATGATAATAGTATTTTTTATCTTTCTAAATATATATAAGTTGCAGAACTGTCTTATTTTAAAGAAAATACTGACTTTCAAACTTAATATAATGGTCATATATGAACATTATATGTTCGATATAATGTATCTCTCTTTATTGGTGAGACCCCCATATTATTATCCTTAGGTTTGCCAAAACCTATATCAGCCCCTGAAAACTATTAGAACATTTTGCTATCATGTTCCAAAGAACACAGTCCTTCTATTACAAGCAAACTTCAATATTATATCAAATGCATCCCATCTTGCTTCCTTCCTGGGTCCACCCTCTGTAAATTTTGCTCTGGGTTTTCTCCCCTTCTGGTGGCAACTGGCTACCACAGTGTCATAGGAGAGATGTCTCTCCTGGTTTTGACATTCATAAAGGTCAGTAGTTAGTTAAGTTTATCCAATTAAAAGGAAACAACTTCGCACTACATGAGCCGTCAATGATAGAAGCGCAGCTAGCTTTACCACTGACCTAGTTACAAATATACAATAAAAATATAATGCTAGGACCTTTTCCTCCAAAATATGCACTTAAAATATTCTTCCCACTTTCTGTCGGTTTGCTGTCTGCATTGGGCTATTTAGAGGAAACTAGATGGTCAGTGCTGAGGTCTCAGTAAGAGTCCAGAGTTAATACTAATAAGAGAGTCTAACTGAAAAGACTCTGTGTAAATCCTTCTTCCTGCCTCCAATCATAGGAATGCTATACTTGATTAACTAGAATCACCCTGGAAATTGACTTCCAAACACCCGCTGGAGGTGCACATGGCTTTGAAATAGGTAGGTGCCCTGACTTGGATCCAGTGACAACGTTTTCCTCTACTTCTGTTAAGGTGTTACTTTCAGACCTGTCAGTTCAGTTCAGTCGCTCAGTCGTGTCTGACTCTCTGTGATCCCATGAATTGCAGCATGCCAGGCCTCCCTGTCCATCAACAATTCCCAGAGTCCACCGACACCCATGTCCATCGAGTCGGTGATGCCATCCAACCATCTTATCATCTGCCATCCCCTTCTCCTCCTGCCCTAAATCTTTCCCAGCATCAGGGTCTTTTTCAGTGAGTCAGTGCTTCACATCAGGTGGCCAAAGTATTGGAGTTTCAGCCTCAACATCAGTCCTTCCAAAGAACACCCAGGACTGATCTCCTTTAGAATGGACTGGTTGGATCTCCTTGCAATCCAAGGGACTCTCAAGAGTCTTCTCCAGAGCCATAGTTCAAAAGCATCAATTTTTTGGTGCTCAGCTTACTTTATAGTCCAACGCTCATATCCATACATGACCATAGGCTTGACTAGATGGACCTTTGTTGGCAAAGTAATGTCTCTGCTTTTGAATATACTATCTAGGTTGGTCATAGCTTTCCTTCCAAGGAGTAAGCATCTTTTAATTTCATGGCTGCAATCACCATCTGCAGTGATTTTGGAGCCCAGAAAAATAAAGTCAGCCACTGTTTCCACTGTTTCCCCATCTATTTGCCACGAAGTGATGGGACCGGATGCCATGATCTTAGTTTTCTGAATGTTGAGCTTTAAGCCAACTTTTTCATTCTCCTCTTTCACTTTCACACCTGTCATATTAAGTCCTAAAAAATTATACTAGAGTTAGTAGATTTCAAGCCTCTGCTATACAGATGATTTAATTCCCAATATGATAAAGAGGATCATTAAAAAGTCAATCATGAAATGCCCATTTTGCTTAAACCAGCCTAACAGAGGCAATTTGTGAGGTTGTTACAGGCTGAATGCTGTTCAGGCAAAGTACAATCAATGGTCATCATAATTAAATATTCAACATCTTCCTCACTAATTGATTAGATGTAATTCACGGATCATCTAGATGCTGGCTTCACTTTAAAATCACAAACTTAAAGACATCAATAAATATTTCCTATATATTAAGAAAATGGGTTTTAATTAAAATAATTGATTTTCCCCCCTCACACTCGTGGCTGACTACAGCACACAGCCAGAATGTCTGCTGTGTGCTATTTAAGTTATGTTTGATCAAATAAACCCATGTGCTGCTTTATTAATGTAGATTTACGCTTAAAACTCTAGCTGAGAAGATTTATAGCACAAGGGGAAGGCCTTATTTTATATACTAAATGGAAAAGTGCATCAGTCTGTTTACTTTTGTTTTTGTTAATACTGTATAGTATTATAGACACACAAAATTTAAATCTAATCAAACAGAAATACAAAATCAGTATCATTATTCCTATAATCAATTTAAGTGAATTTATCCTTGTGAAACATAGATGTTCCTAAAAGGACATAAATACATTTGCTATGTACACAGAGAATTACATTCCTAATGTCCAAATTGATCTCACTTTTAGACACTGTCCTGTTAAATTCTCAAAAATGGGAAGAATTCTACATGAAATTAAAAAATCGCTCTGTCTTATACACCTATTATAGGTTACGATTTTGCACTTGGTTCCTAATTTGTTAAGTTTTGTTTGTCCTTTCACTTATTGACTCCTTCACCACCCACTCTTCAGCACTTCCTTTCCCCAGTCTTAAATACTCACACTCTAGTGGAGGGGCAGAGTAGCCCACATCCGGAAACTGGAGTCCCAGATGACACCCAGACGGGCTGAGCCAGAGCCTGCAGTTTCACAGTGGTCCCAGAAATACATACAAACTACCAGAGCTCAGTGGACTGACTGGTGATAGGCAGACAGACGTGCTACAGTTCAAGGCTGCCTGACGTGCCACAGAAGTTGGCTTGCTTGTTTGATTTAGCTCAATTTAATTTTGTCATTGCAATACTTAAGAAGGGGCTTTCTTGATAGCTCAGCGGGTAAAGAATCCTGCCCACAGTGCAGGAGACGCAAAAGACACAGGTTCGATTTGTAGGTCAGAAAGATCCTGTGGAAAAGGAAATGGCAATCCACTCCAGTGTTCTTGCCTGAACCATCCCATGGACAGAGGAGCCTGGCAGCCTACAGTCAATGGCATTGCAAAGAACTGGACACAGCTGAGCAACTAAGCATAACATAGAAACAAGTAAAAGGTTATCTTTAAATCTGTGAGAAGAATTCTTTGAATTCTACAGCCTTCTTGATGTTAGCAAACATTCTTGAACCAGCTGTTCCCAAACATACCTGCCTATGAGTTAAACTATCCTCAAGATAAACACATAAACTGATTTCCAGGAGTTCATATACCCTCTTTTCAGAATTAGCAAAGCATTTAGAATTAATAGTCCAAAGAAATAGTAAAGGAAGTGATCTCTTTACACAGGAGAGACCCCTCAGGTAAAGATTCTGAAACATTGAACACAGAACAGCAGGCAAATTTAATTTTAAAATTATCAAATGATTAGTAACAAGCAGGAGTTTCCAAATGTCAAGTGTATAATTATGAAATAAACAAGAGCTGTTTTTTTAAAATAAAAAAATAAAAATTATCAAATGATGTACTGAAGTTCTAGATCATCTAGAACCCAGATTTTTTAGTTTAAATAACGAGACCCAGAAACTAAAAATCACAGAAATACATAGATGGAGAAAACAAACAGAAGGTCTAAGAACCTGTGGCAGTGAATTCATTCTGATGTTGGGCTCTCTAATATAACTGTTGTTGTTGCTTAGTTTTTAAATCCTGTCTGACTCTTTTGCAACCCCATGGACTGTACCCCACGAGGCTCCTCTGTCATGGGGTTTCCCAGGCAAGAATACTGGGAAGAGTAGCTATTTCCTCCTCCAGGGGATCTTACTGACCCAGGAAGCAAACCCACATCTCCTGCATTGCAGGCAGATTCTTCACCACTGAGCCGTTAGGGAAGCCAACTGCTATCTCATAAATAACTTCATCCATATTACTAATGACAGCTTTACACCCTGACAGCAGTTCTGGGTGCCCACTGATCTCAAGCAACTTAATCTCTCTTTGGATCTAATTTTCCTCATTTGTTAAACTGAAGCAGAACACTAAAATTGTTTTCTAATGCACCTTTCCATGTTGTGTGTACTAATGAGAGCATCAGAACTGCCAAGATATGATAAAACAGCCAGTATTTTTAAAACAGGGGTCTAAATTTCAGTGAGATGAAGATTAGTACAAGCTGGTACAGAAGTTTCCAAAACAAAGTTCAAATGCCATAGTCATTCTTTCCTATGGAGACAATAGTCACAACACGACTAGCAATTTTCATTACCTTGGCATTATGAGAACTGTGTGTGGGGACAGTCAGATACTCGGGTTGGGTTTCTCTTATAACTAGTCACTTCTAACAAGGATTTAATAAATTTGATACCTATGAGCCTCTTCTAAAACAAAACGTTTCACAAGGATCCCTGCAATGATTGGGTTTCATTCAAATTATGATCCTAATATATGTCAGCACTGAAGAATTGATGCTTTTGTACTGTGGTGTTGGGGAAGACTCTTGAGAGTCCCTTGGACTGCAAGGAGGTTGAACCAGTCCATTCTGGAAGCAGATCAGCCCTGGGATTTCTTTGGAGGGAATGATGCTAAAGCTGAAACTCCAACACTTTGGCCACCTCATGCAAAGAGTTAACTCATTGGAAAAGACTTTGATGCTGGGAGGGATTGGGGGGCAGGAGGAGAAGGGGATGACAGAGGATGAGATGGCTGGATGGCATCACTGACTTAATGGACGTGAATCTGAGTGAACTCTGGGAGTTGGTGATGGACAGGGAGACCTGGCATGCTGCGATTCACGGGGTCACAAAGAGTCAGACATGACTGGCCGACTGAACTGAACTGAATATATGTCATAGGATCATATATATATGTTCCACATATATATATATATATATATAATGGAATATTATTTGGTCATAAAAATAATGAAATAATGTGATTTGCAGTGACGCAGATGGACCTAGACATTATCATATTAAGTGAAGTTAGACAAAGACAAATATTGTTTTCACTTATATGCGGAATCATGAACTTATCTCCAAAAGAGAAATAGACCCTCAGACATAGCAAACAACCTTATAGATTCCAAAGGTGAAAGTGGGGAGGGATAAATTAAGAGTCTGGGGTTAACATACACACACTACTATATGTAAAATAGATAATCAACCAGGGCCTACTCTGTAGCACAGGAAATTATACTCAGAATTATGTAATAAGCTATAAGGGAAAAGAATCTAGAAAAATAATATATATATATGTATATATAAATAAATCACTGTGATGTACACCTGAAACTTACAGGATACTGTAAATCAACTACATTTCAATAAAAACATTCTTAAAAAGTTACCATCTTTTTAATCATGTAAATGTAAAGCTAGGAATGCTTATAGGTTGCATATGACTATATATATAAAACAAATGCACATAAAACTATATTTTTTCTTAAAAATAAACTTTTAACAAAATCTTTATAAACATTAATATGCTGATTTTTAGTAACAATAAATTGCTACTCAAAACTTTTCTCACACAAATCAAGATCACCAATAATAATACAGTAATGATTATTACTACTATCAATATTTTTCACTAGGCCATTGTATTCTGATGAAGCTCTATTAAAATTCCAACAAAAATCTCTTTCATATGGAGCACTCTTGATATCATGTGCCTTCCTTTGCCCAGATCTGTCATTCACAGTGCAAGTTCATGTGCATCTTTTACTCATTAGCTGGAGGATAGTAAAGGAGTCTGCTTATAGCTTATGGAATCTTAAACACAATGCAAATAAGGCAGTCATGCTGATAATACAGTATATGGTCACAAAGAATTGCATAATCATAAAATGAAAACACAAATTTAAAACCTAGTTGCAGAGAACCAGAGGCTCCCTAGGAGGTCTTCAGAGCCCATTTCAAGAATGCTCTTCTCACCATTTAAGTGGTGCTCACAAGCAACGTCTATAGAGAAGTACAGCACAGTCATCCTGACCCCTGGTTGTTCACAGGGTACCAGAGTTTTCTACCAGCTGGGACAGAACAGGATCAGCCATAAGGCAACCCCCTCCAAGCCACCCAGCCACCAGCCTATAAACATGGAAAAAGACTACTGAATATTGAAGATATGTGTGTGTTCAGTTGGTCAGTCGTGTCTGACTCTTCTGTGACCCTACGGACTATATAGCTCACCAGGCTTCTCTGTCTATAGCATTTCCCAGGCAAGAATACTGGAGAGGGGAGCCCTTTCCTTCTCCGAGGATCTTCCTGACCTGGGGGCTGAAACTGCATCCCCTGCATTGCAAGTAGATTTTTCCCTACTGAGCCACCTGGGAAGCCCTGTATACTGAAGACAGTTCAGTTACAAAGGCTAGAGAGGCGTGAGAACAAACGATAATCCATCTCTTAAGAAACAGAAGTGCAGAAACAATCAGATATTATTTAATGCATATAAATTAAGTATCTGTTATGTGCCATAGTCTGTTATTTACAATAAGATGTGCCAATGATCAAAGATCAACATAATGAGTTAAAATATATGGCATGTTTAATTTGGGACCTAATTTGAATAATAACGCCTTAGTTTAGCATTATAACTGTATTAAATATAATGTTCCAGAAAGTATTTCTGGGTCTGTGATGTCTCTAGGTTATTGAAATAAACATAAATCTTTACCGAACTAAAATACAAAGAAATTTAAAAAAACAGCATAAGCTTGAATGCTTATAAGTTCAAAGCTGCATCAATACATCATTGTGAATTCACATGTGTTTTTGGTTACTTGTTGATTTGTCTCTGCTTCAGAGTTCAGAATAAACAGGGTGTGAAATCTTGGGCAGAACAACCTGAATCCTTTGCTGAAATCAAACCATAACATCAAAATTAAAAAGAAATCTTTCCATAAGACATTAACATAATGCCTAAATTTAATCAACAGATCATCAAGCATTTATTTTTCACTCAGGGTGGGACCGATGGATCGATATTCTGTTGGGCTCCTTCCAGGGATCCAGTGACGGAAGCTTCCCTGACTCTATTCTAGAACACCAGCCCCTGAGGTTTTCACATGAAAACTCAAACAGACAGAACCAAACAGTTTAGAACCTGTCAGGACTAAAATGTGTGTATGGAAGGTGTAAATTTTGGGGAACCTTAGGTAGAGAAAATGATAAAGGCCAGTTAAAGCTAGACTCAACTGAGAGGGGTTAATCTTTGCTTTAAAATAAATACTGTCTGGCAAATTCAAAAAAAAAAAAAAAACCTGAGATCATGACATCTAGTCCCATTATTTCATGGCAAACAGACGGGAGAAAAGTGGAAGCAGTGAGAGATTTTATTTGGGGGCACCAAAATCACCATGGATGGTGACTGCAGACATGAAATTCAAAGACTCTTGCTCCTTGGAAGGAAAGTTATGACAAACCTAGACAAACCTAGTAATAGAGACATTACTTTGATGACAAAGTCCATACAGTCAAAGCTATGGCTTTTCTTGTAGTCATTAATGGATGTGCGAGTTGGACCATAAAGAAGGCTAAGCACTGAAGAACTGATGCTTTTGAACTGTGGTGTTGGAGAAGACTCTTGAGAGTCCTTAGACACCAAGGAGATCAAACCAGTCAATTCTAAAGTAAATCAATCCTGAATATACTTTGGAAGGATTGATGTTGAAGCTGAAGCTCCAATACTCTGACCACTTGATGCGAAGAACCAAGTCACTGGAAAAGACCCTGATGCTGGGAAAGATTGAGGGCAGGAGAAGGAGGCTACAGAGCATGAGCTGGTTGGATGGCTTCACCAACTCAATGCACATGAGTTTGAGCAAACTCTAGGAGATAGTGAAGGACAGGGAAACTTGGTGTGCTGCAGTCCATGGGGTCACAAAGGGTCGGACCCAACTTAGCAACTGAACAACAACAATAAAAAATACATTATTATGCATTGGGGATATAAAGATTCCCACCCTGTGGAAGGTTTACAGTGTAGGGTGGGAGTCAGATAAACAATTAGCAGAGGATATACAGAAGCTTTGTGAGAGCTGGGCTCAGAGGCAGTCTGGAGGGGAACCTGGTGATGGAGATCGCAGGGCAAACTTCTCAGGAGAGAAGGGCCATCAGGAGGTTGTTAACTGTTGTCAATATAATTATCATTATTGTTATTATTTTCTTAATGAGAAGAATTTTAAGAACCACTTTGGGGGAAAGATAAATTCTATCCCAGAGTTCAAGCTTAAAGCATGTACACTTTTATGGAGAGTTGTAAATGTGCTGAGGATTAGATAAATACGTCCTCCCCATGCAGACGCAGCAAGATGGTTACTCATTTCTTGTCCAATAACATTTTTTATTTCAGAAGTTTAGCATGTTCTTTTCCAGTATCAGTAAGAGTTCTTTGACATTTCCTCTTTTTGCTGCCCTGGTAACATCGCTCAGTCATGTCTGACTCTTTGGGACTCCATGGACTACAGCCCACCAGGCTCCTCTGTTCATGGAATTCTCCAGGCAAGAAGACTGGAGCGGGTTGCCGTTTCCTTTCCAGGGGATCTTCACGACCCAGGTATCGAACCTGGTTCTCTGGCATTATAGACAGATTCTTTACTGTCTGAGCCACTAGTGAAGCCAGGGGACATTGTTAACATCATATGTTATCTCAAATCCCTCATGAGCTTCTATGAACCTTCATTTTCTCAAAGTTTCTTGATTGCAAGTGAGGATGGAAATATTTCACCAGTCCTTCACCATTTCTAGAGTCTGTGTTTGATATCATTCTAAAAACTTTAAATTGTTTTTCACTAGCTACATCTCATAATGCATTGTCAATCCTAAATAAAGAAAAGTAGCCTTTGGAAAATGTACAGAACCTTCTCAGTTGCATTCACTCATTCAACGTGGTGTCTTTTCAGTGAGCACTGGGGAAGATCCTTTGATAATTCATGGAAACAACTGAAATGAAAAAGTATCTGATGTTTCTCATTTAGGTAAGTAGAATGTGATGGTATTCAGTGAATTTATTGGATTCTGAAATGACAAAGAATTGAACTACTGTCCTTGCCAAGGCCTGATGGTCTAGGGTATGGACAAACCAACATCTTACCTGGTATTACACTGGACTATATCATGTTCTCCAGATGTTCCCAGTACTCCTTGTTGTGTCCTAATATTCATGTGGCTTTCTTCTGCTCTTCTCGGCTGGTTTTTCCACTAGATTGTTTTAGACACCCCGCGATGACCTGTGACTACAAGCAATGGGACAGTGAATGCGTTTCAAAGCCCTGTGCTGCTTTTCAGTGGCCACTCCTCCATGCTGTCACCTCTCAGTACACTTCCATCGCTCAGTTGTGCCTGACTCTTTGCGACCCCATGAATCACAGCACACCAGGCCTTCCTGTCCATCACCATCTCCCAGAGTTCACTCAAACTCATGTGCATCAAGTTGGTGATGCCTTCCAGCCATCTCATCCTCGGTCGTCCCATTCTCCTCCTGCCCCCAATCCTCCCAGCATCAGAGTCTTTTCCAATGAGTCAACTTTTCTCATGGCGTGACCAAAGCACTGGAGTTTCAGCTTTAGCATAATTCCTTCCAAAGAACACCCAGGGCTGATCTCCTTCAGAATGGACTGGTTGGACCTCCTTGCAGTCCAAGGGACTCTCAAGAGTCTTCTCCAACACCACAGTTCAAAAGCATCAATTCTTTCTTGCTCAGCTTTCTTCACAGTCCAACACTTGCATCCATATATGACCACTGGAAAAACCATAGCCTTGACTAGATGGACCTTAGTTGGCAAAGTAATGTCTCTGCTTTTCAATATGCTATCTAGGTTGGTCACAACTTTTCTTCCAAGGAGTAAGCGTCTTCTAATTTCATGGCTGCAGTCACCATCTACAGTGATTTTGGAGCCCCCAAAATAAAGTCTGACACTGTTTCCACTGTTTCCCATCTATTTCCCATGAAGTGATGGGACCGGATGCCATGATCTTCATTTTCTAAATGTTGAGCTATAAGCCAAATTTTTCATGTTCCTCTTTCACTTTCATCAAGGGGCTTTTTAGCTTCTCTTCACTTTCTGCCATAAGGGTGGTGTCATCTGCATATCTGAGGTTATTGATATTTCTCCCAGCAATCTTGATTCCAGCTTGTGCTTCTTCCAGCCCAGTGTTTCTCACGATGTACTCTGCATATAGGTTAAATAAGCAAGGTGACAATATGCAGCCTTGACGTACTCCTTTTCCTATTTGGAACCAGTCTGTTGTTCCATGCCCAGTTCTAACTGTTGCTTCCTGACCTGTATACAGATTTCTCAAGAGGCAGGTCAAGTGGTCTGGTATTCCCATCTCTTGCAGAATTTTCCAAAGTTTATTGTGGTCCACACAGTCAAAGGCTTTGGCATAGTCAATAAAGCAGAAATAGGTGTTTTTCTGGAAGTCTTTTGCTTTTTCCATGATCCAGCAGATGTTGGCAATTTGATCTCTGGTTCCTCTGCATTTTCTAAAACCAGCTTGAACATCAGGAAGTTCACGGTTCGCGTATTGCTGAAGCCTGGCTTGGGAGTTTTGAGCATTACCGTCACCTCTCGCTGTGCTGCATTTATGATCATGTGCTTCTTCTCTCCCAATGGTTGGTACAGGCTATAAGATTGTCACGCTCCTCTCTGTGTCCTGAAAGCAGCCTGAGCTCATTGTTGAAATGTTAGTATGATAGAAGTTATACAGCAGCTTTCAGTGACTGTAGCAGTATTGTTTGTTGTAGGTTTAGTCACTAAGTCATGGTCAACTTCTCTGTGACCCAATGAACTATAGCCCCCCAGGCTCCTTTGTCCATGGCATTTCCCAGGCAAGAATACCAGAGTGGGCTGCCATTTCCTCCTCCAGGGCATCTTCCCAAACCAGGGGTCAAACATGCATCTCTTACATTGATAGGAGGATTCTTTACCATAGAGCCTCCTGGGAAGCTCTATAGCAATATTACTATTAATCAGTAATTACAGTGTTATTGTCTTTTCCAGGAAATTGTCAACCTTTTTTTTTTTTAATTTACTTTAATTTTACTTTATATTACCCAGGGTTCAAAGTGGCTTTTTCTAGGGTCCACCAGTTTACTCACACCTCCCTCCCTGACCTTACTATCAATTTTTGTTACTCAAACCACTACCCAGGAAAGAGGTTAAGGGTTGAATCTTGGCTTTCCTATTTGCAAAAATGCATAATCAATTATTCAGTCTCTCTAAGGCACAATTTTCCTATCAAACTATCCACTTTGCAAGACTGTATGCATCTTAAGTTATATAATGCCTGGCCCGTCTTGGATAGTGAATACATAGCAGCCATATCCAGACTTCCTCCTTCCACCCATGCACTGAGCAGTCTTGTCTCAATCTACCGTACCATGGGTTTTCCACTGGAGCAGGAAGCCAGCCCTGAGGGATGGTAGATTTTCGCCATGTGAACGTTCACCACCTTATTCTCACTAGACTTGCAATGACGACAGTCCTGCCTCTACCAGCATGGCATTTCACTCGCTACCTGGGTTTGGTCATTGCCAACTGTCAGGGCTGTGGCTGCTGGTCCGCTTCACTGGGCTGAGGGCCTCCTACAAGTGTTCTGTGGACACCATGTGAGCTCCTCATGCTGTCCCAAGGTCGCACCCTGGGCCATCTGCTTATCGTCAGTGTGACTTGGGGCCTCTGGTCCTTTGAGAATCACTCCCAGGCCCCTGTTATAGCCAGTCAGTAACAGATTTCCTGCTTTGTTCAGCCTCATGTTTTTGGAATATTCAAGATAAAAACAACCTGTCAAATTCAGAAATGACTGCTCAAGCCACAGAGTTTACCAAAATGATCATTACATAATGATTATACCATTACTGTAAGCTTTCCCAGGCCATCAGTTCAGTTCAGTTCAGTTGCTCAGTCATGTCTGACTCTGCAACCCAATGAATCGCAGCACATCAGGCCTCTCTGTCCATCACCGGAGTTCACTCAGACTCACGTTCATTGAGTCAGTGATGCCATCCAGCCATCTCATCCTCTGTTATCCCCTTCTCCTCCTGCCCCCAATCCCTCCCAGCATCAGAGTCTTTTCCAGTGAGTCAACTCTTCGCATGAGGAGGTTCAGCTTTAGCATCATTCCTTCTGAAGAAATCCTAGGGTTGATCTCCTTCAGAATGAACTGGTTGGATCTCCTTGCAGTCCAAGGGACTCTCAACGGTCTTCTCCAACACCACAGTTCAAAAGCATCAATTCTCCAGCGCTCAGCTTTCTTCACAGTCCAACTCTCACATCCATACATGACCACTGGAAAAACCATAGGCTTGACTAGATGGATCTTAGTCAGCAAAGTAATGTCTCTGCTTTTGAATATACTATCTAGGTTGGTCATAACTTTTCTTCCAAGGAGTAAGCGTCTTCTAATTTCATGGCTGCAGTCACCAACTACAGTGATTTTGGAGCCCCCAAAAATAAAGTCTGACACTGTTTCCACTGTTTCCCCATCTATTTCCCATGAAGTGATGGGATTATTACATCATTATTGTAAACTTTCCCAGGCCATAGTATTCCAATTAATAAGATATTACCATGTAAGTCACATATTATATTATCAAGAAACTCTTAAATGATGTTATTGTTATCAAAGAAGTATGGTTTTCATATCCAGATTTACTATTTGCTGGTGTTTTATCCTGTTTCTTACTTTCAACTTTATTATTACTTTGAATCTACCTGCAATGCAGGAGACCCAGGTTTGATTCCTGGGTGAGGAAGAGCCCCTGGAGAAGGAAATAGCAACCCACTCCAGTATTCTTTTTTGTACTGCAATATTTTTTAAATATAAATTTATTTATTCTAGTTGGTATGGCAAAACCACTCCAGTATTCTTGCCTGGAGAATTTCATGGACAGAGGAGCCTGGCAAGTTACAGTCTATGGGGTCACAACGAGTCAGACATGACTGAGTAAGTAACACACACACACAGTTCCCCACAACCAGAGTTAAGTCTCCCATCAAAGCCCCGAGTGTGCAGCAAGAGTTGAATTTTGATGTAGATCTGCATCACCTTTCCTTCCCAAAGAAATTCCAAGTTTTGGGAAGGGACTCCCTTCCATTACAGCACAGTGTCATCAAATTCAGTTTTAGTAAAGCAAGAGATGTAGTGTGGAGACCTGCTAATTTTTTGTTATTACAATGGGCATTCACTAGTGCTTTTCAAACTTGAAAGTGTCTAAAAATGTCCCAAGACTTAATTAAAATGCAGATTTGGGGGGGGCTGATTCAGCATTTGTAAGAAGCTGGCTGGTGTTGCTAACACTGCCTTTACGAACCACGCTTGGGAGAACTAGGACCTAAATCACTTCAAAATATGTTTTTAACGCTTGACCTTTTACATCAATGAAAAAAGTAACCAGTTGCATATATAGAATATCCTTAAACTAATGTTTGTACTAGAGACTGACTTTCTTTGCGTTTACTTTTCCACTAGCTTCTATCCTCCTAAATCTCTGTGAGGGAGCCAGAGCCACTTCCTTGATATTTTGTAAGAGATTAAGAAAGAGCCCTTCTATTTAAATAATTATTACTAATAGGTAAGCATATCACCAGTATTTTCATATGAAGGACAACCCAGCCTTATCCTTCTCCATAACATGTATTTTTTTTCACTCACAGGAATGTATGTATATATATAAAATCGTGTGTGTGTGTGTGTGTATGTGTGTGTGTATGTATATATATATATATATATACACACATATATATACACACATGTATACATATATAATCAGTTTGCTCTACATCAGAAATGAACACATTATAAACCAACTATATTTGTTAGTTGAAGTATAGCTGGCTTACCATGTTGTGTTAGCTTCTGATGTTGAGCAAGATGATTATATGTATATATATAACCATGATTATATTATACATATATAGTCATTTTCAAAAATATGTATGTAGATTGTACTTTTTATGCACAATGAGGGGAATAGGTCCACTCCAGGCAGAAAGAAGACTAGAAACATCTGACCATGTGAGTTTAAATCCAACATAACAAATAGTATTGATGACCTGGCAAAAGGTCTCTAGAGATTTTCAGTTTAACTGTAAGCAGAGGTGTGGCTTCACTAGGTCAACAGTTGCTTCAAGTTGCTGCAGTGGGACAGGATGCCCACCAGAGGCTAGGAGGACATCTGTATCTACCCTAAACAAGACACACTGCATCTGTGGTCCAGGGATGCTCAGTGATCAGCCTTCTCCTGGCTTCAAACCCCAAGCCCCGGACATTCTGATTCAGTCCAGCTGAGGATGAGAGCTTCCAATGGGCTCCCAGGTGGTGCTCAGGCTGCTGGAGGGAGGACCACACCCTGAGAATCTGACTCGGTGACCTCTGTGTCATCCACGCGCATGTGCACATGGATAGTATGGTCAGTCACCTTACAGCTGGACTGGGACTGTGCGGCATCCTCACCCAGATCCCTTCAAGTGCCTCCTCTCTAGTCAATAAAGCTCAGATGCCTGGGTCTGAGCAAGGTTTTCTCTTGACTTTGGACCAAATTTAATCACCAACCACCTTATCTCTCACTATTGAGAGTTAACAGGCAGGAAGGCTAGGGGTCTCCAAAAGGAGGAAATAGGTTGCAAGTATTCAACATTTTTTTTTATCCCTTTCTTAAGCAGCAGAAGAAAATAAGCTACAAGTGTCATATTTCTTTCCTTTCTCTATAAAAATTTAGAAAGAGGTTTCTTTTAAAATTCTGTGTTGCCATGATGACACCTGGTTCACCTGAATTTAACTTTTCTCAATCCTTGAGTTAACCAATGTGTTTTTCTTTGAAAATATTTTTCTTAAGCTATGTTAATGAAATATGTATTTACCCTAGATCTTCAAGTTGGTTCCACTTAAGACTCAGAACCAATAAAGGCTCAATAAATCAATATGTTTTACTCATTCATTGTTCTCCTAATCTATGTTCAGTTCAGTTCACTCACTCAGTTGTGTCCAACTCTTTGTGACCCCATGAATTGCAGCATGCCAGGCCTCCCTGTCCATCACCAACTCCCAGAGTTCACTCAGACTCATGTCCATCGAGTCAGTGATGCCATCCAGCCATCTCATCCTCTGTCGTCTCCTTCTCCTCCTGCCCCCAATCCCTCCCAGCATCAGAGTTTTTTCCAATGAGTCAACTCTTTGCATGAGGTGGCCAAAGTACTGGAGCTTCAGCTTTAGCATCATTCCCTCCAAAGAAATCCCAGGGCTGATCTCCTTTAGAATGGACTGGTTGTATCTCCTTGCAGTCCAAGGGACTCTCAAGTGTCTTCTCTAACACCACAGTTCAAAAGCATCAATTCTTCAGCACTCAGCCTTCTTCACAGTCCAACTCTCACATCCATACATAACCACAGGAAAAACCACAGCCTTGACTAGACAGATGTTAATGAAATTATATATTTACTTGGAAACCTTCCTTTCTTCAAGATTCATGTCAATCCTTTCATTGGTGTGGGATGACTCACCTGGTGCCAATGTTATCTCAAATGCAAGTTGTGGGTGAAGGGGGCCTGGTGCCACTCAGGTTTGAGATATCTCCTTTCTCTAATTAACAGCTTGCTGATGGGTATATAATGTACTGCTAAAGGCTAGCAAAGGGGCACTATTTCTGCCCCCTTCTGACATCTATGTCAGAAGCTTTCTCTTTATACTTTAATAAAACTCTATTACACAAAAGCTCTGAGCGATCAAGCCTTGTCACTGGCCCCAGGTTGAACTCCTCTCCTCTGGAGGCCAAGAATCCCAGTGTCTTTCATAGCTCAGCAACAGCCTTTCACTATTTAGTTCCTGAATTACAAATATGGTTAGTGAGCCCCAAATATGTGTTATATATATATATATATATATATATATATATATATATATTTTTTTTTTTTCAAATCTGTTCCTTAAGTGGATGGTTCTGTCTGGAATGCTCTTGTCTGGTTCCCCAAACCCTGAGCAGTGAGATGTGGTGGAGAGACCTGGACACTTCTCTCTCCTGACCACTGTGCTAACTTCAGAGCTTCAGGAATTCCTCCCACACCCCCAGCACACCATTCTACAGGTGATGGTTGTTATTCTAAATAAATTGGAAATTGTTAACTTTGTTGATTTTGCAAAAAAAAAAGAAAAAAGTATGACACAGAAATTTGAGATACATTCAGAATGACAACACATAACTAAATCAACTACTGCTTGGTCTGGATTCATCATGTGGAACATGCAGCAAGCTTTCATGAAATATCAGATAAGCCAGCTTAATACTTTTGAAAGCCTGCTGTAAATTCTAGAAAGAAGCTATTGACAAATTTTATCCAATGGTGGGAATAAAAAACAAGGTTATGCTCAGTTTAAAAGGTTAAAGAAAGGGGCTTTAGGGAAAAATATGAGATGTACCATGATCTTTGAAACTTTTTCATATAAAGCAAGTGTCCAGTACCACAGGAAGCTGAATGAATTTTTCTTTTCAAATTTGCAAAATACAATTTCAAGAGAAAGGTGGAAATAATTATTTATGTTTTATGTAACAAAGTCAATTAACTCAGTGACTGGTAGATCATTCCCATCTCTGGAAACAGAAAAACCACCAAGAAGGAAATATACACACACACACACACACACACACACACACACTATATACACACATGTATGTATAGTGGACAATATATTGTATATATAACATGTAAATGTCTATATAATATGTATATATGCAGCAGTAAGGAGATATCCCTCGTCCAAGGTAAGGAGCAGCGGCTGTGCTTTGCTGGAGCAGCCGTGAAGAGATACCCCATGCCCAAGGTAAGAGAAACCCAAGTAAGATGGTAGGTGTTGCAAGAGGGCATGAGAGGGCAGACACACTGAAACCATACTCACAGAAAAGTAGTCAGTCTAATCACACTAGGACCACAGCATTGTCTAACTCAGTGAAACCAAGCTATGTCTGCGGGGGCAACCCAAGATGGGCAGGTCATGATGGATAGGTCTGACAAAATGTGGTCCACTGGAAAAGGGAATGGCAAACCACTTCAGTATTCTTGCCTTGAGAACCCCATGAACAGTATAAAAGGCAAAATGATAGTATACCAAAAGAGGAACCCCCAGGTTATTAGGTGCCCAATATGCTGCTGGAGATCAGTGGAGAAATAACTCCAAAAGAACGAAGGGATGGAGCCAAACCAAAAACAATACCCAGCTGTGGGTGTGACTGGTGATAGAAGCAAGATCCGATGTTGTAAAGAACAATATTGCATAGGAACCTGGAATGTCAGGTCCATGAATCAAGGTAAATTGGAAGTGGTCAAACAAGAGATGGCAAGGATGAACGTCGACATTCTAGGAATCAGTGAACTAAAATGAACTGGAATGGGTGAATTTAACTCAGATGACCATTATATCTACTACTGCAGGCAGGAACCCCTCAGAAGAAATGGAGTAGCCATCATGGTCAACAAAAGAGTCTGAAATGCAGTACTTGGATGCAGTCTCAAAAACGACAGAATGATCTCTATTCATCTCCAAGGCAAACCATTCAATATCACAGTTATTCAAGTCTATGCCCCGACCAGTAATGCTGAAGAAGATGAAGTTGAACAGTTTTATAAAGACCTACAAGACCTTTTAGAACTAACACCCAAAAAGATGTCCTTTTCATTACAGGGGGCTGGAATGCAAAAGTAGGAAGTCAAAAAACACCTGGAGTAACAGGAAAATTTGGCCTTGGAATGTGGAATGAAGCAGGGCAAAGACTAATAGAGTTTTGCCAAGAAAATTCACTGGTCATAGCAAACACCCTCTTCCAACAACACAAGAGAAGACTCTACACATGGACATCACCAGATGGTCAACACCGAAATCAGATTGATTATATTCTTTGCAGCCAAAGATGGAGAAGCTCTATACAGTCAACAAAAACAAGACCAGGTGCTGACTGTGGCTCAGATCATGAACTGTTTATTACCAAATTCAGACTCAAATTGAAGAAAGTAGGGAAAACCACTAGACCATTCAGGTATGACCTAAATCAAATCCCTTATGATTATACAGTGGAAGTGAAAAATAGATGTAGGGGCCTAGATCTGATAGATAGAGTACCTGATGAACTATGGGCGGAGGTTTGTGACATTTTACAGGAGACAGGGATCAAGACCATCCCCATGGAAAAGAAATGCAAAAAAGCAAAATGGCTGTCTGGGGAGGCCTTACAGATAGCTGTGAAAAGAAGAGAGGCGAAAAGCAAAGGAGAAAAGGAAAGATATAAGCATCTGAATGCAGAGTTCCAAAGACTAGCAAGAAGAGATAAGAAAGCCTTCTTCAGCGAACAATGCAAAGAAATAGAGGAAAACAACAGAATGGGAAAGACCGGAGATCTCTTTAAGAAAATTAGAGATACCAAGGGAACATTTCATGCAAAGATGGCTTGATAAAGGACAGCAATGGTGTGGACCTAACAGAAGCAGAAGATATTAAGAAGAGGTGGCAACAATACATGGAGAACTGTACAGAAAAGATCTTCATGACCCAGATAATTATGATGATGTGATCACTCATCTAGAGCCAGACATCTTGGAATGTGAAGTCAAGCGGGCCTTAGAAAGCTTCACTACGAACAAAGCTAGTGAAGGTGATGGAATTCCAGTTGAGCTATTTCAAATCCTGAAAGATGATGCTGTGAAAGTGCTGCACTCAATATGCCAGCAAATTTGGAAAACTCAGCAGTGGCCACAGGACTGGAAAAGGTCAGTTTTCATTCCAATTCCAAAGAAAGGCAATGCCAAAGAATGCTCAAACTACCGCACAATTGCATGCATCTCACATGCTAGTAAATATTGCTCCAAATTCTCCAAGCCAGGCTTCAGCAATACGTGAAACGTGAACTTCCAGATGTTCAAGCTGGTTTTAGAAAAGGCAGAGGAAACAGAGATCAAATTGCCATCATCCGCTGGAACATGGAAAAAGCAAAAGAGTTCCAGAAAAACATCTATTTCTGCTTGATTGACTATGCCAAAGCCTTTGACTGTGTGGATCACAATAAACTATGGAAAATTCTGCAAGAGATGGGAATACCAGACCACCTGACCTGCCTCTTGAGAAATCTGTATGCAGGTCAGGAAGCAACAGTTAGAACTGGACATGGAACAACAGACTGGTTCCAAATAGGAAAAGGAGTACGTCAAGGCTGTATACTGTCACCCTGTTTATTCAACGTATATGCAGAGTATATCATGAGAAATGCTGGACTGGAAGAAACACAAGCTGGAATCAAGATTGCTGGGAGAAATATCAATAACCTCAGATATGCAAATGATACCACCCTTATGGCAGAAAATGAAGAAGAACTAAAGAGCCTCTTGATGAAAGTGAAAGAGGAAAGCGAAAAAGTTGGCTTAAAGCTCAACATTCAGAAAATAAAGATCATAGCATCCGGTTCCATCACTTCATGGGAAATAGATGGAGAAACAGTGGAAATAGTGTCAGACTTTATTTTGGGGGGCTCCAAAATCACTGCAGATGGTGACTGTAGCCATGAAATTAAAAGACGCTTAGTCCTTGGAAGAAAAGTTATGTCCAACCTAGACAGTATATTCAAAAGTAGAGACATTACTTTGCCAACTAAGATCCGTCTAGTCAAGGCTATGGTTTTTCCTGTGGTCATGTGTAGATGTGAGAGTTACACTGTGAAGAAGGCTGAGCACCGAAGAATTAATGCTTTTGAACTGTGGTGTTGGAGAAGACTCTTGAGAGTCCCTTGGACTGCAAGGAGATCCAACCAGTCCATTCTGAAGGAGATCAGCCCCGGATTTCTTTGGAAGGAATGATGCTAAAGCTAAAACTCCAGTACTTTGGCCACCTCATGCAAAGAGTTGACTCATTGGAAAAGACTCTGATGCTGGGAGGGATTGGGGACAGGAGGAGAAGGGGACGACCCAGGATGAGATGGCTGGATGGCATCACTGACTCGATGAACGTGAGTCTGAGTGAACTCCGGCAGATGGTGATGGACAGGGAGGCCTGGCATGCTGCGATATATGGGTTCGGGAAGAGTCGGACACGACTGAGTGACTGAACTGAACTGAAATGATGCAAATGTGTGATACAAATACATCTCTGGAATTCATGACATTTTAAATTCAATTTCTATATTTTCCTATATTTTCTATATAGAAGACAAGTGCTCAGTTGCCTAGCCCAATGCAAGTCTTCTGTGACCCCATGAACTGTAGCCCACCTGGCTCCTCTGTCTATGGAGTTATTCCACCAAGAATACTGCAGTGGGTTGCCATTTCTTTCTCCAGGGGATCTTCCCGAGCCAGGGATCCAACCTGCATCTCTTGTGTTTCCTGTACTGGCAGGCAGATTCTTTAGCACTACTGCCACCTGGAAGCCTGTCCTCTCTCTAACCACCCAGAAATGGACCATTTATTTACTTCTTCTTTTTTTTTTTTTAAGTTGGCAAGCACTAGATTTTTAAACCATTAGAAAAATTGTTTTTAAGTAATATGTCATCTTCCCTGTCAGTCACAGACATTTAGAAGAATTATTTTTAAAATTATCTTGAAATTATTAAACCAAGTTCTAGTCACTGTACTCTTCTGTGATACTGGGGTGTTCTCTCAGCCTAATACTGACTGATCCTCATTAAGTTAGAGGTTCCATCTTTGTATTCACAGTGGCCCCTCTAAATTCAAAATTTAGAACAAAATTGCAAAGCACACAAGGTGACTAAACACAGTGATCATAGGATGAACTTAAATAATGCCTCTATGGGACTCAGAAAAATATTACCTCCTTCAGTGGCTCAAAGCATGAAAAGACAGCCTTCTGAGTGGGAAAAAATAATAGCAAATGAAGCAACTGACAAACAACTAATCTCAAAAATATAGAAGCAACTTATGCAGGTCAATTCCAGAAAAAAAAATGACCCAATCAAAAAATAGGCCAAAGAACTAAATAGACATTTCTCCAAAGAAGACATACGGATGGCTAACAAAGATATGAAAAGATGCTCAACATGACTCATTATGAGAGAAATGCAAACCAAAACCACAATGAGGTGCCATTTCATGCCAGTAACAATGGCTGCAAGCAATAGTCGTGCCAGTAACAAAGTCTACAAGCAATAAATGCTGGAGAGGGAGTGGAGAAAAGGGAACCCTCTTACACTGTGGGTGGGAATGCAAACTAGTACAGCCACTATGGAAAACAGTGTGGAGATTCCTTAAAAAATAGAACTGCCTTATGACCCAGCAATCCCACTGCTGGGTATACACACCGAGGAAACCAGAATTGAAAGAGACACATGCACACCAATGTTCATCGCAGCACTGTTTATAATAGCCAAGACATGGAAGCAACCTAGATGTCCATCAGCAGATGAATGGATAAGAAAGCTGTGGTACATATACACAATGGAGCATTACTCAGCCCTTAATAAGAATAAATTTGAATCAGTTCTAATGAAGTGGATGAAACTGGAGCTGGATTCTGGATTATACAGAGTGAAGTAAGCCAGAAAGAAAAACACCAATACAGTACACTAACACATATATATGGAATTTAGAAAATGGTAACGATAATCCTCTATGCGAGACAGCAAAAGAGACATAGATGTTTAGAACGGACTTTTGGATTCTGTAGGAGAGGGAGAGGGTGGGATGATTTGGGAGAATGGCATTGAAACGTGTACACTGTCATGTAAGAAATGAATCGCCCGTCTATGTTTGATACAGGATACAGGATGCTTGGGGCTGGTGCACGGGGATGATCCAGAGAGATGATATGGGGTGGGAAGGGGATTCAGGATTGGGAACTCATGTACACCCGTGGCTGATTCATGTCAATATATGGCAAAACCAATACAGTAATGTAAAGCAAAATAAAGTAAAAATAGAAATAAAAATAATTTAAAAAATAATGTAAAGCTGGAAAATATTAAAAAAACAAAAACATTTGCATAACCAAAGGCAGCTGAGGTACAGAGATAGCTGATGATCCCAGTCATCTTATCACATAACATTACACCCTTGTGTCATTAAAAGTATTTGCACATTTACAGATATTTAAACTCTTCATATTGTTTTAATGCTGACACATTATTAGACTGTGACACATCACAGTTCCTCCCCCCCCCTTTTTTAGTTATTACATTAAATTGAATTTAAAATGTCATGAATTCCAGAGATGTATTGTGTTAGAATCTTAGTGGGAACACATTTGAAAGTGTCTAGACAATAAAACAAAACTGAGGTTAAAGTAGGTTTTTATTTTGCTACCAGCCTTTGTGCAAAACTTGATTTCTAAATGGTGTGACTATACTCCCTTAAGTAACCTAAGAGTTAACTCCAGATTTCCTCCCAAGAAATTGTCCTGCCTCTTCCCTTTACTATGATAGATACCTGACATTATCAAAAAGGACAAAACACATTATCATGGCCACAGAAGAACCAGCATGTCATTAAACTGGTCCTCACTGACTAATTGGGGAACTGATTGAATGAATGCTTCAAAACTCTTTGTAACCTCAAAGGAAAGACAGTTAATTCCATGGCTACTATTGATTGACCCTCGGTTAATTAAAACAGGCAAGAAGAAGGAGGGGGTGTTTCCTGGGGTCCACGGGGACCCTGCTTCTCATGTCCTCTGCAGTCTCCACCATCTCTTCCTTTATTGGCTTTCCACTCTGGCTGGTATGCAGATTGGATAGTTAATGCATTTCCCATTCAGGCCCTTTATAGAGTAAATATTTATTCCCTCATAAGCAAGATTTCAAGTATAGCTGAGTCGCAGCTTAACTTCTGAACTGTTTTCCACAAATCGGTATTTCAGTGATCTGAAAACCCATGAGCCGTGATGAAGAGAAAGCTTTACACTGTAATCCCATCCCATCACTGAGACATTTTAGTTATTATTTAAGTGTGACAACTTCTTATTTTTTCCTTTAGGTATCATACCATCTGGCACACATATTAGTTAAGAAAACAGCCTGACACACAGTGCTTATTGCATGCAAAGCTCAGAAATTAACCCTATGAGATTATGCTCCCTCCAAAGACAACAAGAACATATTATTTCATTTCTCTGTGAACTTCTTTTCCTATATTTTCTATATAGAAGACAAATACTATGTGTGTGTTGTTTCTTTGTATCCAAATTATCCACTATATAAATGACATAAATGTCAAATGAATATGAACATAAGTATAAACATTCTGGTTGTATTTTTTAAAGAAATTATCAAAGTTTTCACTAATTCACTCTGCTGCTGCTGCTGCTGCTAAGTCGCTTCAGTCGTGTCAACTCTGTGTGACCCCATGGATGGCAGCCCAACAGGCTCCCCCATCCCTGGGATTCTCCAGGCAAGAACACTGGGGTGGGTTGCCATTTCCTTCTCTAATGCATGAAAGTGAAAAGTCAAAGTGAAGTCGTTCAGTCGTGTCCGACTAGTAGTGACCCCATGGACTGCAGCCTACCAGGCTCCTCTGTCCATGGGATTTTCCAGGCAAGAGTACTGGAGTGGGGTACCCTGAAAAATCTTGAAACTATTTCATGGAAAAAATTTCCCCCACTAAGTATAACAACCTACTAAAATGATATCGATCAGAGAGTTAGGATTAAGGTCCAAGCATCTCAAATTCTGAAAGCATTTTCCTTGACTCTTTTGCCTTTTGTTCAGAATGTTTAGGCTTCAAATGATCAAAATCTCTCCCCACCCTGGATTAAGTAAAACTTTACAGTGTGTGGAATGGTTAACAGGAAATACTAGGAAGGGGGCTATACTTGGTTGTTTCTTTAAGTAAGCAAGAGTTAGTCGCTTCAGTTGTGTCTGACACTTTGCAACTCCATGGACTGAAGCCCACCAGTGTCCTCTGTATGTGGACTTTTCCAGATAAGGATACTGGAGCGTGTTGCCATTCCCTTCTCAAGGGGATCTTCCCTACCCCAAACTGAAGCTGGGTCTTCTGCACTGCAGGCAGGTTCTTTACCATCTGAGCTAACAGGGTTTCTTTATGGTTGATCAAGCAATGCTGTCCCAGCTTTGCGTCTTCATTTTTTGGCTCAGCTTTTATTCAAAGCTTTCCTTCTCTCCTCTGCATGCAGCAGCAGACCTAGCACCTGCTCTCTTTCAAACAGAGCAAGAAAAAGTCCACCGCTGTCCTAAGAAAACAAGCACCTGCTCTTGATTTCTTGGTGCCAATGATGGCAGTGAGTGGTCTTGCTGGGGTCCTGGGCCCAGTGTCACAGTCAGGATTGTGTGATGTGGTCCAGGTGTTGTCTCCCCCTTAGCCTGGACCTGGGTGTGGTCTGAAGGGGCCGACTGAGAGGACCGTTCTCAAAGGAAAGTCCGAGAACCACTGGCCAGGGCATCGTAGACACTTGCCTGTGGGAAGAGAGGGTGTGAGCATGGGCTCCTCCAAAGGGAAGACCAGAGGCCCCCTGCAGATGAGTCCAGAGTGAAGTAAACTGTTCACTAAGATGGTCTCTGAATCTCAACAAATAAGACTCATAGGTACAGGTGAGGTTTGAAAGCCTTTGTTGCTCAGTCATGCGCAACTCTTTCCAGCCCCATGGACTGCAGTACGCTAGGCTTCCCTGTCCTTTGCTATCTCCCAGAGCTTGCTTAAACTCATGTCCATTGAGTCAGTGATGCCATCTAACCATCTTATCCTCTATCGGCCCCTTCTCCTTCTGCCGTCAACCTCTCCCAGCATCAGGGTCTTTTCCAATGAGCTGGCCCTTTGCATCAGGTGGCCAAAGCATTGGAGCTTCAGCTTCAGCTTCAGTCCTTCCAATGAATATTCAGGGGTGATTTACCTTAGGATTGACTGGTTGGATCTCCTTGCTATCCAAGGGATTCTCAGGAGTCTTTTCCAGTACAAGTTCAAAAGCATCCTTTGGTGCTCAGCCTTCTTTATGGTTCAGGTCTCACATCCGTACATGAATACTAGAAAAACTGTAGTGTTGACTATACAGATTTTCGTTGGAAAAGTGGGAATAGCATTTTCTCACCCTTACCCAGCATCTCAGAGTCCCAAGTCTTTTCTGTTGTCTAATTACTCCTCTTATAAAGTCCACCTTATTTAGAGACCCTTGGATTTATGATGGCCTTCTCAAAGTGCAGTCCCCAGACCAGCAGTATCAGAACCACCCAGAAACATGTTAGAATTTGGAGTACCATCTGAGACTGACAGAACCAGCCATTTTGGCCCCAATAATACATGCCTTACCCCAGTGGTTAAGATGTGGTTGTTCTGATGTAGTGGAAGTTTGAAAACCACTCATTTCTGGGACGATGCCATTGAAGGACACCTCATAGGCCTTATAGAGGCATATATAGACCACACAACCCAATACTGTCACTTTCCTAGTAAAATGCCTAGAAATCTGTACAATCATTTGCTTTCTGTGTAGAGATGGACAAAGAGTCACAGTACCTAACTCCACAAAACAGAGTCAAGTGAGTAAGAAGGAGGTCTCTAATTGCATAAATAATTATCTGAATAAGAGCTGTAACCAGTGTGCCTTCATTTACACATATGCATGTGTGTGTGTGTGGATGAGCCATGGTACTTGAGAATTCACTGCCTTGTTTGCGAATCTCAGAGGCTGACACCCTCAAACCTTTGGGCAGCTAGGGGTGGCCTGAAACAGCTCGGTTCTCCTCGGTCCTAGCCTCAGAAGCTCCTCTGTGTGTCCCAGTGTGCCGTCCAGTCGGCATTTCATTTTATGTGCTGTCATGTAGGAGAGCTCTGGAAAGCCCTGCTTTAGAGCAGACACAGATCAGACTTAGGCTTGCTCTTCCACAGAACACAGATGAGTAAACTGAGATGAAGAGTGAAAGTGAAGTTGCTCAGTCGTGTCCGACTCTTTGCGAGCCCATGGACTGCAGCCTACCAGGCTCCTCCCTCCATGGGATTCTCCAGGCAAGAGTACTGAAGTGGGTTGCCATTTCCTTCTCCAGGGGATCTAAGTTCCCATGAATTACATATGGCAGGCTCCAGTGAGCAAAGAGGCAGGACTCAGCCCCAAGTACTTCCAAAGTTGTCATTCAATCGCACAGTCATGTCCAACTTTTTGGGACCCCATGGACTGCAGCACACTAGGCTTCCCTGTCCTTCACTATCTCCAGAAGTTTGCTCAAACTCACATCCACTGAGTCAGTGATTTCATTTAACCATCTCATTCTCTGTCATCTCCCTCTTTTCTTGCCCTCAGTCTTTCTCTGTGCCAAGGTATTTTCCAGTGAATCAGCTCTTCACATCAGATGGCCAAAGTGTTGGAGCTTCAGCTTCAGCATCTGTCCTTCAAATGAATATTCAGCGTTGATTTCCTTTAGGATTAACTGGTCTGATCTTCTTGCTGTCAAAGGGACTCTCAAGAGTCTTCTCTAGCACCACAGTTCAAAACATCAAGTCTTTGGTGCTCCACTTGGACAATAACCACTCCCTCCTTTAGGGCAGAGAGAGCCTCAGGGGCTAAGCCATCTGGACCCAGAGAGGAGGGCATGGGAAATGCCATGTTTATCACTTTCAGCAGTCCAGTGGCCAGGGCATCTCTACACCAGCATACTGTGCTTCATCCCATTCAAGTTAGGAGAGGCCCTCACCTGCCTCATACAGATCTTCAGGGACTCATCTCCCTTTTTCAGAGCATCCCTATAGAATGCAACCTCCAACCATTTATACATGTTTCAGGGGCTACAAGGTGGGAGCAGCTGACACGATACCAGCTGTACCCTTTGTGATCACTTACTTCTCTTACCCAGAAGTCTCAGGGCACATAGAGGCTGAGTCAAACGAAAATACAGTAAATCCACCTTGCTAACGAGAGGACACAGCATGCCCAGAGGCAGGCTGTCACACATCACATATGCTGTCTGTTTCTTTGGGGGGCTGTTTGAAGGCCAGGCGTATCCCATTGTCCTTTCTACACCTCCTGATCATCTAACCTGCACCTGCTTAAGCACTGAGTCCTCTATTCTTGGAGGCAAACATTCTCCATAGAATGACTCTTCCATAGCCCCGGCATGGGAGCTTGCACCAGGGGACTAGAAATCTGTCATCTCCAGTGTTACTTCAGATTTTGCATTGGGCATTAGGCCTGGATATTTTGTTTGGAAATAAGTAGGCTTGTTCTAATGCAACATGATCCTCCCACAAATTTCCCATTCTGAGATGAATTATAAATTACAGAACACCAGCTCTCAAAATCTTACCATCCAGTTCCAGGGTATTAAGAGAGTAGAATATTTAAACAAAAGAGGAAGTGCTAAATACCAGAAAGATTCTTTCATTAAATAGACCTAAATCTCCTTAGTTTCAAAATTATCTCCGTTGCAACAGAATTTAATAAGAGAATAGATAATAGCAGAATTTAATAAGAGACTAGTGAGTGGGTGGTTCCTGTATTGCCAACCACAAGGATCCTGCCTGTGCTGCAATTGAGATGTTCCCAGAGTGTAAATTAACTGATGCTGTATATTGTTAACCCTTGTCTGGAATGAAGATAACTTTTTAAGGGAGAAACAGGTTTTGAGGAGTCATAAGTTTTTGTTAAATAGATAACAGTTGCTTTTCATAATAGTTTCATATTTCAGTGAAACTTCTGATTATTTCCAAAGTCCACAGATTCCCCAAATTTGTCTTAAGAGGTTTTAAGTAATATAAGAATTTTTTTAAAAAACAGAGCATGGTCATTTCCCCTAGTGTGTGATCATAAAAGCTTTTGTGCATCATGTATCCCTTGGTATATTTCATGGTGAACATGTCCTGAAAAAACAACTTTTATAGGTCACTTTTTTTTTTTAATTTTTGAAGAGGATTTAGATGATTTCAAGGAGACATATTCAAGAGTGATATGACTGACAGCTAACAGGTAATCAAACCATTTTCTCCAACTGCTGTAACTTCTGTAGAAAAGGCAATTTTAAAATAGAACCTGAGTTTGAGATGACTATAAAGCATTTTAAATGACAGGGGGATAGGGCTGCATATCTTGTTGAACCAAGAATTACAGCTGATTTTTTTCTGTGTGATTACTTGGTAAATGAAGGATTGCTTTTGGATTTTGTGATGCCAGAGAGGACAGTAATGCCTTCTGTAAATGGACCAGCACAGCAGCCAGGATCTGTCCGCCTTTCTGAAAACCTGATTGGCAACTTGGCTATCTCAGAGAAGGGTTTAAATGTAGACTACTGAAGATGCTTCCTGTTTAATCAAGACATTAGGATCAATTGTAGCTCAGGGAGAAAAGCCAAACTCAATTATATAGAGATGTGTAGGTGAAGGAAAGCATCTCCGTGTTTACTGAAAACAACTGACACACAATTATGTTATTTAAACATAAAGAAATGGTGGCTTTGTAAGTATGTTATTAACACGTGTAATTAACCAATTAACATATCATTAGTATTTATTTAAGCTTCGCACTGGTAACACCATGCTCATGTTTCAAAGATAACGACATTTCTGCTTCAATGATCTTTGCCTTTCATTACACATAAAAAGAAAAGAAAGAAAGAAAACATCCTCTGCTAACCACAGTATTGAATTACTCTAAAGGGCTTGGTCATATTCCAAGCTGAATCACTTCCTACTACTTTTCTTTTGTCAAGTAAAACTGAAATTTTATTTTGCTGTCATTCTAGATAAATTCCTAAAGTTTTCTGTTGACTGAAAAGGAAAATGACTAGGTATTGAAATGTGGGTTTATCAGTGTCCTGGCTTTTTCATGAAAATTTCCAGTGCAGGAGAAAATTATAGGTTGTGAATAAAGGTTAAGCCCTCCCATAGGGATTATACCCTTTCTCCTTGATTTAACCTTTCTGAAGTGTGTGAGCAAGGCCATCGGAGTGATGGTTAAGCTACTGGGATCTGGAGTCAAGCTGCATGGGTAACAAACTTCCTGATCCTCTGGTATGTTCTATCTGGTCTCTAGCAGTCAGATTAAGTCAATGGATTAGGTAGTTAGATTATTGTCCTGTCTGGTAACTAGATTAAGTATCTCACTACTATTGGATTCAGTTCAGTTCAGTACAGTAGTGTCCAACTCTTTGCGACCGCATGAATCGTAGCATGCCTGGCCTCCCTGTCCATCATCAACTCCCGGAGTTCACCCAAACTCATGTCCATCGAGTTGGTGATGCCATCCATCCATCTCTTCCTCTATCATCCCCTTCTCATTCTGCGCCCAATCCCTCCCAGCAACAAAGGTCCATCTAGTCAAGGCTATGGTTTTTACAGTGGTCATGTGTGGCTGTGAGAGTTGAACTGTGAATAAAGTTGAGCACTGAAGAATTGATGCTTTTGAACTGTGGTGTTGGAGAAGACTCTTGAGAGTCCCTTGGACTGCATGGAGATCCAACCAGTCCATTCTAAAGGAGATCAGTCCTGGGTGTTCATTGGAAGGACTGATGCTAAAGCTGAAACTTCAATACTTTGGCCACTTCATGTGAAGAGTTGACTCATTTGGTTAAGTTAGGCTAAATAACAACTATTAATCTGCTACTAGATTAAGAGGTTTCCAGTGGATTGTGTGGTTAGATAATCTCTGTTTTACCTAGTGTTTAGAAATTAAGATTTCTAAGATAACATTTTGCTAGGTACTTAACTTCATACCTAAACTTCAATTTCTCCACCTCAAACATAGGAATAGTAACAGTGTCTATCTCTGAACTGTCTTGAAGATTAAATACATTCATTAAAGTGCTTAGATTACTCACACATATGACACTGAATCTAGTTTAACCATTAAGGTTGGTATTGCTTTTCCCATTATTAGATGTTTAGCACAGGTGTACACATCTCTGACATGCATGTGTGAATACAGAACACAGGATGCTGTCTTGGTTCCCTCGGTGCAGCTGGTGTGGGAGCTGGCATCTATACATCAGTGACTGTGGAGCCAGGGCTATACTTAGATGTTCTACATTTCACACGAGGTTTTGATGTCCCATAGTCTCAGGAACACATTCGTCAGCTAATTTTTGTTTTCAAACTTGTGTGCAGAAAAGCTATTCCCCAAGAGCCTAAACTGAGTGGTAAGTCAGAAAGGATGGAAACTGGACCCTCTGACCCTCGATTCAAACAACCTGTATTTACTCCAGGATCTGAAGGGAGAAAAATTTGAAGCAGTCTGTTATAGCATGTAGGCCCAAGTCTTCTTAGGTAATTGAATGTATTGAGTAGAGCTATGTTGTCTTAATGCCTTCATAAATATGTATTAAAACCAAAAGGGACACTGGAAACCTCCAAACCACTTGGTTTTATTTTTTCACAATTCAGGTTAGTAACTATTGAGCCAATTTGTGCACAATAAAGATGTTTCATGCCCATCCTGTGTGAGCATAAGTCCTGCCCAGGATCTGAGGAAGGGGAGAAGGAAGATTTCTGCAATAGACACTAGCTGCTTCCTGGGGGACAAGCCCACCTGCAGGGGTCAGACAAGCAACATGGGGCACTGAGGCTGGGAGAAATTGGCAGAAAGGAGCTGACCAAGCTCAAGTGTTCCCCCAACACAGTGATTGAGACCAACCGCAAACCCTGAGTGTGTCCAACTATGATCCCACGGACTGTGGCCTGCCAGGCTCCTCTGTCCATGGGATTCTCCAGGAAAGAATACTGGAGTGGGTTGCCATTCCTGTCTGCAGACAGGGATTCAAACTGTAGCACAAATAAATGAGATTCATAAATTTTTAAAAAAAGAAGAAGAAAGAAAGGAAATGCAGGGATACTTGGGTACAAATAGCCACTCCACCCCAAGATGAGATGGTTGCTTTGAAAACCCCACCACTTTCTTCAGAAAGGACTCACTTGTTCCTCAAAAATGAAAAGAAATAGCCTTACCCTGCAGAAAGGAGTGTGTTCGGAAAGAGAGAGCTGTCTCAGAAGTCTTGGGGAGCTGGGGTGGAAGCCACACAGGGAGGAGGTGGACATCACGCCTCGCCTCAGGGCTGGCAGGAGGGCAGCTTGCCTTCTCATGATGCAGTCTCGGGGGTAACTGGGGCTTTTCCCCGGTGATGATGGGGTCCTAGGGAAAAGGGTGGCTGTGTCCCTTCAGGCAAAGATGTTCTGGAGGAAACGGCCCCCGTTAACCATTGTGATGATGGTGTCCCAGGGAAGATGGCGTCTCTTTTCCTTGTGATGGTGGTGATGATGTCCTAAGGTAGGTGGTTTCTTTCATTGTGATGATGGTGTCCTGTGAGAAAGTGTCTCTTTCCTTTGTGATGACAGTGTTCTGGGGACTGTCCTGGCTTCTTCCTTTGAGGTTCTGGCTTCTTACGAGAAATTCTGGTAATTCCAGCCCCATTTCCACCCATCAAAACTACTGTGCTTTCTCCATGATATCCACCACACGACTGCTCTCTGCAACAACAGTTCTGGCCACACCAAGGACCTGAGTGGGGAGATGTCTGAACAGGCACCTCATCTTATTGTGCTTCACTTCACTGCTCCTTGAAGATGCTGCTTATGCTTTTCAAATGGAAGGTCTGCAGCAACCCTGCATAGAGCAAGCCTATCGGTGCCATTTACTCCAGCAGCATTGGTTCCCTTCATGTCCCTGCCATTATATTTCGGTAATTCTCACAATTCAAACATTTTTATTATTATTATATCCATTATGGTGACCTGGGATGTAGGAGCTTTGATAATACTACTAGGACTTGCTGAAGGCTCAGATGATGGTTAGTATTTTTAGCAACGGAGTACTTTTACTTAATGTATATATATATTTTTTGTTTGTTAGCCATAATTATATTATATACTTAATAGACCATAGTGTGGAGAAAACATAACTTTCTGTTTTAGTTTTTTTTTTCTTTTTATTATTAATTTATGTGCACTAGGAAACCAGAAGTTTGTGTGACTTTATTGTGATACTCATTTTATCTCAGGGTCTGGAACAAAAACCACAGTATCTCTGAGGTCTGTCTGAGCCTCAGGCACAGAGATGAAAAAAATAATCATTTTTTCACTTCCAGACAGAAACGCTAAGTCATCATCTTTGATTAATCTATGCCACTCTTCCATAATATTATGTGAGGAAAATAAATCCACCCTTTCTTTATAGCTCTGATGATCCTGATTAGTAATATCAGAGAGTAAGAATTACATGGCCAGACAAATATTGTTTGTTTCTTGGCTGTTACAGTTAAAGTCAAGTTCAATGGCCCATTGCAGTAAAGAATTTTTAGAAATACTTGCATATATTTCCATTTCTAATCATATTCCTTTTTATTTTCTTTAATTTACATTTTGAATAATATGTGACTTTACTATAAAGTGACACTTTTAATGAAGAAAGATAATAGAATTTTCATTAAAAAGAGAAACTGGGCTTTGGCTGCATTTTGTTCATCTCCTTCATCAGCAAATGATATTATGAATAATTAACTTATAACCATTGGAATTAATAAAGTGATCAAACCCATTATTACATAGCCCATTATATTTTGGAATATAGTTTTAACAAAAAAACAAACAAACTTTTATTTTTCTGGAAAACTCTATTTATGTCTTCCTGTTTCTTTAATTGGGACCAGTTAATTCATACTGTGTATTTTCAGTATTGCTTCTTTGGTGATGCATTAGAATTTCGGGTAGGTTCAGAATGTAAAATAGTTTATTTTAGCATTGTGAATCTGCTACTTAAATGTTTTGAGTTTGTATTGTAAGTAGTGAAAGTGTTATTCGCTCAGTCATATCTGACTCTTTGCAACCCCAGGGACTGTAGTCCCTCACACTCCTCTGTCCATGGGATCTTCCAGGCAAGAATACTGGAGTGGGATGCCAGTTCCTTCTCCAGGGGATCCAAGGATCTTCCCAACCCAAGGATTGAACCTGGGTCTCCTGTGGCTGTGCAGGCACAGGAGGGCCTAGAGGAGCTACCACACGCTGAAGGTCAGGAAGGGCGGCAGTGAGGAAATACCCTTCGTCCAAGGTAAGGAGCAGCGGCTGTGGTTTGCTGGAGCAGCCGTGAACAGACCCCATGCCCAAGGTAAGAGAAACCCAAGTAAGATGGTAGGTGTTGCAAGAGGGCATCAGAGGGCAGACACACTGAAACCATACTCACAGAAAAATAGCCAATCTAATCACACTAGGACCACAGCCTTGTCTAACTAAATGAAACTAAGCCATGCCCGCAGGGCAACCCAAGATGGGCAGGTCATGGTGGAGAGGTCTGACAGAATGTGGTTCACTGGAAAAGGGAATGACAAACCACTTCAGTATTATTGCCTTGAAAACCCCATGAATAGTATGAAAAGGCCAAATGATAAGATACTGAAAGAGGAACTTCCCAGGCCAATAGGTACCCAATATGCTACTGGAGATCAGTGGAGAAATAACTCCAGAAAGAATGAAGGGATGGAGCCAAAGCAAAACAATACTCAGCTGTGGATGTGACTGGTGATAGAAATAAGGTCCGATGCTGTAAAGAGCAATATTGCATAGGAACCTGGAATGTCAGGTCCATGAATCATGGCAAACTGAAGGTGGTCAAACAAGAGATGGCACGTGAACATAGACATTCTAGGAATCAGAGAACTAAATTGGACTGGAATGGGTGAATTTAACTCAGAAAACCGTTGTATCTACTATTGCAGGCAGGAATCCCTCAGAATAAATGGAGTAGCCATCATGGTCAACAAAAGAGTCTGAAATGCGGTACTTGGATGCAATCTCAAAAACGACAGAATGATCTCTGTTCATCTCCAAGGGAAACCATTCAATATCACAGTAATCCAAGGGTATACCCTAACCAGTAATGCTGAAGAAGCTGAAGTTGAACGGTGCTATGAAGACCTACAAGATTATTAAAACTAACACCTCCAAAGATGTCTTTTTCATTATAGGGGACTGGAATGCAAAAGTAGAAGTAAAGAAACACCTGGAGTAACAGGAAAATTTGGCCTTGGAATGTGGAATGAAGCAGGGCAAAGACTAATAGAGTTTTGCCAAGAAAATTCACTGGTCATAGCAAACACCCTCTTCTGACAACACAAGAGAGGACTCTACACAGGGACATCACCAGATGGTCAACACCAAAATCAGATTGATTATATTCTTTGCAGCCAAAGATGGAGAAGCTCTATACAGTCAACAAAAACAAGACCAGGAGCTGACTGTGGCTCAGATCATGAACTTCTTATTACCAAATTCAGACTTAAATTGAAGACAGTAGGGAAAACAGCTAGACCATTCAGGTATGACCTAAATCAAATCCCTTATGATTATACAGTGGAAGTGAGAAATAGATTTAAGGGCCTAGATCTGATAGATAGAGTGCCTGATAAACTATGGAATGAGGTTCATGATACTGTACAGGAGACAGGGATCAAGACCATCCCCATGGAAAAGAAATGCAAAAAAAGCAAAATGGCTGTATGGAGAGAACTTACAGATAGCTCTGAAAAGAAGAAGTGAAAAGCAAAGGAGAAAAGGAAAGATATAAGCATCTGAATGCAGAATTTCAAAGAATAGCAAGAGATAAGAAAGCCTTCTTCAGTGATCAACGCAAAGAAATAGAGGAAAACAACAGAATGGGAAAGACTAGAGATCTCTTCAAGAAAATTAGACATACCAAGGGAACATTTCATGCAAAGATAGCCTCGATAAAGGACAGAAATGGTGTGGACCTAACAGAAGCAGAAGATATTAAGAAGAGGTGGCAAGAATACACAGAAGAACTGTACGAAAAGATCTTCACGACCCAGATAATCACAATGGTGTGATCACTCATCCAGAGGCAGACACCCTGGAATGTGAAGTCAAGTGGGCCTTAGAAAGCATCACTATGAACAAAGCTAGTGAAGGTGATGGAATTTCAGTTGAGCTGTTTCAAATCCTGAAAGATGATGCTGTGAAAGTGCTGCACTCAATATGTCAGCAAATTTGGAAAACTCAGCAGTGGCCACAGGACTGGAAAAGGTCAGTTTTCATTCCAATTCCAAAGAAAGACAATGTCAAAGAATGCTCAAACTACTTCACAATTGCACTCATCTCACATGCTAGTAAAGTAATGCTCAAAATTCTCCAAGCCAGGCTTCAGCAATACATGAACCGTGAACTCCCTGATGTTCAAGCTGGTTTTAGAAAAGGCAGAGGAACCAGAGATCAAATTGCCAACATCTGCTGGATCATGGAAAAAGCAGGAGAGTTCCAGAAAAACATGTATTTCTGCTTTATTGACTATGCCAAAGCCTTTGAGTGTGTGGATCACAATAAACTGTGGAAAATTCTGCAAGAGATGGGAATACCAGACCATCTGACCTGCCTCTTGAGAAATCTGTATGCAGGTCAGGAGGCAAGAGTTAGACTGGACATGGAACAACAGACTGGTTTCAAATGGGAAAAGGAGTACATCAAGGCTGTATATTGTCACCCTGCTTATTTAACTTCTATGCAGAGTACATCATGAGAAACGCCGGACTGGAAGAAACACAAGCTGGAATCAAGATTGCCAGGAGAAATATCAATAACCTCAGATATGCAGATGACATCACCCTTATGGCAGAAAGTGAAGAGGAACTAAAAAGCCTCTTGATGAAAGTGAAAGTAGAGAGTGAAAAAGTTGCCTTAAAGCTCAAAATTCAGAAAACTAAGATCATGGCATCCGGTCTCATCACTTCGTGGGAAATAGGTGGGAAAACAGTGGAAACAGTGTCAGACTTTATTTCTGGGGGCTCCAAAATCACTGCAGATGGCAATTGCAGCCATGAAATTAAAAGAAGCTTACTCCTTGGAAGAAAAGTTATGACCAACCTAGATAGCATATTCAAAAGTAGAGACATTACTTTGCCAACTAAGGTCCGTCTAGTCAAGGCTATGGTTTTTCCTGTGGTCATGTGTAGATGTGAGAGTTGGACTGTGAAGAAAGCTGAGCACCGAAGAATTGATGCTTTTGAACTGTTGTGTTGGAGAAGACTCTTGAGAGTCCCTTGGACTGCAAGGAGATCCAACCAGTCCATTCTGAATGAGATCAGCCCTGGGATTTCTTTGGAAAGAATGATGCTAAAGCTGAAACTCCAGTACTTTGGCCACCTCATGCGAAGAGCTGACTCATTGGAAAAGACTCTGATGCTGGGAGGGACTGGGGGCAGGAGGAGAAGGGGACGACAGAGGATGAGATGGCTGGATGGCATCACTGACTCAATGGATGTGCCTCTGAGTGAACTCCGGGAGTTGGTGGTGGATAGGGAGGCTTGGTGTGCTGTGATTCTTGGGGTCAGAAGGAGTCGGACATGACTGAGAAACTGAACTGAACAGAACTGAACTCTTTAACATATGAGCCACTGGGGGCGGGGGGAGGACATTTCAGGTAGTGGGAGAATGTAAATGTTGTCTGGTTTCTCAGATGGCACTAGTGGTAAATAACTGGCCTGCCGGTGCAGGAGATGTAAGAGATGCAGTTTAGATCCCAGGGTCGGGAAGAACCCCTGGAGGTCATGGCCATCCATTCAGTATTCTTATCTGGAGAGTCCCATGGACAGAGGAGTCTGGTAGGCTACAGTCCATGGGGTTGTACAGAGTTTACATGACTGAGTGACTTAGCACACAGAGCATTCTAATTTGTCCTCATTCTCACTGTGGGTGCTCAGACCCAGCCCACATCCACTACAGCATCCTAACCTGTGGCCACATTCACTGTGGTCCCTCACTGAGATATCTTTTCAGCAGAACAGAGGGAGGGTGGTTTTCAATTATAAATCAGATTCTGTTCCACCACATCAAAACCCATCAGAGGATTCAGGTCTCAAGATGAATAAAATCCAGTGTCTTCACCCTGACTAACAACACTCAGTGTGACTCCATGCTGGCCTCCATCTAAACCCTCGTGGTCCAAATGTACATCCTCTGGGTCCACTCCCTTCTCATTCTGTGATTAATGTAAGCCTTCCCCATGCAGGGCTCCTCACCAGCCCTGAGTGTCCTCCTCTGCCCTCTCCCAGGTCAGCTTCTCAGATGAAGTTTTGGGGTTTCAGCCATGATCAACAGATGATCATACACTGCCTAGGCAACAGTGCATCCTAAGTATTGTCAATCGAGTTATTCTATAAGGAGGCAGCGTTTTGGAATGAATATTGCATTGTGTTAGAAATGGATTCAAATGCTGCTTGTACTATTTTTCTTCATCTTAAACTTTTAAAAGAATTCTTATGAATTTTTCCATTATTACAAAAATAAATAACAAACTTTACATTAGAAGATTATCATTTATATATATATGTGTGTGTGTGTGTGTGTGTGTGTGTGTGTGTGTGTGTGTGTATGCATATATTAAAATCTTTGGTGAGTCTTTCCAGGATTCCTGCTATGTTTGGTTTATCAAACTACTCTTTTTAAAGACTACCTCACATAATTGTTACTGTGACTCTCAGAAGTGCACTTCACTTGACAGAGAAGGGAAGAGAACATGTCTTTAGTTGTAGCAAAGGGAACAAAGCTTTAAACTTTCAGGCATTTGTACTGTCCTCTTGGGATATCTTTTAATTAAAATAAATTAAAGGAAGTTTTTGAGAGCAGGATTTTGAGTTCTGAAGTGTCATGGTTAAAGCAGTCAAATGAGAGATTCATGACTGCTTTATTACTAAGAGCTTACAATTATGTAAACAGTTGGTGAATACATCCTGCAGTGAGTACGTATTTCACTCCTTAAACAGGTAGCAGACTTATTCTGCTAAATATGCTCCCCACGGAGCCTAGCTAGTGACCTCATGTCAATTTCACATGGATAATGTAGATGCTTGTGCATAAGGCCGCCAATTTTCATAGGAATAAAAAGATTTAAAATGTAATGATATGAAGATTTTCAAATGCAATACTAAATCTTAGTAATATACATATGCACACATAAACAGAGATATACAGTGGGGATTGTTAGGAAAAAATGACACTGACTTTTTAAAGTGGAAAGCTTCTTTAGAAGTCTTGTTATATAAGTTTCTCCAAACTTATTTTATATCTCCAGGATGTATATCTTTCAGGATCAACTAGATACTGCAAGGTTAGCATAAGTCAACTTGTAATGCCTTCCTCAGTTATCAGCGTGACCATTTTGGAGTGCTGCACCATTGAAGGATATTTTCATTTATGCCTTTTAAAAACAGTTTTATTGACATGTAATTTACATATTTTAAATTATGTCCACTTAAAGTATGCAAATGATGGACTTTAATATATTGAAAGCATTATACACCCATCACCATAACCTAATTTTAGAGTGTTTTCATCAGCCCACAAAGAAATCTGTTCTCCTTAGCTACTTTTTATCTGTCCCTCTCCTTACACTCTTCAATATTAATAGATTAAAGCAGACAGTGTGTAGTCTTTTGTCCCCAGTTCCTTCACTCAGCAGAGTGATTCTGAGTCTGTCATTGTCTTAGCCTGTATCTCTACACCTTTCCTTTTAATTGACCAATAATACTTCATTGAATGTATTTGACACATTTTGCTTACGCAAGCATCAGTTGGCAGACTCGAACTATCTTGCATTTTGAGTGTTATGAATAACCCTGCCATGAACAGAAGAGTATACTAGCTTTATGTGTCTATATGTTTCCAGGTCTCTTGAGTATAAAACCTAGGGATGAAATTGCTGGATCATATGGCAAAACTGTTTCAACCATCTGAATAACTGCCAAAAATATATTCCAAATTTTCTGTCCCATTTTACATTCCCACCAGCAACATATAAAGGTTCCAGCCTCTCTCCACACTTGCCAACACCTGTTATCATCTCTGAGTACAGCCCTCATAGAGGGTGGGAACTGCTGTCTCATTGTGGTTGTTAAATTCTTTTCCCAAGCAGCACTGAGCATATTTTCATGAGCTTATGGGCCATTCATCTGTCTTCTTTGGAAGAATGTCTCTTTGTATGCTTTGCCCACTTTCTAATTGTGTTTTGTTGTGGTTGAGCTATAGGCATCCTGTATACATACACTTAGTAGATTTATCAGCTGCAAATATTTTCTCCCATTCTGTGGTCTGTCTTTTCCCTTTCTCAGTAGCATCTTTTGCAGCCAAAAATCTTTCAATTTTCATGAAACCCAAATATTTAGTCCCTTTTTATTGCTTCTGCTTTTGGTGTCATATCTAAGAAATCATAGCCTAACTTATGATCACAAACGATCTGCTTCTCTTTTTTCTTCCAAGATTCTGTAACTTTAGCTGTTACATTCATGTCTGTGGTCTGCTGAGATAATTTTTCTGTCTGTGAGGCATAAATCCAAATTCATTATTTGCATGTAGATATCCAATTTTCACAGCACTGTTTGGTAGAATGAGAATTTTTTAAGTAATTATATGTCAATACTTCTGACATATTTCTTCTGTAGGATGTCTTTGTTTCTCGGAAAAACTCTAGAACACTGATATTTTGACCTAGTATGAAATTGAGGTTAAATAATTTGTTCAATACTTCTTTTTATTGAAATATAATTGGCATATAACACGTATTTTTATATTGCAGTATGATCATTAAAATAAGTTGATGTCCATCACAATACTTTAAGTGAGGACTTCTAAGATCTACTGTGACAGAAATATTAGTAACTGTAATTATCATGCTGTGCATTATATCACTTATTTGATAATTAACATTTGTAGCTTGTGGCCCTCTTCATTTCTCCCATACCTTATCTCTTGCAACCATCTACCTCTTCTCTGTATCTAGAAGTTTGGCTTTTTGTTGCCTTCTTTTTTTTTAATTTCTCACATGAGTGAGAGCATATGGGTGTGCATGTGTGTGTGTGTGTGTGTGTGTGTGTGTGTGTGTGACTTCTTCCGTATCGATTTATTCATCAGCAGACCCATATGTTGCTTCTATAACTTGGCTGCTAAAAATAATAATGCAGTGACCTGGGGGTGCATATATGTTTTTGAATTGATGTTTTATTTTCTCCAGATAAATACCCAGAAGTGGGATTACTGGATAATATGGTAATTCTATTTTTAATTTGAAAATGGATCTTTATACTACTTTCCATAATAGCTATTCCCACCAAGAAAGCACAGAAAACTCCCTTTTCTCCACATCCTTGCCATCTCTTATTTTCTGGGAATAGCTATTCTAAAAGATGGGGGCAGGATGTCATCTCATTGTGGTTCATTTTCCTTTCCCTGATGAATAAGGATGTTGAGCATCTTTTCACAGACCTGTTGGCCACCTGTATGTATTTTGGGAAAAATGTCTATTCAGGTCTCCTGATCAGTTTCTATTTAGACTTTTTTTTTTTTTCCCTCGCTATTGAATTGTGTATGTGGATATTAATCCCTTATCAGATATACGTTTGGCAAATATTTTCTCCATTCAGTAGAATGTATTTTCCTGTTGCTGATAATTACCTTCAGTGTGCAGAAACTTCTCTAGTGAGATGTAGTCACATTTGTTTACTTTGACTTTTGTTTCTTTGCTTTTGAAGTCAGATCTAAAAATTCAACCTCAAGACCAATTTCAAGGAGCTTTCCCCCTGTATTCTCCTAAGAGTTTTATGGTTTCAGGTCTTACATTCAGATCTTTAATCCATTTGGAGTTAATTTTGTATGGTAAAGTTGTACAGTGTATGAGTCTAGTTTTAATCTTTTGTTGTCTAGTCAAGGCTATGGTTTTTCCAGTAGTCATGTATGGATGTGAGAGTTGGACTGTGAAAAAAGCTGAGCGCCGAAGAATTGATGCATTTGAACTGTGGTGTTGGAGAAGACTCTTGAGAGTCCCTTGGACTGCAAGGAGATCCAACCAGTCCATTCTGAAGGAGATCAGCCCTGGGATTTCTTTGGAAGGAATGATGCTAAAGCTGAAACTCCAGTACTTTGGCCACCTCATGCAAAGAGCTGACTCATTGGAAAAGACTCTGATGCTGGGAGGGATTGGGGACAGGAGGAGAAGGGGACGACAGAGGATGAGATGGCTGGATGGCATCACTGACTTGATGGACATGAGTCTGAGTGAACTCCGGGAGTTGATGATGAACAGTGAGACCTGGCATGCTGTGATTCATGGGGTCACAAAGAGTTGGACACGACTGAGTGACTGAACTGAACTGAACTGATGCAGCTCTTCTCTTTTCCCAACAAACACTGATTAAGAGACTATCCTTACATAGTCTTCCCTGGTGGCTCAGATGGTAAAGCATCTGTCTGCAATGCGGGAGACCCAGGTTCAATCCCTGGGTTGGGAAGATCTCCTGGAGAAGGAAATGGCAACCCACTCCAGCACTCTTGCCTGGAGAATTCCACGGATGGAGGAGCCTGGTAGGCTACAGTCCATGGAGTCGCAAACAGTTGGACATGACTGAGCGACTTCATTTCACTCACTTTCCTAAATTAATTTACCGTATTTGCACAGGCTTGTTACTGGGCTCTTTGTTAGGGTCCAGTGATTTTTATGCCTGTTTTTATGCCAATACCATATGGTTTTGATTACTATCGCTTTGCAATATAGTTGGAAATCCAGGAGGGTAAGCCTCTAGGTTTGTTCTTTTTCTCAAGATTGCTTTGGTGATTCTGGGTCTTTTATGGTTCCATAAGAATTTCATGTTTGTTCTACTTTTGTGAAAAATGACATTTTGATAGGGATTGTATTGAAACTGCGGATTTTTATGATAGTATAGACATTTAACAATATTAATTCACCCAGTCCATGACTGTGGGGTATGTTTCCACTTATTTGCATTATCTTCACGTGGGGTATGTTAAATCTCTATAGTTTTCATGTACAGGTATTCTACTTTCTTTGTTAACTTTATTCCCAGTTTCACTATTCTTTTGATATATTTATGAATGAAATTGTTTTCTTAATTTCTCATACTTTATAATTAGTGTATAGAAATGCAATAGATTTTTCATATTGAGTTTGTATCCAGCAACTTTTTAGAACTTATTTATTAGTCTGATAGACTTTGGTGGAGTTTTTAGGTTTTCTGTGTACAAAATCACGTCACATGCAAATAATGAAAGTGTTGCTTTTTCCTTTCTAATCCAGATGACTTTTTATTTTTCCCTTAATTGCTGTGGCTATGAACCCAAGACTATATTGGATTAAAATGGTGATAATAAGCATTATTTTATTGTTCTGGGTTGCAGAGCTTTTCACAGTGAGTATAAGGTTAACCTTGGGGTTATCACATATGGCCTTTATTTGGTTCAGGTACATTCCCCCATATTAATGTTCCTGAGTTTTTCTATCATAAATTATTGTTGAATTTTGTTAAATGCTTTTACTTCATCTATTTAGATAGTATGATTTTTATTCTTCATTTAGTTGAATTTTTTTTATCATGTTGATTGATCTGCAAATGTTGAACCAGCTTTTCATCTCAGAGATAAGTTCCACTGTATCAAGTGCATGATCCTCTGATATATTGTTGAATTTGGTTTCCTAATATTCTGTTAAGGTAACTTATATCTATGTTCATCAGGAGCACTAACATGTACTTTTTTTTTCCTTGTGATGTCTTTGCTTTTAGTACCAAGGAAATGCTGGTATCATAAAATCAATTTGAAAGTGTTCTCTCTTTTTCTGTATTTTGGAAGAGTTTGAGAAGGACTGATATTAATTCTACTTTGAATGTTTGGTAGAAATCACTAGTGAAGTCTTTGCTTCTGGACTTTTGTGAGGTTTTTGATTACAGATTGACCTCCCTACTAGTGATGGGTCTACTCAAAATTTCTGTTTCTTCATGATTCAGTCATGGAAGGTTGCTTATTTCTAGTAATGTACTGATTTCATATTGTTCAATTTACTCGAGTGTATTGTAGTTAATCTGTTATGATCCATGGCATTCTGTGGTATCAATTATAATATCACTTTAAAAGATAGCATATTAAAAAGCAGAGACATTACTTTGCCAACAAAGGTCCATCTAATCAAGGCTATGGTTTTTCCAGTGGTCATGTATGGATATGAGAGTTGGACTATGAAGAAAGCTGAGTGCTGAAGAATTGATGCATTTGAACTGTGGTGTTGGACAAGACTCTTGAGAGTCCCTTGGACTGCAAGAAGATACAACAAGTTCATCCTGAAGGAGACCAGTCCTGGGTGTTCTTTGGAAGGACTGATGCTAAAGCTGAAACTCCAATACATTGACCACCTCATGCAAAGAGTTGACCATTGGAAAAGACTCTGATGCTGGAAGGGATTAGGGGCAGAAGGAGAAGGGGACAACAGAAGATGAGATGGCTGGATGGCATCACTGACTCAATGGACATGAATCTGAGTGAACTCTGGGAGTTGGTGATGGACAGGGAGGCCTGGCGTGCTGCAATTCATGGAGTCGCAGAGTTTGACATGACTTTGTGACTGAACTGAACTGAAATGAATTTTTTAATTTGTTTATTTATGTATTTTTTCCTTGGTGATTCTAGGTTAATACTTGTCAGTTTTTGTTGTTGTTGTTGTTGTTGTTATTTTTTAGAACTAGCTTTGGTTTTATTGATCTTTTCCATTGGAGCTTCAGTTTTAGCATTAGTCCTTCCAATGACTATTCAAGGTTGATTTCCTTTAGGATTGATTGGTTTTATTCCTATGCTAGGAACATAAATATTTACACAGATTATATCTTCTTTTGGACTGTCTCCTTTATCATTATGTAGCACTTTTCTTTGTCTCTTATTATAGTCTTTATTTTAAAATCTATTTTGTTTAATAAAGGGCTTCCCTGATAGCACAGTTGGTAAAGAATATCCCTGCAATTCAGGAGACACAGTTCAATCCCTGGGTCAGGAGGATCCACTGAAGAAGGGATAGGCTACCCACTCCAGTGTTCTTGGGCTTCCCTTGTGGCTCAGCTGGTAAAGAATCAGCCTGCAATGCAGGAGACCTGGGTTTAGTCCCTGGGTTGGAAAGATCCTCTGGAGAAGGGAAAGGCTACCACCTCCAGTATTCTTGCCTGGAAGTCCATGGGATCACAAATCGTCGGACATGACTGAGTTACTTTCATTTTCACTTTGTTTGATAAAAATACAGATACTCCAACTTTCTTTTGGCTGTTATTTGCATAAAATATATTTTTTTCATTGCTATACTTTCAGCCTGGGTATGTCCTTACATCTGATGTGATCCTCTTGTAGGCAGCATATAGAGGGGTCTTTAAAAAAAATAATAATCCATTCAGCCACCTTATAACTTTTGATTGGAAAATTTAGTCGATTTGTATTTAAATTATTGATAAGTATGTTCTTACTGTCATTTCGCTAATTGTTTTTTGGTAGCTTTGTGGTTCCTCTGTTACATTCTTCTCTTGCTTTCTACCTTTGTGGTCTGATGACTTTCTGTAATGGTTTGCTTAGATCTTTTTCTCACTATATTTTCTATATCTCCTGTAAGTTTCTGCTTGGTATTTGCCATGAGGCTCACACACAACAATCTGCCTATAATTTATAGCAGTCAGTTTTAAATATATAACAACTTAACTTGAACATATTCTAGATCTTTACACTTTTATCCTGCCCTTCCTACACTTTGTTTATGATATAATATTTTACATCTTTTTATCATGGATAGTTTACTAATCATTATTGTTACTTATACTACTTTTTTCGGTGTCCTTCACACTAGCTTTATAGGTGTTTAATCCACTGTTTTTATATTAACCTTCACCAATGAGGTTTATATCTTTATATGTTCTCTTGTTACTAATTAGTGCCCTTTGCAGCTTAAGGAAGTCTTTATTTTTTTAATTTAGAAATGTGTTGTGTTTAATCCATAAGCTTTATATAGCTTTAGTTAAAAAAAAAAAAAAAAAACAAAAACAGTGAAAACAACACACTGTTTCAAAGTCTGGGCCCTTCCAGCTTTCCAAATACAAGAGCTCTGAAAGTTGTATATACCAACTAGAAAAAGACAAAATTATGAATGGAGCCAGGACATTTCATAAAACAAAATTTTATGTTACTGAAGGATCCTTCCTGGGGCTAATTAATTGCCTTTACGAAAAAGAGAAAAGAATGAAATTCCAGTGTTCCAAATCAACTTGTTACACATCTATATAAACCCACAGTTTCCTGGCAAACAACATACTTTCATTTGCTGTCTCATCCTAGAGCTTGAATCCTGATTCATTTCAGCAGAGACTCCACAGGCAACAGGAATGATTGTGGCATTAAAATATTCATTTATACTTCTGTGGTAGTTCAACAGTGGTCTTATTTCTGGGCAAGCTTGCAAACCATCAAGGTTGAAAGCATCACAACTTAAATGGGTACTAAGACTCAAATGAGAAAAGGGAAAAAGGAAAGAAAAAGTAGAAAGAAAACCCTCTGGGAATAGCCAGGGGTATTTAAAGGAACCATAAGAATGCCAACAATATTTAAACCCCTTTTTTAAGAGGGGATTTTTCTTTTGGCTTAAAATGTTTCACTTTAAATGAATTTATGTCAGCTGTCAATGAAAGAATGTCACTAATACACTGTGGACACCTTTTGCAATGTAAATCCATGACCCCCTGTTATTCACATGGTGAAATTCAACCTAGCAATTATTACAGCAAATGTTATAGTCTAAAGCTCAAACACATTTTAGCAATTTTGAAACTGCATACAAACCAAATAAAATTTACATCGGAAGTCTTTTTAACATATGTCTTAAAGCAGTTCAGTGGTGATGAACTCTCTTAGTTTCGGCTTTCTGGAAAGTCTTTATTTCTACAATCTTGAATAATAACTTGACCAAGTAGATTATTATTGGTTAGCAGTTTTGTTGTTTGTTTCCTTCTAGCACTTTGAATATATCATGTCACACCCTTTCAGCCTCAGATACCCTGTTGAAAATCTGCTTAGTGTCTCTGGGGGTTACCTTGTATGTGATGTGTTATTTTTCTCTTGCTGCTTTTAAGATTAGTCATTTGTCTTTGACAGCTTACTTATGTCTCAGTACATGTCTCTTGGGGTTCATTTTATTTGGAACTCTCTGGGTTCCCTGAATCTGTACATCTGCTTCCTTCCTCAGTTTAGGAAAAATTTTAGCCACTGTTTATTTACATAATTTGCTGCAGCTTTCATTCCTTTTCTCCATTTTGGACTCCTAACTGTGAATTTTAGTTTGCTTGATGCTGTACCAGAAGTCCTGTAAGCTATGAATGCTTTTAAAGTTTTTCTCTTCGCTTTTCTGTTTGGGTAATTTTCACTGCCCTGTCTTTCAGATCACTGACTCTTTCTTCTGCTTCATTTAGGGTGCTATTGAACCCCTCCTGTGTATTTTTCAGCTTCGTTACTCTATTCTTCAGTGACTTTTTGTTTCTATTTGGTACTTTCTGATATTTTATTGATATATCTCTTTGTTAAAGTTTTAATTATTAATCAATGTTTCTGCCAAGTTCTACTATCATTTTATGACACTTATTTTTAATCTTATCAGGCAAATTACTTATTTCTGTTTTATTAAGCTTCTTTTCTGACTTTTTATCTTGTTCTTTCATTTGGAAAATGTTCCTTAATATAAACATTTTTTTTTTACCTTTTATTTTTATTTTATTTTATTTATTTTTTTTTAAATTAAATTTATTTATTTTTTTAATTACAATACTGTATTTGTTTTGCCATACATTGACACGAATCAGCCATAGGTGAACACAATCTCCCAATGCCGAATCCCCCTCCTACCTCCCACCCCCCCATCCTCTACTTGAATCATCCTGTGCATCAGCCCCATGCCTCCTGCATCCTACATTGAACATAGATTAGCGTTTCGTTTCTTACAGGAAAATATACATGTTTCATTGCCATTCTCCCATACCATCCCACCCTTTCCCTCTCCCTGAGTCCAAAAGTCCACTCTATACCTCTGTGTCTCTTGTTGTCTCACATATAGGGTCATCATTACTGTCTTCTAAATTCCATATATATGTGTCAGTATACTGTATTGGTGTTTTTCTTTCTGGCTTACTTCACTCTGTATAATCGGTTCCAATTCCATCCATCTCATTAGAACTGAGTCAAATTTATTCTTTGTACCTTATTACCTAGGAATTCCACTTTTTGCTGTTTCCCCATCTGTAGTGAAAACAAAAGTCCAAACAACATTTTGTACAAAAATTATAAACTTGTTCATTTGCCTGAAACTGAAATAACCCAAATGTCCCTCAATGTAAAAGTAGATAAACATATGTTAATATATTCATATAATACTACCCAGCAATAAAAATGAGTTATTGATATGTTCAACACATTAATGAATCTTTAAGACATTATATGGGGAGACAGACACCAGACATAAGAGGTGTATGTATAATTGTATTTACAGAAAGACCAGATGAAGTCAATTAATAATAAAAATCAGAAAAGTTGCCTATGGAGGGAGGGCCTAAGAACTGAATATAAGATGCAAAAAGTACCTTAATGTGAAATGGAAGTGATGTGTGCCTTCATCCAATGTGTTGGCTACATCTGTTGGAATGAACCATTTCTTCAAAATAAGTGAACTATACAATTAAGGTACATGCATTTCACTGTAAACATATACTACCTCAATTTTCAAAATAACTATTTTATAGCAACTTGGGTTCTGAACCTGGAAAGGGAGATTGGAATCCATGGGCATTTTAGGTTGAATTGCTATTGAATTTCAAATGTCTTTGTGTTTTATTAGTAATGGCACCCCACTCCAGCACTCTTGCCTGGAAAATCCCATGGATGGAGGAGCCTGGTGGGCTACACAGTCCATGGGGTCACTAAGAGTCGGACACAACTGAACGACTTCACTTTCACTTTTCACTTTCATGCACTGGAGAAGGAAATGGCAACCCACTCCAGTTTTCTTGCCTTGAGAATCTCAGGGACAGGGGAGCGTGGTGGGCTGCCGTCTATGGGGTCACGCAGAGTTGGACACGACTGAAGTGACTTAGCAGCAGCAGCAAGCAGCAGTATGTTTTACTAACTATTCATTCTAGTTTTGTTTCAAATCATCCCTTGTTAAGATAGCCTTCTTTTCTAATAAGGGAAAAATTGTTCCATAAAATATGTTGTTAATTCATAACATTTGTTTGTAAGTTTCATAATGTTAGCTTGAATGAGCAACATTTTTAGCTGTGGGGAATTATTACAGTTTACCTTCTTTACATATTAACCAAAATAATATCTTCATTTTCAGTGTCTGAAATTGAAATAGGTATTCATTTGAACACTGCAGTATTGCCGTTTTTGTAGAGAAAAAGCAATAGAATGTTCCCAGAGTCATAGGGTTCAAGCTGACATGTTTCATTGATTCCATAAAGGTCAATGGAAAGAAATTTCAAAACTATGATGCACATAATGCTTCATATAGTTGTAACCAACTATTACAAGGTTTCATTTGTTGCAGAACATAAGGAGAGATGAGAAGAAGTAGGAGGTTATTATAAACAGTAACTCAGAGTTGGTTGGTAAACTGACTCAGGATATCTGTGGAAAAGAAGCAGGGTTGAAAGAAACTAAGAAAATAATGGGCATCATTGATAAGTTCACCTTCCAGAATGTACAATTATTGACAAGTCAGTTGTCTCTGTAGAGATTTATTACTTGGATTTGGGGGTGACCAGCTGGTTCCTGGAGGATGCACTCATCCAATAAGGGAGGGGCTGCTAGCTTTACATCCAAGAAAGCCTTTCCTTGTAGGATGAATATTGTAAATAGTCATGTAAATAATCACTCATTTGGAAATGGGGAAAAGGGCATTTGCTATTATAGCAGGACAAAATAAATAAATAAACCAATTGGTTGCAAGTCCTTTGCAAACAGGGAAGGAATATGGAATACTTAATACCATAATACATGATACAACACAAAACACAGAATAACTGATGAAAAGCTATTTATTGATTTAATGGTTATAAATACTGATCCTCAGAGAATGCAATGGCACCCCACTCCAGTACTCTTGCCTGGAAAATCTCATGGATGGAGGAGCCTGGTGGGCTACACAGTCCATGGGGTCAGACATGACTGAACGACTTCACTTTCACTTTTCACTTTCATGCACTGGAAAAGGAAATGGCAACCCACTCTAGTGTTCTTGCCTGGAGAATCCCAGGGATGGGGGAGCTTGGTGGGCTGCTGTCTATGGGGTCGCACAGAGTCGGACACGAGTGAAGCGACTCAGCAGCAGCAGCAGCAGTACTGACCCAGTGCTCAGTGCAGATAGCACGGGTACAGACTGTCAGGTGACTCAGGAAACTGCATGGGTGGAACTTGGAGATCAAGAAGAATTTTATTTAGTTGACATATACTGATTTGGTTTAACATTTGACCAGGCACAATGGTTTAAATCTTTGCTATTCAGGATATGAAAGGAAACTGCTGCAGGCTATGATCACCCCAGTTACACAGGACAGGATTTTCCAGAAGAGAAGAAAATAGCTCCCTTTAAACTTTTAGGGTTTTTAGGCTTTAAAGTCCAGAAAATTGTCTGGTAGGGATCACATGAAAATACCAGTGCCAGTTCTCTAGGGGTGATGTGGGTGTGGGATTCTGCATTTTTAACAAGCCACAGATGAGGTTGATGCTGGTGAGGCAGGGCCCCATTGAATAGCGAGGCGTCAGACCTTGCTATGCCTGGGATGGGCAGGGAGTCTGGAGGGGGACGGGGAGACCTGTGCACATGGTCTCATTTATCCAAGTCTGGGGAGAAGATGGGAGGGTAACAGCTCTTCCAAAGGCCAGACAGTTTGCAGTTTAAAGCGGCCCATCACCGTCACTCCGTCACTATTGATGGAGTGCTGTCTATGTGGATCCTGACGTTCAGTGTCCCGGGCAAGAACAGAGGAGGCAAAGGTCGTGATGTCTGTCCTTGAATCTCTCACTCTGCTTCCAGAGAGGTTATTCGACAAAAATAAAAAATACACACCAGCAATTTAAAAAACTGAATATACATACTAAGTTTCCCTGGATTGTGACTCACAAATGGCTTACAAATGCTAGAGACCACCAGGGCAATTGAGGCAGATGCCTCTGAGTGACATTTGAGAAGGCTCAACACTAGAGCTGCACTTTAAATAGGTGGGAGGTAGCTGATAAGCCACGAAGAAGTGGCTGTCCTCTGTGAACATCCAGAGTGAGTGACTGAAGTTGCTCAGTCCTGTCCGACTCTTTGCGACCCCACGGACTGTAGCCTACCAGGCTCCTCTGTCTGTGGGATTTTCCAGGCAATACTGGAGTGGATTGCCATTTCCTTCGCCAGAGGATCTTCCCAACCCAGGGATCGAACCCGGGTCTCCCGCATTGTAGACAGATGCTTTACCGTCTGAGCTACAGGAGGGATCAAAGGAAAGCAGTTAGGAGAGATGGGAGCCGTGGCTTGTCTGAAGGTGCAACTTGGTGGGCATGATCAGAGATGAAAGCTAACACAGAGACAGTAGCAACCCTCTTGAAAATGGATAAGAAAGAAAGGTGTGGGTTTCTGAACAGTGAAAGAAAATGACATGATTAAAATGACAGTCATGGACACTGGAGCTGGGTGAAATAGATTGGAATGAAAAGTCTAAAAATGGAACAGCCTGCGAGGCCGCCGCAGTGACTTGAGACTGCTGATGGCCGGGCATGGGGCTCAGAGGCTCAGAGAAACTTGGCTCCGCGGGAAGTGCCGACGTCCCCGGGCCCCAGGTGAAGAGGAAGGGGTGGGCTCCAGGGGTCCGTTCAGGGACTCTCTTCCACTCTCTTGAGGCACTTTCTTCCATCTTTAGCACTCTTTTCCTCAGTGCCTCTATGAAAGAGTGAGAAGATGACCCACATGTAACACAGAAAGGATGGTCTGAGGCCTCTTCAGAGTAACAGTTGCTGGCAGGAAAGCACCATGGTGATAAGATTTTGTCTGTTTTTGTTCACATCTCTAATTTTATTTTATTAGACTATCTCTGAATTACAATGTTGTGTTAGTTTTTGGCATACAGTGAAGTGATTCTGATATACATATATATATATGTATGTATATATATATTTAAATATATATATTTTTTCATGCTTGTTCCCACTACAGATAACTATAGGATATTGAATAGAATTCTCTGTGCTATACAGTAACGCCTTGTTGTTTATCTGTTTATATATAGCAGTTTGCATCTGCTAATCCCAAACTGCTAACTTTTTAATTGGAGGATAATTATTTTTCAATATTGTGTTGCTTTCTGCCATATAATAATGCAAATCACTCATCAGTTCAGTTCAGTCACTCAGTCATGTCCGACTCTTTGAGACCTCGTGAATTGCAGCACACCAGGCCTCCTTGTCCATCACCATCTCCCGGAGTTCACTCAGACTCACGTTCATTGAGTCAGTGATGCCATCCAGCCATCTCATCCTCTGTCACTCATAATTATATATATAATATATGTATGCACCTTCCCTTTGAACCTCCCTCCCACCACCCTGTCATCCCACCCCTCTAAGTCATTACAGAAAAGGGGATAAGATTTAATAGTAAAGTCTCAGGAAATATTTGAGGAGGTTGGGAATTTCATCCCATGCTGCAGATCAAATAATATGAGAAACATTCCTTTCTATTGGGTTGACCAAAAGTTTGTTGGAGCTTTCCCATAAGAAAACCTGGACAAGCTTTTCCGCCAAAGCAGTATTTGCCACAGTGAGTCTTAAATTCTGAGGGGGAGCATGTAAAGCACTGACGTGGAAAATCCAAATATGTGCATTCTGGCCAGATCTTCTCTGTCTCTTAGTTGTGTCAATTTGAGAAAAGGTTTATTGATTGAGGGTGGCAGCTTTCTTTTCTGAAAAGTGACAACTGATGGCTAACCTACTAGCTGTTATGCTTGCTATGAAAGTTATTTGAAAGGCAGACAAGAGATACCAGAAGCGGAGTGTTTTCTAAAGTTACTAGTCTGGAAAAAGATTAGCTGTGATGCAACTGACAGTAAGCAAAAGTCTGCAAGAACGTCTGTTACCTTTTAAGGAGAATGTAACGCCTTCATTTCTAACTTAGAGCAGTTGTTCATTTGTTCAGACAGCAGGCAGTGTTTATAGTAATGATATAGATTCAGGAATTATTCATGGTGAGTGCTAATTAATCTTATAGGATCATAGTATGTACTTAGGAAGATATTCATTTTTTTCATGATTTTATTTTTAAAAGCAGTTTGGGGTTCATAGCAAAATGGAGGGGAAGGTACAGAGGTCTCCCATAACGCCCTACCTGCATTCATGCAGAGCCTCCCCCATTATCCACACCCCCACCAGATGGGACCTGTGTTAAACTGATGGACCTACACTCACACGTCATCATCACCCACATTCCGTCCTGTTGCTAAGGGTCAACCCCAGGTGCTGTGCATCCTGTGAGTGTGACAAATGTATACCAATGTGTATGGATTATTATGATGTCACACAGTGTAGTCTCCCCACCCTAAAAATCCTCTGTGTTCCAGCTTTTTTCTGTTTCCTCCTGAGGAAGCCATTCAGGAAGAGATCCGAAAGCTTGGATTAAACTGCCCCAGTGTGCAAGCTAGGCTACTTTAAGCAAATCAGAACTAAACAAAGGAATTAGAAATCAGAGAAGAACACAGAAGTGGAGCTATTTTTGAGAGCTAATAAGCACACAAGGATTCTGAGAAGTTCATTCTAAAATTCTCCATTTCTATCTGTATGGAAACTTTAGCTTAGGCTGCTTAAAAAGTGCTACTCTCTAAGCAGGCACTCTTTATATACACGCTTTTAACTGAGTAACCTAAAAACTTTCCTACAAATAATAATGGAGAATTTTAAAATGAACATTTCAAAATCCATAATAAATAATACTGTGTCATCATTAAGCCTCCTAAATGGAACAACAGACCGGTTCAAAATAGGAAAAGGAGTACGTCAAGTCTGTATATTGTCAACCTGCTTATTTAAGTACATCATGAGAAACGCTGGGCTGGAAGAAACACAAGCTGAAATCAAGATTGCCAGGAGAAATATCAATAACCTCAGATATGCAGATGACACCACCCTTATGGCAGAAAGTGAAGAGGACCTAAAGGGCCTCTTGATGAAGGTGAAAGAGGAGGGTGAAAAAGTTGGCTTAAAGCTCAACATTCAGAAAATGAAGATCATGGCATCCGGTCCCATCATTTCATGGGAAATAGATGGGGAAACAGTGGAAACAGTGTCAGACTTTATTTTTTTGGGCTCCAAAATCACTACAGATGGTGACTGCAGCCATGAAATTAAAAGACGCTTACTCCTTGGAAGAAAAGTTATGACCAACCTAGATAGCATATTCAAAAGCAGAGACATTACTTTGCTGACTAAGGTCCGTCTAGTCAAGGCTATGGTTTTCCTGTGGTCATGTATGGATGTGAGAGTTGGACTGTGAAGAAAGCTGAGCACAGGAGAACTGATGCTTTTGAACCGTGGTGTTGGAGAAGACTCCTGAGAGTCCTTTGGACTGCAAGAAGATCCAACCAGTCCATTCTGAAGGAGATCAGCCCTGGGATTTCTTTGGAAGGAATGATGCTGAAGCTGAAACTTCAGTACTTGGGCCACCTCATGCGAAGAGTTGATTGTTTGGAAAAGACTCTGATGCTGGGAGGGATTGAGGGCAGGAGGAGAAGGGGACAACCGAGGATGAGATGGCTGGATGGCATCACAGACTCGATGGACATGAGTCTGAGTGAACTCTGAGAGATGGTGATGAACAGGGAGGCCTGGCGTGCTGCGATTCATAGGGTTGCAAAGAGTCGGACACAACTGAGCGACTGAACTGAACTGAACTGAAATGTGGTAATTACATTTTATGTACAAGAATGCCTTTGTTCTTATGAGATAAATGCTGAAATGCTAATGGCTGAAGTGTCATGATGTCTGCAACTAATTTTCAAATGTTTTAAAGTAGAGAGAGAATTGATAGTTTCTACATATCAAGTAAATGTGGCAAAATGTTAACAACTGGTGATTATCACTGAAGAAGACATGTGTTCACTATTTGTGCAATCTTCTGTTGAACTGAAAACTTGCCAAATCAAAAGTTGGTGGAAAAAAATCTTAAACTCTATTTAGGAGGTTTGTTGACAGTACTATTGGCGGAGTAATTCCAAACTATTTCATGTATGTTTTAGGATTAGGCAAATAAGTAAAAATAATGACCACAGTAGTGGCAGGTACTTTGTATCATGCCATTCTGTTTTGTTTTCTTCATCACATTTATAATCTCTAAAACATTCATTTTGTTAATGTATTTGCTTGTCTGTTTAATGTTAGCCCCTACTCAGTAAATGCTATTTGAGCAGATTAAGAAAAATAAAGAAAACAACAAAAAACGCCTGCTACAAAATATCTCAAAGCTGTGAGGTTATAAGAAAAACCCAGAGATATGAAATGCCCGCACTCAAGGACTTTTCTATAGATTTTTTTTGTCCTGAATTTAGTTTACCACATTTTAGTGTACATTGTCCTATGAAATTTTGCTCAACTTAAACTCAAGCACATAAATTCATGTTTACTAATTAGAGCTACTTTATAGCATATAGTTTGGAGAAAATTAAAGACATATAATGTATTTTTTGCTTTACCTTCCTAATGTATTTAAATAGTTGTAAGATATAAGAAATAATTCAGAAGAATATGTTTGTCATAAACCACATTTCAGAGCTATAATGTTGGTCGTCGAGCAGACTATATGAAATTAATTTCTAGGCAGTGATGAATCATATTAGAAGCAATCCTGGTTTCAGTGGAGCCTTTATAACCTGAAGGAATTGCATGCCTTTTGTCTATAATTGAGGGATATTTCTGACCATCTATCCTGTGAGCTCAGATGACAGGTGCTATCTGTTGCTCTCTGCATCTGACAGTTTGGACACATCCATTCATTAGAAACACTCTTCTCCCTCAAAAATAGCTGCCTAAAAGACTATCCATTTAAGATTCCTCCATGTCTTTTCACTGATAGCTTATTTTTTTAGTGATGAATAATATTCTATTATCTGGTATGCTATAGTTTATTTGTCAATTCACCAACTGAAGGACAATCTCTGTTGCCTCCAGTTTTTGGCAATTACAAATAAAGCTCCAATTAACATTCATGTGCAAATTTCCTGAGCAACTAACACTTTCACTTTGTGTAGATATAAAATTATTCATATAATGTTAATCATTATATTTATATTTAATTATGTCCAAAATTACTCTAACAAAGAAAATATAAATAATGTTTATCTATACATAAAGCCTCATTTCCTCTAAATTTTCTTTTTTTATTTAATTATTTTATTTTTTTAATATACATTTATTTATTTTCATTGGGTTAATTACTTTACAATATTGTATTGGTATTCAGTTCAGTTCAGTTCAGTCACTCAGTCATATCCGACTCTTAGGAAGATTAAATTCTTGCTTAGGGATGTGCATAGGTTAAAAACATTCACTGTCCAATTATATATGAAATATTGAAGGTAACTACTAGTATCATTAAGAGATGACAAAGAAATTCGTTGATCCATTTACACCTATAGACCCTAACCTGCCACACTCATTTGTTGATAGTAATCAGGGCTTCATTTTAAGAGTCATCATCAGGATCAGAATGACTTCCCTGGTGGCTCAGACAGTAAAGCGTCTGCCTGCAGTGTGGGAGACACGGGTTCAGTCCCTGTCAGGAAGATCCCCTGGAGAAGGAAATGGCAACCCACTCCAGTACTCTTGCCTGGAAAATTCCATGGATTGAGGAGCCTGGTAGGCTACAGTCCATGGGGTCGCAAAGAGACACGACTGAGCGACTTCACTAGGTATAAGGATCAGAAAAGCAGGAGTCACTCGTTTTGCCTTAATTTTCAAACATAGGGTACAGGGGATTCTGGGGAGTTATAAGCCTGATGGAATAGACAAGGGAGGGAAGAAGAGGTCTACGCTGGAGGAAAGCACACAGCCTGTCATGAAGGGGAACTGAGGCATACGACAAATAAGGATAGTGAAGATTTTCACTATCTGCTGGGGGCAAAATGGTGAAACTCCAATTCCTGTTAACTCATGCTAGTAATGAAGTGAATTTTATTTCTCCCTGTCTTCTCATGTTCTATTAGCTTTCCTTAGAAACTGGGCAGTTCCTCAGAATATTAGAGGTTTCTCAATAAAAACACTTTCTGAGAGAACAGTGACCTTTGCACACAGGCAGCAAGGACCCCATGCGTCCCCTGTGTATCTGCCCCCAACAGCTGTGAGCTCTGTGCTTCACACGTGCTGTCTCTTGTGGCCCCAACCGCAACCCCAAGACATCCTGCTGGCTTTGCAGGGAGGCTGAAATTGCAAATGATGATGGAGGCGGTGGACTCAGAGTACAAGTCCAGACTGAGCAGCTGCAGAGCTGGGGCCGTTTACACAGCTCTGGACTCTGCTGCCCCACAGGCTAATGTAAATGGTCATGAGCACTGCTGAAATAGTCTTAGACAACATACATTAAGAGAGAAACAGGCTAATTAGTGATTAATCCTTTTTTTTTTTAATCACAACTGCTTTCACTGGAGAAGAATTTGGAATGATTTAAGATAGAGTGTTTGGCTTCTTTATAAATATATATATATATATATATTTATATATATATATATTATAAAGGCGTTCCTTCTTTTACTTATTTATTTGGCTGCTCTGGGCCTTAGTTGGCAGCAGGTGGCATCCTCAGTCTTCCCTGAGGCATGTGGAACGTTTAGTTGTGGCTGACAAGCTCTTAGTTGAGGCAGCACACGACATCCTCAGTCTTCCTTGAGGCACGTGGAACGTTTAGTTGTGGCTGACAAGCTCTTGGTTGAGGCATGTGGGCTCTGGTTCCATGATCAAGGGTCGAACCTGGGCCCCTGCACTGAAAGCATGGGGTCTTAGCCACTGGACCACCAGGGACGTCCCAGGTGTTCCTTCTTGAATCCACACAGAGAAGGATGAGGTAAGATGGGGCCCCAAGGCAAAAAATATCCAGACCAAGTTTAAATGCCGAGATATCCAACCACATGAAAAGACAGGAGGGGCAGTAACCCCAGAGAAGAGGGCAGAGGCGCCTGGCTGGCTAGGCAGCAGGGAAGACAGGCATTCTGAACCCTGCTTCCTGTATCCACACCTCCCACCATCTTCTCCCTGTGAGTGTTGACTGGACTTGCTAAGTCACAGGGAACGGCAGAAATAGTGGGACATCACTTCTGAGACACCAGCTTATAAAAGCCGCGTGTCCCGCATGCACAGAAGCCTGTTTCTGTCTCTCCTCTCTCTGGAGTCACTCCCTAAGTGGAGCCAGTTTCCGTAGCATGAGGGGGCCCTGTGCAGAGGGCCCGAGTGAGAGGGTGTGGGAGCGAGTCCTCCCCTGGTCAAGCCTGGGAGGCCTCAGCCCCTGCTGACCCTTTGCTGTGGCCTGGTGACACAGCCCACGGCAAAATCAGGTTCGCTTCTTCCCGGTTACTGACCCTCAGAAACTACGAGATGAAAAGTGGGTGTGGTTTCAAGCTGCTACTCTGGGGGTGGAATTGCTTCACAGCAATAGCTAAGTAAGTGGGAATGTTGACTCAGCTTTTGCTGTACTGACCAAAGAGCTCAGCTTACAGAGCAAAAGACCTGTGTGTGCAGTATATGCTGTTTCATTTAGATTAGAGTCAAATGACAAGCAATCCAGTATCAGGTGTATGTGTGTGTGTATGACTATATAAGGGAATTCATATTGAAACTATCCATTTTGAGTTGGAATATGGGTCAAGAGAGCACATTCAACATGGTGGGGCCAAGTTCCTACAGGATAGGTAGGCATCTGTATTGATAGATTCTTATTTAAATTTTATTCATTTTTGAGATATATGTTACCTGCATAACCCACAGAATTTCAGAGAATAGCACTTCCACATACTGTTAGAACTTTCTATCTCCCCTCTGACCCCTGTGACTCAGGTTACCTCTGCATGAAACCAATGATCCACATGTAATTGTTGTGTGTATCCCTTAAGGAGTATGTTTGTATCTTTCTCCTTAATCATATTCTATGTACACAAGCTTTTAGCTCCAGTTACATATAATGATATATTTCCCTTTCTATGCTTTAACACTGAAATTTCAACCTCTGCTCCCTTGCTCAGTGAATGTTTCCTATTTTCTCTCTTGCTATATAATTCTCATTGACATTCGTCATAATGTATGTGCTTTACGTGTATTAATTTCTGTTTCCTTGATAGAATGAAGCTCTATGACAGTAGACTCTTCCTTTGTGTTTTATTTATTACTATATACCTAGTATAGTCTCTGTTATAAATATCTGTTGAATGAATAAACATTATACTTCAGATATTGATTGTATTTTACATTAGTGGGCAGATTGCTTTTCTTCTTCTAGTTTCATATTTTGATGCATGTTCTAACATGGTGATTTCCAAGTAATTTTGTTAATTATTTAAAGCACTTGATTTTCTATAATGTAAATTCCTGGAATTCATTGACCTGTACTTGTAGGTGAAATGCATTAAAGAAAAATATATAAATGCAATTAATGTCAATATAAATCAACCTATTTTAAAGTACTTTACTTTTGCTTTCCTTTATTTTTATAAGAGAATTTAGCACTGGCCATTTTGTTTCAGTTTTACAGCTTTTAAATAGGCAATGGAAATCATTACAAATAAAAGATGAGGTTATTATAATATTGTGAAGCTAAAATTCATTAGAGTGTTCATTTTCATCAGTCTAATAGTTAAAAGTTGATTCTTCTTTTTATAAGTCTAATAGGTGAAAAAAATGGAAGGGCTATGTCACAGAATAACAAAGCAAATCATGCTGGCCATATTTAGGACAAAACAATACAGATATTCTATGGCAAAGGAAAGAGCATTGCTGTTCAGTACAGATATTTTTTATCCTCAACTAACAAGAAAAATAGAAAATTCTAATTTAATCTTATAGAGTCAGAACACCAAGAATAACATAAAAACTATAAAAAATTGTGCTTAAATTTAAAAGACTAAATAAAAACTCACCATTACTTATCAGAAAGAAAATTGGTCTTGAGACCAGTGTGTTTGTGTATGTATGATATATATATATATAATATGTCTGTATCAGTTCAGTTCAGTCACTCAATCATGTCCAACTCTTTCCAACCCCATGAACCACAGCATGCCAGGCCTCCCTGTCCATCACCAACTCCCAGAGTCCACACAAACCCATGTCCATTGAGTCGATGATGCCATCTAACCATCTCATCCTCTGTCGTCCCCTTCTCCTCCTGCTCTCAATCTTTCCCAGTATCAGGGTCTTTTCCAGTGAGTCAGCTCTTCACATCAGGTGGCCAAAGTATTGTAGTTTCAGCTTCAACATCAGTTCTTCCAAAGAACACCCAGGACTGATCTCCTTTAGGATGGACTGGTTGGATCTCCTTGCAGTCTAAGGGACTCACAAGAATCTTCTCCAATACCACCGTTCAAAAGCATCAATTCTTTGGTGCTCAGCTTTTTTCATAGTCCAACTCTCATATCCATACATGACCACTGGAAAAACCATAGCCTTGACTAGACGGACCTTTTTTGACAAAGTAATGCCTCTGCTTTTTAATATGTTGTCTAGGTTGGTCATAACTTCCCTTCCAAGGAGTAAGTGTCTTTTAGTTTCATGGCTGCAATTACCATCTACAGTGATTTTGAAGTCCCCAAAAATAAAGTCAGCCACTGTTTCCACTGTTTCCCCATCTATTTGCCATGAAGTGATGGGACCGGATGCCATGATCTTCATTTTCTGAATGTTGAGCTTTAAGCCAACTTTTTCACTCTCCTCTTTCACTTTCATCAAGAGGCTCTTTAGTTCTTCTTCACTTTCTGCCATAAAGGTGGTGTCATCTGCATATCTGAGGTTATTGATATTTCTCCCAGCAATCTTGATTCCAGCTTTTGCTTCCTCCAGCCCAGTGTTTCACATAGTACTTTATATATATATATATATGATATGTTAGATATTTATTTTATGTTTATGTGTTTGAATAACACTGCATGTGTGTGGATGTAAGTATAGTTAGAAATTAACATATTTCTAATGATGGGAAGTGTGGGTGACAAAAAATGTTTACAAAATAATTCTATAGGTATAATATTTTTTTTATTATGAGATTTAAAGTTTACCTTAAAATGTCTTTAATATGTACTGTCAGTTCTGTTATACCATCCGCTGATTTTTTTAGTTTAACATAACTTTTAAAAATCCAAATTTTTCAAAATTAAAATTATGTGTTTTGATTGAATAATTACAGCATCCAGCATTTTTTTTCTAAGCTTGCCTATTTCATTCACTGTGCTTAGAAACATAGAAAAAGGTATTTATAGATTGCATTGCATATTTTAAATTATATTTCAGTTAAGCTACTGAGAAAAGAATATGGAAACTGGAAAAGAAAATCAAGGTATTAGATACATATGACAGCCTGGCACCACACAAGCTCCGATGCACAGGCCACCGTGACATTCCTGGTCCTGTAATGCTTTTCTCTGAATGCTCTGGGCTTTCTCCCCATGCAAAGTGTAGCAGGAAGTATGTAGGTGTCTGCAGGTATCCACATTAGCAGTCCTAACTGTAAAAACCAAGAACTGCTGAATTAATTGTATCCTTTCATTAAAACCAAGTGTTACGTGGAATTGGATTCCGTTATTCACCTACATCTGAATATTTTTCTGGTTTGTGCATAGGTACATCCTCCATGCAAAGTTCTCTCATCCGTTTCATCACCCATCAATATAAGCAGATGATACTGAAATGAGGAAAAGGAAATAACAAGGTTAAAGTGGTAACTAAAGCATGTTGAAAGAAGCTATACTTTTTTTTTTAATATTCTTGTTCTTTGGGTTTTTGTTGCTTTTATTAAAATGGAATACTTTTTAAAGGTCCTAGCACTGAGCATGACCTCATTTGCCTGCCACTGCTATAAAAGATATATGCTTTTAGTGACTTTTGTATATACAATAAAGTGTTGTTAACTGTGGTCACAGTCCTGAACAGTACAGCCCCACAATGTACTCATCTTGCTTAACTGTGTCCCTTGATGAGCAACTGCCTCTTTAACAAAAGAGGTAACTGTCTGTGCACAAATACAGACAGCATGACTGTTTCCCTCTAAAATTCTCTATTAAGAGGACAGATGTTAAAACAGAATTCATCTAAGCAGAAAGTGTGTGTGTGCTTGTGTGTATATTTAACTCCAGATTGATAGAAAAGAACTTTTTAAAAATGACATATATTTAACTCTGGACTGATAGGAAAAAAACTTTTTTAATGACATATAATTGACATATATGATACTAGTTTCATGTGTAGAGTATGATGAGTCAACATGTATATACCCTGTGATGTGACCACCACAGTAAGTCTAGCTAACACCCGTCACCATATGTAAGTAAAGACCGTTTCTTCATGTGATCAGGGCTCTTCAGATCTAATTTTCTCTTATAGAATACAGTGGTATCAACTATAGTGTGCTGTGTCTCATATCCCCATGGCTTGCTTGTAACTGAAGTTAATGCCTTTTGACACCCTTTACCCATTTTTCCTGCCCTCGTCTCTGGCAACCACCAGTCTGTTCTCTGTCTGGCTTTGTTGTTTAACATTCCACGTGTGAGTGATCATATGGTATTTGTGTTTCTCTTTCTGACTGATTTCACGTGTCAAAATGCCCCTGAGGTCTATCCACGGTGTTGTAAATGGCGAGATTTCGTTTTTCATGTGAAGGTAATATTCCATTGTGTGCCTGTCTGTGTCGCATTTTTATCCATTCATGCACTGATGGGCACTTAGGTTGTTTCCATATCTTGGCCATTGTAAATAATGCTGCGATGCATATGAGGGTGTATGTGGGTTTTGGGGTTAGCTTTTTTCCCCTTTAGATAAATACCCATAAGTGGAATTGCTAGATCCATATGATAACTCTATTTTAATTTTTTGAGGAACCATCATACTGTTTTCCATAGCAGCTGTACCAATTTATATTTATCCAAACAGGGCACAAAGGTTGCCTTTCTTCCATCTTCTCAACAGTTTTTTATTTCTTACCTTTCGACAACCAGTATCGCAGGTATGGGGTGATTTCTCTTTGTGGTTTTGCTTTGCATTTCCTTAATGATTAGGGATGTTGAGCATGTCTTCTTTGAGAAAATGTTTATTCAGATTCTGTATTTTTTAACTGAATTGCTCTCCTGCTATTGAGCTCTATGAATTATTTCTATATTTTAGATATTAACCCCTATCAGCTATATGATTTGCAAACATTTTCCCTGTTCAGTAGGTTGCTTGTTCATTTTGTTAATGGTTTCCTTTTCTGTCCAGAAGCTTTTCTTTTGGTTTGACATAGTCCTATTGATTATTTTGGCTTTTCTTGCCTTTGATTTGGTGTCAGATCCACAAAGTCATCCCCATGCCTAATGCTGAGGAACTGACCATCATGTTTTCTTCTATGAATTTTAGTGTTTCAGGTTGCTTTTTGAAAATTTTACTTTTTAATTGAAGGGTAATTGTTTTACAGACTTTTGTTGCTTTCTGCCAGACCTTAACATAAATCAGCCATAGGTATACGTATGTTTCCTCCCGCTTGAACCTCCCTCCCCATCCCACCTCTTTTTTGAATTCCCTGAGACACACAACAAATTCCCACTGGCCACCTGTTTTACATATGGCTATGTAAGTTTCCGTGTTACTCTCTCCATACATCTCACTCTCTCCTCCCCTTTCCCCATGTTCATAAGTCTGTTTTCTATGTCTGTTTCTCCATTCAAGTCTTTTGCTCTATTTTTGAGTTAATTGTTGTGTCTAGTATAAGATGGGAGTCTAGTTTTATTCTTTGTGCACGGCCGTCTTATTTTCCCAACACCATTTATTGAATGGTGTACATTCTTGAGTCTGTACATTCTTGAGTCTCCTGTCATAAACCAATTGACCATGTGTGCATCAGTTTATTTCTAGGCTCTGTATCTTATCCCATTGATCTGTGTGTCTTTTTGACTACTTCAGCCTTATAATACAGTCTGAAATCAGGAGGCATGGGACCTCTAGCTATGTCCTTCTTTTTCAATATTGCTTTGGCTATTTGGGGTCTTTTGTGGTTGCATAACATTTTAGAATTGTTTACTCTATTTCTGTAAAAAACACCATTGAACTTTTGACAGGAGTTGCACTGAACTCGCTGATTGTTTTGGGATGCATGGACAGTTTAGCCATATTGATTCTTGCTGCTGCTGCTGCTAAGTCACTTCAGTCGTGTCCAACTCTATGTGACCCCATAGATGGCAACCCACCAGGCTCCCCCGTCCCTGAAATTCTCCAGGCAAAACCACTGGAGTGGGTTGCCATTTCCTTCTTCAGTGCATAAAAGTGAAAAGTGAAAGTGAAGTCTCTTAGTCATGTCTGACCCTCAGCAACTCCATGGACTGCAGCCTTCCAGGCTCCTCTGTCTATGGGATTTTCCAGACAAGAGTACTGGAGTGGGGTCCCTTCTCCAATATTGACTCTTAGACTACATAAATTAGGATGGACCATCTACACTAATTTGTGTCCACTGAGTGGTGGTCTCCTGAGAAATAACTCTCTCTGATTCTTACTCAGGAACTCCCTGGGACCCAGGAACTGAGCTTACAAAGTTAGGCAAACAAAAACCCCTTGTTTGGGTCACAGCCACAGAAACCAGGTCAGCAGCCATAGAGTCAAGTGTGCCTTCCACATGAAGAAGCTCCCGTCTGGGAGAAAGTGGTGCTGTGGACTGCAGCCGGGGGCAGGGGTGGAGTGGGGACAAAAACAACAAGACACAACAACACACACTGCCCTCGGGTTTTAGCAAGGCAGGGGGCGGGGGCAGCAAGGTGGCCCCTGCAGCCTCCAGAGCCAGAGACTGTCCCAGCAGGCCCTACCCTCAAGCCAGGGCCTCAGACTCGGCAGGTCTCTCCCACGGTCCGGGCGCTCTGCAGAGGGGCTGCTCCTGCGTCATGGTGAATCTGCACGTTTGCCCTGTAAGACCACATCTCAGTCCACCAAAGCCCTAAATACTGCAGGCAAGGGCCCCGCTGGTCTTCCAGCCAGATGCCTCAGGGCTCATCTCCCCGGGGCCAGACTTAAAGGTCAGGGTGCCCAGTATGAGGAGGAATCCTTCATTCCAGGGGAGCAGCCCCAGGTTCTGAGTTCCCTCCGGATGGTGCCTGGGCGACCTGGAGGCGGGTCTGCGATGAGACTGTATCTCAGGTTTCCTTTTCCCTTCCGTGTGCTTTTGTCCTTATTGGCAAACCTGGTGTGGAGCGGTTGCTCTACCTGAGAAAACTGGTCCCCGGGTGGCTGCATGTTTGCCGCACCTCCTGGAGGAGGCGAGCTCAGGGCCTTCCTGTCACTGCCAGGAGCACTCAGTAGAGTCGTCACCTCTGCTGTCCGGTCTGACACCCAACCCTTCCCTTCTTTTCTCACCAGAGCATCTCCCGGAGGGGAGGGGCAGAGGAGAGATCAACCACAGGTAGTTTTCCAAGCAGGACCCTGCAAACCAAGTGCCGAGACTCACAGTTGATGTCAATTGGCAGGGACCGGGCAGTCTGTCTGTTCCAACATATTGTGTGTGTATTAGTTACTTGGTCATATCCGACTCTTTGCAACCCCATGGTCTATAGCCCACCAAGCTCCTCTGTCCATGGGGATTATCCAGGCAAGTACACTGGAGTGGGTTGCCATGCCCTCCTACAGGGGATCTTCCCAACCCAAGGATTGAATCCAGGTCTCCTGCACTGCAGGCAGATTCTTTACCATCTGAGCCAAAAGAGAAGACCCTCTGATTTGTTGGTCTCAACATAAGAAAATGGAAAAAAAAAAGTGTGTTATTTTGTCTTTAAAAGGAAGGGTATCTTATTTGAACAGTTTGTTTAACTAAAACATATAACTTCCCTATTAGAGTATATTTTGTTGGATGCTTTTATTTATTTCACAATTAGAGCAAAGTTTTCTTACACTGGTTTGTTGGCAGTCAGCTCTGAGAAAATTTTGTTTGGGGTCAGTTTCTGGGGGTATTGTAGATACTAAACATATCTACAAAGGCAGTGATGGAGCATTAAAAGTCACTGCTCTGCTAGTGAGGATAGCAAGTTATACATGTTCTATGAGATGATGGTTTCAGAGAAAGGGCCAAGATTTGATATAAACTTGTGCCTAAGAGAAGCAATATGTTATTTTAAGGTTTAATATATATTTACAACCTAATTAAATTCAGAAGAAAATAAGTATAAATGCATACAAGTAAACTGGCTCACTTCTTAGTAGCTTTATTAATAGCCTAAAATGTACTGGCAAAAATTTCCAGTACAATATCATGTTACTTATAGGTGTTAACTAACCATAGTGCTAATTACCAAAGGGAATATCTTACTTGTTATATGATTGCTGGAATAAAGTTTTCCTCTCTGTCATCTCTCCTTAGATATATCATGAAAGCCTAGAAACCTAAGGAACAGTTTACCACTAATTTTAGCTAAACCTCTTTGTCCCTTTCAAAGCATCACCCACTGATATTTATTTAAGAAGACATTAACAAAGTTGAGATTTTCATAATGAATTCTAGGCTCTGGGTACATTTTGCATTTTGAGTTTTAAATAAACAGTTCTCTTAAATGTCAAAAGTTTTGAAAATATAGGAATAAGCAGAGGACAAGCCCCTCTCATTTCTTTGGCTCTTTCCTAAAATGTCAGACTTACCACTTTACTCATTTAAGATATTCTGCAGAAGTGTTTGTTTAAATCCATATTTTTCAAACCTCATTAGATTGTGGCCCTTTTAAAAAGTAAAGCTATCCATGCCTGACTCTGTTCTTATGAATTAGAATTAACTTGTTTAACAAACTTGTTTTGGGGAAGTTCAAGAACAGTCATGCCATGAATTGGCTTAATCCACTGTCTCACATGTAAGACACACCTCCTGAAAGGTGCTACAGCCAGTCTTTTACCTTGGGCAGATGATTTTCTTTTCTTTAGGAACTGCAGAATGAAAAGGTGAGATGCCAGAAAGCTTTCGTGTGGATCCATTTGGAGAGAATGGTAGGGAATTAGAGGCGGGGCTCAGCTCCTGATCTCAAACTGAGGGTGTGAGGTTCCCGCCCAAGCTGAAGGCAAGGTTATGTTTCAGGCATCTCCTATTTTCCTTTGCTTCCTTTTTAATGCAAAGGAAGATATGGTTTTGATTTTCGAAGATCTTAGGGAAAGAAAAATGGAAACAAAGGGAACCACAGAATCCAACTATAGCTACAGAACATAAAAAGAATTAAGAGGTTGAAATGAGGAAGGCTGGATGTAGAGGTGGGGCCCTACATACTGCTTCGTTCCCGCAGCTCTGGCCTTGTCAGTGAGGTTCACAGTCAATGCATAGTCTGTCTCAAAGCTCAAATCCAGGATAACATCTCTGAAACAAGGGTCATTTTACGGCTGGTGTACTGAGGAGAACACTAGGAAGAGGCTCAGACATAGACAGCTGTAGACACTGGTTCAGCTGTACCTTGGTCTCCTCTTGTTTTGTAGCAAGGATGGAAAACAGGACAGAAAACCTTGCCCCAAGGAAGAGCATCTCTGGGATTCTCAAGTTTTGTTGCTTGGGCAAACGTGCACATGAGCTCTACAGATGCAACTTCCCAGCTGTTTCATCTCAAGAGGAACAAACGTAGACACGTGAGTATCCTGCTCTGCCTCCCTGAACTGACATTTCCAAAGGTATTTGGTTTGTATTCACTGCGTAATAAGACCTTGTTATGTAGGGTCTTAATACTAAATCATGGACAGTGGCAGATCTTAACCTTATTAAATCAACCAGGCCTCACAATTATAGTTCAGCTTGTTGCAGTTTAATGAGCATTGTGGCTAGTTAAGAGCCTACAAACTAGATCGTATTCCACCAAACATTTATACTGACATTTTACATGTTCTTAAGGAGTCCTCAAAAAGCCTGCCCAACAAACTTAGAAGAATGTTACTCATATTTGGTGGACTTTAATGTTAATTGCTCTTTTAAAGAAAATAGAACACAGTGAACCAATAAGTTATAAAGGTTGTAGATGCTCAATTGTAACTTTAAATGTAGACATAATTTATTTCATGTTTTCTACACCATTGTTGGAGAAGGCAATGGCACCCCACTCCAGAACTCTTGCCTGGAAAATCCCATGGGCAGAGGAGCCTGGTAGGCTGTAGTCTATGGAGTCACAAAGAGTGAGACACAACTGAGTGACTTCACTTTCACTTTTCACTTTCATGCACTGGAGAAGGAAATGGCAACCCACTCCAGTGTTCTTGCCTGGAGAATCCCAGGGACAGAGGAGCCTGGTGGGCTGCCGTCTATGGGGTCGCACAGAGTTGGACACGAGTGAAGCGACGCAGCAGCAGCAGAAGCACACCATTGTTACTAGAATTCGCTATTTTGTGAAACTGAAAACTGCTTTTGAATTTCCTATTCCAATGAGAACATAACTCTAACTAGTAAGACAAAAAATATTTTTTAAAAGTACATGCATGTTTTACTTTTTGCTTTCTGATATCCTGGACAATTGTGTAAATATTCTATATGCATAGAGTGGGATAAATATTTTCTTTTTAAAATTTTTAGTAAAGTGTCTTGTGAGAAAGAGGAAAAAACAGCATTATTTTCCTCCTAGTCATTTGACTCATACGTTTGGATTTTCATGATTGTTACAAAGTATAATAATTAATTTATCTAAAAGACACCTGTACGGTAGGTAAAGACCTCAGTTATCTGCCTTTCCTGCTATCTGAATGGAAAATGAGATGAAATAAGATTTAGTGTATGTCATACTGATTAATGTGAAAAACGTAACTTTTAAAACACTTATTTGCAAACTGAAGGTACTACTAAATAGCCTGAACCATAGTAAATGGTTATCATTTTAGTTTGGTTCTGACTGAAACAGGTGAAATTGCTGCATCACACTGGAGGGGGTGTGGAGCACAGCAAAAAAGTTTCAGCTGCCTTTCCTCTCACCCCTCCATCCCCTCATAACCTCAGCAGTCTTTTCAGAGGAAAAACAGTTCTGGAGGCTGTGCCAGCAGAGGGGATTAGAGTGTCATACAGTATATAATCCTTTGGAAAATATACATGTACATACAATTTTTAAAATATGTTGCTCTTGGTAAGAGACTGGCATTTCCCACACAGGAGATTTCAGCAAAAAAAAAAAAGTAATTACTTCTGAAAATGTTTGTCATCCAATATGTGTGTCTTTTGTACACACTTCTTTTGTGCTGACTAAGTCTTAGGGTAAGGAAAAAGAAGATAAAATTTATTCAAGTTTTATATATTTTTTCTAACATTAATTTTACTTTTATAATTTAGATCTCTCACTTAGAACCAATTAGTTCTAAATGGGTTTAGATCTGTTTAGTGTTGTGTCCTGGCCCAATTTGTCTCATTTGAGAAAGCTTTACTCAGCACTTCTGCTAGGCCACCTGGTGTGCGCAAGGGAAAAATTCAAATAAAAATGAGGTATAGTCCAGGTGTAAGGAACTTGGGCTACTGGAGGAGAAATACTGACCACAATCCACAAAGTCACAAAGAACAGGAGGCTGCCTTGCTCTCCTCACAATCTAAACAGACACTGTGTCCAAAATAAGTTTCACATTGTAAGAGTGCTTTTGAAAACTGAAAACCCAGTTTTAAAATGATTACAGACTTTACAACGAAGAAGACCTTGGAAACAAATAGAATCCTGGCTAGACTGGGATGTTGATCCTATTAGAATCCAAGCTAATCAATGAGCAAGAGCTGACTGATACGCCCACTCAGAAGGACGTCAGCTGTCCTTCACTGACTGAACCTGAGCCTAAGTGCCTAGAAGCGGGACTGCACAGTGACTGCAAGAGGTAAGACACACACAGAGAGAAGGCCAGACGGATGCCTGTTTTATCCTGCGCTCATCTCCACGTGTCCACTGAGACCAGTAACGGACAGAGTGGTTACTGAGAGACAGTTTCTATAGTTTTCAAAATGAGTATTTTCTCTCAAATGTCTATAAACTGAAGGGAAGCTGATGACACTGGGCTAGATCAGTGATGCCTCACTGCAGCACCCATGAGGTGATGCCAGCCTGGAGCCCTGCGAACTCCCAAACTTGGTCTCTGCAAAGGACTCCAGGTAGGATACGTTTGTTTGGGTTTTCCAAGAAGAATGGTATTATTAGGAGAGAGGAAGAAGAGGGGAGTAATATTTACCAAACATTTACCAGGCATCCAGACTGAGGCTCAGTGATGCATAAAGTCAAGTGGAATCCAGATTTAAACTCCAGCACCGAGCCTCATTCATGTTCTTATCGCACTGACTTAATAATTATAGTCTGCTTATATCCAACACTTAAAATAACAGAAATGCATTTTCTCTATATGTCAGAATTAAGAATCTAAGTAGAATATAACCTTTATTTTTCTCTAAAGTATAATATCTCTAATAGAATAAATGAAAACAGAGTAAGTAGAGTAACGTAATTATTGCATGGAAGGTCATCAGAGGTACTGTATTCTAGTATATTCCAGATTAGCATTAGTTGTAGGTTATTTAATTTGATAGGTGTTCATATGTACTAATAACTGCAGACATTTTTCCTATATTTACTCTTTTTTCTTTACTAAATCAGCATGTGAAATACAACTATTATCTTGTACAGTGGAGACACCAAGAGAATATTGCCTGAATTCTAACTTGCACATGAGCTTTGTGACCTGTGATTTAAAGAGCTGGCAAACTTCAGTTAATACCAGTGCTGGTCATTATTCATATATTAACTTATTCACCTTTGTATTGCACATTGTCCCGATTCTAAAACTGCCAACTGTAAAACCCAGGTGTTAATTATAAAACAGTTGCTAACAGCCTTCTCAAGTGAACTCCAAATATATTCTGAGAATTCCACAAGATCGCATATGGAAAATTTTCCAAAGTGTCAAGTGTATGAAATGTTCAATGAAAACGAGTTAGTGATTCCTGGTAACAGTGGGTTAGTAAAAGTAAGATTCCAAATGTGCCTTGACTTCCATGCAAAACAATTCAGCCATCCAGTCAGTGAATGCGTGTCTACAGAGTTTTACTTCCTGGGGAAATTATAATTACAGAACACATAACTTTCCTTCCTAGCTCAAGAAAAAAAAGGTGTGCTAAGCTTCCTTAAATCATTGATATTTCTGGGAAATATCAACAAAGGTTTACATAAAGCAACGTAGTCAAAACTGAGTATGTGAAATGCGATTGGCAGAAGGTTGGCTTTGATTTGAGGACCTTAAAGACCCCTGTGCCCTGGTCCAGAGGTGAGAATGCTAAGTGAGGGGACCGGGAGGGTTTGGCTGCAGAAAGTGGGAGGGTCTGATGAGGAATAAGCAGAGTTGCTGCTACTGACCCGTCTCTTTCCCTTGAGGCATTAACTGGAGCCAGTGTGGGCCTGGACCCCAAGTGCTGGGGTCAGTTTGTGGGTTCTAAGCTGTGGGTTCTGTGCAGGCTGCTTCCTTTGATTATCTGGAATGGTAGGAGCTGGGGGTGGGGTGGTTCTTTTTGAGTCAAGAGCAGGAGCTGACACTTAACAACAATTAGCGAATTAAACATATGTGCTATCGTTCCCACCTCAGTAGTCTGCTTGGATCACAGAGTCCAAGGGGACTGCCCTTGCTGCCAGCAGGACACTGTGGGCACATCCAGGCATCTTCATGAGCCAGTTACCCGATACATCTTTGTTTTTACACAAAGTAAGATTCCTCAGGAGAGAAGTGTGTCATTAAACGTGACAACAGCATATCTGCATATTGAATATTCTACCATTCTCTAACAGAGTAATATTTTTCTTGCTGCATAAAAGTAGTGTTCTTGTCGAGGGAGTATGAGAGTATAGAATAAGCTAGAATGGAATTTTCCATAAATGATGAAATTATTTTTATTCTAGTGTAGTAAATATTGAACCAACATTCTGGCAGAGTAAATTAATCTCCTAAGATGCATAAATTGTTGAGAGCTTATTGATTCACTGAGAAATAGTTATCTTTGGGAGAATAAACTAACCCAATTTAGTTTGTGAGCGACAGACGGTGTACAGGAACCCAATACACAAAGTACTGTTTTGATGGAAATAGTTTTGCCTTTTTGGAAAAAAACACTCTTAAATCTTTGTTCTAGAAAAAATACTGGAGACATGTGGATGTATAAATAACATGTAAATGCAGCTAAGCTGTATCTCTGGTTTTCTTCATAAAACATTGGTTTACAAGCTATTTTAAATTTTAAATTGTTTTAAACTTCAAAGAGTTCTACCACCAGTCATTTAAATAAGCAGACAATAAAATGAATGCAATTATACATATAGAAGAAAACAACAGAAAGCAGACTCTTAAATATTGATAGCCCTTTCAGAATGATAATATGATTTTAATGCTTTTGAAAATATTTTTCAATGTGAGCAATTATGCTTTAGCAATTGTATAAGAAAAACTATTTTGACAAATGATAAGAAGACATAATATGTATATGACTAACAGGGGTAAAAAACACACTGTAAAACAAAATATTCAATATATTCCATAAGATTTCAATTTTGTCCATGTTTGCAGGTGTGCTGGGCAGGGGTGAGAAAGGATGGTGTTTATGTTTATTTGTGAGTATATATGTATAAAAATGGAAAAAGGAAATAAAAACGTAGATCATAATACTGCCAATCAACCTGTAATTTTAATTTTTTTCTTTGTGTTTCCAGTTGTTTCAAGGAATCTCTAATATTATTTTTATAATATAAATGCTGTTGACATAGTTTTAAAGCAATATATAGTTTAGTTAAACATTGAGAATGAATCTGTCTTGCTAAATTACTAACTCCCCAGATTATTTTAATTAGAGCCAATGAAAATGTCCTCAGTTCAGTTCAGTTCAGCCCCTCAGTCATGTCTGACTTCTTTGCAACCCCATGAACTACAGCATGCCAGGCTTCCCTGTCCGTCACCAACTCCTGGAGCTTAGACTCATGTCCATTGAGTTGGTAATGCCGTCCAACCATCTCATCCTCTGTCCCACTTCATCTAAAATTCTTCTTCCATCTTGTGTAATGAATATTGATAACTGTTGTCAAGTAATATTAAAAAGTTTAAAATGTATGAATATTTCTGCCCATAAAATTATAAATTGTTTCATTTCCTAGAAAATGTGTAATTTAAATATCTGATAGAAAGGGGGTTTGATTTAAATGACATGATTTTAATGTGCTCTCCCTCCAAGCAGTGGGCTTCCATGTATATTTCTATTGGCTGCTAAATTCTGTTTATTAGAATAAAAAGTATTTGGCAATGCATAAAGAAAAGACTTCCCTGGTGGCTCAGATGGTAAAGCATCTGCCTACAGTGTGGGAGACCTGGGTTCTATCCCTGGGTCAGGAAGATCCTCGGGAGAAGGAAATGGCAACCCACTCCAGTACTCTTGCCTGGAAAAACCCATGGATGGAGGAGCGTAGTAGGCTACAGTCTATGGGGTCACAAAGAGTTGGACACGACTGAGCTACTTCACTTTTAAAGAAAAGACAATTAAAAAGAAAAATCTAAATCCTTGAATAGCAAACATGAAGATCTGGTTCAGAACTTAATAAGATTTTTTTCCCAATATTGTTTTTTCTATGGCATACCTAAATCTTTTGTACAGCAGTATGCATGTACACAATTCTAAGTCAAAACTCATAGCAAGGGAATCTTATAAACAAAGAAAAGGGTAAATTTAACTAAACTCTAAACAAAACATGTTTTGCACAGAGCAATAGAGCAAATGCAAAGACCAAAATCTGCTAATGAGAGAATGGCATCAGGTAACCTCAAACATGTGATTTTCTCATTTGTTCTTATAATTTTTCTAAGCAATGCATTCAAGTTGTTTAATGAGACAATGAAATTCAAAGTGAAACCACCCATAATTTAGAGTAATAGAGGAACTGATTACACTCGTCTTCCCCTGGCCTCTCAAAACTATGACTTCACCGTGTACCAAAATGAACTTAACAGCTTAGACATATCCTTAGTAAAATGCCAGTAAAATTAGCATAATATATTGACTTCAGTGTGTCCTTGACAGTGGTATTTCTATACTTGATCTTAGCCAAAGGCCAAGAAGCAACAAAAGTGACATTTCTAATTAAAGGACTGAAACTATACCATAATGATAACCTGGTTTGGTTTTCTTAAACAGTCACGTCCATTTGTAGGATATTATTTTTACTGTAGCTAAGCAATGTTCTTATTGTCATAAATTTCCCCAAATGCATCTCAAATCTCACTTAGTGTTTGAACAATAAAAACAGGATGTCAGGTAGGCATTGGAATTTAGCATATGCATTAAGACCATAAGATTTAAAAGGGGACCTGCAAGACATACAGTGGAAAAAGTTAAACTGATCTAATCAGTGAGAAGGATAGTCAGATTAACGGTGCATGAGGGGTAACGAGCACAGCCACCTCACCATTAGATAGACTTGAACACCGTTTTAAGTTTGCATACACTGTGTCAAAGGTTATGGTCCCTAACACTCCACTGCTAGCCAGGGTGTGTCTGCTCACCTGGTGAAAGCTGACTGACTGGGCCGCTTGAGGAACTGGGTATGTTTGTAATACGCTGTTTATCCTTGAGTGGTAGTTTACAAATTTAACAACAAGGACTTTATATCTATAGTCTCTCTTTTTGCAAATATGTTTCTGTTGTTTACAGGAAGGCAAGAGTCTCTTGTCTCGGCTGCCATCTGCCTGGAAACAGACCTGCTCCATTTGGATTTTGGGTAAGAATTCATATTAAAACATTGATGCTAAATGCATAAAAACATTTAGGTAAAGATTACTAATTTACTTAAAAAAATTACATCTCAGTTCTGCACTAAAAGTAATTTAGGGAATTTTAATACTTGCTCCTGCTTTATAAATTATATGGCAGACTACTTTTTTTTTTTTTTTTTTTGATAACTGCAGAACTATAATTAGATAAAGTACTCTGAGAACTGAAAAACTCCATGTGTCTTGGCAGTTCCCCACTAATGGTTTTTGGCAAATTATCAGTGGGTGCTAAAAGTGTATGTAGGTGAAGATATTATGGGAAGAGGGATATTTATGTAGATCCAAAATCTCAACAGATTACTTGTTGGTTATGGAAAGGCAAATAAGCAGCTTTTCAGTTGAAATGCCAAGTTCAGAGTTATTCCCACAGGTGACACACACAGTGCCTCCTGCAGTGACGAGCTGAGTAGAATGACGACGCCAGCGCCGAGCATTTTGGCACTTCCCGGCCCCCAATTAGCTAAGGATGTAATCAGGCAAACCCTAACTGAGTCACAGTCTATAAAAATATCTGGTCTTTAATCTTCACATGAAAGAGACAGAACGACTGTCTCCTATCAAGGGTGATGAAGATGGAAACCAAGCTAAATGTGTAAGGCTGACCTGGATTCTGGAGAAAATGAATGACATCTGTAAGATGATTGGAAAATTCTGAATTAGGTCTGTAAAATAGGTAATAGAACTGAATCAGTGTTAATGTCCTGATTTAGATAATTAATTAGATGGTGGTTATGAAATACAAATCCTTATTTTCTCTCTTTAACATTTCAGGAAAGTAGGACAAATGATTAAGTAAATTTGATATAACACTACTTGGTCAATGTTGGTGAAGGATACATGGACATATGCAACATTGTAAGTCTGAAATAATTTCAAGATGAAAATGTGCATCAAATTGCTCTATAGTTGTTGTAGTTGTTACTATTTCTTTCAGAGAGAAGGGAAATGGGAAAAAAAAAAATCTGTGCCTTGGATAGTTACCTTTTATATGTAGACTGCCTTTTTTGTTGAAGTATGGCTCTGTAACAAACAGGATTGGATGTCTTGGGTTGGGCAAGAAGTTTGTCCTGTAAGATGGTACAGAAAAACCCAAAAGAACTTCTTGGCCACCTCAGTGTTTACGTCTGCAGATTGACAGCTGAGTGAGGGATCCTGCTCTGTACTCAATGGAAGCAAAAGCCTTTCTGTTTTCTGAGGGTTTTTTTTTTTTTTTTAAATACTACCCCTGGTAACTTACACTATTGTCAGATCACTTTAACTTTTATGTTAGGCAGAGTCTGAATTTGAATCAGAGCACATATATTCAAGCAAATGAAAACATGCAAATTTGAAATATTTTGAGTGTGAATTTCCATGAATGTCAACAGATTCATTGACGGATTTTTCCTATAAAACTGGTGGGTTTTTGGAGGGAGTATTAAATAAATCTATATTAAAAATGCGTTAGGGCATTTGTATCTGAGATGCAATATCAAGATGATATACTCTGTTTGCTATTGATTTTTTCCCCCAAATTTGATTAAAAATAACTTTCTCCAAATTGTCTACGTCTTTGAAAGTCGGTCTGGATTCAGTTTCCCCCACACCCTGGTTTTCACTTTCCTACTTTACATTATAATGCTAACAACAAAAAAAGCATAATAATTCTAGTGCCACCTGTACACACAGATCAAATCTGAAGGGTGAACTTTCCAGACTATTTGAAAGCTCCACACTCTCTCATTATCAAATATCTAATTTGAGTCTCAGAAAACACGAAGCAGCTTGTTTAAATCAGCTAAACTAAATGTTTACAGATGATAGCCAATGTGAAGAAAAATCTTCACTAATCTGACTATGATAAAAGGCCAAAAGCTAACTACTTGGTTTAGGGAATTGCATTTACTGATAAAAGAGGAATATAATCAGAAATGTGTGTGTGCTCCGTTGCTAAGTTGTGTCTGACTCTTTGCCAGCAGATGAACCATAGACCGCCAGGCTCCTCTGTTCATGGGATTTTACAGGCAAGAATACTGGAGTGGGAGGCCATTTCCTACTCCAGCAGATCTTCCTGACCCAGGAATCGAACCTGCATTTCTGTGTCTCCTGCAATGGCAGGCAGATTCTTTGCCACTGAGCCACCTGGGAAGCCCATAATCAGAAAAATAACCTCTGTATCATATGAGTAAATAGATATGATCTCTAGGTTCCTAAGAAGTTAACTACACTTAAAAATAGTATATTAATGTTTACAAATCCAAGCAGTGTAAATTAAAGACACGTTCTTTAGTAGAAGTGATACATTCTCAATGACTTAGTCTAAAAGCTGAGTACTTTCAATTATTTTCATAGTCTGTATCTTCTACACACTATCTGTACTTCAGACTTCAATGATAGCAAAAGGCAGTGATCGGAGAACTTTGAGACATAAGGCAAGTTATAAGACAACTCTTCGAAGAATTAAAAATGAATGTCACCATTAGGCAAAGTAATACACCAGCTAATGCACAGTATTAACAAGGCCTGATATATTACCTTACTTGGGTGAAATGACCAGAAGCCCCATCTCTTATCAGCACTCATTGCTGATTTCCTGTCCTTATGCTTCTAAGGGATGAAGAAACAAGAAATGGTTTGGAATGGGAGACACAAAGTAGTTAAGGAGCAATTTTCATCTTCACCAGCCAATATCCATGTGAAGTAGAAAAGGTGAATATTGATTTAATCAATAGCTCTTTCAGAAATACTGCTGCTAAAGATAAGAATGGCCGCACAAGTCATAGCTCCTACTACAGCTACGATGATCACTTCTACTAATAACTCAACCGTGCTGAAAGACGGCTGTGTTGCAGACACTTTATAGCACTTTTGCTCATAAAGTGCTATGATGTAGACACTCTTCTCACCTTTGTTTCAGTACTAATGTCAAAAGTGATTGCAATCTGTGGCAGACCACAGCAAGTACTAAGAGCTCACATGCCATTATCTTAATGCATCCCAGCAGAACACTCTGAAGCAGAATTCTAACAGAGAATACATATGAGAGGTTTGGCAGTTTTTCTAAATGCATCTGGGTGCCAGTCATGATGATGGTGAGTCATCAGGTACCTTGCAGTGTTCATGGTCAAGAGCGCAGTTGAAGGGTCTCGTCCTTTCTGTGTGGACGCTGATGGGATTCTCTCTTTTTCACTCAGTTATCTCATGGTTTTGTCAAAGGTCATTTTATGTTCTATGTCCCGGACCATCTCTGGACTTTCTCTTCTGTCCACTGGACTACTCCTCTGTCCTTTCACCAGTTCCACACCACTTTATTTCCTTTAGCTCAATGGTGTATTTTTGAAACATATATAAATTCTCCAACTTTGTTCTTCCTTTTAAAAATAATGTCAGCTATTATAGACCCTCTGCCATTTCATGTAAATTTTAGAACCAATATATCAATTTCTACAGACACCAAAAAAAAAAAAAAAAAGGAAGAAAGTAAAAAAAGGAAAAACGGTTAGCTTCTTGGACTTGTGATTGACGCTGCATTCCTTCAATAGACTATCTACAGGTAAGAAAATCTACATCCTCAAAATACTGTCTTCTGAGAAATAGCATAAGATGCATTATATGTAGAATTTTAAAACCATGATACAAATGAACTTATTTACAAATCAGAAACAGACTCACAGACTTAGAGAGTTTGGGACAGACACGTACACAATACTGTATTTAAAACAGATAATGAACAAAGACCTACTGTACAGCACAGGAAACTGCTCAATGTGATGCGGCAGTCTGGGTGAGAGGGGAGTTTGGGGGAGAATGGACACTCAGGCACGGCTGAATCCCCTGCTGTCCACCTGAAACCATCACAACGCTGTAAATTGGCTATACTCCGATGTAAAATTAACGTTTAAAAAGAAAACAGAAACAGTTTTACAAACCTAAAGAACCACTGACTTCTGACCCATGATCTCATCTCTGCCCCTCCTTCTGTTTAGGTGTTTATAACTTCTCAGTTATGTCTTATAGTCTCAGCACATAGTCTTGCACATATTTTGTTAAATTTATTCCTAGGTATTTCAGATTTTTATGCCAGTATAAATAGGGCAATTTTTAAAATTTCATATTCCAATCATTCATTGCTGACACTGATTTAAACTGTGTCCTTGTATCAGGCAACATCTTTACCTTTCTTATTAGTTCCACTGGCTTTGCACTTTGCCGTGGTGATAACATCATATAAATAAACAAACTTTATTTATTTCTCGTCTCTAGATTTTTTCCTTGTTTCATAGCACTGGCTAGGAATTTGAATAGAACTTATAAACTTAGGTATTTTTGCCCTGGGTTCTGATCTTATGAGGAATCCATTCAGGCTTTCATCAGTGAAAAATGAGCTATAAATTTTCTGTAGGTGTCTTTACTGGGTTGAAGAAGTTTCCTTTAGTATATAGCTAGAGAATCTGTACCATAAATGGGTGTTAACTTTTGTCAAAAGCCTTATGTGCATCCGTTGATATGATCAAGAATTTGTTTTCATTTTTAGCCTGTTGACTGTGAATGACATTGGTTTTTAGATGTTAAGCCAGTCTTCTCCTGGGATAGAGCCCACTTGGTCTTGAAATGTTATCTTTTTTTATTAATATAAATTGCTGGATTTGATTTACCAAAATTTTCTAAAGTGTTTTGTGCTTCCATTTTCATTAAGTGCAAACTGTTTTCTTAGGTTCCTTGCGGTAACTAACTTTGACCCTTGGGTTACTTAGAAACATTGTTTACTTTTCAAGTGTTTTTCGGTATTTTCTATATAAGTTTTTACTCATTTTTAGTCTGACTTTGTGGTGGCCACGGAATATATTTTTCATGACTTCAAACATTTTAGTTTATTAATCTGTTTTTCAATGACCTATTCTCTGTCTTGGCTGAATATTCCACGTGCACTTGAAATGAATGTGTATTCTGCTGTCCACAGAGGCACGTTTTAACAAGAGCAATTAGGTCACGTTCGTTAATATGGTTGATGAAATGTCCATTTCCTTATTAATTTATTTCTACTTGTTTTATCCATTATTGAGGAGGGTTGATGAAATCTCTAACTGTAATTGCAGATTTATCTGTTTAAGTTTTCAAATCTATCAATTTGGAGGCTTCATTTGAAACTCTGTTATTAAGTACACATGAATTGAGGACTGTTCTATTCAACTAACCTTTTTGTTATGTATTATTCAACTATGTTTATAAACTATCCCTTGTTCTAAAATTTTTTCTGTCTGGTACTCATGTAACAGTAGGCTTCCCTGGTGGCTCAGTCGGTAAAAATCTGCCTGCAAGACAGGAGACCCGGGTTCGATCCCTGGGTCAGGAAGATCTCCTGGAGAAGGAAATGGCAACTCTCTCCAGTATTCCTGACTGGGCAATTCCATAGACAGAGGAGCCTGGTGGGCTACAGTCCATGGATAGCAAAGACTCGGACACGACTGAGTGACTACACCACCACCACCATATGACAGCCCCAACCTTCTTTGATTAGTCTTTGCAACATGTAGGCTTTTTATTTCTGTCTTTCCTGTATCTTTACATTAATGTAGATTTTCTAATAGAATGCATATAGTTAGGCTTTCTTACAAATGGTAGTTTTCCCTTTTGGTTGGAGATTTGATACCACTTAGTCTTTATAAAATGAATACAGTTAGGTTAAATAGACAGGCTTTTTTCACTTTTCCCTCTGTTTGTACTCAGTGCTCTTTTCCTCCTTGTCACCTTCTTATAGGTTAATGCACTTTAACCCAGAGGGATGGTTACAGGGAGGGAGGTGGGAGGGGGGTTCAGGATTGGAAACACACGTACACTCGTGGCGGATTCATGTTGATGTATGGCAAAATCAGTACAATATTGTAAAGTAATTAGCCTCCAATTAAAATAAATAAATTTAATTTTTTAAAAAAATAAATAAAATAAAATCCTACTTTATTATTCAATTATTACCTGAATCTTACCCTTCTAATGCTATATTTTAGTGGCTAGCACAAGGTATATTTTCCTGTCCCTTCTCCTCTTTTGTGTTTCGATTGTCATGCACTTTGTGGTACCTATGTTGTAAACACTAAAATATATTATTTTTGGTTTAAACAATTATTGTGTAGTCAATTAACTGTTGAAGGGGTTGAAAGGATAAAATATATTCACATTTAGTCACATATTTACCATTTTGAGAAAAAGCACTGGTGTCCTTGTAATTTTGCATTCAGTATTCTTGTATTGCCTAGACAGGTTTTTGTGTGTTTTTTTTTTTTTTTTAATATTTCTTATACTGTTTTCATCTGATGGAAAGGAATTTTAATTTGCTTAAAAATTTATTGGAATATAGTTGTTTTACAATGTTGTGTTAATTTCTATTTACAGCAAAATGAATCAGCTTTCCTACACATAAATCCCCTCTTTTGGATTTCCTCCCCATTCAGGTCACCACAGAGCACTGAGTGCGGTCCCTGTGCTGTAGAGCAAGCTGTCCTCAGTCATGTCCTTTATACAGGGTAGTCTGTCTATAAGCCAGCAGCAATCTCCCAATTCGTCCCACCTCCCCTACCCCTCCTTGGTGTCCGTACATTTGTTTTCTACATCTGTGTTTCCATTTCTGCTCTGTAAATAAGACTGGCTATATCATTTTTCCATATTCCACACAAATGCCTTAATATACATGATTTGTTTTCCTCTTTCTGACTTACTTCACTCTACATAGTCTCTAGGTTCATCCACATCTCTACAAATTACCCAATTTAATTCCTTTTTAGGGCCAAGTAAAATTCAGTCATATGTATGTACCACATCTGTATCCATTCCTCTGTTGATGGACATTTAGGTTGTTTCCATGTTCTCACTAGTGTAAAGAATGCTGCAGTGAACATTTGGGGTGCATGTGTCTTTTTGAATTATGGTTTTCTCTGGGTATGTGCCCAGGAGTGGGATTGCTGGGTCACATAAATGTAAGGTCAGATATTGTTAGAGGAAAATATAGGCAGAATACTCTTTGACTAAGTCACAGTACGGTCTTCTTTGACCCATCTTCTAGACTCATGAGAATAAAAGTAAACAAAAGTTTTTGCACAGCAAAGGAAACCATAAACAAGATGAAAAGACATCCCATGGAACAGGAGAAAATATTTGCAAAGGAAGCAACTGAAAAGAGATTAATCTCTAAAATATACAAACAGCTCATGCAGCTCAGTATCAAAAAGCAAACAACCCACAAACAACCCAATCAAAACATGGGCAGAAAGCCTAAATTGACATTTCTCCAAAGGAGACATACAGATGGTCAATATGCACATGAAAGGGTGCTCAGCATCACTCATTAATAGAGAAATGCAAATCAGAAGCACAATGAGCTGTCATCTCACACTGGTCAGAATGGCCATCATCAAAAAGTCTATAAACAATAAATTCTGGAGAGGCTGCAGAGAAAAGGAACCCTCCTACCTTGTTGGAGGGACTGGAAATCAGTACAGACACTGTGGAAAACAGTGTGGAAGTTCCTTAAAAGACTAGGAACAGAATCTTAACTTTTATGAAAAATATTCTCACTGGGTATAAAATTGACAGCTATTCTTTCCCCTTTTTGTACTCTGCGATCTGGATCTGCTGTCCTCTGGATTGTACAGCTAGTCTCCTGAGAGCAAATCGGGTATCATGTCCATGTTTGTGCACACTGTATGTGTTTTGTCTGGATGTTCTCACTTGATTTTCAAGAACATGACTTTGGAATGACTTGCTGTGGTTTTCTTTATGTTTATTCAGTTTGCTGTTGATTTTGCTTCTCGGATCTGTAGGTTTACACTTTGTATCAGTTATGGAAAACTTTCAGCCAGTACTGAAATATTTTTTTCTGTGCCTTACAAATCGATATATATATGTTAGACGACTTGATTTTTGTCCTACAAGCCAACAAATGTTCCTTCTCACCTGTGTTTTGGCTTGTTTTTCTTTTTCTCTGTGCTTTGTGAACAGGACAATAAGAAATATATTGGTAACTTCTGGGGAAGTGGTAAAATGATTATGGACAGTAGAATTGTGGGAGAGGGTGTGCTAATCATGACAATTAAGTTGTATGCCAGGTGTGAACTGAGCACAAGGTCAAAATGGAAAAGAGGAGGAAAGCCAGACGTGGGAAAGCAAAGCACAGAACAGGACGACCTAACAGTTACTCAGAGCCTGCAGGGATGGATCAATGTAAGATGTTGTGGGAGAGACAGAGCTAAAGGGCCCTGGAAATAAGGGAGAGGTGTTAGGTTCTGCTGTACATTTAGAAAGCAATCCTTACTGCTAGGGAAGGGGAATTTTCTCAAGAAATTATTTTAAACATTTTTCTTGCTTTTTATTTAAATTTGAATGCTGGACAGAGACTTTTTGATGTAGCCCTGCTTCAGGAAACAGTGTTGAATTATTGGTTTCATGCATCAATTGCTGAATACTTATAAAAAGCAATATAACATTACTATATAAATAAGAGAAGGACTGATCAGTTCTATTCTATCAACTTAATCACAAATAAAACAAGGATATATGATAGTTCATTAGGTGGAACATATGTGGATTTCATCAACACAACTTGTACAACACAAATCTGAGTTTTGTATCCAGTTGTCAGTTTCCTGAGTCATTTCTCCTTTCATGCAATGCTCTAATTTTTCATGTCGTCGTTGTTAGGAAATGAACAAAGAAGAATTTCCGGGGAACTGACTGGTATAAAATAAAGAGTAGGATAATTGATGAAGGACTACTAGGGTGAGAAATTGTATAATAATTAAATCTGAAATATAATTTCCTAATTTGGAAAATGAGTTTACTAGTACTGGTTTTTAAATTGTGACATAGATGCTCTTAATATTTAGAGCTGAGGATAAATATTAACCACTGATATTATACAAATTAAAAGGCTAATATCATTTTCTTGTGAACAAAAAAAAGGTTATTAATAGTGAGTTGTTTTTCTATTTTGGGTCCCGCAGTGCTGAGAACTTGATTTAAGAATGGGGTGGGAAATGGATGATTTGTTAGGTCATTATGGGCACAGAGGTGAGCACAAGGAGAAGGGAGGAAGGTCTTCTCACAGGGTTTGGTGGTCTGTGCTGTAGGCAGTGAGGATTGATTCCACTGGAACTTCTGAGAAGTGTCCAAAATGCCCACTGTGATTGATTATACCCCTAGCAGATGGAGAGGTGAGGCTTTCATTGAATTGCCCACCTCCACCACTCCCCCAGTACAGACCTGGGCCACACGGCCTGCTGGCAGAGTGGGTGACTCTGAGTCTGCAGGGAACTGCCCACCATGACTTCCCTGGACGCTGTCCCGTGGGCACTAGACACTTCTGCTGCCAGGCTACATAAGAGAGTTGCTGGGAAATGGATAGGAAGCTTCATTCATCGTGACTCTAGTAGTAATCAGAAGCCCAAACTGACCTTCATTTATATGTAAGACTGCTTAGAGAAGAGAGGAAGATCTCTAGATGTCCTTCCAGGTCACAACAAAATATTGACTATAAAGTCACTCATTACGCAGTCTAAGAATTAAGTTGATGAGTTTGTAGCTTGATGTGGAGCAACAATGATAAAACTAGAAGAACTGATCCCCAGTTCTGGTTTCCAATTTGAAAACCACCTGGCCTTAGCTAGTCTGCACAAAGGCTGAGAAGTCCAGCCAAGGATGGGAGACTCTCCAGCAGAGAACAAGCTGCCTCGGGATCAAGGTAAGAAGCAAGAAGGGAGTCTTCTCTCCCTGAGGAGTCAGCCATTTGGTTGCCGGTGTCTAAACAAAGCCTGTGCCTTCAGTTCTGTGTGCTCTCAGCATGACAGGATTTCAGGACAAGCATGTCGCTTGCCTTGGCAATACTGCATGAAATATTGAACCATTAGGTTGTGACTCTGCAGGGAAACGTCTGATCTTTTCCTCTGTCATGGTTAAAAAGTTAATGTTTCTCCACCACTTTAATAATGCATTACTGAGCACTCCATAATGTTCCTTCCTCTGTATGTAATTAACATTTTCAATACCTTATTTTTTTACTCCCCACTAACAAACAGTACCCAGTAGAGATAAATTCTTCCATCAATCATAATAGATTTAATAATCATGAAATATAGGATATTCCTTTAAAAGATTATTTTTCATTATTTTTCATTACTCTTCCAGAAAAAATAAAAACAATAAAACAAAGGCAATCTAATATTCACAGTAGATGCTGAACTGATAGCCAAAAATCCCACCATGATTTCTTCTTTGGATCACAGAACAATCACAGCAAGATTATTAGTCAATTAAGCCTTAGTTTTGACTTATAGAGATTAATTTCCTATTTTTAAATCAAAGCATATTTCTAAATCTATGGGCAAAGGATGAGATGATTAGAAATCATTACCAACTCAATGGACATGAGTTTGAGCAAACTCCAGAAGATAGTGAAGGAGTGGGAGGCCTGGAATGCTGTAGTCCATGGGTCATAAAGAGTTGGACACAACTTAGCAACTGAACAACGAGAAGAAGGGAGAATCTCAAAGCTGTTTGTCTTAAGGAGACACAACTTTAAAGCGAAACTCTTTGAAGCAAACCCTACTATTTGGTGAGTGGTTGGTGAGGCCTGACAGAACGTTCAGTGGTTTCAGTGGACATCCTCCTGGTTCTTTCCCAGTCCGAGAAGGCAGGCTTCCTTCTGACGTGCATGCCCAGGGTCATGAAGATGGTAAGAATGCAGCATGGGCATCTTCACTGAATGAATGGGAGGGCAGGAGGGGCTGGTTGAAGGCTACACGAGTTTGTTGAATGCACCCTTTCCTCCACCCTTTTCTGTGACTCCTAGAATAAGCATCTGAAAAAGGATGAGTTGTCTAAATTTATAACCAAAGATAGAATAATCATGCAAAACATGCAGGGTGATCAACTACACTAGGAGACAGCTGAAAAAGTGTTTGAGGGGGAAAAATGTATGTGTGCGTATGTGTATATGCAATATATAATGTGTGTGTACAAGTGTATGTGCATATATATAATGTGTGTATGTGTGTACATATATCTAATATAGAACATAGGATGGCTACACAGGCAGAGGGGCCTTGCTGCTCCTCTCCAGTGCCCAGATTTCCTGGAGGAGGGACAGGAAAGGTAAGAAATTCAACAGAGAGAACTGAAGGAACATGTTTCCTGCTCTCAGCCCCAGGGTTGTAGCAAGGGAGGGTCAGCACCATCTCCCACACCCGCTTTCTGTGGGGCTGTAGGCACATATAATCCCCAAGTGCCAAGTACACATCTCCCTATCTACGCCCTGAGCCCTTTCTGTTTAGTTTGGTTTTGTGACAGGCCTCTTCCTATCTCAGCTTTGGTGAGAGAATCCCAAAACTTGTGCTATCTCGCCACCTTCTGGAAAACAAAAGAAAGCCTTCTAATCACGAATCTCTTAGAGCCAAAGCACACACAGTCTCACTTAAACAGGAAGGCGATGACTTCCTCAGATGAAGCAGCTCAGGGACAGATGAGCAAAGATCAGGAAAAATTATGGTACCACGTTGTCACAAAGAGAAAATGACAATTCTCCAGCGTGTGAGCTTGGAGACTTGAATAGTGTCCTCTAATAAACAAAGAACTTAGTGAAGAAATGCAGTGAGCTACTAGAAAACTCAAAGAACTCAATCTCAGAAATAACAATGAGGAACAGAATAAGTACTTTATCAAAGATATTGCAATTATAAAAAGGGACCAAACAAATGCTATACCTAATGAACTCAAAAATAAAGTGAAGAATGCATAAGAAAGCATTGGAAATTAGGCAGATAAGATGGAAGAGAGAATAAGTGATCTGGAAGATGGGAATTTAGAAATGATTCTGGTAGAAAATGAGAGATTTTAAAAAGTGAAGAAACTCTGTGAGAGTTATTAGAGTCTATTAGGAAAGCAAGAATAATGGGCAGGTATTCCAGAATGGAGGGAGTTGGGGAGGGCAGAAAGTTTATTTAAAGAAATAATGGCTTAGAACTTGCAAAATGCGGAGTAAGATCTGGATGTAGACATCAACAAAGCTAATAACACACCTTATCTCAATGACAAAGACCACCTTCTCCCAGACACATTAAAATGAAAGTCTGGAAAGTCAATGATAAGGACTTTAAAAGACAGTCAGGAAAAATGATAAAGTACCTTACAAGGATGCTACCTCCAACTAGGCTCTCAACAAAAACTGTATAAGCCAGGGGAGAGTAGAATAATATATTCAGAGTATTAAGTGATAACACTTGCCATCCAAGAATATTATACCCGGCAACATTATCCTCCAGGTATGAAGAAATGAAGGCTTCCCTGGGCAAAGAAGCTGAGGGAGGTTATCCGCCCCACCCCCAGACCTACTGTACAAGAAAGAGTGAGAGGAGCTCTTCAAGGTGAAAAAGTCAAAAATACACAGAACTCTGAATAAGGTAACGAGTTGTCAAAATTTTTGACTAGTGTGTTAAACATTATAGGAAAGAATATCAAAAATAACTACAGTACAATCGCATAACAAATTCACAGCATAAAGAGATAGCTTATGGCAGCAAAGCACGAACAATAGACAAAGGCACGGTATACTGATAACAGGGTCAGTATATCAGGAAGATTATGTATGATAGATGGATATAGATACAGATCTCCAACACCAGAGCATGGAAATATATCAAGAAAGTAATAAGAGATCTCAAGGGAGAAACTGAGAACGATATAACAGTAGGAGACTACAGTACCTCACTGTCAGAAGTGAATAGGTTGTCTGGACAGAAAGTCAATATGGAAATAATGGTCTTAAACTGTATTGTAGAACAAAAGGAGTTAACAGACATATAGAATATCCCACTCAAGAGCCACATTACAGTCCCTAGGATCATATGAAAGGATAGAAAGCAAACCTGAGCAAATTCAAGAAAACTGAAGCTGTCCCAACTATTTTTTTTTTTTCTGACCACAATGATATGAAACTAGAAATCAACAAGAGGAAAGTGAGATCTAAAAACATGTGTAAGCAACATACTTCAAAACAACCAATAGTTCAGAGAAAAAGTAAAAAGGAAATATTATTATTTTTTAATACTTTATTCTACATTACAATACTGTATTTGTTTTGCCATACATTGACATGAATCAGCCACAGGTGTCCACGATCTCCCAATGCTGAAGCCCCCTCCCACCTCCCACCCCACATCCTCTCCCTGAATCATCCCGTGCATCAGCCCCATGCATCCTGCATCCTGTATTGAACATAGACTGGCGCTTCAAATCTTGTGAGATACAGCAAAATTAGTTTGGAGGAAAGTTTATAGAAATAAACAAATGAGTAAAGAAATGAGATCTCAAACAGCCTAACTCCCTACCTCAAGGAAATACAAAAGAATAACTAAAGTCTAAAGTTAACAGAATTAAAGAAATAATAATGGTCTAGGTTCGATGCAGGATACAGGATGCTTGGGGCTGGTGCACTGGGATAACCCAGAGGGATGGTATGGGGAGGGAGGTGGGAGGGGGTTCAGGAGTGGGAACTTATGTACATCCGTGGTGGATTCATGTTGATGTACGGCAAAACCAATAGAGTATTGTAATTAAAAAAAAATAAGAAATAATAATGATCAGAACAAATAAAGTGACCATAAGAGTAGGAAGGAGGAATGGAATTCTTTGGTAAGGTAAACTTTACAAATATGTAGCTAGCTGAGACAGAGTGGATTCAAAATTAGAATTAAAAAAAAATTCACTACAATTGATGCTACAGAAATATATATGATGACATGAACGTATATAACATATATAAGATCCCAGAGGGTCAACCACACTGTTGGAACTGATCCACTGTTTCAGTTAAATGGCAGGGCACAAAATCAACATACAGAAATGGGCTGCATTCTTCTTCACTAATGGTGAAACATTTGAAAAATAATGAAAACTATCCCATTCAGGTGGCCCTAGTGGTAAAGAGCTCACCTGCCCATGCAGGAGACGTAAAGACGTGGGTTCGATCCCTGGGTCAGGAAGATACCCTGGAGGAGGGCATGGTTACACACTCTAGTATTCTGGCCTGGAGAATTCCATGGACAGATGAACCTGGTGGCCTCTGGTACACAGTGTCTCAGAGTCAGACATGACTGAAGCGATGTAACGTGCACGTCCCATTCACAACAGTATCAAAAATATTTAAGAATGAATTTATTCAAGGAAGTGAAAAGTCTTTACAATGAAAACTACAAGACTCTGTTGAAAGAATACAAAAGACACACAACAAATGGAAAGCCTTTCAATGTTCAAGAACTGGAAGATTTACTATTGCTAAAACATCCACACCCTGCAAACTCATCTACAGATACAGCTCAGCCACCCTCAAAATACCAGAGGGTGACTGACTTGTATCTGTAGATGACTTTGCATGGTGTTATTAGAAATAAAAGAATCAACTCTAAAATGTATTTGTTGTTGCTGTTAAGTCACTAAGTTAAGTCCGACTCTGTGACCACATGGACTGAAGCAACCACGAAAGAAAAGCCAGAGTGAAGCTATCTTGAGAAAAAGAACAAATGTATCAGGTTGCTGATTTCACACAACAAATCCAGAAGGATAAAGACAATATGGTGCTGGCACAACCATAGACAACAATGAAACAGAACAGAAATTCTAGAATTAAATCCTGGCATCTTTGGTCAACTCTTATTTGACAAGGCGGCCAAAAACTCTATTGGGGAAAAGACAGTCCTTTCCACAAACAGTGCTGGAAAAAAAATGCAGAACAATGAAATTGGAACTCTGTTTCACATTACTCACAACAAATGAACTCAAAACAGATACAAAACTTAACTATAAAACATGCTTCTAGAAGAAATCATGGGGAATAAGTTCCCTGATAACCGTCTTGGCAATGAGTTTTTGGAAATGACCCCAAAAGCACAGATCAACAAATGGGACTCCATCAAACAAAAAAGCTTCTGCACAGCATGGGCTGTATGCTCAGCCACTCAGTTGTGTCCAACTCTTTGTGACCCCCATGGACTGTAGCCTGCCAGGCTCCTCTGGCCATGGGGATTCTCCAGGCAAGAATACTGGAGTGGGTTGCCCATGTCCTCCTCCCAACCCAGGGATCAAAACCAGATCTCCCACACTATAGGTGGATTCTTAACTGACTGAGCAACATAAGAGACAGTTAACAAAATGAAAAGACAGCCTGCAGAGTGGGAGAAATGTTCTTGCAAAGCATGTATTATTATTAACCTGTAAATATAAGGAGTCACATCCAAAATATACTTTGAAATTCTACAACTTAAAAAATGATTTAAAAATGCACAGAACTAAATAGACACTTTCTTTTTCCAGAGGACATCAGAGTAGCCAACGCACATATGAAAAGATGCCAAACATCACAAATCATCAGAAATAAAAATCAAAATCATGAGATGTCACCTCATACCTGTTAGAAGGTCCATCATCAAGAGGGTGATACAGCAGGTGTTGGCAAGGATGGGGTGAAAAGGTTAGGCCAGTTTATATTCCCACCAACAGGTATAAGTTTTCCCTTTTCACTTTGGAAAACAATAAAGAGATTCTTAAAAAATTAAAAACAGATCTAAAATTCAATGCAGAACTTTCACTGCTGGGTATGTACCCAAAAGAAAGAAAAACAGGATCTCAAAGAGATATCTGCCCTCCCGAGTTCACTGTAACATTCTTCACAATTGCTAAGAAATATAAACAAACTAAAAGTCCCCAAACAAATGAATAGATACAGGGTGCCCACTCTCATCACTATTGTTATTCAGCATAGTTTTAGAAGTCCTAGCTATGGCAATCAGAGAAGAAAAAGAATTAAAAGGGACCAAGACAGAAAATGAAGACGTGAAACTCTCACTGTCTACAGATAACATGACAATATAAATACAAAATGGTGTGGGGAGGGGGGTGGCTCCGGCATTGGGAGCTCGTGCACACCTGTGGCTGATTCATGTCAAGGTATGGCAAAGCCAATATAGTATTGTAAAGTAGAATAAAGTATTAAAAAAACCCTAAATATTACATCAAAAAATTACCAGAGCTAATCAATGAATTTAGCAAAGTTGCAGGAAACAAAATCAAACCACGGAAATCACTTGCATTCCTCTACACTAACAATGAAATATCAGAAAGAGAAATTAAGGAATCAATCCCATATGTCACTGTAACAAAAAGAATAAAATACCTAGGAATAAGCCTACCTAAGGACACAAAAGAGCTGTATACAGAAAACTATCAGACACTGATGAAAGGAGTCAAAGACAGCATACACATATGGAGACAAAGTCCACGTTTCTAGGTTGGGAAAATCAGTGCTGTGAAAACGACTATACTACCAATGTAATCTATAGATTTAGTGTATTCCTTCTCCAGTTACCCTAGGCATTTTTCATAGAACTAGGACAAAAGTCTTACAATTTGTATGGAAATACAAAAGACCCTAGATAGCCAAAGCGATCCTGAGAAAGAAGAATGGAGCTGGAGGAATCAACCTTTCTGACTTCAGGCTATACTACAAAGTTATAGTCATCAAGACAGTATGGTACTGGCATGAAAACAGAAATATAGACCAATGGAATAAGATAGAAAGCCCAGAGATAATCCACACACCTATGGATACCTTATTTTTGACAAGGGAGTCAAGAATATACAGTGGGGAAAAGATAGCCTCTTAAATAAGTTCTATAGGGAAAAATGAACAGCTATGTGTAAAAGAATGAAATTAGAACACTTCCTGATACCATACACAAAGATAAACTCAAAATGGATTAAAGACCTAAATGTAAGACCAAACTCTATAAAACTCCTAGAGGAAAACACAGGCAGAACATTCAGTGACATAAATCACAGCAAGATCCTCTATGACCCATATCCTAGAGTCATGGGAATAAAAGCAAAGATACACAAATGGGACCTTATAAAACTTAGAAGGTGTTGCACAGCAAAGGAAACTATAAACAAGGTGAAAAGACAACCCTCAGAAAGAGAAAAAAATAATAGCAAATGAAACAACTGACAAAGGATTAATTTCAAAATATACAAGCAGTTTATATAACTCAATACCAGAAAAACAAACAATCCAATCAAAAAGTGGGCAAGAAAGACATACAGATGGCTAATAAACACATGAAAAGATGCTCAACATCACTCATTATTAGAGAAATGCAAATCAAAACCACAATGAAATATCACCTTATACTGATCAGAATGGCCATAATAATAATACAAAATATATACAAACAATAAATGCTGGAAAATAGAGAACCCTCTTGCACTGTTGGTGGGAATGTAAACTGATACAGCTACTAAGGAGAACAGTATGGAGATTCCTTAAAAATCTAAGAATAAGATTACCACATAACACAAAAATCCCGCTACTAGGCATATACCCTGAGGAAAACAAAACTGAAAGAGACATATGTGTCCTAAAGCTCATTGCAGCTCTATTTACAATAGCTAGGACATGGGAGCAACCTCGATGTCTATCGACAGATAAATGGATAAAGAAGTACTGGTACATATTCACAGTGGAATATTACTCAGCCATGAAAAGAACATATTTGAATCAGTCTTAAGGAGGTGGATGAACCTAGAGCCTATCATACAGAATGAAGTAAGCCAGAAAGAGAAAAGCAAATATTCTGCACTGACATATATATATGGAATCTAGAAAGATGGCACTGATGAATGTATCTTCAGAGCAGCAGTGGAGACACAGACGTCGAGAACACACTGTGGACACAGCTGGAGAGGGGCGGAGGGAGAGGGTGATGTGTATGGAGAGAGTAACGTGGAAATATGCACTGCCATATGCAAAATAGACAGCCAATGATAATTAGACGCAGGACGCAGGGAGTTCAAACTTGGGCTTGGTAATAACCTAGAAGGGTGGGATGGAGAGAAATATGGGAGGGGTGTTCAAGTGGGAGGGGACACGGGTAAACGTATGGCTGATTCATGCTGATATCTGGTCAAAACCAACACAATAATGTAAAGGAATTATTTTTTTCAATTAAGAATAAACAAATTTAAAAAGATATGTGATATGTATGCACAATGGAATATTATTCTGACATGAGAAAGGATAACCTGCCTTTTGCAATCACATGGATGAATCTTGAGCACCTTATGCTTAAATGAGACATCAGGGAAACCCAAGTACTTTATGATATCACATATATGGAATCTAAAGATGACAAACTTAAAATAAAAACAGGGCTGAATGATGGCTGCCAGGGACTGCATGGAACGTGGGAGTAGGACTGATGTCGTTTAAGCGTACAAGCCTACGGTGAGTAATGACCAAGCTGCAGGGATCTAATGCACAGCATAATGAACATGACAGCAATGCTGCATTACAAAAACGCAATGTGATAACTATCACTGCCTTAGCAATCATAGCAGAACACACAGATATTCCTTCCAAAATGAAGGAAAAATTAAGACATTCCCATTAAAAAAAAAAAAAAAAAAGCTGAGGGATTCCATTACTAGTAGAACAGCCCTGAAAATAATGCTAAAGAAAGTTCTATAGTTTGAAAGAAAAGATGTCTGATATTAACATAAAGCCACATGAAAAAGTGAAGCTCTCTGGGACAGGTAAGCACATGGGTAAATTTAAAAGGCCATATTTATTGTAACATTATTGTGAAACTCCTCTTTCTCTTTTCAATATGATTTAAAAATGTAAATGCATCAAACATGAATTATAAATCAATGTTAATGGTACATAACATATAAAGATGTAAATTGTAATAATAACCACATAAAGGAGGGGTGTAAAGCTGTAAAAGCACAGAGTTAATGTATTTTATTGACTCTAAGTTGGTACTAATTTAAACAAGATTGGTATAATTTAGGATTTTACTGTAATTACCATAGTAACCATTAAGAAAAGAACTAAAAATATTCACAGGCAAAGAAATTAGGAAGGAATCAAAATGGTGCACTAGAAAAACATCTCACATGAAAATGGAGCAGCTGTGGGTAACCAAGGGGCATAGAGAAAGAAGGGTAAGATGGCAGAAGGCCTGCAGTTTCAGTAACATTTCACAGGTAAGTGGATGCAATTCACTGAGTGAAAGAGAAGCACAGAATGGGTAAAGCATTACCTAAGGACATGCATTTTCAAGAGACTCATTCAGACCTAAAGACAGCAATAGAATGATGATAAACACATGGGGAAAAAAAGATATGCCATGCAAATAGAAATCAAAAGAATTGGTTGGAGTGACTACACTAATAACAAATAAGAGATATTTTTAAGTTAAAATTTGTTGGACAAAAAAGTATTATTTTTTGATAAAAGGGTCAGTTTATCATAAAATAAGACAATTCTCAATTTGCAAAACACCAACGTTAAAAAAAAAACAAACACCTTAAATGAACAATGCTAAGAAACAGAGGGAAATAACAGAATGAGAAAGACTAGAGATCTCTTCAAGAAAATTAGAGATACCAAGAGTATTTCATGCAAAGATAAGCACAATAAAGATAAAGAACAGAAATGGCATGGGCCTAATAGAAGCAGAAGATATTAAGAACAGCTAGCAAGAACACACAGAAGAATTGTACAAAAGAAAGTCTTAATGACCCAGATAACCACAATGGTGTGATCACTCACCTACAGCCAGACATCCAGGGGTGTGAACTCAAGTGGGCCTTAGGAAGCATTACTAAGAACAAAGCCTGTGGAGGTGATGGAATTCCAGCTGAGCTATTTCAAGTCATAAAAGATGATGCTGTGAAAGTACTGCACCCCGTATGCCAGCAAATTTGGAAAACTCAGTAGTAGCCATAGGATTGGAAAAGGTCATTTTTCATTCCAATCCCAAAGAAGGGCAATGTTCAGACTACCATATAATTGCACTCACTTCACATGCTAGCAAAGGAATGCCCCAAATCCTTCAAACTAGACTTCAACAGTACGTGAGAGAAATTCCAGATTTTCAAGCTGGGTTTATAAAAGGCAGAGGAACTAGAGATCAAATTGCCAACGTCCATTATATCATAGAAAAAGCAAGAGGATTCCTGAAACACATCCACTTCTGCTTCATTGACTACACTAAAGCCTGTAACTGTGTGAATCACTTCAAAGTATGGAAAATTCTTCAAGAGATGGGAATACCAGACCACCTTACCTGCCTCTGAGAAACATGTATGCAGGTCAAGAAGCAACAATTAGAACAAGACATGGAACAACAGACTGGTTGCAAATTGGGAAAGGAGTATGTCAAGGTTGTATATTGCCACCCTGTTTATTTAACTTATATGCAGAGTACATCATGTGAAATGCCAGAGTAGATGAAGCACAAGCTAGAATCAAGACTGCTGGGAGAAACAGGAATAACCTCAGATATACAGATGACATCACCCTTATGGCAGAAAGTGAAGTGAAAGAGGAGAGTGAAAAAGCCGGCTTAAAACTCAACATTTAAAAAAAAAAATCATGGCATCTGGTCCCATCACTTCACGTAAACAGATGGGGAGACAATGGAAACAGTGCCAGATTTTATTTTTTAGGGGCTCCAAAATAACTGCAGATGATTGCAGCCATGAATTAAAAGACACTTACTCATTGGAATAAAAGCTATGACCAACCTAGACAGTATATTAAAGAGCAGAGACATTTCTTTGCCTACAAAGGTTGATATAGTCAAAGCTATGGTTTTTCCATTAGTCATGTATGAATGTGAGAGTTGGACCATAAAGAAAGCTGAGTGCTGAAGAATTAATGTTTTTGAACTGTGGTGTTGGAAAAGACTCTTGAGAGTCTCTTGGACTGCAAGGAGATCCAACCAGTCCATTCTAAAGGAAATCAGTCCTGAATATTCATTGGAAGCACTGATGCTAAAGCTGAAGCTCCAATAATGTGGCCACCTGATGCAAAGAACTGACTCACTGGAAAAGACCCTGATGCTGGGAAAGATTGAATGCAGGAGAAAAAGGGGATGACAGAGGAGGACATGGTTGGATGGCATCACCAACACAATGGACATGAGTTTGAGTAAGCTCTGGGAGTTGGTGATGGACAGGGAAACCTGGCATGCTGCAGTCCATGGGGTTGCAAAGAGTCAAACATGACTGAGAGACTGAATTGAATAGTATAGTTTTCTAATCAGTAGTTTTCTACCTAGATTAAAAGATAGAAATTCTCTAAGTAGAGAAGAAAACACAGATTATTTGCATAAATAATTTATATATTATGTATAACATGTATAAGCAGATATGATATAATGTTCCACGGAAATATTATAGATAGATATATAATCATTACATGTGAACATCTATATCCAAAATATCTTTATATGAAAACACTTGTGCAGAGAAGAGGCCATAAATGCAGAGACAAACAGACATATCGGCAGAGTTCCAGGGTTCCATGGGAAGAAGATGACTTGGTTCTTTATGGAGGTTTTACAGCTTCAGGCATCTGCTGAGATAAGTAACCCGAGTTGCTAAATTCCACTTGAGACACATAAAAGGGAAATAAAGTTGACTCTTATCTGACATGCTATTTTCTCTACTTTTATAATAGCCTGTCTGCCAACATCAAACAAATCAATAAAGGATCAGGGGTCTGAACTAAGAGATTTGACATTATACACACAACAGTCACACCACTTCTATTACTCCAGTCTGTTCAATACAAATATCTTATCAATGAATGCTGTTCAGTTTCCTTTCCTCCTGATACTGGTATAGTGCCCCAGGAGAGATAAGGGGATGGGGGTTTTGAGTAGGGACATCAAAATGGTTTCAGTTCAGTTGCTCAGTCGTGTCTGACTCTTTGCAACCCCATGAACTGCAGCATACCAGGCTTCCCTGTCCATCACCAACTCCCAGAGTCCACCCAAACCTATGTCCATTGAGTCGATGACGTCCTCTAACCATCTTATCCTCTGTCGTCCCCTTCTCCTCCTGCCCTTAATCTTTCCCAGCATCAGGGTCTTTTCAAATGAGTCAGCTCTTTGCATCAGGTGGCCAAAGTATTGGAGCTTCAGCTTCAACATCAGTCCTTCCAATGAACACCCAGGACTGATCTCCTTTAGGATGAACTGGTTGGATCTCCTTGCAGTCTAAGGGACTCTCAAGAGTCTTCTCCAACACCACAGTTCAAAAGCATCAATTCTTCAGCACTCAGCTTTCTTTATGGTCCAGCTCTCACATTCATACACTGGAAAAACCATAGCCTTGACAAGATGGACCTTTGTTGACAAAGTAATGTCTCTGCTTTTTAATATGCTGTCTAAGTTGGTCATAACTTTCTTTCCAAGGAGTAAGTGTCTTAATTTCATGGCTGCAATCACCATCTGCAGTGATTTTGGAGCCCAGAAAAGTAAAGTCAGCCACTGTTTCCACTGTTTCAAGAACTACTAAAAACTAGTGTCAAAATTAGAGTGTGTACATATGCTTAAACCCACCAAGTTGTTTATATTACATATGAAATTTTCGTATCTAAATTGTATCTCAATAAATCTGTTTAACAAATCAGAAAAGATATGGACACCCAGCTAACTAGTAACACTTAGAAATAAATAGTGTCCCTTGCTTATTGACTTGAGAGGATTTTAGTATTGTTTAAAAGTCCATACTACCAAAAGCAATCTACATATTCAATGCAGTCCCAATCAAATTTCCAATGGCGTTTTTCACAGAAATAGAACAATCCTAATTTCTGTATGGAACCACAGAAGATCTCAAACAGCCAAAGCAATCTTGAGAAAGAACAAAGTTGGAAGTATCACATGCCCTGAGTTCAGACAATCAAATTACAAAACTAGTAATCAAAGTAGTATGATATTGACATAAAAGCAGACAGATAGATCAGTGGAACAGAATAAACCCATGCATATATAGTCAATGAACTTAAAACAAAAAAGCCATAAATAGACAGCGGGAAAAAGATAGTCTCTTCAGTAAATGGTGTTGGGAAAACTGGACCAATATCTCATATCATAAACAAACAAAAAAATAGCTCAAAATAGGTTAAAGGCTTGGACATAAAACCTGACAACATCAAACTCTTAGAAGAAAACACAGGAGGTAAGCTTCTCAACAATGGTCTTCGTGATAATATTTTTGGATTGGACACCAAAAGCAAAGTTAACAAAAGCAAAAATAAACAAGTGGAACTACTGGAATTACACTGAGCTAAAAAGCAAAGCAAACAAAACTTCTGCAGAGCAAAGTAAACCATCAAGAAAATGAAAGGCAATCTTCAGGATGGGAAAAATATTTGCAAATCTTATATAAGATGAAGGATTATATCTAAAGTATATAATAAACTTCTACAACTCAATAGCAAGAAAATTATCCAACTGAAAAATGGACAAAGAATCTGAACGGACATATTTCCAGAAAAGACACAGATGGCCAGAGCCATGAAAACATGCTCAACAGCACTCATCATCAGGAAAACGCAAATTAAAACCACAATGAGATTTCACCTTACATCTCAGAATGGGCATTAGGAGAGAAAATAAGAAAAAATAAATATCAGCAAGGATGTGGAGAAAAGGGTATGCACTGTTAGTGGGAATGTAAATTTGTGCAGCTACTATAGAAAACAGTATGGAGTTTCCTCAAAAAATTTAAAATGGGACTATCATGTTGTTTAGCAATCCCAGTCTTGGGTATTTAACCAAAGAAAACACTAACATGAAAGGCATTATGAGCCCCAAATTTCATCATAGATTTGTTCCCCTATCTTTACTTTGGTAAATAACCTAAGTGTCCATCAATGGTTGAACGGATTAAAAAAAAAAAAACAAAAGATGTGGGACCCACACCTGAATATTATCCAGTCTTAAAAAAATATTTGTCATTTGTGACAACCTGGATGGACCTTGAGGTCATTATGCTAAGTGAGATAAGTTGACAGAGAAAGACAAATACCATATGAATTCATTTATACATGGACTCTGAAATAAAAACAAAAACCACATATTGAGACAGACTCTTTTCTACAGGGAGGAGACAGAAAAATAACACCCCACCAAAAAATAAATAAATAAATAAAGATTCTGGAGATGTTTCATGTTCACAGTGGGGAGAAATGTACCTTTTCCCACCTGAGAAAAATATATATATTTTGGTCATTCCTTTCATCCCATATATATTTACACATACCAGGCAGTGAGGCAGGAGACAGATAGGTAAAGACATATCATGGTTTCAGGGCTGGGAATCTAAGGATGTGGACCAGAGGGATCCTGCGGCCCAGACAATAAACCAACTTGCCTTTCAGACTCTCTGCAAGCATTTCAAAAAGTTTTTTCTTTTTCTTTTATTCAAAGGCTCATGAATCTGAATTGCCTGGTATAAGCTGAGAGAGCCGGTGAAGAGCGTGTGTTGCCCCTGAAGAAGTGTTTCCCACCCTGGGAGGAACAGCATGAGAGATCTCTGCAGCACAGCGGGGGCTGTGGGAGAGGGTCGCAGAGCTCGGGCAGGACCCGGGGTCGATGCAGGGCCGCTGCCAGGTGACAACAGCTTCTTCCCTTCGGCCAGAGGAGCATTGCTCAAGGGAGCAAAGTACACACTCGGCACGGTGTCAAACCACAAAATAGTTTTGCTCCCTTTTCTTTCTTTTGCTTTCTTAACACCCTGGACAAAAGCAGTGGAAGGCAAAACTGAAAGGATGTCACTCTACACAAACTGAAAGTGTTATGTCAAATGGTGTCAGAAAATGGAACAAGCATGGTTTGTGCCTATACAGTCTGCTCATAGTGTCTAAGTCCTTAGTCACCAGGGAAAAGGCAACATGGTGGTGAACTGCAAGCAAATTAACCAGCATTCTTTCCCGTGGATGAGCAGCTACAATCACTATATGGGAGGAAAGAAACAGCAAGGCAGAGCACACTACAGCCCTTGAGCATCATAGCAGCAGTAAAACAGTCCCTAATTATTTAAATATTGAGGGTAACAAGTTTCCTTTCACATTTCACATGTGATAACACAAACAGATTCCATGACTTCCTCTGTGTTAGGCTACACAGTCTCTGAAGTCAGAGATTTTATTTATCTTTATTTTTCCCCCGAAATCTTTTGCTCAGTATTTTGAACACTGTAGTTGTAATCATTTTTTAATAAATGAAAGAATGAGCACATTAATGAATGGCAAAGGTGCCGTGTCAGGGGTTTTCATGCAGTTAAGCCAATTAAATGTATTTGGAGAATTTGGAGTATTTATTTAGCAATAGATTCAGTAATGCATTCATGTCATGTACCCATGGTTCTCAATTAGCTTTAAAATATCTCAGCTGAAGACAAATATATCTTAAATTGTGCACTGGGGATATTTTGGAGTCTAGATTTTACAATGTAGAATCTTTTCTACTTCAAAATATAAAATCCACAATAGTTTATTTTAAACACATTAAAGTATGCCAAGTAAACAAAACATAATAATGAAGTTTAAATTTATTAAAATGTATAGTGAATGGTTTCACTTAAAAATTAAAACTGTATGTGTGTGCACCTTAACATGTATATTTGTTTCTATGTATAATTTTGATGTGAAAATAAAGGTATTATGCACATAACAATAGTTTATTGTATATATTGCAATCTAACTCAGACTAAAACTTAATGCTTTGATGTTAATACTGCATAAAACTTCTGTTTTTAAACAAAATTAAATAGAATCTTAAAATTTTTAAATAGTTTAAAAATTGAAGGTTTCTGTGTTAATTTATTCCTTGAATAATTTCTAACTCACCCTAGCTTTCACTTTCTGCCTCTTAAAAGAGGTTGGTTGAATTTTAAAGGAATTTAGTCAAACAGAATGACTTGAGCATTACTAGAACACAAAGAACCTCCATGCTTTGCATAAATTATGGTCATCAATGGCACTGCATGAGGTTGCTTGCTTGAATAACTTTTTTGTCAACAGCAAAAAGAACTTGCTTTCAGAACAGAGGTTGTGCCAAAAATTCGCAGAAGAGGGTGACAACTCATTTTCATCTTAACAAACAAACATGCAAGTAATTTTTTTAGACTGTGTAAATCAGAGTAATTTCCTAAATTATACTTTGTGCTAATGTTCCCTCTGAAGTTTAAAGCTCATATACTAACACTCCTCAATCAAACTGGTGACAGGAAAAATCCCATAGTCACTACACAATGGGTCTTCCCTGGACTTGGGTGATGATTTGTACAAGTTAACTCACCTGCATCAGCTTTAATTCTAACATGCTTTCCAGAGTGGGTCCCCTGTTCTGACTCAAGCTTCATGAGCCAGCAGAAAGAGGAACAAACCTCTTGCCCCAGGTGTTCTAGCCTGGAAAGAAAGAAATGGACACCACCACACGTGGATGCGCCAGAGAGCCCTCCAGGTTCACTTCCTTACCCAGTCAAACCCTAGATGCAATCCACAAGTTAGTTGCAAAAAATACTATTTACATTTATCTATTATATGTAAGATTTCCCTCTATGTTTATCCTAAATCTGACCATAATGATTAAATCCAGGACATTTTTAGAAATCTGTTTCAATGTACTTGCAAAATATCCTGAATTTTCCACACAAAAAACTAATGTATTCAAATATTATTTTGTTGAGAACCCCTTAAGGTCACAAACCGAATCATATGTGATTCTCTACTAGTAGGATTATACACCATCCATGTTTTGAATCAGTTAAGTAAAATCATATTTTACATATAGACCTCCTTCCTCGCTTTGTTTGTTCCCTACGTGTATTCATGGGAAGTCACTGCAGACAATCTATGTCCTCGGTTTTTTTATTTATTAAATGGAGATGCTGATATCTCCTTACACACTGTGTGATTCCAACTACATAATGTTCTAGAAAAGGCAGATCTATGGGGGCAGTAAAAAGATCAGTGGCCATAGGGGTTGGGGAGGGGAAGGATGAATGGAAGAAACAGGCTCTTAAGGGCAGTGCAACTATTCTGTATTATTCTATAGTGGATGCGTGCCATTATATGTTCGTCCAAACCCACAGAACATTCAGCGCCAAGAGTGAACCGTAGTGTCAACTATAAACCCCTTCCAGGTGACAGCGATGTGCAAGGTAGGTTCACTGATTATAACAAATGTACCCCTATGATGAGGCTTCCCTGGTGGCTCAGATGGTAAAGCGTCTGTCTACAATGTGGGAGACCCAGGTTCGATCCCTGGGTCAGGAAGATCTCCTGGAGATGGAAATGGCAACCCACTCCAGTACTATTGCCTGGAAAATCCCATGGACAGAGGAGTCTGGTGGGTTACAGTCCATGGAGTCGCAAAGAGTCAGACACGACTGAGCGACTTCGCTTCACTTCTTCACTTCACTTCACCCCTATGATGAGGGATGTTGACAGTGGGGAGGTTGCATGCACAGGGCTAGGTGGTACATGAGGAAAACTGCATCTTTCTCTCAATTCTGATGTGAGTCTGCTGCTACTGCTGCTGCTAAGTCGCTTCAGTTGTGTCTGACTCTGTGCGACCCCATAGATGGCAGCCCACTAGGCTCCTTTGTCCCTGGGACTCTCCAGGCAAGGACACTGGAGTGTCTTGCCATTTCCTTCTCCAATGCATGAAAGTGAAAAGTGAAAATGAAGTCACTCAGTTGTGCCCTCCTCTTAGCGACCCTGTGGACTGCAGCCAACCAGGCTCCTCCATCCATGGGATTTTCCAGGCAAGAATACTGAAATGGGCTGCCATTGCCTTCTCCAGATGTTTGCCTAAAACTGCTCTAAAAATCATTTTGTTTTGTTGTTGCTATTGTTTTTTAATTGCACTCTGGCTGAATCAAAGAACCTGAAGGAATAAGTCAGGGAACACAGAGGGTTCAATTTCAGGCTTTACAATTAACTGTCATTTTTATAAGAAAATAATAAGTACTCTTATGATCTTTTAAGAGACATAACTTAGGAAAGATGAAATGCATGAAGAATGGATCCAGTTTTAGACGAGCAGGAGATACTAATCACAAAATTATTCTATAATAAAAACAATGACAGTCTAACAAGAAGAGACTAGGAATGTGTTATTTCTCGAAGAAGCTCTTAGTCACCTTGTATAGGTGCTCTCAGCTAAAAGAATTGCAGCGGAGAAAAGGCCAAGACACAGCAGTGTGCCAAGCTACCTACCCTGCAGCTAGGTGATTTCCCTTCCATATTTAATCAGTATCACACACATACAGATAAACATAGAAAAGCTTAAGTGGTGAATAAAGAAGAGAAAACACAAGAAAATCAATCTCCGTCATTTACTCTATCAAATCTATACACATCTTGGTATTGGAACATTCAAGCAACTTTGATTTTCTTTCATTTCTGCTACTGGTACACCAGGAGGAACAGAAGACCTAGTTCTAGGGGATAAATCATGGGTTTGGTTATTTTGAGGCTAATTTCATTGCTGGTTTCTCTTCTGTAAACACCGGCTTGCAGTGTTTGGCATGCACTATGCATATTCATTATCTTTTCAATTAGGCTATAAGGTCCTTGAAGGCAAAGACCGTGTGTTGTGTTTCTTGGTATCTACTGTCCCAGCTTGTGCAGTGCCTGGAAGGCTGCACACACACACACACACACACACACACACACACACACACACACACACACACACACACACACACTCTGACTGGTAGGTCTGTGACTGGGTCTCAAAATATCACTTGTCTTCTACTGGAATCACATGTATACAGATGCTAACTTAAGCTGCAGCATGCTACATGCAACATACTGAACGAATCAACTATTTTCAACTTGAGTTCAATGCCAGTGAATTAAATTAAGAGGTAAATGGTTCAAGAGAAAATGATCCAGAGATAATTCAGGGGCTCTGTCCAGTACTAAAGCACTGAGGGTCCGTCTCACACTACTGTCACCTAGTGCACTGATAAAATGTTCTCGAGGGCAGTTTGGGGCTTGTTAACCCAGGTATCAAAGCAGACATGAGAAAGTCAGTACACAAAAGAACAAAGGCTATGGTTTTCATAAAGAAGAGAAAAAGTTGCATCTATTTTCATTTCCTATTCTTTAAAATGTTTCAGTTTTCACTTTCAACTCTGCCTTGAGGGTCTGAACTGCTCTGGGCTGTTCCAACTCCAGATATTTTTCCCTTTTGATCTGATGTCTTCTGCCTTTCCTCCTTCCCTGCATCTTCTTCTCTTTTCCTGTTTTCTTACACATGAGTGCAGGTGGCTGTACACATTTTCCTTCTATCGCTGAACTTAAAGACATGGCCTTAGAGCTTCACAGGCCCCAAGGTGGGCTCCTGTTCAACCCGCCGTCACCTGACTGTTTGAATTCTTCATCCGAGCTCTTGCTGATGTGGCTGGAGACTTAATGAAACAAACGAAGCATGGGTGAACTCAGCAAATTATGAGAAGCTGACCAGAAGGTGAATCCAGCAAAGATCAGGAAGAAAGAATGGTATTTAATGGTATGTGAGAATTAATTACCTTTTTACATGAATCTAATCTGTTTGGCATATATCTTTAGAGGGTAGGAAAGGGACTCATTAGTGAAAGCATTCCTTTTTCTCGACTAACAGTTTACCAGAACATGCTTTCATAGTTTATTCTGTTCCCAGGTGTAGGTACACAGGTATTGCCTGAACAGAGGGTTAAAATTCCTCTAATACTGGAAGAAGACACTGTGGAACCCAAACGAGGCTGAAATTTTCCTTCCTTCATCAGCAGGTGACATGCTTGTTAGCCAAACAAATGCTTCCCGCCCCCTGCCTTAAAGGATCATTTTAGTCAAATGCATCTTGCAGATAAAACATTCCTAGTTAACCAACATATTGCCTAAGGCCATTGTTCACATCCTAACGGAGTTTAACAATCATAGTGAGAAAAGTGAAAGTGAAAGTTGCTTAGTCGTGTCTAACTCTTTGCAACCCCATGGACTATAAAGTCCAAGGGATTCTCCAGGCCAGAATACTGGAGTGGGTAGCCATTCCCTTCTCCTGGGGATCTTCCCAAACCAGGGATTGAACCCAGGTCTCCCTCAGGAGGATTCTTCACCAACTGAGCCACAAGGGAAGCCCAAGAATACTGGAGTGGGTAGCCTACCCCTTTCCAGGGCATCTTCTGAGCCAGGAATTGAACCACAGTCTCCTGCATTGCAGGAGGATTCTTTACCAACTGAGCTATCAGGGAAGTCTAATAGTAAGAAGAGATCATTTGCTACAGAAGATGGCATTCCTTACACAGGACAGGGAATGCAGTTTTATGATCCTAATCACTTTCTCTGTGGACACACTCAGAGAAATAAACACTTAGTTACTGTTAGCCATTCTGCTTACTCTTCTCTTACTATACCATCTGTTACACAGTATTTCTACAGCCTCAGTGATTTAAAAAAAAAAAAAAAAGCTGAAGATGGGTGGGAGGATTTAGAATTATAAGAAAAAGAAATAGAAATCATTGGTCTAATTCATGTGCATATTGAGCCATTAATTATATTTGATCACAGAGTATCTTTCCAAGTAAGAGTCGTATAATTCTGATATTAACAATTTTCATTGAAAAATTTTTACATTGCATAATGCTTTAATTCAAAAATTTCAAGACCTGACACCCTCAAAACTTATACAACTCAAAGCTGAGAATAAAACAAAACAGCCCAAGGAAAAGCAGGCAAAGGGCATGAGTTTTTCTAAATAAGGTATTCAAATGGCCAATAGGTACATTAAAAAGAGCTCAATATCACTAATCATCACAGAAATGTAAATCAATATCACAATGAGGTATTACCTCACACCTGTTAGGATGTCTATTTAAAAATTAGGGAACAATAAATACTGGCAAAAGTCTAGGAAAAACAAACACTTCTACACTCCTGGCTGGAATATAAACTAGTACAGCATTCATGGAATACCGTATAAAGGTTACTCAAGAAATTAAAAAGACAACTGCCAAATGATCCCACAATTCTGCTTCTGGGTATATATTCTAAAAGAAGAAACATCATTACCTTAAAGAGACACCTGCACTCTGGTGTTCACTGAAGCATTATTCACGGTAGGCAGGATACAGAGACAACCTGGGTATCCATCAGTGCACTAATGGATAAGCAAGACATGAGGTCTCCCTGTCTCTCCCTCTCTTTCACACACACACACACACACACACACACACACACACACACACACAGACACACACACACACAGATATTATTCCACTACAAAAATAAGAAAATCTCTCCAACTGCAACAACATGGATGAACCTGAAGGTCATTATGCTAAGGAAAATAGCCAGACAGAGGAAGACTTACTGAATGGAATCATTTATACATGAAATCAGAAAAGAAAGTTAAATAAAACTTCTAGAAACAGAGACTAGAATGGTGGTTGCCAGGGGTTTGAGGGATGGAGGAAATAAGAAAACCTTGGAAAATAGGTACAGACTCAGCTACAAGATGAAGAATAATAAGGAATGAGGAATGGCTGTGTCACAAGGTGACTGAAGCTGGAAATACTGTATTGTATAATTGGAATTTACTAGGCCACCTCATGCGAAGAGTTGACTCATTGGAAAAGACCCTGACGCTGAGAAGGATTGGGGGCAGGAGGAGAAGGGGACGACAGAGGATGAGATGGCTGGATGGCATCACTGACTCGATGAACGTGAGTCTGAGTGAACTCCAGGAGATGGTGATGGACAGGGAGGCCTGGCATGCTGTGATTCATGGGGTTGCAGAGAGTCAGACACGGATGAGCAACTGAACTGAACTGAACTGAGGATAGTAGAAATTATGTATTGTCTTAAAAATAAAAGCAAAACAACAACAAAAACGTGAAATGATGACTGTGTTGACTAACTCTAGAATGGATCTTTTCATGACATGCATGTATATCAAACTCACAGTTTAAATATTTTGCCATTTTGTTTGCCAATTATATCTCTATCGAGCTGAACAAACAATAGCAAAGGTAAACCTCGAGCAGGTGAGGCCGACCCGGGGGATATAAGAGAGCTAGCTGTCCCGGTTGGCTCCATGCTCCCTCTCCCGGCCTCCCATTGTGACCACACAGACCGCAGGGAACGCAAAGACCACTCACCTAAGCTAGCTCACACCTTCACTTCCGCCATACCTGTTGGTGGCACTGGTGACCAGAGGTGTGGGAGACCCCCGTCTGCAAGCTCGCATTTACGTTTGACACCCTTGCCAAAGGGGATTAACCAGGGGACATCTCTATACACCAGGGATGGCAACGGCCCCTGCTTCACTGTGGCGCTGCGAGCTGAAATAAGATGAGGCCTTAAAGGCACGCATTGTCAGAGAAAGAAAATGGAAAAGCCAGAGAAAATAGAGCATTTACATGTGGCCACTACCCGGCACTGACTCCTAGTTCATGGGAGAATTATACACAACTTCCTAGGTACTGGGAGCATACATATATACACACATACACACACATGTATAAGATATGCATACATATGTGAAAATATAATTATGTACAACTTGGTGGGACTATATGTTAATACATATATATGTAAGTACATATATGTATATATATAATGATATAATATGATTATACATATAACTTATTGGGAATACAAATATGAATATATATATATATATATATGTATATACATAAGGGGACAACAGAGGATGAGATGGTCGGATGGCATCACTGACTCAATGGAGATAAGTTTGAGTAAACTCCGGGAGCTGGTGATGAACAGAGAGACCTGGCATGCTGCAGTCCATGGGTTCTTAAATCAGACACAACTGAGTGACTTAACTGAACTGAATATACATATGCAATTATATAACTACATATAGTTTATTGGGAGTATATGCTAACTATATATAAAAGTATATATACCTATATATGTATAATTTTATACATATATTTTTACAAATACAGAAAATTATGTGTGCATTTGTGTGTGTGTGGGTGTATATATATATATATATATTTCTTTTTCTATTTTGCAATAAACTACTTTAATGTGCAATAAAATGGTAGCAGTTTTTCACACAAAAGTTCCCAGGAACTTGAAACTCTGTCTTCTCCCTAAGGACATGTAAGTGCAGATTGTATTGAACATGTTTACTAGGAAGCAACTTTGCCCACATAGACAGCTGCTTTCTTGCTTCCTAGTCATGACGTGGTGACCACATCCCTTAGGGGAACATTTCAAGACACTGAATTCAGCAGCGCAGAGTGTGGCCGTAATCTACTTCTTTATGGGGCCCAGCAGCCTGGGAAACATAAACAAGCATCAGCCTCTCTAACTTAGATTTATGCAGAGCGGCCACCACGGTCAGCAGAGTGATGACCCAGGCAATGGCAAACTAAATCCTCGGTTCTGGAAAGTCACCTTTCCCCATCCAGCAGAAAGAGGTTAAAACTGGCTTCCAAACAGCCATGGCCGTTTCATATTTCACAGCCCAGGAGCGGCGACATGGAGGACAGAAGCTCATTTTTATGACGATGGAGTTTGAAATTCAGTAAAAAGAAAAGTAGGAGGAAATGGCGGCCTGCTGCAGTATTCTGGCCTGTGAAATCCCACAGACAAAGGAGCCAGGCGAGCTACAGTCCATGGGATTGCAAAGAGGCAGACACAACCTAGCAACTGAACCAGCACCACCGCCAAGGGTGAACAGAACCATCTTGGCAGTAGAAACATGCACAGGGAGGGGAGGAGCCTGTGGGAGGAGCAGGAGCCACCAGGGACACGCACGTGTGAGTCCTGCTGGTGACCCCGGCCTTGGCTGGGACCCTGCAGGGGTCCCGGGTATCACTATCTCTAGGGAAACCAGGAAGTACAAACCCTACCAACACTCTGCATGCAAGGTCAATGGGGAGTAAGGGAAGTGCTGCTACTGAGCAATCCAGCAAAACTCTAATTCCAAACCAATGTCAGATTAATTCTGAGTCACTGGGTTGGGACACCTCCAGAGAAAAACCACATCTGTAATGAGGAGCTGGAGGGATACCAAGAAACTTTGTCCCTATTCCCCCTCCCCCTCCCAAGATGCTTTCCTTTAAAGCTCTGGAGCTTCTGTTTCAGAGATCAACACTTTTAGCAAAGTTCTATCCCCCTTGTCAGGTTCTCTTTTAATAAAGCAGAAACGCCCCCCAGGAAAAGAATGGCTAACCACAGGAGGTAAACTTTCTTAGAAGCTTTCCCTGAGCCGGAATGAGCATCTCCGGGAAGCCAGTGACTCTTCCCCAGGTAGAGAAATGCAGGGAGAAGCTCTGAGAGGAGGACATGGGGGAGACCAGCTGGGATCAAAGGGCACCAGTCAGATACTGAATTAAGCGGTTATTATGGACTCAAGCTGACTGTGGTCCTTTCTCGGTTTAACCGACTATGTACTCTGTCAGCACATGAAGCGGTTTTGCAGCCCTGAGCTGGTCTAAGGGTGTCCTGACACCTGTCTCAGGGGCTGGGGCAGACGTCGCCCTCCCCAGATACACAGAGGCTGGCATGGCCCCTCCTAGGTCACCAGGACCGGAGGATGACGCGCGGCCACACACACGGCTTTGCACGCAGCCCGGGCGGAGGGCGGCAACTCCCAACAGTTTCATTAACCGTTGTCCCTTAAAGGCTGACTTACATACTGTCAATAACACCCTTTACATCTCTCCTGATTTTAAAACATGACGCCTCATGACGTTTCCTCATCCTAAATCTCCCTGAAGTTTCTTAAAGGTGAGGAATCGGTCTTTCATTAACTTTGCCTGCGAATAACAGCCACTGCAAAAATAATGCATGCTCAGACTGAATCTAGAACTTGAGGCAAGTGAAGCTTACATTTTTGAAGCACGGCCATCTACACGCCTCGATTCTGCCTGTGCCTGGCCATCCTAACCATTCCTAACCTCAGGATACTTTTTTTCCTTGAAAACACAAGGTGGGTGACAACACCTGGGGTCTTCCTTCAATGTGAAGTCACGTCTCAGATGTGAGGATGCGTGTCAGGACCAGGCGGTCAGGGCAGCACCCTCGAGCATCCTCTGACTACTGCCGGAGCTGGAGGGACTGTGACCGGCTCAGCACCCACAGTGGGTGTGCAGCAATCAGATGCTTGAGGGGCATGAGGACACATCAGCTTTGTGTCCACTTCTGATGTCAGGTGGTGGAAGCACTGAAACCTCATTCCAGCCAAACTTGGCCTAAAACTAAACCACGATGTGAGTGACTGCTACATTTAAAAAGTCTGAATGTTTTTGTATGACGACAGGAATAAGTATTATTGATATACTGAATTAGGATTTTGACAACAACTATCTGAACCTGCTGTGGAAGCATTATATATGCTGTCATTTTAATATATGAAGAAGAAATCTGACACCCTTTTTTGTGTGAGAAAGGGAATGCTTAAGTTTTCAATGATGACAGAATTTCTGGAAAGTTGTCAGACTAGCATGCAGAGATCTAGGTGATTTTAAGAGAGCAACTCATTTTAAACACTCTCACCTGGCATTTTTGCCACTTAGGAAGAGCTGTTAGTCAACATATGATTGAGTTGTATGACAAAAATGTCATTTTCCATTTACTGTGAGATTCATGTTGAGTTACTCAGCTACTAAGTAGCCTGTGTTAAACTCAACTCTGACACATTTACACGGGAGATATTGAAAAGTTCAAATGTACTAGAAAACAATGACTTGTTGATGACAGGTAATGGTAGACTAAGAAGCTGTCACATTACACTGGTTTTCTCTTACAAAATGAACACCTGCCCAGAACACTGGCTGAAAGTGAAAGTCGCCTAGTTGTGTCTGACTCTTTATGACCCCATGGACTATACAGTCCATGGAATTCTCCAGGCCAGAATACTGGAGTGGGTAGCTTTGCCCTTCTCCAGGGGATCCTCCCAACCCAGGGATCGAACCCAGGTCTCCTGCATTACAGAGAGATTCTTTACCAGCTGAGTCAGGAGGGAAGCCCAAGAATACTGGAGTCGGTAGCCTATCTATACCTTCTCCAGCAGATCTTTCCGACCCAGGAATAGAATGGTAAAGCGTCTGCCTGCAACGTGGGAGACCCGGATTTGATTCCTGGGTTGGGAAGATCCCCTGAAGAAGGAAATGGCAACCCACTCCAGCACTCTTGCCTGGAAATCCCATGGATGGAGAAGCCTGGTAGGCTATGTCCATGGGGTTGCAAAGAGTCGGACACGACTGAGCGACTTCACTTTCACTTCACTCCTGCATTGCAGGCGGATTCGTTACCAACTGAGCTATTAGGGAAGCCTGAGCACTGGCTAGGCTAGTTTAATCTAGTATGGAGCCCAGCAGAGTGAAGTAGGTCCTGACCCGGAATGTGCTTTGTAAGCATAGATGCACCATGGTAAACACAGAAGCGCTAGCCCAGGAGAAGGTGGCTAGTCTCTTGTTTGTTACTGAGCAGGAGATGGAACCCTGGGTGATGAGGCAGCTTCCAGGTCTGCCTGCCACAAGGACACGGCCATGAGAACCCTTGGGTCCCCATTTACTGAAGAAGCAACTGCAAGAAGATTCACCATCTTTGACGTGAAGGAATCTGGAAATACAACCAAGGACTTTGAAGCCAGATTTTCATGTTTTGCAATTGAAATATGGCTGCGGGCCCACCCAAACTACCAGCAAGGTAGAAAGGGAAACCTCCAGGGTAACTGTCAGGGGAATGCTGGCCCCGTAGCAAAGTGGACCCCTGCTCAATCCAGCTTCTCAGCCGGCGGGGCCTGTCCAATGTGGCAGGCATCCGAGTGCCCCTGCAGTCTGGGCACCACTGTGCCAGCGGGCTTTTGGTGGCAGTGAACTGCGTCATCACAACGTCTCCGAAATCAGCAGGTGGTGAATTCTGTGCACGCTGCCCTCTGGCCCCGAGGAGAGAAGCAACACGGGACTTCCTGTCCGTGTCGAGAGGGCTGCCGTGTCTAGTGCTCAGAACCCTGCCTGGGCTTTTCTGTCTCTTCAAGCTGTGTGTTCTGCTCCCCTCAGCTTGCCAGCCTCTTGTAGTTTTCATGCGCTGCAGCTGCTGTTCAGATGTGTTCTGAACGCAGCATTCTGAAAATACAAATGATGACTGTGCCCATTAATTCTGCATAAGATCTCTCTCAAGAATTTTTCCCCTCTTTATATGCGTTGGGATTTGACAATTCAAGTCACACATTTAGCATATTAGATAACCTATTTAGTAAACCAGAACTCCCAAAATTCTTAGGCTGAATTTTAAATATGAGCCAATCTAATGGAATGGAGAATTTTTAAAGAAATAAAACCACGATTTTGTGTGATGTTTCTGATTTTTAGGGTAATTTTACTGCTTTTTTTTTCAGGTAAACATCTAGACAATCTTATTCTATTTTTAAAAATGAAAGACCCAGAGAAGTAAAAAGAGATTAATGCCATGCTCTCACTTGGAAGGTCAGCTTTCACGACCAAATAAATATTTTCAACATGCTACCAAAACAAAGGCATTCTCTTAGAGTCATTAAGGGAAAGCAGCAAAGTAGAGACCAGAATGAAATGTCAAATTATTTTCTGTGAACTTTTAGCTTGCCTGTCTATTCACTGCTTAAATTCGCACAGACTTTTTTCTCCTTTTTACCATTTCCTTGAACAAAAACCATTCACTTCAGTTGTATTGACCTTTTTCTTCTTTATTTGTTTACAGGCACTGGTTACATAAGTTTCTAACACAACCTGACTTAAGAATTCCAATTTTTGAATACTGTCACTGTTGTTTTGATTTGATTTTTTTGGCGAGTCTCTTGTTTGTTACTGAGCAGTAGGTGGAACCCTGGGTGATGAGGCAGCTTCCAGGTCTGCCTGCCACAAGGACACAGCCATGAGAACCTTTGGGTCCCCATTTACTCAAGAAGCAACTGCAAGAAGATTCACCATCCTTGACATGAAGGAATCTGGAAATACAGCCAAGGACTCTGAAGCCAGGTTTTCATGTTTTGCCATTGAAATATGGCTGCGGGCCCACCCAAATGACCAGCAAGGGAGAAAGGGAAACCTTTGGGTTTTTCACTTCTCTTCCCCTTCAAATATTACTTTTCTGATGAATTGAAAGAAATTGAATCAAATATGTAGATTTCTTAAATGGGTGAAATTATATCCATATTTTATTTTTATTTGGACCAAATATTCAAAACAACATTGCAAATAATCGCATATAATCACCTCATAAAATGTGTCTTTTTTTTTTTTTTTTTCTAGTTTGGATAATAAAAACCTTTCCCAGCATCAGGATCTTTTCAAATGAGCCAGTTCTTCATATTAGGTGGCCAAAGTATTGGAGTTTCAGTTTCAGCATCAGTCCTTCCAATGAACACTCAGGACTGATCTCCTTTAGGATGGACTGGTTGGATCTCCTTGCAGTCCAAGGGACTCGCAAGAGTCTTCTCTAACACCACAGTTCAAAAGCATTAATTCTTCAGGGCTCAGCTTTCTTTATAGTCCAACTCTCACATCCACACATGACTAATGGAAAAACCATAGTCTTTACTAGATGGACCTTTGTTGAAAAAGTAATATCTCTGCTTTTTAATATGCTGTCTAGGTTGGTCACAACTTCCCTTCCAAGGAGTAAGCATCTTTTAATTTCATGGCTGCAGTCACCATCTGCAGTAATTTTGGGAGCCCCTCAAAAGACAGTCTGCCACTGTTTTTACTCTTTCCCCATCTATTTCCCATGAGTGATGGGACCAGATGCCATGATCTTCATTTTCTGAATGTTGAGCTTTAAGCCAACTTTTTCACTCTCCTCTTTCACTTTCATCAAGAGGCTCTTTAGTTCTTCTTCACTTTCTGCCATAAAGATGGTGTCATCTGCATATCTGAGATTATTGATATTTCTCCCAGCAATCTTGATTCCAGATTGTGCTTCATCTAGCCCAGTGTTTCTCATGACATACTCTGAATATAAGTTAAATAAGCAGGGTGACAATATACAGTGTTGACGTACTCCTTTCCTGATTTGGAACCAGTCTGTTGTTCCATATGCTGTTCTAACTCTTGCTTCCTGACCTGCATACAGATTTCTCAATACGTAGATCAGGTGGTCCTGTATTCCTGTCTCTTTCAGAATTTTCCATAGTTTATTGTGATCCACACAGTCAAAGGCTTTGGCACAGTCAAGAAAGCATAAATAGATGTTTTTCTGGAACTCTCTTGCTTTTTTGATGATCCAGGGGATATTGGCAATTTGATTTCTGGTTAATTATCACCCAATTAAAATAAATAAATTAATTAAATAAATATAAAGGAAAACATTTTATAGTATTTATAAATGTAGTTCTCTCAAAATATTTAAATATTTATTTTGATAACTTTATATTTCTTTTCATAATAATAATAATAAACTTTGTTCATGATAAACTTTCAGTAATAGGTGAAAACGCAGCTAAAACTACTTATTAAACTGTGTGTTTTTAAAAGTGCTGGTGATTTAGTCAGTCATAAGCACCTATTTATTGAGTATATAATAGGATAATTCACATGTTTCCAGATTTTAAGTAAAATTGGCCTGATACCATATTATTTTAAATTATTCAAAATAATATATCAATTGATCAGGTGTTATAGTAAAATTATCTAGATTGAATGGAGCAAATCCCAACCATCCTTTGCTAAGAACCCAGAACTCACTTTAATGAAAACATTTGTGCTGGATGAAGTTGTTAATGTTTAAAATGATCTGTGTATTTTTAACTATTTTAAATCTCATCTGGCAAAAACACAGCTTCCAACTGACATTTTTTCATAACCTTAAAATAAAACCCTACTTCTAATGATTTGAAAATTATGATGCATGTCTATATGCAAAATATGTAACTGGGCTACTGCCAAATTATGTCATGGTTAAAATCGTAAGCGTATAAAATAGTTTTACCCAACTGCTTGGAGTAACTTACTAATGAATGTAAATAAATTTGGTTAACAGGAGATAACGAAACCAGAAAACAAAAAGCCAAGAAATAATTACAGAATCTTTTTCCAAATTCTGATGAGGGGTACAGATACTTCAGATTTGCTCACAAGAGTTCCATGGCGCACTGCCAAGAATCTTGGGCTGGAAGAAGGGTGATGATCTACACACTCGACAATCTAGCTTTATACTTAACACCTTTAGCCAAGATTTTAATTTGTAGAATAATGACTGTCTCATAGTTTTCAAGAAGATTCTCAATCATGTTTTACATGCTCATTATAATAGGCCTAGAATGTGCTTTGTAAAATTATGATGATAAATACTGGGGCTTCTGGTGTGGTGGGCAGAAGGCAGGTGAAATTAATCAACCAGCAGACTGATTATTGATGACAGTTTTTCTGGGAAATCACTCTTAGAGTCTCCACATTCAAATCATGTCCAGCAGTTTGCCTTCCTCCCTTAATAACACTGCCCAGATGTCTTCCAGGTGGTGGCCAGGCACCCATACCCCGCAGCAGCCCCTGATTCCAGCAAAGTCCCTCTCCTGGACTCTGATTTGTGTGCTCATCACTGAGCCTCTGGGATTGATTCTGTTTTTTGCTGCTGTTCGGTTGCTCAGTCATGTCCCACTCTGCAGCCCCCTGGACTGCAGCATGCCAGGCTTCCCTGTCTTTTACTGTCTCCAAAAGTTTGCTCAAACTTACGTCCATTAAGCTGGTGATGTCATCTAACCCCCATCCTCTGCGGCCCTCTCCTCTAAGACTAAACCCTTTCTCTATGCCATCCATTCCTTTTCTATTAATATTCTTACATAGAAAGAGCCAGGTGACAGAAAGGGTTGTCGCAAATGTATTTGTTTTTCCCCTTCGTGATATGATGATTTTGGAACAACTGAAAAATGTCTGTAGACACTGAGGCTCTGAGCCTTTTAGTGCTAAACTGGACATTTCCTTTTCTAATTATTGGGTGGAACCCATTCACTACCCCTACACAAATCCAGTTAAACAAACACACTAATAAGTCACAGTGGAATGACTCTCGGGTGGGAGGGAGGGGAAGTCTCTTCGTCCACTGGCTGCTGCTCCGGTGGCTTCTTCCCGTGCTGGGAGGCTGGCCCGAGGTTTCTCTGAGAGACGATGCATATCTCATGTGACTTACAAAACACACCCCTGGGAATGAAACTCCTACAGCTTCAGAGCACTGCTTGCTGCTAAGTCACTTTAGTCGTGTCCGACTCTGTGCGACCCCATAGACGGCAGCCCACCAGGCTCCCCCGTCCCTGGGATTCTCCAGGCAAGAACACTGGAGTGGGTTGCCATTTCCTTCTCCAATGCATGAAAGTGAAATGTGAAAGTGAAGTCGCTCAGTCGTGTCCGACTCTTCGCAACCCCATGGACTACAGCCTATCAGGCTCCTCCGCCTATGGGATTTCCCAGGCAAGAGTACTGGAGTGGGGTGCCATTGCCTTCTCCGAGAGCACTGCTTAGTAGGACTGATTTAAGAATGTCCAGGACATGAGTGATTCAAAGACCATGGTTGGCACACACTTCACTGGACACAAGCTAAAGAAAGAGAGGAAATCATCACCACGTAGTTCAAAGTATTCCCGGATAACTCACTTGAAAATTGGTTGTCTGTTTTTAATTTAACTTCAAATCATACTGTCCATATATAATTTCTAGTTATTGTGCCCTTGACCTATTCAATACAGTCAGATTTAACTTTCAGAGTTGGAGTCTAATCACTGCAAACCCTCAAGTGCAGGTAGAATTCAGATCCTTGAAAAAGAGCAGACGCTGGCCTTCTATGGCAGTAACATTATCCGCAGGTGAGCACCTTGTATGGGTGGGAGATATTTAGTTCTGATATGACAGTTCACCAGAACCAATATCCTAGAGGAGTTATTTGAAAGCGAGTATTTCTGATCTGAAGATTTAACAGTTTATCTTCTTTCCCCAGCTTAGAAGGTGATGTACAGGTAGCATTTTTTTTTTTAATCAATTGTCTTCCTTTTTCCTGAAGTTCATGGGATTATAACTGACTTTCCCAGTGAGTATATACTTTCACATGTTTTCCTTTTATGCACAGCATCCTTACATTTTTCTTGAAAACCTCCCTTAACATTTCTGGAAGGGCCTATCTAGTGGTGATGAATGTCTTCAGCTTTTGCTTTGGACCAATTGCTGGAAAATTTGGACCAGTTGCTTTTAAGCACTGATGCAACTCATTTAAAGGGGATCTCCTTTTGTGGTTTCCTGTTTAATTTCTGTCTCTCCAAATCTTCCTTTTTCCCTACCACTTGGAACACTGTTTTGCCAAAGTGTCTTTCTTTTGATCTCATTTCATTCATGAGTTTTCCCATAAATTGTAGGTATTTTCTCTTTTTAAATATGTTTATAGATCGCAAACTCTATGAAGACAAGGGCATTGCACAGAGCCTAGAAAAAGTACGTAAAAAAATCAAATGTAAAGAATGAATCAGTGGTCATGGTCTAGGCAGATGGTCTCTCCAGACAGATAAAGAAAACAGAATTAATCTGAGCTACATTAGCTGCTCATCTAAGTGGTCAAACAAGGGTTTGTCTGACTTCAGAGCTCTTACTCTTTGAGCTATGAAATGAAAATTTTTCTATTTTTACTCTATTGTTTGAAAATATTTTTATATTTAGAGTCTAGATTTATGTTAAAGCCAAACATATTAGAAAAGAATAATTGAATCACTCAGCTATACAAAGGAATGAATTTGAGTCAGTTGAGTTAAAGTAGATGAACCTAGAGCCTATTATACAGAGTAAAGTAAGTCAGAAAAACAGATGTTGTATATTAACATTATATATATATATATATATATATATATGGAATCTAGAAAAAAATGGTACTGATGAACCTATTTGCAGGGCAAGAATGGAGATGCAGACGCAGAGAATGGACATGGGTAGGGGTGGCAGGAGGAGAGGCTGAGATGAACTGAGAGAGCAGCATTGCCACACAGACACTACTGTGCGTAAGATGCACAGCATAGCTGGTGGGAGCTGCTGTGCAGCGCAGGGAGCTCAGCCTGGTGCTCCATGACAGCCGAGACGGGTGCAGCAGTGGACAGGGAGGCTCAGGAGGAAGGGACTGTGTATATACGTGCACACACACACACACACATGCACACACACGCACACTTGCGGCTGATTCACTTTTTTGTATGGCAAGAACCACCACAACATTTAAAGCAATTATCCTCAAATTAAAAACAATAAATAAATAAATGAACAACCGACAGGAACAAAAAGAAAAGAACAATTGGCAAGTACACGGATTTTGTTTCCAGTTATATTTACACAACAAATACAAAAGTATTATTAATTGATGGGGCTTAATCACCCACTTTATATTCTCTACTGATTACATACCAAAGAAAACATACAGCTTATTGAAAAATGGAGTGTGTCCCACAAGAGATCAGGGTGAATAATTAAACTTGTACCCTCCGGGGAAACCGACACACAAGGGCCAGTTTAGTTTCCAAATTGCTGACATAGATCTCTTAATGGAAAGAAGTGTTTCTCAGAGAACGCCAGCAGTTGATAGCGGCTACTGACAGAGTGATTGGATCTACTATGAACAGTTTCTAAAGACACATATGAGCATTTCCTGCCACATCTGGGTTTAAATGGAGCTCATAAATGCAGATTCACATTCTGCAATATTGGAATGAAAATGTTATATTCACTGCTATTTTAGTTAACAGCAAGATAATTATATTAGTTGGCCAGTATTTTACATGTCACCTAGACATGAAAGGCCAGTGAATGAATGAGGAAATGTGTATTTGAGGGTATGAGGCTGTGTGTTGGCAAGTCTATGCACATGACAAGTGGAAATGCTAGTCACTCAGTCGTGTCCGACTCTTTGTGACCCTGTGCATTGCAGCCCACCAGCTCCTCTGCCCATGGAATGCCCCAGGCAAGAATACTGGAGTGGGTACCCATCCCCTTCTCCAAGGGATCTTTCCAACCCAGGGACTGGACTCAGGTTGCCTGCTAGGTCTATGGGGAGTGGCTTATTGGGAACTGTGATCATCTCTGCTTCCACTTTCCCCCACTTGGATGTATGTTTTGTTCTTTTCATTCTAATGTCAACATTACAAAATCCTAAGATGAAACTTCCACTATTAAATTTATTCTGAGCTCTCAAACCGAAATGGTATATTAATTCCTAAGATTATAATCAGCTAACATTCATTATCTTTCTTATGATTACTTACCACAGTCTATCTACTACACTAATTCCTACAAGATGATCCAACTAGATCATGGATTCCCTGAAGACAAATTACGTCTCCTTCCTTTCTGGACAGCCTGCCTGCCACAGGTACCCAGCATAGCAACCGAAAATAGAAGATGAAAATAATTGTTTCTGAAGCAAGAAAGGTGTAAGTGCCGGTTTGTGTGGGTGTGTGTTTCTTCTCTGAACTGCTTTGGATATCATGGACTTGACTTTAAAAAAATTACCTTGAGGGACACTCACAGGTAATCCACTGTTCTCCTATTCAGAACAATACATATTTTTATTCTTCTGGGACCCAAGTAAAAAGTCTCAGGTTAAATTTTACTTTCAAATTTCATGTTAAAAAACCAAGAGAAATGTGTTAACTTCCCTTTGCTGCTAATAAGAGTGTGGTAAATTGCCAATTTCCCCTTTTTGCCACAGATGGCTGGAAATTAAAAATTAAATATTAATTTTGGTCTCTGCCATTCTATTCATCTCCATTTATAGTTAATTCATTCATTCCTCCTGGCTTTCATTTTCGATTTCATTATATTATTCTGTATGTGTTTTGTTCAAACAAGGCAATGGGCGTAATTTGTAAACACAGGTTAGGGATAAATTCATAAACAAAAGAACGGTAATAGAGCTCTGGATCCATTTCATGATAATGGCACCACAACCTTGCATGTATGTCTGACTGTTACGTTCATCTTTACTGTAGCTCCCCAGAAAAGATAGACTACTTGAGCAAGTGCTGAATGAAGTGGCTGTAAATCTGAATTTTTACACAAGACAACTCCATCATCAAGCCATCATGTACTGAGAACTTCCTGTGGGACTAACAAAATGAAGGGCAAGGTCTGCCTTGAAGAAAAGCCTCCTATCTAGCGAAGAAACAGCTCATTTCCAGCAAACTTGTGACCCCAGGTCCCCCATCGGGCTGTACCCTGGGACCTTGGGGGCTGGGGTCAGTGGGCAATCACTTGAAGCTTCAGTCACCCCATAACCTGCCACCCTCAAGATACCAACTGCTTCATACTCCTCTCTTTACTTCGGTCTTCTTAAGCAGACCTAAGTTTGCCTCTCATTTATACAATATTTTATAGTTCACAGATTTATGCAACTCATATTCTATTTGTACTCCTGGATTCTTCCTATCAATAAAGATGTTATTCCAAGAAACTCAAGGATGTGTCCATAATTGTCAGTCCTTCCATACGCCCTGCAGGGCAGCAATACGACACCCACAGGTGGGTCTGGAAAGGATAGATTCTCTTAGGGGCTAATGAGTAGACTCAGGCATGTTTGTAGGGAAGTGATTCGAATGAAGAGTGTCATCGGCCTTGTTCGCCCTCTTCACAATGGTACTGAGATGGCTCTTCCCGGCTGGGCTCTAATTATCACTAATTGAACATGCTGATATTGGTGTAAAAGATGTGTCCCCAAAATATTACATGAGCGTATTACAATCATTATGCTTTGAAGGGAAGGTGGCTTCCCATCTCTGAGACATTCTCTGTTTACTGAGGTCTGGCCTACCAATGATCACCTTCCCAGTGCTCCCATTAGCTTTAATGAAAGGAACACAATATGGGAACAGTGAGTGGATGGGGAATTCATGTCATAATATGCAGTTGATTGCAAACCACAGGTTCCATTGCTTTTAAACTGCCTCCTAGAAGCGTGGGCTTTACAGCAATTAGAAGATGACAAGAAGAAAAATAATAATATCATGCAACACCTGGGCTATAAGATGTCTCTTCCAGATGTACCCAGCAGTACGTGGGCAACACAGAGCAACACTAGGAGGCTCTGCTTTACCCATTTAAACATGGCACCTCTGTCCCTTGCCGGGTTTATAACTGTGGTCAGAGTGGAGCGCACACACACAAGTGCGATCTCTGTAACAACGCTTTAGGTCAGGAAATGCAGCACGCCTTCTCTAGCAGCAGACTGCAATTTCTCATGTATTTTGAATATTGTATCAGAGGTGCCAGGCAAGTATTATTTTATTTTGATTGCTACTAAAGACATGAGAGAAATGTTGATGAAAAGTTAAGGAGGTGTCAGAGATGAAAGGGAGAGAGGAAGAAAGCAGGAAACTTGGCTGTTAATCTGCTTTTAACTCACAGGATGTGGTGCGTGTTGTAGATGGACGTCTGCATCCCCCCAGAATCCATACGTTGAAGCCTGATTCCCAGTGGGGTGATAAGAGGAGGTGGGGTTTTGGCATGCAATAAGGTTTGGATGAGGAGGTGAGGGTGGGGCTCTGTGATGGGATTAGTGTCTTCCTGTGAGAACAGGAAGAGACTAAACTTTCCCCCAGCCCACCCTGGTGCCCAAGTGAGGACACACGGAGAAGACAGTCACCCACACCCCAGGAGAGGACTCTCACCAGGATCCGAGTGGGCTGGCACCTTGATCATGAACTTCCCAGGCTCAGAACTGTGAGCAGCAAATTCCTGTTGCTTGTAAACCAGTAAGTTTATGGAACTTTAACTTAGGAGACCAAGCTGACTAAGGTAGCGTGGAAAAGTACCTCACTTTTAGAGGCTGTTCGAATTGCACGCAGTCATGGATAAACCTAGTAAACAGAAAGGGATGCTCCAGAAAGATCACTTGCTCTAACAGTGCAGCTGCATCCTCAGCCAGCCCAGCTGGGGTGGGAAACACAGGAACCAGGAAGGGGGCCTCACAGGGCTCTTACGCTGTTGACGGCACACACACATGCCTACGTTCTTTCAGCTCCCAAGCTCATCAAGGTCGCATCTTCTATTCCCAGTGAGTTGCTTTTCTCTGTTTCCCCTTTCTACATTTTTAAAATATAAAATCAACCGCATCATTGTTCACTGCTTTACAGACTACAAAGCATTTTCCAGTACATCACTTAATCATTGTAGTTCAGTTGCTAAGTCATGTCCAACCCCATGAACTGCAGCTGTGTTGGTCAGGAGTTAGAGTCTCTACAGACCCTTTCCTGTGTTCAGCTGAAGGCAGTCTTTTCAGGCTGAACCCCCATACCCCTGAAATTCCCATGGGGTTTCCCACTAAAGAGTACATCCTCCCCTCATCTGGGTCCACACCACTACCCACACCCAGGGGCCCCATTAACTACCATGTGCAATCTATGGCTTCCCCACAGTCAAAAATGCCCCTCCTGCTGGTTTACTCCAGTACTGGCTACTTGTGTAACACACGCCAAAATGCCAGGAGACCACCAGTAGAAAACTGGGGGAAGTTATGCTGGATACGCCACATAACTCCCGTATGAAATCCACAATGTTTTCCCCACAATGTTTTCTCTGTGTAGAGAAAATATAACCTTGCTTACTTAAGTCTTTTCAAACTCTCTTTACAACACATGGCTGACATTTTACATTTTAAATCTGATAAATGAGACCGGTGATGTCCCCCTCTGATTGCTTTTTAATGATCTGTCATGTCGTCATTTCTCTCTTTCATTCTAAGAGTCCCTTGAAGAAAGACTGTTAGGTAGTTCATTCATATACTCGATAAACATACAGTGGGGAACTCTGATCCTACACTCCACATACTTGGCAAAGACAGTTCGAGGAGTAGTTAGAACCTCCTTCCTAAACGGGCCATCAGCACACCTACCAGGAATATTTTATCTTGCCTGATAGGCTTCCTGTAGTATAAAGCTACACAGAGTGAACCACGAGCTGGCCAAACTTCAGGCTGTCAGGTTTATGTCCTGGACCTGCATTCATGAGCTGTAGGGTGCTGTGTGATTTATGATACCTTTTGCTTCCTCATCTGCAAATGGGGATCATAGCTGCACATACAGCAAGGGTAGCTGGTAGAATTCAGTGTCACAACCATGGTTGGTGTACAGAGTCCACATCTAGGTCTTAAGTACTGTAGTCATTATTACTATGATTAAACACCCCGTGAGGAGAAGAGTACTGATTCACCTTGAATGGTATGCATTATCTAGCTCTGGAATAGCCATGAGAAGGTCACCTGTCATTAAGAAGCCATACTTTTAAGAAAGATCCTACTGAAGTGAGTGGGCAAGATGCTGCCCGGAGAGGCCAGATGCCAGCAGACAAGGCAGGGCCTCCGAGGACGGAGCACAGGAGGATTGGGCACAAGCAAAGGACGCTTCTCCGCTTTCATGTGGGAGATGCTGACGGTAGAAAACCGAGACAGAGATGAAGGAAGGAGGAGCCAAGGGCCCACTGTGACAGCAGCAAGGACAGTAGCCACCGCGGTCACAGCACCGCCCCCAACCCTGGGCCAAGGGCAGGGCTCAGCCATGAGCATCCTCCCTGCCACAGCCCCACAACCACCTGGAAACTTCCACTCTGCAGAAAAAAAGTTGGGCCTCATCAACCCAGGAAGACAGAGCCCAATAAACAGTGGGCTGGGATTCCAACACAGGCTGTGGACTTCTTCCTCTTGGAATGTCCAGCAATTCAGATGGTCTCCAGTATCTCCTGTTTCCTCAACACTTAAAATAACCTCGACCATCAGCAAACCTTCACCAGTATATTAAGCCACTCACGAAAACAGGCTTATGGAGCTACCTGCCCTAACCTTAGACCAGAAAACTGCCCACAAGTCCCGCAATAGCCCTTGTTAATGGTGAGGCCGTTTTTATTTCTGACGTTGCTTTTCTTCCATGGATTCCTTTTATCACAATGTTCTCAGTCAGCGGTCCTCCTCAGGTCATGGTACCGACTCCGAGAGAATGTGTTTTCATCACAAGTTCATGATGATGGGGTTGCTGCCACGGATTCTTCCCTTAGGGAGCCTCTCAGTCATCTCTCGGGACACTCGATTGTAGCTCGGGAGTGCAGAGCAGTCACGGAAAATTCTGGCCCAAAGACTAGCTGTACTTGTAAAACATGATCTATACAGTGAAACGATACTGAAATTCAGTGGCAAACTTCACATCAAATATCAGATTGGTGTTTTTACTAAAATTTCACACTTGTTCCCAATGTACTGAGCTAAATTCCAATCCACCACCAAAAGCTACAGATCAGTAGCTGTTTTACAATTTGGAATGTTTAATTTCAACAGTTAGTGCCTTTGGTTTTAAGATAACAAAGCTAGATAGAGATGCACTAATATATGTTTCTAGAATGGAATACAACATTAAATAATGACTGAGGGTTTTTTTTTTTTGAATCCTAACACTCTTAAATATAATATTATGATTTTTCAACTATGTACATCAAGAAAAAAATACTATAGTCAAGTATAATATTTCAACTTTTTTTTTTTAGTTAAAGAAAGAAAAAAATATAACTAGAGCTTGATTTGAACAGACTGCCAATTTTCTTTTCCAAAAAATCAATGTGTTTTCTTGGTTCTCAGCTCAGCGTCTATATCACGCACATTCACATACACAAATGTTTGTGCATGTGTGTTGGAACACACAAACCAGGAGGAAGGGAGGAAATGAGAGAGAAAGCTTGAACTGATGTTTGCAAAGTCAATACCTGATTTCAGGCTTTGATCCAATTCATGGTAACTCTACAAATCTATACAAACTACAAACTAGAATCTGGTGGTAACAGGAGAGAAGTGGATGATCCAAAAACAGAAATGATTTTTCCTGCAGACATATCTGTTTCCAGTCATTAGGATTACATTACACATTAAAAAAAAAAAAAAAAGAAGTTAAATATAGGGCTTTCCTGGTGGCTCAGACAGTAAAGAATCCACCTGCAAGATCTGGGCTTGATCCCTGGGTTGGGAAGATCCCCTGGAGAAGGGAATGGCTACCCACTCCAGTATTCTGGCCTAAAGAATTCCATGGACTAAGTAGTCCAGGGGTCGCAAAGAGTTGGACACAACTGAGCAACTTTCATTTTCTTTCTTTCAAATATAGGCATACCTTCTTGCCTGGTCTAACATGCACACACACACATGCACACACGCACACACACACACTTTTGGATGGGATCAACTGCTTAATAGTTGCCCAATGTAAAGCTACAGAAAATGTCCACATAATTGACTCGCTTGCTCTTCTTCTGAATACTGGCAGTCTGCCTGTATGGAGTGGCGGCCTCCTTCTAGTACATGAAACCATCACAAAACTGATCTGTGGACATAAGAATGTTCTGTGGGGGATGTCAGGAATCTCACCCCAGCCTCTGGCAACTACCTCCTCCATGCTGAGGTTTACCCCTAAGTCTATCTCCATGCTGAGGTTCACCCCTGCACCTGTCTCATGCTGAGGTTCACCCCTGCATGTCCTCCATGGTGAGGTACACCCTTAAATTTGTCTCCACACTGAGGTTCACCCCTGCATCTGTCTCAGCACTGAGTTTCACCACTGTGTCTACCTCCATGCTGAGGTTCACCCTTGCATCTGTCTCAACACTGAGGTTCACCACTGTGCCCACCTCCATGCTGAGGTTCACCCCTGCATCTGTCTCAGCACTGAGGTTCACCACTGTGTCCACCTCCATGCTGAGGTTCACCTTTGCATCTGTCTCAGCATTGAGGTTCACCACTGTGTCCACTTCCATGCTGAGGTTCACCCTTGCATCTGTCTCAACACTGAGGTTCACCACTGTGTCCACCTCCATGCTGAGGTTCACCCTTGCATCTGTCTCAGCACTGAGGTTCACCACTGTGTCCACCTTCATGCTGAGGTTCACCCCCACATCTGTCTCAGCACTGAGGTTCACCACTGTGTCCACCTCCATGCTGAGGTTCACCCCCACATCTGTCTCAGCACTGAGGTTCACCACTGTGTCCACCTCCATGCTGAGGTTCACCCCTGCATCTGTCTCAACACTGAGGTTCACCACTGTGTCCACCTCCATGCTGAGGTTCACCCTTGCATCTGTCTCAGCACTGAGGTTCACCACTGTGTCCACCTCCATGCTGAGGTTCACCCTTGCATCTGTCTCAGCACTGAGGTTCACCACTGTGTCCACCTCCATGCTAAGGTTCACCCTTGCATCTGTCTCTGGCTCCCAAGTAAGTTTTTCTTGTGCAATTCATTGTGCCTTCTTCCTTTGGACATCTCAAACCCAGTCTGGATGAGCTGCATGCTTTTCACTTTTTTCACCAACCCTAGCCTCAAGTTTCCCTCCTTATATTTCTATGCTCTTTCTTGAATGTCTGACTCCTTTCCTAATCTGCCTACAGGAGCTGCTCTACTATCCAGGGTCACATAGCTGGGAGCTACGGCTGAAATGAGAGGGTCCCTCAGCTAATTCTGGACTAACTGCCTTAGAAGATCTTTGGAAAGTTTCCACCTTAAATCACGCTGGTGTTTTGTGATGGCAACAGGAAAAGGCAAGTAGGGAAGGCCTCCGAAATTGCCACTGGTCTAGTCGAGAGCATCAGAGTTTCTCTATAAGGTATCCCCCTGTTTCTACAAGTTGCATTCCCTGAAAGTCTTCTAGAGCACCAATCAAAATGGAGATCCTTGAACACAGCCAGACCATGAGTCCTGGACATTTGAAATGTTGTGTTCCTTCTTTGTTCTGTGTGAGTTTCTGCTGCACAGCCAAGGGTATACACACATACACACACACACACACACACACACACACACACACACACACACAGTTGCTTCAGTTGTGTCTGACTCTTTCCACTTTATGGACCATAGCCCTTCAGGCTCCAGGGTCCTCTGTCCATGGGATTCTCCAGGTAAGTACTGGAATGGGTTGCCGTGTCCTCTTCCAGGGAATCTTCTCATCCTAGGGATCAAACTTGTGTTTCTAATATCTCCTGCATTGGCAGATGGGTTCTTTACCACTAGTGCCACCTGGGAATTTGTACATACATTCTGGGAAAGAATGAAAGCAGGAAGAGAAGGGGAAAACAGAGGATGAGATGGTTGGATGGCATCAGCAACTCAATGGACACGAGTTTGAGTAAACTCCAGAAGATGGTAAAGTACAAGCAAGTCTGGCATGTTGCAGTCCATGGAGTCACAAAGAGTGGGACAAAACTTAATGACTGAACAACAACTTAGTGACTGAACAACAACTAAAATGCCCCCACACATTTTCTGTCCACACACGTTCTGCTCTCAGGGTCGCTGAAACACTCTTTGATGGCCTCACAGGGTAATTGTTTCTCTTTCCTCAAACTCTGACTGCTCTGTTCACCTCCACAGCTGATATCTCATGTTTCATACACAGCCTGTCAATCATGATGGATATGGCTTATTCAGAATCTCTGTACCATGGACAGCGACAGAGTTATGACCTATATTTTAATCTTTGCTCTGCAAGCTAAGTATCATTAACCTCATTTTACAGTTGGGAAATGCAAACTCTTGGAGTTTGAATAGCTAATCCAAATCACCCAGCTACACAGAAGAAAAAAACCACATTTTAACCCATCATCACTCTCACTCCAAGGCCAACTCTCTCTCTCATCATCTGAACTGATGACCAAGGACTTTGCTGACACAGCAGAACAGGAGGCTTTGCAGACAGAGAAAAGGGATTGAGGGCAAGGCTAGAGGAAACAGCAAGTGAGGGTCAAGTCACTTTCCATCTAAGGTGCAAAATGCAATGCAAGCCTTGCCTGGAACCAGATCAGGCCAGTCTCTGTGATGTGTCAGAAAGCAGAGCTTTTTCCTAACCCATGGTCCCAGGTGTTAATCTACATCCCACCAAAGACATGCAATTCATGGTCAAATATGCTTGGTGAATTGCTATATCCTCTAGCTGATGTTAAGTAAGATATTAAAGACTGAGAATCTTTGGCAAATGAAACTAACTCTTTAACTCAATGTTCTCTGAAAGAGTTCAGAATTTCATTTTCAGTTCCTGTTGTTGTTCCGTCTCTAAGTCATCCTGACCCTTTGTGATGCCCTGGGCTGCAGCACCACAGGCCTCCCTGTCCTTCACCATCTCTAGGAGTTGGACCAAGTCTATTTTCAGTGCACACCTATCAAGAGACTGGAAACATGCTAATACTGCTGAAAATGTTTGTCAGCCATTGATATACTGTATATCTTTCTCTTCTGACCATCCCCATCCCTCAACTCCTAGCAGTCAGCACTACAGCCGAGCTGATTCAGCTAATTAAGTTGGAATCTCCATGGAATGGGTGGGGGCCATGTACTGATGATATGAAGCCCAAACTGGAAACTCAGGGATGAGTTCAGTCTTTCCAGATTGGCCCCATTTTCTATCAACAACCCCTTATAAAATTATAAGACACTTTTCAACAAAGACCAGAGAGCTTATATTATGCTCTGCAACAGAACTACTAAAATTTTTCACTTTTCAAGAAAACTTGAAATTATTATTAATAATACTTTTCCAACTCTACTGAGGAATACCTGACAAAATGGTATAATTTTAACATGTTTAACATGATGATTTGATATACATATACATTAGGAAATATAGCATTTACCAAAACCCAAGTAATTTAAATATCAAACCATGTTACATAGCTTGTGTGTGTGTGTGTGTGTGTGTGTGTGTATGTGTGTGTGGTGAGAACTTTTAAGACCTATTCTCCTAGCAATGGAAATCAGTATGGAGGCTCCTCCAAAACTTAAAAATAAAACTAGAATAGGATCCAGCAATCCCAACTCTTGGTATAAGACCAAAAGAAATGAAATCAGTATCTTGAAGAAATATCTGCAGTCTTGTGCTTGTCACATAACATTATTCACAACAGCCAAGTTATGGAACCAAGCTAAGTGTCCATCTATGGATAAATGGGTAAAGAAAATGTCACACACACAGAGAAATACTATTCAGCCATAAAAGAAGAAAATCCTACCATTTGTGATAACATGGACGAGCCTGGAGGTCATTAGATGAAGTGAAATAAGTCAGAGAAAGACAAATACTCCACACCACTTACAAATATAATCTAAAATTAAAAACCAAAATAATAGAACTCATGTACTACAACACTAGAATGGTAGTTGCCTGGGGCTGGATGTTGGGGGAAACAGGGAGATTTGGTCAAAGGGTCCAAATTTCCACTTCTCAGATGGGCAAGTTCTGAGGATTCAGTGTTTCGTATTGTGCCTATAGTTAATAACACTGTACTGTAATCTTGAAATCTAATCTGCTGTTATCGCAGTTATTCATTGTCCACTGTCCGTCCCCCCAGATGCTCGAGAGCCTCACTTCTGGGTCTGGTCCACAGAACAGGGGCGCCCACATCACCAGGGGATTTGCTGGAAATGGAGAACCTCAGTGCCTTTCTCAGTTCTCTCGAGCTGTAATCCTAAAGGAAAAAGATCCCGGGTGATTCCCACACACAGTGCACTTGAGAAGCATGGGACGAGCATCTGCCACTATTGTGGGTACATGTTATGTGCTTCAGAGTTTGACAAATAGATGCATGTATACTTCGGTACAAATTCTATGGTTCTTGCATTATATTTTTCCTAAGTTGTCTACTTTTAATAGTAAAATGACCTGGGCATATATAGCATTTGGATTTTCAAAAAAAAAAAAAAAGTGGTGTATCAAAGACAAGATACAGGTTTGAAAGATTCAGCACAGAAGAAACAAAGCGTTTATAATTTTTTTAAAAAAGGAACGTTATTTTCTAAAAATAGCCCTTTAAAATTAAATACGGGTTAAAAACAAATGTGTAGGGTTTTCAGAACAACATTTTAACTTGAAAAGATGAGAACTCTGGAATCTCTATGGCACTGTTTCTTAAAGCAATAAACACACCGCCAGTTATAGAAATCACTGTATGTTGCAGGCCATGGGCCGAGGGCTTTGCAAACCACCCCTCATTTGCTCCAGTTTACAAGCCTCCGCTGTCTTGTCAGAGCCATTTCCATCTCACAGACACTAGCCTGGGATGTACAGCAGCCCGCTCTGCATCCTCAGGCTTGCAAGTTGCAAAGCTGAGGCCATATCCCTAGACTGAGTAAGTAGGCTTCTCTTAGCTACTATCCCAAGCTGCCTGCTATGGCAACAGGATGAAAAAACTAGAGGAAAAAGGCCCTGCTACCACACCCAGATGAGAACAGCTCCATAGGCAGTGGCCTCCCCTCTGAGGACACACAGAGACCGGCCTTCTGTCCTAGGAAAGGACCCTGCAATGAGGGGCAAGGCGCCAATCCTTGCAGGATGCAGCTTCCTTATCTAACCACAAAGGAATCGCCTTAGGAGGTTTCCTAAGTTCCAGATATTCTAAAGCTCATAATTCACAAAAATAAAAACCTCCTGGCTTTTTAAAGAAAAGATGGACTCTAATTGCCATGAAATTAAAAGATGCTTGCTCCTTGGAAGAAAAGTTATGACCAACCCGCTGCTGCTGCTGCTAAGTCGCTTCAGTCGTGTCCGACTCTGTGCGACCCCAGAAACGGCAGCCCACCAGGCTCCCCTGTCCCTGGGATTCTCCAGGCAAGAACACTGGAGTAGGGTGCCATTTCCTTCTCCGAGACAGCACATTAAAAAGCAGAGACATTACTTTGCCAACAAAGGTCCATCTCGTCAAGGCTATGGTTTCTGCCTTAGTCATGCATGGATGCGAGAGCTGGACGACAAAGGAAGCTGAGCCCTGAAGAATGGATGCTTTTGAACTGCAGTGCTGGAGCATCCTCTTGAGAGTCCCTCGGACTTAGGATCCAACCAGTCCATCCTAAAGCAAATCAGTCCTGAATATTCACTGGGAGGACTGATGCTGAAGTTGAAACTCCAATGCTTTGGCCACCTGATGCGAAGAGCTAACTCACTGGAAAAGACCCTGATGCTGGGAAAGATTGAAGGCGGGAGGGGAAGGGGGATGGTTGGACGCCATCAGCAACTCAAAGGACATGAGTTTGAGTAAACTCTGGGGGCTGGTGATGGACAGGGAGGCCTGGTGTGCTGCAGTCCATGGGGTTGCAAAGAGTCAGACATGACTGAACGACTGAACACAACTGAACTGAGTTGTCTAAAGGGTTTCAAATCAGAATGAATTCAGCGCTTGGGCTTATTAAAATCCAGTGATGGGAAACGTTCATTGTTCCAGCCACTGCTCACAGACAGGACTCTCCAAGCTTGCATGCCATGTGCCCACAGGATGGAACCTGAGCAATAAAGTGGCACATTCTTCAGCGATGCCTTAGATTGCACAAAATTACCTTATTCTCCTAACCAGTGCTCCATGAAAATTAGATGTTCAGAGTTGGAGAGAAACTTTAAATGAAGACATCAAAATGTACAATCGGAAAACCATGACATACAAATTTGGCTGATTTGGGGAATAAAAGGAAGCTTACAACTATTTTCTGAGAATGGATAAAATAGAATTTGCACAACAGACTCTTAAAAGGAAGTATGTTTTTAAAAAGGAAATTTATTTTAAAGTGTTAATTTAATTGTAATTTTGCTTCCTGGACAAAAGACCGCATACAAAGAGAGGGGTGAACTGCAAAAAACCACCACCACCACCACCAATGACAACAGCCAACTAAACAAATAAAAACCAACAACAAAAATCAGGCAATTTGTGTTTTATGAAATGAATTTATATTCCTAAAGGGGAAAATTTTCCCATTGCCTATAACACAGATAATACCCATACCAAGTAAGATTTATCACCTTATCTTATGGAAAAGAAGACTTTAAAAGGAGGGCTCTTGCATCACCATTGGAGAAAATGGGGCCAGACCTAGCTTTGGAGTGCCTCAGGCTCTCTGTGGCGTCCAGTGAGGTCAGACAAGACAGCAGTCACTCTGGGACAATTCTGGAGTATAACATGCTTTTTTTTTAATAATAAAAAATAAAATTACTCCTATTTGCTTTTATTATCTTGACTTAAAGACCATATAGGAATATCATCTTGACATATTTAAATAAGTGAAGAATTATGGTCTGGGACCATAATTCTGGGACCATATTCTGTTTCAACTCCTAATGTGCCACCTGGAATGTGTGAGGCTGTGAGGCAAGAGATTTAACCTTCTCTGAGTTCACTATCTCACCTAGGAAATGAGGAAAAGAGTATCTCTAAGTCGTGGTGACTGCTTACACACTTGCCTGGTACTTAGCAATACCTGGTGAATATTATTATTCAGTGTAAGTTGCTTTTAGAATAACATGTTATTCAAAGAAATTTTTAGAGAAATATATTTTGAGTTTAAGAGGGACTTAGGAAAAGGGTTATAAAGACATCATGTTATTTATGGCCTCAGGCCTTTGCAGAGCATGCAGAGGTTTCTGAAAAGTAAAAGTTCATAGACTGATACATACACACACACATATAAGATATCTGTTTATGTTTTGCTTGCTTCATAGAAAATTCTTAAATGCAACATTACAATAGGTCTGTATAATGTAATTATTATATTTAATTTTAAAATGGAAAACATTTTTAAAAAAACAATTATACCAGTTGGTGGTCATGGAATGATGCTCTATGGTCTCTTTCTCCTTCTACCTGAAAAATACCACCTTTTCCCCTCAAACAGCGTGACCAGACTGAACCACTAACATGATGGAGGTCAAGGTTACGGAAACAGAAAGACTAGAAACAGGCACAACTTGGAGGCCATGAAAGACACAGAATTCAATGCCACAGCTAAGTCACTTCAGTCGTGTCTGACTCTGTACAACCCGATAGACAGCAGCCCACCAGGATCCCCCAACCCTGGGATTCTCCAGGCAAGAACACTGGAGTGGGTTGCCATTTCCTTCTCCAATGCATGAAAGTGAAAAGGGGAAAGTGAAGTCGTTTAGTCGTGTCCGACTCTTCACGACCCCATGGACTGCAGCCCACCAGGCTCCTCCGCCCATGGGATTTCCCAGGCAAGAGTACCGGAGTGGGGTGCCATTGCCTTTTCTGATTCAGTGCCACACAGGCCCCGAAGCTGAGTTCTGGGGCAGACAAAGATCCTTCAGCGAGTTAGTGCCAGTGTTAACTTCTTGGCTTCCATGACAGTGCTACGGATGTATAAGATGTGACTGCTAGGGTAACTTGGGCTGCGTGATAAACCAACGGTCTGAGCTGGTTTTGCAAATTCTCCGCAAAATGATGCTAAAATGAACAGTTAACAAACAAAATGAGGACGGAGAGGCCAGGCCTTCCTTTCTGTACAGGCAGCAGGTAAGACGAGGGACTGATTTTGGGTGTTGCTGGCTCTGTGTATGCCTCTATAATCCATCCTCATTAGAAATTAAATAGACACCAAGTCAATTATCAATTAAGTGACAAGCTGGATAAACACTGTGGGTGTTAATTGACCCTTCAAGGGTTCTTTGAAGCTCGCTCAGCGTTGCCAGTTCCTTTGAAGTTCTGTTTTGGCTTCAGCAAATCGCAGATTAAATTGATTTAATGGTGAAGTTTTGCCTGGTTAATGGGAACAGAATAAAGTGTAGTTACAAGACTACTTTTTGTCCTCTAACATGTAATCTCGCACAGTCCCGACAGGCAAAGGGGAAGGGTCATATTGCTTCGTGAATAACTAAACTTAAGCCTTAAAAAAACACAAAAAAACAAAAACTTATATGTAACAGATTTTCTATTGATATAAGAGGCCAAGGTTAATCTGACGGGGCTAAGAAGCCTTCCTGAGTTTGTGATCAGTGAGGTTTTCCAGGGACGACAATGGTGTAAAGCTCTGCGCCCTCCGGGTGGTACTCCTCCCCAGGTTCTACCACCTACATGTCACTTATGACTTTTAATGTCTGTTCAGCTCAGCAGCCTGGGCGTTCCATGTGGAGGCTGGCTCCTGGATATACACGCAAGAGACACAAACATCCGCTAAGGTGAAGACCAGGGTGCATTTAACAGGGGAAAGCGAGGGTGTTTGCCGGGGGAGGAAAAAGGCCAGGCTGGTGGGCAGGGCGGGCTATGCTCTGAAAAGCCTTGATCTGTTAAGGTTTCAGTTGGGTTTTATTCCAATTGTCATAGCTCAGTCACTGAAGGTTTTTTAAGAAACTAATGCATTTAAGTAAGTCTGGTGGTGCAAACACATTCGTGTGTTCTTGTTTTTCTTCCTTCTCTACCCCTAGACACACCCACCTTGTCTCAAAACAGGGTAGATAATTATGCCCAGATATGAGTGCATATTTTAAAGTTATCAAACACTCTTTTCCTGGTCTTTTGTCAAGACTTTCTGATGTTCCAAATTCTTTTAACCACCGTGTCTTAATTTAGAAACCTTAGTAGCTTAATGCTAAAATAAAATAAATCTTTTTTTTTCTTTCTTGATATTTCCAGAATTAGGAGTTGGATTGGATCACTTTAGAAAGTAAGAAGGAATGGTTAGCCTCACTGCTAACCAGGTTTCTGACTGCCAGAAAAATCATAATTACTGTACCACACTGCAAAGACAACTAGGACTGATGGCTCTCCTTTTAAAGAAGGTATTGAAGGTATAAGATGCTGATCTGTCTAAACTTAGCATCTAACTAGTTCAAAATGAATTGAGCCTCATCTGATGGACGCAGAATGGCTTGGGCTAAAGCAAATACCACCCCCCCTCTCCGCCCTCCCCCTGCCGACACACCACAATTAACATACGGACAATTTTGGAACTTTACATCATCTACCACTTTTAGACTGCCTCTGCTGTAGCCATGGCAACCCTTACATAAAACATAGCTGAGCTGGTAACTTCACTCCAAATGAATTGAAAATAAGCCTAATCCTGTTATTGTTCTTAACAATTTTCCAGGTAGCTTCTTCCCAGAGTGCCCTTGCTTGCATAGTCTCTCTTTTAAAAATAGATTATTGGAAAATTATATGTGTGTGTGCACTCTTTCTGCACACACAGCCATTAGCATGGTCCTGCTGTCATTGCCGCGTAACCTTGCACCCGAGATGAAGTACACCCACCGACATGGCCACTTAGTATTTTTCTTGCAGTTTGGGGATGGGTGAGTCTTTTAAATATACCAATTTAAAACCTGACACAAGGTAGAGGCTGTCACTTGAAAATTACAGTTAAATAATAGTCTTTTGAAGATAAGTTCTATTATGCGTTTGTATAAATCTGGAAAGGTAACCCAGTGGCTCCACTTTGTATTGTAAATGTGCCCACGTATGTTTCAGTAGCAATTTCGGAAAACCATGTTTTCCTTTTCTGCCTCCACTGAAGACCATTTTCTTATAAAGTGGTCCTATGGCCATGTGGAGCTAGTCCTCTTTGTAATTGTGATAAACACTCAATGTCACCCCGAGAAGCTCTGCTGTCCCTGACTCTACTGATGCACTTGTGTGCCCAGAAGCTTCTCCAGTAGCCCATCTCCCTTATGGTGGTGGCCTGCTCAAGGCTTTAGGATCCAAACCTCAGTGTCAGTCCTGAAACAGAAGAAAGGGAACCTCCCCAGCAGGCCATTAGGCTCAGACCTGGACAGTTCCACTGGGGGCACAGTCTTAGAGTGAAAAGAAAATGTGGTTTGGGTTCAGAGGCCTTCAGACACAGCCTCAACCCTCACCTGCTCCCTCCGCTTTGCCATCTCCCATCCTTTGTGCCTCTTGGACTCTTCAACAGAAACGGGCAAGGATGTCAACAACGAGTGCACCAGGCTTTGTGCACGCCAACGGGATGGTGCAAGTCATCTGGAGAAGGTAATTATCAACACAGCTCGATACATGTCTGATGAGGACTATCAGAAGAGAGGAACCACGATAAACCAACAGGAAATCCAGTCTATTAGACCAGAAGGCACACAGGGCCCAAGTCCCATCCAGGGTTTTTCAACAACTGTTCGAGTCCTACCCATTCCTGCTAGATTGTTGTTGAATGTGGTGTCCTGGCAAATACCAAGAGAAAGAGTTCAGACAGCTGGAAACCATTTCAGTCTGAATCCAAGCACCAGGGAGACATGGGGGATTCCTCCAACATTCCCTACGCAGATTCCCGACTGTGAGTTGTCGTTTTCAGGCACCCACATGGCCGTAGCCCCACCTGGCATTTCTGACAGATCACAATTTTAGCACATTCAAGAGCCCATCCACACACTTTTCTGAGTTTGATATTGAAGGACAAGGGGACCCCAGTCGGGGAAAGGACTGGTGGAGATAAAAGAGAGAGGAGGAGAGGATGCGAGAGAAATCAGCAGGGATGAGAAAAGAAGAAATGGGAAAAACATCAGTCAGTCCTGCAGGCTGCCTACTGCAGACAAAGAGACCGAAGGGTCTGCCTGCTCAGGGTGCTCACGCTGTGTACAGGGCCCCGAGGCCTTCCGCAGGACTCTGCGCCACTGTGCTCATGTCTCTGCTCACCACTCCTGTTTCTTTTCCAGACTTGGACATGGACATTCACACTGTAGAGTCTCCTTTCTTGCATAAACAAAGTTTGTTTGGCAAAAGCCAACCTTGACCATGGATGCCATTAATACAACCATCGTCCAACACACCTCACTTTTTCCTCTCCCTCCTCCTAACCTGAAATCACATCCAGGAAATGCCTGAGATCTCTGGAATCTCTCACAAAGAAGGCCTTAACAAGGAATGGCTGAATTTCTAAGAATGTGTCACCATATATTTTTGCATTGCAATGGTTTTCTGAAAATTAAAACAAGGTGATTTTAGATCCAAGAGAGTGTTGCATCACTGAATCTCTTACATTGATGGACAGAGAAAAGCAGTCAGTAGATGTTGAATGAATTAATTTAAACCAGTACAGCTCATTTAGTACAGTCTCTTTTACATAAGCAGTTAAATGATTTGTTCAAGGTCACAGCGATGATTTGCGACAGAACTTGGAGCAGAAACCAGGACACTCCACTTTCAGCTTTGAATCAGGTTCCATGAGCTCTGACGTTACAAGAAGCTACACAGATAATAACATCATCAATCTCTGAGTCTTAAAACTTAAATGGTATAACATGAAATAAGCAAAGGGTAACCCTGCTCAATCTAAAAGTATTGCTCAGATGAATGAAACGGAAAACAAATATCACAGAGGCAGTGGTTATTTTTCTCTTAATTGAAGTAACATTTAACATAAGGACAATAAAATTAATAAAATTAATGAAAGGAAATAACCATCTATAAATACAAATTCTCTGCATTGAATGTTGAGTCTTGGAAAATAAAGTGCAGTGTTGATAATTGGTTTAAAAACAGGTGGTCTAACTTTTGACATTTGTCAGGTTTGATATTTTTATCCTTCAGTCTCTGTACTGAAATGCAAACTAAAACCCCTAGAGATGTTCAAAATCACTCATTTTATCCCCTCCACCAATGCATCAAGAGCCAGTATTTCCTCTATTCCAAATTATTTTGAACTTACAGTGAAGTTTCCTTGTTGAAGACCTAAAATAGGTAGCAGATGCAGTTCTTAAAATGCTAAGAAATTAAAACAAGACCAAAAAAACCCAGTTCAACTCATATCAAATGACTAAATTTGATGCATACTTTACATCTTTAAACATCTATTTTTCAGTTGTATTATCGACAAAGCAAAGTCTGCTCGTGCAAGAAACACCATAAACCATAGGCTCTAGTGGATTTGATTGGGTTCTCTCCTGTCAACACCAGCACACACGCCAGGAACTGATCAGATAACCAGCATTCTGTATGTATGTTCCTCCTCAGAGGAACATTTATGGTTGCCCTGGGACCTGCAAGGTTGGTCAGACGGTCTCCAGGGAGGAAAAGATGTAGGTAATCACACATTTTCAGCACAGGTGACAGATGACTGGTACCACGACATTTTAAATCACCACCATCCAAAAATATCTGTTGACACTGAATCAACTCCAGACCAAATCCAAAACTAGCTCAACTTACTTAGCTGCCTCTTCTGTGTAGCTTCATATGAGCTCAAACTGAGGCAAATTCCAGTGTCCAGGACCAGGCAACTTCTCTAGCTCTAAGACCAACACAGAAACATCCCAGAAGCTCTGACAAATCATTCACACTGTAGGTTACATTTTAGCAGCCAGAAGAACAAGGCAAGAAAGAAGGATGTCTCTTGTCCAGCACTCACCATATGGACGGTGCTTCTGTCCCGCTGATCTCTAAGAAGTCGTATCCTTCTTCGAGCTGGAAATCGGTGAAGACCAGCGCGATGGTGTCCCCGGGCTCTGCGAGGATGGTCCACGTGCAGTCGGCATTGTTCTCATACTCGGAAGGGAAGTGGGGGCTGGAGATGCTGCTGCTCGTCCCCCGCAAGGTTCCCCCGCAGGCCCCCTCAGCTGCAAGGGGCAGAAGAGAGAAAGCACGTTTAGAAGTGGCTTCAGACACAAGTACCTCCATCAAGCGCCACTCTTCATGGGTGGCAAATATTTTCTGAATCCAAAATCATGACACACAATCGGAAAGAGGGTTTCTTTCTTCTGATTTGTTAGTTCAGTTCTATGGAAAGACGTAACAGTATACCAATTATATTGCCTTGTGAACTGAACTACCACTAAAGAAAGAAGTGAAATTATGTTTATTCTAAGATATATGATGTGCAGTTATTATACACCTGATGTTCACAGGCAGCTCAACCGTATTCTCAAAGGAAGAAAGAAACAAGTTGGCAACATTTTGAGTCTTAAAAGTATGTAGCCATCTTTGCTTCATTTTCTGTGAGCTGGCAGTTAAAACACAGTGATCTTAAAAGAAGTATCACCCTAATCTTTACATCAGGTAGACTTTGGAATGTGCACTTGGCTTGGAATTGCAGATAAGTCCTTGAATAAGATGAAAACAGAGATGCACCAATATCACAAAAAGATTCTGCGTAGGGGACAGCTACGTGAAAACTTAAAACGGATAATCGAGGAAAAGTGACAAGGGAAAGATCAGAAGGGTAAAATATAATACACTGAGGATACAAATTAGCATTGGAATAAACACCCTTTTGAAGAGAAATGGATTTTGTAATTTTTTCCACATAGTAAAAATATAGATGTTATTCATTTTATATAATCATCTAATACAAAATGTTATGCATATAGTAAACTGTATACAATAGGGAAGACAAATATTTGTAAGACAACATTTTTGAAGACACTGTAAATACTGTTCCTTCCTCTCTTTCTTCCTGTTTTTTCCTCTCATTTCTCCTTTCCACCCTCCCTCCCTTCTTTCCTATCACGTAATCCTAGCAGAGTACACAGTTGGCTGTCTGTGTCTGCAGACTCTATATCCATTTTGTTGTTCAGTCACTCAGTCATGTCTGACTTTTTGTGACCCCATGGACTGTAGCATGCCAGGCTTTCCTGTCCTTCACCATCTGCCAGAGTTTGCTCAAACTCATGTCTATGGAGCTGATGATGCCATCCAACCATTTCATCCTCTGTAGCCCCTTTCTCCTCCTGCCCTCAAACTTTCTCAGCATACTGCTCTTTCCCAATGAGTCTGTTCTTGCATCCATAGATTCTACCAATGGCAAATGGAAAACATACAAAAAATATTTCTAGACAGTTCCAAACAGTAAAACTTAAGTTTGCTGCATGCTGACAACTATTTGTATATCATTGTCATTGTATTAGATATTATAAATATTCTAGAAATAATTTAAAGTATTTGAGAGGATGTGTGTGGAGTTTACATACATATATTACTATGACATTTTATATAAGGGGCTTGAGTATCCAAGAAAAGTTCCAGACTTCCAGAAAAGTATCTACTTCTGCTTTATGGACTATGCCAAAGCCTTCGACTGTGTGGATCACAATAAACTGTAGAAAAAGAGATGAGAATACCAGACCACCTGACCTGCCTCTTGAGAAACCTGCATGCAGATTAGGAAGCAACAGTTAAAATTGGACATGGAACAACAGATTGGTTCCAAATAGGAAAAGGAGTACGTCAAGGCTATATATTGTCACCCTGCTTATTCAACTTATATGCAGAGTACATTATGAAAAACTTTTGGCTGGAAGAAGCACAAGCTGGAATCAAGATTGGTGGGAGAAATATCAATAACCTCAGATATGCAGATGACACCACCCTTATGGCAGAAAGTGAATAAGAACTAAAGAGCCTCTTGATGAAAGTGAAAGAGGAGAGTGAAAAGTTGGCTTAAAGCTCAACATTCAGAAAACTAAGATCATGGCCTCTGGCCCAATCACTTCATGGGAAATAGATGGGGAAACAGTGGGAACAGTGGCAGACTATTTTGGTGGGGGGAGGGCTCCAAAATCACTGCAGATGGTGACTGCAGCCATGAAATTAAAATACGCTTACTCCTTGGAGGGAAAGTTATGACCAACCTAGACATCATATTAAAAAGCAGAGAGATTACTTTGCCAACAAAGGTCCATCTAGTTAAAGATACGGTTTTTCCAGTAGTCGTATATGGATGTGAGAGTTGGACTATAAAAAGCTGAGCACCGAAGAACTGATGCTTTTGAACTGTGGTGTTGGAGAAGACTCTTGAGAGTCCCTTGGACTGCAAGGAGATCCAACCAGTCCATCCTAAAGGAAATCAGTCCTGAATATACATTGGAAGGACTGATGTTGTAGCTGAAACTCAAGTACTTTGGTCACCTCACGTGAAGAGTTGACTCATTGGGAGATTGTGTTCACCTATGGCTGATTCGTGTCAATGTATGGCAAAAGAAATACAGTACTGTACTTAAAAAAAAAAAAAAGAAGAAAGAAAGAAAAAGAAAAGACCCTGATGCTGGGAAAGATTGAAGGTGTGAAGAGAAGGGAACAACGGTGGATGAGATGCTTGGATGCATCACCAACTCAATGGACATGAATTTGAGTGAACTCCATGCATTTGTGATGGACAGGGAGGCCTGGTGTGCTGCAGTCCATGGGGTCCCAGAGTCGGATGCAACTGAGTGACTGAACTGAACTGAACTGAACTGAGTATCCAAAGATTTTGTGATCTGCTGGGGACCCTGGAGTCAATATGTGACAGTTGTGTCATCCCAGCCTCAGGGACTCCACACTAACCGTCCTGTCCGACACCCTGCATCCACGGCCTCCATGTCTGCTCCTTGGCCCCTTCCTGGGTTCAGCATCCTGCCCTCTCTCATCTGCCTTGGCTTACTCCCTGTCTCCTCAGCTTGCTCTGCCCCACTCCTCAGCCCTTTGCTCAGGACAGAACATTGGGTCATAAGCTTTATGAGCCTGGCTGTGCTCAGGGATTCCCCTGGGCCTCATAGGTAGTCTGGAACTCAGTAAAGTCCCCTCTCTCCCTCCTCATGCGCCGGAATCAACATTTCCTGTACTTGAGTCAGTTATACTGACCCTCCACTCAGCCATCTTCAGTAGGAGGAATGGGACTATAATAATATACCTCTGGGCTTAAGATAACATCCAACTTTATCATTTCAAAGAGTAAAAGCAGGAAAATAAGCTAATTTAGTTATAGTACTATGAGGTATTTTCAAATATAAAGTTCTAAAAAATAATAATATTTGATTAAAAACTGCAGCAAGCCTATAAGAAGAAAGTTTCATCATGGTAGCAACCCAGAAGAGGTTCAGTTGAGTGTTTGTTTTGCTCTGTTTGTTTTCAGCAAATAGCTGAGCCACAAGTCCAGAAATGCTCTTTTTATCAGCAGAGCAGTGGGAAGAAATTTCCCACTGCTCTGCTGATAAAAGAGCAAAGCAAATTAATCAAAGTAAAACATTAAGAAATGGAGATTATGGACAAGCTTCTCAGAAACTGAAGAGTTATTTCAGGCTCCATAAACATTTAATGTAAACTTAGAAATCACATATAAAAAGTAAAGTATATTAAAAAATAACTATTAAAATAAACTAGATAATTCTGGCCAATATTTATATATTATAGTTATATATCAATATAATGTAAGTTTTTTTTATCCCTGGATATTAACGGCAGAACAAATGTACCCAAAAATTTACCTTAACATTAATTCTGCTATATACAGAGAATTTTTTTTTTTTTTGTCTAGAAGATGAAAAATTGGGGGAGGGTATCTACTTAAGTAAGTGTTATTTACAATTACATCATATCCCCACATACACTTTTTTTTTTAAACACATTATGCAGAAAGAAAATTAAATTAGGTTTGAAACTGCCAGGTAAATACTTGACTATAAAAATTAGCACCCAAAATGTTTCCTAATAAGATGCTGAATATCAATATTGAGTCCCTTCACGCCATATGGTACAAACTGTGCTCCTGAGACAGCCACATGAAGGGGTCAGAGGGCACAAGTGGAAAAATGGAGTCAAGGAGTCTAATCCTGCAGCAACTATCAGAGCAATCATTTCTTTAAATCCGTTTCCTATATTGAGTTTTCACAAAATCTTGCATTTGAAAAAAAAATTCCACAGCTTAGAGGAGTTTGAATGCCATCAAGTTAATCCAAGAAGAAGATAAGGTTTTTACTAAAAGATGTGTTTGAATGTACTGATTTCTGTAAGTGGGGAAAATAATTCTAACTGTAAGCAGAAATCATAGTGTACTATGTCCCCTAAGGAATTCCACAACTTTTAAAAGTTTCATCCCAAACTGTAAAAATATTATAAGCTTTGCTTGAGTATCAGTGTTGTTAGGAATTTAACTTAATGGCATGATTCAAAATACAGAATAAAACAGTACTTAGAGACATACTTTGCCATATTTATTATAAAGAAAAACTGAAACCAACTAAATGTTTAACAACAGACAAATCATTAAATAAATTACAATGCAACCAAACCATGTGGTGCTTACCAAGCATTTGTAACTTAACTTCAGCAAATCCCTGACTTACAATATTAAATTTATAAAATGCAGAGTATACCCTGTATAACTTCTTCTCAATTTTAGAAATTGTATAGAAAAATATTCAGCAAAGAAAAAGATGTGCACACACATTTAAAACGTTCAGTTGCTAATACTAGGCAATGTTTTCTTTTTACTATTATTTTTTTCTTTTACTTTACAATATTGTATGGTTTTGCCACACATCAACTTGAATCTGCCATGGGTGTACACGTGTTCCCAATCCCGAACCCCCTCCCACCTCCTCCCCAACACTATTTCTCCTGGTCATCCCAGTGCACCAGCCCTAAGCATCCTGCACCCTGCATCGAACCTAGACTGGCAATTTTTTTCTAACATGCCTTCCCTAAGGCTGTGTAGAATACTGGTACCAGTGCGAGCTTTCAAGTTGGCTGCCTGGATTGGAATTTGAGTTTTCGCCCCTTTATATAACAAGTTCTCTTCTCTGGGCCTCATGTGGCTATTTATAAATGAAGATAGTAAGGATGTCATACAATCAAAGGCATGTTTTTTTTCCAGTAGTATGGATGTGAGAGTTGGGCCATAAAGAAGGTTGAGTGCCGAATAACTGATACTTTTGAACTGTGGTGTTGGAGAAGATTCTTGAGAGTCCCTTGGACTGGAAAATATCAATCCTAAAGGAGAGCAGTCAATCCTAAAGGAGATCAGTCCTGAATATTCATGGAAGGACTGATGCTGAAGCTGAAGCTCCAATACTTTGGCCACCTGATGTGAAGAGTCAATTCACCAGAAACAGTCTGATGCTGGGAAACACTGAAGGCAGGAGGGAAAAGGAGCAACAGAGGATGAGGTGGTTGGATGGCAAAATTGACTCAGTGGACAAGAGTTTGAAAAAACTATAGGAGACAGTGAAGAACAGGAAAGCCTGATGTGCTGCAGTCCATGGGGTTGCAAAGAGTTGGAAATGACTTCATGACTGAACAACAACAATTCGTAGAGTGGTTGTGAAGGTTAAATAGATCAATAGCTGTGAAGTGTTCAAAATATTGCAGGCAAATACTAATGACTCCATAAAAATGGCTTGTATTTTCTCCAACTTAGCATGCATTCATCGCTTAAAAAAAAAAAAGTCACTCAGTCATGTCCAACTCTTTGCAACCTCATGGACTGTAGCCCACCAGGCTCCTCCATCCATGGAATTTTCTAGGCAAGAGTACTGGAGTGGGTTGCCATTTCCTTCTCCAGGGGATCTTCCCGACCCGGGAAGTCATTGCTTAATGACAGGTTATTTAATTATTTGGATCATTTTACCACTGCTTTGAGTAAGACTGTTCTCCCAGGTCTACACACTGCTTTCAGCAGGAGCTTAGCAGCTGCCACAAGGGGAGAAGACGACCACAGAGTCCAGTGGTCGGAAGGCAGCCCCCTTCCCGAGGATTCCACTCCTCTGGAGGGCTGGAATGAATGGGTCCCTGATCTAATGCTACTGTTTCTGTGGCCTCATCAGCTGTGTTATACCTGAGACTATTGGTAGACCATCCCCTTCCATCCTTCATCCTTAGGTACTGAAGACATTGTGAGAAGCACTGATTTGAAGTCACCCCAGCTCCCCTCAAAGATCAACACAGCTCACGTGCATGGTTCCTTCCTCTCTTCCAAGCTCCTATCAGCAAAATATCCCACATCCCAACCACTTCTGGGGGTACAACCCCCACTTCTTTACACTCATGGAAACCAGATGTCATTGCAGGATGCTGCATCATGAAATCCTCCCTAAGGTCTGAGTGTTGTACCCACATCCTGAATGTCACTATCCTGGACTACGTGCTCACAGACATGCGCTTCATCGTGACTTGCAGACCACTTTTGTTCTTTCTCCCCTGAAGTGCTCCAGCTGGGAGGCTCTCGGCCTTAGAGTCTAGCGCCTTCTTCCTTGGCGTAATCTGCATAATCCCTGGGACAGCTTCACCAGTCCTTGCAGATTTTCACTTCCGGTTCACTCTCAGTGTCCCCAACGCTGCATCTGGCTTGCTTCTCACTGGGTTCAGTGTCAAGCTAGACCATCTTCTGAACACTGGCCTCTTGCTTCCCTTGTCCCTCTTCCAGCAACCCAGTTCCAAGGCAGTCCTTTATCCCCACCTTCATTATCCATATTCTCAAACCCAATAAATGGTCATTTTCCAGCAACAAAGTGGGCTGTCCCATTTTCAGGCCTCCACTCTCTACATTTCCAGGTCACGTCCTCAAATACCTTCACTCCAATCCTTCTTGGACCCCGATGGGGCCAACACTCTCTAAGCATTCTATTTTCTCACTTCCTTCCCTCTTGCCCCTCTTGTCCTCATGTCTCCCCTTGCCATCCTCAGGGTTTGCAGCCTTCATTTCAATCACTCCCTTGTGTTTACTGTCACTCCGTTATCAGCACCTTAGATTCAAATTGGACCAAATCCACATGGACTCCCCAAGGTAAATGTGGCTGCAGAGAAAACCCAAATAGACATGCAGTGATGGGTCGACCACATCTGTTCTGGCTTTTAATGATGACACCCCTACTCTGGTCCCCACATCCATTCTCCACTGCAAGGAACAGTCCTTTGTTGGGAGGAAGGGCCATTTTGTACCCTCGTCCTCCTCCTGCCAGCATCTCCTGCAGCATCCTTAGTGTGATTTATTTCCTATTTCCCTAAGAAAATAGAAGTGATTGAAAGAGAAATTTTATGATCCATTGACACCATGTATGATCACCTATTTGTATTTCTGCCCACAAAATGTCCTCCCTAGATGAGCAGTAAACACTCAGCCCACAGTTTACACCTATACTTGTGCTATTGCTCTCATCTAAGCCAAATCCCTCAACACATGATCATTTACTCTTTTGATTGGAGAGCTGCTCTCAGCACGCATAGCTTAGTCACTCAGTCATGTCCAACTCTTTGCAACCCCATGGACTGTAGCCTGCCAGGTTCCTCTGTACATGAGATTCACTAGGGAAGAATGCTGGGGAGGGATGCCATTTCCTTCTCCAGGGGATCTTCTTGACCCTGGGATCAAACCCACATCTCCTGTTCTGGACTGCAGGTGGATTCTTTACCACTAGCACCACCTGGGAAGCCCCATAAAAACATGGTATAATACTCCCCATTCAAAAAAAGTTTTTGTTTTTGTTTTAAGTAACTCTTTTATTTAAGTAACTCTTTTAAAAGATACATACTCCTTGAAAGGAAAGTTATGACCAACCTAAAGAGCATATTAAAAAGCAGAGACATTACTTTGCTAACAAAGGTCCATCTAGCCAAGGCTATGGTTTTCCAGTGGTCATGTATGGATATGAGAGTTGGACTATAAAGAAAGCTGAGCACCAAAGAATTGATGCTTTTGAACTGTGGTGTTGGAGCAGCCTCTTGAGAGTCCTTTGGACTGCAAGGAGATCCAACCAGTCCATCCTAAAGGAGATCAGTCCTGGGTGTTCATTGGAAGGACTGATGTTGAAGCTGAAACTCCAATACTTTGGCCACCTTATGCGAAGAGCTGACTCATTAGAAAAGACTCTGATGTTGGGAAAGATTGAGGGCAGGAGGAGAAGGGGATGACAGAGGATGAGATGGCAGAATGGGATCACCAACTTGATGGACATGAGTTTGGATAAATTCCGGGAGTTGGTGGTGGACAGGGAGGCCTGGCGTGCTGTGGTCCATGGGGTTGCAAAGAGTTGGACATGACTGAGCAAATGAACTGAACTTTTGTTTCCACATCTATTTCCAGACTCCATATCTACCTTTAGCTTTATTTACAAAAATCCCTTTCCCAGAAACACACCTTAAAAATGTCTATAATTGCAATCCTTAGTTTTTCCCATCCTCAACTGAATCTGCATGAGTCAGGATTTTGTCCTCATTGGTCCACAAGAACTGCCTGTCTCACGTCAGCCACACCCACAAATCCAAGGGTCAGTTCTCAGTTCTCATCTCATACAAACTCTCAACAACATCCCACAGTTATCCACTTCATCTTCCTTGAAGTACGTTTTTGTCAATAGACTTGTAAAATTCTTATATCTTGAAATAATTGCAAATTCACAAGAAGATGCAATCATAATACAGACTGACCCTGTGTACCCTCCTTCCACTTTCCACCAGTGATTACATCCTACATGGGTACAGTATAGAACCCAAAAATGACACTTTTACAATGTGTACATATGATTTTTCTTTCTAGTTCCTTATATACCAATGCCATGGCTGCCTCTAACCTTAAGGACATGCTTTCTCAGTCCCCTCATTATTTTGATTTCATCTCTCAATCCTTAGAAGACTACCTGGGATTCAGTATTTGGACCTCTTTTCTTCCTAACTTAATTTGCTACTCTGGTAGTCTCATCTAGGCTCAGTTCTATGGATTTAAATATTGTACATGTGTTGACAGTTCTCTAGGTTGAAGGTTGATTTCAGATCTTTCTTGAATTTCACTTTTACGTATCCAACTGCCAACTTGGCATATCCAGATGGATGTCTAAATAGCAGTCCAGATCTACTAGTTCCAAGATCATATTCTTAAACTTTATTTTTCCAAGTCAAATTCCACAGTCTTCTCTATTTCAATAAGTGGGAAGCCCATTCTTCCAGTGGCCTAGAAAAAACTGGCATCATACATGACTCTCCTGTTTCTCTCATGTTCTTCAATCACTGTGTCCTAAAATTCTACCAGCAATTTCTTTAAGCTGTATTCTTTTGCTTGATTTTTGCTTCTTCTAACAGCTTTATTCGTAACTGATGAAAACTGGAAGCAACCAAAATGTCCTTCAATAGCTTGAAAGTGAAAGTGTGAGTTGCTCAGTCATATCTGACTCTTTGTGACCCCATGGACTTTGCCTACCAGGTTCCTCTTTCTATGGGATTCTCCAGACAAGAATACTGAAGTGGGTTGCCATTTCTGTTGCATATATAATGGGATATTATTCAGAAATAGACTGAAGAAGGAAATGGTAACCCACGCTAGTATTCCTGCCTATACAAATCCCATGGACAGAAGAGCCCGGTCCAGCTGAACTAAGATGGAGTTGCAAAGAGTTGGACATGACTCAGTGACTAAACAACAAACAACATTTAGAAATATAAGGAAATGAACTGCCAAATTATGAAGAGACACAATAGCCTTAGAAGCATACTGTGAAGAGAGGCACCAACATGTTGTAGGACTTCAATTATATGACATTCTGAAAAGGTAAAACTATAGATAGTAAAAACATCAGGGGTCACCAAGGGGTTAGGGTGCAGAGAGAAATGAACAGCTGGAGCACAAAAGATTGTAAAGGCAGTGGGCCCATTCTATACAACACTACAATGGTGGGTAAATGGCATTATGCACTTGTCAAAATACATTGATATTATTTCACCAGTTGTAATGAAAGTATCATACTATTGTAAGATATTAACAAGAGGAAAGACTTTGCAGGGGGACAGAAGAACTCATATACAGGAATGCTATTTCCTGCTCGAGTTTTCTATAATCTTAAAGCTGCTCTAAAAAAACGAAGTCTATAAGCTTTTTTTTTTTTTAATGTAATGCTAAATAATCAGAATGAGGATTAAAAATGCCCTGAGCCAGAGGCAGGAGGGAATCTGGTAACCAAGAAGTTCTCAGAGAAGTCTCCTTGTATTCTGAATCCAAATGCATCTTGCAACCTCCACTGCTGCTATGTTGTGAAAGTGATGAGTCACTCAGTCAAGTCTGACTCTTTGCAACCCCATTGACTGTGGTCCTCCAGGCTCTTCCGTCCATGGAATTCTCCAGGCTAGAATACTGGAGTGGGTAGCCATTCTTTTCTCCAGGGGATCTTCCTGACCCAAAGATCAAACCCACATCTCCTGCCTTAGCAGGTGGATTTTCTACGGTCTGAGCCACCAGGGAACCCCACTGCTCCTGCTACCTCTCAAAATAGCATCATCTCTCGCCTTGAAGACTCAAGTGGCTTCCAAACAGGTTTCCCCATCCCACCCTTCCCACCACACATTCTTGGCTCAAAAGAGCAGTAGAGTGAGTCTCTTAAATTCGAAATGAAATGGTGCTGCTTCTCTCATCAAAACCATCTGCTGTCTTCCCATACTGCTCTGCATAATGGCCCCAGGGCCCCAGAATCTCTCTGCATCCATCCCCGCTGGCCCTTTCTCTCCCAGCCACGCCACTGTCTGGTCCCCTCCAGCTTCTGCATTGCTGCACACTGGCCTCTGCATTGCTCTTCACTCAGCCTGTGGTTGCTCAGGATCAGAGTCCTGGCTGCTTCCTTGATCTCGACCATGCTCTCAACATGCTCATGTCATTTAATCTCTCACCCCCACGAGGGGTCCAAATATTGCTGTGCTGGCCAAGGATAGTGGTTTCCCAGGATAGGGGACCTCCAGTGCTAACATCAGGACTGTCTTAGGCAAAGCAAGCAGTAGTCACCACAGCTCAATCAGAGGTACTGTCTCAGTGAATGCGTCTGTCAACACTTCAGTAAACAATTATTACAACTGGGTGTGTGACATATTGATTCATTTTTACTCATTTTTGTTTTGGTTTATGTGGTCGACCTCTACCCATGAGTGCTTCCCTTGTGGCTTAGCTGGTAAAGAATCTGCTTGCAATGCAGGAGACCTGGGTTCGATCCCTGGGTTGGGAAGATCCCCTGGAGAAGGGAAAGACTACCCACTGCAGTATTCTGGCCTGGAGAATTCTACTCAATGGGGTCACAAAGACTTGGGCACAAGACTGAGTGACTTTCACTTCTCCTCACAAAGGTATGGAAGTTGGGGCTTTTCTTTTTTGTTCACTTTGTAGCCCAGCAAAGAACTTATGTAAACAGACTACAGCTTATGGGCCACATGCAGCCTGGTATCTATTATTGTAAATAGACCCCAGGCTGCATGTAGAAACAGTCATGCCTGTTTGTTTAGGTAGTCACTGGAGACTTCTGCTCTAAAATTACTGACTACAGTAGCTGAAACACAGACCATATGGCTTGAAATACATGAAACATTTACTTTATGGCCCTTGACAGAAAGAGTCTACTGACCTGACTGTTAAATATATCTGACATCTTGTCTGTCCTGCATAAATGTTTCTCAAATGAACAGACACAAAGAGACAGCAGACATAGTCTACTGGAAATAAAAAATTTAAAAAAAAAAACACAACTTTGGGGCATCATTTTCATGCTATTAAATCCTCAGCAAATTAAAAGGAAATGCTAACATCAAATCCAAGAGTAACTGTAGTAAAAATACGTGTGGCATGGAAATTTGCTCAGCAAGTTTGCAAAGCATAAATAACATCCCGAGAATTCTTTCCTTAGGAAATAATTAAACAGAAGAAACAAAGGCAATGCTATATATACAGAGACACTAATTATAGCATTATGTGTAGAAGCAAACACTGGAAACACTCATTATGCTCAATTATGGGGAGAGAGAGAACTATTAATTTGTATAATATTGAGGATATTGAGAAGAAAATGCTGTCAATTAAAACTGAAATGTTTATGTCTTAATACCAATCTTAAAAGAAAACCAAAATGTACTATGTTCTACGACTTTAGACTTTGAGAGTTTCATAGGATGAACTGCTTTCCTTTGCTTTCCACCTTTGTTCCATTCTAGCTTGTCAGTAATACTGATTTCAATAATAATGGCTATTATTGGTGCTGAGTACTTCCAGCACCTCATTTAATCTTTACCAGTCCCATGAGATTTAAAGCATTAATTGTATTAATCTAGATACACACACATATGCACATATTTATTCCACACTGAATCACTTTGTTGTACACCTGAAAATAATACAACATTGTGAATCAACTATATTAAACTTAAAAAAAAAAGGGGAGGCATGAATCTAATTCAACAGATTCAAAGACAGAGGCCTCGCAAACAGCTTGTCCAGGATGTCTTAGCTAGTAAGAAAACAGGGTCCTTGCTAGTAAACACGTCCATCACTGCCCATCACAAGGAATGGTATTTCCTTGGACAAGTATTAATTTGGTCACTAGACAGCTTCAGTCCTAAAACCTAAGACCATATTTACAGGAGAAAAAATCTTGGAAAAATACTGCAATTTGAGCCTCAAAACAACTGGTATAGAGGCACTTACAATTATGCTTTAAAATGTTAGATTGTATTCAGTGAGATAATGTTAAAAAAAAAAAAGTGCTTATCAGAAAGCCTTGTAGCCTTGTGAAATGCAAAACATGCACACCACTTCAGTTCACTGCTCAGTCGTGTCCGACTCTTTTTGCCACCCCATGAGTTGCAGTACACCAGACCTCCCTGTTCATCACCATCTCCAAGAGGTCACTCAGATTCATGTCCATCGAGTCCGTGATGCCATCCAGCCATCTCATCCTTGGTCGTCCCCTTCTCCTCCTGCCCCCAATCCCTCCCAGCATCAGAGTCTTTTCCAATGAGTAAACTCTTTGCATGAGGTAGCCAAAGTACTGGAGTTTCGGCTTCAGCATCATTCCCTCCAAAGACATCCAGGGCTGATCTCCTTCAGAATGGACTGGTTGGATCTCCTTGCAGTCCAAGGGACTCTCAAGAGTCCTCTCCAACACCACAGTTCAAAAGCATCAATTCTTCAGCACTCAGCCTTCTTCACAGTCCAACTCTCACATCCACAAATGACCACAAGAAAAACCATACCCTTGACTAGATGGACCTTAGTCGGCAAAGTAATGTCTCTGCTTTTCAACATACTATCTAGGTTGGCCATAACTTTGCTTCCAAGAAGTAAGCGTCTTTTAATTTCATGGTTGCAGTCACCATCTGCAGTGATTTTGGAGCCCCCCAAAATAAAGTCTGACACTGTTTCCACTGTTTCCCCATCTATTTCCATGATGTGATGGGACCAGATGCCATGATCTTCGTTTTCTGAATGTTGAGCTTTAAGCCAACTTTTCACTCTCCTCTTTCACTTTCATCAAGAGGCCCTTCAACTCTTCTTCACTTTCTGCCATAAGGGTGGTGTCATCTGCATATCTGAGGTTATTGATATTTCTCCTGGCAATCTTGATTCCAGCGTGTGTTTCTTCCAGTCCAGCGTTTCTCATGATGTACTCTGCATGTTAGTTAAATAAGCAGGGTGACAATATACAGCCTTGGCGTACTCCTTTTCCTATTTGGAACCAGTCTGTTGTTCCATGTCCAGTTCTAACTGTTGCTTCCTGACCTGCATACAGATTTCTCAAGAGGCAGGTCAGGTGGTCTGGTATTCCCATCTCTTTCAGAATTTTTCACAGTTTATTGTGATCCACACAGTCAAAGGCTTTGGCATAGTCAATAAAGCAGAAATAGATGTTTGTATGGAACTCTCTTGCTTTTTTGATGATCCAGCGGATGTTGGCAATTTGATCTCTGGTTCCTCTGCCTTTTCTAAAACCAGCTTGAACATCAGGGAGTTCACGGTTCACGTATTGCTTGGCTTGGAGAATTTTGAGCATTACTTTACTAGCATGTGAGATGAGGGCAATTGTGCAATAGTTTGAGCATTCTTTGGCATTGCCTTTCTTTGGGATTGGAATGAAAACTGACCTTTTCCAGTCCTGTGGCCACTGCTGAGTTTTCCACATGTGCTGGCATATTGAGTGCAGCACTTTCACAGCATCATCTTACAGGATTTGAAAAAGCTCAACTGGAATTCTATCACCTCCACTAGCTTTGTTCATAGTGATGCTTTCCAAGGCCCACTTGACTTCACTTTCCAAGATGTCTGGCTCTATATTAGTGATCTCATTATCATGATTATCTGGGTTTTGAAGATCTTTTTGTACAGTTCTTCTGTGTATTCTTGCCACCTCTTCTTAATATCTTCTGCTTCTGTTAGGTCCATACCATTTCTGTCCTTTATCGAGCCCATCTTTGCATGAAATGTTCTCTTGGTATCTCTAATTTTCCTGAAGAGATCTCTAGTCTTTCCCATTCTGTTCTTTTCCTCTATGTCATTGCACTGATCGCTGAAGAAGGCTTTCTTATCTCTTCTTGCTATTCTCTGGAACTCTGCATTCAGATGCTTATATCTTTCCTTTTCTCCTTTGCTTTTCACCTCTCTTCTTTTCACAGCTATTTATAAAGCCTCCTCAGACAGTCATTTTGCTTTTTGCATTTCTTTTCCATGGGGATGGTCTTGATCCCTGTCTCCTGTACAATGTCACGAACCTCATTCCATAGTTCATCAGGCACTCTATCTATCAGATCTAGTCCCTTAAATCTATTTCTCACTTTCACTGTATAATCATAAGGGATTTAATTGAGGTCATACCTGAATGGTCTAGCGGTTTTCCCTACTTTCTTCAATTTAAGTCTGAATTTGGCAATAAGGAGTTCATGATCTGAGCCACAGTCAGCTCCTGGTCCTGTTTTTGTTGACTGTATAGAGCTTCTCCATCTTTGGTGGCATAGAATATCTGATTTTGGTGTTGACCATCTGGTGATGTCCATGTGTAGAGTCTTCTCTTGTGTTGTTGGAAGAGGGTGTTTGCTATGGCCAGTGCATTTTTTTTGGCAAAACTCTATTAGTCTTTGCCCTGCTTCATTCCACATTCCAAGGCCAAATTTGCCTGTTACTCCAGGTGTTTCTTGACTTCCTACTTTTGCATTCCAGTCCCCTATAATGAAAGGACATCTCTTTTGGGTGTTAGTTCTAAAGGTCTTGTAGGTCTTCATAAAACCATTCAACTTCAGCTTCTTCAGCATTACTGGTTGGGGCATAGACTTGGATAACTGTGATATTGAATGGTTTGCCTTGGAGACAAACCAGATTTACTATAATAACACTCACATATTTTCAACATTTAAAAACAATTGCTAAGACTTAGGGTTGATTATAACCTGGTGTATATAGATAAGTGCTGGAAACTGGACTCCTCAAACCTGTCCACACTTAATACAGAGCCATGTTTCTTAAGTGAAGACTATCCCATTCAACCTTATTTTGCAATGCTTGGTCCTAACATGATTAATCATTTCAGATTCATTTTTACAGTGCTGCTTCTGTAACATAGCTGATGAAAACACAGCTGTGTTTTAAATATCACAGAGTTTGACACCCACAAAAGGCATGGCTTCTCTCCCTCCCCGCCTCCCTCCTGCTGTATCTCCTCCCGGAGTTCCTCTGACCCATCACCACTAGCGACACAATGTCTGCAATTAAAATCCTTGAGTTACATTTCATAAGGCACCGGCAAGTAAAATATTGTCATTTCCAGTCACATTATGTAAAGCTTATCAATTAAATAAACTTGCACCAGCCCCAAGCATCCAGTATCATTCACAGAACCTGGGCTGGTGCACTGAGATGACCCGGTGGGATGGTATGGGGAGGGAGGAGGGAGGGGGCTTCAGGATGGGGAACACGTGTACACCTGTGGCAGATTCATGTTGATGTATGGCAAAACCAATACAATATTATAAAGTAATTAACCTCCAATTAAAATAAATCAATTTATATTTTTTAAAAATTACAAAAGAAATAAAAAATAAATTTGCAGCTTTAGGCAACTTTAAATGAAACATGGCATCCATTATTTAGCATGTTTTATTAAGGGTATTGCTAAGACTTCTCCCGGCACTTTATTTGGTGACATCTCTGCTTGCTATCATTCATTGTTCCATGGAAATACCACTGTCCTGAAATGGATAAAATCTGTCAACTCTCTAAAACAAGCAAAACAGCTGCCACATCCTGTACTCTCAAACTATCATGTAACAGTTACAATGGGTTTTGACACTTTTCAGTGAATATTTATCTTAAAGGCATGTGTTGAGACAGAGAGACAAGGTGACAGCCTCAGTGAGTAAATAGCTATAGACTCTGATAATAATTCATTTACAGTTATTTTTCAGTGGTTTGCAGGTCATGCTTCTCAATAGAGCAAAAGAGAAAAAGCAAACAGACCTGTCCTTAACTGCCCCAAGCAGGAGGTGCTGTGTGAGACCCGCCTTTGCACCCACTGTCTCTGCAGCTCTGGACAGCACTCCTCACATCACACAGGTTTAGGTTCCTTACCTGCAAGTTCTGAGGATTAATATTAAACTTGAACACTTCCAGACAGGATAATATCAACTAATGCATGCCAAGTTCCTAACACAACACCTGCGACAGAGGTGTGGTCTAAATAAAATGTTGAGCCATGCCTACACTTCCCTGTGGCTTTTCTTGAAATACTTCTTAGTGGGTGAAAAAGACTGCTGGCTGAAAATGGAAAAATAAGGAGGGAAGGATGATCAACCAGCTACGGGTCAGGTGGTTTGTTTCCTGCCTCAAGTGTCTAAGTCCACTTCACCTGGAGCCAGAGAACCCCTGGCTGCAGGTACCGGGAGCCCCTGTGCCCAGCAGCATCCTTCAGGCCTCACCTTTCTGCCCTAAACAAGTATTCCTGGGAGACAAGTTGGGAGTAGGGTGTGGATTTAGGGCTGCAGTAGAGAGAGGGGAGAGAGATTAACCGAATGCAAAGAGAGCCTTTTCCAAGAGGAGGACTATCTGGCTGGGAGTGGACACCTGCCTGCTTCCTTTTCTCCAAGACTGACCCACTCTATAAAGAAACAGCTGTAGCCAATCACATCTAGCCTTCGGAGTAAGATGTGAGAAAGGTCCTCCAGCCAAGCATCCCTCTGTGGGTGTGAGGCTCCCCTGAGCTGCACTGACGCATTGAGTTCATCTGGGAGGCCCAAGGCTGTGGCTGGTGTCACTCCACCAAGCTCACAGAAAGCCGCCACAGCCGCCCTGCTGCCATCCGCCTGCCTTTCTGCTTCTCCTCTGAGGTTCGTAATCCCTGAGGGGGCCTGCAGGCCGGCCAGACACCTCCATCCGCACCGCACAAGGAGCAGAGAAGCAGGAGGGTGCGGGGCCCAGCAACGTCCCTCCCCCGAGGAGAACACCCGGTCGTACACGGCTTTCCCTGGAGCAGGGGCCACGTTCTCCCCACCCTTCCCAGGCTCCTTGAGGCTCGAGGAATAATTTATCAGGAGGAAAATATCTGTTTGCTTAATCCCATTTCAAAAATTTGTGCCCCAATGAAAGCATAGGTCTCTTTAAAGAAACGTATTTTTATTCTTTCTTTTAAATTAAAAGGGAACAGGCCGAACCTTGCAGGGACTGATGGAATAAGATCCCAGGCCACAGTCCAGCCTCTCCCACTTATTGCTGTGTGGCCTCATGCCTCTGTGCCCCAAATTCTTTGCATGAAAAACAAGTCCAGCAAGAACACCTAACTTGCAGGGATATGAAAGAAAGTGAAAATGTTAGTTGCTCAGCCATGTCTGACTCTTTGTGATCCTATGGACTGTACCCTCCAGGCTCCTCTGTCCGTGGGATTCTCCAGGCAGGAATACTGGAGAGGGTTGCCATTCCCTTCTCCAGGGGATCATCCCGACCCAGGGATCGAACCCAGTTCTCCTGTTTGCTGGCAGATTCTTTACCATATGAGGCACCAGGGAAGCCGGGGACATGGTGAACATTAAATACAAAGATATTTGGAAAGCGTGTGAATGAGACCTGATGTTCGATTACTGATATAGTTTAACCGTTATCACATCTTTTTCTTAAAAATCTACATTTTGAATGACCAAGCAGAAATGTCTTACCATCTGATAACTGATGCTAGCCCATGTATTCCTCTGGGGCCTCCCAGGTGGCACTAGTGGTAAATAGCCCGCCTGCCAATGCAGGAGATGGAGGAGACATGGGTTTGATCCCTGGGTTGGGAAGATCCCTTGGAGGAGAGCATGGCAACCACTCAGGTATTCTTGCCTGGAGAATCCCATGGATAGAGAAGGCTAGTGGCTTACAGTCCATGGGGGTCACAAAAAGTCAGACATGACTGAAGTGACTTGTCTTCTTTTGATTAACTTATTTTTTATTGAAGGATAATTGCTTTACAGAATTTCGCTGTTTTCTGTCAAACCTTATTAAAAATACTTTGATCTTGCTTTATTAGACCCTTAAGAAAAATGAATCTAGAGATAATCTCCATCTGACTATTGTTAACATCCATATTTTTGATACCATCATGCTATTTATATACTCGTATATATCTCCATGCATGCTGGATATGTGATTTTGTCTCATCACTGCAATCCACATAGTGGCATGTGAAACACAATGGCCTGTCCTTACACAGATTCACCCTTCAGTAGGTGCTCACTCCTTTTCTGAGTCTCTTTTCATTTTCTCTTCTTAAATCAGCCTGGTAGTCTCTCTTTTCTATTCTAAAGAACTCCAATAAAGCATAAAAAACATTTGCTTATGAGCCAATAGCATTAAGATAATTTAGCATCATGTAATTTATATGAATTTATTTTCAATTTTTTTTCTTGTGATTTGTCTTCAATCACTGAAATCTGAAATCTGAATTTGCTTTCAAGATTGGAAGGGGGAGAAGACTGAGATGGTAATTATAACAGCTAATACGTATAGAATTTCACTGTGTTGATGTCTCTTTCAGGATTTTGTATGGAATATTTCATTTCGCCTTTCCAACAGACCTGGGAATCAGGAACTATTACACAGGGAGGAAAACTGAGGACAGAGAAAATCACACCACAGCCTGTGAACCCCATGCTGTGTCGTCTACGTGCCATTTACCTTCCCTACAATTCACGCAGATGCCGTTTCATCTTCATACTGATGCTGAGAGTATTGCTTGCCTATTGCCATCACTGTGTAGAGACTGGGTATGTGGTCTCTGGAGCCAGGTTATTGTGTGAATATCTTACTGTAGTAGACGTAGGAATTTGCCCACGGGAAAGGCATGTGGTACAGGGAACCCAGTGCAGTTACAGTAACATAGACTGTAACCGCTGTCTTTCGGAACTGAACCTATTAATAGTTTGTTTTCTCCTTAGAGTTCTCTTAATTTATTCTGCATATATCTTGAGCCACACATGCACGAAACTGTTTTCAGTTCTCTGCTTACTCCAATAGCTAATTAGTCTCACCTTCAAAGTTTTCCATAATCTTTTTCATTAAATCCCAGTGCCACTTCTTCCCAAAGTAAGACAATGTCTGAAATGAGGTTTATTTTTAGAAACCTGTTTGAATGAATGCAGAACTAGGCTCACGCTTATCTTCTGCCTAAAAGTAACTGTGAAAATAGACTTCTCCCGTCTGCTGCTATTCAGCTCAAATCTGTCTCAGTAACTGCTAAGAAGCTAAAAGGAAGAATTCCAATCAGACAATGGCATAGATTCATATATTTCAGACTCATTTTCTTGTGAGTCCTTGTCATGAAACTACCACTGTCTACTGAAACCTACATCATGAGTGAAATGTACGCATAGTGCCAGGAACCTGCACACATTAGCAACTGCTGTGGAAGGGAAAAATAAAAGGAAAACTCCTCTGCTTGCTGTGTCCGAGCCCTCTGAAATAGGAGATACTAGCATACATAACTAATGAGAACTTGAAATGTGGTTATTTCACCTTGAGAAATGCTGTAACTGTGAATTACATGCCAGGTTTTGAAGACTAGAATGGAAAAAGAAGTGCAAACTACTTCATTAATATTTTATACTTATTACATATCAAAATGGTCATAATTGGGTTTCGTTCAATTCAGTTCAGTCGCTCAGTCGTGTCCGACTCTTTGCGACCCCATGAATCGCAGCACACCAGGCCTCCCTGTCCATCACCATCTCCCGGAGTTCACTCAGACTCACGTCCATCGAGTCCGTGATGCCATCCAGCCATCTCATCCTCTGTCGTCCCCCTCTCCTCCTGCCCCCAATCCCTCCCAGCATCAGAGTCTTTTCCAATGAGTCAACTCTTCTCATGAGGTGGCCCAAGTACTGAAGTTTCAGCTTCAGCATCATTCCTTCCAAAGAAATCCCAGGACTGATCTCCTTCAGAATGGACTGATTGGATCTCCTTGCAGTCCAAAGGACTCTCAAGAGTCTGGGGCTTTGGCATTGGGAGATCGTGGACACCTGTGGCTGATTCATGTCAATGTATGGCAAAACAAATACAGTATTGTAATGTAGAATAAAGTATTAAAAAAAAAAAAGCATCAATTCTTCTGCGCTCAACCTTCTTCACAGTCCAACTCTCATATCCATACATGACCACAGGAAAAACCATAGCCTTGACTAGATGGACCTTAGTCGGCAAAGTAATGTCTCTGCTTTTGAATATACTATCTAGGTTGGACATAACTTTTCTTCCAAGGAGTAAGCGTCTTTTAATTTCATGGCTGCAGTCACCATCTGCAGTGATTTTGGAGCCCCCAAAATAAAGTCTGACTCTATTTCCACTGTTTTCCCACCTATTTCCCACGAAGTGATAGGACTGGATGCCATGATCTTTGTTTTCTGAATGTTGCGCTTTAAGCCAACTTTTTAACTCTCCTCTTTCACTTTCATCAAAAGGCCCTTTAGTTCTTCTTCACTTTCTGCCATAAGGGTGATGTCATCTGCATATCTGAGGTTATTGATATTTCTCCTGGCAATCTTGATTCCAGCTTGTGTTTCTTCCAGTCCAGCATTTCTCATGATGTACTCTGCATATTAAATAAGCAGGGTAACAATATACAGCCTTGACGTACTCCTTTGCCTATTTGGAACCAGTCTGTTGTTCCATGTCCAGTTTTAACTGTTGCTTCCTGACCTGCATACAGATTTCTCAAGAGGCAGGTCAGGTGGTCTGGTATTCCCATCTTTTTCAGAATTTTCCACAGTTGATTGTGATCCACACAGTCAAAGGCTTTGGCATAGTCAATAAAGCAGAAATAGATGTTTGTATGGAACTCTCTTGCTTTTTTGATGATCCAGCGGATGTTGGCAATTTGATCTCTGGTTCCTCTGCCTTTTCTAAAACCAGCTTGAACATCAGGAAGTTCACGGTTCATGTATTGTTGAAGCCTGGCTTGGAGAATTTTGAGCATTACTTTACTAGCATGTGAGATGAGTGCAATTGTGTGTTATGTTGGGTTAAAAAGTAAATTTTTAAAATTAAATACACCAGTTTTTTGTTTTTGTTTTTTTTTTTTACTTTATCAATGTAGTTATTAGGAAGTTTTGATTACATAGTTGGCTCTCACTTTTGGATCACATTATATTTCTAGCAAACCACGCTGACCTAAATATTGAAGAAAGAAAATGTTAGTCACTTAGTTGTGTCTGACTCTTTGTGACTCCATGGACTGCAGCCTGCCAGGCCCATCTGTGGAATTCTCCAGGCAAGAATACTGGAGTGGATTGGTATTTCCTTCTCCAGAGGATCTTCCCAACCCATGGATTGAACCTGGATCTCCACATTTCAGGCAGATTCTTTTCCACCTGAGCCATGAGCGGAGCCTCTAAATGCTGAGGACCTGGAGTTTTTCTTGAGTAGGCATGTAAAGTTGAATGGCCGCAAACCCCTGCCTGAGCTGAGAATATGCATTATTGAATGTATCTAGTTTTCTTTTTTTTTTTTTCTTTTCAAACCCTTTTGTGTTTCTCATCTAATATATATATAACTGCACATACAGAAACAGGACATCTTTGTAAAGACTAGAAGAGACAATTGAGACAATAACCAACAGTGAGGGGAGATTAGAAAAGACATAGACATTTAGGTGCAAACTTAAGGATAAATGAAGAAGATGGAAACACGGCATCTCCAGAAGGAGACGGTCCAAGTCCTCATCCTTGAAAGAAGTCAGTTTGATGCTGCTCTCCTGTTGAAGGGGATAGGCTTTAAGTAGATCTGGCTGGCCTCCCACTTCATCATGCATTCACTTGACTATATAATACATGGTTATATACCTTTTTCTCTAAAAGCACATGTGACTCTAGAAAAGATACACACATTTAAGTGCCATTGTTCAGGTTAAATGCTGCCACTTGGAGCTATAATGTAAAATTTTCAACACTAGCAAATGCTCACTGCAGAGATTTGCTGGTACTGTTAGTAGCACTATTAAGAAGACTTCTCAAGCAATTTCTAGAACAAAATAACCAGAATGTTGGGGAAGCAGAAATTATACTAATTTTATTTTTGAAAATTATCTAAGTCCACATTGCTGAAATTAATCTCTTCCAGATATGCCACATCTAAATATTTATAAGAATCAGATCACTGATTTTTTTTTTTAAGATCCAGTTATCCAACATCAATGACAAACTGTGTTGTATCTTTCAAATTCGTTTCATAAAATAATTATATTAAACTTAACTCCCTTTGAAATGTTATGACCCCAAGCATTGAGAAAAGCAAAATTTAAGCATTAATAATCTGTGATACAGAAGAGATTCATCATTTAAAAAGCACTGTGATAGAGTTGGGATTTAATAAATTGATGACAAGATAGGAAAAGATTATGAGCCGAATGTTATATCAACTTTAACTTTCTGAGGTTTGCAAGTTGTGAAATTAGTAAAGACCTTCCAATTAAGAATGAAATGCTTGGGAGATATGAGGAAAATGGAAACTGGCATAATTACTGTTAACATTTACTTTTTCATTTTCTTGTCTATAATAACTCCTCATCGGGTGCCTAGCACATTTCTATTCATCAACTAGATGTTGGGATGGGGGATAAATAAAGCATTAAGGGTAAGTGGCTATGGAGTAGGGTAACTTTTAAGGCACAGAGAAAGTCAAGATATAGACACAGTTTTTATGACTGTAAATGATCTCCTGGCAGGTTACAAACTCGTTGAGGTATTACATGTGTTCCCCATCCTGAACCCCCTCTGTGGTGGATTCATGTTGATGTATGGCAAAACCAATACAATATTGTAAAGTAATTAGCCTCCAATTAAAATAAATAAATTTATATTTAAAAAATAAAAATAAATAAATGTATATTAAACAAAACTCATTGAGGAAATACTCTTAAAATATAGATTAAAATATAAAATGCCAATGAAATAATTGCTAAAGACAAAGGACTTGTGTTTTCTTATGGTAATTTAAAAACAGGTTATAACTGACTAAAGTTTGGACTCAGGTGTGAACTTGACAACTAAGTAAGGTTTATGGCCCTAAGGGAGATGAAAGGGAAAACTTTGTAACAGGAAAAGTGAATGTTTGGATTTCCAGTGGTGAGCTGGTAAGGGACTCTTCGGGAAGAAACCTTGCTTGGTAGCATTTGCTGGTTTCCCGTGTCACCATGGAAGGATGGCAAGTGGGGTGAGGGGAATGCAGCTCTTGGGAGATGCTCACAACTGGCCTTGGGGGAGTCAACCCAAGCAAAGCATCGTGTGATGGAGGACAGAGCACAACATCTGTGTCTTAGACACTAACAAGCAAATTCCAGGAGATAGTGAAGGACAGGGAAGTCTGGTGTGCTGCAGTCCAAGAGGTTGCAAAGAATAAGGCGTGACTGTACGACTGAACAAATGGGACACTAAGAGATGAAAACGGACAAGTCAGTTAAGACAAGGGAAGGTGCATCAGGGCAGCTCTTTGAAGAGGTTTCACTTAGTTATTACTGAGCCACTGAGGTGGTCTGACTGAGAGAGGAATGGGTGATGATGAAGAATTGTTTTGTGTGTGTGTGTTGGGGGTGGAAAGTAGAATTAAGCGGGAGAAAGCAGGGTAGAGGCAGACATTCTAGACATGGAGACATTTAACCAACATGAAGCAGGCCTGGGTGAGAAGGAAAAACGTGCCTGGAAAGGGAAAGTTGGAGAGGGAATAGTGATGCATGCAAGTCTAACAGAGGAAGAGTGGTGATCAGGGGAAACAGAGCGATTCCAGTGTTTCAGAGTTAGCGGGAATTTCAGAGACACAAGGGGAGACAGAAGGAAGAAAGTGTACATTTAGGATACCCACATGCCAGCATCCTCAAATGGCATCACTGAGTCGAAGGAAATCAATGAAAAGACGAGGGTGGAGATTCTGGATTTTAAGGGCATCATCTTTGACAACAGAAGATAGAAAATAATAGCAGTATGGGAAAAAAGAAGTGAGAGGTAACAGACCTGAGGAACATGCAAAGAAACAAGCATTTCAGGAAGAACAATGGATGAGGTATAAGATGTCCATGACAGGAGTTTTTCTAGGACACAGCAGTGGTTTGAACATGGTGTATCTGAATCCCAACCACTATCAGCTGGAATATCTTGAACAAGTCATTTTCCCATCTGACCCTTAGATGCCTTATTTGTAAGAGGATTCTTCAGCAAAGTACCTATCATGAAGATTAAAGAGAAGAGAGGAACGCCTCGCTCATAATAAGTAACCGCCATGCACCAGTCAGCAGCTGTAGTTACCGTGACGGCAAGAGCAATAATACGGCATCATTGGCAGTAACAGCAGCCGCAGGAGAGCCACTTACTTAGCTGCTCAGTCTGACTCTTTGTGGCCCGCCAGGCTCCTCTGCCCATGGGATTATCCAGGCAAGAACACTGGAAGGGGTTGTTACTTCCTTCTCCAGGGGATCTTCCCCACCCAGGGGTCAAACCCCATCTCCTGCATTTTCAGACAGATTCTTTACTGTGGAGCCACCAGGGAAGCCCCAGTATGCTATTCCTGAGACAATTAACATCAGAAACATCTCATGAGATTGCCACACTTTACAGAGATAATGAAAAAAAAAAAAAATAGAAAAGTATTCATTATGGAATATCACTCAGTGATAAAAAAGAATGCATCTGAGTCAGTTCTAAAGCAGTGGATGAAACTGGAGCCTATTATACAGAGTGAAGTAAGTCAGAAAGAGAAACACTAATACAGTATATTAATGCATATATATGTGGAATTTAGAGAGATGGTAACAATGATCCTATATGTAAGGCAGCAAAAGAAACACAGATATAAAGAATAGACTTTTGGATTACATGGGAGATGGCAAGGGTGGATAATTTGATAGAATAACCTTGAAATATGTATATTACCATGTGTAAAATAGTTGACCAGTCCAAGTTAAATGCATGAAGCAGGGTACTCAATGGTGGTGCTCTGAGACAACCCATAAGGATGGGGTGGGGAGGGGGTTTCAGGATAGAGGGACACGTGTGCACCCATGGGTGATTTGTGTCAATGTATGGCAGAGACCACCACAATATTGTAAAGAAATTATCCTCCAATTAAAATAAATAAGTTAATTAAAACAGACAAAAGTATTCATTAAATAACATACACTAAAACATAAACATACTGATGGAAACAGTACACTTTGATATGACGACTTAAGGCTGTGAATCTGCCTGCTTACGTATATGGATTAAAAGTCAGACATGGTTCTTGTAATAAACTATAATGGAAAAGAATAAAAATATATAGATATATACAAAGAGATATAACTGAATCCCTTTGCTGTACACTAGAAACTAATACAATATTTAATATCAAACCCACTTTAATTTTGAAAAGGCTGTCATGAATTTGAGTTTTAACTCATCATCATGTACTAACTTTGAAAACTTTGGAAAATTAAAATCGTGCTTATTCATCTGTGAAATGAGCATGAACATTCATTATTTCACTGAGGTCTTATGAGAATTCAGTGATATGACTCAGGTAAAACACTCCAAAAACTTTCTGAATTACATTAAGACATCAATAAATGTAAGTTAGGTGGGCTACTGTCCATGGGGTTGCAAAGAGTCAGACACAACTGAGCACACACACAGATGTAAGCTACACTATTATTTTTGACATCAGAAGGTGAGTTTTTCTTAGAAAAGTCAAAACCTAAGAGTGAAAGTATGTTCTTGCCTAAAGTTACTGGATCACGAAAATAACGTCACAGAAAAGGCTGAAAATCAAAGGTTTCTGAAAAGACACTGAGTCCAACCTTTTTCCAAACCATGAGGAGGAACACGTGGATGAGAGCATTCCTTTATGGTCTGTCTCCAAATACCAAAGTGTTGAAAAAGACTTTCTGTGATACAATTTAATTATCAAGGAACATCTGTCATTTTTAATGAGAAAAAGATTAAAAAGAAACTTCAAAGAAGGCCAAAAAAAAAAAATGTGTACTAAATCTTAGCATGCTATGAGGATAAGTAATAAAATGTGCAGAATTCCACAGAATTTCAGAAATAGGATGAAGAAAACTTGGTATTTAAAGAACGCATCTGTATTTGTTACTGACTTATAAAGGTTACTGACCTATAAAAAGTCTGGCTTAAAACCAGAGGGATGGTACGGGGAGGGAGGAGAGAAGGGGGGTTCAGGATGGGGAACACGTGTATACCTTTGGAGGATTCATGTTGAATCCAATACAATATTGTATTGGTCTTGCCAATACAATATTGTAAAGTAATTAACCTTCAATTAAAGTAAATAAGTTTATATTTAAAAAAATTAAAAATTCAACATTCAAAAACTAAATGGCATCATGTCATCCAGTACCATCACTTCATGGAAGGGACAAATTTTATTTTGGGGGATTCAAAATCACTCCAGACAGTGACTGCAGCCATGAAATTAAAAGACACCTGCTCCTTGGAAAGAAAGCTATGACAAACCCAGACAGCTTATTAAAAAGCAAAGACCTCACTTTGATGACAAAGATCCATACAGTCAAAGTTATGATTTTTCCAATAGTCATGTACAGGTGTAAGAGCTGGACCATAAAGAGGGCTGAGCACCAGAGAATTGATGCTTTTGAACAGTGGTGTTGGAGAAGACTCCTGAGAGTCCCTTGGACTGCAAGGAGATCAAGCCAGTCAATCCTAAAGGAAATCAACCCTAAATATTCAATGGAAGGACTGGTGCTACAGCTCCAATACTTGGTCACCTGATGCAAAGAACTGACACACTGGAAAAGACGGTGATGCTGGGAAAGATTGAGGGCAGGAAGAGAAGGGGGCAAGAGATGAGACAGTTGGATGATATCACTGACCCAATGGACGTAAGTTTGAGCAAACTCTAGGAGACAGTGTGGGACAGGGAAGCCTGACATACTGCAGTCCATGTGGCCGCAGAGAGTCAAACCTGACTTAGCGAATGAACAGCATTGTGGTTTCTTAGGTAACTTATAATATCGCTACTGGGAAGAGAACAAACTGACACGGAAAGACCCAGCACGCCGTATCTTGCTTTTGCTAAGTGGAAATTTTCCCGGCGTCACTTCCAAAGCCACTTGCTCAGTCCAGGTGTGAGCACATCACGCCCCTCCCCACCCGGGCACTTACCTCTACAGAACGGGGCTGGGAAGTCCCAGGAGGCCCCGTTCCCGGGGCTGACGATGCAGGTCAGGATAGCGTGGCCTTCCAAGACGTAGCCAGAGAGACAGCTGTATCGGATCTTGTCTCCTATGTTGAATCGTGTCCCGTGGAGGACTCCCTTCAGGATTTCCCCAGGATTTCCACATGTATGGCTGGGTAAAACTATTGGGAAGGAAAAAAAAAAGAGAAAGAAACATAAGTTAAAGGAAGATTTTCTACTGACATCAGTCTATATCACAAAACATAGACCTCGTTTGAATTACTTAAGTTAGCAAATCTAGCTATCTTAATTTTGCCTAAAATGCAAGTAGCAAAATGGATTCATGTTCTATAGAATCCACAATTTTGTTCTAAAATATATGCGTGTGCATGCACACTCAGTTGTGTCTAATTCTGTGCAACCCCATGGACTGTAGTCCATCAGACTCCTCTGTCCATGGTATTCTCCAGGCAAGAATACTGGAGTGGGTTGCCATTTCCATCTCCTAAATATGTGTGTGTATATATATGTGTGTGTGTGTGTGTGTGTGTGTCTATATCTATATATATATATATAGATATATAGATAGATCTATATATATATATAGACACACACACATATATATACACATATATATGATATATATGTGTGTGTGTATATATATACATACATGTGTATATATATCATATATATATACATATATATATGATATATGTGTATATATATAGACACACACACATATATATATAATTGAGTGGATTCTCTTAAGAGGAAAAAAATACAGTTCTGCTTAGATTTAATGTTCTATATGACATCTAGATTATTTTCCTAATAATGAGATTCTACAGGTCTATAGAATTAGCGATTAGATAATATAGCAGAATATGGATAACTGAAAAAGTGGTAACAGAAACACATGAATGGATATGCATGCTGTATTTTTCCTTATTCCCCCAGACCAGCACTGCCTGACACATGCCAGTAATAAATGTTCAATCAATGTTTGACGCATAAATAACTGAATTAAAGAATAAATTAAAAACCTCATTTGCTAATCTATCAGACTTTCATAAACATTGTTCTATTCCAGGCCATCTGTAAGGCTCTGTGCACTGAGAGCATCTGACTCACAGCAGAGTTTCAGGTGTAGGCTCTGATAAAGCAAGGACTGTCTTCATATGTGTTTCAGCAAGGCAGCCCTGGTTCCGGTCTTGCCCGGCCTCCTCACTGTTCACACTGACAGCACTCTCTGTTTAATTCAGCTGCCTTCCAACCACATGGACTTGTTTCATACTCACAGAACACAATTTTGAACTTAACTGAATAGACAAGGTGGAGAATTGTTGGCTATTGTTGCCATATTTCTGGTTATATTTAGCATATCATCTGTAAATTAGCTGCTATGATGTAGAATTCAAATAAGCAAAGTATCGTACTATTTAAAAGAAATGATTTACAAATAAAAAAATATTTCCAAATGAACAAAACTGTTGTACTTCTGTATCCTTTTCTTTTTTCATTGGTACAGGAGCATATTTTGCTATATATATAAAATACAGAGAGGTTTTTCTTTGTTTTTAAGCTGAGAAATAAACAGATCTTTCCCAGTAAATGGGGATGAAATTTCATTTATTTCAAAGATTAATTTTACTTTTATATAATTTAAATACATATGAACTAAGCTATATAGAAACACTTACAAAACAAATACCATAGTTTAAATGTTTAATGTTATTGACATGTTTGTGAAATTACTACTTATGTAGTCAAAGTTTGCACACCTCTAGTTTTTAGAAAATAATTTCTGAAAATAGCCTACAGAAACCTGCTTGATAACATAATAGAAAATAATTCAGTATAATCTATAACCATCTTTGTTGTCTTTTATAAAAAGAAATTCTGTTTTTAAGCCTACATCCACTATTCCAAAGGCAATAAGTCTATTTTTAAAATGTTGTTTAAAAACAATTTTAACTCTTTGGAATTTGTCTGTGACTTCCAAAGGCAGAAAATTTCCAATTCTATCTTGGAGAATCACTTTATTTTATGCCCTGGCATATCTGTCAGTCAGCCTAAGCTAGGGTTGTTACAATCAGAGACAGTCGTGAGACCTGGGCTGGCTGAAACCATGTCATCAATGGAGAGAGAAAAGGAAAGGAGGTTTAGGGAGATATACGAATATGAATGCTTTTGGCATTTTTCTCCCTTGTTCAGAATGAGAATTTTTATTTCAATCGATCTTATTTTAGGAAAAAAGTATTAACATTTTAATGTGAATAGTGTCAATTAGTGAATAGAAATTATTAAGGATGATTTAAAACATTTACTTCTAGTTGCAGACAAACACAGAAATGAAAACATACCCATAATGTTACAAAAGCATCAGTCGTTTCACTAAAACATTACAAAAATATCTTAAATTGTGAAAAATGGACACAAATTTTAATAGGTCTACACCAAGATATACAACTCAGACATGCAGACAATGCCAAGATATGAAAATCCAGCAACTGGGAAAAACTAATTTAAAATAAATAAATTCAACTCTGTTGTCATTACCGCCAATTTCATTTGAACTAATTTTTAAGCCAGTTTCCCTGAAGATACCAAATGTCTCTGGTGTCTCCCAGAGCAATGAGGACACATTAAGTATTTAGTAAATGTTACTGAGCTGACTTGGACTCTCCATTTAGTTTGCTTTAATCATTCCTTGAAGTCATGTGCACTCTCTTGCAGATGCTTCAAGAAAGGCATTCCTACTAGGGTGGTGGGAAGGGGCACCTGATGCAGACACTTGCTGATGTGAAAGAATGCTGAAAGGAGCCCTGGGCATGGCTCTTTCCTCTTGGGGCAGGCTTCCATCCATCACACCCCATGGAGCCAAGTCTGCATACCCTCGGACTGAAACCTACACTGTCATTCCAATTACACTCATGGAAATCCCCTCTACGATACTTCTGCTTTGCTGAGTACAAATGGTCACAAGTCAGTGACTTCGTGAGGCTCTCACATTAAGCCTTAAACCCAAGCATTTCAATCATTAAATGGATGCCATATCAAATCCCTTTTCAGAAGACACATGGAAACTTGCAACTAAAAATACAGTATTTATATTCATCACGAAACAGGATAAAAGGCTGGTGAACAGAAGCCTGCAATTCATCAGGCACAGCAGCATTTTTAGCAGGATGTGCACAATTAATGAAATTTCATTAGGTGTGTTCATGTGGAAACTGGGTCCCCCAGTGTGTATGTCAGACAATTTGTTTACACTCTATCTTTCCAGGAGTCTCACTGGAGCTTAAGGAAATAAAACTCCAAATACCCACCTGACACACAACCCTGGAAATAAAAACCAACAGTATGTGATGTGTTTGTCCACAGATTGTTTGCCCTGAACTCCCTCCTGCAACCTTTGGGAAGGATTAGAACCACCTGCTAATACTCATATTAAGGAACACTTTTAGAAGTCAGATGTTCAAGTCTTGAAACCTGCCATTTACTCTCTGGACCGACTCTCTGAGCCATGGCCATTTGGTGGGACAAGAAAGTGCAGAGAAAGCAGATATGCACAAAGAGCAAGGAGGGATCCTCAGGTAGGGGAGCAATCATTTAATGTCATCCACTGCCAAGCTCTCCTTGTCCACATGATGAACAACAATGTGGGGGACATGCTGTGAAAATATTATATTATTCCTGAAAATTTACAGGATCTGGATGAGAACTCAAAGAGGAGTGAATTTTAAGTAGACTTCAGGGTTTAAAGTGATAAGGCTTGGCCAAATTAATACAGAAAGATTATTTTTAAACAAAGCATGCAGTTCTGGAAAATGGCTATAGAAAAGAACACAGCATGGTGGGTTATGGGAATTGGTGTCAAAAAATGCATGTTTCTACTCCAGAAACACACCTATAAGGTTGGACAAAGTCTCAATCTCTGTCTTGATAAGAGGAATGAAAAACAAAACCTAGTAATGAGTGTGTTAGGACACATATATGATGTAAAGCAGAATCAATAGCTAGCAGGGCACATGGAACAGAGTAAGCGCTCAGTAGATATATTAGCAATTTCAAATTTACTTTCCCAGTTCTAAAACATCATGTGGACTTTAGAGAAATCATACAAATTTAAAAGTATGCAGGGGTTCTGATAAATACCAATTTCAGAAACAATAAAACCAGAAAAAGTCTGCTAGAGTCAACATTGTAATTAAAGCAAGAACACAGTCATTAAAAGGGGAAGCAAAAGAAAGAGACTCCACTTTAGCCATGTTAATTCTTCCTTATTCTTGCTCGATTTTAATAATAACCAGTTACACACAGCACATGTGAGGCACTAGACATTGTTTTAAGTGGCTTACATATATTAACAGTATATATGAAGTAAGTACCATTATTACCCCGTTTCATAGAGGAAGATACTGTAGTACAGAAAGGTAAGCAGCCTTCTCATGGCCACACAGCTGGCGAGTACTGGTGATAGGGTTTGCACATGATGGATCCAGAATTTCTGCTCTTCAGCACTACAGTAAACTACGATTAACTGCTATCATTGCAAAAGGCAAGAAAAATGATAAAATGCCATTAAATCAGCCATGTTCTCAGTAGAGCTTTGTTTGATATAGTAACAGAAATATAAGGATTGGGGAGCATAATGATGTTTCCTCATGTAAAACTGAAGGTAAAATTGTTACATAGCTTTTAAAAATACACTTCAAGCTGTCAGGTAAATTTACAGGTAACAAAGTTAACACAAGAAAAAAGACCAGTTGGCAGATGGATTTGAAATCTAGGGGCTGGATTTTCAAAAGATTTTTAGTAGCGGTTTTAAGGCAGTATAAGCCTGTAAGAAATGAGAACACAAAAATGCTTGTTGCAAAATGATGCTGTGTGAAATAACTGGGGGAATGCAAGGAAGCATGTATGGTCCGGTGACCCCTGGGATGACCTCATGGTCTTTTTCTGGTTGATCTTTTTCACAGGTGTATATCTTTAAAGGAGAAGTTGTCTTCATTTCTCTAACCTGTGTCTATGAGCAGTTGGACCTTTACCACCCCAAACAGCACAGGCATCAATCTAGATATAAATGACTGTACATCTAGGACCAAGGAGCTAAGAGTGAACTGCTGAGGAAGGAACAGCCACAAGAAGAATTTATGATGGTGGCCCAGGGAGAGAGGCCAGGAAGGCCACAGGTGTGGGAGAGTAACTTCAGCTGTGAACATGAGTGTCTTGTCATTCTCTCTTCAGCAACTACATGAATGAACACTAGAGTTAGCAAGAAAAGAGGGAAGAGCCAGAAAAATGCTAAGTCTCCTCTCTAATTTAGAGAGTAACAATGCAGGGGATATAAAAGAAAAATAACTGGGGCCAGACATAAATCTTCTGAAATACCAAAGTTAATGGGAGAAGGGGGCTAATTATTACACAAAATGGAAAAATGGTCAAAAGGTTAAAATCGAGATCAGAGAGCCTGGGAGTCAAGCTGAGAAGCAATCATGGAAGAATACGCCTGGTAATATCCACAGCTGAAAATTACGCATAAGTGATTGACATAGAAAACAAGCAGAGCAATAAGTAATAACACCAGGTGAACATCACTGAACTACTGAACAGAAACTTGCATGTACATGCATTTTCTCAGGTAAATTTACATACACTCCCACCCCAAGGTGGATTCCAGATTCTCCCAATAATGACATAAGCAGACATACAATTTTTATGATCATCTTTATTCTTCTCAAAAGTAAACTTTACATTCAGCACATGGATGTTCAGCAGCTTGCAAGTGTCTCAGTATCTCTACGAGGTAAGAAAAGACACTGAAACAAACTTCACTACAAGCCCTCGCAGATTATCATGTTGATGAGAGCAAAGATGCCAGCAACCACTCAAGAACTGACAAAAATGACCTCTGTCCTATGCCAAATACTGCTCTGTTTATTCTCTAACACATGATAACCGTGTAACAAGGATAATACAACCTGTTCCAAAAGTTAAATATTACATTAAACACAATAAGGGGTGGTTAACAAAACTAAATCAAAGCGACCCTGGAAAAAAATTCTAAACTCTTTCTTAGTCACTGTTCATTTTATTAATTTAAATTAAAAAAATAATTTCACTACAATATTTCTTTGGCTAAGTTGGAGTTTCAGTGTTTAATGAAGTTTGAAAAAAAAAGTCAATATTTGTTATTGCTTTAAATGACTTTCCAAGCCTTGGGCATCAGTCACTGTCAAATCATGATTCTGAGGGACAGAAATCAAGTGAGAGTCCTTAAAACCTCCCCAGCAGATTCCCTGGAGAGGGCAGGGATCCCAGGTGCAGGGAGTGGAAGCCCAGGGTGAGACATGGTCTTCCTGAGTTGAGGAAGCAGAGATGAGAACCCAGATGTCAGGAAGGCTGAAGTTTACAAGGAAGCCAGGGCTCCAGAGACCTGCAGAGCCCCTCCTGAACATAGTTGAGTGCTTACTAGTGCATGTATGTAAGAAAATGACCGAGGCTAATGGAAGAATTACTAAGGGATTAGAGGCAAAAGTGCCCAGACACTCACAGAGCTGAGCAGAATACCTGCTCCCAACAGGGAGAACAGATACCTTCACAGCTCAGTGGACAGAATTCAGAGCATCAGATCCACAAACTCACAAATAAATGAGCTACTTAAAAGCTCACCTGAGGTTCCAACTTGACTTGCTCTTCATGAAGTCTTAAAAGTACTATCTGTAAGGATCAAACTGTCCCAAGAAATTTAACAACATCCAAAAAATATTTTGGGGAACACAAAGGTATCTAGCATCCTCCAAATTAAGATACACAATGTCTGGGGTCCAATTAAGCAAGATAACTGGCAAGAAAATAAAATTAATAGTGAGGAGAAAGAAGAATTTTTTTAAAATAGCCGGAAATGAAATAGATGGTTGAATTAGTAGACAGCAGTATTAAAACGGTTACTCTAATTTTATTCTTGGTCTTGAAGAAAGTGAAGATTGAGCACCTTCACTGGACATGTGGGGAAAAAAAGGCAGAGACTGTTAGACTGGATGAAAATAAGCCAATGATACACTAATGTCAAAAAAATGCACTTTAAAGATGCAAAGAAACAAAAGAAAATGAAAAATACAAATAAAAATTCTAACATTAATCAAAAGAACACTTAAGTTCCTCTGCTAATATCACACACAGTATTAGTGCACAGAGGGTCGTCTCCTAATGTGAAAAAGGTGGACACTCCTAGACTTTTATGTGTCTAATAACAAAGCTTCTAAATACATAGGCAAACACTGACAGAATTACAAGGAGAAATGAATAAAATGAAATTACAGTTGGGATTACCAAACTACTCTCTTAAATGACAGAAAATCACTAAGGTTATAGAAGCCTTGAACAAAACTCTCAACCAACATCTAATTAATTAACGGCTAAAGAGGAAGTCACGAGGGATATTAGGAAATGTCTGAACTATATGAATTTGGGAATAAGGAGTTCATGATCTGAGCCGCAGTCAGCTCCTGGTCCTGTTTTTGCTGATTGTATAGAGCTTCTCGATTTTTGGCTGCAAAGAATATAATCAATCTGATTTTGGTGTCAACCATCTAGTGATGTCCATGATAGACCATTCAGGTATGACCTAAATCAAATCCCTTATGACTATACAGTGGAAGTGAGAAATAGATTTAAGGGACTAGATCTGATAGACAGAGTGCCTGATGAACTATGGACAGAGGTTTGTACAGGAGACAGGAATCAAGAGGATGCCCAAGAAAAAGAAATGCAAAAACCAAAATGGTTGTCTGATGAGGCCTTACAAATAGCTGTGAAAAGAAGGGAAGACAGAAGCAAAGGAGAAAGGGAAAGATATACACATTTGAATGTAGAGTTCCAAAGAATAGCAAGGAGAGATAAGAAAGCCTTCCTCAGCAATCGATGCCAAGAAATAGAGGAAAACAACAGAATGGGAAAGACTAGAGATCTTTTCAAGAAAATTAGAGATTTCAAGGGAATATTTCATGCAAAGATGGGCTCAATAAAGGACAGAAATAGTAGGGACCTAACAGAAGAAGAAGACTGAAACATGTATACTATCAGGTAAGAAATGAATCGCTAGTCTAGATTCGATACAGGATACAGGATGCTTGGGGCTGGTGCACTGGGATGACCCAGAGAGATGATATGGGGAAGAAGGTGGGAGAGGGGTTCAGGGTTGGGAACTCATATACACCCGTGGTGGATTCATGTCAATGTATGGCAAAACCAATACAGTATTATAAAGTAAATAAATTAATAATTTAAAAAAAGATATTAAGAAGAGGTGTCAAGAATAAACAGAAGAACTATACAAAAAAGAGCTTTATGACCAAGATAATCACGATGGTGTGATCACTCACCTAGAGCCAGACATCATGAGATGTGAAGTCAAGTGGGCCTTAGAAAGCATAGCTAGAACAAAGCTAGTGGAGGTGATGGAATTTCAGTTGAGCTGTTTCAAATCCTGAAAGATGATGCTGTGAAAGTGCTGCACTAAATATGCCAACAAATTTGGAAAACTCAGCAGTGGCCACAGGACTGGAAAAGGTCAGTTTTCATTCCAATCCCAAGGAAAGGCAATGCCAAAGAATGTTCAAACTACCACACAATTGCACTCATCTCACACACTAGTAAAGTAATGCTTAAAATTCTACAAGCCAGGCTTCAGCAATATGTGAATCATGAACTTCCAGATGTTCAAGCTGGTTTTAGAAAAGGCAGAGGAAGCAGAGATCAAACTGCCAACATCCACTGGATCATTGAAAAAGTGAGAGAGGTCCATAAAAATATCTATTTCTGCTTTATTGACTATGCCAAAGCCTTTGACTGTGGGATCACAATCAACTGTGGAAAATTCTGAAAGAGATGCGAATACCAAACCACCTGACCTGCCTCTTGAGAAACCTGCTTGCAGGTCAGGAAGCAACAGTTAGAAGTAGACATGGAACAACAGACTGGTTCCAAATAGGAAAAAGAGTACGTCAAGGCTGTATATTGTCACACTGCTTATTTAACTTATATGCAGAGTGCATCATGAGAAATGCTGGACTGGAAGAAACACAAGCTGGAATCAAGATTTCCAGGAGAAATATCAATAACCTCAGATATGCAAATGATACCACTCTTATGGCAGAAAGTAAAGAGGAACTAAAAGCCTCTTGATGAAAGTGAAAGTGGAGAGTGAAAAAGTTGGCTTAAAGCTCAACATTCAGAAAACAAAGATCATGGCATCCGGTCCCATCACTTCATGGGAAATAGATGGGGAAACAGTGGAAACAGTGTCAGACTTTATTTTGGGGGGCTCCAAAATCACTGCAGATGGTGACTGCAACCATGAAATTAAAAGACGCTTACTCCTTGGAAGAAAAGTTATGACCAACCTAGATAGTATATTCAAAAGCAGAGACATTACTTTGCTGAGTAAGGTCCATCTAGTCAAGGCTATGGCTTTTCCTGTGGTCATGTATGGATGTGAGAGTTGGACTGTGAAGAAGGCTGAGTGCTGAAGAATTGATGCTTTTGAACTGAGTGGTGTTGGAGAAGACTCTTGAGAGTCCTTTGGACTGCAAGGAGATCCAATCAGTCCATTCTGAAGGAGATCAGCCCTGGGAATTCTTTGGAAGGAATGATGCTAAAGCTGAAATTCCAATACTTTGGCCACCTCATGCAAAGAGTTGACTCACTGGAAAAGACTGATGTCGGGAGGGATTGGGGGCAGGAGGAGAAGGGGATGACAGAGGATGAGATGGCTGGATGGCATCACTGACTCGTTGGATGTGAGTCTGAGTGAACTCTGGGAGATGGTGATGGACAGGGAGGCCTGGTGTGCTGCAATTCATGGGGTCGCAAAGAGTCGGACACGACTGAGCGACTGAAGTGAACTGAACTGAAGATGAGAAACTTGGTGGAGGTAACGCAGATGAACCCACATCTGTATAAACCTGGGAAATGTCTACCACCATACCACTTGTGTTGATATAATTGATTTGCTTTTAAATAGGAATGTGATAGAAATAATTTGGGGGTAGTTTAATAGGAAAAAAACAAAACGGAAGAACTAGGAACAAGGATCTTGTCCTTTCTTGCCCATTAGCTGTCTGCCTCTGTGACACCATATTTTATTTTCTGTTTTAACAGTGAGAAGCAGGGGGAGAGAGGGATAAACTCATCAGTTACATTAAGGTTAGGATTTTTCACAATAACTGCTATTTCAGAACATATGACTTTTAATGCCTTTCTCAACACCTCTTCCTGTAAAGTGAAAAAATGCAAATGCCAAAGGAAACTTGGAGAAGTAACACATTTAAAGATTAAACTAAATACAATCATCATTTATTATTCCTTCCCAAGGCATGGTCTTGAGCTACAGAAAATCCCATCCTGTTTTTTTTTTTTTTTTTTCTATTCTAAACTCTAATAAGATTCTTCTTTCCCCCATCTCTCCCTTCCTTCCTTACTATTTTTCCTCATTTTATTGAGATATAATTGACATTCATATATATTATATATATATTCATCTCTATACATAAGTTGAACATGTACAACATACTGATTTGACTTATACTCGCTACATAGTCATGTGATGATGACCACAATAACTTTAGTGAACACTCATCATCTTATATAGATACAAAATAAAAGAATTTCTTGTGATAAATTCTTAGGATTCTTAACTGTAAGAATCCTAACTCCAGACTCCAAGGTTCTTAGGTATATTGGGGCTCAGCTAGATTTAAGTGCAGAGACCCATCTCTGAGGGCAGGGACCCCTCCACAGGGAGGAATCTGGTGATTTCTTTCTCCAGGTGATTGTACCCAATTGGCCGAGTCAGGAAGCCTCCCTTCACCTTGACCTCAACCTTTCTGCCAGGGAGGTGAGCAGAGTCACAGCCTAGCTCCCTGGGATGCTGGCCCTGGATACGGGGGGCTGCGCATGGGCGCTCTACCTGGTGGGGCTGGCACAGTCACACTTGGAGGGGAGGTGGCAGGGCTGGGCAGAGGAAGGTGCCGAGCTGCAGGGAAGTCGTGGCGAAGCCTCAGCTTGTCCTCTGGGGAGCTCTGGGCTGGGGTTGGTTTGGGGACTGTCCCAACTCAGAGTGAGAGACCAGAGCCCTTCCAGCAGCACTGCCCAGTGTGAGATGCGGATTCCTTCCCACCCTTCCCAGACAAGTGCCCCTTAGATGTCCAGTTATGAGATGTGGTTGCTCCCTGGACAGGTGTCACCTTCCACCCATCAGCTCTCTCCAACCAGAAGCATTCCTGCAGACCTCAGCAATGAAAGGTCTAACTCTTTTTGTTTGTACTTTTTATTTCACTGTGGGATGTGAAACTAGTCATATTTACCATGGAGTTCTCTGAGGTGTTTTTTAGTTCAGAGAATACACCTAAATCTTCAAGTTTACAACAGAATCTGTTACCAGACAACTTGTGGGTTCAGAGTATCCTGTGGTGATAAGAGAAGTTCATGGTCAAGAAAGGATGAGGTCTTCCTAGTGATGCCAGCCTGGCCTTGCAGGGGGTCAGGGCCAGAGTGTCTGGGACCAGGGTAGACAGTGGATGAAACGTGTTAAAATTAAAGAAAATAATTTATAATCTCTGTAAAACCTGAGCTGTATATCTAAATAAAATTATAGGATATTATTTTAAATTATGTCTACTTTCATGCCCAGGGATCTAATATACTTGATCTGAATAAAGGATCTCAGAAACAAGAAGCAGGATGAGGTCTTTGATTTTTCTTCAACTTTTCTAAAGGAAGAGCATCCTTTCAGAAGTAAGCAGATAAAAAAGCCTGTCATCTGTGCATGATACAAGCAGGTTCAACATTTCAAGGACACTGTAACTTAAGAGTGTTGCATTAGTGCTCATCAGTGGAAAGTGCCGGCAGCGGTTGGAGACCGCTAGCTTGAGCCACTGGACAGACTCCTGACCCTGGACGTCTAGCTGAGCACGAGAGTAGGAGCAGCCGCCGTCATGGCTCCAGTATGAAACAAACTCAAGAAGATTCATGCTGCCAGTGCTGCCTTAGGAAAAGAGAAAAATAACTTCAGGAAGAGGATCGTAGCAGAACTAATTTCAAAGAGACAACCTAGAACTCAAAAAATAAGTTCCAAAGACCCAAACTAAACATGAGAACACAAATGACCTATAAAATACAAAGACTGAATTACACACAGAGGTAATTTTAAATATCACAAGAGAGACTTCCCCATATCCTGGTCACACACTTTTGTTCCAGACTCTGTGCACTATTTTACTGTTTTTTTTAAATTTAATATTAGGATATTTATAGCTATAATCATGTACACACACATGTGTATGTCTTAAGTCATTAGAAAAATATACATCTGAGAAATTAAAATCTAGTACATTAGATTTCTGGACACAGAAGTAGATATAATTTAAAATAATGTTCCATAATTTTATTTAAACATATAGCTTAGGTTTTAAAGAGGTTAAAAATCTCTTCCTCTAATTTTATTATACGTTTGTATAGCAGATAATGAAAGGAGTTTCAGTTCAGTTCAGTTCAGTCCCTCAGCCATGTCCGACTCTTTGCAACCCCATGGACTGCAGATCGCCAAGATTCCCTGTCCATCACCAGCTCCTGGAGCTTACTCAAACTCATGTCCATCAGATCAGTGATGCCATCCAACCATCTCATCCTCTGTCATTCCCTTCTCTTCCTGCCTTCAATCTTTCCCAGCATCAGGGTCTTTTCAAATGAGTCAGCTCTTCACATCAGGTAGCCAAAGTATTGGAGTTTCAGCTTCGACATCAATCCTCCAATGAACACCCAGGACTGATCTCCTTTAGGATGGACTTGTAGGATCTCCTCACAGTCAAAGGGACTCTCAAGAGTCTTCTCCAATACCACAGTTCAAAAGCATCAATTCTTCGGCACTCAGCTTTCTTTATAGTCCAACTCTCATATCCATACATGACTACTGGAAAAATCATAGCCTTGACTAGATGGACCTTTGTTGGCAAAATAATATCTCTGCTTTTTAATATGCTGTCTAGGTTGGTCATAACTTTTCTTCTAAGGAGCAAGCATCTTTTAATTTCATGGCTGCAGTCACCATCTGCAGTGATTTTGGAACACACAAAAATAAAGTCTATCACTATTTCCACTGTTTCCCCATCTATTTGACATGAAGGGATGGGACTGGATAACATGATCTTGGTTTTCTGAATGTTGAGTTTTAATCCAATGTTTTCACTTTCCTCTTTCACTTTCATCAAGAGACTCTTTAGTTCTTCTTCACTTTCTGCCATAAGGGTGGTGGCATCTGCATATCTGAGGTTATTGATATTTCTCCCGGCAATCTTGATTCCAGCTTGTGCTTCATCCAGCCCAGCATTTCACATGATGCACTCTGCATATAAATTAAATAAGCAGGGTGACAATATACAGCCTTGATGCATTCCTTTCCCTATTTGGAACCAGTCTGTTGTTCCATGTCTAGTTCTAACTGTTGCTTCTTGACCTGCATATGGATTTTTCAGGAGGCAGGTCAGGTGGTCTGGTATTCCTATCTCTTGAAGAATTTTCCAGTTTGTTGTGATCCACACAAAGGTTTTAGTGTAGTCAATAAGACAGAAGTAGATGTTTTTCTGGTATTATCTTGCTTTTTCAATGATCCAATAGATGTTGGCAATTTGATCTCTTGTTCCTCTGCCTTTTCTGAAGACAGCTTGAACATCTGGAAGTTCACAGTTTAGGTACTTTTGAAGCCTGGCTTGAGGGATTTTGAGCATTACTTTGCTACTGTGTGAGATGAGTGCAATTGTGCAGTAGTTTGAACATTCTATGGTATTTCCCTTCTCTGGGATGAGAATGAAAACTGACCTTTTCCAGTCGTGTGGCCACTTCTGAGTTTTCCAAATTTGCTGGCATATTGAGTGCAGCAATTTCACAGCATCATCTTTTAAGATTTGAAATAGTTCAACTGGAATTCCGTCACCTCCACTAGCTTTGTTCATAATGATACTTCCTAAGACCCACTTGACTTCACATTCCAGGATATCTGGCTCTAGGTGAGTGATCATATCATTGTGGTTATCTGGGTCGTGAAGATTTTTTTTGTACAGTTCTTCTGTGTATTTTTGCCACCTCGTCTTAATATCTTCTGTTTCTGTTAAGTCTACACCATTTCTGTCCTTTATTGTACCCATCTTTGCATGAAATATTCCCTTGGTATCTTTAATTTTCTTGAAGAGATCTCTAGTCTCCCATTCTATTGTTTTCCTCTATTTCTCTACATTGATCACTGAGGAAGGCTTTATCTCTCCTTGCTGTTTTTTGGAATTCTGCATTCAAATGGATATATATTTTCTTTTCTCCTTTACCTTTCATTTCTCTTCATTTCTCAGCTATTTGTAAGGCCTCAGACAACCTTTTTGCATTTCTCTTTCTTGGGGATGATCTTGATCACTGCCTCCTGTACAATGTCATGAACCTCCATCCATAGTTCGTCAGGCTGTCTATCAGATCTAATCCCTTGAATCTATTTGTCACTTCCACTGTATAATAATAAGTTATTTGATTTAGGTCATATATGAATAGTCTAGCGGTTTTTCCCTATTTTCTTCAGTTTAAGTCTGAATTTGGCAATAAGGAGTTCATAATCCAAGCCACAGTCAGCTCCCAGTCTTGTTTTTGCTGACTGTATAGAGCTTCTCCATCTTTGGCTGCAAAGAATATGATCAATCTGATTTCGGTTTTGAAAACCTAGTGATGTCCATGTGTAGAGCTATCTCTTGTGTTGTTGGAAGAGAGCGTTTGCTATGACCAGCACATTCTATTGGCAAAACACTGTTAGTCTTTGCCCTGCTTCATTCTGTACTCCAAGGCCTAAATTGCTGTTATTCCAAGTATTTCTTGACTTCCTACATTTGTGTTCCAGTCCCCTGTAATGATAAAGGATATCTTTTTTGGTGTTAGTTCTAGACGATCTTGTAGGTCTTCACAGAACTGTTCAACTTCAGCTTCTTCAACATTACTGGTTGGGACCTGGACTTGGATTACTCTGATATTGAATGGTTTGTCATTGAAATGAACAGAGATCACTGTGTCGTTTTTGTGATTGCACTCAAGAACTGCATTTTGGACACTTTTGTTGACTATGAAGTCTACTCCATTTTCTAAGGGATTGTTGCCCATGCTGCTGCTGCTGCTGCTGCTGCTAAGTCACCTCGGTCGTGTCCAACTCTGTGAGACCCCATAGACAGCAGCCCACTAGGTTCCCCTGTCCCTGGGATTCTCCAGGCAAGAACACTGGAGTGAGTTGCCATTTCCTTCTCTAATGCGTGAAAGTGAAAAGTGAAAGTGAAGTTGCTCAGTCGTGTCCAACTCCTAGCGACCCCATGGACTGCAGCCTACCAGGCTCCTTCATTCATGGGATTTTCCAGGCAAGAATACTGGAGTGGGGTGCCATTGCCTTCTCCAATTGTTGCCCATAGTAGTAGATATAATGGTCATCTGAGTTAAATTCACCCATTCCAGTCCATTTTAGTTCACTGTTTCCTAAAATGTCAATGTTCACTCTTGCCATCTCCTGTTTGACCACTTCCAATGTCCCTTGATTCACAGACCTAACGTTCCAGGTTCCTATGCAATAGTGCTCTTTACGGCATCAGACTTTACTTCCATCACCAGTCACATTCACAACTTGGCGTTGTTTTTGCTTTGGCTCTGTCTCTTCATTCTTTCTGGAGTTATTTCTCCACTCTTCTCCAAGTGACAGACAAGAATTTATTAATTAGAAATAAAAAATAATGCATATGAAGGAGTTTAACAATTTCTAAAAGTCATATGGCATTATCTTTTATTTCTAATTAATAAATTCTTGGCTGTCACTTGGTTTAACATGATTGAAGTTTTCTTCTGTGTGAACCTGCACTTATCTTCTAAAAGTCTTAAATTAAAGCTATAGACATAAGCAGTTTCAATTTACTGGGCACTGATATATTAGTGATATATTAATTTATGATATTTATATTCATTTGAACTTAAACACTTTCCCCATGATTGAATTCATATAAACAGTTCAAGGCATATTAAAAAGAGAGTCTTTTGGAAAAGGTTAAAGCCTATTTCTTTGTACTGGACTATCATATATATTAATATACAGACACATATTCATATATATATATGTGTGTATACACACACACACACACACACACACACACACACATATAGAACATGGGCCCCAGTGCCCACATATATACACACACACACACTCATGCCCATATATAGAACTTGGGGACTTCAAGTTTCTCTAATTTCTGAAGACCTATTTTTGATTCTAAATGATTTGGTCATAAAATGGGACCAGTGTATGGACAAAATTAGTATGTAATATGAAGATTATTTTTGTTTAAAATGAACCCCCCTTTCTATACACAGACAAACACATTTTTTAAACTTAATTCTCAGGTTGAGCAGAAGGTGAATTAATTGTTATCAAACTCTATTTTTGGAGCCTTTAAATACTGAATTTACACCAGACCCTGTAAGCGCTGGACAGGAAAGGAATAAACATGGGGAAGGGCCAAGAGAAAGCCTGCTTCTGTCTGCACCCTCATTTCCCCCTGATGCTAGGCTCTCTTCTTATACACACACCTCCCTTACTGTGCCCCTCAGCTCTGTGGCGTGGCCACCAGAGAGTGCTGCTAAGAGCCAAGTTGTTGTTGTTCAGTTGCCTAGTCAGTTGTGTCCAATTCTTTGCACCCCAGGGACTGCAGCACACCAGGCCTCTCTGCCCCTCACCATCATCCAAAGTTTGCCCGAATGCGTGTCCATTCCATCAATGATGCCATCCAGCCATCTCATCCTCTGACACCCTCTTTTCCTTCTGCCCTCAATCTTTCTCAGGATCAGGGATTTTTCCAGTGAGTTGGCTCTTCATATCAGATGACCAAAACACTGGAGCTTCAGCTTCAGCATCAACATCAGTCCTTCCAATGAATATTCAGGGTTGCTACTGACTGCTTTCATCTCCTTGCTATCCAAAGAACTTTCAGGAGTCTTCTGCAGCAGCCCAGTTTGAAGGCATTGATTCTTTGGTGCTCTGCCTTCTTTATGGCCCAGCTCTCACAGCCGTACTTGGCCACTGGGAAGACCACAGCCCTGACTATATGGGCTGGTGGACAGTGTGATGTATCTGCTTCTCTAGCTTGCCTGCCAAGAAGCTGTGGAGCCAAGTTAAATGGCCTTTTACCTGGAAATAAGTGCATCCTGAGTGGATTCCAGGCCCCTGGGTGACAGCAGGGGTCTCTGGAGACAGCAAGCCTGCCTGGTCATACCAGTGTGACGGCCTCTCGTGCACACCTGGGTCCCGTGCTGCCCAGTGCCCTGCCCTGTGGGAATGCATTTACACCCCAGCCTGCCTCTCACGTTCACCACAGGTGCCGCTGGATTGGGGGGGCGGATGTGGAGAGGGAAAGGAGAGAGCAAGAGAGAAAGACTGGTCTACACGCAACACGGTCCTCCACCTGAAGCCCTTGAGGATGGTCCTATCTGGATTCAGAATAATTTTAGAAGCTCAGGCAATGGTCTGGAGAAATATATTAATACATTATTGTCAACTAAAGCCTGATTTAATTTTCTTAGGGTTTACCAAGTGTCCTCTTTCTGTTTCAGGATTCCATTTGGGACAACACGTTATGATGATCTGGAATGTCTCTTTAGGCATCTCATGGCTGTGCCAGTTTCTTAGATATTTTTTGTTTTTAAGAACTTGATGTAAAGTAATTAGCCTCCTATTAAAATAAATAAACTTAAATAAAAAAAAAAAAAAAAAACTTGATGGGCATGAGGAACTCCAGCCAGATATTTTGTAGGCTATTCTTCAACTGGAATTGGTTGATTTTTTTTTTTTTTTCATATAAGATTGAGGTAATGGTTATTGGGGCAAACACAGAAGTAAAGCGCCTTTCTCAGCAGGTCTCAGTATTGAGGGGACACATCATAGGCAGGACAGGGCACTCTGATATTAAACTCGACCCCCTAGCTGAGGCTATCTGTCGGGTTTATCCACAAGACAGTCACTTTTTCCCCTCTCCACTGTATACTTTGTGGAAGGAAGGAACTATGGGGAGCCCACACTTGGGGAGAGGATTTAAGTCTCCACTTCCTTGACAGTGAGCATATACCTAAAGTATTCAGAACTCTTCTCCACAGGAAATGTGTTTATTCTCTCTTACTTGTATCAGCATCAATGAATGGATGACAATCTGGGTTACAATCAAGTAAGACTTCATTTCTCCAACTTTCCTGTCTTTAGCCACTGGAAGCTCTTTCCCTTCTGTGTTCCACACATACACCTTCATCACTCTATCATCCTGCTCCTCTTTTTCTTTTTTTGAACATTTTTTTTCCTGGCTACAAAGTTCTCCAAGCCCATCTAACAGGTTTTTTTGTTTGTTTGTTTTTAATGCCCCATCTTCATATCTGATTCAATGGATGTGAGTTTGAACAAACTCCAGGAGACAGTGAAAAACAGGGAAGCCTGGCATGCTGCTGACCAGAGTCACAAAGAGTTGAGCATGACTGAACAACTGAACAGCAGCAACATCTTCAAGTCAGCCATTTCTCCAAGGAGCCCCGCATCCTCTTACTGGAGAACAGGACTAGAAATTGGGAACTGGGATGCAGGTTCCATGTGTGCTCATTGCTAATGGATGGCTGTCGCCTCTTGTGGCTCTCAAGTGACCAAGCAGGAAAGAACTGTGTACATATGAACTTGTGCACACACACATCTATGCATACATCTGTAGGTGCATCTGTGTATGAAACTAAACATGTGTTCACATTGGCATTTGAGTTGTAATCCATCGCCACATGGGTCACCCTCATCTCCTGCCACTTCTGGCACAAAAGGAAGGGGACTGTTCACACACAGGTCAGGTCAGGCCCACTCCTGCTGGAAGCAGCCCACAGAAGGGCTTCCTACTATGGTCAGAAGAAAGCCCAGACTCCTCACAACGTGCCCCAGTGCCCACGTGGTCCACGTGGCCCCTCACTATGCCTTTGAGTGTAGCTCCTAAGCTGCTCCCTGCAATTCAGCCTCACGGGCCTCCTTGATGAGGTCCTCCAGCACAGTAGGAGGTCCCCTCCCTCCCCAGAGCCTGCACAGACTTTATCCCCTTTGCTCAGATCACACTCCTCCACCCCTCCCAAGACCTTCACATGATCTTTCTTGCTATTCTCATTTTAGCTCGATGGCCATCATTTGTCAAAGGTGTCTCCTCTTCAGTTGACCTAAAAAACTCTGCTATTACCTCCTAGTATTTTCTATCACATCATGGCTTGGTTTCTTCCTGGCACTACAACAATTTTAAATGCTTTCATTTGCTTGCTTAAGGTTCTCTGTTCCACCAAGACCTGAGCTGAAGAAGAGGAGAAGGCTTCGTTCTGATTCACCTCTGTATCCACAGCGACTGCAACAGCACTTTACAGGGGAGACTTCACACACTGTACTGAAAAATTGAATTATTCCCTGAAGCAATAAATGGATGCACATGCTGGCCCTGAATGGGAGATCCTGGATTCCCAAGGAGTGGGATTTGGAGTCTGTTCCTCAAGATGACAATTCATAACATTTTCTAAAATGTTTGAAAGGATCGTGCCTTAAAAAGTATTTCTAACACTCTAAAAATAAATACAAGCTGACCTTTAGGCAAAGCCTGAATTCATCTCCATTCACTTCAGTGATGAGGACTTGCTTGCTCTGGAGGGGAAAAAGAGGGCCATGGATATTGCAGGAGTCACGTGACCTAAACCGACAGAGACTTAAAAATTCACTCCTGTAAGATGCTGGAAGCCTGTTCTTTCTTGGTTTTGAAGTGCACTGCCCTGAGTTACAGTAGGATCATTGAAAGTGATAACCAGACCAAAAAAATTACAAGGAGAAGAAAGAAGAAAGGGCCAAAGGAGCCCGCTGTGAACCCGCTGTGAGCAGCAGGCCTCCTGTGGACAGAGTCTTGTGGGAACAACCCAAACTTGGTGGATTCCTTCAAGTGTGCACAAAAACTCGTCTAACTTCTGAAGAGTTCAGAAAATATACCACAAAGTCTAGTCAGACGAGGCAGTTTCTTTACATCTTGTCCTGACACCAGAGGGCTGAGCAAGTCCCACAGCATCAGTTAGTTTAATGAAGCCGTGAGGCTGAAGATCCCAGGGCAGAATTAAAAGCAGTCTGTGGATGTACAGAGGGTGGCATGTGCTGGTTTTTATTCTCCTTCTCTGTGACCCAGCACAAAAGCCCATTTTGAAGGAGTGGAGAAAAGAGATTCAGACATCAGGCTGGTACTACAAGCAAGTGCTCTAAATGTTCTCAGGTGTTTGCAGAGTAACTGGTGGGTATGCACGTGGGTCCAGGAAGGTCTGTTAAAGTGGGGAAAGCATAATTCTGCGGCAGCAATGGCCAGTTTATTAGAAACAATCAACAGAGAAAGCAAGCCATGTTCAAATAAAAGCAAAGAGACACAAGTCCAGGTTATGATGTGGATAGATGTGCTGCAGGAGTGGTGGAGACCGTATGAGGATGGAGGACACCTGCGGACGTGGGAACAGGCTGCATACAGCATATCCTGCCATGCTGAAAAAGACCCGAGGATGGGTCCGACACCCACTGAGCACTGAGAGCAGGCACCAGCCTTTGCCAATTACGTTCGTATGTGTGTTGCTCTTATATGATCTAATTTTCAAAGATATTTTTTTGAAAGTGCTATATTGGAGATCCCAAATAGATTATAATCAGGAGTGGCTCTGCTCACTGCAAGATGCTAATCTTTAACCAGGATGGAGGGCATCTTGGGAAGTAAACAGCCGGTTAACCTACTTCTCCAAATTGAAAGACCAGGCTGGAAAACAGGAAACCTAGCTTTTCTCTACATCTATTAACCATTTCAATCAGTGAGCGATACTGAGGGATTCTCCACAGGAAGTTAATTCTGACAGTCACCAACACATTCTCAGGGGGATCTCGGTCATCCATATGATCAGTAGTTTGCTCACTACATCATACAAGAGTGACTTACATTCAAACAACTTGTCATATACAAAATAAGGGATGTACTGGGCCCTCCAGGTTTCCCGTTGGACCTGGTAATGCTGGTGGTCAATGGGGGCTTATATTAGACTATGACCTATTAGAGGTTGTAAGCCTCTACTTTTTATTAGAATGGTAAATAATTTATACTAAATATCAGGTGAATTATTGATGAAACTTGAAATCAGTTACTATAATCATGACAGAGGATAATTTCAGTTCAGTTCAGTCACTCAGTCATGCCCGACCCTTTGCAACCCCATGACTGCAACAAGCCAGGCCTCCCTATCCATCACCAGCTCTCGGTATCTACCCAATCATCTCCACTGTGTCGCTGCAGAACATAAAACATATTTATTCAACATACGGGTCTCCATAACATCTTATGAAAAACCCAAACAAACTTTTTGGCCAACCCATTTGCTAATTTTCTATTAATATTATTTATATTAAAAATGCATAAGAATCTCACAAACAGGCTTGAGAGAAGACTTTTCCAGAAAGTGGCTGAAGCTCTCTATTTGGGAGTGCTAGTCCCCGTACCCCATGTGGAATTTCCCATGAAGATCACGGGAGAGCTGAAATTTAGTCCTATGTCTGCTTGGGAGCATTTCACTATGGCAGACTGATACTGGTCTCTCAACAGCCAATCCCCCCTTCTTTTTCAGAATAGACCTCTCCCTACCACCAAGTTTCAACTGATCTTATGCACTGAGTATTTGTTTTCTCCCAAAACTCAGATGCTGGAATACTAACCCCATGGTGATGACATTAGGAGGTGGAGCCATTGTGAGCTGATGAATAATGAAGGTGGAGCCTTCAGGAATAGGGTTTGTGTCCTGATAAAAGGGACCCCAGAGAGCTGCCTCACCTGCCCCCAGGAACGGACAGAGTTGAAAGTCAGCCATCTGGAAGAGAACATCACCAGAGCTGGACTGCACTGGCTCCTGATCTCAAACTTCCAGCCTCCAGAATTGGGAGAAATCAGTTCACATTGTTCACAAGCCACCCAGTCCATGACACCCTGATACACCAGCCTGGATTGACAAAGACAGCTGAGCATATGGCCACATGGAGAGGGTCATCTGACTCCATCTCTCTTAAAAATAGGGAAGGAAGGATGATGAAGTTGAGAGCAGGCAGATGTGATGGGGAGGGAATGGGGACCAGCAGAGTCCTCACGAGGGAGCACCCACCCTCTGCCCTATCTCTCTACAGGTCAGGACAGGGATGGGAGGAAGGGCCACCTGAGTAAGTAACATGGAACAGAGCCATCTGCCCAAGCTGGACTTCCTCCTCACTCTAAACTGTCGCATTAGGGAGATAAGGAATCTTCTTTCCCAGCCTGAGCCACTGTATTTTGTAGTCTTTTTGTTACAAGAGTTTGGTCTATGCCCTATAAAAATACAATAACCTGACAATTGTAACCCCTGTGAAATGTATTGTTTTTCCTAGTGTGCCATGATTCTGGACATATATGAAACTGATTTTCCTACCAGACTATAAAACACAGATCAGGAAACTTCTGATTGATTATGTCATGAACAGATCTGAGAACAGTGCCTTACTTGGCTCTGCTTAGTAAATGCTAATCCTCATGTTCACAAAATAAATAAGTGTTTGGGAGTTTTGTAACATATCATTTCCTGATGATTTATGATGACAGCCATCTTCATCTGGACATAGAATAATGGAAATAGAAGCTCCTTCAGCATCTGTTTATCTGCAGCAACAACTATTTGGAAAGGATGTATTTAAGTGCACTGCAATATATAGAATGCACATGTATCTGTACCCTTCACTCTGTGATTTCTCCTTTAAATACACAGAGGTATTAAGAGACATCAACAATTTCCATTCAGAACTATGCTTGGTGTATTATTAGATGATGACAGAACATGGCCATCTACTTAAAAATGGCTTGAAGAAAGGATAACTCATACACTCAACTAGTTTTCTTGTCCAGTGGCTGAATAAAATTAGTTTGGAAAATAAGATTATTTAACTAAAATGAATAGAAGCTCAACAATTTCCATAGCACCACTGCTGTTATCAATGTTTTCTTCTCTAGTAACTTGCCCTCAGCTAAAAATAGGTCCCTATAACTACAAACTGTATAATCCTATTAATTGATCTAATATAGCTTGTAAACACATTAATTATTCTAAAATCATATCAGATCAGCTTTGTGAAGAGACAACATTCTGAATATAATATATGCAATACCTATATAAATTACTCCCTATAACTAAAGGTCAAAATGAGCTCATATTTAAAAATAACCTCAAGAATTGTAATGGATGTAAAGTGTTAGTAGAAAAATATGAAAACAGAAAGAATTCAATATAACTTCAGATGCCACCAAAATAATGATACCGGAATTTTCATGTATTAGTAAAAATCACCATGCATTAGTTGGAGATAAAAATGTGTTGTGATAGACAACTAATTTGCCTTGGCTATTTAATGTATAAATAAATAAAAGCTTTAGAAAAAATGATCAATAAATGTTATTTCTATCTGAAATAACTAACACTGAATAAACATATGACTGATTTAAAAAGCATAATGTTTTTACTATGCTAGTTTATATAAGCTTTAAAAAATAGTAAATTTAGTAAAGCAGTAAAAATATAAACATAGCAAAATAGTAAAATATAGGTTTCATAAATATAGTAAAGACCTGAGGGATAAAGAATTGATATTGAAAGAAAGTTGACTGAAGTGAAATGTCAAGATGAAAAAGAGACTTGGTTAAAAACTAAAGTAAAAGAATTCAGTAAACCCAAAGAGACAATAAAGTAATTAAAATTTGCAAAAAAAAAAAGAATTGATATTTAAGCTTTTAAATAAAAAATGCAAATATATGTACTTATTCTGCCTGAATTTCTCTCCCCGAACCCCGCCACCCTCAAAAGCCTTCCTTTCAGACCATACAGATTTTCTCTTGTAAAATGTGAACTGAGCCGTGTGATCTCTGCTTTGATATTGGAGAACTGCTAATTACTTCTGTTATTAGTCGGAAAGGAAGCAGCTGAGGCTTGGGAAGAGAACCAAAGAGGAGGATGAGTCAGAAGGAGAGAGGGCTTTTGCCCTGAGAAACAGACAGTGAGGAGAAAGCTGGAAGAAGGTCAGCCTGGTCACAGGAACTTCCCAGGGCTTATCAGGGGTGGATCGTGGGTGGGGGTGAGCATCCCTGAGGACAGGAAAGCCGTGTTACAGGGGAGGGGACCGAGTAAAGGCGAATCCCTCCCCACGGAAACAAAATGAAGCGCCCTCATCCTCACACCATTCTCATGTTCTCTTCACTGGGCGCCACCCAGGGATCCAAGACACGGAGCACCATGCATTGCGCGATCGGTGCGAACACTGGAAGGGCAGAGATTACTCATTTATTTAGGCAACTGGACAGAAAGGGAAAATAGGAGCCACTCTTTCCTGGTGCATTAGACATGCGCCATAACAAAATAATATGTTAGCTTCTCACTGAGTGTGAAGGACAATGATAGGACTAGCCTCCACTAAGCGAAGGAATCAAAAGAAAATCAATCCCAACATACTCATTATGATCAATTTACGATGTGCAAAATGCCAGCTGCCTATGATTTGTTTATTGTGTTATCTTTGCTATCTTTGGGCTTCCCTTGTTGCTCAGCTGGTAGAGAATCCACCTGCAATGAGGGAGACCTGGTTTCAATCCCTGGGTTGGGGAGATACCCTGGAGAAGGAAAAGGCTACCCACTCCAGTATTCTGGCCTGGAGAATTTCATGGACAGTCCTTGGAGTCTCAAACAGTTGGATGTGACTGAGAGAATTTCGCTCACTTACTGTTTTATTATTGTGAATATAAATACACAAGATGGGCTTTGGCAGGATCCCGGGCTCACTCCAGGGCTTTTCCCCATAAAGCAGGAGTTCCCTCAGCCCCAGTCCTCCTACACGAGCACTGGTGGGAGCCCTGCTCTGTGGATGGAAATGGAGTCGTCTTAAGTGATGAACACGACCATGGAATTCTCCCTCCACAGGCAAGGATTCTTCAACTTGGAAATAATGAAAATTAGAAGTGATAAAAACTAGAAGAAATGAGCAATAATAATAAAGCACAGAAATGACTGTCAGTCTGAAAAGAACCCTTTCTGTCTGTAAAGTTTACACAGCCCAGTACAAAAATGTATAAGATTCCCAATGCTCTTAGATTCAGATTTTCAATGATCTTAGCCTTGTTCTTTACCAAATGAATTGTTCTCTGACCAACTTAGCTCTTAAGGTATTCAATATCTGAAACAGTGTTGATCTGCTTTGCAGATGGTTATCTTCACTAATCAAAGTTACTTTTGATGACACTTCAGTTTAGAAGAAATGTACATTGTACATTACGAAGTCAGGTTTTTTTTTTTGTAACTCAACAACTTCTGAGTGCACTGGCAAAGTTAACAAATTAATGAATTATCCATTAATTACTAAGACATTCTTGATCGCCCTTAATTACTGTAGTCAGGATGCAGACCTGCCAGGGCTGGGTGAGGAGAGACCCCAGGCTACAGGAGATGTCTACACGGCCCCGATTCCTCCAGCACAGTAAATGCAGCAACACAACAGATGTCGGCATCCCACGTGGACACCTCTAGATAGCATGTCCCAGGGTGGAGAGCAAGGAACATTGTCATTTGACCTTTTTCTTTTTTTTCTTAATAAGTCAGCGGGCAGTGAGGCAACCTAGCTGTACTTAAACAGTCATAAGCTGTACTTAATAAGTACTTAAAGAGCAATACTTAAACAGATTAACAAGATTCAGAAAGAAGTCAGAGATCCATGAAAACAAACAGGCTACAAATACATGTATAGCAGCAGGTCATTCAAAACAGGGAAACTATTTTAGATCACCTGCTGCATTTATATAAATATTACTGACAGTGTCCACTTTCTGAAACATATTCCCTTGGCATTTCATGGTATACACCCAGGACCTGACGTTCAAGCTCTAGGAGGAGTGCTTTTTAGATTTGGATGTTGTGGTCAGTGCATGGAAGTGTAGCTTTCTAGAACTGATCAGTGATGTCATCATCACAGAAAAACGTCATGTCTGATCAACATCTTAAAGAGATGGGAATACCAGACCACCTGACCTGCCTGAGAAATCTGTATGCAGGCCAGCAAGCAACAGTTAGAACTGGACATGGAACAAAAGACTGGTTCCAAATAAGGAAAGGAGTACATCAAGACTATAAACTGTCACCCTGCTTATTTAACTTTTATGCAGAGCACATCATGAGAAACTCTGGACTGGATGAAGCACAAGCTGGAATCAAGATTGCTGGGAGAAATATCAGTAACCTCAGATATGCAGCTGACACCACCCTTATGGCAGAAAGTGAAGAAGAACTAAAGAGTCTCTTGAAAGTGAAAGAGGAGAGTGAAAAAGTTGGCTTAAAGATCAACATTCAGAAAACTAAGATCATGGCATCTGGTCCCATCACTTGAATGGCAAATAGATGGGAAAACAGTGGAAACCATGGCTGACTTTATTTTTCTGGGCTCCAAAATCACTGCAGATGGTGACTGCAGCCATGAAATTAAAAGACGCTTACTCCCTTAGGAGAAAAGGTATGACCAACCTAGATAGCATATTAAAAAGCAGAGATATTACTTTGCCAACAACAGTCTGTCTAGTCAAAGCTATGGTTTTTCCAGTAGTCATGTATGGATGTGAGAGTTGAACTATAAAGAAAGCTGAGTGCTGAAGAACTGATGCTTTTGAACTGTGGTGTTGGAGAAGACTCTTGAGAGTCCCTTGGACTGCGAGGAGTTCCAACCAGTCCCTCCTAAAGGAGATCAGTCCTGGGTGTTCATTGGAAGGACTGGTGTTGAAGCTGAAATGCCAATACTTTGGCCACCTGATGCAAAGAGCTGACTCATTGGAAAAGACCCTGATGCTGGGAAAGATTGAAGGTGTGAGGGAGAAACGAGACAACAGAGGATGAGATGGTTGGATGGCATCACTGACTCAATGGACATAAGTTTTAGTAAACTCCAGGAGCTGGTGATGGACAGGGAGGCCTGGTGCGCTGCAGTCCACGGGGTCATGAAGAGCTGGACACGACTGAGGAACTGAACTGAACTGATCAATGTGGTCGCATCCAACAAACAAGGCTCCCTTTGGATATCCTGTAACATCTGTATTCATTGCCAAATCATAGATGCTATCTCCTCATGTGCTTTATGTGTTGAAGTCCTATCACATGAGATGACAACTCACATATAGATACACAGTTATTCATATAGAATGCTGAAGAACATACTGCTAAAATATTGATCATTACTAAAACTGATTGTCTTATGTAAAAGCTATTAACAACATTCAAGTATATAAAGAAGTAAAGTGACAGATAGTCTATATGCATCTTAAGGGGTTTCCCTGGTAAAGAATCTGCCTGGCAGTGCAAGGAGATGCGAGAGACATGTGTTTGATCCCTGGAGTGGGAAGATCCCCTGGAGGAGGAAATAGCAACTCACTTCAGTATTCTTCCCGGGATTATTCCATTGACAGCAGAGCCTGGCAGGCTACAGTCCATGGGGTTGCAAAGAGTTGAACACAACTGAGCAGCTGAGCATGCACACACACACACACACACACACACACATGCACACACACACACACACACACACACACACATGTTAAGATACATTATATTAGCCAGACAACTTAAAAGTTATATATGAGCCCATGTATGTGCATGCTAAATTGCTCCTGTCGTGTCCAGCTCTTTGTGATGCTATAGACTACAGCCCAGCAGGCTCCTCTGTCCATGGGATTCTCCAGGCAGGAATACTGGAGTGGGCTGCCGTGCCGTACTCCAGGGGATCTTCCTGACACAGGGATTGAACCCGAGTCTCTCAGGTCTCCTTCATTGGCAGGTGGGTTCTTAACCACTAATGCCGCCTGGGAAGCCCTTATGAGCCGATACAGGGTGACTAAAAATTCAAATAATACCAACCTAAAGAACCATATAGAAGATAGTGAATCTATAATACATGACTGGCATGTAGTATGCACTCTGTAAATATTCATGAAGCAAAAAAAAAAAAAAAGTAAGGTAGTTGTATGCGCCACGTTCTTGCTGCTGCTGCTAAGTTGCTTCAGTCGTGTTCGACTCTATGTGACACCATGGACGGCAGCCAACCAGGCTCCCCCATCCCTGGGATTCTCCAGGCAAGAACACTAGAGTAGGTTGCCATTTCCTTCTCCGATGCATCAAAGTGAAAGTGAAACTGAAGTCACTCAGTTGTGTCCGACTCTTAATGACCCCATGGACTGCAGCCCACCAGGCTCCTCCGTCCATGGGATTCTTGGCACATTCTTAGCCTCAAACAAAATGCTTTTTAAGAGCTAGACATTAATCTGCAAGTGTCTGTCGGCCCTTGCAGTGTGCTGCAGTTAAGGATCTTTCTTAGATCCCTGTGACACGCCCGTGAACATAACAGAGGCTGCCCTTCTGCGTTTACATTTCCCCAGGGAGGGCCAGACCTAGAATAACACAGTCCCAGTAAGTAAACTGTACGACTCCAAGTGTTAGAAATGTTCAGTGCTGCTACTTTTAAACTTCATCACTTATCTAAATAAGTCATCTTTATTAAAATTGAATTAGACATAATACAACTTTCAAGAACTAATTTCTCTGAGAGTACTTTGTATCTTGTAAGAATGAATCAGAAGTTGAAGAGAATCCTGCCATGTCAGCATTTCACAAGTAGGGGACACCCCACATCATTACCCCTGATATCGGTGACAAGTCATCTTTGAGTCAGACTTAATAAAACCATGAAGCATTACACACAGAGAGGATATGCGTTAGGAAAGTGGCAGTCCTTAAAAAATGATCCAGCACGTCTGCCACTCACTGACAGCACACCCTACTGGTCTCCACAAATGTGAAACATGAATTCGGAAGCTCTCGGGTGGCTCAGGGTGCGGGAAAAATGTTGCTTCTGTACTGATTGTGCAGTTCAAACTTATTCTGGTTGCCAGAAGTTGTCCCCAGGTCTCTTGGCAGACCTCCACAACCCCCTACCCCCGCCCCATCCCTGACTCCCAGAAGATGCTTATTAACCCGCAGGCCTTCTTCACAATTTATATCAGAGCTTAGCAGTTTCCTGGGTTGTCTTCTAAGTATTAAGGAGGTGGAAAACAAACATCTGTGTGTGGATTTTCTGTCTCATAGAACAGCCCCCACATGCTCAGGGACAAGACAGGACAAGCCATGCTCTGAGCTCATTTGTGGAAGGACATAAAAACGGAGCACCCTCTTCAGGAGTTTCACCCCAAGCTATAAAACCTAGCGGCCTGACCTGCAGCTGGCTGGAGGCTAACGTGCCTGTAACTGAGCCACCACACGGCTGCTCAGAGCCCGCCCTCTGCCCTTGCTCCTGGACCACCAGCATGTGAGCCCCCGAGGAAGCACATATTCAGGCTAAGGGAAACATCACTGACTCTGAAAGAGGCTGCTCCTTAAGATCTCATATCATCGCTTGTTCACACTCAGCTCCTCTCGACATATTTGAGGTATTTAGCTAAAGGGAATTATTCCTAATAACATTAAGAGATAGTGAAGGAGAGCAAAGATGCTTCCCTGGGAGCAGTGTTTTATTGATTCTCTTCATTAAATTAGAAAGTCATGTAAGGAATCAAATTTTCTAAGGAAGCTGCATTGTGTGATGGGAGATCAATATTATAAGGCCTTTTCTAAGAAAAAAATACATATGATATAAAATACATATTTTTGAAATAAAAAAATAATCCTAAGTCTCTTAAATAGTATATCAAATCATATGAAACTGAAAGTCGTTCAGTCATGTCCAACTCTTTGCAACCCTATGGACTATCCAGTCCATGGAATTCTCCAGGCCAGAATACTGGAGTGGGTAGCCTTTCCTGTCTCCAGAGGATCTTCCTGACCCAGGGATTGAACCCAGGTCTCCCACATTGCAGGTGGATTCTTTACTAGCTGAGCCACCAGGGAAGCCCATCAGATCATGTATTTTCTCATTATACGTCAGCATGAAATTGCGTTTTGCACACATATGTGCTTAGTTGTTTCACTGTGTCTGACTCTTTGCAACCACATGAACTGTAGCCCACCAAGCTCCCTCTGTTCATGGGATTTTCCAGGCAAAAACCTGGAGTGGGTTGCCATTTCTTCCTCCAGGGCATCTTCTCAACTGAGGGATGGAACACAAGCCTCCTCTGTCACTAGCATTGGAAGGCAGATTCTTTACCACTTAGCCACCTGGGAAGCCCCCAAATCATGTTTAGGTTAACTTTAATTAGTTACAACTAGCCAAGATGAAATAAATCTCTTTGCTTCTGTGATCTGTATATAGCCAAACTTCAGCAAGAAATGTATTTTTAAAATGAATATTTTTGTCCAAAATGATTTTTTTTAATGAATGGGCAAAACTGATGCCTGCAAAAAAAAATTTCTAAATACATATAGGCATATATATATATATATATCCATTGCATGAGTGATGCCACCCTGCCATCTCATCCTCTGATGCCCTCTTCTTCTGGAGATGCATCCTTGCATAGGAGCTTCAATGCACATGAACTTGGGCAAATTTAGAGAGATGGTAGATGGTGATGCCTGGTGTGCTTCAGTCTATGAGGTCACAAAGAGTCAGACATGACTGGGCGACTGCACAATATATATAAGCTTATATATATATATATATATATATATATATATAAGCAATATATATAACAAGCCCCTACGCCACCTTCACTCCAGTCAAGACAAAATTACAGGCCTTCTTGGAACTGGCTCTTACTTTACCCCAGATTGGGGGTCTTTGTGTGAATTCCCCTGAAGCCAATAATCCCACTGTGAGTGGGGCTACATTCTTTTCCCCTGTTTCTGGTTTCCATACATAAGGCATTGTACTCACATCCTTTTGCTTACGTGTGTGCGTGCTAAGTCATTTCAGTCATGTCCGACTGTGCAACCCCATGGACTGCAGATTGTCAGGTTCTTCTGTCCATGGGCTTCTCCAGGCAAGAAAACTGGAGTGGGTTGTCATGCCCTCCTCCAGGGGGTCTTCCTGACCCAGAAATCGAACCTGTGTCTCTTACATATACCTGCACTGGCAGGAAGGTTCTTTACCACTAGTGCCACCTGGGGAGCCCCATCATTTTGCTTAGTTTGCATCAAATCCACATATGTGGTTCAGTTTAAAAATCCTGACATGATTATTAAAATATACTAGAAAAATGATAAAGATTATAATGCAGTTATGAATGAAAAATACTCGCTGCCATGTCCATAGACAGAGGATGCTGCGGCCATCAGTAACTAGAGCGGCCCTGATAGTGCACACGAGGAGACTCAGAACAGAACCAGAGCTCCCTCATCACCATCAGACACCGCAGCCACCCACCCACGGCGCACCCTGAGAAGACTCAGGATGAGAACGCCCAGGATGCTGGTCCCAGAGCGCTGAGATGTGCACAGAGGAGTGTTTCAGTGAGCCCAGACTCCTGCATCTTCCCCAGCATGAGAAAGTGCTACATTCCTTGCAATCTCTGGTTTTCTTTAATTAGCGGTAATCTTTTGATTTGAATATCTGATTCATTGGGAAAAGACGCTGATGTTGGGAAAGACTGAGGGCAGGAGGAGAAGGGGGTGACTGAGGATGAGATGGTTGGATGGTATCACTGGCTCAAGGGACATGAGTATGGCCAAACTCCAGGAGACAGTGAAGGACAGGGAAGTCTGGCACTGCAGCTCATGCGGTTGCAGAGTTGGACATGACTTAGTGACAGAACAATAACAATCTTCTGATGTTCTGTCTACCTGCCCTTTGTTGCAAAATCTCTTATATATCCTGACTCCTGCCACCACCCCTCTCCCATCAGACCAGTCTCTCAGTTAGCTGAGATGCTGTGTCCTGTCTTCAGACCTCAGTTTTATCCACTTGATAAAAATTAATTCTCAGTTTTGTTTGTGCATCTTTTTCAGCTGACAGTTATTCCAAAATAGAAAAACAGTGATGATTTTAAAATGTTATTCCATAGTATAAGTTTCTATATTTTTCCTTTTTAAATCACATTTTACTGACACGACTTAGATAAAACACTCCAGTGATACTAACCATTCAAAACATCGCATGAAAGCCAACAGCCCAAAACACATAAACAACTAGAGAGCAGTTAACATTTCAAGAGTTGTTGACTCTGTTTGGAAATATGTCTCCATGGTCCTTAATAGACGATTGAACTTTTGAATATGAGCCAGAATATGGCTAGTGTTCATCAAAGTCATGGATAGTTAGCAAGAGTTTATGGCCCTAAACTCTTAAAAATTTTTTGTTTGGCAAACTGCTGGAGAATAACTGAATCTATGTAATAAAGAGCTTTGCTTTTGTTTTAATGAGTGTGCATTATCTATACAAAGGTCGTAACAGTGATTCAAGATGCAGTTTTAACAACTTTATGTTATCTGACAATAACTCATCTTTTTTCCATCACTAGAAAATGTTCTCCTACTCAAGTGCTGACTAACATAGGACCCATGGAAGAAGTGTAGAAATTATACCAGGCAACTCCTTTAGGCCAAGACTCTATAAATGGCAGCATTTCCATATGAACAGGTATGGGGTGCCCTAGTCCTGTGACAGAATATGTAAATTAAAACACACAGGTGGTCAACCATCTATTCCAAATTCTTCACAGAAGAAACCATGGCCTCTGTACTCTAGTTTCATCTGTGCTTATGCTGAGTTGCAACTTAAAACTCAGAAGGATTTAATGAGCTACAATTGGAAGAAAAACATCCCAGGAATGAAGCCCTATAATAATCTGATTTAGAGGCTCCAGAATCTGACCTCTACTTACTCCTTGGAAATCAAAAATATTCCCAATTAAAAAGAGATAGGTTATGTCACCAAACACACACGTGCTACATACTTTGGGACATAAAACAAATAGTGTTCTTACAAAATAGCTGGATGGATGAGCATTTAGTTTCTATGGAATATATCTTTAGATCTAGGAACCTCTTCCTAGACTGTCTTCTTTGAGAAGAGTTGTTGTTTAGTGGCTAAGTCATACTCGGTCATGTCCAACTCTTTTGCAACCCCATGGACTGTAGCTCACCAAGTCTCTTCCATGGGATTTCCCAGGCAAAAATACTGGAGTGGGCTGCCATTTCCTTCTCCAGGGGATTGTCCCAACCCAGGGATCAAACCCACATCTTCTGCACTGCAGGCACAATCTTAACTGCTCAGCCAGCAGAGACGTGCTTAAGAAAAATACGTAGAGGGGGAAACAATGGTGCATGGGGGAAGGAGCACTGGATGGTTCTGGAAATTCATTGGCCTCCTCCAACTCAGGTAAAGAATAGAAGAGGGGAAAGGGCATTCCCTTCTCTCCCATTCTGATGGTTCACCTGGGAGACATAGACTTCCTCTCGCCCCAGGAGCTCTCCCCACACAGCCCTGTGTCAAGTCAGAAAGGACTCCACAAGAAAATGAGGGAATAAGCAGAGAAACAGGGGACTCATTTGCAAAAATGATAGTAAAGTTGCTGTGTGTGTGCATCCTCGAAGCCTGAGCACACGAGTGTCCCCAGTCTGGGATGCTAGCTTTACAGTCTCTGCGTACCTTTCACCTCTCCTGAGAAACTGGTTCGATCATTAGTCTTAAGCATATCTTCTTTCCTCCTCTGTCCATGGTTCCCGCCGCTCCTGAGAGGCCTCCCCTCATTATCCACACAGCCTTAGCTTATCTGTGGCTCATATCTGCTGTTTCCTGCCTCTAGCTTCCAGACTTCCCTGGTGGCTCAGTGGTAAGAGATCTGCCTGCCAGTGCAGGAGATGCGGGTTCAATCCCTGGGTCGGGATGATCCCCCGGAGAAGGAAATGGCAACCTATTCCAGTACTCTAGTCTGGGAAGAAAACTGTCCTCTATCATGAAAGGAGCCTGGCAGGTTACAGTCCATGGAGTCACAAAAAGTTGGATACAACTTAGCAACTAAACAACAACCACCTCCAGTTTTCATCATATATGCATAATTCTAAATCTCATAGAACATAGGCAGCGGATGGTATGTCCCTGCAATTTCACAGGACATGGCAGAGAACCTTGCTCATGAGCTACCCAATAATATTTGTCAAGTAAATGGTGTGAACATTAATTAATCTATTGACTTGACAGCCAACATATTGGATGTACTCCTAACTGTACCTGCCTGAAATTTGACCATTAAAGATTCATTAGATGAGGTGGTGACTGTCTTTTTAATGTAATTATGCCCAGAAGGGAAATGTACTATATTAGTAACCATTAACAATTCTGTGAATTAGTCTGTTGCTTATCAGAGCAAGGGCATTTCTACTCTTTCCAAAATGAAAACAGATGATAGTATATTTCAACCTTTTGGGGGCGGGTGGGGGAGGAAGAAGACATACTTTATATAAATTCTAGCAAATTCAGAAGGAGATAAAGAGGAAATTAAAGCTCCATCTATTTTCCAAGGAAAAACACAACAGAAACACACAATTAGGACAATTCTAGATCACCATTAGTTGAGTGCAGGACCACATAGAATAAAAGGTTATAACAGCACTGTATTTTGAAACAAATGACAAATATTATTTATATTTCACGAATACCCTCAGGTAAGAGATATAATTAATCTAACAATGTTATTCCATATCGGAGATAGAAGTGAGACTGCAAGAGTTGTTAATTTTGCATTTGATGAAATTCAGGTATTATGAGGTTGGATCTTTAAAGGCTAGACATGAAAAAGTAGATGAAGGCTACCCAAGGCCCCTTTCCTGGTATGTGTTATATGAGGCTGAAGAGAAAGCCTGAGCTCTGGGTGAGACACTACCCTTAAATTTTGAATTCATAGAACTAATATTTTTCTACAGGACATAAAAATGTTCAGGAGAGATAATTACAAAAAGTAGAATTCCAGCCAAGAAAGACTTTTTCCAACTCACTGCATACTAAATTTTTGTTAAGAATGATTTCAAGTCAGATGTAATTCAGAGAATTTGAAAGTGATTATTGAATTGAAGTAGATTATTGCTGTATATTTTATATTAGTCTTTCTTCACATAAAATAAATGAGTTGTTTAATTTTTGAATTTTAAATTCAGAAATGATTAAATTTATTGAAAATATTTTATACTACTTTTTCTGGGGATATTTATATGTAACTAAAATCATGAATAATTTTAATAATATTATTATCACTTATTAATTTACTCACTCAAACCTACCAGATGAATAAAACACAAACCCTCTATTTTGTCACATGAAGTATTAGAACCTCCAGCTTAGATAACATGTACTTTTGATCATATTTCATGTTATAGTTTGGATAATTTATTCTGTGCATGTTTTTTCCTGTAAAAAAATAATTCTTAAAAATGGATGTAAGTCTGACCCATTATTTCTGGAGAAGCAGAGAAAGGTTTATATAAGGATATACAAGATTCTTTTAGGAAAAGTGTAGCAAAAAGGAAGAACAATTCTTGTAAGTAGATTAAAAAGGCAGAAAATGAAGACTCTGCAAAGTTCGCTCTGTTTGGAAAGGGGTAAAGGGTAGGTATGCGTCCCTTGAGGAAAGTCCTGAGGCCATTGTGGGGCCAGAGGTCAAATCACAAAGGAACTTCTTTGTCACTCCACGGAGGATGAATTTTATTTTGTGTTGGGAATTTAAGACAGAGAAGGGATAAAAACTAGGATGTATGGAAAGCTAATTCTCTATATATTTAGAAAAAATATTTATACAATATAATTTGTAACGTAAGACAAATCACCTCTATAGAGACAATACTGATAAATTTTTTAAAAAGAAAAAATATAAAAACTTGAATGCTATATTCCTAGAGCTACTGGACTTTTCCAATGAGCTGTGCACAACGATTTTAGTAAGCATATCCAGCTTATATGCGCTTACTCAATCAGAATATTTATGTTTGTAAAGTTAAAAGGACAGAAAAGATAAGTACTCTTATATAGTTGGTATAAATATACTTTACTAAAAGTTACACACAAAAACTGTACATGTAATAAAATAGGTATAATAAACCAACAATTGTTATAGTTCTGTTGAGAGCTGGTTTTGAAAGGTTTACAATATTCATTTTCTCCTTTGTATACTGAATGACTCGAAAAGATAATAAAGTTGATTTCCACTTAGTCTACTTTTTATTCTTTCCTTCTTATGGATAGCTTACTTTTTCCTAAAAATAGTCTTACAGGGATTTTTAATTTACTCTTTTTTATTTACTGAAGGAAAATAGCACAACCTTGCCAAGGAGAAGAGTGCAAAGATACCCTATGAGCGGACGCATAAACCCTCCTACTGGGGAGGAAACACAAACTCTGTCACAGAAGAAAGTCAGTCTGAAATTTTTGTAGAGTAAGACTATTTGCTTTTTAAAAATAAAGTCTTACATAGGCGGACCCGAATGTCCATCAGAAGGTTATTTCTCATCACTTGTAAACACCAGAGGGATGTGAACACAGCTTCAGCGCTGGGGTGGTAGGCAGTACTGGGTGGTAGGACCACAGGTTTTTCGCTTTAACAATTTCTAAGTAGCCTGATAGTCACTAACAACTGATAACATATTTTTATTGCCCATCCCTTCCCATGCATGGGTATCAGCTTTGCTTCACCCTGGATCTACCCTGATTAATATTCTATGACCAGCTGGTCCTTCACACTCACTGACATCATCTTGCACTGTGGCTATTAATATTAGACTCGCCCTATTGTATTGTAATATTACACCCATCTTTGTTTCTCCCAACTAAACTCTATGATCTCTCAGGTCAAGGGCACCGCCTATTTCACTTGTAGACTTTCAATTCCTCTTCCAGTGTCTAATACATGAGTAAATACTAAAAAAAAAAAAAAAAAAGTCAAACAGGTATAGGGATGAAGGCATCTGTGAAAAACTAATGCCTTAACCAATAGTTCTGTTTTTCTGCCACCTTCTATTCACTTCAGCTCAGTTCAGTCTCTCAGTCGTGTCTGACTCTTTGCGACCCCATGAATCGCAGCACGCCAGGCCTCCCTGCCCATCACCAACTCCCGGAGTTCACTCAGACTCACGTAGATGTGCATTATTTTCTTCCTTCTTGTCGTCTCAGTTTTAGTTTCTGTTTTTCCTTTCCTGCCTTCTTTTGGAATGCTTGAATATTTTTTTAAGAGTTTCATTTTAATTAACGTATTCACATATGTTCTCGCGTTATTCCGTGTTTGCCGTAGGAATTACAATGAACATCCTTGATTTTGAGTCTTCTTGGAGTCGCTGCTGCTGCTGCTGCTGCTGCTGCTGCTAAGTCGCTTCAGTCGTGCCGACTCTGTGCGACCCCACAGACGGCAGCCCACCAGGCTTCGCCGTCCCTGGGATTCTCCAGGCAAGAACACTGGAGTGGGTTGCCATTTCCTTCTCCAATGCATGAAAGTGAAAAGTGAAAGTGAAGTCGCTCAGTCGTGTCCGACTCTCAGCAACCCCATATTTCAACTTTATAGCAAATGCGATTGCGTATGCACTGCCTTTACCCCCACTTTCTTGTGTGTGTTTTGCTGTGGTTATCATACACTTTCCGACTACATGCATTTCTAATCCCCAAAAACAAATGCAGAAATATTTGCTTCAAAATGTCTTACATATTTTATTAAATAAATTAATAAAATATGTTTTTCTTTCCAACCAAGATATTTACCATTTATAGTTTTTTTTTTTTTTCCTCTACTGAAGATTTGAGTTTCTCTTTTATTTAAGAGTTGAGTTTCTGTCTTATTTTTCTTAGGCTTAGAAAACTTGTTTTAGTATTTCTTATACTGCAGGTCTGCTGGTGACAAATTTTCTTAGTTTTCTCTCATTTTCTCTATATTGTGACCTCATTCTTAAGGGATATTTTCACGGAGCTTGGCTGACAGTTATTTTTTTGTTTTGCCTTGCTTTCAGCGCTTGAAAGATCGTGTTTCACATGGATAGTCTTCATTGGTTTGATGTAAAGTCAGCAGTAATTCAAATTGCTGTGCCCTGCACATAATGCCATTTTGCAACAGCAGCTTTCAAGAATTTCTCTCTGGTCTTCAGCAGTTTGTCGATGCTGGGTCCAGTATGGCTTGCTTGTAGTTAGCTTTTTTTCAGTTTACTGAGCATCTTGGACCTCCAGTTTTGCCAAATTTGAAAAATTTCAACCATTATTATTTCGAAAGATCACCTCTCCCAGTCTTTCCCTTCTCTGCTTATGTTATTCCAGTTATAATTGTGTTAGATATTCTTACAATGTTTAACAGCACTCTGGTGCTCTGTTTTCTTAGTTTGGTTCTTTGAGGTTTGTTTTATTTATAACCAGTTATTTTTTTATTTTTTCCACGTTAGGTAATTTCTGTTGTCTACCTTCAGATTAACAGACGTATATGCCATTTTCATCCTGCTAGTTCCTTCAGTAAACATATTTTTCATTTCAGATATTTTATTTTCCAGTGCTTGAATTTTAACTTGGTTCTTATTTTATATTTCTGTTTCTCTGCAGAGGTTCCCAGCATTTTCCAACAAAAGTAACGATTCCTTTCCTTCTTTTGACCTAGTTAAAACAGTTGCTTTAAATTATTACGTTTATTCTATTATCTGGATTCTACTAAGCTTATCAGTGGTTTACCTTATTTTTATTTTTCTCTTAAAATTGACTTTAAAACTGGATTTCTTTTTTTCTTTAAAACATAGTATTTTGGGTAATTTTTCATGGTTTCTGGAATTATGAAGTTTTTTTTTTTTTGAAAACTGTGGAGTCTGCTATATTCTTACAAAAAATGTTGATGCACTTTTTGTTTTCTTTTATTTTTGTGTTTTTTTTTTCAAGGAGTAGGTCTTTATATTTTGTTGTTATTTATTTATTTATTTATTAAGCCAATGATTAACTTGGTTGGAATCAAACTGAAAACTCTGCTCTTAAAGGGAAGTGGGGGTGGGGTGGGGTGGGAGGGCGCAGGTTCAATCCCAGGAGAGCTCTTACACTTGCAGCTGTTCCTTCTGAAACTGCAGCTCTGTGCCTGCTTCCAGAGTCATTTGGGTGTTGGCAGAATTAGAACTACAGGTTGGGGCTCCCCTTTCTGGATCTCGCTTCTCTGGGTTCCTCCTTCACTTTCCAGTGATGGCTGTTAACCCTGACCCTGTTCTCTGGGTCTTCAGTTCAGAAGGGATGTGACATTTGTGCCATAGTTCCACTTGCCTCCCAGGGCGCTGCCTTCCAGCATGTCCTGGATGAACACCACAAGACAGCCCGCCCTCTGTATTCCCTCTCCAGCCCAATTCCTGCAGCATCTGCCTGCTTTTCTTTCACTCTGTGCTGCTATCTGTTTTTTCCTTCTACTTTATTTTTATATTTCATCCTTAGTTGCAATCACAGGAAGATTGAGTCAGACAGAAGTTCATTTGAAATATCCTAAAATGCATTTTTAAGAAAATATTTTTGCTTGGCCCTCATGAAGTATTTGCTTATAGCTGACACAAATATTAGTCTTCAAGGAGAGTCGCTTTATTTTTGCAGTCTGTGTGCCAATCATGTTATATGGTCATATCATTTTAATTCTTATTACTTTGGGAAATTGAGTCTGTTATTTCACATTTGTAGGGAACAAAATTGAACTAGGATCAATATCACTTTGGCAAGCTGTAAGCAGAACTCCAGTTGTGTGATTTCAAGTCCTGTGTTCATTTTCTCAAGTATAGGGAACTGAATATGTGTGCATTTATGTACCTGCATTTTCTGTGTTTGTTTTGATAAGTATACATCCATGTGATTGAGAAGAGCTTCCTTCTCTCTTGTGGATTTCCCGGAATGATCCCAGCACCTTAACTGGGGATTCAGAGATGGATCCGATGTTTGGAACATTTCCCTCGTTGTCTACAATTCCTTGTGAGGGACTGCATATCCCCTCCTGTAGTCCCTTCTTTGGACACAGAGCCCTACAGTGATGTGAATTCCCAGAGTATGAAATGCACAGGGTTGCAGGCAGCCTGAAGGAGTGGAACTAAGTCAGATCAAAACAGTCTCCACTAACTTGTCACTTGGTATTAATATATCCCTCGAAGAGCCCTGTTAACACTATTTGTGACAATGGACAACACTCTGAGTTACACAGTATTCTCCACATGTAAATATCAAACAAGCTATGTTTTGTAAACGTGGTGCAGACACAATAGTATAGCAACTCCTGCTCTGTCCCTACCCTCAACTATGTCGTATTTCTGTATTATAATTATCCTGAAAACAGGTACAGCACGGACCTTCCAGTCCTTTCATTTTTAGACAAAGTTGAGACTGAACACTTCAAAGAAAGCCTATAACAATAACAGTTTTTAAATAAATTAATAGGTACATTAAATGATGAAAATGGGGAGGGGGAAGCAGGCCAAAATTAGACTTGAAAGAGAGGCAGGAAACTTGGCTAAACTAGTACAAAATGGAGTGTTGTGAAAACTGACAGTTCTTAGTCACAGAAGAGCAAGGTCATACTTAATGAAGCTAAAAAAGTAAAAAGTAAATTTGGAAAAAGCTGAGGGAAATTTTGGGAACGATACATTATTCTGTGAGACTGCCTTCCTCAGGTTCTGTCAAGAGGACAGAAATGTCCTCTTCTGATATTCTTCCAGAGACCCTACTACGTGTCTTTGATCCAGATGACACAAAAATAACCACATGATTAGTCCTACAGTGAGAGGAATACAGGCAGTTCTACTCAGAAATCAAATAAATAAAGGGAAATTAACTGAATTTTAATGAATTTATTCTAGAAAATAGTTCTCTGAAGTACTGTTAGATTTAGATTATTTCTAAGTAAGTTGCCAATGTACAAATATTGATTTGTATTTACAACCGTTCTATTTTCTGTTAGAGCAATTTATAAACTTGAAAGTCATTCCAAATAAAAATTTTCATTAAGAATTGTTTATCTCAGTATTAATTGGTTTAAAAGATAATGTTAGTATTTGGTAGTTTAAAACTATTTGAATTCAGTAAAACAGTCAACATGAAATCCAGATCTGTGCATATATTTGAAGCAGTCTTAACCTATAAGAAATATTTTTGATGACTACCTTATAGATAATACAGCAAAATGTTTGTTTTTGGCTTTGGAAAGATTCCAGGTCATCAAAAGAAGATATAGTGTACTGCTGAATATTTAGCTTTGTTATAATACAGCAAATATTAAAATAGTTCTATGGTAGAGTTTATTACATCAATTTGAATCAATTTTAACCTTATCATGACGGCTACTTGCATATATAAATATGATTTATACCTTATACAATTCTGCCACTTTTTGGCCCACTAAAAGCAAAACTGAATGATTTTGTAAAGAATCATGACAATGAGCCCCCAAACAGCAAAACTTTCTAGGTTAACCCATCAAGATTGAATGCATTTTGTACATAATCATTTCCTTTTTTTTTTTTTTTTAAGATTTTTGATGTGGACCATTCTTTTTTCGATTTTTTTTCAGATTTTATTTTATTATTATTTTATTTTACTTTACCATTTTTAAAGTCTTTATTGAATTTGTTACAGTATTGCTTCTGTTTTATATTTTGGTTTGCATGTGGGATCTTAGCTGTCTGACCAGGGATCAAACCTTCACCTCCTACATTGGAAAGCATAGTGTTAATCACTCGAGCACCAGGGAAATCCCACCATATACCTTTTTAAAATACACTTGTCCAAAACACTGTTTATGTCCCATGACACAAATCTTAAACTTGGAGCTTTATAAAATGTGATGCTTGAGGACATGACACAGCATAAATATTCCCTTGGGAAGCTAAGGAATCTGCTGTAAACTCTCCAGCTATAAATCGTTTCTCACTATTGTTCCACATATGACAAGAACTCAACTCAGTATCAACCTCTTCCAGGTTAATTTTTTTTTTCTTTTTTTTAATTCTGTAGAGAGTAAGACATGAAGATCCAAAGCCACTTAATTCCATTGATTTTTTTTTTAATTGGAGGCTAATTACTTTACAGTACTGTAGTGGTTTTGCCATACATTGACATGAATCAGCCATGGGTGTTCATGTGTGTCCCCATCCTGAAAGGCCCTCCCACCTCCCTCCCCATTCCATCCCCCAGGTTCATCCCAGTGCACCAGCCCTGAGCACCCTGGCTCATACATTGAACATGGACTGGCGATCTGTTTCACATATGATAACATACATGTTTCAGTGCTATTCTCTCAAATCATCTCACCCTCACCCTCTCCCACAGAGTCCAAAAGACTATTCTATACATCTGTGTCTCTTTTGCTGTCTCGCATACAGGGTCATCTTACCATCTTTCTAAATTCCATATATATGTGTTAGTATGCTGTATTGGTGTTTTTCTTTCTGGCTTACTGCTTGCTCTGAGTGATCACTGTGGTTGAGGACTGTCTGCCTGACTCTGTTCACTAAGTAACTGTTCTGAGATTTCGTCTCTCCCATAAGGCTGCAAATTCCTCTTCAACCCCATCTTGGCAGTAGTCTCTTTATAGGACTAATCACACTTACTAATTATGCATATTTTGTGTGTGTGACAATTTGCATCTTTCTTCCTAATAGACTGTAAACTCTACCATTGGGGACAATGCTTGCTTCTGCTCATTATAATAAACCTGGTACAAATGTTGAGTGAATAATGACATTACAGTGAGTGGAAGATGTTTTCAGAATCATTAGACACAGAACTCTACTTGTAAACTTGAAGCACAGAAGAATTAAGAGAGAACAGGCTGGGGTGATATTTTGCTAAGCTGAAAATTCTTCACTACAGCACCTTAAATAAATGTAAATGGGATTTAATTCTAATGTTAATGACAGCTAAAGGATTTATAAGAATCTAAAAAATACAGTGATATAATAAAAACACAAAATAAAGATAAATCACACACACACACACACATATATATATATATGAATATGATGTGTGAAATCTGGATATGAAGGTTCTTAAGTGAAGTGCTGGAATGTCTGTTTTTGTTTTTTTGCTAAAGAACAGATTGAAGCCAAAATATCTATTACTTCTAATATCAAAATAAGTTTTATGGCTACTGACATTTACTAACGTAAATGATTTGTGCAAAAATCTGTTACAGGTAAAATAAAGTGACTCTGGAATTTCATAGGAATTGCTAACTTAAAATGTCACATATACCCTTGGAGGATATATGCAATTGATAAAATATTAAACAGTGATTCATTTAGTCCTCATTCTGCATAATAAAGTTAATCTATTATTATAGCATAACTCACACTGTACTAGGAAAATTACCTCAATTTGTGAGACATTTCAAATCACTAGGTTCATATTATAGACACAAAATCCTCAATGTAGAAATGGTGTGCATAAGTCCCATTTTTACCCCTTTCTTAGTGTTTCTAGCATTTCTAGTTTTCTGAGGAAGTTGTGACAATGGAACCTTTGTTCTCAGGGTGAATTGGCAAGGTGGCTATTCCTAGATAATCAAAAGTGAGTTATCCAGTTTGTTACCTGTTCTCACTTATACATTTAAACCTGCAGACAGATGCCATATGATGTCACTTACAAGTGGAATGTACAATATGACATGGATGAACCTGTCTATGAAACAGAATCAAGGATGTGGACAATCTGCTGGTGGCTACCAAGGAGGAGGGAGGTGGGAGAACAGGATTAGCAGGTGCAAACCACTGCATACAGGACGGACAAACAACAAGGGCCGCCTGCACAGGCAATTATATTCAATACCCTTTGATGAGACATAATGGAAAAGTATATGAACAACAATGTATATATGTGTATATATGCGAAATCATTCTTCTATAAGCAGAAATTAACACAACATTGTTAAGTCAACTATACTTCAATTGGAAAACAAAAGGAAAGAAAAAATTTGCATTATTTATTTGCTAGTGTTAGGCAAGAATTCTCTCACTCTAAAATAGATAACTGCTTCTTCCCTGTAGGTGCACAGGCTATGTCAAATCTGATAATATTATGGAAAGATAGACTTAGGCCTTCTCTGATTTACTGAAGACTGTTCAGGGACTAAACGTTTGTGTCCTTCCAGAATTCACATGTTGAAGTCCTATGCCTTGATGAGATGGTATTAGAAGGTGAGACCTTTGGAAGGTCACCAGGATTAAGATCATGAAGGCAAAGATCCCACAAATGAAGTTAGGTTGTAAAGCATCTCTGAGGGTATTTGCTTCCTGCCTCGTGTCCATCATACAAGGACACAAGGAAAGTCCGCAGTCAGTCACCTGCAAGAGGATCTTCCCCAGACCCCAACTGTGCTGGCAAACTAATCTTGAGCTTCCAACCTCCAGAGCTCTGAGAAATAAATATGTGTTTATAAGCCCCAGACTATGATCCTCTGCTATAGGAGCCTGAACTAAGTCAAGTTCATATAAATGAAATGAGTCAAACAGAAAGCCCCAAACTCACAGCAAATACTAAAATATACAAATGAAGACATGAGTCATCCCCTCATTGTCTGTGAACCTCCATGCCTCCCTGCTGCTTGATTTACAGAGACTATATTTCCCAACAAGGCTCTATTCAGCCTGCTCCAAACACAATATTTCCCTTTCATCTAGTGCAACAGCCCCCACCTTGTTCTCTGAGCCCCACTCGACAAGGGAGGCACTTGCATCACCCTCACTGAGCACTGGCCACATCAGAGGGGACGTGGCTGCACTGTGAGGGACACCCTGGCTTTAGCTCCTAATCTGGGATGGGCGGGTCAGTGTCATTTCCTCTGCCACTCTCTCATTAGCTTCTGAAAATCTACTGAAATTTCCACTACACTGTTTTGAATCAACAGATGTGTAAAAACCAACAGAGTTTACCTTATCTTTAGCTACATTCAATGGAAAGATCTCACATATGGATAACAAGTCCCCTTGAATTACAATGTCATAGCCTGGCATGCTGCAGTCCATAAAGTTGCAAAGAGTCGGACACAACTGAGCAACTGACCGACAACATTAGGAAATAAATCCTGGCTGACTTGAAGACAACTGCAGCTCAAGCAAAGTCTTTACATATGCACCCAATGGGATATTACTCACCCATAAAAAGTATAAAATAATGCCATTTGCAGCAACATGGCTGGACCTAGAGATTATCATACTAAGTGAAGTAAGTCAGAGAAAGATAAACATCATATGATATCACACGTAGAATTCTTTTTTAAAGGATAAAAATGAAATTTTTACAAAATAGAAACAGACTTGTAGACTTAAAAAAAAAAAAACAACTATGATAACCAAAGGGAAAATATAGGGAAGGGATAAATTAGGAGGTTAGCAGTAACGTATTCACACTGCTATAGATAACCAGATAATCAGGAAGGACCTGTTACATAGCACAGGGAACTCTACTCGATACTCTATAATAACATATATGGGAAAATAATCTGAAAAAGAGTCGATGCATGTATAAGTGGATCACTTTGCTATACTCCTAAAATTAACACAATATACTTCAATGTGAAATTAAATTAAATTAAAAAACAAGAAGCCTTAACTATGTAACAAGTAGCCCTTAAGCTCAATATAAATTGGTCAAAAGATCACAGGTATATATGGCCAGCACTTCAGTTTAACAATGAGTCCAGCAGGTGTCCACAAAGAGAAACTGTGTGTCTGTTAGCCTACACTGGTGCCAGGATTGGTCCTTGGAGAAAAGTCTCTGACCCCAGCCTTCAGCTCTGTGAGTTTTTCAATTGACTTCAGGGATCGAGCAGTTCTGTTTTGTGTAAAACCCCAACTAGCAGCTCTAATATACAACTACTGTGACTTCTAACATTATCATCAGAGATGCCTTTTAATGGTTATTGGTTCTTAATAATGAAGAGAATGTACAGCTTATTTTACTCTTGCAATCTGATGCTTCCTCAGTTCAGTTCATTCAGTCACTCAGTCATATATCAATCTTTGCAGCTTCATGGACTGCAGCACACCAGGCCTCCCTGTCCATCGCCAGCTCCTGGAGTTTACTCAAACTCATGTCTATTGAGTCGGTGATGGCATCCAACCATCTCATCCTCTGTCATCCCCTTCTCCTCCCACCTTCAATCTTTCCCATATCAGGGTCATTACAAATGAGTCAGCTCTTCACATCAGGTGGCCAAAGTATTAGACTTCCTCTCTCAACATCAGTCCTTCCAATGAAGACCCAGGACTGACCTCCTTTAGGATGGACTGGTTGGATCTCCTTGCAGTCCAAGGGATTCTCAAGAGTCTTCTCTAACACCACAGTTCAAAAGTATCAATTCTTCGGTACTCAGCTTTCTTTATATTTTTCCCCATATTTTTCATTTTATTCTTTATAATTTAAATTTATTTATTTTAATTGGAGGCTAATTACTTTACAATATTGTATTGGTTTTGCCATACATTAACATGAATCCACCACGGATGTATATGTGTTCCCCATCAGGAACCCCCCTCCCACCTCCCTCCCCATACCAGCCCTCTGGATCATCCCAGTGCACCAGCCCCAAACATCCTGTATCCTGCAATGAACCTAGACTGGCGATTTGTTTCTTATATGATATTATACATGTTTCAATGCCATTCTCCCAAATCATCCCACCCTCGCCCTCTCCCACAGAGTCCAAAAGACTGTCCATACATCTGTGCCTCTTTTGCTGTGTCACATACAGGGTTATTGTTACCATCTTTCTAAATTCCATATATATGCGTTAGTATACAATATTGGTGTTTTTCTTTCTGGCTTACTTTACTCTGTATAATAGGCTTCAGTTTCGTCCACCACATTAGAACCAATTCAGATGTATTCTTTTTAATAGCTGAGTAATACTCCATTGTGTATATGTACCACAGCTTTCTTATCCATTTGTCTGCTGATGGCCATCTAGGTTGCTTCCATGTCCTGCCTACTATAAACAGTGCTGTGATGAACATTGGGGTACATGTGTCTCTTTCAGTTCTGGTTTCCTCAGTGTGTATGCCCACCAGTGGGACTGCTGGGTCATAAGGCAGTTCTATTTGCAATTTTTAAGGAATCTCCACACTGTTCTCCATAGTGGCTGTACTAGTTTGCACTCCCACCAACAGTGTAAGAGGGTTCTCTTTTCTCTATACCCTCTCCATCTTTATAGTCCAACTCTCACATCCATACATGACTACTGGAAAACCACAGCTTTGACTAGATGGACCTTTGTTGGTGGAGTAATATTTCTCCTTTTCATATGCTATCTGGATTGGTCATAACTTTTCTTCCAAGGAGCAAGCCTCTTTTAATTTAATGGCTGCACTCACCATCTGCAATGATTTTGGATCCCCCCAAAATAAAGTCTGCCACTGTTCCCACTGTTTCCCCATCTATTTGCCATGAAGTGATGGGACCGGATGCCATGATCTTAGTTTTCTGAATGTTGAGATTTAAGCCAACTTTTTCACTCTCCTCTTTCACTTTCATTAAGAGGCTCTTTAATTCTTCATTTTCAGCCATAAGGGTGGTTTCATCTGCTTATCTGAGGTTATTAATATTTTTTTCTGGCAATCTTGATTCCAGCTTGTGCTTCATCCAGCCCAGGATTTCTCATGATGTACTCTGCATACAAGTTAAATAAGCAGGGTGACAATATACAGCTTTGACATGCTCTTTCCCAATTTGGAACCCGTCTGTTGTTCCATGTGTAATTCTAACCATTGCTTCCTGACCTGCACAGATTTCTCAAGAGGCTGGTCAGTCGGTATAGTATTCCCATCTCTTTCAGAATTTTCCACAGTTTTTTGTGGTCCACACAGTCAAAGGCTTTAGCATAGTCAGTAAAGCAGAAATAGATTTTTCTCTGGAACTCTCTTGCTTTTTTTCTGATCCAGTGGATGTTGGCAATTTGATCTCTGGTTCCTCTGCCTTTCCAAATCCATCTTGAACATATGGAAGTTTCCAGTTCATGTACTGTTGAAGCCTGGCTAGGAGAATTTTGAGCATTACTTTACTAGCATGTGAGATGAGTGCAGTTGTGTGGGAGTTTGAACATTCTTTTGCATTGCCTTTCTTTGGGATTGGGATGAAAACTGACCTTTTCCAGTCCTGTGGCTACTGCCAAGTTTTCCAAATTTGCTGGCGTATTGAGTGCAGCACTTTCACAGCATCATCTTTCAGGATTTGAAATAGCTCACCTGGAATTCCGTCACCTCCACTAGCTGTGTTCATAGTGATGCTTCCTAAGGCCCACTTGACTTCACATTCCAGGATGTCTGACGCTAGGTTGGTGATCACACCATTGTGATTATCTGGGTCATGAAGATATTTTTTGTACAGTTCTTCTTTGTATTCTTGCCACCTCTTCTTAATATCTTCTGCTTCTGTTAGGTCCAAACCACTTTTGTCCTTTATTGAGCCCATCTTTGCATGAAGTGTTCCCTTGGTATCTATAATTTTCTTGAAGAGATCTCTAGACTTTCCCATTCTATTATTTTCCTCTATATCTTATTGACCTGTGAGGAAGGCTTTCTTATACCCTCTTGATATTTTTTGGAACTGTGCATTCAAATGGGCATATCTTTCCTTTTCTCCTTTGACTTTCACTTCTCTTCTATTCATAGCTATTTGTAAGTCCTCTTCAGACAGCCATTTTGCATTTTTGCATTTCTTTCCCTTGGGGATGGTCTTGATTCCTGCCTCCCGTACAATGTCAGGAAACTTTGCCCATGTTTCTTCAGGTACTCTGTCTTATTAGATTTAATCCCTTGAATCTCTTTGTCACTTCCACCATATAATCCTAAGGGATTTGATTTAGGTCATACATGAATGGTCTAGTGGTTTCCCCTCCTTTCTTCAATTTATGTCTGAATTTGGCAATAAGGAGTTCATGATCTGAGCCACAGTCAACTTCCGGTCTTGTTTTTGCTGACTGTATAGAACTTCTCCATCTTTGGCTGCAAAGAATATAATCAGTCTGATTTCAGTGTTGACCATCTGGTGATGTCCATGTGCAGAGTCTTCTCTTGTGTTGTTGGAAAAAGATGCTTGCTATGACCAGTGTACTCTCTTGGCAAAACTCTATTAGTCTTTGCCCTGCTTCATTCTGTACTCTAAGGCCAAATGTGCCTGTTACTCCAGGTGTTTCTTGACTCCCTATTTTTATTCCAGTCCTCTATGATGAAAAGGACATCTTTTTTGCGTGTTAGTCCTAAAAGGTCTTGTAGGTCTTCATAGAACCATTCAACTTCAGCTTCTTCAGTGTTACTGGTTGAGGCATAGACTTGGATTACCATGATATTGAATGGTTTGCCTTGGAAATGAACAGAGATCATTCTGTCGTTTTTGAGATTGCCTCTTTTGTTGACCATGAGGGCTACTCCATTTCTGATGCTTCCTATAAGTTACGAATTTGGGTGTGGAGATGGGCCCTCCCGCCTGCACTTCACTCCTACAGGTTCCCTTTCCCACCATCACCTCAGCAAACATGGTCAGAAGAAGACACAGGCCCCCAGGAGAGCCGTGTCGTGCCTGTCAGAGGCTTTCTCTCTCAGCTGGGTTGCCCTGAACACCAGCTACACAGGTGACAAGATGGAGCATAGCTGATCTTTTCACATCTTCATTTTTTAAGTCACAAAATTTAATTCTTGCTTTTCACAGTCCCAAATGTGTTCTTTATTCTTTGCTCCCAATGCTGCTACATCCTCTTCAGCTTGTTCCAAAATTCATCCCTACTTGCTTCCATGGGAGTTTTCAGAGACATAAACAAAAGTGAAACACATCGTTTGCCTGCTTCCGATTGGAAATTGGCTCCTAATATAGCAATGTCCTTCCGGAAGACCCTGCCATAGTCATGGAATCTTTTTCGTAGCCATTGTTACCCTGAATATGTGTCCCCAGGCTCTCGGATTCCTCTTTCATCTCTTAGTTGGAAAAACTAGTGCTATTTCAAGAAATGTTATCCACCAATAGGGAGGAGGAAAAAATAAGTTTGCAAAAAGCTCATATGCCAAAGAGAAAGATCCTCAAATAATTGACACGGGAAAGACTATAACAATTTCAATATCAGCTTGTACATTTCCAATGTCAAATCAGTTTAATATTTTTAACCCTCAGCTACATTTCATTTCATTTTCTTCTTACACATTTAACTTATTACATAATTCAACCATGAATTAATTGTCCAAGTCTAATTCTGTCATAATGAGTGTTTGAGGTTATTTTTTGACATAAAATTTTAGATGTGAAATATAGTATTTTTTAATTTTCCTATATTCCACATGTATTTCTAACTTTATATACTTTAAAGAAATAAGTTGTCTAAATTCCATATATATGTGTCAGTATACTGTATTGGTGTTTTTCTTTCTGGCTTACTTCACTCTGTATAATCGGTTCCAGTTTCATCCATCTCATTAGAAGACAGTAATAATGACCCTATATGTGAGACAACAAAGAGACACAGAGGTATAGAATGGACTTTTGGACTCTGAGGGAGAGGGAAAGGGTGGGATGGTTTGGGAGAATGGCAATGAAACATGTATATTTTCCTGTAAGAAACGAAACGCCAATCTATGTTCAATGTAGGATGCAGGATGCATGGGGCTGATGCACAGGATGATTCAAATAGAGGATATGGGGTGGGAAGTGGGAGGGGGCTTCGGCATTGGGAGATTGTGTTCACCTATGGCTGATTCGTGTCAATGTATGGCAAAACAAATACAGTATTATAATTTTAAAAATAAATAAATAAATAAATTTAAAAAAAAAAGAAATAAGTTGTGACCCTTGCTTAGAGATGATGCTTTAAAATTATTTATATTTACTGGGCTGCTTTGAAGCAACATAAATACTTACATTTTGGAATGCTGAGAATCTCACAAGCTTGGCCTGAGTTCTCCCAGAATGCAGCAGCAGCAGTATCATATCATTGATCTCTTTCTGGTCACACATCTCATTTCTACTAATTAAATCATCTAAAACCAGGCCCAACACTTTCCATTGCTAGAGTTAGTTCAAACAATGTGGAGTTTGAGGCAATTGAATTAGCTATTCGATCTTAGAGAGGACAAAGTATTAATTTAATATGATCTGGTCTTTCAGGATGTATGGAACATGTTCATTTATTGATAGAAAACAAATGAATGGATATAGCCTATCAGGGTGAAATTCAGGACTTTATTAAGTACTAGACCACAAGTAGATAAACAATGTGAATAAGCAATGCCTGCATCTCATGGATTTAAATATATTTTATATAATGCATGTAGTCAAGCATTCTGTTCAGCTTTGTGATGACTATTTTAACAGTGACTCAAAAACAGAATATCATGAGGCAGTTTCCTTCTTCAGAGGTCAGTCATCACAGTGGCCATCACCTTACCATTGTAGCCATCTCAGCAATGGAACCAGCAGAAAGTCTGATGCCACAACACTGAAGGTGGTTACTGATGTCTTTTACTTTAAATTAAATACACTTTATTGAGGGAACATTACAGATTTTACCACTGGCAATCAGCTGAATTGATATACAGAGGCACTTGCTCTTTCTTTCTCTCTTGTGGCTTTTGCTTAGTTCATTTCTATAATGACTTGACTTATTTTCCCCAGTGCTAAGAGAATCATGTATTTATTTTAAATGATGAAAAGCAAGTACTGAAGTCTTTTATCAGTTTAGTGGCAGGAAGTGGCATTATGAGAAAATATGGTGACCAGGAGCCATGCCGGTTTTAACCAGCATCACCCAGTCTGGTGCCTAATGTCCAAAGTCTCCCTGCTATCCCTCTGCCAGGTGTCTCCTGATAGAGGTTCAGAGAAACATCATAAAAAGTCTAATAATACTACAGATCACTGGCATTATTAAGGTAAAATTTATAACATTTTTTTCAAGTGTATCTCTTGTATTAAAAGAATGGGGAAATTGTTTTGCCCAGTTGTTTGTCCATATGGAGAGAAGCAAAATGAAAATCATGCTGATCATCTTGTCTTTCCTTGAACCCGACCTCCTTAAGTGATGACTTTTTGACCAGTGATTACAAGACTAGGGCACAGCAGAGTCTGAGTTCTCAAGTGATGCCTGGAGCCTTGTTTACTTTACCTGCTAAATTATGAGATCTTCATCACTCTGACTCCTACTCAAAGTGGTTGATTTTTAGAAACTATGTTCACTTGATAAGTAGATTTCAAATAATAACACAATGAGGGAGGCAACTATGGCATGTTATGTTTCATGTAACAAGCCTGGCATGCTGCAGTCTATGGGGTCGCAAAGAATCAGACACAATTTGGTGACTGAACAACAGCATGGCCCACAAAAACAATTTGATTATGAAATTTTAAAGTATGTCTCGGCCACAAACACTTGCTTTCCCTAAAAACTCAGAAATTCTCATTGGTTCTCAAAGATATCATAGGATTACATACATTTAGTCCTTTGACCATTCTTGCATTTGACAGCAGTCTGCTTGGGCATAATTTTAAAAAATGAATGCAAGGTGTCTTCATGAGCTAATAAAACAGAATGAAAAATAAAGAAAACAGAACTGTAAATACAATGGTATTCAAAGGACTAGAAGTTCTCAAGGGGTAGTGAGGCAAGTCCTGTGGAAGACAGACGCACAGGGCAAATAAAACTGGAGATGTGCACAGTGTAAAAGCTCACTAGATCTCAGGGAATACAGCTGTGCCCCACAAGGGGGCCATGGAAGTGGCATTTGCAAGTTGCCTAAATGTTCTGTGCATTGCTTTGTTATTCAGTCACTAAGTCACGTCCAACTCTTCAAGATCCCAATGATTCTGTGCATTGCTGCACATTTTATTCAAAATAGCACATGTACTAATGGTTATTCATGAAGCACTGGAAGAGAGAGGGTCCCTGCTCCTGTAGGTCCTGTGGTCAGGGAGGGCAGTGGTTCCCCAGCTGTGGATTCACTAAACATGGTCTGGCTGATTCAAAAGTCTGGGATTATGCTCACTACCCTACCCTGCTTCCAGCTCACAGCACTGAATCCAGAGTGGTTTTAATGACTCCATATTTGATGAAGTCTGAAGTTTTGGAAAAACCAAAGCCTTGACTAGACAGACTGAGACATTTAGTTAAGGCTATGGTTTTTCCAATAATCATGTATGGATGTGAGAGTTGGACTATAAAGAAAGCTGAGCACTGATGAATTGATATTTTTGAACTGTGGTGTTGGAGAAGACTCTTCAGAGTCCCTTGGACTGCAAGGAAATCCGGCTAATCCATCCTAAAGGAAATCAGTCCTGAATATTCATTGGAAGGGCTGATGTTGAAGCTGAAATTCCAATACTTTGGCCACCTGATGCAAAGAACTGACTCATTGGAAAAGACCTTTATGCTGGGAAAGATGGAAGGCGGGAGAAGAAGGGGATGACAGAGGATGAGATGGTTGGATGGCATCACTGACTCGATGGACGTGAGTTTGAGTAAACTCCAGGAGTTGGTGATGGATGGGGAGGCCTGACGTGCTGCAGTCCATGGTGTCACAAAGAGTTGGACACGACTGAGCAACTGAACTAAACTGAGGCTTTTGAATAAAAGAGGCCAACATTTGGTTTCTGGACTTAACAGTTGAGCTAGGTGTTGGTCTAATATGCAAAGGGCCGGATAAACTAAACACAGGAAAGAGATGCTGATTTCATAACCTCAACACACAACACAGCCTGTACATATGATAGTTTCTCTGCCTCATTCTTAACCTTTCTAACAACTGTTTCATAGAATAAACCCGGCCTCTCCTCCTAGAAACACCTCCCTTCTAGGTCACAAACTGCCTGAACCATTGAACACACTCTCTTTCTAAAGGACTTGTTGGCACATCTGTCTGAAAAAGCTAATCTGTTAAAACGTCGCAAGATGAATCAGACAGGGGCAATCCTCAGTTTGCACAGAGTTGTGTGGCAGGCATGGGAAGGTTTTAAGTCCCTGGGAATCAGAGTAGGTGTTTACTGCAACGTTTGGCTTCTTATTTACAAAAGAGCTTCGAGGTGAAGAGGAACATCGCTGGTTAGAGGCAAGCTCTGGGAATTCACGACCCACCAACTATTCTGCAGCCTCAAGGGTGGGTGGGTGGGTGGTGGGAGAGAGCGGCAGAGGAGGCCCCAGGTTGGCCTCTGATGGGCGAGCAGGGACACACTTTTCACATGTGTGTTTGCTGCTGCCCCTTCTCCTGGAGAAGACTTCTGTGTCCTGTTCCAGGGTGAGGTCTCACACGTGGATCACAGGATTCTTAGCATGTGGGTCTACAGTTCCTGGATGAAACATGTGACCAGCGCTGAAATAACTCATTCTCGCTCTCTTGGATTAAGAATTTTGGAACCCTGCTGACCTTTAGTTTATTTGTTCGACAACATAAAAAAGTCTAACCATCAGCACCATCCAGAAGGAGATCATTCATGATGTAAGTGTTTTTCTCTGCAAAAACAGCTTTGAATTTCTGAACATGGAAACCCAGGGAAAGGCCAGAGACATTTCATCTGACAATTAAATATAATTTATAACTTTTACAGATAGCGGCTGTGTTTATCCTGTCCCAGGTGCTCAATTATACTCATTCTTACCGAAAAAGATATCAATACAGGGAGAAGATGAACACAGCAGCTGTTTTATAGAGATCATGCACCACAATCCCCCAACTGAAAAATATTCCCAATGGTCCAGGAAACCTTTAAATACACTGCCTTCTACTGATGCTCCATTTCCCATCCCTCTTGCTGTGTATCTGGCTGTGTGGCATGAGGGATGGGTGGGTGAGTGTGTGAGGCTTGAGCCTGGCACTCTAGCACAGCTACTTATTAACTACATGACTTCCAGTGGCTGACACTCTTTGGCCTTCAAGTATCTGACCTGTAAAAGGAGATGAGGATAAAAATCGGTCTGTTCTGATACATGGGCTTCTCAGGAAGATACACTTTCATTTGAAAGCCATGCAATATTATATTTACATATGGTATCATAGTCAATTATATTCCTTGCAGGAGTTCACAAGCTACTGGTGATCCATTTTACTGGGTCTCTTTTTGAGAGCATATAATATGTGATGTGACAGAATCTGTAAACATGGACTTTTTCCCATGAAGGACTGCTGTTGCAGTTCTGCCACAGGAGTTAAAAGGTGATTCATTTTAATACAAACCATGTGATACTGAGTGATGAGGTGGCACATTTTACAAAGTTTACCAAGTCTACTATCAGAAAAAAGTTACTACTTATAGGCTAAATAACAAGGTCCTACTGTATAGCACAGGGAACTATGTTCAATATCATATGATAAAGCATAATGGAAAATAATATGAAAAATAATAATACATATACATATAACTGAGTCACTTTCCTGTACAGCAGAAATTAGCACAACACTGCAAATCAGTCAGACTTCAATAAAAGTAATTTCTCAAATGAATGCAGTCTACAAGATACTCCTAATGAGTTTCATCTCCCAGTAGGACCTCTGTGGCCCCTCCCACAAGGAGGAGGTCTGCACTTGCTCAACCATGAAGCGCTGTAACAATGGAGGAGTGACTTCCCCAGTGCAGACCAGACACCTGGCCAGACTCCTCACCTCTGCACTCAGGTGCTCCCCATGGGAAAGAGCTCTTAGGTCAACCTGTGAGCCAGTCCACATGGCACAAAGAAACTGAAATCTCTTGGTAACATCAAGCAAGCATCCTTCTTATCAGTCCCTCAGGGGTGACTTCTGGGGACTGATGCTTCAGCCCAGAGATGATGGAAGCTCTACTCAGTGACTCAGTCTAAAAGACTCTGAACCACAACCACACAAGGGGAGCCCAGCCTGAGCTCAGAACTCAGGGAAACTGTGAGTAACAGTATTTACTATTGTTTTCAGCTGCTGCATTGTTATCTAGCAATAGATGACTAAGAATTGCGCCACAGTTCTGAGCAAGGCTACAGTCACATCATACTGACCTAGCTGACCTAGACAGCACATTAAAAAGCAGACCCACCACTTTGCCTACAAAGGTCAGTATAGTCAAAACTATGGTTCGTCCAGCAGTCATGCACGGACATGAGAGTTGGACCATAAAGAAGGCTGAGTGCCAAAGAATTGATGTTTTTGAACTGTGGTATTGGAGAAGACTCTTGAGAGTTCCTCAGACTGCAGGAGATCAAACCAGTCAATCCCAAAGAAAATTAACCCTGAGTAGTCAATGGAAGGACTGATGCTGAAGCTCCAATACTTTGGCCACCTGATGCGAAGAGATGACTCACTGGAAAGATGATTTATTGGAAAAGACCTTGATGCTGGGAAAGACTGAGGGCAGGAGGAGAAGGGGCGATAGAGCATGAGATGGTTGGATGGCATCATCAACTCAATGGACATGATTTTGAGTAAACTCTGAGAGACGGTGAAGGATAAGGAAGACTGGAGTGCTACAGTCCATGGAGGTGCAGAGAGTGGGACCCAATTGAGCAATTGAAAAGCAACAACAGCTGAGAATTACAGAACACTGCATCCAACTACAGCCGGACATGTATTTTCTTTTCAAGGACAAATGGAGATGTTCACTAAGATAGACAGTGTGCTAGGCAGGATAGTGCTTACAGCTAACAAAACTATTTTGCATTGGAAAATGTTGGTAGGAGAGTAGATCTCATGTTAATTGTTCTTACCACAAAACAAAACATAGGGAAATGTTTGGGGGTGATGAATTGGGGTAATCACCTTGACTATGGTGACTGTGTTGCAGTACACACATATGTCCAAACTTGTCAGACTGTGTAAGTTAAATAGGTGCAGTGTTTTTTGTTATTTCATAAAAAATAAATTAATAAATTAGGAAAAGTTATCTGACCACAGTTAGAAATGAATAACAACAATATATTTACAAAGATCCCCAAATACTTGAAAATTAAAGAGACCTCTCCTAAATACACTGTGGATCAAAAAATTATAAGGAAACAAAAAGAATAAAATTATGAAATTAAGATATATCAAAACTTCTGGAATTCAGTTACATATAGCAATATTTAGTGAGAAATATGCATCCTTAAATGTTTTTCTATAAAAGACAAAAACATAAAATAAATCACTGAGGATTATGCCTCAGGACATTAAAAGGAAAAAATAAAATTAAACATAAAATAAGGAGAAGGAATAAAATTAATACGAGTCTGTAAATATAACACATTTTTTAAAAAGGTAGGTGACAGAGAAAATTAACAAAGCCAAAAGGTGCTTCTCTGGGAGGATAATAAAATCAGTAATATCTTAGCCAGACTGATGATGAAAAAGAAACAGATACAACTGAACAACATTTGGAATAAAAGAGGGACCTCTCTACTGAATCTAAGGACATTTTAAAAAGAGTATAGGAAATATTGTGAGTCTTTTTGTCAAAAATTGTGAAAAGTTACATGAATGAAATCCTACAAAAGTATAACCTAGTAAAACTCACAAAAGATGAAACAGAACATCGTATCTGAGTTGATCTATATGTGGGAGAAATTTAATTTTGTTATTAAAAATCTTTCTACAAAGAAAATTACAGGCCCATAGGGTTTTACTAATAAATTATGCCAAACAGTTAAGAATAAAATGGCACCAATTTTCCAAAATATTTTAGAAAATAGAGCAGGGGGAAATACTTCCCAATTAGCATTATGAGATTAACAATCATAATAGTAAAACCTTCCAAAGACATCAGCAACAACATTAAAGGGAACCAAGAAGAAAAAAAAATGAAACAGAATTATAGACCATTATGCTTCATGAACACAGAAAGAAAAAAAAACCCTCTAAAAATTAGCAAATCAAATGCATTAATATATCAAAAATAGTTACAGGTATTTGTTTTTGAAATGGCAGAACTGTAAGTGTGCTATAGGTTTTTATTTTACTTACATTTACACCATTTATAATAAGAGCAAAAGAGAAGAGTAATTCAAAGAGAAACTATTTGAAATCTTTGTTAAGGTCTTTTCCCTCTCCAACTATTCAGTTTTACACTGAAGAGCAGCAATCCATAAATACAAGAGTAAATGAAGATTAAAAAAAGCTAGAAATTAGAAAACTTTCAGCTTGTGCAGTAAAAAATTGACAGAAATTACCAAAATCTGTAAAAAACAGAAATACTCTATATTGATCGAAACTGCCAAAGAAAACCAATATAAGATTTTAAATTTGTAAGTCCCTAGTTTTAGCAAAATTTTCACCTGAATGTTTTAAATGATTTTGTTTTTCAATATATCCTCTTGAAACAGCTTTCATCAATTTTACCTGTCTTTTTTCTTACCCCTCTGGGGGAGGAGAAATTGAAGAGACACTAAGGAACCCAGCTGTTCAATGAGCTGTGACGGGACAGGCAGTGCAGCAGTGAACCTACAGCAGGGTATTTAATCCCCGCTTAACTGAAACAGTCCTAGCAGCGTCTAGACCAGCCGTGGTGACAACTGGCAAAGCAGCACTGATCAGCTCTGATGGCCAAGCAGCCAGTCCGCCGTCTTTATTTCCCAAGCAAGGATCTCCTTCCACTTTCACTGAGCAAGAACTCCAGTCCTCAGGACAGCCGTTACAACTCAAAGAACACAGGGAATCATGACCGAAGACAGTAACAATAAGACATGGCTTGGTACTTTAAGAAAATAAATTATCCACAGAAAGGGTGTAGATACATAAGAATCAGATGACAGGCAACTTTGATTTATTTTTAAGGAAGCTATCTAGTGTTAAACTTCATAAGTAATATGTTTCAGGTTGAAGTGTTTATAAACCAGGGAACAGGGTCTAACCACCTGAGTAACATTAGACTCTTGTCTCTACTGAGAACTTTTCCATCACTGATGCCACTGAAATGCATCAGTGGACGGCTGTGGGACCCATCAACCTCAGCTTTACTTGAAATGGATCGTCTCATCAGCTTATGGAACTCGGCAGAGCTCTTGCCCAAATAACCTGAGTGTGGAGGGATAATAACTGCTACCAGTCAGGGTCCTGAATAAGAAACTCCTAGTCTAGCTAGGAATTATGATGATACTTCTGGGAATAAGGCAAACTAAATGGAAACTCTAAAGGAAAAAAAAAAAAAAAGGCCACATCGAAAAACTCCAAGGGCCTCTTCTTTTATATTCTGACAATTTAGAAAATGATTTTGAATTGCTAAAATCATGCATGCTGATATTTTGGAATATCTTGGCTGCTCTTTTTTTCAAATGTTAACTTTTAGGCAATGTATTCTTTGTAGCTTTAATCAGCTAAAAAAGGCCTAGGAGAAAAATGAAATAAACCAAACTATTGATGCATACAACAACTTGGATGAATTGCAAGGGGATTACATTGAATGAGAAAAAGGCAACCTGAAGTTACATCATGAATTAATCCAGTATAACATTTTGACATAAGCCTAAAATGCCAATGTAACATTCTGGAAATGACAGAATGGCAAAAGTGAAGGACAGACTGGTGGTTCCCGGGGTTTAAGAAGTTATGATGGGAGGGAGTTGTGTGTGTCCGGAGTAGTACAGTGGGAGGGACTCTGACAGTGGCCCCTGGCAGGGACAGATGTCTCTGCAGCTCCACAGCGTCACCTTCTATGTGAAGTGAAGTGAAGTCGCTCAGTCGTGTCCGACTCTTTGCGACCCCATGGACTGTAGCCCACCAGGCTCCTCTGTCCACGGGATTTTCCAGGCAATAGTCCTGGAGTGGATTGCCATTTTCTTCTCCAGGGGATCATCCCAAACCAGGGATGGAACCTGGGTCTCCCGCATTGTAGACAGACGCTTTGCCATCTGAGCCACTAGGGAAGTCACCTTCTATATCCTAGCTGTATTACCGGACTCGAGTTTTCTGAGATGCTACCACTGGTCAAGGGTGCCTGGGATGTATCTGCTTTATTTATTACAACTGCATATGAATCTTACATTCCCTCAAAAGAAAAAATCGACTTTAAAAAGGTAAAAGTTTTCCAATACTCCACAAAAGAGAGCAAACATCTATAGCAAACATCTATAGCAAACATCTGGCAGGAAACATATAAAATGTTTTCCATACCTAATCTCATTTATTCTTAACAATTATCCTATAAGGCAAGTATTATGATCATGTTCAAGTTGCAAATGAAGAAATGATTCTAAACAGTTAAGTAATTTATTCAATAGGCTCCCTTGGTGGCTCAGCAGTAAAGAACCTGCTTGCCAGTGCAGGAGCCATGGGTTTGATCCCTGGGTTGGGAAGATCCCCTGGAGGAGGAAATGGCACCCATTGCAGGATTCTTGCCTGGGAAATCCAGTGGACAGAGGAGCCTGGCAGGCTACAGTTCATGTAGCCCAAACCTGGTCATTGCACAGGAGTGAGACATGACTGAGCAACTAAACAACAGTGATAATTTAGCCAGTTAGTCAAATCTCAGAGCTGAAAGTATTGCACTGATCCTCTGTGCATCTCTATAACCTTTATAAACATGCTATAATGAAGACCCCCTTGGAGGCTGTGACATGTGTGCATATGCATAAAGCAGGATGTCAGCATCCCTCTCAGTGAGCAATATTTCTCTAAGGTGGAGACCAAAAATTTGAACACAGAAGAAAATTTTGATGCAAGCACTTCTACTCCTACTCATTTTCTCAGAGCAGTATCACTGTTCAACTCTTTCTGAGTGTGCTTTGCCGGCAAATTCAGACTCATCATCAACTGGACGGGTCATCTTCAAATTTGTCAGGCTCTGAAAATAGGGCTCTTAGTGTTAAATTTGACACCCTGTATCAATGCAGCGTAGCCCTGAGTAAAGTACGATATAGATGATGCAGGCTTTTTTAATGCACCAGAAGATTCTACTCTTCTTCATTTATCCATTCATCTGATGCAGGCTTTTTTAATGCACCAGAAGAGTCTACTCTTCTTCATTTATACATTCATCAAATATTTACCAAACATTCAAAAGCATGTAGCATTCTGGAACTCATCAGCCCAGGTAGCTATGGTCTAGCACCCTGTCAAGTTATATAAAGTTTGTGGTCAATTGATTCCTATGATCCGTTTCAAGTGAAATGCTAAATTTGTGCTACAGATTTCTTAACCTAAAATCAAAATTTTGTACTCATCCTTGTCAAATTTCATCATGTTTCTCAGAGTATAAGAGAACAAAATGAAAGTGAATGTTGGCAGCAATTAAACTTGGGATTGAGGCTTTTTAAAACCACTTACCAGCTGTGTGGTTTGGGTAAATTACCAGACGGCTCTGAGTGTCTGTTTTCCTCATTTTAAAAATGGAACTGAGTCCTCACTGGGAACTGACCTCAGCTGGCTCTGGAGACCGGCATCACCGACGGTTCGTCCCTCTCCCTAGCCAGCCTTTGCCCTTTGGTTGATAAGGGGTGCCAAAAGGCATCTGTCGCATAGCTGAGGGCATCTCAGCAGGTCCGTAGGGGCCAGCCCAGCTCCAAGCCCCCTGAGGAGTCTCTGAGCCTTCCCCCACAATGGCATCAGGTGGCTCGGCGTCTTCTGTCCTGCCCAGCTTCCTTCTCTTTACTGGAGAAGACTTTCCAAGAGGCACCCACGCTCCCTCCCACCTGCATGTAGTCCCTGCCCCAAGTCTGGACGGGCTTCTTGAGGAACAGAACCTAAGAGGTGGCTTCTCGACACTGAGCAGATGGCCTCACCCTTTTGTGACAAAGAGAGTGGAAGCCCGCTTGTCGATCCCTTTACCTTCCAATCTACCTGCCTCAGACTCATCCTGTTCCCATCTCCACTGGCCAGCAAGCAAAGTGTGTCTTTCTGCGGCCATCATTTCTGAATCTACACACTGGCCTCCATTCTCCTGTCCTCTATCTCCTTCTTGTTGTCATAGTTCTGGTTCAAAACGCTCAGATGTCCTCCCATCCGCTCTCTCTTGGAACCTTCCTGCTGTGTGAGTCTGCTCCTCCCTTCTCTCTGGTTGAGTCTATCCGCTGCATCCTGTCTCTGCCATTCTCTTCCTAGATTCTTTGACAGTCTCTATTATGTATTTTAATATTTTCTTTTCATTCTCTCCAATTCTTCTCTATTTTCATCATCTCCTTCCTTGATTATTCATCTTCTTTATTTCTGTTTTCAACCTATGTCTACCAGCTGAGAAGTAAAATTAAATCTTTCAAGAAACCTTAAAAACTAGTATTCTCTGACAATCATGTCTCCCACATGGACACCTCTAACGTCCTTACACTCTGTACAGAAGAGTGTGACATCTCCCGTGTTCACGGCTTCAGTGCCTTCATCACTTCATTGCACTTGACTTGCCAACCACTGACTCCACTGGGGCTCTTCTCACCAAGGTGAGATCACACTGCTGTGCAACAGAGCGTTTCAGCTCTCATCCTCCTGGACACACACATGCACATACATGCAAACACACATGCACACAGCCCACTCATCCCCCCACCCTCGGGAATTACCACTCTCGTGGCTTCTACACACCAGCCTCTTCTGCTCACAACCGTGTGCCTCCTACTTATCCTTATATTCACTGAACAGCTGTTTCCCCCAGAGGGTCTTTCCTGACTTCCAGGGCAGATGCATGTCTCCCCCTGCCATCCTCTTGCTTAGGTTATCAAACTCAAATGTGACAGGGACACCTAGGATAAGATGCCGTTGGCTTACCACCAAAGCCTCTGATTAAATGATATAGGTGGGATTAAGGAAGCATCATCTTAAATCCAGGCTCCCAAGTGATGGCAATATTGTTATTGTTTTTGATTTTGCCATTCCTTTCTATGTCTTCATTTCAATCAAAGCTTAAATAAAGATAGCAAGCCAGAGAAACCTGTGAGTCATTCCAAATATCCAAGACTTACAGCATTTAGATTGAACACAATCTGAATTCTGACTTTCATTAACTAGTTTTTATACCAACTCCATTAAAGTATAAATGCAAATAATCAAAACTTACTTACATATTATTAGTAGAAATTAATGAGGAAATGTTTATGAACTGTTTAGTAGAAAGTGTCCATAAAAGGAAATTACCTCAGTGATTATTCTAGCAATATTTATTATTAACACTTTGCCTATTCATCAGTTTAGGGGCATCTCTTTTTAACAGTAGTGATGCCACCAGCCTACTTTTGCATTTTTTATGAGACTATAATATGCATAACTCTTTAATACATCACTGAATTTAAGTTAGACAAAGTTTATGGTATTAATCTGCATTATTAGCCTCATTTAAGGAATGACATTTTACATGGATCTATCAAATAAATGGAGATTTTTGAGTGAGCAAAACCAAACTTGAATATGCATATATCTGTTGCTTTTCTGTGTGTCTAACTCCAGAAACTCAATATTGACAGGTTGCATGCATAAAATATTTTATACTGTTTTGAATGGAACCTTCAATTTTGAGTTGCAAACAAAGTAATTTTTCAATGTGACTTCATTGAAAAATATTTTTGGCTTGATATGAAAAGCTATCGTTTAAGCTTTGTTGTCAATCAGTTCATACTTTAATTAGGAAATTAAAATTAAAAAAACTAGGTAATGTTGTTTATAAAGAAAAACATTAAACAAGACCCATCATCTATTATGCCTTAAAAATAAATCACTAACTGCCAGTCTTCCCACCCTGTCTGCTCTTTAATTAACACCTGGGTCTCGATCAGATGTGCTTAGCTTCTTTAAGGACAAAAATGGGCAGGCTTTGGAATAGAAAACAAAATCAGAAAGTTAGAAATAATTCATATTGCATCATGGAAACACTAGAAACCTCTTCAGTTCTTGGATTATATTTCTTTAATAATACTAAGTACCTATATTTAGGGATGTAGCCCTAGTATCAAGTCTAATAAGAGTGTCCAGAACCTTACACATGCTCCCTAATCCTGATGGCTATTATTAGGAACTGGAGTAAGAACTGAATATAATGCTTTCTTTCCTCAGCTCATGTGATAGTTTGACTACAGTTGATGAAGTTGTCTTCAGAAATTAAACCAGCACACATGAACGAGTCTGAAGTGGTGGACTATAACTCAGAGCTCTGTGCTGGCTGTGAAGAGGATATTCCTTAAGTAAGATGATGAAATAGAAATATTTGGGAAAAAGAGATCATGATGCTACCCAGCACTGTCTACATTATCACTCAGCATGGAGGCCAATCTGTGAGGAGACAGTGAGGATGAAAATTATAATAAAAGCAAAAAAGGAATTAGAATTTAACAGAGTTTATAATCCATTTCTGATTTAATAAATGTCTAATTATAGTTGCAATAATTCTATGATTGAATTACAAAATGTGTTCATGGAGAAAAAGTTCATAAACATAAAACAAATTAATTTGTGTGTACTTTTCAATTATTTTCACTGAAAGTATTATTTGCATTTTTGCTCCATATTGCAAAACCAAAACAAATAAATGTTTTAAAAGCATCTGATCCTTGTCTCCCATAAAATTTTATTACAGCAGTCTCTATATAGCACAGGGAACTCTACTAAACATTCTGTAATACCCAATAAGGGAAAAGACTCTGAGAAAGAATGGATATATGTGTATGTATAACTGAGTCACTTAGCTATGCACCTGAAACCGGCACATTGTAAATCAACTGTACTCCAATATAAAATAAAAATTAAATGAAAAAAGCACTACTTGATCATTCTGTACTAGTAGAAGATGGTTATAAAACTAGCACTGAGAATTCCAAATGTGGGCCACCGATGTTCCAGTCAATTGGTAACATAACTGGGCAACATAATCATCACAGGCAGAGTAGTTAAAAACATTACAGTAACTGCCCTGTGACCAGTTCTTTAAAATCTGATACTTATTCACTGATGTCTGTAAATAGTTATAAAAGCTGATAAATATACATACCTGTGTGCTGGTAGGTATAGAAATCATCTATTTTTACTTTTTATAATTTAAAGGAAGCCCAAGTTGTAATTATAGGTGAGTAAAAATACCAGAAAGTGGCCTTATTCTCAAAATGGAGTACTTTGCAACAGAGAAATGGATTATGGAATTTTATCAAAATTAGACTCCGCACTATAAAACTGTATCGGTTTTAAATATAAATATACCAATGTACCCAGTTCTCCATTTAAAGGCATCACCCAGGAAAAGGGATTTAATATGAATTCTACTAGACATTTCATGCATCTAAAAAAGCTAAGCTACTTTCATATAATAATATTCAGCATATTTCTCAGGGCAGGGGACATTTTTTTTCATTGCCTGTTGTACTTAAAAGCCTAAGATTGACATAATTCTGATTATCCTGAGAGGAAAAACTTTTTCCTTAGGAAAGCACAATGTAAATTCTACCAGAAAGGACATTTTCAAATTCTATTACAAATTAGTAGACATTTCTTGATAACTGTTTAAACGCATTCCAGAGAAAGGTGAAGAAATATGTAAAAGTCCATTAGTTTGTTCTGGGGACCTGAGCTGGGCAAATCCAGGGACGCTCCCTGGTCCCCTGCTGCCTCTGTTGTCCAGCTGCTGGGAAACCATGGCAGGAAGCCGCTCCTGACGGTGGACCTCTGGTCTCCAGGCTGACCTCCCTGGGATTCCTGTATGTTCAACAGATTACTGCACAGAATAGAATTAAGTCCCCTAATTTTCACTGCCTCTAATCTTTAGTAAAATGATAATTAGACATACAGTTCTTTAAGTTTTAGCAAATATATTAAATAAGTGAATAGGAGGATTTGGGAAACTCATTTTAAATACATGTGATTATATTTCTCAACACTGCTAATAATTAGCATAACATCTTATGCAATGAGAAGAATGAGTTGGATAGAGACCACATTAAATAGCTTTTTAAAATCCAAAAATAACTCATTAGGTGTTTTTTAGGAAATATTTTACCTCCGTCTGGTTTTTAAAAATAATTTTGACAAGCTTTTGAGTTCCCATATTTTCCCTTGGTCAACTTCCCTTTCCTTTCTTTGCATTATTACTATTTTTAAATACACTCCATTCTTTTAAATGTGTTTTAATCAAAGCAGTTTTGGAGACTAGATAATTATTCTAAGTGGACTTTACATAATTACTTCAGACTTTTCAAGTCACAGATTTTCTTGGTACATATTTTTCTTTGAGTCTTCTCTCTCCCTCTCTCCCTCTCATTTCTTTTTCTATGTGGAGAGTCATTCATAAAGAGGGTAGGATTTATTTACAGAAAAGACCCCTGAGAAATGCTGTGAACAAATCTACATTTATGTAAATTGCTAGATGTGCCATGGTTTGAACAAGTTTTGTTTTAAAGATTTAAACCATGTTATTAACTCAAATGTCCTTGTGTCTAAAATCCTGAGCCCTAAGTTATACAAGCCAGATTGACTATTTTAAGGTTTATATTAACAAGAAAACAGAAAAAAATTAATTTTACATTATGCAAATAATTACAGCATAATTTACATATATTTACATATTTTGCTAGTTACAATAAAATCGCCTTTACATTAAAACAGTCTCTCCTAAACAATTTAAATTAACCAGCCTTTAATTTACATGTGATAAATACAAATATAACAGATAAGTTATACTTTATATTTGATATGATAAATATTAAATATATTAAATGCTAAAATTCAATGTATAATATTAAATATATAATATAAATTAATTAAATATAAAACATTTAATATTAAATTTTAATATAAATATAAAATTAAAGGCAAATTAGTTATTTAACAACAACAGGTATAATCCACTGGAATTTGACTTGAAAAATTATTTTTTTTTAATTTATTTATTTTTTTAAATTTTTTTAATTAAATTTATTTATTTTTTAATTACAATACTGTATTTGTTTTGCCATACATTGACACGAATCAGCCATAGGTGAACACAATCGCCCAATGCCGAAGCCCCCTCCCACCTCCCACCCCACATCCTCTACCTGAATCATCCTGTGCATCAGCCCCATGCATCCTGCATCCTACACCAAACATAGATTAGCGCTTCGTTTCTTACAGGAAAATACACTTGCTTCACTGCCATTCTCCCAAACCATCCCACCCTTTCCCTCTCCCTCAGAGTCCAAAAGTCCACTCTATACCTCTGTGTCTCTTGTTGTCTCACATATAGGGTCATCATTACTGTCTTCTAAATTCCATATATATGTGTCAGTATACTGTATCGGTGTTTTTCTTTCTGGCTTACTTCACTCTGTATAATCGGTTCCAATTTCATCCATCTCATTAGAACTGAGTCAAATTTATTCTTTTTAAGGGCTGAGTAGTATTCCATAGTGTATATGAACCACAGCTTTCTTATCCATTCATCTGCTGATGGACATCTAGGTTGCTTCCATGTCCTGGCTATTATAAACAGCGCTGCAATGAACATTGGGGTACATGTGTCTCTTTCAATTCTGGTTTCCTCAGTGTGTATGCCCAGCAGTGGGATTGCTGGCTCATAAGGCAGTTCTATTTGCAATTTTTTAAGGAATCTCCACACTGTTTTCCATAATGGCTGTACTAGTTTGCATTCCCACCAGCAGTGTAAGAGGGTTCCCTTTTCTCCACACCCTCTCCAGCATTTATTGCTTGTAGACTTGTGGATCGCAGCCATTCTGACTGGTGTGAAATGATACCTCATTGTGGTCTTGATTTGCATTTCTCTGATAATGAGTGATGTTGAGCATCTTTTCATGTGTTTGTTAGCCATCCGTATGTCTTCTTTGGAGAAATGCCTATTTAGTTCTTTGGCCCATTTTTTTATTGGATCATTTATTTTTCTGGAGTTGAGCTGCATAAGTTGCTTATATATCTTTGAGATTAGTTGTCTGTCAGTTGTTATAGAAGCTACACAGATTTACATGTTGTCTCGTGATTTAAAGGAGTCTATTGTAAAATTTTTCATGTTCTAATAACGTTCTCTACATCATATGTGTGTGTGCTGTGTGCTCAGCCATGTCAACACTTTGCGACTACATGGACTATGGCTCTCTAGGCACCTCTGTCCATGCGATTTCCCGGACAAGAATAATGGAGTGGGTTGGTATTTCTGTCTTCAGGGACTGAACCTGAGTCTCCTACATCTCGAGCACTGGCAGGTGGATTCTTTATCGCTGTGCCACTGGGAAGTCCCTTCTATATCACAGAAGGACAAATTGAAGTATATATATATATATATATATATATATATATATATATATATATGCTGCTAAGTCGCTTCAGTCGTGTCCGACTCTGTGCGACCCCATAGACGGCAGCCCACCACGCTCCCCCGTCCCTGGGATTCTCCAGGCAAGAACACTGGAGTGGGTTGCCATTTCCTTCTTCAATGCGTTAAAGTGAAAAGTGAAAGTGAAGTCACCCAGTCATGCCCAACTCTTAGTGACCCCATGGACTGCAGCCTACCAGGCTCCTTCATCCATGGGATTTTCCAGGCAAGAGTACTGGAGTGGGGTGCCATCGCCTTCTCCATATATATATATATGATAGGATGACTGAATGTTAGTGGGTTATGACTGAGAGGGGAGACAGAGTTCATAAGAACAGTAACAACAAGGTGAGCCCTGTGTACAGGCGGCTGAAGGGGTCCTGTGGGGATGGGGGGCTGGTGCGTGTGAGTCCCTGGGGATTTCGATGCGAGGCATTCCATGCAGGGGCAATGTCATCATCGTCTGGAGATGATCCTGGCTTGGGTCTGTGCTGTACACCGAGGGTGATGTCCCTACATATGACCCAGGGTGACCCAGGGGATGGGGCTGTGATGAAGCAGAGAGGAGTCAAGTGCCACCTGCAGGACCCGGGCAGACTCAGCTGGGACTCAGCCTCAGAGGGTGGAAGGGCGTGGGTGGTCCGGGGAGGGCCATAGGTGTACACATGCTGGTGGCTTTACCGTGAGAAGCAGAGCAAAGAGGGGCATCAGGACCAGGTGTGCACTGGGGATGGAGCAGCAGTGCAGGGATCATCCACATGTCAGTTGCAGTGTCTCGTCTTGAGACACTCATGGGGGATGTCAAGCCAATGGTGTGACTGCAGAGAAAGTTAGAAGATGGGTCTCTGCTGGGACGGACTCAGTGGAAGCCACCATGATACAGAAGCATTGCAAATCCAGGCAGGTGCTAGCTCCCAGGAGGGAGTTTAGGGTTAAGATTCCAGCAAGAATAATGATATAACTGAGATGTTGATCTAAAAGTGCATGATGAGCCCTAGATAAACACGGCTGATATACACAGAAGTTTCATGTAGGAAAGAATGCCCAGAAATTCTTTAAGGAAGCCTGGTGTGCTGCAGTCCACAGGGTCACAAAGAGTCAGGCAAGGCAGCAACTGAACAACAGCAAGCATGTATAATTGTTTGGTTTGCATTGGAACCTATTTAGAAGTAAAATGTTGCAAGCTAATCATGGGCAAGAATAAAAGACATCCTAAACTCTCAAAGCACATTCTGTCTCAGTATTTTATTTCTGTTTTTATACAAAAAAATAAATAAAATGCCATGCATTAAGGAAGAAGAACAAAATAATTCTTAACTAAAAATTGGAGGCTGTCAAACATAAGATGATACTGAAATAATTGCATGGTTCCTTCAGCACGTCCAGAGCATTGATTTCCTACAATAAGCGAAGATGGGCTCCGAGACCAATTTCCTCTCTTCAGAATGGAACCACTGAGCTGAAACTCACTGAAAGTCATCCCAGACTTTCCCTGATAGCTCTTCAGGCAGCAGGAAGGACAGAAAACAGGCCCTTGGAGATTGTGTTGTATTTGAGTCACTGCCTTTGGGTCAGCCCAACAATAGGACAGGCCTGCATTTCCCCGTGGAGCTTCCAGAGTGGTCCCCACAGAAACTTGAAGCTCCAGAACAAACACAAAGTCACACAGGGAGGGAAGTTATACCAGAGAAGCTCAATCCAAAAAAATGTAAGAATCTCTGAATTAACAGGGATGGGCTCCAAATTTAAGAAAGCCAATAAAAATTTTAAAAGTAACAAATCTAGACTTTAAAGTCTGATAAGGTACCTTTTGTCTGTGCTGTGACAAAATCAAATTGTAGATTAAAAACAACAACAACTTTACTAAGACATTTGTTGAGGAAAGACATAACTCACACCAACCAAGGACTGGAAAAGCAGTCACTCACTCCTCCACGTTATCTTCTAAGAAAATTACGAGACCATCATACGGGGTTTTGTTTCTCACCCAGAAGGAAGCATGGAATGTGTCCCACAGTACCTTGTAACCCATCATTTTTGACCTATTTAATGATGGCATGGGTCTCAGGTAAATAACTCATCCAGGGGCACCCCTAAGTTCCAGAAGTTTTCAGTTATTCCAACTTTATCATCATTGCAGAGGAGCTTTATTGCTGAAAGTAATTTAGATGTTTAAGTCAATGTATCAATCCAAAGAGGTGGGTAGCAATGAAATATCTGGCAATTATTTTTCTATCCCACACCTTTTTCTAATCAATTGAGCAAATTAATCATGAATTCATCATTCATGAATCTGTAGTCCCTGATCACCACACCAAGAAGTGTATTGTCAGGAATCCTGTTCCCTGGCGTTCACACAAAGCAGTTGAAAACTATGTCTGCACATGGAACTTTAGAGCAGCTCCATTCAGAGTAACTGCTAAAGCTGGAGTCAGCCAAGATGTCTTTCAGTAAGGGACGGAATCAACAAACCATGGTCCAGACAGACAATGGAGTATCGCTCAGCTAAAAAGAAATGAGCCATCAAATCCTGAAGAGACATGGAGGAAACTTAGATGCGGATGACTAAGTGAAAGAAGTCGATCCAAAAAGGGTACATGCTACATGATTCTAACGCTACGATGGTCTGGAGAAGGTGAAACTATGGGGACAATAAAAAAGAGCTGCAGCTTGCCAGAGGTCACAGGAAGGAGGGAAAAAGAGGCACAGAGAATTTTTAGGGCAGTGAAAACTACTCTGATTCATACCATTAATAGAATTAAACTATTATGTGTTCATCACTGTATTGCTGTTGTTTAGTTGCTCAGTCGTGTCTGACTCTTTGCCACCCCATGGTCTGTAGCCCAATCAGTCTTCTCTGTCCAAGGAATTCTTCAGACAAGAACACCAGAACGGGTAGCCATTCCCTTCTCCAGGGGATCTCGCCAACCCAGGGACCAAACCTGCATCTCCTGCACTTGCAGGCAGCTTCTTTACCACGGAGCCACCAGGAAGCCACTGAATGCACGACACAAGGAGGGAACCCTAAAGCAAACAGTGGATTCCGGGTGACAATGACGTATCAGTGGAGGTTTATCAGCTGTAACACATGGATGACGAGGATGCTCGTGATGGGGAAGGCTGTGCATGAGTGGAGGTGGGGGTGGATGGGAATCTTTGTACCTCCCTTTCAATTTTCCTGTGAACCTGTGACTCTAACAAAATCTATTAAACATATTAAAAAAATAGAAACGGGGCTATACTTCCCCTCATTGAGCCCGATATGTTTTATGGGCCATTCTCTCATTTCCTTCTACTATGTTTATCATTGTAGCTCAGCTCATAGTACATGGTCACTAAATAAAGGCTGACTAAATTAATCAATTCTCATACAGGAAGGTTAGAATGAGAAACTGTTTTCTTATTTGTAATGGATAAAACTTAGAACCAGAGAAGTGGAGTACAGTCCCAGATCTTTGTAGTAAAATTGGGTTATGATGGACCCCTTGTTTATAAGTACCTCAGTTAAGTCTTTATATCATGAGCCAAGGATTCATGCTTACTTCACAGTATGGCTCCAAGAATTAAACAGAGCACATATGAAAAAGATGTGAATAACAAATGAATGCTAGATATAGTAGTTCTTATTAGAAGTAGTTGTAGTAACGCATGGCACTTAAGAAAAATTTAACTTCCTTCTGTAATAAATATTGCTCTTAGTGGAGTCCAATTCAAACTCATAAACAGAGTGTATTAGAAGATTATTCATTGTAATATGATTTTGGTAACACCTGGAGTAGTGAAATGACTTAAGCGGAAGGTAATCTGGAACGTTAAAGATTCAAGTATTGAAAACATTTTAATGTTTTCTGTGTTTAATATAGGCATGTGGGCCCTTAGAAGAAAGCAAGCACATTCAACACAAGATTAAAATTTGAAAAATAAAAATTCAAAGTAGTTGTCAGATGGTAGGTAAATAAAAACATGAGCTTCAGCATGGTGGAAAGTCTTGTGGCCCAGTGACTTCCAATGGCCGAAGCCTGCAAGGCCTCTGAGCAGGGCTTGGCTCCCAGCCACAGACAGGGCTAGGTCTCATCAGGAAGAGCACCAGATCCCAGCCACTTATCCAGCGGTCAGTGATAAGGGCCCTGGACCCTCTGCTCTGCAGAAAAGAACTCTCACAAAGACAGAAAGTAGTGAAACAAGTAAAGCATTTATTAAGGAAATAATACAGTACACGTGGACAGGTACATAGGCAGACTCAGAGGCAGAGTCCCTGAGTCACGCACTCATAGTGGTTTGAACTACTCTTTTTTAAGAGTTAATTTATTTATTCTAATCGGAGGCTAATTACTTTAGTATTGTGGTGGTTTTTGCCATACATTGACATGAATCAGCCACGGGTTTGAACTACTTTTATGGAGCATGTTTTCCAGGTTTTCTTTGGCCAATCATTTTGATTCACCTGGTTCACAGACCATATTTAGTACATCTCAGGATCCTCCCATGTGTGCGCACACATCTCTTAGCCAAGATGTTTTTTTTATTAAAAGGCTTCTGGGTAGAATATCCCTTGACATGACTCTGCTTTGACCTCCAAGGAGCCTTTCTGTACACGTGTGTTCGGAGAGGCCTCCTTTTTCAAGAACGAGAAATATGTGGCCTGCGCAGGGCCTAGCTTCCTCCTATAATTGTTCTGCTTTCTTGTCTTGGAGTTTCGGTCCATAGGGAATGAACCGCCAACTGCTTTACCCGGGTTGGGGGGGTCCCATCTGCCTCCTGCCTCTGGAGCACATTTGTCGTGTGCATTGTTTTATACAAAGCGCTCGTGTGATGGTGTGTGGCTTTGCCCCTTTCCATGAGGGTTCATCTACTGAAAATGTGAGAGAAAGAGCAGAAGCTGAAGGTAAACTTTAATGGCACTTCAAACACAGGAATTATTATCATTATTCTTTTGAGAATTTGCAAGTCAGATAGAACTGCGATCCATAAAACAATGACTCCTATATGGCCATCTAGTTTTTGTCCAGGGACACGACATGGCTAAGAAAGTTCTAAAATAAAAGATCTCAATAACAAAGGCAGAACTGAGATTCCCTCTCTCTAATCAGATTTCATATGAAACACTCACAAATTAGAATATGTCTTACAGCTTCAGAATGAAGCTAATTTCAACACTATTCCATACACATACTCTGAATAGAATCTAATTTTATTAAAATGAATACAATGTGTTTCAGATGTAATAGCATTTCAGAATAAAATGCAAGAAATTCAGAACTAACAAAGCTGTTCATCAAGAATCATACCAAGAAACACGGCATCTTACTCTTAATCTTAACTTCTTTTTCCTACAAAATACACTGTTTCATAAACTGGGTTATCATTTATTCAAGGTTATACACCATAAGACACGGGCCATCATGAAATATTGATATGCTTTGATTGTCATCTAGTTTTATGCTTGATTTTTAGGACAGCTGCTCAGCTGTGAAGTTACCACCAAGATCTGAGAAAGTGGACTCAGGAACCAACTGACTGTGACTTAAAATCTGGGAACTTAACATCCTCTAAAAGAAAGAAAGGTTCAAAGAAGTGGAACCTGGTTCTCTGTTGCCAGTTATCAATTTTCCTTCCTGCAGTCATTCCCCTAAATTCTGTCCATTCAGTAACACTGATCCCCAATCATCCCAGTTTCAGACAGGATTTCAGTTGTAGTCATCACAAATAGGAAGAGACTGTCATTAAAAGTGGTCTCCTCAGAGCCCAAAAGTCCGTTCTATACCTCTGTGTCTCTTTGTTGTCTCACATACAGGGTCATCATTACTATCTTTCTAAATTCCATATATATGTGTCAGTATACTGTATTGGTGTTTTTCTTTCTGGCTTACTTCACTCTGTATAATCGGCTCATTGAAACATGTATACTATCATGTAAGAAACGAAGCGCCAGTCTATGTTCAATACAGGATACAGGATGCTTGGGGCTGGTGCACAGGATGATCCAGGGGAGATGATATGGGGTGGGAGGTGGGAGGGGGCTTTGGCATTGGGAGATCGTGTACACCTGTGGCTGATTCATGTCAATGTATGGCAAAGCCAATACAGTATTGTAATGTAGAATAAAGTATTAAAAAAAAAAGAGAAAGATGAAGATATTAAAGGAACAGTGAAAAAGAAAAAAAAAGTGGTCTCCTCTCATTTGTAAGGCCATATGATCAATCCCATTCATCTATCTACATACTCACATGCAAGAATTCACTGAGAATCAGGTAAGAAACCTGTATTAGGGATGAAGGCCTCATTTAGAAGAAAGTTAAAAACCACTTCACAGCTATCCATCTGTGTCTCTTTTGCTCCCTCGCACACAGCTATGAAAAGAGACAAGAATAGAAACAAATTATATCAAACTCATGAAACAGTTGATGAGTCCATGGCCCACGCCAAAAGCTAAAAGACAGGGATGTCAAGATACATAGAACTGGACCCAGATATCAAAGAGCAGGGCTTCCTGGGGAGGGAAGGGGGTCCTGATATCAGAGTATAATAATGTAAGGACAGAAACAGATGTCCTGGCATCGCCGGGATCCTAACACTAATTTAGAGAAGGTTTCTTATGACTGACCCCAAACCTGTTTATTAGTGGTGAGTGAAGATTCCCAAGAGATCCAAGAAACCTTTGTAAAAGAGTCAGCGGGAGCAGAGATGGACGCAGGTGGCAGAGCTCTCCTGTCAGCTGTCCATATTCCATCGCGCGTGTTTCTTCAGCCCTGAGACCGGGGGCTCTGCCCTCCGGTCTGCACGAGCCTTATTTATCTACACGCACAGCCGCTCATAAGCCCTCGCTCTCTCTGCTGCCCACTCTGTCCTGCTCCGTTCACCTCTTTCTTTAGAGCCCCCCATCTTATTTCCCCCAGGAGCAGACCCGGCTTCCCCCTCCCTCAGTGCCTATCCCCTCCTTAAAGTCGCAGCCAGGCTTCCACTCCAGGGACCCCCGGGAGCCCCACCAGCCACTTCGGTGTCAGAACCCCTAGCCCCGCTCTGCCGCGTCTGGCACAGCGCGAGCATCTTCGTTCACAGATCCAGGTACGCTTTGGGAAGAGGCGTGGCATATGCTCATCAATCGATCAAGCCATTAATTCTCCCGCAAACCTTTTAGATGCTACCTTCCTTAGCTTTTGTATGAAGGCCTGCCATCTGATCACTAAAACACAAGTGACAACGACAGCGAGGCTCTGTCTCTTCCTCTCCGACCTGGACCTCACGTGACCTCTTTTCGGCTAAAACGAGCGGTGCTCCCAGAGCTCCCTGTCACCGCAGCGCCGCGAGGGTCATTCTGGGCGCTCTCCTGCCCCTTGGCCTCCTGGCCCATCCTCCTCCTCCATCTATTCGAGCCCTACTCGGATTTCCAGCACCTTCAGGGGTGATCCTGCCCGCCAAGTCCTCTCTGACCAGACTCACGCCTGAGGATACTTCTTCCTTCAGACTCCTAAAACATTTGCCAAACAGTGCCAGCCATTCTTTTTGACTCTTGCGTTTGTTACGTTATGAGATAGTACATGGACACTCGACATGAGAGCACCCCCCCACCCTCTGCACATACTCTGAGGTGCACACGTGTCAATGGCAGTACAGGGTTGCACCCAGGTCTCCAGGGATGATCCATCCTGCCTAGCAGAAACTTTATGCCTCTCGGCTGGAAATCTTCCTCTTTCTTCTCCCCCTGGCAACTGCCATACCTCTCTCTGAGTCTATGAATTAGGCTATTTTCAGTTACCCATGTAGGTAAAATTGTGCGATATTTGTGGGTCTGTCACTGGCTCCAACGTTCATTCAACTCTGTCAAGTACTACATTAGACCTAAAAATATGTAAATCAATAGGTCTCATGTTAAGTATTTGTGCCAAAATATACACGAATAATAAAGCAGAGGTTGAAACTGGGTAACTGTAGAGAAACTTGGTTCTGCCTTTGACCAAAATTGTCAATACACACTTTTTTTCTTTTTAAAAATTAAATGAAAAGAGGTGGGAAAAAGATAGCATAGAGTTAGTATATAGTAATACAGTTGAGTGTGTGCTTTAGAACCAAAGAGCTTTCTGATGCTGGGAAAATTACAGCCTCTTTCTGATCCTTGGTTTGCATATGTGTAAAAACAGGCAACTGTTGTCACCTTGATGAGTGTGGGGACCAAGTGAGATTACGTTTAGTGCACACACTGATGGAAATCGGCGGGCACGCAACAAATTGCAGTTCCTATGTCTTCTTTGTGTTTTCTTAGCATCTTTTATCAAAGGAAACATTTAGTAAAGGAAAGCTGATGGCATCTACATCTTACAGTCCTTCTTCCACCCCTATCTTCTACCTTCCCATCCTCCCACTCAGCCACCTGCTCTGTGGCGCTTACAGGGAATCAGCAAGTTCACTAGCCACTTGACCTTCAGAACATTAGGTAGTCTGGCTAAGCCTCATTCTCATCAGCCATAAAATGAGTGAAGATGGTCATCTTGGAGAACTGTTGATCAACTGAGAAAACGTATAAAGCAATTAGCACAGTCTGGCAGACAGCAAAAGCTCAAGATACACTGTTTCAGTGCTGCTGCTGATGATAAAGATGGTCATGACTTTGATGATGAAAAAATGGTGCTTCAAATTGTCATTCAGGCTAGAGGATTGTTTCTTACTAACAGATACACTCCCTTATTGTTGCCCTGGGGAAAAGTGCCAACAAAGATAAAGTAAAAACAAATATAAACTCTAAGAGCACAGGCCTCAGAGATTTGAGAAAGCTTTTTTTTTAAAAAAAAAACCCCAGAATGTCTGCACACTGAGAACAAAGAACAGAGTTGGTGTATTTGAAGATGGAAACCATGAGACCGCGGACCAGTCTCTGAAACCTCCCTCTCAGCACACAGGGAAAGCAAACAACTCAAAGTGCCTGGAAAGACGTCTGTCCTCCGCAACAGCTGATTACCACAGAATATGCAGAGAGAGACAAAACAAGACAGAGGCAAGGACAGAGACATCCCCCCGACTATTTGGGGCTTATTTCATGCACAATCAGCAATCTGCAATCTCCCCTGAGCAGCTCGGGGGTAAGGGGTTCCAACCCTTCAAGTCACACCTTTCCCACAGTCTTACAGCAACACTTGTGTACCCACAGTCCCACAGCCAGTATCAGTCATAGGGTGTGTCGTGCCATAATATTTATTGAAAAAATATACATCTAGGTGGACTCACACAGTTCAAATCTGTCCATCTTGTTTAACACACTCAACAGATTTTAAAGGACTTGATGGTTAGTATAAGAACCATACTCTTCCAGTTAGTCAGTCTTTCCACATCCATGGACATACATATGTGTATGCATTCTTGTGTGTTTGTTTGTATTTTACTTGACTCATCTCTGTTGTGCTTCCCAAAGTTCATTGTTAAAGGGCTCCTTGTGCAGTTAAGGAAGTATAGGCAGACTGAATCAATCCTGCAGCTTCCCTGTTGCCCTGGCCCACAGCTCTGCCAGGACTGGGTGGGTGGGTGCACACCTCCACTTGGCATACGGGTGTCTTTTCACTGCTCTGATGCTGCTAAGACAGAGGCCCCCATCTGCAGTCTTCGCTTCTGCTTCACAAATTACACTAATAAAAAAACACAAATATACAGACTCAGGGAAATCAAACCGGGGCCCTGTGACAACCTAGAGGAGTGGGAGGGAAGCTCAAGAAGGCAGGGACATATGTACACCTGCGGCTGATCCATGGTGATGCATGGCAGAAAACCACACAATATTGTAGCTATCCTTCAATTAAAAACAAACAAAAAAATATGGATGATTTGACACAGAGTTCCTTTGTTTTATGAAAGTCCATTTGAAACACCCCAGCTCAGCAGTTAGCAAGACCTTAATAGTGCATTGGGTCATTAATAAAAATCTCCCTTGACATGAATACTGGAAATTGATGAGAGTCTAATGGTGGTGTCATCAAACCACACCCTGCAGGAGGAAGGAGACAGGGCTGAGTAATGGAAGGAAGCTTTTGTTTAGGATGACAGCTGCTGGCACAGAGGTCTGTAATGTCACAGTGGATGAAGACCCCCCCACCTCGCCACTCTGGGCAGCATTTGACTTGCTGTTACCCATCACCTCATCAACAGCCACTGTCTTCCCTAGTAACACACCGCAGGCACCCAGGGACCCGGCTGTAGGCAGTTTGAATGTTGCTGGGAGGACCCTTGAGTCTTGTCATTCCAACCTTTGCCGCAAGGCTCTCTGGCAGAGGCATGGCCATTCCTGTTCTCAGGTATGTGGATACACAGAGTGAGCCTTCTCATCGTACAAACTTTCACCTATATGGTGTTTTATTTCCTAAATGCTCTCAAAACAACAACAACAAAATAATAATAATTCAGATCTCATAAATGGCTTCTTAGGTTGCTTTTCCTACACAGAATGACTCTATTTTTTTAAACTTAGGACAAATGCTCCTTGCTTTTCTGTAATTTTTTTAAGATACATTATAGTGTATGCATTATCAGGAGGATTAGCAAAGCCATGGCCTTAGCTACACACACACACACACACACACACACACACACACACGTGTATGTGTGTGTGTGTGTATATAAATAAATACATCCATTTTTTTGTCTTTTTCCTACAGCACAAAGTTGACATTGGTAATGTCAGGAGGTTGACCCTTCTGGAGAACGTGCTTCCTGATTCTGTCATAATACATTTAAGCAAGTCCTTGGTTAATCTCAGGCAGAGATCAAGCCTGTCAGTTGTGAGGCAGAATTCTTTGAAAGCCCAGTGACAGCCAGGAGGCTTATGGCCACTGAAATGTCAGCTTATCAGGAGAGGATGACTCTGAGGCCTGAAAGGATTCAATCCAACTCAAAACTCATATCCACTTAAAACCTCCCTTTCTTGGCCTTTCTCTGCCCCAAATTAAAATACTCCAGTAATCAGGACGCTCGCTAAGACTCTTCTTCTAAAATGTGTCTACTGGGTCCCAGCAGGCTTTTTCAATTCTAACTAGTCCATGACAAGCTCAGGGAGACAAACTTTCCCTTTCAGTGTCCTCGTAGTTCCTTCATGAATAACCTGCTGAGGTCAAGAAGGAATCTAGCCCAAGATCTGGGGCCTTAACTCTATTCGAAAGGTTACAGTACATGCCAACTGCCAGGGTTACCGATGTAGTTTAAAAATAAATGGCAAATCCCTGGCAATTTACACAGGTGTGTAATCAGCAAATAAAATACCTGTATTCTAAGCCTTTTCCTTTAGGGCACTGTTAGACCCAACCAGTTAGAAATGTTATGTCATGTGGCCATGCTCTTCAAATCTGAGCCTGTTAAAGACCTAGTCAATGGATTCTGTCTCTGAACATCAGATAATAATTGTTTCCTGGAGTGGGCATATTTACATGGAAAGAGAAAAGAAGCACACATCTGTGCAGGCTTGGTTTTAAATTCCGGCTCTCTAATTATTATCAGGGAATCATTCTTTACTTCTACAAATTTCATCTCTCCCTCCTGGTGGTTCAGGCAGTAAAGAATCTGCCTGTAATGTAGGAGACCCAGGACAGAGGAGCCTGGTGGGCTACAGTTCATGGGGCTGTAAAGAGCTGGACACAACTGAATGATTAAAACACTAATACTCTGTAAAATGAGGTATCCTAACACATTTAGCTTCATGAGTGTATATTTACTCCCAAACTCCTTCAGCTACATACAGTAAATATTTACAGCTTTTTTCCAAGTCAGCCATATCTAACAAAGCAGTTTAAATTTTTTAAAGGTCAAGTATTATAAATGTGAAACAATGCAGTAATAAGTACTTGATAAATAAATACATTTACTCTAATCCATTGATTATATATTTTATGTGATCTTAACAACCTTTAATTGTTATTAAAACTCTGTTACTTCAAATTCCTCCAACATGATCAGAAATTGAAGTGAACGTTCAGTGAAAAAAATATGCGAGTTCTCTAATCCCAGGAATTATGGTAAGAAACGTTGATGCTTCCCACATGACAAAGTTATTCTATTTGCTTCCAGAGAGAAGGACTGAAAGGACCAGTCCCACAGCTGCCTCTCCTGCACAGATCTGACCCCTCACAGGGCTGTCAGGCAACAGAACTGTTGTGATGAATGTGTTTCTCCCCATGTACCCAGCTCTGCTGCCTCCTCCTGAAACCTTCTGCTCCAGCCCATGTGGGACTTGCTGGAACCCTAACGCTCTGGGCATCCACACCGGCCAGGACCCAAGCCCAGGTTTCCAGTTCTCCACTCTTCAACCACTACAACACACATGTCCTTCAGAACATGTGAATTAAAGGGCATCTCCTTGGAAAGGCTGATCTGACCTCCACTCCCCCAGGGCAGAAGTCATTGATGATTTTTTTCCCCAAATTAAACTAAGCCAGCAATCAGGACATTCACCATGGCAGGTCTGCTAACACGTGCCTGGTACGTCCTCGCCAATCATCATCCATCTGGTATTTAATTCATTCTCTAGTGTCACAGCTTATCCTTATCATCATTATTATTTTAACATGTCCATCTTCCCTTTTGGGTTTCTTAGCATGCAAACATGAAGGTTGATGTTTATCAATTTCTGTTTGTTTAGACTAAGCTCCTACTACACTTGAATCCATGTGGTTGTAGACAGACTCTACAAGAGTGTGTCTAAGACACACTCTCTCTATATATAATGGAGCCTGACTCCATTTTTTATGTTTAGCTGACTATATGAGAACTTTGAAGCCTTGCATGTCCCTCTTCATCCTCTGGCCCGCTTCTCAACAAGTAGGCAAGAAGTCCTGCCTGTTTGCTCCTTTGGTGTCAGCAGAAGGTTCAGCTCACAAAGCCCCTGCCTGCACAGGGGTACCTGCTCAGGCCTCCCACCCACTAACCATGACAGATCCTGGACGAGCTGGTGATGTCTGCTCTTCTCTCCTCTGAGACCTCAGGTATGTGATTCATAAACCTTTTCCTGTCCTTTTGGGGAGCAATGCCAGTCTCAACATTTAAATCAAATTTTGAGTGGGTGTCCGTCCTGTATCTCCAGTGTGGTCACATCATATGCACACATCTGTGCTGATTCATCTGCTCCATTCTACCTGATTATGCGTGCTTTCATAGGGTCAGTCCCCACCATCTTCCTTTAGATCAAAGCCTGTGAGTGCTTAGCCTTAAATTTACAACTTTTCTCAGAAGCTACTTTTGTGTTGCGTTATTAATGTGTGAAATAATTTTATGAGAATATTTTAGATTAGAGGGCATGGAATTGGGCTCTCTTGTTTTGTACAGAGAAAAGCTGAGCAAATGAATAGTAAATAAGCAACATTATAACCAGTCAACCCTAAAGGAAATCAACCCTGAATACTCATTGGAAGGACTGATGCTGAAGCTGAAACTCCAGTACTTTGGCCACCTGTGGTGAACAGCCAACTTACTGGAAAACATCCTGATGCTGGGAAAGATTGAAGGCAGAAGGAGAAGAGGGCGACAGAGGATGAGATGGTTGGATGGCAACACTGATTCAATAGACATGAACTTGGGCAAACTCTGGGACATGGTGAGGGACAGGCAGGCCCTCTGTGTGCTGCAGTCTATGGGATCACAGAGTCAAACATGACCTGGTGACTGAAGAACAGGAACTACATTTCTCATCAGTTTCACAGAAGAGCCAGCCACCATCCTACCAATAACCAGGTAAGAACCAGAAGAAATGCACAACCCAACACCACGATCTGGGGAACTGTTGGCTGTGTGATGACCTTTACAAGAAGGTCTTTAAATGCTTCCTTTAAATCAAAGCCTGTGAGTGCTTAGCCTTACATTTTTAGTTATTTTTTTCTTTTGCATCCATTAAGATCAGTCCCACAGTAAGTGAGAATTATAGAACAGTAGTTTAAACAAGTTTGCTCATAGCTGCTGTGATCCTGCCAATTCTATCATAATAGAACACTTTTGCATGGGGGAAAAAAAGCAATTCAATTAAAAACTACATTATAGAAATGCTAAGGGTCTAATTCCAACTCAGGATGGCAAGGAAATTTAACATTAAGACAGCAAGTATGTGTTTTAATGTGCTCTCAGCTCCCTAGATGAAATACACAATCACCAATAATGTAAGACTGAAAATCAGATGTCCATCTCTGTGGTTGAAATATACATGCTGAGCTAAATGCCAAGGGCAAAAAGCTCACATGAATGTCAAAGGGAACCCTCAGTATTCATATAGGGCCACATTCAACTATAAGGTTGGTATTTTAATTTTCACTTAATTTCATTGCTTTTGTGGCTTTCAGTGCAATTCAGTTCAGTCACTCAGTCGTGTCTGACTCTTTGCAACCCCATGAATTATAGCACGCCAGGCCTCCCTGTCTGTCACCAACTCCCGGAGTTCACTCAAAATCACATCCATCTCATTGGTGATGCCATCCAGCCATCTCATCCTCTGTTGTCCCCTTCTCCTTCTGTCCCCAATCCCTCCCAGCATCAGAGTCTTTTCCAGTGAGTCAAGTCTTCACATGAGGTAGCCAAAGTACTGGAGTTTCAGATTTAGCATCATTCCTTCCAAAGAACACCCAGGACTGATCTCCTTTAGAATGGACTGGTTGGATCTCCTTGCAGTCCATGGGACTCTCAAGGGTCTTCTCCAACACCACAGTTCAAAAGCATCAATTCTTTGGTGCTTAGCTTTCTTCACAGTCCAACTCTCACAGCCATACATGACTATTGGAAAAATCATAGCTTTGACTAGACGGACCTTTGCTGGCAAAGTAATGTCTCTGCTTTTCAATATGCTATCTAGGTTGGTCACAACTTTCCTTCCAAGGAGTAAGTGTCTTTTAATTTCATGGCTGCAATCACCATCTGCAGTGATTTTGCCCTCCCTCCCAAATAAAGCCTGACACTGTTTCCCCATCTATTTCCCACGAAGTGATCATATAGCACTTCTGAAATGCTTTCTCTAAGTTCAGGTGTACTTGAAGAGCAGAACTATGTATAAGACTCTGGTCTATAGGAAAGCATTTTGGGGCACGGGCATGGACATTGGTTAAGCTCATTATTATTTATTTACTCAATCAAGAAATACTTACTGAATACTGCTATGTGCCCGAGAGGCTGCAGCCCTCATGAAGGTCTGTCTTATGGGGGAAGGGAACAGAAATATGGTAACAAACAAAGATAATCAATAATCACTTGGCAGTGTATCAGCAGGTGGCATGTGCTCTAGGCTAGCTGGAGCAGAGGGGAGGGGTCCAGGTTACAGTTGGGAGGTGGGTTCTGATCTGATGGGCAGGCATTCCCACCAGGCTAGACAACGCTGGGCTAACCCATGGCAAAAATCCAACACCTTTCTATGCTTCAGTAAAACAAGAGCTTTCTTCTCACTGAAGCTGTTTCTCCAAAGCACAGAAGGTGCATTCATCCTCAGTAACTCAGGCTTCCAGTCTGCAGAGGCTATAACACCTTGTGGCATGAACCTCAAGTACCAAAACTGGTCAAGAGAGGACTACGTGGCCCTGAGCTGGCTCCTCTCAGCTTCAGCTCAGAAGAGAAGCCATTCCTCTGCCCTCACCCTGTGATCTGAAGCAGGCACAAAGCCTTGATTAATGCAAGGAAGTGTAAGGGGGCAGACAGCATCAGGGTGCAGTGCTGCCATTTTTACAGAGACAGGTCAGAGGTCTTGGGGTATCAGGCAGACCAAAGAACAAATGCAGAGTCTTGGATGCGAGGGTGTGCCTGCAAGGGGAAGGAGGTGCTGCCTGCTGTTGATCACACGGATACTTGGTGAGGGCAAACCTCCTGCCTCTACTCCACGGACATGCAGGGGACCCGGGGTCAGCCTTCTGGGTGACCAGGATCTTGAGCCTGACAAGTCAAAGTATTATTGCATATTTTCCTGCCAGTGGAAAAATACTCTGGAGCTTCCTTAAAATTCTAATATGAAGGCCCCATGATACCTAAGCACGTGTGGACACATGCACACACACACACACACACACACACACACACACACATACCCTTACACTATATTGGACTACCACAAAAGTTCTTTGGTAAATATTACATATGAGATTTCACTGATGTCTTAAGTTCTATAGAATTTAAGAAGAGAAAAATGGAGTCAGTTTGAGTGTTTTTCTATTTGGTTTAAACAAGCCCTGCTCAATGGAAATATGCTGTGAGTCAGTTATGAAATCTGCAGCATTGTAGAAGTCACAGGATACTTTGAACAGAATGGGGTAAAATTAATGTTAATTATTTTGTCAATATAACGATGCCTATGTAAGATATGATTTTAATGGGTATTTGACATAAAAATAATTAATAAGATGAAAATCTGGTGCATGCTTACTAGTATAGCACCTGTCAGGTTGGACAATCTGCTTGTCAAGGCAGCCAGAGTCCTGGTAGCTTGGGGTGAAGTGCTCAGGGAGCTCATTTCAAGGCCAACATGTGGTACCCAAGGCCAGAGGGCTCAGAGAAGCCATCTGCTCCTTCAGGTCAAACACACATGGTCCCTAAAAGCCATGAGCAAAACGAAAACCGGCTGTGCTCCTCAGTCTTTTAAGGACAGCTTTAGTTCAAAGATCCAACAGAGGCGCTTAAATAACAGCAACAACAGGAGAGGCTGCGTTAGAGCTGCTCACGCAACCCTGCACGTCCTGCAGAGGGGCATCCGTGCGGGCGGCGGTGTGGACAGAGTGGTGTGGGTAAGGACGATAATAAACCACAAGCAAGCACGGTCCTGGCACTTCACACAAGTCCAATCAGTCCTCACAAGCACCGATTCACAGAGAAGTGCACACAGAGAGGAATGAACATGTGCTTGGTCACTGCTGGGATCACCCAACCCCAGAAGTGAACCCAGTTCTGGCAGACTCTGGTGTTTCAATAGGCTGCACAGCTCCACTAAAGCTGTCCACAGTCAAGGGATTTTCACACAGGGATGAAGCTTCTCACGGGGACAACCTGTGGAGCATAAAGTCCTCTCATGCAAACCATTCCTCCTGCAAGAGAAGATGCTTTGATGCACATCTTTTTGTTGGGATTTTGTTTAAAGCACTGGATAGTGATTACACACGAAATGGATATTTCAAACCCCTTAAAATTCTGTGTGCACAGAAATGATCGATTCTGGGGCTAATTTTTTAAATCACGAAGTAGCACCTGCAGACTTGTCATCATAAGCAACTGCTTTATGAAGAGCTGAGAGTCTCTGTGACTTGTGTCGCATGCACGATGAGACCACAGTGGTGGCCTGGAACTCCTGGAAGCTGGGATCCATCATCCTGAAGCATGTGCAGGAGGACCCTGCAGCGCCATCCGCGTCAGATGGACACAAAGGAAGGCGGTGTCGCGTGACTGCACACGGCTCTCCACCGCCTGCTGTTGGCTTCCCGGTGACATATGATAATAGTGCATCAGAAGCAGGACTCCAGGAGCACATGTCAGCACGTGGAACAAAAGGAGTCACTTGTCTAATCTTCCTAAATCCTAACTCTCGAGAGTAATATTCTCATCAAATCTCTGCAAACCATGGACTGAGAATTGCAATGCACGTACCATTGATGGAAATATCAGCGAACAAGACACGGGAGAGAGGGAGAAAGAAGAAAAGAAGGAAGGGGAGGGGAGAAAAAGGGAAGGAGGAAGCAAAGGAGGGGAGGAGACAGTTCTTTACTGCTAGCACCACCTAGGGATCCCCTTTACCGAGGGGTGGACTACACCAAATAGGTTGCAATAGATCTAAACAGAGTAGGGTAAAAAGAAAGTGGGGGCAGAAAAAAAATCATCATTTTTACCATATTAAAATCCTGTTCCAGGCAATATGCATCACAGAAAGATGGTGGGGGGGCTATCAAGAAAACAATTTTCTATAGAAAAGCCCCAACAAGGACTAAATAAAATTGATCTGTGTTGAGTAGAATGTTTTAGACAAAATATATCCATGCTATATTCAAACTTCAAGTTACCCAGTGGTCAGAAAGAAACAATTTCCCTCCAATACACCAGGGATGATGGAGTTGGAAAAAGTACTTTAGCATAATAAGATCTAAATATGCAAGTATGTGCTTTCTTCTGGATCACTTGGCTAAATAATGAAATTCAGTATCCAGAGAGAATAAGAATAAAATAAAACAGAATAAGATAAATTTGGTAACCAGACACATTTTAATTGATTTATCCATCATTTCTGCAAAGCTTGTACACTAATTTTTCTACCTCTAATTTAAGCCTATAGAAATAACCTTTATTTTGATCTGAGGAAAACTCGTCTCACCTGCAGTGAGAGCCAGCGGCACAGTTCAGATTCACATTGCTCTCACTTTCTCTTTAAGCCTGATTTCTCTCACACATATAGTAGGAAATCTCAGCTTTCAATGATCTGTCATTTCTCTCCAGCTTTTATAACTTAATGCTTTTGATTTATGTCTAAGTTTTCAACATTTTTTTCCTAGTCGGAAAATTCTTTGAATATTACATGAAAGTTTTTTTTATTATTTTTTTTACTTTACAATATTGTATTGGCTTTGCCATACATCAGTTTTGTATCATCTCCTACAACACAAATACACATATAAAATTATACATTTTCTTAACAGTTCAGATGGTTCATGCTCACTTCTCCCCACCACTCAAGCACACCACGGTTCATAAATTCAGAATTGGAAACTTAAAAATTTTTTTTTCAAATATTTTGCTTCTAAATTAATTTTCCTTTTCAAAGACATCAGAAGTATTTATTAGAGAGTGCTGACATGTTACTTACTTAACGTCAGAAAGATGTCATGCAGGGTGACACTTTCAAAGACACTCAGTTGATGCAGGACTCAGCATTCTTGGCTAGGATGCTACAGGTTCACTAAGGGACCATCCCAGAGCATCACTACAGAATGGAACACTCTGTCCTGAACAAGCCCTGCACCCTGAAGCAATCCAGTAGGAATCGAGTATACAATTCTACTTCCACTTTCACAAATAGGACTGTAAGGACATAAAGGCAAAAACTCTGTCAAAGTGTCCTCTAACACCTTTGCTTTGCTCTGGTTTAGTTTCTACAGGTTAATGATTCTGGACAGAAAGATTTCACTGGTTGATGTTACTGTTTGCTTTGTTTCTTCACTAGATTGTTTCTAATACAAACTGGTAGGTAAAAATAAAAAGTTAATAGGAGATTCTGGTGACTAAAGAAAGCATTTAATTCTAGGGGAAAAAGGACGTCACTTGAGCATAGTTTATTGATGCCAACCACATTCAAATGAGAGCAATGAAATAAAATTGAAATATATCACAAAGAAATAAAGAAAGTAAGTCTGTTGAATCCAAGCTGAGGACAACAGACAGAAACTCTCCCTCCTTTTCCAACTACCATTCATTTAAACTGCTGCAGGCGGTTCTGGAAGGCCCCTTCAGTCTCTGGGAGGTCTCTGTAGGGTTTCCTTTCACTTCTGAGACCCCGTGGCACTCACGCCTGCCCAGCTGATGGGGGAGCTCTCCCTGACACATTGCTGTCTTCCTAAGACAGCTGGGCTCCCTTCTCATCCTTCAGAGCCCCAGGAAGCTGGACAAGGAGCTTGGCAGCTGACCGTGTTTGCCACAAAGTAAATGAAAGCAGGGGCAGTGCGCTGTAATTCTAGAGTTATGAGAGCCTTAATAAATGATGCACCGGATGAGGTATAAATCACTGTCCTCCGACCAACTCTCTTGGCAGCCTATTACAATCCTTGGGGATCATGACAGCGACCAGCAGTTGTCGTAAATGATGGTGATGATTAGTTTTCAAAAGGACTTCCATTCAGAGGACAGGAGTGTTGAAACACTGATGCCCTCACATGCCTGGGTGCCAAACAGAGTCTGTGTTCCTGACACCAGCTTTTAGTCTATTTCAGCTGCTACTACAAAACGCCACAGATGAGGGGACTTAAGCATGGCTAGAAGATGACTGTCTGCACACCGGAGTACCACCTCACCAAGAACAAAACATGCTGGCACCCTGACTTTGGATTCCCCCAAACCCCAACCTTTAGAAATGTGAGAAAATAAAGGTCTGTTGTTTGAGACTCCAATCTCTGATACTTTCTTATAGCTACTTGAACTGAATAATACAACATCCTATAATGCAGCCTGCAACTGAAAAAAAAATCCCCACATATTTGGGTATGTTTAGTCGGACATGACTGAAGTGACTTAGCAGCAGCAGCATGCGTAGAAAATGTCTTGGAAGACCCACAGAAACACTGGCAACGTGTGGAGAAGTTTAAAATAAAGGGAGGCTTTCACTTTTATTCTATATACTTCTGCTATTTCAACTGCCATGATTAGTTAATATCAAAGTATGAAATACCATCCATTCGACTATTGCAAAAACGCTGGCCCTGTCGGTCCAGCTGTTGATCTCTTTGCTCTTCTGCTTTAGGTCTCACCCCTGCCCTTTGACCCTTCAACCCTGCAGAGGAAGGAAAGGGAACCCAGTTGTCTTCAAACTCGTCTGTTTAGTATCCTCCAGGCCACAGAGGAGGCTGCTGCTGGTGGGCATGAAGCGTGAAACGGCCCGTGGTTTCATGGAGGCCTTCCATATTTGTTTGCCCCAAAATGTGTGCAGTAATATCGCTTTTCATGAGCTGTCATGGGCAAAGTACACATGAAATGTGAGAATGTTCTCGCCAGTTTATTTCTTCAAGGCACTAGTTTAATATCCCAGGCACACAGCAGAGGCTCAATTCCTTACTGGAGTCTGCGTGTTGATGTGCTTTTAATGACAAGTTTGCACATCCAGCCTGCCGCTCAAGGGTCCAAGGGTTCCTGGGCTATATTTGGTTCTCGTGACTCTGGTAGTTCTCAGTATATGACAAGTAATTAGAATCTTGACAGATTTGCTAATAGAAATGAAAGAAGCATCTAAAGTGGAAACCATCTTTTATCCTTTTTAAAAATAGAACTAAATCATATGCACAAGTATCTACTTTTTTCTACTTAAAAAGTAGGAGTGGTTTTTTTCTTGACACGTTTCAGTCTAGCATTAAATGACAGCAAGGGTAAGGCAGTATCAAGCTGAATAAATATATGATAAAACTATAGTGTATAGTCACTTTCTGTTTTAATTTAATTTTTGAATAAAAATTAATGTTAGCTTTGAGGAAAACAAAAACCTTTCAATTTCTCTGATTTTTTTACCCTTGTTTCACAAGGAGTTTAAACTGCTACATAGTCTTTTAACTGCAAAATTATGACTCACACTACCCAACTTTATATTAAAGAACTATTGACTTTGAAAGTTCATTTAGGGAGCGAAAAAGATGGCGGAGGAATAGGATGGGGAGAACACTTTCTCCCTCTCTACCTCATCAAAAGAACATTTCAACGCTGAGTAAATTCCACAGAATAACTTCTGACTGCTGGCAGAGGACATCAGGAATCCAGCAAAGCAGATCATTGGCTTCAAAACCAGCCTTCTATATTTCTATTTATTATTTTTATAACCTAATATTATTTTCAAAAAAAAAAAAAAACCCTATCGTTAAAGCAAATGCCGTATATAGTCCTATTGGTGGAGGAAGTTGTCTTTTAATAATTCTGGAGTCTTTTATTATATTTTGCTTTTTTTCTCTATTTTTTTTAAATTTCTCTCTCCTTCTTCTTCTCTTCAATATTCTGTCTTTGAAAATACAATCTTTACTCCAGATTTTTAATCTTGGCATTTTGGTATTTGTTGCCAATTTTGTACTTTTAAAAACCTAATCTTCAGTACCCAGTTTTACATGAGTGCGAGACTACTGGCTTGACCACTCTCTCCACCTTTGGAATTTCTCTTTTCTCCACCAGGTGGCTTTTGTCTCCTCCCTCCCTCTCCTCTTCTCTACCCAACTCTGTGAATCTCTGTGTGTTCCAGAAGGTGGAGAATTCTAAGGGAACTGGTCACTGGCCAGATCTGTATCCCTCCTTCCCATCTCCCTCTTTTATCCTCCTGTCCACCTCTATCTACTTCCTCCCTCTCCTCTTCCATGTATAACTCTGTGACCACCTCTGAGCGGTCCAGACTTCGGAGCGCACACAAGAAAGTGGTTACGGGCTAGCTTGCTTTTCCCTCTTTTGATTCCACCTCATCCCATTCCACTCACCTCTAACTACTCCCTCCCTCTTCTCTCCTCCAAGTAACTCAGCGATCCTCTAGGGACGACCCTCAAGATGAAGAAACCTATCATCATTAACCTAGATGTTTTAACATTAGTGCTGAATAGATGGAGAAATCATGAGGCTATTGTAAAAATAAATCTGAAAACCAGAATCAGGAGGCATAAGTCCAAATCCTGAGATCATCAAAGAATTCCTGAACACAGGGAACATTATCCAATAAGAGCTCATCAAACACCTTCATACCTATACTGAAACTGAGCACCACCCAAGGGCCAACAAGCTCCAGAGCAAGACATACCACGCAAATTCTCCAGCAACACAAGAACAAGCCCCTGAGCTTCAATACATAGGCAACTCAAAATACTCGAAAACCATTGACGTCTCATAACCCATTACTTCACACGTCACAGCACTCCAGAGAGAGGAAATCCAGCTCCACCCACCAGAACTCCAACACAAGCCTCCCTAATCAAGACACTTTGACAAGCCACTGATATAACCCCAAACACAGAGAGGAAGCTCTATAAGAAAGAGAATTCCACAAATTCCCAGAATATAGAAAAGCCACCCCAAACGCAGCAATATAACCAAGATGAAGAGACAGAGGAAGACCCAACAGGTAAAGGAACAGGAGATATGCCCACCAAACCAAACAAAAGAGGAAGAGATAGGGAATCTACCTGAGAAAGAATTCCGGATACTGATAGTGAAAATGATCCAAAATCTTGAAATCAAAATGGAATCACAGATAAATAGCCTGGGGTCAAGGATTGAGAAGATGCAAGAAAGGTTTAACAAGGACCTAGAAGAAATAAAAAGAGTCAACATATAATGAATAATGCAATAAATGAGATCAGAAACACTCTGGAGGCTACAGATAGTAGAATATCGGAGGCAGAAGATAGGATTAGTGAAATAGAAGATAGAATGGTAGAAATAAATGAATCAGCAAGGGAAAAAGAAAGACAAATTAAAAGAAATGAGGACAACCTCAGAGACATCCAAGACAATATGAAACGATCCAACATTCGAATTATAGGAGTCCCAGAAGAAGAAGACAAAAAGAAAGACCATGAGAAAATACTTGAGGAGATAATAGTTGAAAACTTCCCTAAAATGGGGAAGGAAATAATCACCCAAGTCCAAGAAACCCAGAGAGTGCCAAACAGGACAAACCCAAGGTGAAACACCCCAAGACATATTTTAATCAAACTAACAAAGACCAAACACAAAGAACAAATATTAAAAGCAGCAAGGGAAAAACAACATATAACACACAAGGGGATCCCCATAAGAATAACTGCAGATCTTTCAATAGAAAGTCTTCAGGCCAGGAGGGAATGGCAAGACATACTTAAAGTGATGAAAGATAATAACCTTCAGCCAAGACTACTGTACCCAGCAAGGATCTCATTCAAATATGAAGGAGAAATCAAAAGCTTTACAGACAAGCAAAAGCTGAGAGAATTCAGCACCACCAAACCAGCTCTCCAACAAATACTAAAGGATAGACTTTAGAAAGGAAACACAAAAAGGACATATAAACCCGAACCCCAAACAATAAAGTAAATGGCAACAGGAGCATACTTATCAATAATTACCTTAAATGTAAATGGGTTGAATGCCCCAACCAAAAGGCAAAGACTAGCTGAATGGATACAAAAACAAGATCCCTATATATGCTGCCTAAAAGAGACCCACCTCAAAACAACGGACACATACAGACTAAAAGTGAAGGGCTGGAAAAAGATATTCCATGCAAATAAAGACCAAAAGAAAGCAGGAGTAGCAATACTCATATCCGACAAAATAGACTTTAAAACAAAGGCTGTGAAAAGGGACAAAGAAGGCCACTACATAATGATTAAAGGATCGATCCAAGAAGAAGATATAACAATTATAAATATATATGCACCCAACATAGGAGCACCGCAATATGTAAGACAAATGCTAACAAGCATGAAAGAGGAAATTAATAATAACACAATAATAGTGGGAGACTTTAATACTCCACTCACACCTATGGACAGAAAATTAACAAAGAAATGCAAACTTTAAATGATACAATAGACCGGTTAGACCTAATTGATATCTATAGGACATTTCACCCCAAAACAATGAATTTCACCTTTTATTCAAGTGCACATGAACCTTTTCCAGGATAGATCACATTCTGGGTCATAAATCTAACCTTGATAAATTCAAAAAAATCAAAATTATTCCAGCATCTTCTCTGACCATAATGCACTAAGGTTAGATCTAAATTATAGGAGAAAAACTATTAAAAATTCCAACATTTGGAGGCTGAACAACACCCTTCTGAATAATCAACAAATCACAGAAGAAATCAAAAAGAAATCAAAATATGCATCGAAACGAATGAAAATGAAAACACAACTACACAGAACCTTTGGGACACTATAAAAGCAGTCCTAAGAGGAAAGTTCATAGCAATACAGGCATACCTCAAGAAACAAGAAAAAGTCAAATAAATAACCTAACTCTACACCTAAAGCAACTAGAAAAGGAAGAAATAGAGAACCCCAGAGTTAGTAGAAGGAAAGAAATCCTAAAAATTAGGGCAGAAATAAATGCAAAAGAAACAAAAGAGACCATAGCAAAAATCAACAAAGCAAAAAGCTGGTTCTTTGAAAGGATAAATAAAATTGACAAACCATTAGCCAGACTCATCAAGAAACAAAGAGAAAAAATCAAATCAACAAAATTAGAAATGAAAATGGAGAGATCACGATAGACAACTCAGAAATACAAAGAATCATAAGAGACTACTATCAGCAATTATATGCCAATAAAATGGACAACTTGAAAGAAATGGAAAAATTCTTAGAAAAGTACAACTTTCCAAAAACTAAACCAGGAAGAAATAGAAAATCTTAACAGACCCATCACAAGCATGGAAATTGAAACTGTAATCAGAAATCTTCCAGCAAACAAAAGCCCAGGTCCAGACAGCTTCACAGCTGAATTCTACCAAAAATTTTGAGAAGAGCTAACACCTATCTTACTGAAACTATTCCAGAAAATTGCAGAGGAAGGTAAACTTCCAAACTCATTCTATGAGGCCACCATCACCCTAATACCAAAACCTGACAAAGACACCACAAAAAAAAAGAAAACTACAGGCCAATATCACTGATGAACATAGATGCAAAAATCCTCAACAAAATCCTAGCAATCAGAATCCAGCAACACATTAAAAAGATCAAACACCATGACCAAGTGGGCTTTATCCCAGGGATGCAAGGATTCTTCAATATCCACAAGTCAATCAATGTAATTCATCACATTAACAAACTGAGAAATAAAAATCATATAATTATCTCAATAGATGCAGAAAAAGCCTTTGACAAAATTCAACATCCATTTATGATAAAAACTCTCCAGAAAGCAGGAATAGAAGGAACATACCTCAACATAATAAAAGCTATATATGACAAACCCACAGCTAACATTATCCTCAATGGTGAAAAATTGAAACCATTTCCCTAAAGTCAGGAACAAGACAAGGGTGTCCACTTTCACCACTGCTCTTCAACATTGTACTGGAAGTTTTGGCCACAGCAATCAGAGCAGAAAAAAGAAATACAAGGAATCCAAATTGGAAAAGAAGAAGTAAAACTCTCACTGTTTGCAGATGACATGATCCTCTACATAGAAAATCCTAAAGACTCGACCAGGAAACTACTAGAGCTAATCAATGAATATAGTAAAGTGGCAGGATATAAAATCAACACTCAGAAATCCCTTGCATTCCTATACACTAATAATGAGAAAGTAGATAAAGAAGTTAAGGAAACAATTCCATTCACCATTGCAACAAAAGAATAAAATACTTAGGAATATACCTACCTAAAGAAACTAAAGACCTATATATCGAAAACTATAAAACACTGATGAAAGAAATCAAAGAGGACACTAATAGATGGAGAAATATACCATGCTCATGGGTCGGAAGAGTCAATATAGTGAAAATGAGTATACTACCTAAAGCAATCTACAGATTCAATGCAATTCCCATCAAGCTACCAGCAGTATTTTTCACAGAACTGGATCAAATAATCTCAAGATTTGTATGGAAATACAAAAAACCTCGAATAGCCAAAGCAATCTTGAGAAAGAAGAATGGAACTGGAGGAATCAACTTGCCTGACTTCAGGCTCTACTACAAAGCCACAGTCATTAAGACAGTATGGTACTGGCACAAAGACAGAAATATAGATCAACGGAACAAAATAGAAAGCCCTGAGATAAATCCACACACCTATGGACACCTTATCTTCGACAAAGGAGGCAAGAATACACAATGGAGCAAAGACAGTCTCTTTAACAGGTGGTGCTGGGAAAACTGGTCAACCACTTGTAAAAGAATGAAACTAGACCTCTTTCTAACACCATACACAAAAATAAACTCAAAATGGATTAAAGATCTAAATGTAAGACCAGAAACTATAAAACTCCTAGAGGAGAACATAGGCAAAACACTCTCCGACATAAATCACAGCAGGATCCTCTATGATCCACCTCCCAGTATACTGGAAATAAAAGCAAAAATAAACAAATGGGATCTAATTAAAATTAAAAGCTTCTGCTCAACAAAGGAAACTATAAGGAAGGTAAAAAGACAGCCTTCTGAATGGGAGAAAACAATAGCAAATGAAACAACTAACAACTAATCTCAAAGATATATAAGCAACATATGCAGCTCAACTCCAGAAAAATAAACGATTCAATAAAAAATTGGGCCAAAGAACTAAATAGGCACTTCTCCAAAGAAGACATACAGATGGCTAACAAACACATGAAAAGATATTCAACATCACTCATTATCAGAGAAATGCAAATCAAGACCACAATGAGGTATCATTTCACACCAGTCAGAATGGCTGCAATCCAAAAGTCTACAAGCAATAAATGCTGGAGAGGATGTGGAGAAAAGGGAACCCTCTTACACTGCTGGTGGGAATGCAAACTAGTACAGCCACTATGGAAAACAGTGTGGAGATTCCTTAAAAAATTGCAAATAGAACTGCCTTATGACCCAGCAATCCCACTGCTGGGCATACACACTGAGGAAACCAGAATTGAAAGAGACACATGTACCCCAATGTTCATTGCAGCACTGTTTATAATAGCCAGGACATGGAAACAACCTAGATGTCCATCAGCAGATGAATGGATAAGAAAGCTTTGGTACATATACACAATGGAGTACTACTCAGCCCTTAAAAAAATAAATTTGACTCAGTTCTAATGAGATGGATGAGACTGGAACCAATTATACAGAGTGAAGTAAGCCAGAAAGAAAAACACCAATACAGTATCCTGACACATATATATGGAATTTAGAAAGATAGTAATGATAACCCTATATGTGAGACAACAAAAGAGACACAGAGGTATAGAGTGGACTTTTGGACTCTGAGGGAGAGGGAAAGGGTGGGATGGTTTGGGAGAATGGCAATGAAACATGTATATTTTCTTGTAAGAAATGAAGCGCCAATCTATGTTCAATGCAGTATGCAGGATGCATGGGGCTGATGCACAGGATGATTCAGGTAGATCATGTGGGGTGGGAGGTGGGAGGGGGCTTCGGCATTGGGAGATTGTGTTCACCTGTGGCTGATTCATGTCAATGTATGGCAAAACAAATACAGTATTGTAATTTTAAAATAAATAAATAAATAAAAATTAAAAAAAAACAACAACAAAAAAAAAACTTAAGCATGACTTGAAGAAGGAAACGGCAACCCACTCCAGTGTTCTTGCCTGGAGAATCCCAGGGACGGGGGGGAGCCTGGTGGCTGCAGTCTCTGGGGTTGCACAGAGTCTGACACGACTGAAGTGACTCAGCAGTAGCAGCAACACACAGGGGCAAAAGACTGCGCCATTACAAGGCAAAATGCAGGAGTCCAAAAGCTTACCTGTCCATCAATAAATCCTCAAAAAAAAAAAAAAAAAAAGTTTGTAGAAGTCTTTAAAGTTTATGAGAAAAAATAGTCATAATTTTAAGATCCCTTTGCATATTTACTATTATAACTATTTCCCAAAGAGAAGGTAAAAATGCAGAAATTCTGGATAACCTTGCTATTTGTAAAGAGAGATTGACATTTTATTCAAATTGATGATTTGATTTATTTTCAAATAAAGACAGTGTGTGTGTTTGCATATAAAAAAGTTCATTTAATTGTTCATATATACTGAGCGACTGAACTGAACTGAACTAATATATATATATGACTTTTAATTATTAAAGTGAAACAAAGTGAAAGTTGCTCAGGCATGTGTCTTTGGGATCCCATGGACTGTAGACTGTTAGGCTCCTCTGTCAATAGAATTCTCCAGGCAAGAATACTAGAGTGGATAGCCTTACCCTTCTCTAGGGGATCTTCCCGACCCAGGAATCAAACCAGGGTCTGTTGCACTGCAGGTGGATTCTTTACCAGCTGAGCTGCAGATCACCTAAATTATGTTGTTTCAATTTTCTGGGGCTGTAAATGTTCCTGTTCAATATTTTTGTAAAAACAAATTAATAAGTTATAGATGTAGACAAAATATTTTGCAATATACGATACCAGGAAAGCCTGTCATAGCAATTTGCTAATTCAGTCATTTTTCTAAACTACAGACTTGATTAAAGTTATGGTGACGTTTTAATATCTTGTCTGATTCTGTCTCAACTACTTAGTGGGAGAACTGTGTTGGTTTGACTTACGTTTTTCGACTTCTTCTGGTTGGCTAAGGATGTACTTGTCATGAGGCAACTTCCATTTCAAGTTCTAGGGCATTTTCTAACCAAGAAGAGGAAGGAATTGCTGTTTGTTTAATTCATGCTATCTCCCAACCTGCGCACCTTAGTAATCATCGAGGATGCTCACCACCACCCAAAAAAGCAGTGAGAAATGGCTTCAATATAAAAATGAAGAAAGCAAGCCACAGAGGAAGTAAACTGTCTAAACCAGGATCAGGAATCACCAGCCGGGCTCCAGCATCTACTGTCTGTCCTTCTCTGTCCAAAGACGCTGATGATGCAGCATGTTTGACAGAATCTAGGGTCCTCTGTATCGTGCAGGCTAACAATCCTCAGAGCCCCAGATCTGCTCTGGTGACACATCAACAGGGAGGTCTAGGGGCTGCAGCCAGGCAGGTTCCATGAGGACATCCAGGAACCATTCCAGAAGCCACTTTCCCAGAAACTCAGGACCTTCTCGTTGCTGTGACTGAACACTGCTTTCTGTCATCAGATGGCCACATGGTTTAATTTCTCCCACCTCTGCAACAGGGTGAGGAAGATCCCATGCAGAAGGAAATGGCTACCCACTCCAGCATTTCAGGAGCGTCCCTGGTGATTCAGACAGTAAAGAATCTGCCTGCACTCAGAGAGGTCTGGGTTTGATCCATGGATCTGGAAGATACTCTAGAGAAGGAAATGGCAGCCCACTCTAGTATTCTTGCCTAGAGAATTCCATGGACAAAGGAGCCTGGTGGGCTACAGTCCATGAGGTCACAAAGACTCAGACACAACTGAGCAACTAACACTTTCACTTTCTGTAACAGGGTTCACAGAGACAAACATGGTTCAACTAAAGAAAAGCAACTTCTAAAGAAACAATGACTGTACACTCTACTAAGGACACACTAAATTCTCACATTACACAAACCATACAGTGGCTAGACCTCTAGGGTTATACGCAGCAAAGAATAATAACTGCCACTGAGTTATGAGTGCTGAGAAACCCCCAACAGAAATAGATTTTACCTGTGCTTACTTATTAATGGGATTGATACTCTGATGATGCTGAGACTGTAAAGCAGAAACACGATCTATCAGTTCACAAAATAGAAATATGGAGAAAGAACACTAAGGCAGCCTCCTGACTAGAGACCTTTGACTGACCAAAGTAAGACCTTCTTCTTACTTTGCTAGACATATATATCCTAGAGAAAACTCTCAACATGAAAAGATACATGCACCCAGTACTCAGAACAGCACTATCACAATAGCCAAGACATGGAAGCAGTCTAAGTGTCCATCAACAGATGAATGGACAAAAAGAAGCAGTACAGCTATACAATGGAATACTCAGTTCAGCTCAGTTCAGTGGCTCAGCCGTGTCTGACTCTTTGCGACCCCATGAATCGCAGCACGCCAGGCCTCCCTGTCCATCACCAACTCCCGGAGTTTACTCAAACTCACGTCCATTGAGTCCGTGATGCCATCCAGCCATCTCATCCTCTGTCGTCCCTTTCTCCTCCTGCCTCCAATCCCTCCCAGCATCAGAGTCTTTTCCAATGAGCCAGCTCTTTGCATGAGGTGGCCAAAGTACTGGAGTTTCAGCTTTAGCATCATTCCTTTCAAAGAAATCCCAGGGCTGGTCTACTTTAGGATGGATTGGTTGGATCTCCTTGCAGTCCAAGGGACTCTCAAGAGTCTTCTCCAACACCACAGTTCAAAAGCATCAATTCTTCAATGCTCAGCTTTCTTCACAGCCCAACTCTCACATCCATACATGACCACAGGATAAACCATAGCCTTGACTAGATGGACCTTTGTTGGCAAAGTAATGTCTCTGCTTTTCAATACTACTTGGCCATAAAAAGAATAAAAGGCTGCCATTTGCAGCAACATGGATGCATCTAGAGATTATCATATTAAGTGAAGTAAGTCAGACAGAGAAAGATAAATACCATACGATATCACTTACATGTGGTATCTGAAAACAAGATAGAAATGAACTTATTTATAAGTAGTGCATCAATACAGTGGAAAAATAGACTCACAGATAGAAAACAAACTTATGGTCACCAAAGGGGAAAGTGGAGGGAGGGATAAATTAAAGAGTTTGAGATTTAACAGATACATATTACTATACATAAAACAGACAACCCACAAGGACCTACTGTGTTGTACCGGAACTATGCTCAATATTTTGCAATCACCAATGGGAAAAAAATCTGAGAAACAATATATGTATGTATATATTATATATAATTGGGAAAAAAAAAGAAACACATTCTGTACACCTGAAACTAACACAACAGTGTAAATCAACCACACTTCAATCAAAAATAAAGAAAAATTTGACTCAGTTCTAATGAGATGGATAAGGGGTGGGGCGAAAGAAAAACACCAATACAGTATCTGACACATATATATGGATTTAGAAGACAGTATGTGCCCTATTGTGAGACAACAAGAGACACGGGTATAGGTGGACTTTTGGACCTGAGGGGGGGAGGGTGGGATGGTTTGGGAGAATGGCGTGAGTGTTTTCCTGTATGCGGCGCTACCTTGTTTGGTGTGGTGGGTGTGGGGTGTGCGGTGTCGGGGGTGGGGTGGGGGTGGGGGGGCTGGGGTTGGGGGGGTTTTTTTCTGTGGGTGGTTTGTTGTGTTGGAAACGTTTGTTTATTAATTTAATTGAAGCTTTCCTTAGAGATGAGTTTCAAGTAAAGCACAGAAACATAGTGTAAAGCATCTCACCAGACACAATTTCTAGCTAGTACCTGGAGTAGATATTTCTACATAACAGCCTCAGCAAATTCAGATTCAAAGACAAAAATGAACATGAAAGAAATGATAGGACTTTTACCAAGCTATGCTACATATTTCACTAGAAATATATGTCTTTCTGAATATACGTCATCTTTAGGATTCAAAAAATATCACTGGGGGTAAATGAGTGCTGTTTGTCTTATGAGGTGGGGGATATATTTTTCCTTTTTAATTACTATTGAAATGCAAACATGCAACACTTTTAAAGTTTAAACATACAACTTTCATTTATATTGTTTTGTTTTATTTGTGAAAGTAATGTTATTGCCCATCAGAATTTACCATGTTTGTGTTATATTATGTATGGATGTACTAATGCTGAAGAAAAAAAAAAAAAAAAAACCTGTTCAAACTGAAGCACAATTGCACTCATCTCACATGCTAGCAAAATAATGCTCAAAATTCTCCAAGCCAGGCTTCAAAAGTACTTGAACCATGAACTTCCAGATGTTCAAGTTGGATTTAGAAAAGGCACAGGAACCGGAGATCAAATTGCCAACATCCATTGGATCATTGAAAAGGCAAGACAGTTCCAGAAAAACATTTACTTCTGCTTTATTGACTATAACAAAGCCTTTGACTGTGTGGATCAGAAACAAACAAACAAACAAAAAAAAACAAAAAACCAGAAACTTCTTAAAGAGATAGGAATATCAGACCACCTGACCTGCCACATTAGAAATCTGTATGCAAGTCAACAGGCAACAGGTAGAACTGGACAAGGAACAATGGACTGGTTCCAAATCGGGAAAGGAGTACATCAAGGCTGTATATTGTCACTCTGCTTATTCAACTTATATGCAGAGAACATCATGAGAAATGCCAGGCTGGATGAAGCACAAACTGGAATCAAAATTGCTGGGAAAAATATCAGCAATCTCAGATATGCAGATGACACCAACCTTATGGCAGAAAGTGAAGAAGAACTAAAGAACCTCTTGATGAAAGTGAAAGAGGAGAGTGAAAACTTGGCTTAAAACAACATCATAGAAAACTAAGATCATGGAATTCAGTCCCATCACTTCGTAGCAAATAGATGGGAAAACAGTGGAAATGGTGGCAGACTTTCTTTTTGAGGGCTCCAAAATCACTGCAGATGGTGACTGCAGCCATGAAATTAAAAGACACTTGCTCCTTGGAAGAAAAGTTCATGACCAACCTAGACAGCATATTAAAAAGCAGAGCCATTACTTTGCCCACAAAGGTCCATCTAGTCAAAGCTATAGTTCTTCCATTAGTCATGTATGGATGTGAGAGTTGGACTATAAAGAAAGCTGAGCGCTGAACTGATGCTTTTGAACTGTGGTGTTGGAGAAGACTCTTGAGAGTATCTTGGACTTCAAGGAGAGCCAATCAGTCCATCCTAAAGGAAATCAGTCCAACCAGTTCAGGCCCAAAGGAAATCAGGCCTGAATATTCATTGGAAGACTGATGCTGAAGCTGAAACTCCAATACTTTGGACACCTGATGTGAAGAACTGACTTATTTGAAAAGACTCTGATGCTGGGAAAGACTGAAGACAGGAGAAGAAAGGGATGACAGAAGATGAGATGGTTAAATGGCATCACCGACTCAATGGACATGAGTTTGAGTATACTCTGGGAGTTGATGATGGACAGGGAGTCCTGGTGCAGTCCATGGGGTCACAGAGTTGGACATGCCTAAGTGACTGAACTGAACGTTGAACATGTAAAGGCAAAGAAATGAGGTAAAATAGAAAATTAAGTTCAAGAAAAACACCAATACAATATACTAACACATATATATGGAATTTAGAAAGATGGTAATGATAACCCTGTATGTGAGATAGCAAAAGAGACACAAATGTATAGAACAGACTTCTGGACTCTGTGGGAGAGGGAGAGGGTGGGATGATTTGGGAGAATGGCATTGAAACATGTATACTATCATGTAAGAAATGAATCACCAGTCTAGGTTCGATATAGGATACAGGATGCTTAGGGCTGGTGCACAGGGATGACCCAGAGAGATGATATGGGGAGGGAGGTTGGAGGGGGGGTTCAGGATTGGGAACTCATGTACACCTGTGGTGGATTCATGTCAATGTATGGAAAAACCAATACAGTACTGTAAAGTAAAATAAAAATAAATAAATAAATAAATGAATAATAATAAAAAAAAAAGTTAGAATAGAATAAGCATTTTTACATAGAAAAAAAAAAAAACCAGAAAGTTAAGTTCAAATGAAAAACTATCTCAGGCATTTTTATCATTTAAAAGTTTATACCTACCTAGAGGGCATGTGAATCCTGAAGAAAAGCATTAAAGATAATTTCTTGATTAGTTAATAATAATGATGATGATGAAAATATTATTGGCTGTTTGGACAGTTTTGTTCTCCATAGTGTCACAGAGTGAAACACGCATACACTCATTCACAGGACAATTAAAGGAAAAAGAGTGGAAGGCGTTTCATACGAGATGCTGAGTGACAGATGTTGCAGTAAACACACCTGCAGGGGAGTCACAGGAAGCCCAGCGGGGCTGGCCGGGCCTCGGAGCCCCCAGCGCGGGCAGCCTGGTGCCAAGGGGTCACAGACAGGGCGCCTCGTCTGCAAAGTGAAGGCTTCATCAGTTCTAGAAATTTTTATTTCACACGCATCCTCTCTTCAGCTAGACTCAAAACGAACAAGTCCATCTTCATACGGAAAAAGAGCGGTTTTTCACACCGGAAGTGGAAAGGGGGATTAATCCTGCACTTCCCTCCCGGGTGGGAAGACGGGACAGTCCAGCCTGCCGCAGATGGCCACCGAGGTTTCCCTGCATGAAGAGACTCACAAGGACCCTGACTGTGTCTCAGATACAGAACCGTCAGCCTTCTCCGGCCCCTGGGAAGTGCCCACGTCTGGATCTATACCCTGGTGCACTCCCCCAGCTGGGTGCCAGCGCTCAAGGCCACATTCCTGTTACCCAGGACATGCTGGATCCCCAGTGAAGAGCATGTGGGTGCCTCAGCACACCTGCTGGGCACCCCCTCCCAGGGGAACCCCGATCGACCCCCCCTGGAGGGGTGGCGTGGGATGATGGTGGCACCGGAGGCACCCTTTCCCAAGTGGAGCTCAGAGGCCCCTGCTTCTGCTCTCATCCATCCATGCAGGCAGTACTGGTCCTCTGAGATGTCTTCTATTTCGCTTTTCTCCTTCTTGTTATTTGCTTTTCAGTGTTTGTTTATCATCAGTCATATACCTCCTTTTCCTGGAGGCTGCTCCTTTCCCTCTGAGAAAGCAACCTACAAGCAAACAAACGTCCCACCCTTTTTTGTAGAAATGCCCAGTACTACCCTGCCTTTAACATCTGGATTCTGCAAGGTGACCTCATCAGAGATGCCCACCCGAGAAAGTCACAAGTTACTTGTTCTCCAAGTGGGAACCCAGGAACTGCAGCTTGGCACCACCTGGGATGATGTAGAGGTGGTGGGGGTTTAGTCCCTAAGTTGTGTCCAACCCTTGTGACCCCATGGACTATAGCCGCCAGGCTCCTCTGTCCATGGGATTCTCCAGGCAAGGATACTGGAGTGGGTTACCTTCCCTTCTCCAGGGGATCTTTCCAACCCAGGAATGAACCCTGGTCTCCTGCATTGCAGGCAGATGATGCAGGGATGATGATGTTAGCACTGCCAATTCCTGGGCCCCCTGCCCAGACCTCCTGGAAGAAACTTCTGGAGGTGAAGTCTTCAACCACTGTTTTCACCAGCTGACTTGCATGTGCATGTACATTAGAAGCTACAGGAATAAAGAAGGAAAGTCACTCAGTCATGTCTGACTCTTTGCAACCCTGTGGACTGTAGCCCACCAGGCTCCTCCGTCCATGGGATTCTCCAGGCAAGAATAGTGGAGTGGGTTTCCACTCCCTTCTCCAGAGGATTTTCCCAACCCTGGGGTTGATCCCAGGTCTCCTGAATTGTGGGCAAATGCTTTACCCTCTGAGCCACCAGGGAATCCCATAGATGTAAAGATCTGTGCATAATCTGGCTTTGGAAATGGGAGTTCAAGAGAGTGACTAAACTTTTAGGCACAACACTTAGTGACGCCTGTTACTGTGAACAGACCCAATTATCTGATCCCCCAGAAACATGGTTTCCTGATTCATCTTTCAGGCTGCCACACAGCACTGGAGAATCTTTAGAGCTCCTAGTGAGGCTGGGTGGCTGGCCTCCTGGGTGGGGTTCCAACACACACCCTCAGAGGAAGTTCCTAGTCCCTTGTCAGCCTCCCTGGCCTCGGAACCTTCCCGAAGTCCCTCAGATTTTGGTTCTAGGCCTCTTCCCATCCCACTAATACTCACAATCCCTTCCTCCTTTTTCTTTCAGCTTTAACCACCTGGCAAAAATCTGCAACCTTGATATATGACCAACCACCATTTCTGAAATGACAGTTTTCCAAGCACTGTTGGGGGAAAGTTATAAACATAACCTCAGCTGCAGCCTTACCTCCCTGCTGAAACTCTTCAGTTTTTCTAGTCGACTTGTCCCTGCTCCTCACAGAAGTATTCAGATGTCCACTTTCCCAGACCACACTGACCATCATAAATGATCTGAGTAGCAGAAAAGTCTGTAACTTTACTGACAGTAATTATGTCAAGATATACTAAACACTTGCTGGGCCAGCTACTACCTCTTTATGGGTATCATGCCATTTAACCCTCACTATCATTTTACGAAGAGGGATTATTTTTTCTTCTTCTCCTTTTACAGATAAAGACAGTGAGGCACTTTTAGGAAGTGGAAGAAACAGGCCTTGAGTGCAGGCAACTGAGCTCCAGAACCTGAACAATTAAATGCTGCCCTATCCTACAAAGCTTCGTGGGCACAGAGGTGCCACAGCTGTGGGGAAGCATCGGGTCAGAAGGGGGTATTTCCTGAACAAGTGCCCTCTTCAGTACTCTTGGTAGGGGTTGTGATACCTCATGACTCGTGGGCACTTCCTGTGGTGATTCCCCAAAGGCACCCCCAAGCCCTGGCGGATGAGCCCTCTAAGCCCTGTGCTCCGGAGCAATGCCAGCTGCCTGCAGACATGGCCATGGACGCTGAAGTCACTTCTGCTTACGTGGGGATGAGACCCTGAAAAATACTCTGAGGAGACCGTCCTAAATGGATGGTGGATCATTTAAACAAGAGGCTCAGTCTTCGAGGAGGAAAAAAAGAGTGCTTCAGGGACAAAAGCCTGTGTAGAAAGATTTCATCCTGCTCTGAGTTAGGAATGGTATAGAGCTTAACACTAAATAGCTTTATAGATTTTAATTGAAAAGAAAAAAAAAAACCTCCTTCCACAGTTCTATTTTCCAGCCTCAGAGGCAAGGCACTTCCTTGCTAAGCTGCTTCTTTTGTGTCTGTCCCCAGATTTTCAAAGACCAGGTCGGTGACTACCTGGTTTCTTCACTTGAGGCGTCAGCTCCCTACCATGGAAATGCTGAGACCACAGCGTCAGACGCAGGCATGTGCACTCACACACTCCCTCCCTCTGCCCGATGATGCCCCTGGTGCATGCTGCACATGGAGACTTGTGCAGGGTCAGGGTTCCTGGTACACTGTGCTCAAGGGTCCATACTGTGCACCATGCGCCACAGTGCTTCTTTCTGTGAGCTCACTGCTTTCTGTAAACTCAGTGACTGTCTTATTTGCTATGGATACCTTGCTCCTCCTTGATTCACCCCCAAAATATTCTTTCTGATTTCTACAGCTCCTCTCCAGTGGTTCAATCTCATATTCTTCCACTTTTGGACATAATTTAAAAATGCAAAAGTGGCAATAAGTAAGACCCTTTGCATGTGAAAGCTGGTCACTTAGTCATGTCAGACTCTGTGACCCCATGCACTGTTAGCCCACCAGGCTCCTCTGTCCATGGGATTCTCCAGGCAGGAATACTGGAGTGGGTTGCCATTTCCTTCTCCAGGGGATCTTCCTGACCCAGGGATCAAACCCAGGTCTCCTGCATTGTGGTTGGACTTTTTACCAGCTGAGCCACCAGGGAGGCCATTTGTGCTATAACAAATATCATCAAAAGGTTATAGTCCATTTCAGCAAAGTTGTTGGCATCCATCCCTAAGCTAAATGAATTATTTCGTTTTGACAACTCATGACATTTGATTAGCATTCCACCGAGACTTGGGCCTTCCATAGTCATGTCATCATTTTTGAATCAAAATGTTAGCTGAGGTAAGTATTGATGATTTCTACAAATGGCTCAGAAAGGCACAGAACAGAGTGTAAAGAAGTAATTTATAGATAGACACAGATATAAACATCTAGACATATACACCTGAGATATAGCTCATCATGGAATATGAATTCTATTTCTACAAGATTATATCCTGTTAACCAGAACTACAGAATGTGGTGGATGCCAATGGTATTAAGAGACTAAGACAGAAACTATGTTGCTTCAAAAATTCAGGTAATACTGGAATGAGTATAAATAATAGTAGGCTTATTAGCGTTACAAGGACTTCCTATAACAGAAGAAAGTGACACTTGACATATATAATCCTTACCGTCATGGTATGCTTGCAACGTACATTTACATAAAGGCTGCAATTAAACCAACTCGTTTTTTGTCTCCAACAAGCTGGTATAGAGGACTATCCCAGCTTGCTAGCGCTGTTCATTTTTTCTCATCCTCATTATGGGTAAGGAAGACATCGTGCCAGAATGCAAAGAAGAAACCTAAAATCTCCAGCAAAGTACAGAAATAAATATGTAAAAGGACTGTGACATCACAATCTATTAACTGAGATACTCAATATGGTTTAATAGGATGGGCTATTGTTTAGTACTTGGTAGAAGATATTTCTTTTACAATTTGATGAAAATATCTATCATCCTCATGGATCAGTATTACACATAAAGAGAGCTAAACTTTTGTCAGAAACCTTATAAAAGGAGCTATCAAGGGGAATAGAATAAAATCTTGGCCTTTACATTTTCTGGTGATGTCATCACAGTGAGTGAACGAACATTTTAAAGTTTTACTTTCCTTATACATAAAATAAGGGAAATGATACCTAATCATAATTCCTTCAGATAAGTGATTAAGATAATCCTTGCTATATGATTGGCATGTAATAAATTCATAAGAGGGAAGAGGGAAGGAGGGATATTATCGGGACAAAGTAAACATTATTTTTTTTTGCATTCAGGATCAAATATTTTTATTTATTTATTTTTTTATTCTACATTACAATACTGTATTTGTTTTGCCATACATTGACATGAATCAGCCACAGGTGTACACGAGCTCCCAATGCCAAAGCCCCCTCCCATCTCCCACCCCATATCATCTCCCTGAATCCTCCTGTGCACCAGCCCCATGCATCCTGAATCCTGTATTGAAGATAGACTGGCGCTTCATTTCTTATATGATAGTATACATGTTTCAATGCCATTCCCCCGAATCATCCCACCCTCTCCTTCTCCCTCAGAGTCCAAAAGTCCGTTCTATACCTCTGAGTCTCTTTTGTTATCTCACATAGAAGGTCATCATTACTATCTTTCTAAATTCCATATATATGTGTCAGTATACTGTATTGGTGTTTTTCTTTCTGGCTTACTTCACTCTGTATAATCGGCTCCAGTTTCATCCATCTCATTAGAACTGAGTCAAATTTATTCTTTTAAGGGCTGAGTAGTACTTCATTGTGTATATGTACCACTGCTTTCTTATCCATTCATCTGCTGATGGACATCTAGATTGTTTCCAAGTCCTGGCTATTATAAACAGTGCTGCAGTGAACATTGGGGTACACGTGTCTCTTTCAATTCTGGTTTCCTCGGTGTTTATGCCCAGCAGTGGGATTGCTGGGTCATAAGGCAGTTCTATTTGCAATTTTTTTTTTTGGGGGGGGCAGTCAAGTCATTTATGGCTGTACTAGTTTGCATTCCCACCAGCAGTGTAAGAGGGTTCCCTTTTCTCCACATCCTCTCCAGCATTTATTGCTTGTAGACTTTTGGATCGCAGCCATTCTGACTGGTGTGAAATGGTACCTCATTATGGTCTTGATTTGCATTTCTCTGATAATGAGTGATGTTGAGCATCTTTTCATGTGTTTGTTAGCCATCCATATGTCTTCTTTGGAGAAATGCCTATTTAGTTCTTTGGCCCATTTTTTTCATTAGTTCGTTTATTTTTCTGGAGTTGAGCTGCATAAGTTGCTTGTATATCTTTGAGATGAGTTGTTTGTCAGGTGTTTCGTTTGCTATTGTTTTCTCCCATTCAGAAGGCTGTCTTTTCACCTTGCTTATAGTTTCCTTTGTTGTGCAGAAGCTTTTAATTTTAATCAGATCCCATTTGTTTATTTTTGCTTTTATTTCTAGTATACTGGGAGGTGGATCATAGAGGATCCTGCTGTGATTTATGTCGGAGAGTGTTTTGCCTATGTTCTCCTCTAGGAGTTTTATAGTTTCTGGTCTTACATTTAGATCTTTAATCCATTTTGAGTTTATTTTTGTGTATGGTGTTAGAAAGAGGTCTAGTTTCATTCTTTTACAAGTGGTTGACCAGTTTTCCCAGCACCACCTGTTAAAGAGACTGTCTTTGCTCCATTGTATATTCTTGCCTCCTTTGTCGAAGATAAGGTGTCCATAGGTGTGTGGATTTATCTCAGGGCTTTCTATTTTGTTCCATTGATCTATATTTCTGTCTTTGTGCCAGTACCATACCGTCATCCTCAATGGTGAAAAATTGAAAGCATTTCCCCTAAAGTCAGGAACAAGACAAGGGTGTCCACTTTCACCACTACTCTTCAACATCGTACTGGAAGTTTTGGCCACAGCAGTCAGAGCAGAGAAAGAAATAAAAGGAATCCAAATTGGAAAAGAAGAAGTAAAACTCTCACTGTTTGCAGACGACATGATCCTCTACATAGAAAATCCTAAAGACTCGACCAGAAAACTACTAGAGCTAATCAATGAATATAGTAAAGCTGCAGGATATAAAATCAACACTCAGAAATCCCTTGCATTCCTATACACTAATAATGAGAAAGTAGAAAAAGAAGTTAAGGAAACAATTCCATTCACCATTGCAATGAAAAGAATAAAATACTTAGGAATATATCTTCCTAAAGAAACTAAAGACCTATATATTGAAAACTATAAAACACTGACGAAAGAAATCAAAGAGGACACTAATAGATGGAGAAATATACCATGCTCATGGGTCGGAAGAGTCAATATAGTGAAAATGAGTATACTACCCAAAGCAATCTACAGATTCAGTGCAATTCCTATCAATCTACTAGCAGTAGTTTTCACAGAACTAGATCAAATAATCTCAAGATTTGTATGGAAATACAAAAAACCTCGAATAGCAAAAGCAATCTTGAGAAAGAAGAATGGAACTGGAGGAATCAACTTGCCAGACTTCAGGCTCTACTAAACATATTTTTAAAAATTCAAACATATAAACAAGAAAACTTTTAGAAAAGGGCAGGAAAAACAATGATAATTTGGAGATTAAAAATAAATATTAAATGTGAATAAACTAGTTTTAATTGCTGAAAGAGTGAGAGAGAAATTGTTTGTACTGGCAATAGTTTGAAAATCTTCTTGGTGATAAGCAGATAAATACAAATATTTTGCTTGCTAGACAGGATAATAATATCCTTTATTCATAGGTTATCCTGTTAACCAGTATCTGCTTATACAAGAAAGAGAAACTAGTTAATGATAGTATCTAAAATATAGACAATAACCAATTTTATTAACTATATCTATGATTAGACATTAGTATATTTTTATCTAATAAGGAAAATGTTCACGGAAATGAACACTATCGAGCTATTTTGTGATAAAAACTTTAAAATACAATTTTCTGCATTGCACTAGTCTTAATGAATGGTTCTAAATCAAATACTGCGGAAGGCAAAATCATTCTCTAAGTATTCAATGTAGATTTTTAAAATTCTTAGTCAAAACCAAATCAGAATTTTAAGTGGTACTTTGTGGAAACATCTAATTGTCACAGCAAACACGTAACAGAAACTTTTCCCCAGATCTCTGAAAATGGAGGCTCCATCTACTGCTTTCTTAAATTAGAATATGCACCCAGAAAAGCTATGGAAATGCAAAAATTAGTCAAAAAAGTAGAGAGGAATTTTTGAACAGTACTTGTTAAACTATAATTTAAAAAAAAATCAGAGACACACAGAAATGATTTTTATAGCTCAGATCTCATCAGAATCTTGATCTGTTAGTGTTCATGAAATGTCCATCTTGTGTAGGAAGAAAGCTGCCAATCTGCCTGTAAGCTAACTGGATCATCACTTGAGATGAGTAAGGTATAAATGATTCCCAGAAAACATACCCTTTAAGCAATGCATTCATGGCATGAGCTATTTTCTAGACAGGTCATCTATATATTAACGAACTAAATAAGTAGGTAACAGCATCCCCTAAAGCAACAGTAAAGTGGTGGTGGTTTAATCGCTAAGTCATGTCCAACTCTTTGCAACCCCATGGACAGTAGCCTGGCAGGTTCCTCTGTCCATGGGATTTCCCAGGCAAGAATACTGGGGTGGGTTGCCATTTGGTCTTAAATGACTGTCAGTATGATAATTTAAATCACCTTTAATTTACAATCCTTCAAAAGATACAAACTGCAGGGGGCTGTGCAAAGACAAACATATTTCCATAAAAACCATGAGCTGAGATTTTCCTTTCTCTGCCTTCATTCTCTCACAGTGTACCCTGGAGTTTTCAGAGGTCATGAACTACCATATGTTCCCATCAATTTGATGACTATCATAATGTGTATGTGTGTTTGTGTGTGTGCATGCACCAGTTCTTTGAGATTTATCTCTAGCATTCTGCGGTACCAATATTTTTAAGATCTTAGATAAACTCATATCAAAAGTTTGATAAGTGCTGGCTTTGATTTGTGATCAGTTATTTCATGGAAGAGAAACCTAAAATAGAATGCAGTCATCACCATTCTTTCTCCCCAAGAACTAGCTGGGAACACGGGTCAAACACCCAGACTACTGCAATAAGCCAAGAATTAATGAGGCTGTAACGATAAGCCCGTCAGCAGTGCTATTTTTTGCCCTGTGCCATGACGGCTTTGAGGAGTCATGCCATCATCCAGACTGTCCACTTATTTTGAAGAAGTTTTGAGAAAATGAAACAAAATAACCTGTCCATAACAGATGCCACAATGGGTTACACATTTTCTCCCTGTAACAGCATGATTCTAATCTTGTCTGGACAGATTCTCCTTTAAATAACTCTCGGGGAAGCCTCTTTTCTGGTGAGCCAGGATGAAGTATAAAAGATGTGTGGTCTAACTCTAAAGAAAATAAAACGTGACAGGCTAACCTTCCCAACCCACTCAGACTTGGTGAAATGAGAGTGAAGGACTCTTATCCTAAATAGATCCAAGAAGACTAGAAAAGAGACCAAAAGTTATTTTTTGTGTTTAGTAATAAAATCAAACCTATTGTCAAAACAAGGATTGTAACAAAGGTGGTTATTAGGGAAGATTATATCTACCTTCCTTTAGAATACACTTTGGTAGGGCTTCATTTTCTATTTGTATTAGTTTCTCTTTTGATGTATGGAAAGATGAGATGACATTGGGATTGCCTGGGTCATAAGGAATAAAAATGAATAGAGAAGTGAATGTTATGAAATCACCTTCTTATCCATTGCCTCAATTTAAGTTCATCCTGATGATAAACTTCTTATAGATCAAGAAAATCACTGGTCATACTGATCCTGAGACTGTACTGCACAATGCTGTATTTTACATAAAGGTATTTACATTTCCCAAGGATCCTGTGAGCTGTCTAATCAACGTTTCTTCTTCACACTATATCCCAAACTCACTTAATTTGATGACTTTTACCTTTGATGCCTCACATTATTTATTGATTTTTGTTTTTCAACCTTGAAAGGTGAGCGCATGTTCTACCCCCAGTTCTGTCATGAACCAAGTGACAGCAAAGCTGTTTCAGAACCAGGGATTTCAAGCTGATCTTCACGCAAGAACCAGCAGCAAAGTCAGCACTGGGACCTGACTCCTGATACTGGTCTTTCTGTGACATCACAGCCAGTTCTAGAATCTGAGTCTTACAGATGTGTTTAATTAATAAAGAAATATAGTGCTGAGGGAATAGATGTCCCTGTGGGTTTCCCTCCCACTGAATAAAAATGCGTGAAATCTGTTGAGGACATCAATGGCTATTTTATTTAAAAAATAATTCTCCTGGAACAGATAGCAGATCCCTCGAAAAGTAAAGAGCAACAAACTTTAAAATTGGCGGTTTAAAGAATTCTTTGTTTTTCTAAAACTAAATTATAATAAACTCTCTGTTTCTTAATCTCCAGGACCAAGTGAATTAAAGGGAAATTAATCAATGGTCCGCTTTGGTGGGCAGAATCCTGTATAAATATTTTATCTAAATAGATTTTGCTCCCCCTGAGACAAATTCTATATAGAAAAAAGGTCATTATATTGTGAATTAATATTTGGTCAATAGAAATAATCTAATCCAGTTCAACAAGGTGGATTTCAACATATATGTTTAAATGCTCGCATGTAGTTTTCAGTGTGCTATGAGTTAACCAGAGTACACTGCACGAGAAAAAGACATGAAATAAATGCTTTCATGTGAGCGTCAGACATTAAGCAATCAAAAACAAAGCAAAAATGATCTTTACAGATCATAAAACAGTTATAATTAAAAAGTCTGTGGGGCTGTGAACCCCGGGTTCATCACCTACCAGCTGTGTAGGCGATGTGCCGTCAAGCGTGTAACCCAACTTCTCTGAGCTTCAGCTGGCTCTGAACATCCGCGCTGGGCTGAAGACTCACTTGGTTAATACATACAAAGTGTTTGGCACATCACAAGAGCCATAGGTGCTACCTATTGTCATACTCACTTGTAAATTTCAAGTTTAATGAGGACTTGTAGACATGGTAGGCGGTGCCCCAGTAACTGCTGAACGCCTTTCCAAGTGAAAGGTCCGGTGCTAAGCGCTGAAGGCACAGGAACGAACTGGACGTGAGAACAGCCCGTGAGGACCTGAGTGTCCAGGGGAAGCCGGCGGGAACCGGTAACCCGCGAGCAACGAGGGAGGGAGGCAGGGTCCCCGCACTAGGATTCTGGTAGCTTCCTGAGCAGGTATGAGGTGACGAAGAACAGGGGGAGGGCATGCAAGACGGGGAGCAGAAGCAGAGGAGTGCAGAGCAGTGAGTGTGCAAACTGTGAGATGCCAGGCTTGCTGGGAGCCCGCGGTGGCGAGTGAGGGGAGGGGAAGGGCCCCGCGGGACAGGACCGCGGTCACGGAGGCATCTGAAGGCTGGGCTCTGCAGGGGGAACGCGGGCAGAACCGTGCTGAAGGCAGGCTGCGGGCTGCCCGCCGCCACAGCACAGGGAGGAGAGCTTCTTTCACAACAGAGGGGCATCTCTCCTTCTGAGCAGGGAGGGAAGGCAGTCAGCAGATACGAAAGACGGAGTTGTACGGACAGGGGTCCAGGGAGAGAGAGAAACAGTTCTCCCTGACCTTAGTGTGCCGAGCAGAAAGGATAGTGCAGGTCTGATGGTGCAGGTTAAGAGTGAAGGGTTCTTAAGAGGCTGGAGGACAGACCTCAGCACCAGGACCTCTGCTGTTTGGACAGGACGGAAGAGGGAAGAATTCCAGCACATCTGGCTTCCTGGATGTAGAGGAAGCAGACTTCAGGACTGACCAAGAATGAGAGCTTTTCTAGACACACGCGAGGCAACGACAGGAAGTCCAGGGAGCTGGGGCTGGGGTGGGGGTGGGGGGTGGTGAGCACCGGAGGAGCTCAGGCCTGGGGGAAGACCAAGGCAACTGGGAACGGGGACCCTGAGGGTCAGAAGTGAGAAGCGGGTGTTCTGAGGGTATAAGAGAGAGGGGCATCTCAGAGCAGCACCTGGAGATCAGAGTCCCAGGACCCAGATTTATGCATTTATTTAGCAATATGTATTCAGTGCTTCATAAGACTTAGAAAGAGGCCTCATCAACACCCACATACAGTGGCCAACGACTGTTACCTTTGAATGCTTACGGCCGAACTTACACATCTGTGCTGTTTGGTGTCAAGAAAGGCTATCTGAGCTGAGATGCGGAGAGGGATTAGGATGGAACTAACTAAAAGGAAGGAGCAGCGATACTGTTTCCACCAGAACTACAGGTCAAGCAGACAGGCGAGGATGACCCGAGGCGGGGGCGCCATCGGGGGACACCTCAGCGCCCTTCGTCTAGGAACCATGGAAAGTCGCTGGAGGATTTTTCAGAAAGCCAAGACACAGTGATAACTGGGTTCTGAACTCATCAGCTGTCAGCACCGTGGACTCAGGGCGGTAGGAAGACTAGTCTGTACACCAGGGACTGGTTAGGTGAGGCCACTGGAACTGTCAGGGCAAGAAGTCTGAGCAGGCGGGGCGGGGGAAGCGGATGCTGAGATAGGGATTTGGTAAAGTAAGGAGGACCCGGAGGTGGAAGGCGGGGAACGAAGGAACCTCAGAGGAAGTCAGTGCGTCTCCAGCTCAGCACCCATGGGCACCAGTGGAGCCCCCCGCCCACCCAGGCCCTGGGGTGCAGGGCCACGAGGGAGGTTGCAAGGGAGGAGAGTTGAGATGCCTTTAATTAGCTGGAATTCCAGGTACCAAGTAGGATTATACCTTCAGCAGCTGCACTTACGGCTGTAGAATTCTGGGCTGAAGGGGAGACTGTAACTGAATGAAGATGGATGTGGAGGTTTGAAGAACAGTCCAATAGCAATCGTTTAAAACTAAAAGGAAAAAAAAGTGCATGATTGACTGCTGAGGAATTCTGTTATCTACTGGATAAGCAGGAAGTTATCTTGAAATGATGAGATGAGCTAGGACAATCAGAGAGAAGATGAATTTAGAATAGTTTCCCATGTTGAAAAAAAAATTGGGTAAGAAAGAAAGACCAAGATTGCCAAATGCTGTTGGTCACTCAAGTTGTACGAAGATTGGGGAATGGCACTAGGGTCTCCTGGACCTTGTACTTTGCTCACCAGTCTCTCATCAATCCAAGGACTGTGCCCCCCCCCCCGGCATTTTTACCATCTCTGACCCTCTCTTTATCCCTACTCATCCCCACTTTGGGGGTTGGTGTCCCCTGTTACACAGGGCTGTACTTATCACATAAATGGGCATTCTTTAAAAATGTGGCTTTTCCCAAAATAAGTATGTTTTCGTTGATATGGGGACCTTTACTTTTTTTTAATCCCCAGGACATTTAGATCAGGGACTGCATCGACATTTGGCTAACGGAAGGAAAATAGAGAAAGATAGAAAGTAAGTGACAGAAAACAGAGTGGTCAAGAGGGAGGCAGAATGAGTTTACTAGAGTAGGGATTTTCACTGTGAAAACACAGAGGAGAACCTACACAGAGGAATGCTTACGAAGGGTGTGCATGCACAACGTGATAAATGTAACGAACACTGCTGTATGTTACATAAGACACTTGTTACAAGGATAAATCCTGGCATTCTCACCACAAGGGGAAAGTGCCTTTTCTTTAATTTTGTATCCATATTAGATGATGGATGCTCACTAAACTTACTGTATTAATCATCTCATAATGTATGTAAATCAAATCACTGTGTTTTATATCTTCAACTTTCACAGTGCGGCATGTCAATTAATCTCAATAAAACCTGGAAGAAAAAAATTAAAGGAGCAGAAGGGAAGAATTTCTGCCTGCAGATCCAGTGGGGCTTCTCCCCTCCAAGTACCTTGACTTCCTCCCCCATCTTAGCGGCTCTCCTTGTAGTGGTTTTGTTTAGTTCTGCTGGCAGGGGTCATGGCGTTCCTCTCTTCTACTTTAACCGTTAGATCCTACTGAGGAGGTATTTGAGAGATTGCCAGTGGCCTGATACATTCAACAGAGCTAACTGTTAGCAAAGACGTAAAATATATTTAAAAAAATAGTGATATCTCAATAAATGGGGAAAAAAGATGAACAGGTTTAGACAGAAAAAAAAGATTCATGCAATATCCCTTACCAAAACATTTATCTTATCTTTTTAGTCCTAACAAACTGCCAGAAATCCCCAGTAACTGAGAAACTTCACAGATATCACTTCTATGTTTCCTTCAATACAGGTCCAAGGAATAGTGTGACATGCCTCTCACTGCTTTCAAAATTATTTCCAGACTGATAACCTCGTCCAACAAGCCCAGGATGCTTCATGTCTACTGAAAACACTGATGGATGAGTTGGGTCCCCAACTCCAGGATTCTCCATAGAGTGGGAAAACTACAAATGGAAAGCTGAAAGTTACAGGGAAATGAAACTGCTGTTCTGCAGAGCAGTCATCTTATTAAGCTCATACCCTCCAAGAATATTGAGAAGCCTAAGAAAGATGTGGCTAAACTAAAGAAGCACAATAATACTCATCATTTACAAAGCACTTCCCAGTTTCTAAAGTGCTTTCTGTACAATATGCCATTGGTGCTTCACAACAATCTTGTGAGCTATGGTTTATGTTTCTACAGATACACAAGTGAAGCAGTTAAGAGACGTGTACAAACTTTATAGCATGAGCAATTCTCGTAAGGAACAGAGCTAAAATTATTCCTCCCCGACATTTTTATCTTATTTCACAAGCTCTTTTAAATCTCTCAGATGTCAAACCTTCTTCAGAAATTGCTTAAAAATAAATCTGGGCAGGTGGTTTGGATTTTATGACTCTCCAATTAAAAACACATACAGCAATTCAGCCCATGCTGTTGACAATACAAATGAGTGAAACTTACGATCAACTCTGTTTTACAATGCCTAACTTAAAATATGATTCAGCATTTATCAGAATTAAAAACATCATTTAGATACAGATGGTGTCAATCAGACGAAGAGGAAGTAAAAAGTAATGATGACTTTTCAGAATGTAATATTTGGTTCACTACCCAAAATAACAGCGTGGCGTTACTCTGTTTGTAACTTAGGACATTAAAACTTTCTGCACAGACACAGTCCAGAAAACAAAACAAAATAGCTCCAATGGAACATTCCTTAAGGACAGAACCAACATTTGTTAGCAGATGCCCACATGGGAAAGACACATGTTAAGAAGACAGTGACAAGTGCTTTATAAGATAATTACTAAATTAAAACAATGATTTTTCCTAATTAATCATGTTACAATGATGCCTGATCACTAATAGAACCAGATTCTTCTTCCTACAATGCTTAATTTTCCCCAGAGAATGTGCTCTCTTATGCACCTTGACTCTCAACTCCATGAAGTCCTGATATTCATCTGCAAAGCAACTACCAGAAGCCTCAGAGAGACAATCATTTTCCCCCAGTCATATTTCCAGCTACGACCATGACAGAACTAGTTTCTCTCCGCTCCTCTGAGATTAATCTGCCTCCTTGTTTGCTGAATTCCCAAGCTAGCACAGAGGGAGCTGTCCCTAGGTAGATTCCAAGTTTAGCAACATTTTCAGACAGTAAAATTACCATTTTTATTATAAGGGAGAAAAGGATGTTTTTCAAATAGCTCTCTCAGTGGCACTTGCTCTTCAGTTAATTCAACAAGAGGAGGAAACGAGTAGCTTTGGCTCTTCTTAGTGAATTAGACCATGGAGCATCCCTGGTGGTCAGACCTGCTGGGTGCAAGATGACACTGAGCCTGCCAGTCACCTGATTAATGCAAATGAGGCTTAAGCAAAGCTTCCTGTTTATTACAAATAAATGCCTAACATGGAGGATGAGCTATTTTCAAAACTGCAATGCTGTCTCTAATATGATCATTTCCTAATATGATTACTAGCAAGGGAAGTATAAAAACTAATAAGGGACATGCTTTTGAGGTCATAGGTTGAAGTATTTTCATCGCAAACAGAAAAATAATCAGATGCATGACTATTTTTAAAGTGATTGAAAAGCTTTCTCAAATCAGGAAATAATATTAAATTTCACCTCAATTAAAAAGAAAATGAATACACTGAACTAAGGGTAAGTCCTATAACATCTTCATCTATCCACTGGGGAGGCCGTGCAGAAAAGTGAAACCCTGAGATAGAGACAGGTGGATGGAGACGTGAGTTTTCAAACGCTGGTTCTGAGAAGGGTCCCTCTATAGACAGCAGAGCTCAGAATCAGTGCTCTGTGGTCAGCCCTTCTCTTTCCACTGGCCTCATACATTTTTCCTCCTCTTTGGGTTATGGCAGTAGCTTCAATTTGCAGGACTGGACATTATTTCTAGTTCTTCAAATCTGATACATGAACTGATAAAAGTGTTCTCATCTTTATGCTACAAACTAGGTGAGTCTAGTCAAAGCTGTGGTTTTTCCAATAGTCACGGACGCATGTGAGAGTTGGACCATAAAGAAGGCTGAGCACCGAAGAATTGATGCTTTTGAACTGGATGTTGAAGTAGAGTCTTGAGAATCCCTTGGACAGCAAAGATATCAAACCAGTCCATCCTAAAGGAAACCAACCCTGAATATTCATTGGAAGGACAGATGCTGAAGCTCCAAAACTGGGGCCATGTGATGTGAAGAGCCAGCTCATTGGAAAAGACCCTGATGCTGGGGAAGATTGAGGTCAGGAGGGAGGGTGGGCAACAGACGATAAGAGGGTTGGATGGTATCATCAACTCAGTGGACACAGTTTTGAGCAAACTCTAGGAGATAGTGAAGGACAGGGAAGGCTGGCATGCTGCAGTCCATGGGGTCACAAAGAGTTGGACACGACTGAGCGACTGAATAACAGTAGCAAGGTGAGTCAGGTGGCGGCTGGATCTACAATATCCTTGGTAAATTGATTTTACCCCAAGAGAGACTCAATGAGGCTCATAGGTAACGTTGGCTAAAACAATGGAGACATTGATATGATGTTCACAGTTTACATTTTACAGCTGTAAGTTTGGGTATAACATGCAGCTCTCCTTACCCCTAACTGGTTGTGAACACCAGTGGGATTCTGAGGCTGTCTGACCCACTGAGAGACAGGCTTGCATTTTAAATTCTGTCTTCTTGTTCTGCCACTCTTGGGTCATCTTGTGCCTTTACAACTTAATTTTATGGCCTACAATTGTAACCTATTTTTCTTTCTGTTTCACCAATAAAAATCTCAAGATTTAAGCGAGCTTCTTCTCAACTGGTGTGTGAGTTTATAGTTTCAAATTTTATTCACCCTTATTTCTGTCCCCAAGAGTTGGAGAGTTAGGTTAGATTCTTTAATTTGTTACCTGCCTTATTCTGAATAATTGACTGTTAAGCAATAAGAGAGATTTTTTTAAAGCCTTTTGGCATTCCCTGTCATAAAATATTCCAAGCTCAACGGCGCCCTGACTCTTTGGATGTTTACATGGAAGCGGAGGAACTGAGGATCTTCTCACTGACCTTCAGTAACTGTTCTAGAGGCAAGAGATTTTAGGGACCTCTTGTTCACAAGGTCTCACACTAAACTATTAATGCATTATTAAGTGGTGACAATGAACACAGACAGTTTTGTGCTGAGTTGGACATCCATGGCTCAAGCAAGTTTACCTGGAACCTACATAGTTAGACACTCAACATTCTGTGCCAGCTCACTGGTGACTCCATCATTTTGATGTATCTAACATCATTAAAATCATCTAACAAATAAAAGACAAACTGCTGCTCACATAAATTAACAATCTGGGTAAGTCAAGAACTTACCACATGAGAATCACACCAAATCTAAACAGGCCATCTCCAAAGCCATACACACAAACACAACATGTGAGACTTGGCTGGCCCATGATTGTGACCGGCTGGCGGAATTAGGACCCTGCATGATTCTTCTTGTAGCCTCTGCAGCTCCCAGAGACTGTGCTCCAGGACATGTGGGGAGAGTGTGCCATGGCACGGAGCACGTGTGGAAGGGGTGGCAGCTCGTTGGGTGCCACCCTGACTGGGTCTCAGGAGGTCCAGATTAGATATCATTTCTGGGTGTGTTTGAGGGGGTTTCTGGTGAGATGAGCATTCGAATCAGTGGACTCAGGAAGGTAGACTACCCTCCTCAGTGTGGGTGGGTATCATCTCAAGTGCTGAGCAAAACAAGAGAGGAAGCAGGAGGCATACTCCCACTCTTCCCCTGACTCAGTGTTGGCACCGGGACTGCTCGTCTTGTCCTCTGCCTTCAGTCCTCCTGTGTCCCCAGCCTTTGGACTTGAGACTTGACAACAAACACCACAGCCTTCCTGGGCTCCAGCTTGCAGATGGCAGATAGGGACATTCTCAGCCTCTATCCATATGCAGCCGATTCCTCACTTTACACACACACACACACACACACACACACACACACGCCATACTGGTTCCGGTTCTCTGGGGACCCCTAACTATCCCACATGGTGTGTCAGTGTACAGAACAATCGAGTCTTAAAACCACAGGTCCCATGCTTAGCTCATTACTCCTTTCTGTGATCTTTATGGTGAGATGGAGTTGATAGCTTACTGTGAACCATGTTGGATTCATGATCGCTGAAGGAGAAGATTTAGCTTTGAGACCAGGGACCAGGCTTGATTACTCAAGATTTTTTGTATAGCAGGGTTTTATTAAAGTATGAAGAGGGAAAGAGAATGCCTCTGACATACATATCAGACATGTGCTCCACTCACTAGTCTTAAAAAGGGGAGTTAAATACTTTTAAAATGGATTATTACAATAAATCAAAAGAATGCCTCAAGGTTATAAAGATCTTACTAGACCCACTTCCACAATTTACATTTTAAGATGACAGGATTAAAATTTAACAACAGAAAGATCTTACCAGACCCACTCTCATAATATATATTTTAAGATTACAAAATTGATCAGAAGGTTTCCAGGAAGGAGAAACTGTCCTCAAGCAGGATATATTGTTGTTATATAATCCTTAGTATAGAGTTTAAACTGAGTTGTTTGTAGTGTAATCATCAGTTCCAGGCTTAAAGGAAACAAACAAAAAAATTGTTTTATGTGACTAAGACTAAGGAATGTAGAAGAAAAAAAAGATATTTGTCCTTTCCTCCTCCTTGAGAATTGCAGACCCCTATCTCCTCTTCCAGAGCCCTAGACCCTTCTTTCTTCCTCGGGACCCCAGAATTCCTATCAACCTGCCCAGGAACTGACTGTCTTAGAATCAGTGAGTATTTGGAGCCCATTGCGATTTCACTGGAGAAAGTAACAGGGATGGCACCTTTGACCTACATGATCCATGCTGGGCAATCACCTAAGGCCTGGGAGTGCAGACCATGTTGCCTGACACAAAGATATTGCTTACTTCCCACTTCTGATTCACCTGTTGGAACTTTTCATCTCTCCTCTGTTGTCCTTTATTAAAATGCTTATTTAATATTAGCTTTTCATGTTCCTAAAAGAATATGTAGAGAAGTTCTCATAAATTCACTGAGAACTTTTTGTTTTTAAACCAAGGAAGTTTGCATTCATATGAAGGTAACCTCTGATCTAATAAAAAATAGTCTATCTTACATAATAACTTCAACAGCTTTCAGCAAAGGTTAAAGTGTCATTTCTATACAAGTGCAAAGAAAAATGAATCTTCACATATATTGAAAGTGGTTACTCTATTTGGAACTCTTGTGCCCTGAAGAAGACTTTTGAGAGTCCCTTGGAGAGCAAGGAGAGCAAAGCAGTCAATTCCTAAAGGAGATCAATTCTGAATGAATATTCATTCTAAGGACTGATGTTGAAGCTGAAGCTCCAATACTTTGGCCACATGATGCAAAGAGCCAACTCGTGGGAAAAGACCTTGATTGTGGGGAAAGAATGAGGGCAGGAGGAGAAGGGGACAACAGAGGATGAGATGGTTGGATGGCGTCAGCAACTCAATGGACAGGAGTTTAAGCAAACTCCAGGAGATAGGGAAGGACAAGGAAGACTGGCGTACTGCAGTCCATGGGGTCACAAAGAGACAGACAAGACTGAGCAACTGAATAACAGTTTGGAATCTTGACTGAAAATACTCAGAAAGCCACACTTGAATAGTGGCAAAATCTGCAGCTGCTGCTCATTTTTAGTCCTGCCTAGGTCCAAATCAAAGCAAAGGAGAAAAGGAGAAAAGCAAAGATATACCCATTTGAAGGCAAATGAATAGCAAGGAGAGATAAGAAAACCTTCCTCAGTGATCAGTGCAAAGAAATAGACAAAAACGGTAAAATGTGGAAGGCTAGAGATCTATTCAAGAAAATTAGAGATACCAAGGGGACATTTCATGCAAAGATGGGCTCAGTAGAGGACAGAAATGGTAGGGACCTAACAGAAGCAGAAAATATTAAGAAGAGGTGGTGAGAATATACAGAAGAACTATACAAAAAGATCTTCATGACCCAGGTAATCATGATGGTGTGATCACTCACCTAGAGCCAGATCCTGGAATGTGAAGTCAAGTGGGTCTTTGGAAACATCAGTATGAACACAGCTAATGGAGGTGACGGAATTCCAGTTGAGCTGTTTCAAATCCTAAAAGATGATGCTGTGAAAGGGCTGCACTCAATATGCCAGCAAATTTAGAAAACTCAGCAGTGGTCACAGGACTAGAAAAGGTCATTTTTCATTCCAATCCAAAAGAAAGGCAATTCCCAAGAATGCTCAAACTACCACACAATTGCACTCATCTCACAGGCTAGTGAAGTAATGCCTCTTGAGAAATCTGTATGCAGGTCAGGAAGCAACAGTTAGAACTGGACATGGAAAAACAGACTGGTTCCAAATAGGAAAAAGAGTACGTAAAGGCTGTTTACTATCATCCTGCTTATTTAACTTATATGCAGAGTACATCATGAGAAACACTGGGCTGGAAGAAGCACAAGCTGGAATCAAGATTGCCGGGAGAAATATCAATAACCTCAGATATGGAGATGACACCACCCTTATGGCAGGAAGTGAAGAACTAAAGAGTCTCTTGATGAAAATGAAAGAGGAGAATGAAAATGTTGGATTAAAACTCAATATTTAGAAAACTTAGATCATGGCATCTGGTCCCATCACTTTATGGCAAATAGATGGGGAAACAGTGGAAACTGTGGCAGATTTTATTTTGGGGGGCTCCAAAATCACTGCAGATGGTGACTGCACCCATGAAATAAAAGATGCTTGTTCCTTGGAAGAAAAGTTAGGACCAATCTAGACAGTATATTAAAAATCAGAGACGTTACTTAAACAACTTTGTCTGTCTAGTCAAAGCTATGGTTTTCTAGTAGTCTTGTATGGATATGAGAGTTGGACTATAAAGAAAGCTGAGCACCAAAGAACAGATGCTTTTGAACTGTGATGTTGGAGAAGACTCTTGAGAGTCCCTTGGACTTGCAAGATCCAACCAGTCCATCCTAAAGGAAATCAGTCCTGAATACTCATTGGAAGGAGTGATGTTGAAGCTGAAACTCCAATACTTTGGCCAAGTGATGTGAAGAAGTGACTCATTTGAAAGGACCCTGATGCTGGGAAAGATTGAAGGTGGGAAGAGAAGGGGATGACAGAGGATGAGATGGTTGGATGGCATTACCGCCTCAGTGGACATGAGTTTGAGTGGACTCCAGGAGCTCGTGAGGGGCAAGCGGCATGGCATGCTGCAGTCCATGGAGTTGAAAAGACACAACTGAGTGACTGAACTGAACTGAGGTCCAAATCAGAACCCAAGTTAGAAATTTGCCTAGAGGGGTGAACATCTGGCCCCTCTGTTTGCAGAGGTGCCCTGCAGGTACCCTGAGGATGCGGGCAGGATGAGCCCCTTTAGAGCCAGAGAGGCAGTACAGCTGCCTGTGTTTCCCACACAAAGGCTTCCCCACCACCTCCATGGAGAGAACCCAGGGCGAGCAGGGCTTGGCTAGGGGCTCAGCAGCTGGCTGGGGGCAGGTTGCCTGAGAGCTTGCTGTTATGGGCCCACTGACTGACTCACTCCCTTTGTAAATGAGGAGTGTGACGACTGCTCTCTAACCCCACCTCTGGCTGCTCTAGTGACGCTGATTCACCTCCTGGGGCTCCATTCAGACCCGAAGCTCTGAACAACAGTGGGATCTGTGCTTGGCAAACAGTGCAACCCCCTCACTGGAAAGTCGGGAAAGACTAATGGATCTGTGTAAATCCCTTTTGTGCTGTGTCTGAAAGGCAGTTGTGCTGTGAGTAAGGAAGCAAATTGGCATCTTTAAGGACCTGTCCTTGGAAGATGATGCACGCTGATGCAGAAACTAGGGCGTGTGCTGGAGAGTGAGCCAGAGGAGGCCTGAGGCGCCTGACCTCACTGACAGCTCCCCGCCATCCACGGGGCCCTCCCCCTCCCCCACGTGACTTACCCCAACCTGGGGACACTTGTCTTCACTGAGGATGCCGCCACCTCCCTCACCTTCTTTCTGGGAAAGCATCTCTGAGCCTCCCAGCCAGGGACCTCCGACTCTGCCCGCAGCTCACTGCTGGCACTCCCTACCCGGCTCCCTCTGGAAGAAACGGGGCCTGAGTTTAGAGTCTGTGATCAGGGCTCAGGGCCCCAGCGAAGAGCATTATTCACAGCAGGAGGGAGACAGACTTCCTCTTTCTCTTCTTAAAAGAGTAACGGCAAAATAGCAACCTTCTGAAGAATGTGCATCCTGTCTGAAACAAGCACAGAAGCAAAACAACACTGACTGAGATTTCCGTCTTTTTCCTGGTGTTTTGGCTCGTTTGGTAAGGTCAGGCAGTGGGCTAGTCTCTGGGTGAGGCTGCTGGGCTTTCCAATGTTATGATCAGAATCAGGATTAAGGAGAAGATGGAAAAAAAAAGTGCCCTATGAAAAGACAGCATGAATCTGTGCATTTTGTACACATAGAGGAGATGGAAAGAGAGAAGGGCAAACGAGATAACTTGAGCAATATGGCTGATAAATGGTGAAGATTTTCCTGGTGTGAGAAATGCCTAAAAAGCACAGTGAGAGCAATACTTAGCATCATTTTCTCCCCTGTGCTTTAATTACAATCTGCAACTTGCAAACTTTCACTAAAAAGTCTTCCGGAGGCAAAGACCTTATGCTGGAGACAGTTTGGGAGCAGTGAGGGAAGAGAAACTGCCTCTCATCTGAGGAGACGTTTGATGGGGTGCCGACCCTGCAGCTGAGGTTGGGGCCTCAGCCCAGAGGAAGGGCCAACGCCCCCTCACTCAGCAGCAATTGCTGGGAACCCCGGCTGCCCAAGAGGAGCGCAGGAAGCTGACTCCTGTAAGCAGAAGGGCCACTCCCAGTCCTCCTTGTTACGTCACCCCTTCCTACAATGCCCCATGGAAATACTGTCACACATACGATACAAGGGACTGCGCACATTCAAGTTGAGTAACGCGCCATGGGCAGATCTATCTACTGAAACTAGAGGGAAAAAGAAAAGCACTTATTAACAGTGAGAGATGAACCGCAATTAGATCACTAGATCCTGGTGACCAAGAAAGATACTCTAAAAATAAGACATAAATAGAAAAATTTGAGACATATAACAGTAAGAAGATATTGAGTCTTGTGTATCTAGTTTAGCAAGCACTTCTCTATTCAGCGTATTATCCAAAGAAGTTTACAGTTGCCACACTTAAGTGCATAGTTCTACTATGTGATTAAATTAACACAGGGAGAGAGGCGGGTATACGGCACTTGTATTTCCAAACCTCTCATGCTGAGTGATGCGGAGTTTCACTTACTTATAATCATGACTTGTGGAACCATTATCTTAATATGCATTTTGTAAATGAAGACAATCTAAGTGACTTGTTCAAGTTCACACAGGGAGAGAGGAGGGTATACGGCACTTGAATTTCCAAACCTCCCATGCTGAGTGATGTGGAGTTTCACTTACTTATAATCATGACTTGTGGAACCATTATCTTAATATGCATTTTGTAAATGAAGACAGTCTAAGTGGCTTGTTCAAATTCACACAGCAAGTGTGAAGTGAAAGTCCCTCAGTTGTGTCCGACTCTTTATGACCCCATGGACTGCAGCCTGCCAGGCTCCTCTGGCCATGAAATTCTCCAGGCAAGAATACTGGAATGGGTTGCCATGCCCTCCTCCAGGGGATCTCCCCACCCCAGGGATCAAACCTAGGTCTCCTGCATTGCAGGCAGTGTCTGAGTCACCAGGGCCTAATCCCTTATCAAAGAGATCTGATAGAGCCTGCTACAGAAACTCTTTCCTACAGGCTCCATCCCTGAACTGTAAGTCAAGTCGAAAAAAGTTTGCTCATTAGGAAAACAAAACACTGGGACTACCCAGGCAGTGCAGTGGTTAAGACTCCACAGGCCCACTGCAGGGGCACAGCTCGGATCCCTGGCTGAGGAACTAAGACCCCCACATGCTTTGCAGCTCACCCATCCAAAAAAATAAAAGACAAAAACAAAATATTTGCTAATATAGACAAAAGACATTAAGATTTTCCCAAATGCTTAATATTCATGTTACTTTAATTGACATATGTACACTGAAAATTAACTGAAGAAATCACACAGCAAAAATAGTAGCAAAACTCTATACAATAGTCTTCTTTGTTGGCTTTCTGGTCCTGTGATCTTCTCCAGACTGCATTTTCCCAAAATGCTTATTTTCCATCCAGAAAATCCATTATCTACTTAAACATGACCTTAATGAACCTGGCTTCCATAGGTCTGCCTATTACACTGTACACATACATTAACTACTGGAAGCAGGAAATCCCATCCCTGTCTTGGCTATGACAGGTTTTCCTAGAAGATGCTGACTGGATACACAAGCTTCCTGGTTCTGATTTTGCAGGTGGATATTTTAGTGGAATCAATGTGTTTGGTTTTGTAACTTCATTAGCCTTTGCTGCAAATTTCTGTATTAAAAAGTTATTTTCCCAACATCTAAATTCATATACTGCTGCTGCTGCTGCTAAGTTGCGTCAGTCGTGTCCGACTCTGTGCGACCCCATAGACGGCAGCCCACGAGGCTCCCCCCGTCCCTGGGATTCTCCAGGCAAGAACACTGGGGTGGGTTGCCATTTCCTTCTCCAAAGCATGAAAGTGAAAAGTGAAAGTGAAGTTGCTCAGTTGTGTTTGACCCTCAGCGACCCCATGGACTGTAGCCTACCAGGCTCCTCCATCCATGGGATTTTCCAGGCAAGAGTACTGGAGTGGGGTGCCATTGCCTTCTCCTCATATAGTTACTATATTAAACTTTTCATAAAAATCGATTAGTCAGTTAACTTATGGAGTGGCAGGTAAGACATCTTTATCTTCTGAGGAGTAAAATGTACCATGTGCTTCCAAAACTTTTCCCACTCTGTAAGTCAAACCTAATGTATAATGCTATACACCTTAAACTTATACAGTGATGCATGTCAATTATATCTCAATAAACGTAGGGAAAAAGTCCCCACTTTAAATGAAGAACACTCTATGATATCCATCAATAAGTAGTATAGTCAAAAAGAAAACAAATCTACTTCAAGTTATAATTCAACCTTGTATGTTATATATTTAAGGAATTATGTAAACATAGAAATAAAGATGCTTCTGCATTAATTGATATATATATATGTATGTACACTTCTTGAATGTATATAGTAATATTTACATATAATGAGAGTGCATATGTGTACAAAGAAAGAGAGAGAAATTAACGTCAAATTAGAGTTTAGATTATCCCTTCAAAGTTCATTTTATCCTATCCTCAAAATCTCAGGAGAGATTTCTCTCCATTTTTCTGACGTGGTAAAGCAAATAAGCATGATCCTACGATATCCTACCCTGTGCCCCATTCAGTCATGTCCAACTCTTTGCAAACCCATGGGCGGTAGCCCACCAGGCTCATCTGTCCACAGGATTCTCCAGGCAAGAATGCTGGAGTGGGCTGCCACGTGCTCCTCCAGGGGATCTTCCCGACCCAGGGATCAAACCTGATTCTCTGGCAACTCCTGCACTGGCAGGTGGTTCTACCACCAGTCGTCCAACACCATCCTACCACTCTTTTCTTATAGGGGCGGTGTTTCCTTTCTGATTTTAATTAAAAGGAAACAGCCCTGAAGGAGGACCACATACTCTGAACCCTGGCTACAATCAACGTGATAAGAATACAAATACAGAGACTCGAGCTTCTGCTGCTAAGTCACCACATCCCTGCAGGGTGGCCACACGCCTGCCAGGCTTCCTTCCATCATCTGTACTTATGTCCACGTGAGCAGCTCCGCCCGGCCAGTCCCGGGGCTGCTCTCACCTGGAACGCTGCTCGGCTCTGTGACCTCCCTCTCGGTTCTGTAAGGAAACATAACAAAGCTGCTGCGTGCTCTGAGGTCCCCAAACGCACCCAGCCTGTCACGTGTGACCCGGGCTTGCAAACCTAGCCAGTGGTTTCAGCTCTGCAGCTCTGACTTGCGGTCTCTCTCATATTTTTGCTCAAAACTGCTGAAGGGCAGAGCTCCGCTGGTCTCTCCAGGTCAGTTGTGTCTCAGCAATCATAGAAGAGGCTGTGTCCCTTCCCGCTGAGCCTGCAAGGCCCTGTGTGCACCGTGCCAGGCAGCTGACATCCTCTGCTGTGTCAGGAAGCGGCCACTTGGAATCCCCCTTTCCACCAACCCCACAGTCTCACAGATCGAAGGAACTGGGCTCTGAACAGAGTTGCCGAGTGGCAATCCTGCAGTCTTCAAACCTTTGTCGGTGAATCTCAGTTTTTGTAAAATGTTCCCTCTGAAGTCAGACCTGACTGGATGTCAGAGGCGAGTGAGGAACCGCAGCGACGCCCAGGCTTCCTGATGCAGAGGAGCACGCTGTCATCTCCAAAGCCGACAGCTAACCCCAGCAAAGCAAGGGCTGGTGGTGCTGCCTTCAGAGTGCCCATGCGCCAGGGGACAGCAGATTCCTGAAAAGGCAGGACCCAGCGAGAGCTTCCCATCCTGAGTCTCCAGATCTTTCAGCTTTCCCAGCATCACTTCAGCGGCTAATAGGAAAGGTACAGGGCACCCTGAAGTAGAGCAGAGTGGAGAGTCTGGTTTCCTTGTTTGGGGCTGTTGAGGGGGAGATGGGGGTTTTTCACCACTTCATGAAACCTCTACCTCAGACCTTGTACCTCTTCAGGAGGAAGAAGGGCAAGGTCAGTGGAAGCAAGCAGTCAGACACTGAATTGTGAAGACACTGGGGAACAATTGTGTTTAGAAGGTGAGTAACCTCCCCTTCTACTTCCAGCTTCCTGTTTAAGTTGAAAGGATAGAGTTCAAGGTGGTCCTTACTTTGTGAGATTTTACAAATCTATTGTATAAACTTAAGACAGATATATCTGGAAGATCCCAGTCTGTTGCCTCAGAGCACTGAAAGTGGCATCTGTGGACAGGAGATGGTCTGATGGAAGTTCAGAAGCCCCAAGATGAGAGAGAGGAAGAGGAACCGCAAAGCATGCAGGTGTCTGCTGAGCCGGGGGAAGATGCCTTCACCCGTGAAGGTCCACGTCAGAACAGGCTGACCACCCAGCCGCATGACTGAGTTCTGTTACTCAGTGACCAGTCACCTGAGGATCTCCCTTCTGTAAAGGGTGAGAGAGAAGACGTGTGCAGACCCACTTCATGTCACCCTAACAATAACACATGCAAGACATCAATGCTGTTTCCACAGAGAAGATAAAGAAGCCTGAAAATTGGCCAAGAGGCACCATCATAGGTGAATGAAGGCTCTGATTCCACCAGCTCTGCTCAGACACATCATATTCAGTACATATCTACGACATGACCATTCCCTAAATTTACAGCTCCTGGAGATAATACAGGAGTTTGTGCATGTTAGATGTTGAGTGAACTGTACTCATGTTACTTTAGCAACACAACTGAGTGTGTGTGTAGCAAAAACCCTAATTGTCACCTAGCACACACATAGCATTTGCACTCTGAAGAGTATTTTGCAGGCTTCATCTCATGGAATCCTCACAACAGTTAAGGAGATCAAATCACTCTTACCCCCACATTAAAGAAGAAGTGACAGAGGTGCTGACTGATGCAATAACTGGGCAGTGTCTCCCTTTTTTACAGTCAGTAATGGAGCCAAATATCCGGGGTCGAGTGAAAGTTGTGTGTGTGTGTGTGTGTGTGTGTGTGTGTGTGTGTGTGTGTGGTTTTAATGGTAATAGGGTGGAGAGCAAGTTCTGGATCAGAGAGTCCAGAATTGCGTTTTGGTTTTCTCACCTTGGAATCCAGCCTTTCTGCCCTCTGAGGCCGCACAGTTCAACAGTCACTCTGCCTCTGGGCCTCTGTGTTCAGTCCCTCTGCCATGCCCAACTCTTCTCAACTCCATGGACTATCGCCCGCCAGGCTCCTCCTCTGTCCGTGAAATTTTCCAGGAGAGAATACTGGAGAGGGTTGCCATTTCCATCTTCAGGGGATCTTCCTGACCCAGGGATCGAACTTATGTCTCTTGTGTCTCCTACACTGGCAGGTAGATTCTTTGCCTCTAGCACCACTCCGGGTTCAGTCAGCAGATTCCACTGTCTCATTATAAATCACAACTAGCCTCTGTCTGGCAGGAAAGTTGGTTGGGAAGTGAAACCATGATTAATAACTATTTTCTTCTGGTTAATAAGAGGAAAATTCTGGTCTTAAATACAAAGTTTAAATACTTAAAAATATTAAACCACAAGCTCCTTTTTATAATGAATTTTTTCTCTCCATAATGTCAGGCATTTTGCAGATAAAGACAAGATTTTCCACTGTTGGCTAGATAATTTGATAATACACTTTCCACATAACGAGGGATTTTCAGCTCATTTCTAATCAAAAGAGCATTACTTTATCAAGTCACAATAGAAACTCTTATGTCAGCTTTTGCCAGTGATCACTCAGATCTTTATACTTAAAGATCCCTGCGTGATAGCATACAAAGCTGCAATTAAATGGAATCGTCTTAAACAGGGGAAACAGTCCCTGTCCAGTGACTGAAGGGTCATCTGTTGCGGGATGCATGCCCCAGGGGCTCCAAGATCTTACATTTTCCCCACTGAGCCGCCCAAGTCTGCAGTTTATCAAAGAAGCCTAATGAAGTCAGGGACACATTGGCCCAGTTCCTCAGATGAGCTCCAGAGACTCCTGCACAAATGGAATTGGAATGGAGCTGGCTGACGTTTATCAGAGCGTGATGATCACCTGACGGCTGTATCAGACCCCCTGTGGCTCACACACCCAGAGGCAGTTCATTGAGCTGGGGCTGGCGGGGAGCAGGGAGTGGAGAGGAGGGCCCTGTGGTGCCTCTGGAGTACGGGCAGTATCTCTGGTGTGACTGGCACTTCAGTTATGATGACAAAGATGATGGGCTTTGGGGAACGCACTGCCTGTTCCAAAGAAGGCAACAAAAGGCTTTGCAAACCCTACCTTCTCTCCAGTTAAGATAAACCTTGAGTGTGCAAGGAAGGCAAGTGGTGAACACACACAGTCTATGCAGCGCTCTGCCTTGTGTGGGCAAGAAAGGACGAAAATCACATTTTCACTCACTCTGCGTTTGAGCATTGTTTCAACACATAAAAACACTACAGGAAATGTCCCGAAGGATAAGACAACGAGCCACAGGTGGGGCATCCTCCGAGGTGTGCAATCTGGTGATTTCATGTCCTTTTCACTTGGGAGGTTCACAGATTTGTTAAAGTCTCATCCAAATTCTTTGCTTTATCAGCATGTAATAAAAGTTTCCTGCCATTTGATTGACTCATTTCAAAGTTAAGAAAGAGTTCCATCAGTGCCTCTAAAACCCTCCACTAGTGACAGGTGCTAGAAATGATGGGAAATTTTCAGCAGTGTTTGCTACTCAGTGATACCCTGTAAATGCCTGCGTGTGGTTCCCACTGCACACTTAGGGTGTCTGTCATAGACACTTGTGAAGATTTAAGTAGGCACAGGTGTACGTGTTGAGCTCTGGAAGCCATGGAGACTGTACAGTACTTCAGAGAGGGGCCCAGAAGAATGGGTGCTGCCACAAGGCAGGTCTGATCTGAGCTTCAGTTTCACGTGAAATGGAGTTGATGGGTCTTACCACTCAGGACGCTTGTAAGGACTATACAGTCTCGTCTGTTTAGCAACATGCAGCTTTTGGGTGTGTTGTGGGTGAATCCCAGACAGTCTTAACCAAGTGGAGGTGGTCAGACCACTCAGGGGCCCCTCCTGCACTCAAGGACCCTCTGGGCAGGGACAAGGGTCAGCCAAGTACTGCCACTGGGCTGAATCCCATTGCCCAGGTTTGCCCAACTCCTGAGAGTGGTTTTTACACTTCTAAATGGTTGGAAAAAACACAGAAAAACATCAGAAGCAGAATGATACGTTGTGACACGTGATTATATGAAAATTAAACGTCCATGTCCACAAACAAAGTTTAAAGGGGCCCCAGCAAGATCATGTGATGATGTCCCCGCCACACCCGAGGAGCTGAGGAACAGGGTGGGGAGATGGGGCCACCAAGAATACACAGGATCCAGGCCCAGGGGACCAAGGGCACCGAGGGCGGTGGGAAGGTTGGAAGGAAAAACACTCTTGAGGCCACACTAACCCCAAAGACAGAGCCTGCTCTGCCAGGTCAGAGGCTGGTGTTTTGCAGGGGGGGCAGGGCGGGGCGGGAGGAAGAGAGAGCTGTGTCCCACTGCCTGGTGCCTGCAGTCAGGGGCACTGGGCCCGCCCTAAGGTCCTGGGACCCTCTGCGATGCCAGGGTTGTATCCTTGCTGAAACACCAGAGGGCCTTGTCCTTCCTGCCTTGTGTTTTTGAGGAGATTCCTACCAGGATGTCAATCACGCTGAAGATACATTTTTGAAACACACAATAGAGGTTAAGACTGAGGAATGCTTCCTATGGGCTCCTTCCCACATCTCACTCAGCCCCACTCACCGCCAGAAAAAGGAGACACTCCTCATGTCTGCAGGCGCTGGAGAGCCGCAGAACATTGCATAACCTTCCCCGCGTATACAACTGACAGGGGACAGAATTAGGACTGAAATCCAGGTCTCTTTGACTAGAAAAAGATGGGGTTTTAGCCACAAAATTGGAAGAAGTCTTGTAGGTAAACATCATTCCTTCTTAATTTTTTTTTAGAAAAGGAAATTGAAACCAAAACATAAAAAAGTTCAATGGCTGGCTCAAGGTTAGGCAGTTTTGGGCTCAAAGCAAAAGGATAGAACTTGAGCTGAAAAAATTCACGCAGTGTGTTATACCATTCTATCCAGTCCCTTAGGGATCACCAAATGGCATCTTTAAAAATAAAAAATGAGGTATAGTTGATTTACAATGCTATGTTAGTTTCAAGTGTACAGCAAAGTGATGCAGCTACACACACACGCGTGCGTATTACACACAGACACACAGGTATTCTTTTCAGAGGCTTTCATACATCAAATGGTACCTTTTGACACATACTTAAATTTAAAATGTCAAAAAGTGTCATATGCTCCTTCTCACTGAAACAACAGCAATAAAAATGATCTCCACTGAGCCGATAAAATCTGCAATGTACTATAAGGAAAACACTACTGACATCATTTTTGCTGATGCTGAAATCAGTAGCAAGCCATCAAATTAGGCAGTTTTTAGCTGCAATGGAACAAACACATTTTATTTGTTTTGACCTATTTCTTATGAAATGTATTACAGCATGTTTTCTTTCCTGTAGAAATTACTCCTCTGACCTTTATGTTTAAAAACTGTATAATGGCTTGCTAACTCAAGACTCCATCAGTTTCTATCTCTTGTGTTTAAATATTCAGTAACTATAGTACACCACGTGCCTCTAAAAGTAATTTCTTTATGGCGGCACTGTGCATTTTGACTATCCATTATATATCTGAATACGGCTTTGCTCAACTAAGCAATTTTCTTTAATGTCAACCTTGATGAACAAGTAAGCATTAAGGCAACATTTGAACACTAAAGTAATACATGGGTAAACAAATCTAAATAAACTAAGCCGGGGAAGACATCATAATTAGTTTCAGTGCCTGCTTTGAGTAAATTTTCTTCCAAAATTCCATATGTGTTCTTTAATTGTTACTTTACCAGAATTCATCTAAGAAGCATCCTGCAATTAGCTATAAAAGATTTTCCAATACTAAAGTTTGGTAGATAAAATTCAGCAGAGTTTAATGGATTTATATGAATACAAAAGAAATTTTATTTTTATTAAGTCAGTTTTGACCTGCAAATGTTTTCAGAGTTCTTTTACAAGTCAGTCTTTGAGAATGTAGCATAATTTTAAGACATTAATAAATGAAATTAAAGGTAATATTAAGATTCTCCTCTGTGAGAGAAGGAGAGGGTGGGATGATTTGGGAGAATGGCACTGAAACATGTATACTATCATGTAAGAAATGAATCGCCAGTCTATGTTTGATACAGGATACAGGATGCTTGGGGCTAGTGCATGGGGATGATCCAGAGAGATGATATGGGGTAGGAGGTGGGAGAGGGGTTCAAGAGTGGGAACTCATGTACACCCGTGGTGGAATCATCTCAATATATGGCAAAACCAATACATTATTGTAAACCAAAATAAAGTAAAAATAAAAATTAAAGATAAAGGCCAGTTATATATTTTAAAAAAAAACTTGAAAAAAATATAATCCCAACTGGTGAATGGTTTTGGTTCTCAAGATCTGATAAAACTGACATTTGGATATTTTAAATTTATTTTACCCAAGTTACTCTGATTTTTATCCTTCCAAATAACTTTGATTTTATGAAATATTACTAAAAATTACACCATAAGTTCAGTGTCATTTAAATCAAGATAAACTAATCTCTTTTTTTCTTTTCTTTTTTATTAAATTTATTTTTTTTTAATTACAATACTGTATTTGTTTTGCCATACATTGACACGAATCAGCCATAAGTGAACACAATCTCCCAATGCCAAAGCCCCTCCCACCTCCCACCCCACAATACTGTATTTGTTTTGCCATACATTGACATGAATCAGCCACAGGTGTCCACGATCTCCCAATGCCAAAGCCCCCTCCCACCTCCCACCCCACATCCTCTCCCTGAATCATCCTGTGCACCCGCCCCATGCGTCCTGCATCCTGTATTGAACATAGACTGGCGCTTCATTCCTACAAGATAGTATACATGTTTCAATGCCGTTCTCCCAAATCATCCCACCCTCTCCCTCTCCCTCAGAGTCCAAAAGTCCGTTCTATACCTCTGAGTCTCTTTTGTTGTCTCACATAGAGGGTCTTCATTACTATCCTTCTAAATTCCATATATATGTGTCAGTATACTGTATTGGTGTACCAGAATTCAAAGAGACACATGTACCCCAATGTTCATTGCAGCACTGTTTATAATAGCCAGGACATGGAAACAACCTAGATGTCCATCAGCAGATGAATGGATAAGAAAGCTGTGGTACACATACACAGTGGAGTGCTACTCAGCCCTTAAAAAGAATAAATTTGACTCAGTTCTAATGAGATGGATGAAATTGGAGCCGATTATACAGAGTGAAGTAAGCCAGAAAGAAAAACTAATCTCTTTTAAAGTAAATGTTTTCATGAAATAAATTTCATGGAAATAATTTAAAAACAAAATGTAGCATAAAATGGTAAATATTTTTAACTTGTGTTGATCATCAGGACTAATTAGTACAACTAATATTACTAAGCTCAGCAGTTTTGGGAACATTTTGGGGGAAGGAAGAGTGTTGAAGCAGAGCTGAGTGTGGGAAAATTTAAAAAGAACATTAGTAAGTATGAAATTTCTTTCTTGTTTCCATTATAAATGTTCTACCAGTAACAGATCTATTCTTATGTGAATTTAAAAGCCTCCAATTAAAATAAATAAATTTATAATAAAAATAAAAGAACTTTAAATTGTATTATACTATAAGCTACATTTTAAGTATTCAAATTATTATATAACTTTTAGAAATGAATATAGCAATTTTAAATAACTGAAACATTTTATATGTTTGAGAGAAGTTAGAAAAACAGTTTTGTACAAAATGAGTTATTGTCAATGCGTAAAAGTTGAAGAGGTGGAACATAGAAAATGTATTCATGAAACCACAGAAGTCTTAAACTGCACCCAGTGGGCTGAGGACACACAGACATGCAGGTGGATGATTCAGCTGGAGACCCTGCGGGCAGAACATGACCTCTGAAAGAGCAGCTCCCTAAGAGCCTGTCCAAGAAATAAATCTCTAACTTGATCTTTCACAACCCCCACTAATCTGTGCAAAGCCTTAAGCCAAAATCTAAATATAAAATGACACACATATATGAGATACTGTAAGATGTTATGGAAAACCCGGAAGAACCTTTTGGCAAACCCAATATTTACTGAACATGTAAACTGTAACTGTTATTTGTGCAGGTTGTTGATTTTTGCACTCATTATTGAAGCAAACTTTGCAATTCTATTACTACACACACCTTCACACCCACTGTCTCTACTTCATCCATGTGCACCTATTTTACTAACTAGATTTCAAATATTTATTGCATTCCTACTGATGATTCATGGCGAAGGCAATGGCACCCCACTCCAGTGCTCTTGCCTGGACAATCCCATGGACGGAGGAGCCTGGTGGGCTGCAGTCCACGGGGTCGCTGAGGGTCAGACACGACTGAGCGACTTCAGTTTCTCTTTTCACCTTCATGCATTGGAGAAGGAAACGGCAATCCACTCCAGTGTTCTTGCCTGGAGAATCCCAGGGACGGGGAGCCTGGTGGGCTGCCGCCTATGGGGTCACACAGAGTAGGACACGACTGAAGCAACTTAGCAGAATGATGATTCATAGGGCAATGCTATCTATCAGAAATATAACACAAGTTCCCTTCTTAAATTTGAGGCTGTCTCATTAAAAAGTAAATCCAACAATGACAAGTGAAGTTCATTTTAATAACATTTTATTTAACCTAATTATCCAAAACATGATCGCTGCATTATGCTATCAATATAAAAAGCCTACACTCCCATGCCTGGCACGAGGACCGTCCATAGACTGGACACCGCCAACCTCCCCACTGTCACCTTTCACTTCTTTCCTCTCTGTTCACGGGGACTTTGTACCATGTGCTTCTCTTCACACAGTGCTGAGTTCTCTACACAGCTTTCCCCTTGTGCTGTTGGCTTCAGTTAGATCACATGTCCATCCTTTTCAGAACCATGCCGAACTGACCCTCCGTTGCCCAGGTCAACCGTGCTGCCACCCGTGAAGGCTTTACACCTTGTCCACGCAACAGCACTTACTGAAAGTGAAGTTTGTTCACTCCTTCCCAGATGTAGGGGTTAAGACAGCAAAAAGAAACCCCTTGCCCTCCTCGGACTTATTTTCTCTCCAGAGGCCATAACATAAAAAGATTCTGACACGCCAACCACTGTTTTATTATGGGTTCTAGCCACTTTATGCATGACTTAGCCTCACTTCTGAATGAAGGGATCAGTCAGAACAGATTTTTCTCTGATCAGTCTTCTTACCATGAAGTTATTTCAGTGAGCACATACCAACTGTTCAATAAATACTGGATGGAGACAAAAACATCAGTGATAATTACACAATTATTTAAAGGAAATTCCCAGATTTCACTAAATCAAGCTTCCAACTTGCTTATTCTTTCCTATACAAATAAATTGGTAGAATATTTACAGCCAAGTTTTTTGTTTGTTCCTGATATTTATGTGTTGAGTTTCTGAAATTTCCGTCTCTTTATTTTATCCCCTTTTTCTTTGGCTCACAATCCAATTTGCTTGAGTAACTTCATTCATAAGGCAAATCAACTAAATCTCAGTTTAATAAAAAATGCCCATTATGTATGATTCTCTCATTACTGACATCAAATACTTGAATGCAATCGTCTGCATGTTTTTACATAAATTATGCTTCATGATGTACGTTAGATTTTGCATCCCTTCCTGCATAATGTAATAATCAACATCCTTCATTTGAATATCATAGTTTAATACCACCAAAGAAGTAGATAATATTTTCAAATAAAAGCAAAGGCAATGTGTTATGCTTAAAATATCACCTCTCAGGAGCACATTTATCAAGAGTAGTTCATCATGCAAATCATTTTAGTCAGTGAGCAGCTATGATGTGAATGGATGAGTACAAAGGATATGCATGTCTTTTTAATAAGAAAGATGCTGTTCTATTTAATATGGAACACTGGGCAAAGGTAATAGAGGCTATATCAGCCTCTTCTACAGGAATGGCGGGAATGTTCTATATCTATTGTGCAGTGCAGTAGCTTCTGGGCACACAGGCTTGTCATCACCTGAAAGATGATTAATGTGATTGAGAAAATAAACTTTAAATTTAAATCTAAATAATCAATGTATTTAATGGTTTCCATATTGGACAGCATAGTGTAACTAACTTACACACCACATTATAACACATACTATCTTAAGGCATTAAAAAAAAAAAAAAAACGCAAAAGGATCAGCAATTTTCCCTAGAGCACCTGTGCTGTGGCTATGGTAAGAAGTGGAGATCTACATATAAGAAGCCTGTAAGGGGAGAAGCATCTAAGGTGCCCACGGAGCCCCTGGAACCCCAGTCTTGATAATCATGAAGCTCTCTAATCCCCTCCCCTGAAGTGTGGGCTGGACCAAGGACTTTTCAAGATTCACTTCAGTTCAGTCACTCAGTCGTGTCCGACTCTTTGTGACCCCATGAACCGCAGCATGCCAGGCCTCCCTGTCCATCACCAACTCCCAGAGTTTACCCAAACTCGTGTCCATTGAGTCAGTGATGCCATCCAACCATCTCATTCTCTGTCGCCCCCTTCTCCTCCTGCCCCCAATCCCTCCCAGCATCAGGGTCTTTTCAAATGAGTCAACTCTTCTCATGAGGTGGCCAAAGTATTGGAGTTTCAGCTTCAGCATCACTCCTTCCAATAAATACCAAGGACTGATCTCCTTTAGGATGGACTGGCTGGATCTCTTTGCAGTCCAAGGGACTCTCACGAGTCTTCTCCAGCACCACCAGTTCAAAACACAATGGAGTATTACTCAGCCATTAAAAAGAATTCCTTTGAATCAGTTCTAGTTCTAATGAGGTGGATGAAACTGGAGCCTATTATACAGAGTGAAATAAGCCAGAAAGAAAAACACCAATACAGTGTACTAACGCGTATACATGGAATTTAGAAAGATGGTAATGATAACCCTGTATGCGAGACAGCAAAAGAGACAGATGTATAGAACAGGCTTTTGGACTCTGTGGGAGAGGGAAAGGGTGGGATGATTCGGGAGAATGGCATTGAAACATTTATAATATCATATATGAAAGGAATCGGCAATCCAGGTTTGATGCATGATACTGGATGCTTGGGGCTGGTGCACTGGGACGACCCAGAGGGATGGTACGGGGAGGGAGGAGGGAGGGGGGTTCAGGATGGGGAGCACGTGTATACCTGTGGTGGATTCATGTTGATGTATGGCAAAACCAATACAATATTGTAAAGTAATTAACCTCCAATTAAAATAAATAAATTTATATTTTAAAAAAGCATCAATTTCGGTTCTCAGCTTTCTTTATAGTCCAACACTCCCATACATGACTACTGGAAAAACCATAGCCTTGACTAGACGAACTTTGTTGGCAAAGTATTGTCTTTGCTTTTTAATATGCTGTCTAGGTTGGTCATAACTTTCTTTCCAAGGAGCAAGTGTCTTTTAATTTCATGGCTGCGGTCACCATCTACATTGATTTTGGAGCTCAGAAAAATAAAGTCAGCCACTGTTTCCCCATCTATTTGCCATGAAGTGATGGGACCAGATGCCATGATCTTTGTTTTCTGAATGTTGAGCTTTAAGCCAACTTTTTCACGCTCCTCTTTTACTTTCATCAAGAGGTTATTTAGTTCTTCACTTTCTGCCATATGGGTGGTGTCATCTGTGTATCTGAGATTATTGATATTTATCCTGGCAATCTTTATTTCAGCTTGTGCTTCCTCCAGCCCGCATTTCTCATGATGTACTCTGCATATAAGTTAAAGAAGTAGGGTTACGATATACAGCCTTCATGTACTCCTTTTCCTATTTGGAACCAGTCTGTTGTTCCATGTCCAGTTCTAACTGTTGCTGCCTGACCTGCATACAGATTTCTCAAGAGGCAGATCAGGTGGTTTGAAAGACATTCCCATGTCTTTCAGAATTTTCCACAGTTTATTGTGATCCACACAGTCAAAGGCTTTGGCATAGTCAATCAAGCAGAAATAGATGTTTTTCTGGAACTCTCTTGCTTTTTCCATGATCCAGCAGATATTGGCAATTTGATCTCTTGTTCCTTTGCCTTTTCTAAAACCAGCTTGAACAGCTGGAAGTTCACAGTTCATGTATTGCTAAAGCCTGGCTTGGAGAATTTTGAGCATTACTTTACTAGCATGTGAGATGAGTGCAGTAGTTTGACCATTCTTTGGCCTTTCTTTGGGATTGGAATGAAAACTGACCTTTTCCAGTCCTGTGGCCACTGCTGAGATTTCCAAATTTGCTGACATATTGAGTGCAGCACTTTCACAGCATCATCTATCAGGATTTGAAATAGCTCAACTGGAATTCCATCACCTCCACTAGCTTTGTTCGTAGTGATGCTTTCTAAGGCCCACTTGACTTCACATTCCAGCATGTCTGGCTCTAGGTGAGAGATCACACCATCATGATTATCTGGGTCATGAAGCTCTTTTTTGTACAGTTCTTCTGTGTATTCTTGCCACCTCTTCTTAATATCTTCTGCTTCTGTTAGGTCCCTACCATTTCTGTCCTTTATTGAGCCCATCATTGCACGAAATGTTCCTTTTCAAGATTAGGTTGTTTAAAAACAAAATAGAACAACAACAACAACAAAATACTATGGTTTCCAGTTCTCTCTTGCATCAGTTGCCCTGTGTGTGTGTTAGTCACTCAGTCGTCTTTGATTCTTTGTGACTCTATGGACTATAACCCACAAGGCTCCTCTGCCCATGGAATTCTTCAGGCAAGAACACTGGAGTCAGTTGCCATTCCCTTCTCCAGGGGATCTTCCCCAGCCAGGGATTTAACCCAGGTCTCCTGCCTGGCAGGCAGATTCTGTACCGTCTGAGCTATAAGGAAACCCAGTTGTCTCAGGAGAAGCCAGCCGCTCTGATATGACACAGCCCTTTGCAGATGCCCAGCTGTGGGAGCCTGTATCCTACCTCCTCTGCTCCACAAGTTCAGACTGCAGTCCTGGTGACAGGCTATGCAGATTCCTGAGGCCCCCTGAGCTGGAGGGACTGACAAAGAATATTCAGTGACACTTCTGAAAGGTCAGTAAGGAAGACTTTCCCTGGGGGGTGGCAGGGGGCTATCAGCTCAGGTACAGAAAACACTGTGACATGATTTTATAGTAGGGTGGGAGAGAGGTTGGGCTCAATTCTGAAGACAGTGCCAGCAGGGGGGATCTACGGCAGTGCAGGGTGGGTGTCAGGGGACAGAAAGTCACTAAGAGACAATATCAGGGGTAGGTGTTCTGGGTAGACTGACTTCAGCAGGACCGTCACCAAGTGCAGGCCAGGTGGTCAGCCATCACCTGGGCAGGTGGGGGATGAGGTGCCCAGCCAGATACAAAAGGCGATCAGATATCCAGGGTAAGGGCACCAATGGATAATCTGGCCTGGGAGAAGGCCCAGGAGCCTGACTGGAGTTCAGTGGATCAAAGAATGGTACTCAGCAGCCAGCTTGGCTACATTTAGGTTCCCAACCTACAGAAACTACAAGATAATATGTCTTTACTGTTTTCAACCTGTTGCTGTGTTCAGGGTAACTGCTCACTTGCTAACTCATGTCTGACTCTTTGCAATCCCAAGGAGGGGAGCATGCAATGCTTTCCATCTCCTGGAGCTTGCTCAAACTCAGGTCCTCTGAGTCTGTGATGCTATCCAACCATCTCTTATCCTCTGTTGTCCCTTTGCCTCTTGCCTTCAGTTTTTCCCAGCATCAAGGTGTTTTCCAATGTGTTGGTTCTTCACATCAGGTGGCCAAGGTATTGGATGGAGCTTTGGCCTCAGCATCCAGTGAATATTCAGGATTGATTTCCTTTAAGATTGACTGGTTTGCTCTCCTTGCAGTCCAAGGGACTCTCAAGAGTCTTCCACACCACGGTTCAAAAGCATCAGTTTTTCAGTGCTCAGCCTGCCTTATGAGATCTACAGTAGAAGTGGTAAGTATTCTGTGCAACAAATAAATGGCTGCTATATTTAGCAAATAAAACCACAGAGCAATCGGTTACATTTGAATTTCAGAAAAACAGTTAATAAATCCTTAGTACAAGTATGTTCCATGTATTATTTGGGACACACAACATCCCCCCCACACACACACACACGAAAAAAAAAAAAAAACACGCTCTTTGTCTGAAATTTAAACATATGTGGGAATTGTATGTTGTATCTGACAAGCCTCAACAAGTATTCAGTGCTTGGAGCATGATCTCTGCCCTTGAGGGGTGGCTTAACAGAGGGAGAGCCAGATGCACAGAAACACAGGTTTAATTTAATGTGGGCAAGATTTAAACAGAGATGAGAAGGGGACATTACCAGAGCACAGAAGGGGGATTCTAAGTTCAATCCAGAGAGAAAGGTGAGTGTTCTTGGTACAGGAAAACAATGTTAGCCTCTTGGGGTTTGCAAAATAGGAGGAAGACAAACTTACCTCAGAGATAACAATGAGACTCCATACCAAAACTTCACTGAACATATAACCTTCTTGAAATTTAAACAAGCTGAATGCCATTTTTTAGAGTCAGACTTATGTTAATTATAGTGAGGGAATTTCTGAATTTCTCAAATAATTCAGGACTCTTATCAGACATTTTTATCATTATGACAAGAATCAACCGGACTTAATTTTTTTTTTTAATGAAATTCATTCACTCCCATAACTGAAAAGCCAGTGTGAGACTCGTTAGAAGGACAATCTGACCATGTTGTGGGCCTTCCCTTCTTCTTGGGGTCTCCATCTAGTTTCTCGTGATTTCAAAATGGCAGCTACTCTTCTAGGCCTCAGGACACTTGGCTCAGAGGATCTCAGAGCATCTTCATTCTCAACCCCAGACTTGAAGACCCTGGGCCTCACAATGAGCAGAAGCACAGCAGGGTATGTGTCTACCCCTGGACCAATCACGGAGGCCAAACACCTAAGCCATTGGCTTAGGCACAGATCATGTGCTCAGTCCTGAACCAATCAGTGTCAAGGGGCAGGGCTGAGGGCAGTGCAAATCCGGGGCCCAGAGGTGGACCTCCGGAGGCTATGAAAGAATCAGAGCTAAAGGGAAGAAAGGCCCAGAAGTTCCCACCGCAGAGGGCCCAGCTGGACCCCAGCCCCGAGCCTCTGCCCACACTGTCTGCCTTGAAAGCTAGGTGTGCAAGATGAAAAGAAGCAATTCCAAACCAAGAATCTAGACGGAAGAGCTCATCATTTTTACACGTTATCAACCACAGGGTAAAGGAATTAATGTTCCTGTTCTCCATTGAAATGAAGTCCCCGAGAGTAAGTCACGTGCCTAAGGTCTCAGACCTAAAGTCAGGAGAAAAAAGATACTTCTTTAGGCACCATGGGCCCAGAGTCCAGAGAAAAGAAGACATTTCTATCCAGGGGCATCGCTTCTCGTAGCTGTGCCTTTCTCACCGTGTACGTAATGGATTTTGAAGGTGATTACATCTTTGAGAACCTATGGGTAGATACAGATACAAGGAATCTAAAAATTCCCCTCCCTTCAAAAAAGATGCTCTTATGATTTACATGGAACTTGGTCAGTTTATATGATTCCAGAATCCCTTTTCATAATAAAGGAATGGAATAAAGTAGGCCCAGGCTAACATGCTCAGAGGAGGAGCGAGGGACCAGAAGAGTGAGCAGGCTGATGGAAGGGGAGGGAAAGGAGTGGGGGAGTGGGAGACAGACATTGTCCAAATGTTTGGGTGCCACACAAATCACATGCTCAAATACTATTCAGATAAGATACTGACAGCAGCGAACACGGGAAACCTCAGACACGCTCTGACATTCTTACAGATCTGATGTCAATTCCTTAATTTAATACTGAGGTCCTTTAAATTATTATTGATGGCTCCTTGAGATACTAATTGAATTAGAATCACTTATCTCACTCTTCTCCACTTTAAGTTATTATATTCCTTTTAAGTGAACCCTGGGTGTCTCTCACTGACTTTTACTTTCAGAGATAAATTCTGCCAAGAATAATATTATCTGAGGACTAGTGTAAGACCTTGACCATCAAGAAAGATCTCTGCCGAAAAGTGATTTTTAATTACTTCTTACTGAGGAGGGTTTAGCTCAAGTCACAAAGGTGATATCACAATGTCAGCAGATTAAATAAAACCATTTATATTTAATTGCCTCCACAGCATGGCCACATTTTTGGGAGAGTGACTCTCCTATTGTTTGGGTTAAAGTTATCTTTGCCACTTTCTCCTGAGGACTTTTTAATAGTGCGAGCTGGAGTTTGATCTTCCTGTTCCTTACAGGGGATCTATTTTACTTTTATGTGGAATACATTCAGTTAACTAACAACTATCTTGAGATAACAAAATGCATCCAAGCTTACAAGTATATATTGTACATAAAATGATGCAAAGACAGTTGATAGAAATCCAATAAATAAATACTAGCACTATAAAAACAACATTCATGTTTGTTTGGGAGGCATATTGAGAGGCTAAATATTATAAAATCATCAAAGAATTATTTATGACAGCAAAGACTTGAAATCAGACAAATCTAATATTAATTTAAAAAAGCAATTCAGTTATTAGCACCTTTATCAAAGGGAAGAATTTTCTTGTCAAAGTTTATGTTACATGGATAAATAATTGTGAAATAGTATTAAATGAACGAGGGCAGTGCATCATTCAGTTGAAATATAATTCCACTTAAGTGATTTACATCCTTGCCCATTCAGGGATCTTGACAGCCTCATTTTAAACTTGCTTACAGCCTATTAAACAAAGATCATTTAGTGGTGAGGAGGGAACTTTGAAAGAACTGAATTGCAGAAAATTGTCTTTTAAAATTATTATTTTAGGGACTTGCTTGGTGATCCAGTGGCTGAGACTCCCAATGCAGGGGGCCTGGGTTTGATCCTGGTCCAAGAACTAGATTCTACATGCCACAACTACAGATTCCACATGCTGAAGCTAAGACCCTGCCCAGCCAAGTAAATAAATTTATTAAGAAAAGAAGAAAAAAATATATTTTTAAAGATGAAGAAACAAGTAAATAGCAATTTATTTTTATTTTTAATAGACTGACTTCTTTATTTAATATTTATCATATGAGCTGGCAGGTAATATATATATATTTTTAATCTGAACTTAAAATATGAGATGTGTATTTATACATTTCTTCTAAAAGTTTTAAAATATCCCCATCCCTGTGATTGTGAGAAAGATCAGTGAGGCTGTTTTAAAATAGATAAAACTGAACAAGATGTTGAGAGAGAAGATATTAAAATACAAAAAAATAGCCCACTAACATAGTTGTGATTAATAGTAGCAAAATTGAAGTTAATGTCCAATATTGAGGTTAGTGGATCAATTTTAATTTTTAACGTTTATCAGAACCTAGGAACAATTTTTTTTTTGCTTTTTATTTATTTATTTATTTTTAATACTTTATTCTGCGTTACAATACTGTATTGGTTTTGCCATACATTGACATGAATCAGCCACAGGTGTACATGATCTCCCAATGCCGAAGCCCCCTCCCACCTCCTGCCCCATATCATCTCTCTGGATCATCCCTTGCACCAGCCCCAAGCATCCTGTATCCTGTATTGAACATAGACTGGTGCTTCATTTCTTATACGATAGTATACATGTTTCAAAGCCATTCTCCCAAATCATCCCACTCTCCCCTCTCCCTCAGAGGCCTAAAGTCCATTCTATACCTCTGTGTCTCTTTTGTTGTCTCACATAGAGGGTCATCATTACTATCTTTCTAAATTCCATGTATATGTGTCAGTATACCGTATTGATGTTTTTCTTTCTGGCTTACTTCACTCTGTATAATCCAGAATCCAGCTCCAGTTTCATCCATCTCTTTAGAACTGATTCAAATTTATTCTTTTAAGGGCTGAGTAATACTCCATTGTGTATATGTACCACTGCTTTCTTATCCATTCATCTGCTGATGGACATCTAGGTTGTTTCCATGTCCTGGCTATTATAAACAGTGCTGCAATGAACATTGGGGTACATGTGTCTCTTTCAATTCTGGTTTCCTCGAGGTGTATGCCCAGCAGTGGGATTGCTGGGTCATAAGGCAGTTCTATTTGCAATTTTTTAAGGAATCTCCACACTGTTTTCCATAATGGCTGTACTAGTTTGCATTCCCACCAACACTGTAAGAGGGTTCCCTTTTCTCCACATCCTCTCCAGCATTTATTGCTTGTAGACTTTTGGATCACAGCCATTCTGACTGGTGTGAAATGGTACCTCATTGTGGTCTTGATTTGCATTTCTCTGATAATGAGTGATGTTGAGCATCTTTTCATGTGTTTGTTAGCCATCCATATGTCTTCTCTGGAGAAATGCCTATTTAGTTCTTTGGGCCATTTTTTGATTGTATCGTTTATTTTTCTGGAGTTGAGCTGCATAAGTTGCTTGTATATTTTTGAGATGAGTTGTTTGTCAGTTGCTTCACGTGCTATGGTTTTCTTCCATTCAGAAGGCTGTCTTTTCACCTTACTTATAGTTTCCTTTGTTGTGCAGAAGCTTTTAATTTTAATTAGATCCCATTTGTTTATTTTTGCTTTTATTTCCAGTATACTGGGAGTTAGATCATAGAGGATCCTGCTGTGATTTATGTTGGAGAGTGTTTTGCCTATGTTCTCCTCTAGGAGTTTTATAGTTTCTGGTCTTACATTTAGATCTTTAATCCATTTTGAGTTTATTTTTGTGTGTGGTATTAGAAAGTGATCTAGTTTCATTCTTTTACAAGTGGTTGACCAGTTTTCCCAGCATCACTTGTTAAAGAGATTGTCTTTACTCCATTGTATATTCTTGCCTCCTTTGTCGAAGATAAAGTGTCTATAGGTGTGTGGATTTATCTCTGGGCTTTCTATTTTGTTCCATTGATCTATATTTCTGTCTTTGTGCCAGTACCATACTGTCTTAATGAATATAGGGAACAGAACATTATCCAATAGGAGCTCATCAAACACCTTCATACCTACACTGAAATCGAGCACCACCCAAGGGACAACAAGTTCCAGAGCAAGGCATACCACGCAAATTCTCCAGCAACACAAGAACACGCCCCTGAGCTTCAATATACAGGCAGCTCAAAATACTCCAAAACCAATGACGTCTCATAACCTATTACTAGACACTTCACAGCACTCCAGAGAGAAGAAATCCAGCTCCACTCACCAGAACTCCAACACAAGCCTCCCTAATTAAGAAACCTTGACAAGCCACTGATACAACCCCACACACAGTGAGGAAGCTCAATAATAAAGAGAACTCCACAAATTCCCAGAATATAGAAAGGCCACCCCAAACGCAGCAATATAACAATTTATTTTTAAAAACCTATTTCCTTAGACAGGATGTATGGACAGAATGCCTGCAAACTTGGGATGGTCCCTGTGGAACCTTGAAAAGCCACTAGTGGCCATGTAGAATGAGGGAGAATCTCAGCACCTGAGACAGTGCTGGGTACAGGACGGGGCGGGGGGTGTCTCTAATGCTGGCTGCTGATAATAAGGGCAAATTCTGTAGCGATCTACACTGTCATGTTCATCTCTGCCCCTAAAAGCTACATCTGGGGACATTAATTGTAATTTCTAAAAACTGAGTAGAACTATACAGGATGCTTGGGGCTGGTGCACGGGGATGATCCAGAGAGAATGATATGGGGTGGGAGGTGGGAGGGGGTTCAGGATTGGGAACTCATGTACACCCATGGCTGATTCATGTCAATGTATGGCAAAACCAATACAGTATTGTAAAGCAAAATAAAGTAAAAATAAAAATTAAAAATAAATTAAAAATCTAACCATGAAAGAACCATGAAATGGCAGAAATGCCATAATAAATCCATGTTGTGCCTAGTCATGTCTGACTCTTTGCGACCCTATGGACTGTAGCCCACTGGGTTCTTCTGTCCATGGGATTTTCCTGGCAAGAATACTGGGAAGTGTTCGTCAGTTAGTCATGTCCATCTCTTTGTGACCCCATGGACTGTATCCTGCTAGGTTCCTCTGTCCATGGAATCCTCCAAGCAAGAATCCTGGAATGGGTTTCCATTTCTTACTCCAGGGGATTTGCCTGACCCAGGGACTGAACACGTGTCTCTTGCACTGGCAGGCAGATTCTTCACCACTAGCATCACCACACCAGCGTGACAGAAAAGTATAATCCCAAGGTGACAGGGGTTCGATCCCTGAGTTGGGAAGATTCCCCTGAAGGAGGAAATGTCAACCCACTCCAGTATACTTGCCTGGAGCATCCCATGGACACAGAAGCCTGGCGGGTTGCAATCCACAACGTCACAAAGGGTTGAACTTGACTAAAATGACATCGCATGGCAAGTTGAGACCGGGTGTTCCCTCAATACTCACCTCGCCAGCATGCCCATGTGGGAGGCTACCCCACAGAGAGTCAATGTCTACCTCCTCAACGGTAGGTTTAGCCCACTAGTTAGTGACAAACACTTGAACACTTGCTTATTAATGACTAGCTCTTTCCATCTTCAGTAATCGTGACTGTATTCAGAGGAGGAGAAAAAACTGGTCTCTGCTGGAAGAGCCACGCGGGCCAGATTTCCCAATCGTATTTATAAACATAGCTCAGCATCACCTCACGGAACACAGTCTTCAAGCCATGTTAGCTGGCTTGGATGCTGGCCTTGCAACTTGTGATCTTTGTGACCTTGGGCAAGTTATTCAACCTCTCCGAACCTAGGTCTCCCCATCTTAATATACACACGGTACTATACACAAAACAGGGAAAAACAAGGTCCTACTGTATAGCACAGGGGACTCTAAGATGAGATAATAAGAGTTCTGTCACATGCTTGTTGTGGAAGTGAATACCATAGCACTCAAAGTACTCAGGCCGCTATAAAAAGTAAACATTACACATTATATGTTTGATAACAGTTTTATAAATAGCATGCACAATACAATTTTAAGGACACACTATCAGCTTAGAGACACAGAAGAGAATTACAGTTTTAAGGACGCTCTACCCATTTAGGCATACAGAAAACAGTCATTTTGCTAATTCAAACTGAAATACAGAGAAATACCTTTCCTAATCTTCCCTTAGAAAGTGATAAAAATGTTCTATTTCCCAGGATTCTAATTTATGAAACCACAACAATTATTCAATGCCCAATATAACTGAATTACACAAATAGGAACATAAATGCCTAACACATGACTAATTTGAGAGAACAAACTCAGACTTGCTTGTAAATGAATTGCTGTTGTTGTTCACTTGCTCAGTCATGTCCAACTCTTTGTGACCCTATGGACTGCAGCACACCAGACATCCCTGTCCATCACCATCTCCCAGAGCTTGCTCAAATTTATCTCCATCAAGTCAGTGATGCCACCCAACCATCTCCTCCTCCACTGTCATCTTCTCCTCCTTCCTTCAATCTTTCCCAGCATCAGGGTCTTTTCCAGTGAGTCAGTTCTTCATATCAGGTGGCCAAATTATTGGAGTTTTAGCTTCAGCATAAGTCCTTCCAATGAATATTCAGAATTGATTTCCTTTAGGATTGACTGGTTTGATCTGCTAGCTGTTCAAGGGACAATCAAGAGTCTTTTCCAGCACCACAGTTCAAAAGCAGCAGTTCTCTAGCATTTAGCCTTCTTTATGATCCAACTCTCACATCCATACATGACTACTGGAAAACCATAGCTTTGACTATATGGACCTTTGTGGGCAAAGTAATGTCTCTGCTTTTAATATGCTGTCTAGGTTTGCCATAGCCTTTCTTCCAAGAAAAAGCATCTTTAATTTCATGCCTGCAGTCACCATCTGCAGTGATTTTGGAGTCCAAGAAAATAAAGTTTGTCACTGTTTCTATTGCTTTCCAATCTATTTGCTATGAAGTGATGGGAAAAGGAAAGTTGTGACCAACCTAGATAGCATATTAAAAAGCAGAGATATTACTTTGCCAACAAAGGTCTGTCTAGCCAAGGCTATGGTTTTTCCAGTGGTCATGTATGGATGCAAGAGTTGGACTATGAAAAAAGCTGAGCACCGAAGAATTGATGCTTTTGAACTGTGGTGCTGGAGAAGACTCTTGCGAGTCCCTTGGACTGCAAGGAGATCCAACCAATCCATTCTAAAGGAGATCAGTCCTGGGTGTTCATTGGAAGGACTGATGCTGAGGCTGAAACTGCAATACTTTGGCCCCTCATGTGAAGAGCTGACTCATTGGAAAAGACCCTGATGCTGGGAGGGACTGGGGTCAGGAGAAATAGGGGGCAACAGAGAATGAGATGACTGGATGGCATCACTGACTCGATGCACATGAGTTTGGGTGAACTCTGGGAGTTGGTGACAGACAGGGAGGCCTGGCGTGCTGCAATTCATGGGGTTGCAAAGAGTCGGACATGACTAAGCCACTGAACTGAACTGATGGGACTGGATGACATGATCTTCATTTTTTGAATGTTGAGTTTTAAGCCAGCTTTTTTACTCTTTTCTTTCACCTTTATCAAGAAGCTCTTTAGTTCCTCTTTGTTCTTTAGTTCCTCCTCTTTGTAAATGAATAAAATGATTCAAAAGTAGCCCCTCCCAAGTGAAAATCTGTAAGATGAGCAAGAGGCCCAGTTCTGGGAGTCAGAAGTCCACATCTGGTGCCCTAAACAACGGTTGAGATATCAGAGTGACTTCCTCAAGTTCCTTGGGTTCTAAGATTACAGCTGTACTATTTATAAAGTAGAAGATGATCAAATTGGGGTCAGGAGTCTCCCAGCACTTCTGACTTCAGGTCGGGACTGGAGCACAGGCATCATGACTCACATATTTTATTATCATTTTATCATAAACCATTGTAGGCAGGTATTGCCCAGTAGAGATGGAGGCTTCAGGTGCAGAGGACTGGGGGAAAGAGAGGACCCTTTTTTGAAGGGCAGGGCTGGGTTCTCCCCAACGTGGCCCCAAGTATAGAGCTGGGGGAACACCAAGGTTTCTGGAGCACAGAACATCCTGGAACACTATGAGCCCAGAGGGGCTGAACTCACTTTTTCACCTTACAGTAACAGACAGGAAACCACACATTACAGGAGAGGCGCCCAGGTTCACAACAGACGTGTTTCATGTCATGCTACTTGGGGGAAGCCCACCCTTGGCCTGATCCCAGTGCTGCACAGAGTCAGGGAGGTAGCGAGGCCAGCATAGCCATGAGCCCTGGGAACAGGGGTTTGCGGGCCCCCAGGCCCAGGTGTCCCTTTGTAAAAGGGAGATGCTACAAAGTGAAAATCAGAGGATGAAATGCAACTATGCACCATGAAAGCTCTTAACTTTCCATCCCTATACAGCACAGGATAAGGACTGGAGCAGCACCGGTCCTAATGTCAGGCACAGCCCATTTCTGCCTTCCAGGAGCTGGGTGCAGCCCCAGTCATCTACTGCCTTGGTTCCATTCCAAGTTGAATTAAATCAGTAAATTCACTTTGCGTTAAGAATAAACATTTATTTTTTTTATTTTCTGCCACAATCTCACTGTAACTCTTTTAACATTGATTGTTTGCTCACAACGGGAAAACTGGCTTTCTTGGGTCACTTCAAATTTTAAGAAGTCTGTGATGTTTCCTTCTCTTTTAAATATACTGAGATGAGTTGTAGCATGGAATATAAGGTTTTGGGTTTTTTTTCAGGATTCACCACATTCTGGGGCATCTGAAGATTGTTCAGAGGAAAAGTGAAAGTCACTCAGTCGTGTCCAACTCTTTGGACTCCATGGACTATACAGTCCATGAGATTCTCCAGGCCAGAATACTGGATTGGGTAGCCTTTCCCTTCTCCAGGGGATCTTCCCAACTAGAGATCAAACCCAGGTTTTCAACATCACAGGCAGATTCTTTACCAGCTGAGCCACAAGTAAGGTAATACTATATTTAGATCCCATGTGTGCCCATGTTAGAGAATTAAACATGACTTTTAAAGAATATTTAGCACTCCCCCGCCATCCACAGCAATGGGAGGAAATAGCAGGATGCGGCTCATTTTTAGTGAAATTGTTAGTCACTCAGTCATGTCCTTCTCTTTGCCATCTCGTGGACCTTAGCCCGTCTGGCTCCTCTGTCCATGGGATTTTCCAGGTAAGAATACCAGAGTGGGTTGCCATTCCCTTTTCTAGGAGATTTTCCTGACCCAGAGATTGAATTTGGGTCTTCAGCATTGAAGGCAGATTCTTTACTATCTGAGCCACCAGAGAAGCCTGCTGCTGCTAAGTCACTTCAGCCGTGTCCCACTTTGTGCGACCCCATAGACGGCAGCCCACCAAGCTCCCCCGTCCCTGAGATTCTCCAGGCAAGAACACTGGAGTGGGTTGCCATTTTCTTCTCCAAGGCATGAAAGTGAAAAGTGAAAGTGAAGTCGCTCAGTCGTGTCCGACTCAGCGAGCCCATGGACTGCAGCCCACCAGGATCCTCTGCCCATGGGATTTTCCAGACAAGAGTGCTGGAGTGGGTTGCCATTGCCTTTTCCGAGAGAAGCCTGGCCCCTTTTAAATGACACATCCTAGCATTGAGGAGCTTTCAGGAAGTAAGCTGTAGTCAGTGTAAATTAAGGAACCACAATTTACTTCTCACAGATAAATATAATTCACTAAATAGTCCAATAAGAAAGCATGATTTTTTCCCCAAAATAACAGTCTCAGGGGATCTGCTGACAATGCTTCACAGGGAGTTTTACATTTTTACTTTTGATTTTATATTTTTATTTTCTCAGTGTGTGGCCACATGGTAACCCTGTCATTGGGCTCTTGCTAATTAGATAGTAAATAGTTCATATTACAGTAGTCGACAGCACTGTGTGTGGCTTACTTTCCTCCCATTTTTAACTGAAGACAAAGATTAAAGAAAGAAAAAAAAAAAAACATAAAAATGCACAAATGTGTTCCTAGGCTCATAGGTGATTTAAAGCAAATTGAAATGAGATTGCTGGCAATATTCATAGCATTTAATTAAAAATACTTAAGTTATAAGACATATACCACATTAATCCTAAAATATTTAAATAGCACATAATTCTTTTACAAATGATTTTGGCAGTAAAGGACTCTCTAATTTATGTGGAACTTGACTCTGATGACCCAGAAAGGAGGCAGCCAGACATTTCAGAAGCCACTCATGTCCCAGACTTCCATCCATGCTGAGCAGGCTCTTACTGCTCCGAAGGTTTTCTGTCCCCAGATAAAAGGGAATAGATATTGAGCTATTTCAACTCAGTCTGCAAAACAGCCAACATTATGCAGGCTGTTCGCATATTACCTTCGATCTGATTTTACAAACACAAGTTTTGAAATAAAGTATGAGGGACTTTATTTGGACAATGGTCTTGACATGGATCATGGTTAAGGTTTTGACAGTTTATTTGCACAGAGTTTACTTGAGACTGCTTTTAATAATTCAGGTAAAATCAGGTGAAAATCTTTGAATCAACTGCCTTTACATTTCAGTGTACATTTAAGATTCTATGGGGAAGATCCCTGTCATTCATCCAACAGGGGAAAGAAAACCTTCTCTTAAAAACAGGTGTTTTTTTAACTGTTTGGCTGTTCATCAACAAGAGAAAAAGTTAATAAAGCTATAATTAATCACTGACTTCTAAATAATGCCTACAAAGAAAAAAAATACATCCTTCCATTTTCAAGGAAGATGAAAGGACTCCTAAAAGATGGATTTTGGGGGAAAAGGAGGAAGACTGGGGATACCTGAATTGTCCAAGTATTTGTCATTAGATCTGATGGAGATCAGGGTCCCTGTGTTTTTGATGATGTATTTGATGAAGCACATGGAACATCAAATGTACAACCACTGTGTTGCTGCCCAATTGATTCAAACCTACATGGTGGGGGTGGGGGGAGGCTGCAAGATCCACAACAGACTGGAATGTGGAATGTGAAAAGAAATCACCTTTTATGGCCATCCCACCCTGGAGTACCGTGTGTGTGTGTGTGTGTGTGTGTGTGTGTGTGTGTGTGTGTGTGTGTGTGTGTGTGTGTGTGTGTGTGTGTGTGTGTGTGTGTGTGTGTGTGTGTGTGTGTGTGTGTGTGTGTGTGTGTGTGTGTGTGTGTGTGTGTGTGTGTGTGTGTGTGTGTGTGTGTGTGTGTGTGTGTGTGTTTTGTGTGTGTGTGTGTGTTTAGAACTGTTAGTGTTAAATTGCCTAATAAAGAAAATTCATGAGATCATTTCAGATAATTGAGACAATCCTTTATGACCCAGATTTTCAAGTCACCTCTCTTGAGATAGGGGGACAGGTGCACACACACGTGTCCTGGCAGACACACTGGTGCTGACATCCTGGTCCCCAGGTATGGGCTCACCATACCCATCTGCACAGAATCTCTGAGCATGTCTTTACGTTCAGAACTAACTCACATTACTTGAGTAACTCAAGATGAAGCCAAGTGCCACCTGCATTTGTTAATAATGATAATGGTATTAATAATACTATAATATCAATAAAATCTCCAAGCTTCCAACTTTAGCTAAATTATTTTTAAAAAGACATATCAAGGACTAGTAAAATGTGTTTCTGTGATTTAGAAAAGTCACTATTTCTGCTAAGAAGAGTTGCTGACTTGATGCCTTTGTATTAATGCTGCACCAACATTTCGGTCGCCACTGACCTCGGTATCATGCATAACGCTGTCTTCACTGGGCAGTTTTTGAGAAACAGTGAACGCTATCTCCCCATGGGTATGTTTGCATTCACCAAAGCAAACAACTTCCAGAAACGGACATGGGATAGCAGACTGGTTCCAAATAGGAAAAGGAGTACACCAAGGCTGTATATTGTCACCCTGCTTATTTAACCTACATGCAGAGTACATCACGAGAAATGCTGGGCTGGAGGAATCACAAGCTGGAGTCAAGATTGCCAGGGGAAATATCAATAACCTCAGATATGCAGATGACATCACCCTTATGGCAGAAAGTGAAAAGGAACTAAAGAGCGTCTTGATCAAAGTGAAAGAGGAGAGTTGGCTTAAAGCTCAGCATTCAGAAAACTAAGATCATGGCATCTGGTCCCATCACTTCATGGCAAATAGATGGGGAAACTGTAGAAACAGTGGCTGACTTTATTTTTCTGGGCTCCAAAATCACTAAAGATGGTGACTGCAGCCATTAAATTAAAAGACGCTTGCTCCTTGGAAGGAAAGTTACGACCAATCTAGACAGCATATTAAAAAGCAGAGACATTACTTTGCCAAAAAAAAAGTCTGTCTAGTCAAGGCTACGGAGAAGGCAGTGGCACCCCACTCCAGCACTCTCGCCTGGAAAATCCCATGGACGGAGGAGCCTGGTGGGCTGCAGTCCATAGGGTCGCTGAGGGTCGGACAAGACTGAGCGACTTCACTTTCACTCTTCACTTTCATGCATTGGAGAAGGAAATGGCAACCCACTCCAGTGTTCTTGCCTGGAGAATCCCAGGGACGGGGGGAGCCTGGTGGGCTGCTGTCTATGGGGTCACACAGAGTCGGACACGACTGAAGCGACTTAGCAGCAGCAGCAGCAGTCAAGGCTATGGTTTTTCCAGTAGTCATGTATGGATGTGAGAACTGGACTATAAAGAAAGCTGAGTGTCGAAGAATGGATGCTTTTGAGCTGTGGTGTTGGAGAACATTCTTGAGAGTCCCTTGGGTTGCAAGGAGATTCAACCAGTCCATTGTAAAGATCAGTCGTGAGTATTCATTGGAGGGACTGATGTTGAAGCTGAAACTCCAATACTTTGGCCACCCGATGCAAAGAGCTGACTCAATTGTAAAGTAATCAACCTCCAATTAAAATAAATTTAAAAAAAAGATAAATAAAAAGAATATAAAACAAAAGAAAGAAAAGAACCTGATGCTGGGTTAAGACTGAAGGCAGGAGGAGAAGGAGACAACAGAGGATGAGATGGTTGGATGGCATCACTGGCACAGTGGACGTGGGTTTGGGTAGACTCCAGGAGCTGGTGATGGACAGGGAGGCCTGGAGTGCTGCGGTCCATGGGGTTGCAAAGAGTTGGACATGACTGAGTGACTGAACTGAACTGAACTGAAGCAAACAACTGCCTTCCCCACGCAGACATCCTCGTACCAATGTCCTTGATCCTTATTTATAATGAGATGCATTATCACAGAATAAGTAAATGTCTAACAGTGATTTTTTTGTACCCTAATTAATTCTTTCAACATAGAAGAAAATACCGTGATAAATCATGAAAATTAAGCTGGCACATAAAGAAAATTTAATCATGTTGCCAGATATTAAGGTAGGAGCCATTAAAAGAGCATAGCTTATTAAAATTGTAAAGTTTAACTGGCATGTGGTGTATAGCCTTGAATCAGTTCTAACTTCTTGAAAAATTTCAACAAATACTTCCTTTTGTTTTTCTAAATAAAAGAATGGATGTGTAGTGTCATGACTCAGAACAGAGGGTCTGAGGTGGTTCCAACTTTATTGAAAACTGGTCTCCACTATCCCTGTTGGTTCAGCCTTGGGGAAAGTCAACTTTCCTTGGTTTTAGTTTCTGTGAAAAGTCAGCTCCTCGGCACAGTGGCTGTGATATTTAAATATGCATTAATGTGATTGCCTAGAATAACCAGAGACTGACACCAACAGAACACTGTGTCAGAGATAAGGAAAATAATATAGACTTCCCAGTGTCTCAGAAGGTAAGGAATCTGCCTGTGTGCAGGAGATCCAGATTCCATCTCTGGGTTGGGGAGATCCCCGGGAGAAGGGAAAGGCAACCCACTCCAGCCGACCCATTGGAAAAGACCTTGATGCTGGGAAAGACTGAGGGCAGAAGGAGAAGGTGGTGACAGAGGATGAGGTGGTTGGATGGCATCACCATCTCTCAAGACATGAGTTTGAGCAAACTCCAGGAGATAGTGAAGGACAGGGAAGCCTGGTGTGCAGTCCATGGGGTCACAAAGAATTGGACATGACTTACTGACTGAACAACAACAAAAAAATACAGTTAGAAATACAAATAAAAAACTCAAATTTTACTTAGAAATGTAAGCTTTTCTAACTGAACTGGACTCAGATGATCTATTCCTATGTTTATACTGTCACAGAACAGTAATCCAAAGAAATTTAACACTGACATTAGTTAGTGGCTTAACCAAACTGATAGCTTTGACTTCATAATCACAGAGAATTCTTACCACAACTTGTTAACAAACATTTAATAGGAAAACCACCAAAACCCAATAAAAGCAGGTAACTAAACACATGAGGCAAAAATAAAAGCGTGTTTAATGAAAGAGCTTGTCATTTAATGTATGTGTGTGGACAGGTTCCCAAAGCATTACCTGAATTACACCCAGAAAGTGCTTGTATCTCATCCATGAATCACTGTGCCTTGGCTGCTTAAGTCTTATACATTGAAAGAAAACTACAAGGTAAATTGAAAGAAAATGAAAAGCCATATGAAAAATTCATCAGGTTGATTTTAGGTCTGCCTATCTTCGCAAAATATGTGATCTCCTTGACCTAAAGACAGAAAGCCCAGTTTATTTGAATGACAATTCAGTTTCCTTTGTATTTAAGACTGATTTGAACCCCATGTTCTATCAAAGAATCAGGGCTGTGAATCAGCAAAATCAACCGTGAGTCTCCAGACCTCAGCAACATCAAAACTGGGCAACAATTCACAGAAGAGCAAAGAAAAGCTGCATTATCTCGATTCAACTTCCTTAAACCATCTGCATGACAGTGAACGCTCCCAGGAGCTGTCCCGAAGGGCTCTGGGGGGATAAGTAAGCTTCCTGCTGCATCTAATTCTCTCACAACCCAAGTACTATATTCATAATTTCATCCCAAGTGCCAAAGATAAAGCACAGCAAGGAAGTATGTGTGTTTTAAATGTGAGAAGTGTTCACTCCAGGGCAACACCTGGCACTCTACAAAAGCAGAATGAATGACTTTAAAGGTGATATATGCAATAGCAAAGACTGCTGAGTGTCATCTCGATGGGGTGAGTCAATATAAATGATCAGGATGACTGTCAGGATGGTCCCTTCAATGCATGGTTTCGTAAGATACTGGATGAGACGGTCCCTGCAAGCTTTAGGAGGAGCTCTGAGTGGTGATCCTGGCCTGTCAGGTTTGCTCTCCCTGTTGCCCCCTGTCCCGAGTTGCCCCTGCAAGATTCTCGGGATGTCAGATGGTTTGAGACAAACTACTGACCTTGGAGCAAAGGGGATTTTAGGATGAATTATGTAGTCTGTAAGTGGTAAAGCGTCTGCCTGCAATACGGGAGACCCAGGTTCAGATCCCTGGGTTGGGAAGATCTCTAGGAGAAGGAAATAGCAACCCACTCCAGTATTCCTGCTTGGAGAATCCCAGGGACGGAGGAGCCTGGTAAGAGTCAGACACGACTGAGCCACTTCATTCACTTCACTTCACTTCATCTAGTCAATGGATGTTTTACTCAGCACCAGCTTTGCACTGTGACAAGTACATGATGGGGATATTTGCTTGGGGTTGAATTAAGATGTAAAATCTGTAGATTTGGATGTTACAAAACATCCCAGTGTAGCAGTCACCAATTTGTAGGTGTAATGAACAGAATGCTCATACATCCTTAATCCCTATGGTGAAATCGAAACCCGGATGTCATGGTATTAGGATGGCCCCAGGAAGCGCCTGGGTCATGAAGGTGGAGACCCCATGGGAAAGACGAGCTCCCTTGGGAAATAGACCCCACATTGCTCCCTTCCTTCCTTCTGCATCCTGAGGATAGGGGTCTGTGGTTTGTGACCCACAGGACTCCTACCAGAACCAGAACCCAACCATGCTGGTCTTGGAGCTCCAGCCTCTAGAGCTGGAGGGAATATGTTTCTGTTGTTTATAGACTACTCACTCTGGTGTTTTGTTAGAGCAGCTTGATTTGACAAGCACGATTAGGTATAAAGGATCGTGTATTTCCTGCCTTTGAAATACATGCTGTTTTTCTGCCTTCCACCATCTGAGCATTCAGGAGACTTCCACATGTTTCCAGGCTCAAACTCACACAACTCACAGTGTGTGCTGCTAATTTCAGTGTGTCCAGGACCAAATCAAATACTTGGGCACCCAGTTGTGTGGGTTGTATATATCTGTATACTAACATCTAATGTGTGTCCAAGGATGGAAGGAATGAATGGGCCTGTGGCAGAGGTCTTGCTGGTACCCCTAAGCTCTGGTTGAGGAGGCCCAAGACCCATGAGGCCATGGAGAAAGGAAGAGGGAAGGAGGCCGTGCTTTCACACACAAGAGCATAGAGTGATGGGGACAGAGAGGGCACAGGGCCTGGGAGGGACCAGTCCATGTGGTGTCCCCAGAGGCCCATTGTTCAGATGTCTGCCACACCGGGAAGTACAGCTTTCTCTGTGTGCAGAAAGGGGACATCCACCACCAACACAGGGGCGCAGCCTCACCCCCAGAACACACGGGAGACTCAGCGCAGTGGAGGTAAGCTTGCTTGTGGTGGGCAGTGGGTAACAGGGTGACCCCTCCCTCCTCAGTCTCCCTACCTCTCCCCCAGCCCTCAGCAGTGGAAGTGAAGAGGGGAGCAGTGATCAGAAGAGAAACCAAGGCTGCTTCCAGGGTCAGCTTCCAGGATTCCCGACACACAGCCCAGCAGGTCTATGTGTTTTCGGGGGAGAAGATGCCGTATTGGCCAACAACACGATGAGCATCTTCCCCAGAGTGAGAGCTGTCAGGAAGTGGAGTGGCAGTAAAGGGCGCTCCAGCAGGGAGAGAGGCTGCAGACAGGGCACAGGTCGCAGCAGTTGCAAGGTTACAAAATCACTGAGACACCTCAGATGAACTGCTCACACAGACAAGGAGGGACAAGGGAAACGTAGCTGAATGCCAGAAAACAGGAGTACAGGCACACTTCAGTTTCTTCTTTTCAAATTAAATTCTACAAGTACTGTATATTCATTTCTTACTATGGCTGTGAGTTTTAAGCTGTTATGTAAAAATTACAGTTCATGTTGATATATGGCAAAACCAATACAATATTGTAAAGTAATTAACCTCCAATTAAAATAAATAAATTTATATTTAAAAGCAAAACATTAAAAAATGAAAAAAATAATCAGTTGCTTAAATACAGGAAAAAAATGCTATCATTACTGCTCTTCTAAATGTTACTATGGACCAAAAGATCACTCATTTTACCTAGTTATGATAAAAACTGTACAACAAATAAAATGCTGTCCTTCAAGTTTATATATTCAATATCTCACATTAACTACTAAATTTTATCCAGCAATTCAATTTGCTACTTCTAATACTGAAATAGACAGAAGTGTAGAAATTATAATTATGGAATAAATAAACTTTCCATCAAGTTACTCCATATAGAATGGGGCTTAGAAATTTGGGAAGAACCGCAGACCCAATTCCACGTGTTGGTATGACTCACGGATTGGCCCTGAAATGATGGGCACACCCATCGCCCTGTACAATGCCTCACAGTAAATGGAGACACAGCCTTAAGTGGAATGATGGGTTGTCTCTCCCTTAATAGACAGCAATTATCATGTTAACGGTGCCAAAAGGCATCTAACAAAACATTTTTATTGTAATTTTAATGGCACAGCATACAAGTGTGACCTTTTCTTTCCTCTGCGGCATTTCCCTCTCCCATTCTTTATTGGAGGGGCTTGGTGATAGGGACTCATGAGTTTAGGGTTATAGGATTGTATTCACATTCTGGATAAACTATGTCTGTCTGTGGTTAAGCACAATATGACTTCGCCAAATAAGAAAAGCACAGCTATTTTTCCTATACTGATAAACTAATCTTTCGAGAAAGTATGGAAGGAATTTCTCAGTTACTTTGACTTTAACATAGTTGAGTCTTAAGAACATGGCTGCATGAGGGAATGTCTGGAGCCCCAATGAGTCTATAAATTCCATTGTATTTCAACATAATCATTTTTTTTTGCCATGTATATGTTTGTGTGCATTGAGAAATATTATTATGTGAAAGAACTCATAGACTTTACTAGAACAGCCAAGTTCACAGCACAAAATGGTTCATAGTGCTTCTAAACAGACATTCAAAAAATATCCGTATTTCCCCTCCTTTTATTTTAATTAAGACTTTCTCACCTTGCTTCTAGTCAGATTTTGTGGACGTGTGTGTGTGTGTGTGCATGTGTGACTGGTCTGTTCAGAGCTCTTGTGCATTTCCTCTTGTAATCTTTTTCAAAAGGATCAAAGTGGACTTTCATGAAATCCCCATTACAATAAGATCTGTTCTGGCAAATGGGCACCCCTGGGCATGCTGGGGTGTGGCTGGGGCGTGGGGAGAGCACGTGTTTCGAAGGCAGTGGAACTGGCCTCAAAGCCCAACTCCTACACACAGTTCCACAGTGAGAGCTTGGGAAGGGCATTTGATCTCCTGAGTTGCAGCTCTCATTCGTGAATGCTCACAGCGTCTGCATGAGACTGCACACAGGAGCACCTGGCGCACCACTCGCCCTCAACCGACTTCCAGGCATATTGCAGGGAAGACGCTCTGCTGTCAAAATTACACTTGAGGCTATACTTAACCTAATGTGTGAAAATGCTAAATTCACACATTTTCTGCATGAGTAATTGACATGTAAACAATTCTAGGGATGCTTTTTATTAGTCTGAGACTTGGATCTGAAGTTTACTTCCAAAATGTGTGGCTGCTTTTATGTAGACAGGCAGCATTTTACAGTGGAAAGGAAAATGGAAATGGGGTTGTTTTGAGTAGATAAGTTGTATGACTCTACTGAACCTTTGATTCCTGAAAAATATCAAGTTAAAATGGCAAATAGGAATATGTTCAGAAGGGTCAAGTGTCATTCAAATATCCCTCACCCTCAGTAGTATATCTTCACTACTACACCACAAGCTACTGGAGGAGAGAGAATTCAATTCACCTTGATTCATCTGCAAAGCCCCATACTGTCCTTGGAATAAATCAGCTATTCAGTCCATGTTCAATGCATGAGGTGAGACAGGGAAGTTCGGGATGAATGTTACTGATTCAGTGCTATTTCTAGGGATCACATCCTTTGAGCTTCTTAAAATATTTTCAAAACTTCAAGATTCAAGTACCACACTCAGTTTGGATGGAAAATTGGATGAGTTTTTCTAAGTCTGCACTAAAGAACAAAAACAAATTTCTTCTTTATAGTGACTTACTTGAGAAAAATTTATGTACTCAGCACCAGATAAGACAAACTTTATGACCAAGGAATGGCTACTCAACCAATATGGGGGAAAATGAGCTGAATGAAACATGGTGACAGTGCAGATTTCAAGGGCTGTGGACATAATGAAAATTGCCTTGATCTGTGGTTGCCAAGGCTGGAGGGCAGGGGTCGGGGCAGAGGGTGGATTGGGAGTTTGGGACCCGGAGATGCAAACTACTATAAAGCATAGGGAACTATATTTAATATCCTATGATAAACTAATGAAACAGAATATATGTGTATATGTGTGTATGTATATATAGCTGAATCACTTTTCTATACAGCAGAAATTAACACAACACTGTAAATCAACTATTAAAAAAAGAAAACTGATTTGTCATGAAATCTTGAACAATAAATCTGTGTACCCAAAAATCATTATAATTTTTTTCTGATAATAATTGATTATGAGTTATAACATCAACTCTAGTGTTCTTGCCTGGAGAATCCCGGGGACGGGGGAGCCTGGTGAGCTGCCGTCTATGGGGTCGTACAGAGTCAGACATGACCGAAGCAACGTAGCAGCAGCAGCATCATATCTCAGTGAATTTTGCTTCCTTTATTGTCATGTGAAATAGTAAATGTTGCTCTTTAATTACCTGAACAAAATAGAATTTAACACCACACTTATTATGCCAAAACTCTAGCTATAATTCCAGAAGAATTCCTCCACTTAGTCTACGCATAATAATTCTCTTCTGATCACAATGCATCACATTTTGGTTTGCTCTAGTCATAGTAACATGCAATAAAAGCACTAAATTTTTTTAAGTGCACTATTAAAAAACACAGGGAAATCAATGCAAACTGGAATCAAAAGGAAAATCTGATATATCTGGAGAAAACTGTAATTTGAAAGGATACATGCACCACAATGTTCATAGCAGCACAATTCACAATAGCCAGCTCAGGAAGCAGCCACTGACAGATGAACAGATGAAGATGACGTGGCACATATATGCAATGGAATATCACTTACCCATAAAAAGAATGAAATTTCATGTCATTTGCTACAACATGGATGGACAGGGATGCTAAGTGAAGTCTGACAGAGAAAGACAAATATCACATGATATCACTTAACTGTGGAATTGAAGACATGATGCAAATGAATTTATTTACAAATAGAAAGACTCAGACATAGAGAAAAAGAAAAACTTATGGTTACAAAAGGGGAAGAGAGGAGGAATAAATTAGCAGTTTGGGATTAACTTTGCTACCATGTAGCACAAGGAACTATATCCAATATCCTATAATGAATCATAATGAAAATAATATTTAAAAATGTGTTTGTATATATATGTATATAATTCTGAACTTTGAATATTCATTGTAAGGACTGGATTCTACAGCTCTGCTATTTTGAACACCTGATGCAAAGAGCCAATTCATTGCAAAAGCTCCTGATGCTGGGAAAGACTGAAGGCAAAATGAGAAGGGAGTGTCAGAGGAAAGCACCTCTAACTCAATGGACATGAATTTTACCAAATTTCAGGAGACAGTGGAGTACAGAGGATCTTGGTGTGCTGCAGCCCATGATGTCACAAAGAGTTGGACACAACTTAGCCATTTAACAATAAATTACATATATAATATATACACACACTCACACACACACACATATATATATGAATGGAATCACTTTGCTGTACATCTGAACCTGAAGCTAACACAACACTGTAAATTAGCCATACTTCAACAACAACAACAATAAAAACTGTTATAGAAGGTGAAGTTTAGCTCAGAGGTTAAAGCGTCTGCCTGCAATGTGGGAGACCTGGGTTCGATCCCTGGGTTGGGAAGATCCCCTGAAGAAGGAAATGGCAACCTACTCCAGTATTCTTGCCTGGAGAATCCCATGGACAGAGGAGCCTGGGGGGCTACAGTCCACGGGGTCGCAAAGAGTCAGACACGACTGAGCGACTTTACTTTCACTTTCATTTTGGATAATAAACACGTGAAAAGATGTTCAACGTTGCTCACTATTAGAGAAAACCAAATCAAAACTACAATGAAATATCAATGAGATCTCACCACACAATGGCCATCATCAAAAAATCTGCAAATGGTAAATACTTGAGAGGGTATGGATAAAAGGAAGCCCTCTTGCACTGTTGGTGGGAGTGTAAATTGATAAAGCCACTATGGGAGACAGTATGGAGATTCCTTAAAAACTAGGCATAAAATTACTATATGAGCCAACAATCCCACTATTGGGCATATACCATGAGAAAAACAATTGAAAAAGATGCATGTACTCCAAATTCATTTCAGCACTATTTACAATAGCTAGGATAGCTAGGACATGGAAGCAACCTAGATGTCCATTGACAGATGAATGGACAAAGAAGTTGTGGTACATATACACAATGGAATATTACTCAGCCATAAAAAGGAACACATTTGAGTCAGTTCTAACAAGGTAGATGAACCTAGAGTCTATTACACAGAGGGAAGTATATCAGGAAGAGAAAAACAAATATATTAATGCAAAATATGAAATCTAGCAAGATGGTATTGATGCACCTGCTGAGCAGGGGAAGACAATGGGATGAAAGGAGAGAGTAGCATGGAAACATATACATTACCATATGTAATTTGGTGATTTGCTATATGACTCAGTGAGCTCAAACTGGGGCTCTGTGACAACCCAGAGGGATGGGATGGGGTGGGAAGTGTGAGGGAAGTTCAAGAGGGAGGAGACATGTATGGACCTATGGCTGATTGGTGTTGATGTAAGGCATGGTTCAAATGATTTTTTTTTCAAATTAGAAAAAGGTGAAGCTTTATTACAGATACTTGGATTCCCATTTTTCTAATTCCCATACATAAATTTTGGGAAATCATTATTTTTATTCATAATGCTTTCTTTTCACACCTGTGGGCTTACTGCATCAGATTCTGACATCCTGCAATCAGACAAAGACTAATTCAAACCTTGCCCACCAGCTTCTACTGGAGGACCCTGGACCAGTGACTAATTTCTCTGAGTGTAAGTGACTCCACATATAAATAACCATCTTTACAATTTATCATTGATCCAAGGATGAAGAGAAGTTACATGTTCAGGATGTGTGATCCAGTATCTGACACAAGATAAACACACAAACAAAAATGTGGAATACTATAAGTAACGACTGTAGAATAAACTGAAAGACATAATACAAATGAGCCCTAATGAGCCCTTTACCATACTTTCCATTCCCTCATTTTCTCAAATTTTACATATATATATATATACACACATCAAAAATTGAAGGGCAAAGAAAGAAAAATAAATAAATAAACATCAGCACATACACAGAAATGTCAGCATCTCTCCAGGGTGGTTTATGGACCCAACCTCCACTACGGCCAGTGCTCGCTTTTGAGGGCTTCCTGCAGAAAGCCTCACAGTGGTGCCTAATTGTCAGACATGACCATAACACATGGGCATCATGGGGAGAACGACACATCTATTTGCCTTGCTTGGTAGCATTTATTTAAGCCAAACATAAAAACCGTGGGACAGATGAAACCTTAATTTACATCTAGGTGATTGTACTCTGCAAAAGGAGTAATGAGGACATTTGAATGCCCAGCTCCTGTTGGTGAAGTCTCCTAATGCTTGCTCTCAATTTAAGTGCAAAGCTTTTTTTTTCTCTCTCTCCACAGAAAACATTTCTGATCAGGCTTTTCTAGGGCTGGTGGGTTGACCAGCTGTCTTAGTTGGCATTATTACTTCTATAATGACACAGCAAAAGGAGATGGGACTGCTCCATGAATGATGTTTTTTCTTCACAATATATAATAGTTGGGTTTTTATTCATTTTACTGAATGTGCTTTAGAAAATGAGCATCTGCCTGTTTGCTTTTCAAGAGCTCACTGACAATATGGCATTTTAAATGCCTTACTCTATCTTTCTGCATTTTTCTCCTTTCTGTATTTCATTCTTAAGTTTTCCCAGTAGAAGAATGGAGAGGTTAAGGAAATATGTAAATTTTTTCATGGAATGAGCTATAGCTAGCTCTGAACATGGAAATAAGGGTGGCAGGAAGCAGAGGTCTGAAGACTTAAATCAGAGCCATAATATTCATGCTTCAGTTTCATCTTCAGTCATTTGTAAAGATGGGCTAGGACAGATAGGCAAAGAACATACATGCTACTGTAAAATAAATTTTCAAAGGGTCTGCTAATATTTGAAACCTAATTAAAATTCGCTGATAAGGAACTTTATATGTATGGTATATCTGAACAATCCCAATTTCAAAACAGTCTTTGAGAACAATACCATCCTCTCAAACCTGATGTCAATTCGTCCAGTGATAAGAAGAAAACTTAGTTCTTAAGTTTTTGTTTTTGATTTCCAAGAATTAGAATTTTTTTCCAGTTACAAGTTAGCAAACTAATAGAACATAATCTGATAATCTCTTTAAAAATTTTGACAGATATATATCCCACAACCTAACTCTAAACATCACTTCCCTCAAGAATACCTGAACTTGTCAAGTATTTGAGATTGTAAGATGAACTCTATTTAATTTTCCATAATACATTACACCACTTTTTAGAATGTAGTGGGAGTTTTAAAACTGCTTATATTCTATAACTACAGGAAGATTCAATCTGACTAAATCACTTGATAAATACACATTTAGGGGAGAAGGCATAGAAGAAGAAACCCAAGCTATTTTATAAAAATTCCTTTCTTGTTTATTATAACAAAAGTGATGTGCCTCTGATTTTTTTCAAGACAATAATGTTAATATATAGTTTATTAGCGAATATCCTGAGATATGTTTAAAAACAAGCATGGTTTGACATATACCCTTTATTTTTTTATTTTTTACTTTTAATTTTATTTTTACTTTATTCTACGTTACAGTACTGTATTTGTTTTGCCATACATTGACATAAATCAGCCACAGGTGTACACGATCTCCCAATGCCTAAGACCCCTCCCACCTCCCACCCCATATCATCTCTCTGGATCATCCCGTGCACCAGTCCCAAGCATCCTGTATCCTGTATTGAACATAGACTGGCGTTTCATTTCTTACATGATAGTATACATGCTTCAGTGCCATTCTCCCAAATCATCCCACCCTCTTCCTCTCCCTCAGAGGCCAAAAGTCCGTTCTATACCTCTGTGTCTCTTTGTTGTCTCACATACAGGGTCATCATTACTATCTTCTCAAAGCCACAGTCATTAAGACTGTATGGTACTGGCACAAAGACAGAAGTATAGATCAATGGAACAAAATAGAAAGCCCTGAGATAAACCCACACACCTATGGACACCTTATCTTCGACAAAGGAGGCAAGAATATACAATGGAATAAAGACAATCTCTTTAACAAGTGGTGCTGGGAAAACTGGTCAACCACTTGTAAAAGAATGAAACTAGATCACTTTCTAACACCACACACAAAAATAAACTCAAAATGGATTAAAGATCTAAATATAAGACCAGAAACTATAAAACTCCTAGAGGAGAACATAGGCAAAACACTCTCCGACGTAAATCACAGCAGGATCCTCTATGATCCACCTCCCAGTATACTGGAAATAAAAGCAAAAATAAACAAATGAGATCTAATTAAAATTAAAAGCTTCTGCACAACAAAGGAAACTATAAGTAAGGTGAAAAGACAGCCTTCTGAATGGGAGAAAACCATAGCAAATGAAGCAACTGACAAACAACTCATCTCAAAAATATACAAGCAACTTATGCAGCTCCACTCCAGAAAAATAAACGATCCAATCAAAAAATAGGCCAAAGAACTAAATAGGCATTTCTCCAAAGAAGACATATGGATGGCTAACAAACACATGAAAAGATGCTCAACATCACTCATTATCAGAGAAATGCAAATCAAGACCACAATGAGGTACCATTTCACACCAGTCAGAATGGCTGCGATCCAAAAGTCTACAAGCAATAAATGCTGGAAAGGATGTGGAGAATGTTGGTGGGAATGCAAACTAGTACAGCCATTATGGAAAACAGTGTGGAGATTCCTTAAAAAATTGCAAATAGAACTGCCTTATGACCCAGCAATCCCACTGCTGGGCATACACACCGAGGAAACCAGAATCGAAAGAGACACATGTACCCCAATGTTCATTGCAGCACTGTTTATAATAGCCAGGACATGGAAACAACCTAGATGTCCATCAGTAGATGAATGGATAAGAAAGCAGTGGTACATATACACAATGGAGTATTACTCAGCCCTTAAAAAGAATAAAATTGAATCAGTTCTAATGAGATGGATGAAACTGGAGCCGATTATACAGAATGAAGTAAGCCAGAAAGAAAAACACCAATACAGTATACTGACACATATATATGGAATTTAGAATGACATATACACTTTAATCTCAATTTAGTGTATGAACTGTTCTTCAATAGACTATTTGGGGAAGAAATTTCTGATTTAAATCACTTCATATCACCTTTCTCTTTGGCTAAATCCTAGGTTGAAAAGATATTCATAATGACATACTTTTCCTGCTCATCTTTTGTTTTAATAAAAAAATAAGCCTTTAGTAACAAGTATAAAAATAAGTACTTTTAGTACTCTGTGTATTCTTAGTCACTCAAACACCTTAGAGCAAGGGTTAAGGGATTAAGATAAATTCCATTAAGCAAACTGGTTCAACAGTGATGCTCTCCCTGGACTGTGCTTTATCCTCTTGTACTGTCACAAAACTTACATTATTTGTTTGTTATGTGCCAGACTCTTGCTGTTCAGTTGCTTGGTCATGTCTCACTCTTTGTGACCCCATGTACTGTAGCCTCTCAGGCTCTTCTTTCCATGGGATTCTCCAGGCAAGAATACTGGAGTGGGTTTCCATTTGCTTCTCCAGGGGATCTTCTCAACCCAAGGATCAGACCTACAGCTCCTGCCCTGGCAGGTGGATTCTTTACCATCTTAGCCACCTGGGAAACCCCAATATGCCAGATTATTTGCTTATAAAAAAAATGAGAAGTCATTTTTTTTTATAACTCCACCAACCCAACTGAGCTCTCTCCAACAACCTAGTTGAACTAATCATTTTTATCTCACTTTATGGAGGAAGAAATTGGCAATGAGAATTTAAAGAAATATCCAAGTGACAGGGCCTGACATTAGTGGGGGAGATGATCTCAACAGGAACGGACCCAGTCTGAAATACATGCATGGGACCAGGGCATGTTGCTAATGGCTGCTGTGACTCATTTAAGAGATGCTATCACTATATTTGAAACACATAATCACCAAGGACCTACTGTACAGCCCAGTGAAATCTGTTCACTATTCTGTAATGACCTAAATGGGAAAAGAGCTTGAGAAAGAATAGATAAATGTACATGTACAACTGAATCACTTTGCTGTTCAAACTAACCAATATTGTAAATCAACTAATGCCCAACATCAGTCCAATATAAAAAAAAAAAAGATTAAAAATAAAAAGAAATACTAAAAAGTTCCTTTCACCAAATAACATATATTTAGGTCAGCCCATTAGTCACTGTGATAGGAACAGACATTCTGGCCAGGTAGGAATAACTGCCGGTACTAGATACCTTCTTAGGTATAAACTGGTGGTTCTTTATTGACAGCAGATTCTGACAAATAAAAATACAAAGACAGCAGATGAACTTTCTCTAATATTACTAGCTCTAGAAAGTAAGTCCTGACTCTTTCTGTAGGAAGATTTTTTTCTGATTCTTTGTCTACTTACTGCTTTCTTTCCCCCAGGTTTCCATTCTCATGGACAATCTACATGTGACATTTTTATTTTCTGTTCTTTGAAGAATATGCAGTTCTCCCCACACCGGCTGTCAGTCTTTTCTGGATCTGTGCCCATTCTCTCCAATGTGAAGGACAGAAAGGTGAGTGCACAGGGCAAGCAACTCAGGGATGGGGGGAGCTCCAGTCAGTTTCTCCCGCTGTTATTTGTACCACATGCAAATATATTCAGAAAAGGTAGAATTTCAAAAATTTTTGAGGAGAAAAATGCCATTTAAAACAAATGAGGATTGGGTACTTGTATGGTGTCCCAGTTCTTAGGAGTTCAGACTGATATGTGATTCCAGAAGCAAATTACTTGACTATCAAATTATCTCCCCAAATTCCAAAAACTAAATTTTACAGAATCAAAGAAATTGCTCTCTTCTTTGTAAAGATGCAAGGAACAAAATTTTATATCAATATGGGACAAAACATACATTAAATACAGTATTGTAATTAAAAAATAAAAAAATAAAATAAAATTAGCACCATTTAAAAATGCTTTCCTGGATATTATTATATATATCTTTTTCAAGCATGTATAAATATCTTTCAGACTCTTCACATTGGGATGAGGTAGATTATTAATACAAGATCATTAAAGTGTTTTCTAATTTTGTAAGTGATCTTAAAAATTCTACAGTTGGTAAATAAAATTTATATATGGGATGATAAATATAAAGGTAGAAGATAAGGTATATATAAAATTAATGTGAATAATAAAAATTGTGAGAATTACTGTTACTCTTAAGTGACACAATTAAACTAGATAATTCTGGCTGATGTAAAACCATGGTGATATTAATTCCAGGAGCTGGGATTAGCAATTATCTGGCTAGAAGGAAAGTGAATTTAACAATTTAGATATTTTTCACACATTCAAGGAAGATCTTTCAAAGTAAATAACATTTCCTCTTCAATCAACACTTTTGCAGTTATTTAAGAAACTGCACTTTATCTACAATTTAAATTAGTTGATTTTGTTTTTTTGTATTCATTTAAAACTGTTGTCTAGCCATCTAACTATTAATATTTCTTAAATGCAAAATCATTAAACAATATTTTCATTCTGAGTGGGCTATTTTTTTTTTGGCATAGTGTTACATAAATTACTAGGCATTATATGTTGGTCTTAAATGAAAGCTCAGTTTTACAATGAATGTATTAATAAAAATTAGTAGAGATAATGTAACATTTCATAATCTTTCTGATTAACCATTAAACTTGATGATGCTAAAAGCTAAAACAATTATGTAACAGATGCACTCTCAGGGCTGGTGATGTTATTTATAATTTGGTTCATATTTGAGAAGCAAGAGGTCGGCAAGGAGCAAGAATCACAATTATGTTCATATTAATTAATATTTCCATTCCTAGGGCTTTATCTTTTGATGATATTTATTATAGCATGAAATATTTAAGCAGAGAAAAGTAAAATCTAATATCTCAATAGAAGAACAGTTAAACATATGATAGTATAGCGAGGCAATTGAATTTTGTTCATACTTAAAAACATAAAACAAATTTTATTAACTATTTAGTGTAATGTCAGAATACAAAAAGCCTATTCACATTATGATTTCATTGAAACAAAACATCTATACATATGAGTGGAGACTTTCAACTAACAGAAATGAAAAAGATACAGCAACAAGGCTAAGATATGTTTTCTTTCTTTCAAAAGTAAATGCTTTTGTTATAAAGGCTTTTGTAGTCAAATCCACGTAAGACAAATAGAAGGTGGAGGTGGGGAAGAAAAGGCAAAAGATAGGAAAGAATTAGGTCTTATTTGAATCCTTTGCAGAAAATCAGTCCTCCAAGGAATTAAGTTGCTAGCTCTTATAATTACCTTGTTATTAAAACTCTATTATACTTTTTCTAGAAGATACTGTGGCTGCTGACAGTTAATAATTGATGTTTCTATCCATTTGCTTCCGCAGTTTATTAATCCAAGATGAACCCTGAGAGCAGGTTATTTTTTTCTTTTTTTTTTAACCTTCAACATCACACTGATTTGACTTGTTCTACTTTCTTATACCTGCTGAAAAATTTATTTAAGGAAAAATAAATTTAAGGAAATGTATGTATAGTAATAGAACAGAGTTTATAATGTGGCGCAGAATGACATAAAACCAACTCTGCCAAAGATCATGATGAGTCAAGAAGTGACTAAATATATTCCAAATTGGTGGGGGGGTGGGGAAACACACTGGTAGAAATTTTGCACTATGGAGATTGGGGAAAAAAAAATTCTAGAAATTGTCCTGTTGTTCAATGGTTAACTTCACCATCCAGGTTGGAGGATTCCAGTAACTTTAAGTATCCCTTCAAAACGCCCAAGGGGTGTAGATTCTCATACCGTTGTTTGCTGATGTGCCCTGTAGACTAATGGGTAAACACTTAACAACCCAGCATATACTACAAAGCAGAAAAACGTGAATGAAAGCATCTTTATTTGCACACTATGAACTAGCAAGGAACCCAGCCTGCTTCCTTCAGAGTCCTTTGACTTCCTGCAACAAGGACTATCCTGCCTGTCCAGTCTTCAGACTTGCCCCCGTCCCACGCCCAGTGACGTGTAGTGTAAATGCATGCTCAGATTTTCTACCTGAAAAATGAAAATCTTCCCTGGAGCACAAGGTTCCGTCCAGACACAGTTTCACCTCCCTCACATGCCTAAGACTTTCAAAGGGGTAAGTCTCTACGTGATGTGAATGAAAGGGCCTCTCCCTGGTGCCCTTTGCTTGGTTCCTATCCTGCTTTGCAGGTTCTTCCCATCCATAAGGCACCTTCCCCCAGTCTTGTCAGTGAAGGGACATTCTAAACAGCAAATGTGGCCCCTTTCCTTTAATGCTAGGCTCCGTCTCCTCCCTTTACAGCTTTGGGATGAAGTGCAAACCTCTAATGAAGCTGTTCAAGGAACCGCCCAGCCTGCCTCTCATCCTCGTGGCCAGTGTCTTTTCTCATCACTTACTGGCTTGTACTGTCTTCTCCACTCACCCTGAAATGCCTGGATTATCTTCAAATTCAACAAAACAACCCCCCAAATGGGAAGCAGATCTAAGTAGACATTTTCCCAAAGACATACAGATGGTTAAAAAGCACATGAAAAGGTGCTCAACATCACTAATTACTAGAGAAATGAAAATCAAAACTACAATGAGGGATAACCTCACACCCGTCAGAATTGTAATCACCAAAAACTCGACAAGCAATAAATGCTGGAGAGGGTGTGTGGAGAAGGGAATCCTCCTATGTCGTTGGTGGGAAGGTAAATTGGGGCAGCCACTATGGAGAATAGGATGAAAGTTCCTTACGAAGACTTGCTCATTTTATACTTCCTTGGGGAGAAGGCATATCCTCTCTCATAGCTTTCAATATCCAGTAATATGACGTGTTAAGCTGGAATTCCTGCTTTGAAAAATAAGTATGATACCGCTGCTGCTGCTGCTAAGTCGCTTCAGTCGTGTCCGACTCTGTGAGACCCCATAGACGGCAGCCCACCAGGCTCGCCTGGTCCCTGGGATTCTCCAGGCAAGAACACTGGAGTGGGTTGCCATTTCCTTCTCCAATGCATGAAAGTGAAAAGTGAAAGTGAAGTTGCTCAGTCATGTCCAACTCTTAGTGACCCCATGGACTGCAGCCCACGAGGCTCCTCCATCCACGGGATTTTCCAGGCAAGAGTACTGAAGTATGATACTAACTTTCACCAATTCATACACACTTTTTCTTATTTTATTGTGGACTCTTATGAACCTCATTTTACACAGAAAAGATGAAGGTTTTAACTGAACTGTAAACAGTTATTAATAAGCAAGATTTTCCTTCAGTTATTGTCTAGTGTAAATACTTGTTCATCTTCCAATTTTATAAATGTTTAGCTAGAAATGCAAATATCTGGTCAATTTTCTAAAAGGTTTAGAGTAAAATAAATCAATATCTAATTAAATAATATCCCATTTTTTTTTAGTAGTCCAGAGAAAGTTTATCTGAAGAAAGCTAATTTTCCACTTCAGTTTGCTTGTTTGATTGCATCCTTAATTTATTTGGGTAACTTAAGGCAGTACAGATCAGGAAATCTTTAACATATTGAATTACTAGAGATCTTTCAAATTCAATTAGTAAACAGCCTAGAGCTTATCTGCAGGGCCTCCGGACCATTACCATTATCAGTTTTGCAAAGGTACATGCACCTAATAAATGTTCTCCAACAATATTATAGTCCTTGTCCCCAGACAGTTTTTTCTGCATAGATGGTTGATTAAAAAACAAGACTGACCTAGACCTGCTTTAGACACCCCTAAGCAAGAAGAATCTCTATGTGGTGAGGGGTGGGGGAGGGTGGGAAAACTACTACAAATCAAAGAAAATGTCTAAAAGTTCCAAAAAATTTTTAAATATAAATGTACTTCCTTCCTTAAGAAGTCAATATCCACGCATAATTGTTAATTATACCCTGAAAAGTTACTTTCTGTAACTTAGGAATTGTGTGTTGGCATCACTGAAAATGTTCTAGAAATAATACCCATTTCTTGGCCAACAGAATTAAGCATGTCAGATGTTTTAAAAAGTGAAAGAAGATCTAAAATGTTCATACCTTATCCTGTGCTCCTGTGTTTACGTCACTGTCATGACATGAACTCTGTATATGTCTGGCCGATTCACTTTGCTGTTCAGCAGAAACTGAGAGAGTAGTGTAAAGCCACTACACGGCAGTAATTTTAAAAAGCCTTAAAAATTATGTGATGCATGGTAGGTATTGACACAATACTGTAAAGCAATTATCCTCCAGTTAAAAAGGAGCTATCATAATGAAGAAAATCTTAAATATTCAAAGATAAATGTATAGTATCCCTTATACATAGAATCTAACATGTGATATAAATGAACTTATTTATGAAACAAAAACAGACTCACAGACATAGAAAACTAATTTATGGCTACCAAAGGGGAAGGGGATAGGACGTGGATAAATTAGGAGTTTGGGATTAGTGGATACAGACTACTATGTATAAAATAAACAACAAGGTCCTACCGTACAGCCCAGGGAACCGTATTCAATATCCTCTAATAAACCATAATAGAAAAAAAATACACATGTGTGTGTGTGTATATATATATATATATTTATTTATGAACAGAATCATTCACTGTATCAACATTGTAAATCTACTATAAATTAATTTTAAAAATTAAAATTAAAAAAATCTGTTTAACTTTCTCCACTTCCTGTTTCTTTTTGAAGTAATATACCTCATCCCAAATCATTTTACCTGAATCAGGGTCACTGGTGTATTGTGTCATCAAATCAAATACAAATACAAAACAGTTCATGTACATGAGAAGGTTTCAGCTCCTTTTGAAAATTTTACTGAATGCTTTCATGTGTTTATTTTTACCACGTGTACACTTTTGAGTGTTCAAAGGAATGTTTAGCCAAGTCACACAAAGAAGCTTTGCTAAACTGGCAAAACTCAATCCATAAACTGCTTCCTAAAAGAGGCACCCTCCTATTAAATTCTCTAAATATGAGAGGATATTTAATTTGGAAGAAAGATTTCAGGCATATTAAACATTACATATACTTACTTTCCAAGCAGAAAACTAACAAAAGGTTCACAAATGTAACCTTTCTCCACTATTTTCTTCACAAGCCTCTTATGCACCTCTAGACTTCACATGATATTTTTCAGTGAGGCTTTTTGAGGGTTAAAAACCTATCATGCTTTTATAATAAAAAATCTTATCTACAGAAAATATTCTTTAAATATCATCAATATTCTATCTAGGCACAAATAAAAATAAACAATATCCTTAATTTTAGAGATATTTTTAGCAGCATATTTCTGTTTTAAAATTGCAGTTAAAAGTTGCATTTTTACCATTGTAATATAATAGCAGATCTGATAAATTTCTGTTCAATTATAAGAAACCGAGCATGTTGTTAAAAGTATCTGCCAGCCATGCTTTCAAAGAATAAATACAGGTCAGCATCCTTTATTGTACGCTATAGACCTGAAGATACTTCCCTGTGTACGTAATTTCTTTCTTGGCTCTTTTCTTTTTTTTCTTTTCATGCTTAGGTTTTCTCCAACTGATAAACTATTCTAGAACCTTAGTCAAAACTAGAGACAGCATCCAAACACTTATCTACACATAACTTCTTTAAAATCCCAATGAATGAGATGCTTTTTAGTGCAGAGAATCTCACTAAGGTAGGAAAGCTGTACTTCTTTTCATGGTCATTACTTCACGTTCCTGGTATTCTGTGGTGGTTGTTTAGTCGCTAAGTCCTGTCTGACTTTTTGTGACCCCAGGGACTGTAGACTGCCAGGCTCTTCTGCCTCTGGGATTTCCCAGGCAGGAATACAGAAGTGGGTTGCCATTTCCTCCTCCAGGGACCTTCCCAACCCAGGTATGGAAACCAAGTCTCCTGCACTGGCAGTTGGAATCTTTACCACTGAGCCACCTGGGAAGCCCTCCTGGTATTCTAGAAAATGATTTTTAAAAAAAATTACTTCTCATTGATTATCCCTTCAGACTGGGAGGTAGGGGAGATTCTAGAGTTTATCTGGATTAGAGATTCTATAAATAGGGATTTCAAAGAATGTCATTTTTTAATATAAAAAGTCAAGCAGTGCTGGACATCATCAGCAGATAGTAGTCGTCTAAACAATAATACCATCTACTACTGGCACTGTTTCTTCAAAGAATGAAAATAAAACTCAGAACAAAAATAATTAGTTTTATATAAGAAAATAAAAAAGTTTTAGAAGTACTGAAAATTTCACCTCATTATTCATATTCTCACAGGTCAGTGAACCAGTCCATCATCACCCTGGTACAGTTCATAGATGGCATTGGAGCATCTTTCCAGGTTAGCCCTAGCATACTGTAGAAACAGCAGAATAATCTAGTGACTGGGTCAGAAAGACGACCCCTTGCTTCTGATTACCAATCAGGTGCATGCCTTTATATTACGCTGAAGACCCAATGTGACTTCTAACGCTCACTGTCTTGCAATCTTTGTTTCCTTACTTCTGAAAGTGAGTTGAGGACATAAGACTCAATCTATGGTCACCTTCAGCTCCATAATGTCTACACTGAAGAACAATAGATTCGTTATCCAGCAAGAGATTTGGAGAATTTCTGACTAGGATAGAACCCAATGGGGAGAAACCAGGCAGAGTGTGAATCATATTTTACTCGTGGGTTACATGCTGACTCTGAGCCAGATGGGGCACTCAGTTCCACTGGAGGTTGACGAGGGTCCCCACCACTTCTGCTCATCAGAACCCCACACGCTAAGCCTCACACCCCAGACAGGAACTCTGGGAAGTCTCAAGGGCTCAATACAAAGAAGCCCTTCATGCAGAACGTAAATGATGTTCAAGCCCATCTCAAGCGCTATTGGACAGGCCCCTGAAAGGTGATGACGCTCTGGGGTAAAGTTTGCTGCTGCATTAATACAGAAACAATATACTCAGTGTCTGGGAATAAAACTCTTAGGCCTCCCTACATGCAATTGAAAAGGAACATCAAATGCCAGCTTTCTGTTTTGAATGAGTTTTACAAATCAAAGCAGGGCTTTTGCTCAGCCCCAGCAATGAGCACAGAAATGCTGTCCCCGCAGCAGTGAGACCCAGGCCTCTGTGTGACCGCTCTGGGTGACGGGGGACACACAGGGGAGACTGCGTGTCCTGGGGCTGAGGCGGGGTGGCAGGCCACAGACCCAGGAGGCCGGGAGAGGCAAGGACTGTGACCACGCTTACAGCCCGGTTTTGCTCCCGCAGATCAGATGAGCTACGCATAAACTGCTGGAGGTACTACATGGCAGGAGAGGCCGGAAGAGGCCACTTTGATCTGGTGTCAGTCTCTGTGTGAAAGCTCCTTGAATGTCCTGCCCATCAAACAGAGATGGTCAGGAGAGATGGAGACACATCTCTTGGGTTCCGGATGGCACAGGTGTCGAATATATCATTTGGGGTCGTCTAATGAAGGATGCCCCCAAACCCTGGAAGAAGACAGTGCCATGTTCGGATCTGTTTATGAAGGATTACTCCAAAAACAATGTGCTATTCATCACTCACTGGTACCTGAAGGCGCAACAGCCACTTTTCCTTTTATTTTTTTAGCAAATTAATTCAGCTTTTCTGGGAATTTCAATTTTCTCCCTCCACATATTTTTGTTGTTGTTTTCTTCTGCCAGTGGAATGTGATCATTTTGCAAAATATTTCATACATGTGAATATATATACTACTATAAGAACATGGTGTGCCATATTAGTTAACTAATATGTAAATTCTATCCACAGGACAAAACGAATGGGCATGAGAGACTGACAACCCTGAGTAACGCTCGCTTAAGAACCACACAGCACAGCTTTTGTCATACATTTTCCTTAAATTAGTGGCACAGATCTTTATCCAAACTTTTTTTTTCTTTGATTTTCAGGCAATTTCTGGTCAACTTACAGGCAACAACTATCTTCATTCAAAAGCCAAAAGGTTAAAATATCCACTATTTATTTCTACATAAACTTTTAGAAACCTGTATTTAATGCATTCTTTACTGAGTATTCATTTAGCATCTACTACATACCAAATGCTATACTAGGTATGCTACTAAACTTGTGGAAAATACAGGACCCGGTTATGCTCCCCCGTGGTTGGGACACATGTTAAACAAGTAATTCTCATGTAATCTTTTATTCTATGAGACAAGTACATATATCACAGCAGCCGTGTCACTCACCACCTAGACCAGGCCATGGAGTAAAGAATGGATTGGTGGAAAGGTTGGTTGGGAGCTTACTGAACCTAAAACCTAAAGGGTGAGGAAGCTGAGAGAAGAATGGAGCATAGATCAAAGTGCAAGATCATAAACAGAGGAAAAAAAATTCAACGCTCATCCCTGGAATGAACCCAGGTACATATGTTCTTGTTTTGTTTTTCTTGTTATTTCTTTTTTTAACATATCTATAAATAGGATGAGATCTCTAGAGCATAAATTTCTTGAAGCCAGGTAATACATCTTCCAGAAAATCTCACATTTTCATTCCGCTTTCAAATGAGTGAATGGACATGCACACTGTGACTTAGATGATACCATGTGACTCTGGGCCACAGTGCATTGACCAGTGTCATGCAAAGCACTGGACACAGAGGCCAAGGTTCCGAGGACATCATTACTGGTGGATCAAAGAGAAAAAGGAGAATGATAAATATGTGACTTACAAAACCGTTCATTTATTCCCTAAATTTCGTTCCAGTTTTCTTATTTCTTAGACTCCACTGCTTTATTTTATTTTGTTGTTTATTTAACATATCCTTGGGGACTTTCCTGGGGCTCAGATGGTAAAGAATCTGCCTGCAATGCAGGAGACCTGGGTTCGATCCCTGGGTCTGGAAGATGCCCTGGAGAAGGGAATGGCAGCCCACTCCAGTATTCTTGCCTGGAGAATCCCATGGACAGAGGAGCCTGGTGGGCTACAGCCCATAGGGTCGCAAAGAGCTGGATTCGACTGAATGACCAACACCACTAATATATCCTTACATGCTATAAAGGTCAACAGATGGGGATTAAACAAATGGACTAAAATGGAAACAAGCACAGGTGTTTTTTCAGAATTTTAGAAGAAAGTCTCATTACAATTTTGAACAGACATTGTGTATAACGTGTGTATGCATATATGTGTGATGTAATTGTGCACATGCAGTTGTGTGTATACGCACACATGTATGGCATATGTGTTTGTGTATAGCTGTGTGTGGATGCATGCATCTTTTGTGCATATGCATATATGTGAGTGTGAATGTGAGCATTCCTACGTTTGTGTGAATGTGTGTGAAAAAAGTGTTAGTCGCTCAATCATGTTTGACTCTTTGTAACCCCATGGACTGTAGCCCACCAGGCTCCTCTGTCCATGGGATTTTCCAGGCAAGAATACTGGAGTGAGTTGCCATTTCCTGTTCCAGGGGACGTTCCTGACCCAGGGATTGAACCCGCATCTCCTGTGTCTCCTGCATTGCAGGCAGATTCTTTACCCACTGAGCCATTGTGAATGTGTGTATAAGTGTTTATATATGCAAATGTGTATATTATATGTGTGTCTTTATGTTAATGACTGCAGATGTTGGAAAAGATTGAAGGCAGAAGGAAAAGAGCGTGACAGGGGATGAGATGGTTGGATGGCACCCCTGATTCAATGGATATGAACTTGGGCAAGCTCGGGGAGATGGTGAAGAACAGGGAAGCCTGGTGTGCTGCAGTCCATGGGATCACGAAGAATTGGACATGACTTGGCAACCGAACAAAAACAATGACAAAATACTACATGTGTATGTTTATGTTAATGCTTATCTAGGTATCAGTTCAGTTCAGCTCAGCTGCTCAGTCATGTCCGACTCTCTGCGACCCCATGAATCACAGCACACCAGGTTTCCCTGTCCATCACCAACTCCCGGAGTTCACTCAGACTCACGTCCATCGAGTCCGTGATGCCATCCAGCCATCTCATCCTCTGTCATTCCCTGTACTGGAGTTTCAGCTTTAGCATCATTCCTTCCAAAGAAATCCCAGGGCTGATCTCCTTCAGAATGGACTGGTTGGATCTCCTTGCAGTCCAAGGGACTCTCAAGAGTCTTCTCCAACACCACAGTTCAAAAGCATCATTTCTTCGGCACTCAGCCTTCTTCACAGTCCAACTCTCACATCCATACATGACCACTGGAAAAACCATAGCTTTTACTAGACGGATCTTTGTTGGCAAAGTAAAGTCTCTGCTTTTCAATATGCTATCTTCTCTTCTAAAGAGTAAGCGTTTTTAATTTCATGGCTGCAGTCACCATCTGCAGTGATTTTGGAGCCCCCAAAAATAAAAGTCTGACACTGTTTCCACTGTTTCCCATGAAGTGATGGGACCAGATGCCATGATCTTCGTTTTCTGAATGTTGAGCTTTAAGCCAACTTTTTCACTCTCCTTTTTCACTTATATCTGCAGATGTGGGTAGGTTTCTGTGTGTGTGTACAGAGATCACAGGGAAACTGTATATTCACACATGTGATAAATGTACCACAAATCATAGCCTTAACAGAAACATATGAAAGACAAGCATAGCTTCAAGAAAAATGGTGACTGCTGGACTTCAACTGCCTTCTTTTTCCTCCTCCACGTCCCAGCTTTGTCTGCCTTTGATTTGGTTTAACGTGTCTTCCAGGCTGGACGAGGAAGACAGTGCAGCCAGCACAACAACAACTAGACGTCTGTCCGGACCCTGAATAGGGCTCAGTCCCCAGGGAGCCGGCTCCGCGCCCCGAGCATCCCAAACAGGCAGCAACAGGGACCCTGTGTGTGCGGCGGGGCGGCTGGACCCGGCGCCGCCTCTAGGGGGAGCGCTGTTCCCAGGAATCTCTCTCCTGCCGGCTCAGCCCAGAGTCCTTGAACTTTCAAGTGCTCTCGTCCCCACCCACTCCCCCACAGAACATTTCACATTTGGCCTTCGGGTGTCCACAGCTGGCAGTTCTTCTGAAACTTTTTCATTAAAATCTGAATAATTTATTCAAGCAGAGACACATGTCTGAATTGTTATAACCACAAAAAGAGTCAATGCTTCTTGAATATTCTCAACCAAGAAGAGGACTGGAGGGCTCCTGACTCCCCTGAATACACAGACAGCTCTTCCTGCAGAGGACTCAAGGTCCTCCCTGGTGCTCTGACAATGGCACGTCAGCTGCGTTCTCATCCTCAAGTTCTCACACAGGATATGCAACCATGTGGCAGATACTCATGGAAGTCCGGGTCACGTCCAGATGGGAAAATAATTACATGATGTTGATTTTTTCACTTCAGATTTCTCAGCCTTTAACATGGTAATGCACACTGGGAATCTTCACAAACGACAGTTCTGTTACCCTTTCTTATTATTATTATTATTTTTTTAATTCACAGTCCATTCTTTCTTAGACTAATTTTTCAAGGAGGGTAGTCCGTAGCTAATGCCATGAAATCAGACTTAAGACAAGCTAGAGAAGTCATGGGAAAGGAGGGCGCGGAGGAGGCCAGGATTTGTAGGGACTGACTCCGGTCAGTTTCTAGCCCTGGGCTTTTCCCCCAGACTTGAACTTAGTTCGTGCTGCCCATTTCAGTCATATAAAATTGATTCTCTAAACATACAGCTTGGCTCCAAGAGGAAGGCATGTCAATATGCTTTTCCTTGTCCCGCAAGGCTTTTCTATAACTGGTCACCCCCTGCCTTTTTGTGTACACTCCCCATTTCTGTGTGTGACCCGCACCCACGTGCAACATCTTCATCCTTGCCTGCCCCGCCTTCTGCCTGGAAGGCCCTCCCGCCCCCCGCCCCTCTCCGTGCCCGGAGCCCCCGCAAGCCCTCTCCGTGCTCGGAGCCCCGCACGCCCTCTCCGTGCTCGGAGCCCCCGCACGCCCTCTCCGTGCTCGGAGCGTGCCTGGCCTGCTCTCTCCGCGTGTCGGGTTGACCACAAACACCACACGGCCATGGCTTTGACACCTAGCATCATCTCACCGATGTTAGTGCCACCCACACACTTACAAAAACAGTGTGGATGCGATTCCTTATTTATAACCTCCCTGGACAAGGGTCTTTCAAGGTCCAGGCATGCCATTCTGTATCTCCTGTGACCCGCAGAGTCTTCCACACAGCACACAGGGGGCGGCTCCGCACGTCTGGATGGAAGGCGGAGAGAAGAGCTCCCTTCTGTGTGACCGCTAACTGAGTGGGGCGGGGAAAAGCCACTCAGTTTCACTTCTCACTGCCAACCCCCAGAAGTTTTAAAACTTTATCAGAGCACCAGCTCCAAGCATCCAGTATCATGCATCCAACCTGGACTGGCAATTCATTTCATATATGATATTATACATGTTTCGCAAAAACAATACAATATTGTAAAGTATCCTCCAATTAAAATAAATTTATTTTTTAAAAAAAGAGAGAGAACAAACTCCACCAAAATAAAACATAGCTCAGTTGAAAAAAAAAAAAATCTTTATCAGAAAGAAGTCTCTACAGGTGGAATTAGGTACAGAATTTAATGGAAAGCAATGGTTCAAACCAAGCTCGGGGTCCTAGAACCAGATCAAGTTCACAATCTGCTCTCCTCCACTCCTTGTCTACCCGGTCACCATGGCTGAAGCCCCTAGCAAAAGCCCAGGGCTCCACAGAGCCTTTTCACGGCTACTGGTATAAGAAAAGCCCCCATAGTGGCCACCACTCTACCTGTAACCTCGGTAATTCCCCAGAAGAGCAACATTCGACACGCTACCACTCCTTCCATAGCATGCTATCCCGTATCTGTCCCAAATACAGGATACAGATCCGAACTTTAAAAACTGGGCAAGATAACCAGACCTAGCCCTGGACCTGGGCCCTTCTTGCAACTTTCCACCTTGTCTTTCCTCCACTGTGAAACCCTGCACTCTCTTGCCAATTCTGCTTTGTTACTCTTTCACAAAAGTGATGACTGCAGCTTTGGCCTTCTTCTGTTTGCTTGTGTAATACATGTTCCTCAGTCATCTCCTTCACGCCCACGAGTTTGGCTAGAATCTGGCAATGTCCCAGGCGCAGAATCAGGGCTCAGTAAGCACCTACGAAGTCTATGGGTCAAAGAGCCTCCACAGGCATCGTCCCTGATTCTAATCCACCTAAACTCTCTCCTGAGTGCTGTCAGCTCTACATTTCCATCAGCTTCTGAGATGTTCCTGTGGGATTCCTCACAAGCACAACAAGTGTGACTTGAACAGTCACGCCGATGTAAAAGCACACATGAGGATACATCAGTCTCACTGTCTGTGGTTGGCTCCAAGCCACAAAGCACCCCGGAGTTTTAAGTGGTTCTCAGTCCACCCCCACAGAGTAGTGTGAATGGAGAATATCTCTGCATACAAGTCAAGATTTGAACGACTCTCTGGTACTGGCGTCACAATTTATCTTGACTTCTCTGGGTGACTTCTCTTCCTGAGGTTAATCTAATATTTTCAATGTCACCAGACAGTCATTATTTCATTCATGCATTTGCTTGTTACCAGATATTTATTCATAGCCATGTGTCAGTCACTTTTATTCTAATTGTGGCAAGGATATTAAAACAGAAAAAGAACAGGAAATAAATGTCAAGTACAAACGATATAATTGATGGAGAATTTCACTAATAGGATAACATAGAAAGGTTTTTAAGTGCAGAATTCTCTGAAACTACTTGATTTTCAGAGACTTGAAAGATGAGAATTAGGTTTGCATGAGAAAGATCAGGAAGGAAAACCACTGAGTGCCCGGGAAGCTGAAAGGCTCAGCAGTGGGGAAGAGTCCCTACAGCTAAGAATGAGGAACACCATGAAAGAGGGATGTTACAGCCAGTCCACACTGAGTCCCCAGTCTGTGGGTAGGATTAGTATATGTCAACGGAAGGCTTTAAAGGTTAGGGATATGATGGCATCCCATGCATATTCCTAGAGTACTACTGGCCATGAGGAATGGATACATAGAGATGAGTTAGTAAGGGATCCTAGATTTTTATGGGAAACAATGGTGGCATCTCACAAGAAAGTCATGGCAGGGACCAGCTGGTGGTACAGTGGAAACATGCAGATGAACTGGGGGAGAGGGAAAGAGAAATGAAGAATGGTTTCCGAGTGTTTCTTAAACAGCTTCTCTTCTGGAATGAGATGAAGGAACAGGTTGAAGGAAACAGGGGCTTGGGGTTACCTAGCAGACATCAGTTCAGCACCCAAGTTCAGAACCAGGATGAGCCACAGGTGAATGAAAACTGGAGAGAGACCAGGGCTGACTCCTGGGGAAGCGGTGAGCAGGCAACAGTCTCAATAGACGCCTATGAGCCAATAACACAGCTGTGATGATCAGGTTCACTGGCGGCCAGAGACTGTCATGGCCCCCACCAGATGCTTCCTGAGCCAGGCTGCCCTGGAGGAGGCTGGTAGTCCTCCAGCTCCGCCTAGCCTGGGGATGGTCACCAAAGGAGTGAGGAAAAGAGCTGGACACATAGAGAACCTTAATGAGCAGAACATCACATCATACTTCCAAACTCCAGTCTGTTTTCAGTCTATTCCGCCCCACACATCTTCCAAAGACAACATGGAAGATGGAATTCATCAAAACTGGAGAACTTCCTGTGACAAATCGCATACTGAATACATTCATACACTTCCCACATCTTGCTCATCCAGTTAAAATAAATAAATTTATATTAAAAAAATAAAGATCATACATCATCAGAAAAAAACAAAACAAAAACTGCTTCAGAGGCAAAACAAAGCCCATCTCCATGAGGATGGAGAGAAAAGGAGACGCACTGACCGAACATCTTACAAATCACAGGGTTAACACAGAAGTGGGACTGACTGAGGAGTGTTAAAGCTGAGATCAAAATAGGCAATTTGGGAATTCCAGGAGCCAGCCAATTCATAGCACAGAGTCCCAGAGAGGCTCAGCAGTGCAAGGCTCTGATATCTCTGACGTGTGAAGACAGGGCCCCCCACAGGAGAACACGTGAGAGGAGTGGATAAGACAAATGATATCACTTCTCTCCAGCTTGGGGAAGTCATTGCCACCCCCAGGCTTCAGCAGAAACTGGAGGCTGTCCCTCCAGAGACACTGAATTTGACGTGGAGATACCGGCAGAGCTAGGCTGGTGGGGAGTAGAGATAAGAGCAAAGATCTAATTTGAGCAATGAGATAGAAAGCCTCCTTCTCCTCTGTGGATCTGAGCATCCTCGGGATAAGTCTCACCAGAAAGAACATGAAAGACTTCTTCGCTGAGGAATGCAGTCAGAGGACCTGCCCATGGAGTTGAAATTCCAGGACTGGCCAATGGAACTGCTCAACGCGCCCTTCTACAGCCAAGCTGTCTACTTCTCAGCTGATCCTCACGTCAAAAACAAGACGAATCACAGGCACATAGAAGCTCTCTGAAATATGAGCTGAAACCCAAGGATCAATCAACTGAAAAGGCCATTAGTCTGAGAAAGATCAACCTAGCAACCAACCAGAGACAAACAGAAGGAATGTGACTATCTGGTTGTTGTGTGAGGTTCTGTAGGGGAGGAAAGATCATAAAGACATTCTTCCCGCCCCAAGGAAGCTTGAAACTGAGTCCATGGTGCTCCCGCCACCCCACTGTTACAGGCTGACTGAACGGCTTCTATGAGGCTAATAATCATTGAAAATAACACGAGGACACTTTCTTTCCTTCTGTTCAGTAGACATCAAATCATGAACAAGTAAAACTCATGTAAATGGTTTATGATCTGATTCACATAAAGACCTTCCTACCTCCCTTCCCCTCTCTTTTTTCCCCTTTCCTCCTTCCTTTTCTTTCAAAATAATTAGGGTTTCAAGAAGCTGAAATTAAGACAAATAGTCAAACAGAAAGCTCTGCCATCAGGCTTGGTGTGTCAGAAACTCAGCGTGGCACAGCTGTCACATGGCTGGCCCCTGTCCTGTGAGCCTCTGAGGTCAGTCCTGTGTGATGGGGGCCCTCACTGAGTAAGGGGGCTCATGCTCACCCAGAGAGCTTCTGCTAAAGTCCCCTCTCCACCCCGTAGAAAACCGCAGATGAAATGTTTGTGTCTTGGACATTTGTCTGTCTCTGTTGACTGACATTCTGGGCATCCGTGCTTTTCACCTTGAAATCCACCTACAAATTGGTGGGAATGCCAAAGAAATACCAGTGCTTCAGAACAATTTAAACTCCTGTCTGTAGTTCATCAATAAAGCAAATTCAGCGGCTGTGAAGGTGAATGTGGAAAAGGGTCACTGTCGAGGAAACATGACAAATAAGGCTACCATTAAGGCAGATCCCAGCATCACTGTGACAGGTAACTGGAAAAAATGATGGTGGAAAGCACATGCTACAACCCAACTGCTAATGAACAAGGCATCCAGGAAGCCTGCCAGCCAAGGCAGGACCATGCCACCCCAACACTGGCTAGCGCCGAGACTCACTATTGACTGATTAGGGCAGAATGTCTGAGACGGATCCGGGCACACTGACTCCAACCCCCATCCTGTGACAAGTTACTTAACTTGTAATGCCCTCATTTTTCTTATCTGGAAAATGAGAAACCTGGATTCAGGCCACAGAAGGCTCCTGGCAGGAGTTACAAGGCTTCATGCAAATTAAAGGACTCTTTGGCCAACAAAGCCGGTGAAACTGTGTGTCTTTTCTCTTTCTTAAGCTTAATAATGTATATTTAGAGGTCCCTATAAGTCCTATACAGAACACGCAAACCATGATCACTCCTTTAAAAGTATGCATCCCCTCAGAACACTTTTTTATTTCCCTCTACACACTCAGTAAAGTCTACTGCCCCCACACAATACCCAGGCCAGCCACTTTTGAGACCTTCTTAAAAAAAAAAAAAAAAAAAAAGCCCAAATTATCACTCTAAAGAGATACTTTGAATAAAAGGTATATACATCAAGAGAACAAGCAGGCCTGCATAAACAGGCTAGCGTGCTTTTTTTTTTTTTTTTTAAACTCTGATGAGAGAATATAAATAGGATAAAAATTACCATTCTAACCAACCTTAAATGTATCTTTCAGTGGATTTACATTTCGGACCCTAGTAAACTACTTCAACTCTTTGTAATATTACTGTGACTTCGGAAAGTAGTATTTAAATGAAAAAGTGAATCTCTTGAAGGTGATTTCCAGAACCCACATGGAGGAGTAGTTGGTGAGACCTTTCAACTCCATGTGTCAACACCTACCTGATGCCTGTTGAGTACCATACCCATCCTCCTGGTGCTTGAGTAACTCCAGCACTGAAGTGTTGTTACTTCAGACTGATTTCTCATTCCATGAGCAGAGATATAATTAGATGTAATTCTTCACCACTCAAGTTCCAGTGCCGGGCTATGAATTTCCTAACACAGCTGCTTCTTCCCGTAGCTACTTGTGTATTCCAACCATAAAAACTTACCTGTAATAATCTCAATTCTTTGCAGTGTTAATTATCTGCAAACAGTTTCCCTAATCATAGGAATATGTATGTGTTTGTTTTAAGAAGCTACCCCTAACTTCCTTGGATTTGTTCATGCCTAGGAAACTCCATTCTCATAGTTAGTGATACATGGTATTTCAGCGCACACCACTGTAACATAAGTAAGGAGATGTTAAGAAGAAATCAGAGATGAATCATAATTTTCTTTGGAATAGGAACAGCTCATTATTTAATCATGTTTTAAACATTTTTTCTCTGAATCATTAACAGAGATATTGATTCTATATGAAAATTCAACCTAAAGGATACATCAATAAACATTAAATATCATATTACTTTTTAAAAAAGCTTTTAGGCTTCTACATACGGTTTTTTTTTCACATTTTATTGTGATCAGCATTTGAAGAAAAATGATAAAATATAGGGCTAGCCAAAAAGTTTGTTCAGGCTTTTCTATACCTTCTTATGGGAAAACCCCAAATGTTCTTGCACTTTTGGGCCAACCCAAAACAGAATGGTCAGGATCTAAGGCAAATCATCATATGTTCACTTATTTCCTATCTTTTAGCTTGTAGTCCATGACTTCGAAGCAAATATATAAATCACATTTTTTATTTAGAGGAAAATAATATGCTAGGGAGTGTTTTCCTTATCTGTTCTGCATAATCATCAGATAAGTTAAAGGGGGAAAGTGGTAATGCCCAGGAGATTGTGAATGTTACCATGAAAAAATGATGCAAGATGGCAGTTTCTCAGAAAAAGTTTTAAGTAGCACAGATATGATTTGCACATGTCTATCTGCATGTGTTTGTGTATGTCGATCAGCCTGAGCCATTCAGAGCAGAATTACATCTCTATTGCATACATTCTTATATGTAACTGTGTGCAGCTTAAATAAAAACTACCTATGCATATACCTGTATTTTTGATAAACATTCTAATTGTCTGGCCAATTTATGATTTTTTTAAATTTCATATTGACTTTAGTTGATTAAAGTTCTGGAGACATTTTGAAATAAATTCTTCCACGTGTATTTACTTTCTACCTACTCAGATAATCTATAGGGACACACACACTTCATTATTTTTTTCATCACTTGGTATCTTAGCCTTAATACTTTTAAGGCAGTAATTCCATCATTTTTTAATCACCACATAGCAATCTCGGCAAGAAAACAAACAAACAAAAATCCAGCCTTTAAATATGTTTAACTGGTTGGATAACACAATCACTGACATTCAAAAGAAAATAAAAGTCCACTAAATATTGTGTTTTAAAAATATTTCTCTCCTGAGACACGCCATTTTATATGTATACATCCTATTTTTCCTAAGATGATGCAGAAATAAAAACACACATAATTCATATACAAGCATGGCAGAGAATATAATCAAATGCAGTCTAAACATTTTACAGGCATTGCAGCAGCAGAACCTTCAGCGAGTCAACATGGTTTACTTTATCACTAATCCTATGAAATGGAAACAGAAAAACAAGTAACTTACAAAACAACGGTTGTAATTTTCTGCATCCAAATCTCGTAACATCAATTGTTTCATTAAATAAGAGAACACTATAATTATGGATATCAGGAAATTGATTCCTTAAAATAAAAAAACAACAACTCTGTAGGTCTCCTAAGTGACCAACATGGCACTAGGCTTTAATGAGGGATAAAAAATTGAGCCTTGGGTGTTAACAGTACAGCTGGGATGTGCAAATGCAGAATCTGTATCCATGAGCCTTCAGCTGACCCTAGTTTGCAGATAACAAGAACTATTTGATTTTAAAGTTGTTCTTTTTCATGAATTTTTGCTTTGGTTTAGAGAAGCACAGTTCTTGTAATCGTAAGTTCTTGTCATCCCTGTAGGTGAGATGAGTCTGAGCTTGCCCTAAAACCGTGTGACCTGCAGATGAAATAACTCACAACAGGAACCTGAGGACTCTTCTGGGAAGGGAACTGTCTCACAAAGAGTGTTCTGGCGCTTATCACTGACCCCTCAAAAAACAGCACACTACGGTGTATTTGTGCATCTCGTGGTTGCCGGGGGAGGTCCAAGCAGACAGGGGGCTGAATGACCAGTTGAAGATTACTCACTGCCTTCACAAAATCCACGGGCATGATGGGGACAGTGACTAGTGGTCTCCTAGGTTGCTCTGGCCAGCCCGGCCCCTCCCCCACGCTACATCCTCCCTTTCCATGCGGCAACTCATCTCTGCTGAGCAAAGTTACGGCTTCCTGTGCAGGAAAGGAGAACTTTCTGCAGGGTTCTGGCCTCCTGAGACACGAGGACTTGAGTATATCCACACACGAAAGACTGAGAGAGGCAGGAATGACACAGAGTGAAGAAGCTATTGGGAAGACTTCCTTGGGACTAGAAAGAGTTGCCACAGAGCAGGTGGTGGTGGGAAAGACCATGATTCTGGGGAAGATAGAAGGCAGGAGAAGGCGACGACAGAGGATGAGACGGCTGGATGGCATCACCAACTCAATGGACATGAGTCTGAGCACGCTCCAGGAGGTGGTAAGGGACAGGGAAGCCTGGCGTGCTCCAGTCAGGGGACGTGCAAAGAGTCAGACATGACTGAAAAACAACAAAAAGATGGTGGTGGGAAGCTCTAAGGAGCATGACTCTTCAAGATGGAAAAGGCAACGAGGAAGAAGAAAACAGCAGTATCATCATTGCAGAGACTTGAGCAATGGATGCTTTCTAAAATTCCTATTTTGGCTGTGTAACTGGTATTCTCCAGTGGAAACTGGCACTCACAGACTTGATCACCAAACAGTAAGTCTGTTTCAGGACAGTCTCCAAACATTCTAGGATCAAAAGCAGCACTGCTTTGAGTGCCATCAATCTCAAGGTCATACAAAGGTCATGAGGAGGGATTTCCCTCTTTAATGAAAGAACAGTGTCCTGGTGGATGGGGTGCCTGTCTTTGCTAGACAGCTGAGTGCAAGTGTGGCCACTAAGTTCTGAGCATCCTTCAGCTCCACCAGCACCACTGGTTCAGGTGGAACAGGGTGTCAGCCACAGTTGGAAGTGCTGAACCTGTCCGAGGTGACACTGTGTGATTTCCACTGCACTCAGACTTCAGAGCTCAACCAAAGACCATGAAAGATAAAAGCAGGGGGCTGGTAAGCGGCTCTGGTCAGAGAAAGGCAGGTTGATTTCATAGGAACTCTTTGAAAAACATAGAATCTATATTCAATTACACTGTATTCAATTAAATTCTTATAGTCAACTTATATTCTATTAATATTAAATTGTTCAGTCAAGTTAGTGGAAACTTTATATGCTTAAACTTTACATGCATAATTGATTATGCTTTTGTTACTAGGATACTGCATGCCAGAAAACACGATCATCCATCAATCAGGCACCTCATCATCTATGTGTTATTCACTAGTCTAACACAACTAAGATCCGTCTAGTCAAGGCTATGGTTTTGCCAGTAGTCATGTATGGATGTGAGAGTTGGACTGTGAAGAAGGCTGAGAGCCGAAGAATTGATGTTTTTGAACTGTGGTGTTGGGAAAGACTCTTGAGAGTCCCTTGCACTGCAATGAGATCCAAGCAGTCCATTCTGAAGGAGATCAGCCCTGGGATTTCTTTGGAAGGAATGATGCTAAAGCTGAAACTCCAGTACTTTGGCCACCTCATGCGAAGAGTTGACTCATTGGAAAAGACTCTGATTCTGGGAGGGACTGGGGGCAGGAGGAGAAGGGGACGACAGAGGATGAGATGGCTGGATGGCATCACGGACTCGATGGACGTGAGTCTGAGTGAACTCCGGGAGTTGGTGACGGATAGGGAGGCCTGGCGTGCTGCGATTCATGAGGTCGCGAAGAGTCAGACACGACTGAGCCACTGACCTGACTGAACACACACACACGCGCACACACACACACACACACATATATCTATATCATATGTATAATATATATAATATGTAAATAAGCTTATGGCAAATGCAAGTGTTTTTTCTCCCACATATATCTGTGTGTGCGCACATGTGCTTTTTTGTCTAATTATTTCTTTGATTAGACTATAAATTTTTATGAGAGTAGCACCCCCTCCACTTTTCAAAATCAGTTACAACATTTGGTATAGTAAGTGAAAATTATAATGTTGGATAATTTTAAGCTAATGTTCTTTTTTTCCCCAAACAATTTTTTTATTAAAGTGTAGCTGATGTACAACATTGTTATTAGTTTCATGTGTACAGAAAAGTTATCCTATTCTAAATATACATATATATTTATCCTAAATATACATATATTACATATGTATCCTAAATATACATATATTATTTTCAGATTATTTTCTATTATAGGTTATTACAAGGGATTGAATACACAGGAGACTATATATCCTGTGCTATACAGGAGGTCTTTGTTGTTTAGCTATTTTATATATAGTTATATAGTATCATATATCTGTTAATCCCAAGTTCCTAATACATCCCTCCTTCCCCCTTTAGTAATCATAATTTTGTTTTCTGTCTCTGAGTTTATTTCTGTTTTGTTAAAAAGTTCATTTTTATCATTTTTTTTTATATTCCACAACATATCATTTGACATTTGCTTTTCCTGACTTTCTTCACTTAGTATGATAATCTATAGGTCCATCCATGAGCTGATATTATAGATCAAGTTAGTTTAAGACCCAGGACTTCCTTAATTAATAGATTGCTTTCAATGACATATTTATGAACTTATGCAGTCCTTACAGTCATACTATACACTTTATATAATTTTCCCCATCATATAGATTAAAAAGTTCAGTACAGTGAATTTACGTGACCTGACCAAGTTCAGACAACTAATAAATAAAAGAGCTTACATATATTCCAAGGTCTTTCTCATCTGACACCTATGACTTAAAATCCTCATTTAATTACCTGCTAATAAATGATGATTAAAATTATGCTCTAAGTGGATGCAATCAGCAGTCCACTTTTTTAACACATTGATTAATTAGATTATTTGCTCCATTCTGCTGGATGCATCCATGAAAGACATGTCCCAACATGTTTCAAAGCCCCAGATTTGTGATTTCCAATTGTTCATAATTTTCTCTATAAACATAAAAATATTACTGAATAAATTAAGCAGCTTCTCCAGACCTTTAATGGCACTAGGAAAAAAAAAAAGAGCAGAAATAAAGCCAATTAAAAAGCTCCCGAGATCAATTCTATCATTTTCAAACTTTTGCTTAATTTCTGCCTCTCACTGAGCAGTTTTTGCAGTCATTATTTTTGCAGTTAGCAACAAGAGATTATATTTTCATTAATGGCATCACTTAAGCCAGTAGCAAATTTAGTATTAAATTCGATGATTCCTCAGCTTTTCAATTTTCTACTAGTCAGTCTCCCTGAGGTGGTTTAATTTTCAACATCACTAACCAGCACTCACTTTCATTATGCACACATCCATGGTGCTGCGGTCATCTCAACTGTTATCCAAAGGAAAAGAGACAAAGAAAATACTTCTGTTCATTCCTCTCCTTGACTGAATGTGATAAGGATATAATGTAACTGGAAGAGAGTATTATGGAAACTGAGAGGGCATCTCCCAACTTATATGTGTAACATTTCAAAAACACATGAATTGCGCTTTGCCCCTTAAGGCACAGGCACTGCTTCTGCCTCTCAGACATGACCTCCTCCACCAGGAACGGTGATGCTGCAAAGAGTGAGAGGCTCAGAGCTGCAGACGGGTCCAACCTCACCCCTGGTGTTCAGGGCATCCCCCAGCATTTCAGGCTGGTGTTCTTTATCTGAGAGAAGATCACCTTTCTCTTCCGAGGCTGTCACAAAATTACTATATTAATGCGAGGGACAGAGGTGGGGGAAAGGAAAAAAGGGAAAATGAAGTCACTCAATCGTGTCCAACTCTTGGAGGCCTCATGGACTGTAGCCCTCCAGGCTCCTCGGTCAATGGGATTCTGCAGGCAAGAATACCGGAGTGGGTTGCCATTTCCTTCTCCAGCGGATCTTCCCGACCCAGGGATTGAACCTGGGTCTCCCTGCACTGGAGGCAGACGCTTTGCAGCCTGAGCCCCCCAGGAAAGCCTCGCAGAGGTGGGGAACACGACTTCAAACAGTGAACCCTCCCAGGGCCATGAATCTCTTCTCCTTTAATTAAATGAATTCAGAAGAAAAGTCTCTATTTTTATTATAGGCTGATCAAACATTCCATCCCATATATTACTATTATTGTTATATTAAATTTGCACATAGCCTCCCTCAAGAAGTCAAACCACTGCCTCTCTTGCTGAAGACATGGTCAGCACCACAGGCTGTGACTAGAGCCAATGTGTGCAGGCCAGCATTCTCCACTACAGTCTTAACTATCAACTATCTATCTGTGTTGTACTAACAACATTTGTGAAAATCATGAACAAAACATGTCCACCCCCTCCGTCCCTTCCTCCTTCTCTTTCCCTTCCTACCTTCTTTCTTTCCTTCCTTCCTCCTCTCCTTTCCTCTCTCTCTCTCTCTCTCTGTAGGTTTACCTGGAATTCATCTAAATTAAAATAAGATGATTTCTTTTTTTGTAAATAGTAATGTCTTAATAGAATAAAAACACCCACAGATGGCCTTGGTATGAAGCATTTTGGCTTGATACACTAAGGTACTAGAAGCAAAAGGAAGGAAGAGGGAATAACTATTTTAGTACTTATTTCCATTTGTGCTTCTGATCCTTTCAAGATTTTCACCTTAATAATTCAATGTTGTTTTCATCTCTGAACCATTTTTCTCTCTCCTACACTTGAAAATCTGATGATACTGAGACATGTTTACTCCCTCTATAGTGCACTGTCTATAAAAATACTGGACTTGGGTTTTCTTTACTCAAAAGTGGGAAATCCAGGTGACTTGGGATTCTAATCCTAGTTAGAAGGAAATAAAGTGGAAGGCATGTGGTCCCTAAGTCTTCATTTCATATCTGCTATTCCCACTCAGAACTGAAGGAAACATTGTTGACAGGTAAGTCCTGAATTCAGAAGGGCAGGAGTAAGGGCTGGAGGTCTGATCTTTCTCTAAGCATCATTCTGTACTGTTGAGACTGTCTTAATCCACTGTTTTTAGGAAAAAAAAAAAAATGCCCAGACTGAGGCTGGGACCAACTTGAATATCAGGTGCTTTGAAATCTAAGAGGCAGACATACTTTTATCCCTTTGTTTAAATTCCTTCTTTAGGGGGCAGATTCTTGGAAGAGAGTGAAAGTAAAAACAGGATGCTGAAGTTTACAGGAACTCATTGTTGCCAGAAGTTTTCTGCAGTCAAATGTAATTTGGTTATTCATAAGAAAGGAGGAAACAGGAAGAGAAAGGAAGTAGAGTGGTGCCCAACCGCACCTGCTGATCAAAGCCACACAGATACTTCGCTGTAAGGTTTATCAAAGCTCATTGTTCTGCGGCCACGCTCCGCTAAACAGTTGGAAAAAGCCATCACTCATCTCAGCCTTCCAGTCTCGAGAACAATGACATGCATTTCAATAACAGAAGCAACAACATTCATATGGAAACCATATCATTTTTTTGCAAATTTTTTTTTTTTTTAATTTTCTTGTTGAAGTTAACACTGTTGTGCTAAGGATGGCTGCCCTGTGTGGGGATGGCATCCCCAGCCACTCAGGAGCTGTATCTTGGACATAAACTCGAAAAGCCACTTTTCTCTCCCCCACGTCATTCCAAGTTTCTACTATGAGAGTTTCTTGGTGATTAAGAAAATAATTTTTGTAAGAATGCTGTTGAAACTCACAAATAGTATGTGAAAGGAAAGAGGGCACCTTCTGGATTCCCTGTGACATTTCATCAGTTTGGATTTGCTGCTTAATTATTTTGCTCTATATAAAGAACCTAATCCCTGAGAATTTGCAGCAGAAGCTGTTTATAAGAGTATCTGCAGGAACCATGCTAACCTAAATGGCTTAAGTTGCTGAAATTGACACATGCGGGGTCATGGAGGAAGAATTAGAGGAACATTCCAGGAGAATGTCTGTGAGTAGGAAGGAGAACTTGGGGACTATATCTAATACAGACTTTCTCTTCTGATAATTTCTGTTGGGTCCCAGGGAGTTTGTATCCAGGACGCATGTCACAGTGCTGTAGGACTCTAATGAAAAGATGGATTCCTCTACCTGAGATTGAACAGAATCCAAGGACGCATCATGTGCCTGGATCAGGAAGAGTGAGAAGACAAGACTAGGCAGGGGCAAGACCCAGGCTCACCTGGGTCAGGTGAGGCCACCTGTGAAGGCTTGGGGGGTGGTCCCAAGGGCCAGTCTGCAAGGCTGCTGGGCTGCAGGCTCCTGCAGGTGGGGGGACCCCTATTCTGGACTCACAGACTGTGCTGTGGCCAATGAGGCTCCCCAACCACCTCAGTCTGCACTCTTCTCTTGACTTTTGTTGAAGCTAGGCTTTCTGCCAAGACCATCACCCATCTCTCCTGGCTTGCAGACACCTGCCTCACCCTGAGATCCAGATTCACTGGGATCTGCTTGGATGCACCTTCTGAGCCTGCATCTTCCTATATGCTCCTCACATGCAATTCCACATTGAGTTACCAGTGACCTGTGTGATGGATGAGCTGATGGTCTACTTTTGTCCATCTACAACACAACAGGCAGGGCCTCATAAACAGATACACCTGCTGTGTGCACACCTTGGGGTCACAACCACAGTGCTGCTTCTCCAAGACACAGGAGCCCCCTCAGTTTCTTCCCAGTGCAGAGGCTCCTTTCTAACCTAGGACAGGAAATCACTACAATATGTCTGCTGGAGAGGCAAGGGTGACTTCCGCACGGCAGGGGGAGGGGGCTGCAGTGACCTGGAAACCCATGGCTATTCCAACTCATGGGGCTGCAGAGGGGAGAGACTCTTCTCCTGTGATCCTGTCATGGTCTGCTATTCCGGGGACCCTAGTATCATATCAGATCTTCAGCTAAAATGCATGAACTTTCTCCATAAGATGCACGTAAAAAACAAGGTTTCCTGTGGTTTTCACGGTTTGGTCTTCAATTTATCATCCCAGCCCCTCATGGAGCTGAGAACAGTCTTAGCAGCTCCAGTGGCCACAAGATGCCACAGACGAAGGTGAGGGGGGGGGGGGCGGAGCAGGGGCTTGGACAGCAGTCATGCATTTCTCAAAGTTCTGCAGACTGGTGGAAAATCCACAATGAAGGTGCTTTCCAAGGTGGTTTCTGCTCAAAGCCACCTTCCTACCTGACAGAGGGCCTTCTGTTCACATGACGTCCATTGGATGTATGTATGGAGGAGGGGAGAGAGGACGAGCCCTCGGTGTCTACTCAGCAGGACACCCATCTCAATTATCTCCCAAGATCCCATCTCCAAAGGCATCTCATAGAGCTCCCGCCTATGAATCTTGGTGGCAAAAATAGCCAGCCATGAGAAGTTCTGCCCATAAGACTGGAGGTCAGAAAACCTCTCTCTATACCCCAGCCCAAGACTCATTTTCTCTCGCCCTTAGGTGCATCTTGCTCCTGGACCAGTTCTAGAGTGGAGGATGAAACCAAGGGTGAAAGAATAAACAGGCTCTTTGATTTTTATCTGTCTGATTCCACAGGCAACACTGTGTGTGTCTGTTCCATGTGCATCCGTTATTCCCAGTTCTATGCTGGGATAAATCTGATAGAGATGATTTAAAAAGCTAAGCCACCTCTTTGTTTTTTTAGAAAGCAACATTTTCTAAGTAACTTTACATGGACAAATTTACAACCAATGTCCTGCATAACTCTGTCTTTACTATAAAGGAAGCACATCTAGGCTTCCTGGCAGCACGATAGGGACCTAGAGCTAATGGACTGGAGATACACAAGGCCTTTTGAACATGGAGCAGCCCTCATTCAAAAGTCTACAGATAACAAATGCTGGAGAGTGTGTAGAGAAAAGAGAATGCTCCCTCCTACACTGCTGGTGGGAATGTAAGTTGGTATAACCATTCTGGGAAACAGTATGGAGCTTCCTTAAAAAACTGAACACAGAACTACCATATGATACTGCAATCCCACTCCTGGGCATACATCTGGAGGAAACTGTAATTTGAAAAGATACGTGCACTTCAGTGTTCACAGCAGTACTATTTACAGCAGCCAAGACATAGAAGCAACCCAAATGTTCATCAACAGACAGGTGGATAAAGAAGATGTGGTACATATATTCAATAGAATATTATTCACCCATAAAAAAGAATGAGATGATGTCATTTGCCCCAGTCTCTAGAGAGTACATACTAAGTGAAGCTGTTGCTGTTGTTCAGTCATGAAGTCATGCCTGATTCTTTGTGACCCCATGACCTGCAGCACACCAGGCTTCTCTATCAGTATCTCCCCTAGTTTGCTCAAACTCATGTCCACTGTGTCAGTGATACCATCCAACCATCTTCATTCTCTGTTGCTCCTTCTCCTCTTGTCTTCAATTTTTCCAGCATCAGGGTCTTTTCCAGTGAGTCAGCTGTTTGCATACAGTGGTCAAAGTATTGGAATTTCAGCTTTAGCATCAGTCCTTTCAAAGAACATTCAGGGTTGATTTCCTTTAGGATTGACTGGTTTAACCTCCTTGCTATCCAAGGGACTCTCAAGACTCTCTTCCAGCACCACCCTTTGAAAGTATTAATTCTTCAGCACTCAGCCTTCTTTATGGTTCAACTCTCATATCCATACATGACTAGTGGAAAAAACCATAGCTTTGACTAAGTGAAGTAAGTCAGGCTAATATCACACAATATCACTTACATGTGGAGTCTAAAAGAATGATACAGATAAACACATTTAGAAAACAGAAATAGACTCACAGATACAGAAAATACTTATAGGTACTAAAGGGGAAAAGGGTGGAGGGATAAACTAGGTATATGGGGTTGACAGATATACACCACTACATGTATTAAAAAGCAGAGACATTACTTTGCCAACAAAGGTCCATATAGTCAAAGGTATGGTTTTTCCAGTAGTCATGTATGGATGTGAGAGTTGGACTATAAAGAAAGCTGAGAGCTGAAGAATTGATGCTTTTGAACTGTGGTATTGGAGAAGACTCTTTAGGGTCCCTTGGACTGCAAGGAGATCCAAACAGTCCATCCTAAAGGAAATCAGTCCTGAATATTCATTGGAAGGATTGATGCTGAGCTAAAACTCCAATACTTTGGCTACCTGACATGAAGAACTGACTCATTTGAAAAGCTCCTGATGCTGGGAAAGATTGAAGGCAGAAGGAGAAGGGGACGACAGAGGATGAGATGGTTGGATGGCATCACTGACTCAATGGACATGAGTTTGAGTAAACTGTGGGAGTTGGTGATGGACAGGGAGGCCTGGCGTGCTGCAGTCCATGGGGTCACAAAGAGTCGGACATGACTGAGTGACTGAACTGAACTACTATATATAACATGGATCAATGAATCAACAAGAAGTTCTTACTGTAGGACACAGGAAACTATACTCAGTATTTCATAATAACCAATAATGGAAAAGAATATGAAAAAAATATATATATATATGTATAATGAATCAGTTTGCTGTACAATCAACAAGATGTTGTAAATTAAGTGTACTTCCATTTTTTTTTGAAAAGGGAAAATGGCACAGCCTATCCCTGTGTGCTCCCAGGAGGCATTCTGACTCCTCTCGTGAGGCCCATGTCTCAGGAGCAGGTCAGAGGAGGGCCGTCGCCGCCCTGCCCACCTGCAGGTCCTCCTTCACTCTGAGAAGCTGTCTGCGGCACTGCCAGCAGCACAGGAGCCAGAGGAGGCACAGCCCTTGGTCCGGTCATGCTGACAAGTGGCTGCTCGGCGTGACAGGCTGGAGGCTCAGCGGGGAGCTCATCCAGCAGGCCGTGTGCGTCGTGGGCGATGTACCTGGTTGCCAACAGGCAAACAAAATGAGAACAACCTCCAGATTGATAATGACTTGGAGCAAAGAGGCTAATGGATATTGCTTCTGCTTTTCGCTTTTCTCCTCCATGCATCCTGCAGGCCCCACCCCACGGCCTTATGTGATACAACTTGGCTGACACACATCATGTTATCAGTCAGGTTCCCGTCAGGAAATCGAGATCGCGGGCAAAACAGGAGCAGGTGGGGCAGCATGCTTGGGTTGCCACTGATGTTTCTTTTTAAGGGAATTTATTTGTAATTGGCACAAAGATCTGGATTCTTAGAGAAACAAGTAGGAAAAAATGGTATAGTAGATTAGTGCAAGTAGCAGCAATTTAAAATTTGACTCTTAATCTGGGAAAGTAGATGGCAGATGAGACTAAATGCCCACCTCACAGACACCAAGGACTCACTCCCACATCCAAGGACTCCCTGGGCCCCCTGAACACAGAGTAAAGTGGTGCTAGGGATGGGCAAGAGCATCCCTAGCAGTGTTCCTTACATACCTTGAGACAGTTTGGTGAAAAGTTAATCTGAGTGTATAGTTGACAGAACTCAGTGTGACAGTTGATTTCCAAAATTAAATGTACTTACAAATTTAATTTTACAGTCTCAGACTGCTTGTGAAAACCATTCATCCAAACTTGAGGCTCACCTGATGAATGGGATGTGTCCACTCAAGCTCCTCATGCTCCCCTTTCTTTATTTGCAAATGTGTTTCAAAGCCTGGGGGTTAAAAGCATTTCCAGGACATTAAATACTGTACCTTCTGAAACTTGGGCAGTGGCTACATGCTACCTTCAATTATGAAGTCCATGTTGCTTTCCTAAAGATGTAATTCACCAAGTATAAGGAAAGAGAAACTTTAATTACTTGTAATTGGCAGGTAATTGAAGTTCCAGGCCTCTCAGCTAAAATGTGATTCAAAAGCAAGTCCCAGTCCTGCTTCCCCGCACAGCAGTCGAGCTGTAGACCAATTATTTCCACATGCGTACGCTATCTGGATCTGCTATCACACCGCTTCAGGGCAAGTGCCCTGCCCCGGAGGGACTTAACCTCCCAAGATCAAGGGCAACATCCCTTCGGATGCATTCCCCCGAAGATGCTGGGCACCTAAGCCCTGAAGGAATGCTTGCTGACGATGGTGTCACCATCCCTCTTCCTGCCTCATCACCAGCCAGGGAAGAGATCGGCTTCCTCCTGCACCGCTCCCCTAGGCCACTCCAGGTCAGGAGTGAAAAAGGGGAAGATGTAGCCAGTGGGGGTTAAGGGGTTCTGTGTACAAATTAGCAGACCAGTTGTTTTAGTAGGCATTCTGTATGACTCAGCCAGAAAAAAAGAATAAGATAGTGCCTTTTGTAGCAACATGGATGGACCCAGAGACTGTCATACTAAGTGAAGTCAGCCAAAAGAGACAAATACCAGGCAACAGCACTCATATGTAGAATCTAAAAAAAAAAAAAAAAAATACAAATAAACTTATTTACAAAGAAATAGATTCAGAGATAGAGAAAACAAACTTATGATTACCAAAGAGGATGTGGGGGTAGTATTAACATGTACACAGTACTATATACATACAATAGAAAACCAATAAGACCTACTGTATAACATAGGGAACTCAATTCAATATTTTGTAATAATTGTTAAGAAAAAAGAATCTGAAAAAGAATAGATATGTATGTCTGTATAACTGAATCACTTTTCTGTACATCTGAAAAAAAAAACCTACAATATTGTAAATTAATAACATTTTAATTTTTAAAAATGCTATGTAAAAAAAAAAAAAATCTTCTGCCTCTTGTGTCCTGAAGAGACTCGGGGTGGGAGTGTTTATGTTAAGAAGCCAATTTAATTTATATGCAGAATATATCATGTGAAATGCTGAACTGGATGAATCACTAGCTGGAATCAAGATTTCTGGGAGAAATATCAACAGCCTCAGATATACAAATGATACCAGTCTAATGCCAGAAAGCAAAGAGGAACTAAAGAGCCTCCTGATGAAGGTAAAAGTGGAGAGTGAAAAGCTTACTTGAAACTCAACTTTCAAAAACTAAGCTCATGGCATCCGGTTCCAACATTTCACAACAAATATATGGGAAAAACTAGAAACAGTGGCAGATTTTATTTTCTTGGGCTCCAAAATCACTGCATACTGTGACTGCAGCCACAAAATTAAGATGTGTGCCCCTTAGAAGAAAAGCTACGACAAACCTAGACAGTATATTAAAAAGCAGAGATATCACTTTGTCCACAAAGGTTTGTAGAGTCAAAGCTATGGCTTTTCCATCAGTCATGTACAGATGTAAGAGGTGGACCATAAAGAAGGTCCAAAGAACTGATATTTTCAAATTGCACTGCTGGAAAAGACTCCGAGAGTCCCTTGGACAGCAAGAAGATCAAACCCCAGTCAATCCTAAAGGAAATAAACCCTGAATATTCATCAGAAGGACTGATGCTGAAGCTCCAATACTTTGGCCCCCTGGTGAGAAGAGCCAGGATCACTGGAAAAGATCCTGATGCTGGGAAAGACTGAGGGCAGGAGGAAAAGGGGACAACAGAGGATGAGATGATTGGATGGCATCATCAACTCAATAGACATGAGTCTGAGCAAACCCTGGGAGATAGTGAAGGACAGGGAAGCCTGGTGTGCTGCAGTCCATGGGGTCGTAAAAAGTCGGGCATGACTAAGAGACTGAAGAACAACAATTGATGGAGAAGGAAACTTCTGGAGCCATTATGAGTTAATACGTCAGCAGCAAGTATTCTCCCTGAGTCTGGCTCCCTCTACATGAAATAAGTAATGACCCCTCCTGGGAGGTTTACACAGAAGGCAAGATGTGCAGCCCTCTCTGCAAGGTGATACCTCTGGGTCAGAGCTAATGCCCATCTCAAGGTCATGCCTTAGCCCACAGTGGGGATATTAACAGCTGCCAGCACCGTGGAAAGCTTGCTCTAAGTTCAGTGCAACGTGGCGTCACCATTTCCGTGCATTGCTTCTGGACAACGGGGTTGCTTGAAATTGGAAGGAGGCTGGTATTTCCTTAATTATGATCTGTCCAATGCATGTGAATTTCATACTCACAGGAAATATGACAATGTTTATAAAATATCTGCCTGAACCTGTTGACACTACCTTTGGGAGTAAGGGGAGAGTGACATTGCTTTTTCCAGAGTGAGCTGCTGGCATAAGGTTGAGTGAGTAAAGCACAACCTAAAAATATACATGTTTAACTCCAAGAATTTCTCCTCAGTGGTTTATTGATAAGAAATACTACTTGAGAGGTCTATTTCTTTTCAAGAAAGGGCTAGATATGTTTCAACAAAAATCAGGTACTTTATTATCTTATGAAGGTCTAAATGAGTTTTCACTTAAACAGTAATGCAAATACAACATGATTTTCTTACAAAATTTAAGAGATATTATTTAAATCTATATTTCTATGTAAGACCTAGGTTATCCGTTCCTATTATTTCTGTCTTTTTAATTTAATATTTTCCTCCCAAGAATGCAAAGTTAATTACAATTTATTTTAATGTACCCACATTTTGAAACTGTATCAGGAGTTTGGTGTCTGCAAACTCGCCCCTCAATTACTGTGAGCACTTCCTGGGGAAGTCTCAGATCCTCTGAAAGATCAGGAAGAATCCTGAGCAGGCAGTGTAAACTGCTGGTGTCTCTGCATCTCTGCTAAAAAGAGAACTCTGACATCCTCACAGTAAGCCCTTCTTCTTTCCCAGAGCCAGAGTATCAGGAGCAGAATGTGACTGTAGGCACTGCAGGGATGGGGCACAATAAGATGCTGGTTGAAGGGTCCACACTTTTAAGATAAATAAGTTTCACCTAATGTACTTTATCTTTGCTTCTCATTTTTGCATATTATGTCTGCAAGGAGAGTCTCTCTACAAAGCCTTGAATGGTGCACTGTTACACTTTCTCATGGCAGCTTGTACTTTTGGGTGAAACCATTCCATTTGTCATGCCTCTTCATGCAGCCCTGATGTATCTACTGAATGTCTGTCTCCTTGTAGGGGGTGCTGCTCATCTATGTGCCTCTCCTGCCTGCTCAGCCCAGTGGATGAAACAGAACAGAACCTCAAGAAATACCTGAAACATAAGTTTAGGCAATTGTGTAGACCAGGAATAATTCAGCACTCAACTCCTAAAAGATGTTGCTTCCATCCAGACTAAAAACAACAGTTTAAGATGTTTTTAAATATAAATATAAATTTTTTAAAAAAGATGTTTTTAAGAGGGGAACTCCCTGATGGTCCAGTGGTTAGGGGTCTGTGCTTTTACTGCTGGGCCCCTGGGAGGAAGGGAAAAAGGACACAAGAAACAGAGGAAAGTGAAGATAGAATAGAACACAAGAAAAAGAAGCCATTCACCAGAAAAGCTACTTTATATTCTCCTATCAAAGGACCAGAACAACTAGAGCTGTCGAAGAGATCAAAATGGAAAATAGTCTTCTCAACAAATGAGAAAAATGTGTTTTTACTCCTTTGCTCTTCAGAAATGAGAGAAGGAAAATAATTTACACAAGGAGGTAAAGATGTGCATCACTGTGAATTCTCAGAAGGCTTTAAGAACTGTGCTAGTCTTTATTAACATAAGTCTACCATTAGATCCACTTCTAGGAATAATAGATTAAAAAAATCTTGAATGGAAAGAACTGTGATTTTCCAAGGAAATTAGATAAGAAAATTGCCAGTTTTTATAAACACAATACATGGATGCTTTAGGGCTAAAGATAGACTAGAAAATTCATAACAGCATAATTACAAATGATTAATAAACAAAAACTGTATAACCTCCCTAGTAATCAAAGTGCTGGTAATTAAACAACACTTCCCCCTCCCCAGCAAATAAGCAAAGAAGAAAATCTATCATAACACTTCAAGCTGTAACAGGACAATTGGAGTGAGCATAATTAGTACAGAATTCCACAGAGCCAATATCCAACATTTTTTAAGGATCTTAAGAAGGCTGTTAACCACTATTTTCCCTTCCTTCTACTAAGATGACTTAAAGAAAGACTCAGAAATATTAGCAAAGATATAGATGGATGGATAGATGGATGGGTGGATCGGTGGGTAGATGAATCAGTGGATGGGTAGATGGGTAGGTGAGTGGGTAGAGTGAGCGGTTGGTGCATGGGTGGGTGGGTGGGTGGGCAGATGGAAGGATGGACAGACAGATGGACAGAGACAGGTATTATCTCTGTCTTTGCATGGCAGGCTGCTGCTAGTCTACATGGCATCTTTGTGTGGTTCGAAAACAGAAGCCCTTTCCAGACGGCAGACCCAAACCCTGGGCTCAGCATTCCACAGGTGAAGCCCTTGTCACCCCTGGCTCCAAAGATTACTGTGAATAGCAATGGATGGAAAGGGAATAGTTTCCTTTATGTGAGGTGGGGGAAATCCTTCAATCACAACCTCTATTTGAACATTAGGTGAAGCCATTAAGTAGCTTATTAAAAAGTATTCTGATGAAATATTGTAGCCACTAAAATGGATGTTTTGAGGGTTTTTAAAACTTAGGGGAAAAGGGTCAATACCAAGTACTGAGCAGAGGGTCAGAACACAAAATACTATTCACAGTACAGTCAAATGTGTGAAAATGCAGAGAGGGTCGTGTTCTCTGAGTCCCAGAGTGACAGAATTTCTCTCTTTGATCAAACACGACTCCAGTTCCCCAGAGCTCTTCTTCAGCTAGACTAACTGCTAGAATTCCACATTCCTCTCCACATTGTCCAGTCTGAGCAAAACCCCAGCCAAGTCTGTTAAGCAGAACTCCTTCCCCTTGACAATTGAGCCGCCTTCTACATCTGATCAGTTTTCCTCATCTCCAACCCCTACCCTTTCCCCAGGGACAGTGTGGCCTACAGCAAGAATTCTCTTCATCAGGTTAGCTTAGCCAGAACCCCCCACACTCCTGATGCTTCCCCTTCTCACACTTCCGTCCTCCAACCCCAGTTGCTCTGTGGCTATGAACCCCACTTCCCATGATTTGGACTCAGTCATTCTGCTAGCCCATGTACCCCTTTCTCCTTCTTCTGCATGTTCCATTTCTCCCAGGATTTGACTCCTAACAGTTCTGCTTTCTCAGTGCAGGGATTTTAAACACTAAGTTTGCACTGTTTGTCACCAGAGAGTATAAAGAGGGAAATACCCATAAACCAACATATGACTAAATAAATTATGCATCCTACTGCAGGATTTTTTCCTTTGTTCAGTCACTAACTCCTGTTCAATTCTTTGCGACCTCCATGGACTGTACCATGCCAGGTATCTCTGTCCTTCACTAATCCCCAGAGTTTGCTTAAATTCATGTCTACTGATTTGATGATACAATCCAATCATCTCATTCTCTGTTGCCCTCTTCTTCCCCTGGCCTCAGTCTTTCCCAGCATCAGGGTCTTTTCCAATGGCCTTTCACATCAGGTAGTGAAAGTATTGGAGTTTCAGCATCAGTCCTTCTCATGAATATTCAGGGTTGATTTCCTTTAGGACTGGCTAGTCTGACCTCCTTGCTGTCTAAAGCATTCTCAGGATTCTTTTCCAGCACCACAATTTGAAAGTATCAATTCTTCAGAGCTCAGCAGTGGAGATGATTAAAGTTGTGTAACACAACATGCATCATATTGCAGATTGATCAACTTTCCATCTCATGATATAATGTATATATAACCTGAGTTATATTCATATTCAGAAATACAAAATGTATGTTCTTTGTGAATACATATATACGTACATATACATAAACAGACACAAATAGTTATACATACAAAATTTCAGCATCTTCTTGAGAGGCAAATTAAAAATCTTCATTTCACCAAGGCCCCAGGTCATTTGTTTGCACATGAGTGTCTAGGTGGTCTGAATTTGGCAATAAGGAGCTTATGATCCAAGCCACAGTCAGTTTCTGGTCTTGTTTTTGCTGACTGTATAGAGCTTCTCCATCTTTGGTTGCAAAGAATATAATCAATCTGATTTTGGTGTTGACCATCTGGTGATGTCCACGTGTAGAGTCTTCTCTTGTGTTGTTGGAAGAGGGGGTTTGCTATGACCAGTGCATTCTCTTGGCAAAATACTATTAGCCTTTGCCCTGCTTCATTCCACATTCCAAGGCCAAATTTGCCTGTTACTCCAGGTGTTTCCTGACTTCCTACTTTGCATTCCAGTCCCTTATAATGAAATAGAAGAAAGTAGGGAAAACCACTAGACCATTCAGGTATGACATAAATCAAATCCCTTATGATTATACAGTGGAAGTGAGAAATAGATTTAAGGGCCTAGATCTGATAGATAGAGTGCCTGATAAACTATGGAATGAGGTTTGTGACATTGTACAGGAGACAGGGATCAAAACCATCCCCATGGAAAAGATGAAAAAGGAAAACAGCTGTCTGGGGAGGCCTTACAAATAGCTGTGAAAAGAAAAGAAGCAAAAAGCAAAGGAGAAAAGGAAAGATATAAGCATCTGAATGCAGAGTTCCAAAGAATAGCAAGAAGAGATAAGAAAGCCTTCCTCAGTGATCAGTGCAAAGAAATGGAGGAAAAGAACAGAATGGGAAAGACTAGAGATCTCTTCAGGAAAATTAGAGATACCAAGGGAACATTTCATGCAAAGATGGGCTCGATAAAGGACAGAAATGGTATGGAGCTAACAGAAGCAGAAGATATTAAGAAGAGGTGGCAAGAATACACAGAAGAACTTTACAAAAAGATCTTCACAACCAAGATAATCACAATGGTATGATCACTCACCTAGAGCCAGACATCCTGGAATGTGAAGTCAAGTGGGCCTTAGAAAGCTTCACTGTGAACAAAGTTAGTGGATGTGATGGAATTTCAGTTGAGCTATTTCAAATCCTGAAAGATGATGCCGTGAAAGTGCTGCACTCAATACGCCAACAAATTTGGAAAACTCAGCAGTGGCCACAGGACTGGAAAAGGTCAGTTTTCATTCCAATCCCAAAGAAAGGCAATGCCAAAGAATGCTCAAACTACTGCACAACTGCACTCATCTCACACGCTAGTAAAGTAATGCTTAAAATTCTTTAAGCCAGGCTTCAACAATACGTGAACTGTGAACTTCCAGATGTTCAAGCTGATTTTAGAAAAGGCAGAGGAACCAGAGATCAAATTGACAACATCCACTGGATCATGGAAAAAGCAAAAGAGTTCCAGAAAAACATCTATTTCTGCTTGACTGACTATGCCAAAGCCTCTGACTGTGTGGATCACAATAAACTGTGGAAAATTCTGAAAGACATAGGAATACCAGACCACCTGACCTGCCTCTTGAGAAACCTATATGCAGGTCAGGCAGCAACAGTTAGAACTGGACATGGAACAACAGACTGGTTCCAAATAGGAAAAGGAATATGTCAAGGCTGTATATTGTCAGTCTGCTTATTTAACTTATATGCAGAGTACATCATGAGAAATGCTGGGCTGGAAGAAGCACAAGCTGGAACCAAGATTGCCAGGAGAAATATCAATAACCTCAGATATGCAGATGACACCACCCTTATGGCAGAAAGTGAAGAAAAACTAAAGAGCCTCTTGATGAAAGTGAAAGAGGAGAGTGAAAAATTGGCTTAAAGCTCAACATTCAGAAAACAAAGATCATGGCATCTGGTCCCATCACTTCATGGGAAATAGATGGGGAAACAGTGTCAGACTTTATTTTGGGGGCTCCAAAATCACTGCAGATAGTGACTGCAGCCATGAAATTAAAAGATGCTAGCTTACTCCTTGTAAGAAAAGTTATGACCAATCTAGATAGCATATTGAAAAGCAAAGACATTACTTTGCCAACAAAGGTCTGTCTAGTCAAGGCTATGGTTTTCCCAGTAGTCATGTATGGATGTGAGAATTGGACTGTGAAGAAAGCTGAGCACCGAAGAATTGATGCTTTTGAACTGTGGTGTTGGAGAAGACTCTTGAGAGCCCCTTGGACTGCAAGGAGATCCAACCAGTTCATTCTAAAAGAGATCATCCTTTTGCGTTCTTTGGAAGGAATGATGCTGAAGCTCAAACTCCAGTACTTTGGCCACCTTATGCAAAGAGTTGACTCATTGGAAAAGACTCTGATGCTGGGAGGGATTGGGGGCAGGAGGAGAAGGGGATGACAGGATGAGATGGCTAGATGGCATCACGGACTCGATGGACATGAGTTTGAGTGAACTCCAGGAGTTGGTGATGGACAGGGAGGCCTGGCGTGCTGCAATTCATGGTGTCACAGAGTCAGACACGACTGAGCGACTGAACTGAATTGTCCAGGTGGTGGAGTTGGAGTCTGTCCCAAGCTTGATCCCCCAGGGTAACTTCCAAGGGCCACAGAGATGAGTAGTCTGCTCTCTGCCAAGTGGATTTGCTGCTGTGGTTGGTTCTGTTCATTTTTGGTAGGAACACTCAGGCTGAGCCCTGGCCAACCAGGCTGCCTTAACCTTAATAACTGAACTTTAATTACTCAACTGAGAACAAGGGCAATGAGCAGGCGTTTGTCTGAGCATGTCTGGGAAATGAGCCCTGCAGGGTGTCTACATGTCACAGGCAATGAAAAGCCCAGAGACTGAGGTTCTAACTGGGAAATGCAGTGAAGAAGGCTCATCCTCATATTAACAGACATCCATGAAGTTAATTGAAAAGTAAATCTTTAAAGTCATGTCAAATAGAATACAGGCTACGAATATGTGAGCTTGAACACCATAAAAATAATTCAGAGTGCTATCCAGAGAAATCAGAATAATTATTTCCATTTCAGGTTTGTGGGAAAATGTCACATAAAGCACTGAAGATTTCCCACCCAAAACACAGCACCAAAAATCACATATGCTCCTTAAAAGCTGATGGAAGCTTTTACATGAACAATTTGAGTTGTGATCCACATTTTGATCGTGTCTATTCTCTATTTCTAGACAGTTTTTTTTTTATTATTTCAGTTACCCCAAGAACATCTTTTTTAAGACTGAAGACTTTGACTAAAAAGAGAAGGTATATATGCTTTTTAATCAGAACTCAGTTGTAAGGAACACCAAGTAAGGTTATGGTGATGGGGCTCAGTCATGTCTGACTCTCTGCCACCGATGGATTTTAGCTGGCCAGGCTCTTCTGTCCATGGGATTCTCCAGGCAAGAATACTGAACTGTATTTCCTTTTCCTACTCCAGGGGATCTTCCCAACCCTAGGATTGAACCTGCAGGTCTTTAACCCCCTGTATTGGCAGGCAGATTTTTCACCAGTGCATCACCTGGGAAGCCCTATTATGTTGAAGAAGATATTATCAATCGAAAAAGGTGTTGAATAAAGAAAGAAGGTAGGGTCTAGAAGAGAGTCATGATGTTTGGCAATGCAAAGGATAACTGAGATGTGGGATTCAGATTTAGTCACATGTTCAGAATTTAGGGCTTCCCTGGTAGCTCAGAGGTTAAAGAATCTGCCTGAAATGTGGGAGACCCAGGTTCGATCCCCTGGAGAAGGAAATGGCAACCCACTCCAGTATTCTTGCCTGGAGAATCCCGTGGGCGGAGGAGCCTGGTGGGCTACAGTCCACGGGGTCGCAAAGAGTGGGACATGACTGAATGACTTCAGTTTCACTTTCATTTTCATAGAATTTAGAGCTGGAAATTCCCTTAGACATACTCTAGAAGAAACAGGCACATGTAAGATGTTCAGCATCACTAATTATTAGAGAAATGCATATCAAAACTACAGTGAGATGTCACCTCATCCTGGTCAGAATGGCCATCATCAAAATGTCTACAAACAATAAATGCTGGAGAGGGTGTGGAGAAAAGGGAACCTCCTACACTGATGTGGGAAGGTAAGTTGGTGTAGCCACTATGGTGAGCAGTGTGGAGGTTCCTCAAAAACTAAAACTAGACCTACCATATGGTCCAGCAACCTACCCCTGGCCATATACCTGGAGAAAACTATACTGTGAAAAGAAGTATGCACCTCAGTGTTCACAGCAGCACTGTCTACAACAGCCAAGACATGGAAGCAACCCAAATGTCCATCAACAGATGGCTGAATAAAGATGTGGTCAATATATGCAATGTAACATTATTAGTGGTCCTGCACTGGGACCACTCATCAAACACATGTGAGCCTTTCTTGGAGAGGCCCGCGAGCAGTGTTGGTTCAGCCAGCGCTGGCTCCAGGGAACCCACAGTGGGGATGAGAGTAGCCAGCCTGCCTGTCTACAGCGTCACCATCTGAGTTTAAACTGAAAAGGGTGGACCGACTGTATAGCACAGGGAACTATATTCAATATCTGAAATAACCAATAATGGAAAATAATACCTGTATATGTATATCTATATGTATCTGAACAGGTGTATTTATATCTGAACTACTTTGCTATACACCTGAAACTAACACAACATTAGAAACAAACTAAGATGCGTGTGTAAGTGTTCAGTTGTGTCCAACTTTTGCAACCCCATGGACTGTAGCCCACCAGACTCTTCTGTTCATGGGATTTCCCAGGTAAGGACACTGGAGTGGGATGCTATTTCCTCCTCCACACTTCAATTTTTTAAAAGTCATCTATAAGATTTATTTTTCAATACCATTTAGTGCATAAATCTTTCTTCAGAGAAACTTTAGGGGACAGAGAATAAATAATAGTGCAAAATACAGATAAAGCCTTCTATAAAGTGGGGAATTAATCTGTTATTCCACAAATATTGGCTTGGCACACATTATGTACCAACCACTGAGTGCAGAAAACCTCGGTAAAGAATATATCTATATAAATCATGTGGTCTTCAGCACCACTTTCCCAAGCACACCCCCTTGTGTTACCTAACCCAGTCTGCACAGCAATTCTCCAGAACGATCCTAACAAAGATAAGGAAGGGGATACCAAAGAGCTAACTGGTGGCAACAACCAAAGGGAAAACACAGAGCTGACCAGAATCCCATCACGGTTCTTTCCACCTCATCAGCCCACTGTTCCTCATAAAGGCTGCTAGACTCTGTACACTTGTGGATGATGCAGAGTTAATCCAGAACTGGAGCCATCTCAAGGGTCCACGTACCTGCCTTCTAATCTGCCCAAAGCACACCCAGCAGCCTCCATGGAAATCCTATTTGCTGCAATGGTATTTATAGCTGCTTTTTTTTTTTTTCAAATTTTTTCCCACCAGTACCCAAAGAAGCAAAGGCTGTTAAGAATTTCCCATAAAAGTAACAAATATTCTTGTTAAATGGCAATATTAAATAATTATAAAAAGAAAAGCAGGGGCAGATTTCAAGTAGATTATCACCCTTTTAACATATAAAAGAATTATTTTTCTAATGCATTTTCTTTTGCATTTTTTATATTGGTGCATTTACTGTAATGACCTTCTGAGAATGTGCTGTAATAACTGTGAAGACTTGGAAGCCTAAAGGCTTAACACAGAAACTGAGAAACACTGTAGAAGGTAAGAAATTCCATAACATCACTGGTTGATGTTAAATTATACCACATTATGATAGAAAAATAATGTACATTATTTTCTTCTTCCTTGAGGGAGAAACTTGAAACAAGTCTAGGGACTATTTTCACCCATATATTAGCATTACACACAGACATTAATCGAATATTCATGAAGCTTTTAAAAATCATCCTTTGAAAATTGCTACAGTCAATCTTTAGGTTAACTTGGCTCTCTGTAACTGTATATAGATTTGTGAGTCAGATATGTTAGTAATGATGAAGAACTGGATTGTTGCATGATAAGTTTTTTTTTCTTTTAGAGATCTTTATATTTACATGTAATTTAAATATTCTGTGGCAAACAGGCTATTTTTTCGTAGTGAGAAAAAAAAATATTGCTTTGAAAATGGAGGCTCAGGGTATTCCTTGGTGAGCCCAGTTTCCTACAGCAGACAGATGACATGCTGTGCGTTCAGTGTGTCCATTTCTTTGTGATACCAAGGACTGTAGCCTGCAGCCCCTCTGTCTGGAGTGGGTTGTCATGCCCTTCTCCAGGGGATTTTCCTGACCCAGGGATCAAATCTTCGTCCCTAGTGTCTCCTGCACTGGGACCACTAATCAAACACATGTGAGCCTTTCTTGGAGAGGCCCGCGAGCAGTGTTGGTTCAGCCAGCGCTGGCTCCAGGGAACCCACAGTGGGGATGAGAGTAGCCAGCCTGCCTGTCTACAGCGTCACCATCTGAGTTTAAACTGAAAAGGGTGGTCATCACGTCTGGGTATTTCTGAAGTTGTCACCAGTAGGTCACCCCTTCCAACAAGATGTTTTCACATTTTCCTACAGAGACACTCTCTTTTTTGTCTGGCTAAACCCCTCATGTGCTTCAAATCTCCTCTTATTGCTTCTCAGTAAGACCTACACTGACTACACTATTTAAACTCCAAACAACAACTCACCACTTATTCTCCACATGTGCCATCCTAGCCAGTACCGGTTTCCTCATTACCCTTTTTCTTTTATCCTATTTATCAACTGCTCACGTATTATAGAACTTACAGAGTAAATCACTGTCCATTGTCTACTTTGCCCACTGTAATGCTAAGCAAAGATCTTTACCTGTTTTGGTCACTGATGTGTATGAAGAACCTCAAAAAGGGTAACATGTTGCACTCAAATTTCATCCTGGAAAAAAGTCCATTTATGCAATGCTGAGAATTTTTGTTTAATTTTCATAGTTGCTTAAAAGTATAATACTTTTAGCTGAAGCTCCAATACTTTCGTCACCTGATGCAGCAAGTCAACTCATTTGAGAAGACCTTGATGCTGGGAAAGACTGAAGACAAAAGGAGAAGGGGACAGCAGAGGATGAGATGATTGGATAGTATCACTGATTCAATGCACGTGAACTTGGGCAAACTCCGGGAGATGATGAAGGACAGGAGTCCCAGTGTGTTGCAACCCATGAAGTTGCAAAGAGTTGGACACAGCTTGGTGACTGAACAACAGTGATTTTAATATAAGATGTAAGAACATACACATGCCACCCACATGGTAAGGCATTAAATGAACTTAGTGGCTGGCCTGTAATAAATGCTTAGGGATTTTCGACTGACCTTCTTAGGCGGTGACATTTATCCCATGGCTAGAATATTCTCAATCTCCTCAATTACACCAAACTTCAGGGGGAACAGAGAGCCTTCATGAATCACAGGCTAGGTTTGATGGTGCCGTGATGGGGGTGGAGAAGAGGAGTTTAGGGAAAGAGATGTGGAAAAGATCACCGGGTTTCTTTTATTAGTTTGGCTTTTACTCCTGAAGGCAAGATGGAAATGACCTGGCAAAATCTGCTTGGTCATGAGGGGAAAGGGACAGAGTGGTCTGTGTTCTGTAGATGTTTCATTCACAGGATTCCTCAGAATACAACTTTTTTTTTTTTTTTATACTTGTAATATTTTGGGGGAGAATCAGAGGATACAGCGTCAGGCTTTATTTTTGGGCTCCAAAATCACTGCAGATGGTGATTGGAGCCATGAAATTAAAAGACGCTTACTCCTTGGAAGAAAAGTTGTGACTAACCTAGATAGCATACTCAAAAGCAGAGACATTACTTTGCCAACTAAGGTCCGTCTAGTCAAGGCTATGGTTTTTCCTGTGGTCATGTATGGATGTGAGAGTTGGACTGTGAAGAAGGCAGAGCACTGAAGAATTGATGCTTCTGAACTGTGGTGTCGGAGAAGACTCTTGAGAGTCCCTTGGACTGCAAGGAGATCCAGCCAGTCCATTCTGAAGGAGATCAACCCTGGGATTTCTTTGGAAGGAATGATGCTAAAGCTTAAGCTCCAGTACTTTGGCCACCTTATGTGAAGAGTTGACTCATTGGAAAAGACTCTGATGCTGGGAGGGATTGGAGGCAGGAGGAGAGGGGGACGACAGAGGATGAGATGGAAGGATGGTGTCACTGACTCAATGGACATGAGTCTGAGTGAACTCTGGGAGTTGGTGATGGACAGGGAGGCCTGGCCTGCTGTGATTCACAGGGTCGCAAAGAGTCAGACATGACTGAGCAACTCAACTGAACTGAACATTTTTATTTTACTTTATTTTACTTTACAATACTGTATTGGTTTTGCCATACATCAACATGAATCCGCCACAGATGTATGTGAATTCCCAATCCTGAACCCTCCTCCCACCTCCTTCCCCATATAACTTCTGCCACGGAAAATAAGCAGTGGGCAGAAAGGGTCTTGTGATCAAACCGACCTGGGAAATGCTTGGTGGACACAAGATTGAGCACTGTTTCTAACACAGGCCTGGGTGGAGGCGTCAATACATTAACATACACTGCCTCCCCTGGAGGGGATCTGTTCACCTTGCCTGGGGGATCAGGCAGGTCTAGCTGGGAGCCGTGTCTGGGGGAACAGCACTGAGCACACCTGTGGAAGATGCTCCAGGTGGAGGGTTCCAGGCTCTCTGCTGTTGGTGTGGCAAGGCTTCCCCTAAGTACTCAGCCTGTGCAGAGGTCACCTCCACACTGGGAAAGTGGGGTCTATTCATGATAAGGAAATGAGGAATCCCAGTGTCAGCCTAGAACTTCTTCATGCTCTGGATGATAAGGACAAGAAGTCCTTCTACTGACACAAGTGGCTCAGCCCCACTTAGGAGTCCAGGTGAATTTGTAACTGCTCTCTGAGCTGTTGGAAGGAATGGTGCAGCCATTCTGGAGGAGAGGATACTTGGGCAGTTTCCTATGGAACTTCACCAGCTCTTATGTCAGGTCCAGTGACCAGGCTCTTTGATATGTATCCAGTTCAGTTCAGTTCAGTTCAGTCGCTCAGTCGTGTCCAGTTCTTTGCGACCCCATGAACTGCAGCACGCCAGGCCTCCCTGTTTATCACCAACTCCCGGAGTTCACTCAGACTCACGTCCATCGAGTCCGTGATGCCATCCAGCCGTCTCATCCTCTGTCGTCCCCTTCTCCTCCTGCCCCCAATCCCTCCCAGCATCAGAGTTTTTCCCAATGAGTCAACTCTTCACATGAGGTGGCCAAAGTACTGGAGCTTAAGCTTTAGCATCATTCCTTCCAAAGAAATCCTAGGGTCGATCTCCTTCAGAATGGACTGGTTGGATCTCCTTGCAGTCCAAGGGACTCTCAAGGGTCTTCTCCAACACCACAGTTAAAAGCATCAATTCTTCGGCGTTCAGCCTTCTTCACAGTCCAACTCTCATATCCACACATGATCACAGGAAAAACCATAGTCTTGACTAGATGGACCTTAGTCGGCAAAGTAATGTCTCTGCTTTTGAATATACTATCTAGGTTTGTCATAACTTTTCTTAAAAGGAGTAAGCATCTTTTAATTTCATGGCTGCAGTCACCATCTGCAGTGATTTTGGAGCTCCCCAAAATAAAGTCTGACACTGTTTCCACTGTTTCCCCATCTCTTTCTCATGAAGTGATGGGACCGGACGCCATGATTTTCATTTTCTGAATGTTGAGCTCTAGGCCAACTTTTTCACTCTCCTCTTTCACTTTCATCAAGAGGCTTTTAGCTCCTCTTCACTTTCTGCCATAAGGGTGGTGTCATCTGCATATCTGAGGTGATTGATATTTCTCCCGGCAATCTTGATTCCAGCTTGTGTTTTTTCTAGTCCAGCATTTCTCATGATGGACTCTGCATATAAGTTAAATAAGCAGGGTGACAATATACAGCCTTGATGTACTCCTTTTCCTATTTGGAACCAGTCTGTTGTTCCATGTCCAGTTCTAACTGTTGCTTCCTGGCCTGCATACAGATTTCTCAACAGGCAGGTCAGGTGGTCTGGTATTCCCATCTCTTTCAGAATTTTCCACAGTTTATTGTGATCCACACAGTCAGAGGCTTTGGCATAGTCAATCAAGCAGAAATAGATGTTTTTCTGGAACTCTTTTGCTTTTTCCATGATCCAGCAGAGGTTGGAAATTTGATCTCTGGTTCCTCTGCCTTTTCTAAAACCAGCTTGAATATCAGGAAGTTCATGGTTCACGTACTGCTGAAGCCTGGCTTGGAGAATTTTGAGCATTACTTTACTAGCATGTGAGATGAGTGCAATTGTGTGGTAATTTGAGCATTCTTTGGCATTGCCTTTCTTTGGGATTGGAATGAAAACTGATCTTTTCCAGTCCTGTGGCCACTGCTGAGTTTTCCAAATTTGTTGGCATATTGAGTGCAACGCTTTCACAGCATCATCTTTTAGGATTTGAATCAGCTCAACTGGAATTCTATCACCTACACTAGCTCTGTTAGCAATGATGCTTTCTAAGGGCCACTTGACTTCACATTCCAGGATGTCTGGCTCTAAATTAGTGATCACATCATCATGATTATCTGAGTCGTGAAGATCTTTTTGTACAGTTCTTCCATGTATTCTTGCCACCTCTTCTTAATATCTTCTGCTTCTGTTAGGTCCAGACCATTTCTGTCCTTTATTGAGCCCATCTTTGCATGAAATGTTCCCTTGGTATCTCTAATTTTCCTGAAGAGATCTCTAGTCTTTCCCATTCTGTTCTTTTCCTCCATTTCTTTGCACTGATCGCTGAGGAAGGCTTTCTTATCTCTTCCTGCTATTCTTTGGAACTCTGCATTCAGATGCTTATATCTTTCCTTTTCTCCTTTGCTTTTTGCTTCTCTTCTTTTCACAGCTATTTGTAAGGCCTCCTCAGACAGCCGTTTTGCTTTTTTGCATTTCTTTTCCATGGGGATGGTCTTGATCCCTGTCTCCTGTACAATGTCACAAACCTCATTCCATAGTTCATCAGGCACTCTATCTATCAGATCTAGGCCCTTCAATCTATTTCTCACTTCCACTGTATAATCATAAGAGATTTGATTATGTCATACCTGAATGGTCTTGTGGTTTTTCCTACTTTCTTCAATTTAAGTCTGAATTTGGTAATAAGGAGTTCATGATCTGAGCCACAGTCAGCTCCTGGTCCTGTTTTTGTTGACTGTATAGAGCTTCTCCATCTTTGGCTGCATAGAATATAATCACTCTGATTTCAGTGTTGACCACCTGGTGATGTTCATGTGTAGAGTCTTCTCTTGTGTTGTTAGAAGAGGGTGTTTGCTATGACCAGTGCATTTTCTTGGCAAAACTCTATTAGTCTTTGCCCTGCTTCATTCCATATTCCAAGGCCAAATTTCCCTGTTACTCCAGGTGTTTCTTGACTTCCTACTTTTGCATTCCAGTCACCTATAATAAAAGGACATCTTTTTTGGGTGTTAGTTCTCAAAGGTCTTGTAGGTCTTCATAAAATCGTTCAACTTCAGCTTCTTCAGCATTACTGGTTGGGGCATACACTTGGATAACTGTGATATTGAATGGTTTGCCTTGGAGACGAACAGAGATCATTCTGTCATTTTTGAGATTGCATCCAAGTACTGCATTTCGGACTCTTTTGTTGACCATGATGGCTACTCCATTACTTCTGAGGGATTCCTGCCCGCAGTAGTAGATATAATGGTCATCTGAGTTAAATTCACTCATTCCAGTCCATTTTAGTTTGCTGATTCCTAGAGTATTGACATTCACCCTTGCCATCTCTTGTCTGACCACTTCCAATTTGCCTTGATTCATAGACCTGCCATTCCAGGTTCCTATGCAATATTGCTCTTTACAGCATCGGATCTTGCTTCTATCACCAGTCATATACACAACTGGGTAATATTTTTGCTTTGGCTCCATCCCTTCATTCTTTCTGGAGTCATTTCTCCACTGATCTCTAGAGGGATCAAAAACTTATGTCCACACAGAAACCTGCACATGGGTGCTTACAGCAGCTTTATTCTTAACTGTCAAAACTTGGAAGCAACTAAGATGTCCTTCAGTAGGTGAATGAATAAACAAACTGTGTTCCATCCAGAAAATGAAGTATTATTCAGCACTAAAAGGACATGAGCTATCAAGCCATGAAAAGACTTAGAAGAAACTTAGGTGCATATAACTAAGTGAAAAAAAGCCCCTGAAAACATTACACATTGTATGAATCCAATCATAGGACATCCTGGGAAAAACTTAAAAAAAAAAAAAAAAAAGATCAGTGGGAGAAATTAAAAAAAAAAGAAGAAGAAAGAAAGAAAGATCAGTAATTGCCAAAGGTTAGGAGAAGGAGGGGTGAACAGGTAGAAAATGAAGGATTTTAAGCGTAGTGGAAATGCTCTCTCTAATGAGTGATAATGAACTCTCATGTAAACTATACATTTTTGGTGGTGACAACTTGTCAATATAGGTTCATCAATTGAAACAAAAGTACTATTCTGACGAGTGACCTAGACAGTAGAGAAAGGTTTTGTGTGTGGTGGGGCTGGAGGATTTGGTAAATCTCTGTACCTTCCACATCAATTTTTCTGTGACCCAAAAGTGCTCTAAAAAACCCAAAAAACTATATGAATTTAGAAGTAAAGTTTTCATTAGAAGGTTTCCTAATAGGAACTTGTACATACATTCCCCATGGTAGGAAACTGACTGAAGATTCAGTATGGTAGCCACCTCTTCTTGGGAACACATGGGTGATATCTGCGGTAATATTTAGGCTTATATTGCTCAGTATTCTGAGTGATATGATGATTAGTTGGAAAAATAACATGCATCCCACATTACATCAGCCTCCCAACATTTAGACTAGAAATCCAATTTTCTTTTAATAACCACATGTGAGTTACAATACATGAATTCTCCAAAATGGGTAAAACAGTCCTATCAAGTACATGTTAGATACTATTCTAATTATCACATCTAATTTTAGGTATCAGTAAATATTTCCTTTTCAACACAAGTCCCTTCCTTGAGCAAATTTAAAGAAAGTTTGAAAAGATAAAATGGTAAATATGTACAAATATGCCAGTAACTCAAAGATTCTTTTCTCTGGGAAAAGGCTTAATTGTACCAGGCAGACTTTTTTTTTTTTTTTTTTTTTTAGAATATGCCAACACTTCATCGCTATTTACAGGATGTACTCACCACCCTGATGAAAAGAGCTCCTCTCCAACAATGAGGTCTTAATCACTGCTCAGCTTTTTCTTTAGATGACATCGTTCCCTGAATGTTAGTGGCTGAATTGATTAGACACTGATACTTCTTAAATCACAGCTAATGACAAGCATATTTTTAGCTATTGGACTCAAATCCTAGCCAGTAATATGCAGGTGCTTATGAAAAGCTGCATTCACAAATTCTCTGCCAAATTTTCTGAAGGCTACCTACAAATCAATTTTTAAAAAGAACAGAAGAGAATAACAGCCCAAAAGGCCCACAGAAAAAGAACACATAATATAAAAAGAAGTGACTGAGTTTAAAACAAGTGAAAACTGTTATGAAGGAATTCCACCTCCCCATCACGTAAGTATATGCTTAACTTTAAAAAACAATGTGTTAGCCTACAAGCTCACTATATGATTTACATTATACCATATTTATTTAATGCAACATAATATAATGATTTGGAAGGACTGACTTAAGTGTTCTAAGATTCTCCTATTAAGCACTAGTCTTTTGAGAAAGAAGAGGTACAGAAAGACCCCCAAAGACAGGGGTCTATGTACCCTGAGGCTTAAGGAGTCAATAGGACTCTACATGGGAGGCCATGGTTGTGTCAAAATAAATATTTTAAGTGGTCTCTAACAAATTTTATCCAAAAGTTGCTTCTTTCCCTAAAAATCTATTGAAAATACAAAATCCATGTAGGGTGGGGAGGGTTTCTTTATAAATATGGCATGGAAAGAATGTTTTGATTGAGATGCAAAAGTTATATATATATTTCCATTAACTTTTAGGTATGTTGAGACAATTTCTGGAATTCCTGGCTCTTCTACAAAATGTTTTCAGGGCAGTGATAATCAACACAACAACACAAAGGGCACAGGAGTTTCTTATGCAAATTTTCACTTCATTTATTTCTGATTTGTTATTACTCAAACTAAGTGAATAATTGATAAATCACCCTCTATGCTTTGAGTCCTGTGTTTTTTAACTACATCAACACTGTGGAAATGCAATGGACAACAATTTTCAGATATGCATGTCAATTTCTCACTCTTACTTTTGGCCTTAAATCTATGATCTTGCTCAAACTGCTTGATCCTTCCTTACTTGTCTTCATTTCCTCTTCTGCAAATAACACAGATTTGTAAGGATTAAAGCAATATACAGCAAGTGAAATAAGTAAAAATAACAAAATAGTGTAAAAGTAAAGGGGTGAACATGTCAAGTGAACATAAAAATACCATTAAGTTTAATCTTAGCCTATGGGGAAAGGGTTACCTTCACTTTAGAGAAAAGCACATTGGGGTTCAGTGGAACAATGGACAGGGGGCCCCATATCACAAATGTTGTGACCAAAGGAAAAATCCCAGGGAACTTGCTGGACGCTATGATGAGTATAGGATTGGCATGGGTACACAGGAGAAGGAGGCTGTCAGAGCCTGTGCTCTCAAGGAACGCTCAGCAGAGCTCAGAAGTTAGGAGCTGAAATATCAGAGTCTTGTGAAGAAAGGATAGACATGAAGAAAGAATAGATTTGACTGTACAGACCACAACTGAACAGAGAGGTGCAGTCTTGTCTGGATAAAGCTGCTTAAAGAGTGTGCAGAATTTATTTTCCTTCCACTGCCCCTTGCCTGACCTCTCATCACAGGCTGCAGGTATTCCATCTGGAAGAAGTATGCAATTTCTAAATGATGCAAGCCATTGGTACCAAGCCATCTAGGAAATCTGCCTGGGTCATCATTTTCAAATTGATCATCTCTTCTGAGAACTTTCTCACCATGTTCTATATGTGAGTCATACCCACTACATCTGTAACTTAGGGCAAATTACTGAAAGTTTGACCTTGAGTTATAAATTATGGTACTATGTTTTTAAGCATGAGGAGTTTTATTGAAAGAGACTAATATCACTCTGCCATGTATTTTAATTTTATGATACTAGTCCTACTGTACCCTTTCTGTTATGGCTTATTATTTCACAATACAATTTTAAATGAGAACTATTTTTAGCCATCCACTCAAGGGTTGAAAATTTTCTCTTTTAGAAAATTAAATATCACCATTTTTCTTCATCTCATGTATAATCAAAAATTTGCACTTTTCCTGTCTCTAAATGGATTAAGAATTCTTTAATAGTCTTAAGAATGTGTATATTTCTAGTCATTTTAATATTTCTTAGCCCTTTCTTAATACAGTTATGAATAAAGTGCCTTCAATTACTTTTTTTGTTTTTAATGAGGAAATAGAGGCAAAAAAAAAAAAAAAAAATTCTGAGCCCAGAAGATAAAAAAATCAGATGGAAGGTTTGCCCTATTGTTTAAGGAAATACAGCCTTGTGGTTAATGCATGAACTACACAGTTGAGCCAACTCAGAAAGAAATCCCAACATTAGCATGCCATTCTATCTACCCCAGGTTTTCTCATCTTTTTAAACAGAGGATAATAATACTATCTCCCTCAAAGGACTGTATGTTTGCACGTGACTGTACCTCCATGGCAAACGTGAAACACACACAAGTTACTATAATGATAGTCCACCTATGGCAGGCCAATCACTAATCACTTTGAAGATCATATTTTTCCAAATCATTGGCATTTCAGTGTCTTGGGGCCACCATACAAAATACCAGAGACTCTGGGAACCTGAAGAACAGGAATTCATTTCCCACAGGCCTGGAGGCTGGATGTCCAAGAGCCCTGGGTTTCTGGTGTGGGCCCTCTTGGCTTCAGGGTCTGTCTGAACAACTGGACCAGGCGGGGTAGGAGAGGGGGAGAGGCGTGGGCTGCTCTCCCGAGTCTCCTCTGATAAGGACCAGAATCCCTTGTAAGGGTATCGTTTTCGTGATCAGATCTCACCCTAATCACCTCCCAAAGGCCCTACCTCCATAGCACTGCAGAGGTGAGATGAGTACCACGTGTGTCCTTGGAGACAGGGGTGGAAAACTCCTTCCTACCTAGTCCTGCCTGTGTGCCAGGAACGCTGTTTCTCTCTAGAATTGAGATATAGAGAACTCTATTTCACACTCTAAGGGTTGTAAAGCTTTAATATTTAATAGTGAGATTTTCTGGGGAAACCAAGGTTTGCTGGAAGGAGAGGTTTTAAAGAGCACACACCGAGACTCAGAGCTTCAGGACTGAGGATTGCCACACACAACTGAGGCTCAGAGAGGTCATATACACCCGAGTGGATGTGGTACTCCCGCATCGCAGCCCTGAAGCCTTGGCCTGATCTTGAACATTACACCCAAGACCACCACTGGGTTCACACCACAGAGATCACAGGCGTCCACCCAGCTTGATGTGAAAATGCAACCACAGTCCCCGCATGACCTCTTGAAATAACTGCTCCCTCGAGGCTTGTTTTCTTCCTTCCTCCTGAGGAAAGACATGGCTTCAGTTTAGTCAAGCCATTGCATCCCAAAGAAAGACAAAGCGAGAAGCCCCAGGCAAGCTTGATGGACCTGACGATCACACCAGGAGCTGTCCTCATCTAGAGAAGGATGTAATTCCCTCCAGATTGGTTTACCTACAAACTAACTTTCATATAAAGCATATGCCCCACTGTACCTTTTCAAAAATGTTCAGAGTTAGAGAGAAAATTCTGATTTTTTTTTTACTTGACAATATTGTAGTGGTTTTGCCATACATTGACATGAATCTGCCATGGGTGTACATGTGTTCCCCATCCTGAACCTCTCTCCCATCTCCCTCCCCATCCCATCCCTCTGGGTCATCCCAGTGCACCAGCCCTGAGCACCCTGTCTCATGCATCGAACCTGGACTGGCGATTTGTTTCACATGTGGTAATTTACATGTTTCAATGCCATTCTCCCATATCATCCTGCCCTCACCCTCTCCCACAGAGTCCAAAGGACTGTTCTATACATCTGCATCTCTTTTGCTGTCTCACATACAGGGTTATTGTTACTGTCTTTCTAAATTCCATATATATGCATTAGTATACTGTATTGGTATTTTTTTTCTGGCTTACTTCACTTTGTAGTAAGTAAGCTCCAGTTTCATCCACCTCATTAGAACTGATTCAAATGTATTCTTTTAATGGCTGAGTAATACTCCATTGTGTATATATACCACAGCTTTCTTATCCATTCATCTGCTGATGGACATCTAGGTTGCTTCCATGTCCTGGCTATTGTAAACAGTGCTGCGATGAACACTGGGCTACATGTGTCTCTTTCAATTCTGGTTTCCTTGGTGTGTATGTCCAGCAGTGGGATTGCTGGGTCATAGGGCAGTTCTATTTCCAGTTTTTTAAGGAATCTCCACACTGTTCTCTATAGTGGCTGTACTAGTTTGCATTCCCACCAACAGTGTAAGAGGGTTCCCTTTTCTCCACACCATCCCCAGCATTTATCGCGTGTAGACTTTTGGATAGCAGCCATTCTGACTGGAGTGAAATGGTGCCTCATTGTGGTTTTTATTTGCATTTCTTTGATGAGTGATGTTGAGCATCTTTTCATATGTTTGTTAACCATCTGTGTGTCTTCTTTGGAGAAATGTCTGTTTAGTTCTTTGGCCCACTTTTTAATTGGGTTGTTGCACCTGTTGTACACCCAGAAAACCGAGCTGCTGGGATAGGGGAGACGATAAGTCGCAGCCTTCAACTGGGGACAACTGTGCTCACCAAGGACAACTTGTGCTCACCTGAGCTGCTCAGACCTGGGATGGGTACAAAACGCAGGCCCAACCAAGTCTGTGCCTTTGTGGAGTACCCAAGAAGCTGAACCTGAGCAACTTAGACCTGGGGAGTGCATACAACCCAGAGTCAGCATCAGACAGTTCCCAGCAGAGCAACCTAGAGGCTGAGCAGTGCAGACTGGGAAAGTACACATGCTGTGAGCAGGGGCAAACCCAGTGTGGCTGAATCACTGTGAACACACACCAGTAATATTTGTTTGCAGTGTTCCTCCATCCCCACAGCACAACTGAACAAATGAGCCTAAAAAAGTGACCACCACCACCCACCTTGTGTCAGGGCAGACATTAGACACTGAAGAGACCAGCAAGCAGAAGAAGCTAAAATAAAAAGAGGGAACCACTTTGGAAGTGACAGGTGAGATAGATTAAAACCCTGTAGTTAGCATTGACTGCACAGGAAGGGGCCAAGAGACCTTGAGAAGTAGAAGCTGGACTAAGGAACTATCTGAAAATGAACTGACCCCACACTGTCCACAACAGCTCCAGAGAAATTCCTAGATATATTTTTACTATTATCATTTTTTAATTTATTTTTTTAAATTTTAAGTCCCCTATTACTCCTTTAATTTTCATTTTTATAACCTACTATTACCTTGCAAAAAAAAGACCCTATTTTTAAAGGAAACTTCATATATATATATATATATATATATATATATTATAATTTTGTGACTTTTTTTAATATTGTATTTTTGAGAATCTAACCTCTACTTTAGGTTTTTAATCTTTGCTTTTTGGTATTTGTTATCAACTTTGTACCTTTAAGAACCCAATCTTCAGTACCCATTTTTACTTGGGAGCGAGATCACTGGCCTGATTGCTCTCTCCCCCTTTTGACTTGCCTTTCTCTCCACCAGGTCACCTCTATCTCCCCCTCTCCCTTTTCTTCTCTACCCAACTCTGTGAATCTCTTTGTGTGTTCTGAGCTGTGGAGAACACTTAAGGAACTGATTACTGGCTGGATCTGTCTCTCTCCTTTTGATTCCCCCTTTTATCCTCCTGGCCACCTCTGTCTCCTTCCTGTCTCTTCTCTTCTGTGTGTAACTCTATGAATATCTCTGAGGGATCCAGACTGTGGAGAGAACATAGGGAAGTGATTACTGCTAGCTTGCTCTCTCCCCTTTTGATTCCCCCTCTTCTCCTCCTGGCCACCTCTATCTCCCTCCTCCATCTTCTCTTCTCCATGTAACTCTGTGAACCTCTCTGAGTGTCCCTCACTGTGGAGAAACTTTTCATCTTTAACCTAGAGGTTTTATCATCAGTGCTGTATAGATGGAGAAGTCTTGAGGCTACTGTAAGCATAAGACTGAAAACCAGAGGCAGAAGGCTCAAGTCAAAATCCTGAGAACATCAGAGAACTCCTGACTCCAAGGAACATTAATTGATAAAAGCTCATCCAAAAGCCTCCATACCTACACTGAAACCAAGCACCACCCAAGGGCCAACGAGTTCCAGAGCAAAACATATCACACAAAGTCTCCAGCAACACAGGAACATAGCCCTGAGCTTCAATATACAGGCTGCCCAAAGTCACACCAAACCCACTGACATCTCAGAACTCATTACTGGACACTTCAGTGAACTCCAGAGAGAAGAAATCCAGCTCCACCCACCAGAACACTGACACAAGCGTCCCTAACCAGGAAACCCTGACAAGCCACCCATACAACCCCACCCACAGAGAGGAAACTCCACAATAAAAAGGAACCACAAAGTGCCAGAATACAGAAAGGCTACCCCAAACACAGAAATATAAACAAGATGAAAAGGCAGAGAAATACCCAGCAGGCAAAGGAACAGGATAAATGCCCACCAAAACAAACAAAAGAGAAAGTGATAGGGAATCTACCTGATATCTACCTGATAAAGAATTCCAAATAATGATAGTGAAAATGATCCAAAATCTTGAAAACAAATTGGAGTTACAGATAAATAGCCTGGAGACAAGGATTGAGAAGATGGCAAGAAAGGTTTAACAAGGACCTAGAAGAAATAAAAAGAGTCAATATATCATGAATAATGCAATAAATGAGATAAAAAACACTCTGGAGGGAACCAACAGTAGAATAACAGAGGAAGAAGATAAGATAAGTGAGGTAGAAGATAGAATGGTGGAAATAAATGAAACAGAGAGGAAAAAAGAAAAAAGAATTAAAAGAAATGAGGACAACCTCAGAGACTTCTGGGACAATGTTAAGTGCCCCAACATTTGAATCATAGGCATCCCAGAAGAAGACAAAAGAAAGACCATGAGAAAATACTTGAGGAGATCATAGTTGAAAACTTCCATAAAATGGGGAAGGAAATAATCACCCAAGTCCAAGAAACCCATAGAGTCCCAAACAGGATAAACCCAAGGCGAAACATCCCAAGACATATTAATCAAATTAACAAAGGTCAAACACAAAGAACAAATATTAAAAGCAGCAAGGGAAAAACAACAAATAACACACAAAGGGATTCCCATAAGGATTACAGCTGATCTTTCAAAAGAAACTCTTCCAGCCAGAAGGAATGGCAAGACCTACTTAAAGTGATGAAAGAAAATAACCTACAGCCCAGATTACTGTACCCAGCAAGGATCTCATTCAAATATGAAGGAGAAATCAAAAGCTTTACAGACAAGGAAAAGCTGAGAGAATTCAGCACCACCTAACCAGCTCTCCTACAAACGCTAAAGGATCTTCTCTAGACAGGAAACACAGAAAGGGTGTATAAACTCGAACCCAAAACAATAAAGTCAATGGCATTGGGATCATACTGATTTTTTTCTTAATGGTGTTAATGGAATAATACTCTCAGTACAAATCTAGGATTTTTTTAAACTCTTTAAAATGTTACAAAGAGAGTTGACATGTCACTCAAGACAATGCCTTTTGCCTTTCTTCCTCACAGACAATACTTGCCCTGAACTTTCTACTCATAATTTAAATAATTTGATAACACACACATGTATATACTATATGCATACATTAAAATAAAGAATATGGAGAAGAGTTTAATATATTTTGAAATTTTCATATAAATATTTGGCATATAACTCTCAATACTATGTTTCTGAAATTTATCCACATGAAAACATGTAACTCAAGTACATTACTTATAAAAATGTCTCCTATAAGCCTTTTACACACATCTTCCTCTCTCTCTTAGGGCTAATTTTTTTTTTTTTCTTAAATTCATTTTTCCCCTGTACTGGCTTAGAAGTTACATGTTCTATTTCCACTACAATTTAGTATGCATAATTAAGTTAAAATCTACAGTTGAACATTATATCCAAATGTGTCAAGTTCTTAGAATGTTTAATCCTCAGTGCTTCTTTATAATGCATTAGTGTTCCAATTTTGGATTTATCTCCTTTTTACCCTCTAAAATTAGGCATTATTAATGTTAATTCTCTTTTGTAGACAGCGTTTGGAGTTCAAATTTTGCTGTTGTTGTGGTACAGATGATCAGTTACTTGCTTTTCAGTGTCTTAGATGGATTCTGGTGTAAGGATTTACACCTGTTTGGGATCTTAAAAAACATGAAAAGTCACTGGTTGAAGACATCACCACTCTGGATAGGTAATGTGTGTTTCTGTCTGATACCCCAGGGCACACAATGCAGGGATCCCCTACAACTCCAAACAGAGTGAAAGCAGGTTTGTGGTTACGATTTAAGAGAGTCCTTTCATTTTTCCACTCAGAGTGCAGGCAATGATGATATATTTCCCTTACTATTTCTTTTTCCTGCAGGCTAGTTCGTACATCTGATTGGGGGGTCTAGCACTTCGAGTATTCTGGACACCCCTCAAGAGAGCTAAGACCGAGTGCCTTACCTTCAGTAGACTGAATCCCTAATTTCTAAACAATTAGAGTCCTCCCTCAGTAACTAGGCTGGACGACTGAATATACCAGACCCCAAGGATGCTCAAGTCTCACACATAAAAGGGCAAGGTGTTTGCATGGCACCTAGCCATGTCCTCCTGCATATACAGTACACCATCTCTGGATTATTTCTGATACATAAAATTATGTAAATGCCGTGTAAACAGTTGCCAACATGCAGCAAACACAAGCTTTGCTTTGTGGATACATCTGGAATATTTTATTCAAATACTTTCCATCTGAAGCCTGTTGAACGGGAGTCTGTGGATCCATTGCGTTTCCACCTTCCTCTTTACTCTTGGCCCTGAGATCTTCTGTTATCTTCTTTCAGAATCAATGATGCACTGAAATCCATCCCACAAGAACATAAAATCAGGGAGGACTGCTTAAGTCCTGGTTTTAGTCATGACTCAAAACCAAAAAAACATGACTTGCAACTCAAAACTTCAGTCACAGAGACTGCGTTTCAAACAACAATGGGCACTAAGAACTGCTTCAAGGACTCCAGAACCCAAGCAGGGCCACATTTTATATGCTTAGATCAGGAACTAATTCTCTCTTAACCAAATGGTGTCATAAAATATTAGAACAGAATTTTACTCTGTGTGAGAACTATAATTTGAATGAAAGAGATCTTCCAATTTCCATTAAAAATCAATACTCTTTCCTGAGAAGTTTCCTTGTTCTTAACAATAATAAAAAATTATTTCAAAGTAATTTAATGAAAGCCTATGCACTCTGTATGCTTGGTCGTGTTCAACTCTTTGCCACCCTATGAACCATAGCCCACCAGGCTCCTCTGTTCATGGGATTTCCCCAGACAAGAATACTAGACTGGGTTGCCATTTCCTCCTTCAGGGGATCTTCCCTGTCCAGGGATCAAATCCACGACTCCTGTGTCTCCTGAATTGACAGCTGGATTCTTTACCACTAGTGCCACCTGGGAATCCCAACATGCTCTAGGCACTGTATTAAAAGTCATTATAGCTGAAGTCCCAATGAGGACAAAGCCCAGCCTTCCCGTGCAAAGACTTGCAGTTTAATAGGAAAACGGAGAAGGCAATGGCACCCCACTCCAGTACTCTTGCCTAGAAAATCCCATGGACGGAGGAGCCTGGTAGGCTGCAGTCCATGGGGTCACAGTCGGACACGACTGAGCAGCTTCACTTTCATGCATTGGAGAAGGAAATGGCAACCCACTCCAGCGTTCTTGCCTGGAGAATCCCAGCGACGGGGGAGCCTGGTGGGCTGCCGTCTATGGGGTCGCACAGAGTCGGACATGACTGAAGCGACTTAGCAGGAAAACATAAGCAGATAGGTTGGGGAGTCCACAGAGAGAGGTCAAGGCATGGCTTTCTTGACATAAGAGAAAACACTTCTGGTCTAAGTCACTTAGTGCTCTGAACAGGCCACAGTTTGCCTATAAATGAGTCTCAGTATTTACTGATCTGAAAGAATGACTTGTGATGCTGCAGTTCATGGGGTTGCAAAGAGTTAGACAGGACTTAACAAATGAACAAAAACAAAAGAAAAAAAAAAAAGAAAACAAACTTTTATCAGGCAAGGGAAGTAACAATAGGAAAGATAATACATCAGTTGTGAAGACTCCTAGTCATGTTTCAATGGTAAAGAGTAGCCTGAAGCATTTTCCTCAACTGTTTTTCAGACTTTAAAACCCCAAGCACTCAACCCCCATCTAAAGAAACCTAAAGGATGATGAGGTTGACTTTTTCTGACTTGCTTGACCTCCATTAACTAAAGCTTGAGTCTGACTGCCCAAGCCCCTTCATGAATATGCATGTGCCTTAGCTTAAAACTTTTCAGTTTTACTCTTGGGGAAGCCCTATTTTGGGGAAGATCCTTCATGTTTTCTTACTTGCTACAGGTTATAAATCCTTCCTTCTCCTACTGTTTGCCTTGGTTGTGTCTTTGGGATCGACAATAACCAAGAGTGAGAACCAGTTTTGGGTAACATGCAAAAATAGCAAAGATAATCCAACATAAAGATTTAGTTTTTACGTGCAAACTACTGAAATGTCTTTCTAATGTGAAAGTAATTGTCAAGAACAAGCAACTATGATACAAGTCATCACTGCATTGTGGTAAAATTTCTGAGGAAGCTGAGTCTTAAAAAGAAAAATCAGTTTCAGATATATGGTTTGAAACAGACTCCTTCCTCTGCATGTCTCCTGTTGAAAGCCAAAGCCTGGGCTGTTAGGATGATGCCCTACATCTATCCGTAAGCTGAAAGCTTAGATTTCTTATTAAGGATTTATGGGTACATCCTTCCTATTGAAATGTGCCCCTGTGATTTCTTCCCCACTGTGTTATTAGAAACAAACAGGAGCAAAATAAACAAGGAAATGCTGCTTTGTCTGCACTTGTATCAAATAGAGACAAAGAAAATAGTGTAGAGATCATTTTTAGATTTGTGATGAAATTGCTTCTTCCAAACGAACTCAACTCCTGAAGTGTTGGTTCTGAGTTAATTTTCTTCTCTGACACTTTTTATCAGCAACTTTGATGTCTTCATTGAGGATGAATCATCCACTCATGAGTCAGTTCTCACTGACTCCCTAAAATTCAGCTCCCAGATGCTCCAAAATGCAGAGGCACTCATTGTCTCAGCAATGCTACCTCTATGCGGGAACTACATCATTTTCCTTTATTTATATCAACCTCACTTCAAGGTAGCATCTTACTAGTAAAATAATACAGTATTAAAATCCCACCCCTTTTCCTCCTCCTTTTTTTTTTTTCCCCCTATTTTGAATAACCACAATTATCATAGCAACTCAACAATAAGATCAGAGTAGATAGCACAGGGAACTATATTCAATTTGTGACAAGCATAATAATCCTGTACAACAGGAATTAACAACATTGCAAATCAACTAATCTTGGATATATACTTTTAATTCAAAAGAGTACTAACTCTACCCCAAGAGTATCTAGCTCCCTTGAACCAAACACATATTTTCTAAGTCAAGCTTTTTTTTTAGTTTTATTTATTTTTTAATACTTTATTCTATGTTACAATACTGTATTTGTTTTGCCATACATTGACATGAATCAGCCACAGGTGTACACGATCTCCCAATGTGAAAGCCCCTCCCCCTCCCACCCCATGATTTGGGAGAATGGCATTGAAATGGGTATACTATCATATAAGAAACGAAGTGCCAGTCTATGTTCAATACAGGATACAGGATGCTTGGGGCTGGTGCACGGGATGATCCAGGGAGATAAATCAAACTTTTGTAGCACTCAAAAACATTAAATAGGTAGTATTTTCATCAGGATGATCAAAACAAGAACAGACACAAGAATTCTCTATTTCTATGAACAAGGTGTTTATCTCTAAAGCTTATATAATCTGGTATAGCACAGAAATCATAGCCTTGGGGGCGGGGGTGGGTCTTGGAATTGAATCCTATTTCCACTGACTAGCTCCATGAAGTTGGGCAAGTTAATGCTCCTTTCTGAATCTCATCTTTAAAGCAAGGATGATAAGAATAAATGGAGTGACATCTGCAGGATGAAGAACTTAGTGCCTGACATTAAGATTTTGTACAGCAATCTGAGGCTATGACACGATGTTGATGTTGATGATGATTACCATGAGAATTTTCTTCTTTGAAGCCTATGAATAACTGGTTAGAACAGTCTTAAACATCACTATAATAACACAAGCAGAGCACGTTCAAAAGACATGCTGCTGCTGCTGCTGCTGCTGCTAAGTCACATCAGTCGTGTCCGACTCTGTGCGACCCCATAGACGGCAGCCCTCCAGGCTCCCCCTGTCCCTGGGATTATCCAGGCAAGAACACTAGAGTGGGTTGACATTTCCTTCTCCAGTGCATGAAAGTGAAAAGTGAAAGTGAAGTCGCTCAGTCATGTCCAACCCTCAGCGACCCCATGGACTGCAGCCTCCCAGGCTCCTCCGTCCACGGGATTTTCCAGGCAAGAGTACTGGAGTAGGATGCCACTGCCTTCTCCAAAAGACATGCTATTCCATTTTTTTATTAGTGTTACTATTTTTTAATGACATAGCCCTGTCTTGCCACTTTTTAAAAGATGACCCAGAGGGATGGTATGGGGAGGGAGGTGGGAGGTGGGGTTCAGGATTGGGAACACATGTACACCTGTGGAAGATTCATGTTGATGTATGGAAAAACCAATACAATATTGTAATTAGCCTCCAATTAAAATAAATAAATTTAAATTAAAAAAATAAAACTAGAAGAAAGAACTAAAAATAAAAAAGTATTTGAAATGGTTTTCTGCAAAATCCTAGCTTATTAAACAACTACTGGCCCAATAGTTGGACCTATCTCCTCTCTCATAGATTCAGTTCATAAACTGAGAAGCAATTGCCTGAATCTAAGTGTTTCTGCTTTCCAAAATTTCATGCTTCTAAAGATCACTAAGCATCTTACTCCTGAAGACTGGTCCCTTCAAGTACCTAGGCAGATGACAGTGAAGTTTTCATTCACTTCACTATCCCATCCTGGCAGCCAATAGTCACTGAAACCAGAGCTGATTGCCCCCAAAATATGTTGGCCAGGGTGTTAAAACTGACACCAATGAATAGCCCAGGAGTAAGGGAAATTAATAATATAAATTTATCATATTTATAAATATTATTATACTATTTAATTATATTTACAGTATCTATGAGCTTCCCAGGTGGCTCAGTGGTAAAGAATTTGCCTGCCAGTGCAGGAGACTTTGGAGACACAGGTTTGATCCCTGAGTCAGGAAGATCAATATGGCAACCCACTTCAGTATTCTTGCCTGGAGAACTCCAGGGACCGAAGAGTCTGGCTGTATACAGTCCATGGGAGTGTAAGGAATCCAGCATGACTGAGCACACATGCACCACCACAGTATCTAATATTCTTTCAATAACTTATTAGATAGAAGCCAAACATTAAAAAGAACATAACTCTGATAAAGAATCCACTGCATTTAAAAATAGTTCAATTTCATCCTCATAATCTCCTTCAGAGAGTCATTTTTAAATAAACATGTTTATATAATAAACAATGATCATAAAAATGATATGAACTACATTTGAATTGTTTTGCTCACTACTTTATGAACTAATATGATTCATAACTTGAAAAATACATTATAAAAATTTATTCACACCAATCTTTCTTAAAAATGAGATGAAAAAGTTATAAAACATTTAATGCAGTAGGACAAAGACTTCAGATAAAATTTGAAATAATAATGAATCATGACTAAGTTATGTTTCTTCCAAAACTGAAAATGATTTAATATTTGGAAATATTTAGCAAGATGCTAATATAGAGGAGAAAAATAAAATGATACATTAAATATTGATAATAATCAAATTACATTTAGTAAAATTTAATATCCTTTCTTGATATGGATCATCAAATTTGTAGAGACAAGAAAATAACATCTTATGAGAATTTAATAGAACAAAAGCCAGCATTAAAGTTAATAACACACTAGAAAGCATTCTTATGAAAGATCCAAGAATAAGATGCTTACTTCTCTCATTTTAGCTTAACTTCTTGTTTTACTCAGTGTTTCGTTTATGCAATTATATGACAAAAATAAATAAAAAGTACAATTATTTAGAATAAAAAATCATTTCTTACAAAAGACAAAACAAAACAATCAACAAATACTAATGAGAAATGAGTTTAATTAAGTTGCTAGAAAGGGGTAAAAAAATTACACTTTAACATACGTAAACCACAACTGTGTAGAAAATATAATGAAAAAAATCTTATGCCAGTGTAAGAGGATTAGAACAGTAATAAGGATTTAAAACAAAACCTTAGGAATATATTTAAGAACTGTGGAAGACTTATGTAAAGAAAATGGTAAACCTCTCCTGAGAAGCATAACAGGTTTAAAGAAATGTGATGCAGGCACTAATAGATTTAAGATCTCATATCTTAAATACTACAAACAAGGATTTATGTAACATGATGCCACCAATTGTGGCAGGAACAGGATTCATTGCTGTGCCAAAGTAACAGGCAGCATAATTGCCTGGTAGGATATTCTCACATCGAATGTTAAAAATTAAACAGGGATCTCCACAGGCGAAGCGTTTAGGTTTTAACTCCAGGCACGGGCTCCACCTTCCTTACTGTCTTATATGCTTTTATGTCATCCCTGGAGAGTCTAGAAATATTTAAGATTAGCAAATACTCAGCACCAGAATGTCTAGTTTCATTTAGACAGTGATATATAAACTTGTACAATGAATCCACAAAAAAATAAAATGTATGCACAATTTCCATTAACAGTGATCTCAAAAACATGTCATTCATGCTTTAAAAAATTTTTTTTTTTAAATACAACAGTTTTTAACAAATAGACAACATTAACTGTGGTTGTTATACACATTAAATTAAATTTAAAATTGAAGGCTATTTTAGGGTCTTACTGCCTGAAATAAAATGGATTTACTCATCCATGACTAATACGTATTCCAAGCACATTTGTAGTACATCTTCCAGAGGAAGAACTGGGTTGAAATGATTGAAGAGAGAAGCAAGTCACAGATGCAAGATCATTCTGGAAACCATATTCATGATTTCAGAATCTATGCAATTCTAAAATAGAAATACTGTTAACCAAAAGATCTAACTCCAAGAGCAACAAGCCTCCCATTTTGAGACACATCCAAATATGCAGCATCTTTTCCAACAAAGTAATTCAGATGCTTTGATTCAAGTCATCATAGAGGGATCATCACTGTATTAAAAGAGAATAATGGAGAAGTGAATGAAACCTACCAGAGACATTCTGAGTTCCTTCATTTGAACAAACTGATGACTACAGCTATATGCAAAACAATTAGGGCCTGAAGTAAATATCAATTACATTCTCCATGGCTAATGCTTTCCTCTTGGGTCAATATACTTTGTTAATTTTCACAAGAGAAAGTAATTATCAAAGCAGCAAGTAATGATTATTTGATACCCACAGTGAGTCCATAGTACTCCAAGGTGGTATCATTTCTTGTATTTGTAAATATTTTATACTATTTAAAGAAACACGTAGTCAAAGTAATTTAAAAATTGCATTTCAAAGGCGTCTTACTTCCATCTTACTTCAAAGACGGAAGACAATTACCCTCATTTCAAAAGACTAGTTTGTAAGAGTAACTATTTGAGCACAAAACCAAGTTTACCTCAAAAATATCTTCAACTCATAAATACATACCAAAAAGAAGTCTTTTTAAAAGTCATATAACCAACTACCCAGACTTGATTCAACTGCTAAAACAAATCCAAGTAGTATCAGTTGCTCAGCCATGTCTGACTCTTTGCGACCCCATGGACTGTAGTCTGCCAGGTTCCTTTGTCCAAAGGATTCTCCAGACAAGAATACTGGAGCGGGTAGCCATTTCCTACTCCGGGGCATCTTCCCAACCCAGGGATCGAACCTGGGTCTCCTGCATTGCAGGCAGATTTTTTACCATCTGAACCACCAGGGAAGCCCTAAAACAAAACCAGAACCACCTGCCAATCACACAGTATTTAAATGGATAGAGCTTGCTACTACTTTAGAACAGCCTCCTAGTAATCCCCAGTGGCAGAGGCTTTCCTGAAACAAACCCCTTTCCACATAGAATGGTGATTTATGATGCATCATATTTGCAGCAAGATCCTGGCTAGTTGGAGAATAAGAATTAGTTTCTAAACCCATTGTTTCATTTCATTAATATATTTGTTGTATAAATGTAACATGTTCTTAATTAATTTCCTGATTTCAAAATAACATACATGGACAAGTATATTTTCTCCAGGTATCCAATTTATATTTGGTTCTTTCAACCATATTCCTTAGGTTTTGTTGCTTTTGATACAATTTGTTTGCTCTTTCAAGTCTAATGAACTATCAGAACTCATGCATTCGGCTTATCTGAGTTTTTTGAATACAGGAAGCATTTTTTTAAATCTATTTCTTTAAAAATATATAGTATATCTCATTCACCTGCAGTTTCACTTCATTTCCTGAAATCTATGTCGAGATCCTTCACATATATAAGTCACCTGTGTCTGTATCTTGTTCCACTTCTTGCTAGTTAGTGTAGATTGCCTGATCCCAAACCAAATACTATTCTAAGTATTTTTTCAAGCTTATCAATTAAGTCTGAGCTTATCAATTAACCAGGAAGTGTTTAAACTCTAATATTTATATTCTAATTAAAGTACTGCAAAATTCACCTTCATAAAAATTAGCAGTATCCAAGTTATAGGCAGGTGGTGCCCAATCAAGTCTCAGAATTGCAAGTAAGGCCAATCCATCCTTTCTCTAAGTGGTTCATTCAGATCACTGCATCATTACTGGAGTTTGTGCTACAGAACTTTTTTACAGACGGAAGACCAAGACAAAGGAAAGACATTCCAAGAAATAGATCCAGTACAATCCAAGATGGAAAAAGTAAATGATGACTGACGTGGGGAGCAGGAAATAATCTGAAAAGAAGAAGGCAGGGTTTGAAGGGACGTTGACCCAAGAGAAGCCTGGGAATGGAGCTATGGGCCAGCGTTGCATGGACTTGAATTCCACAGTGCACCTGAATATTCTTTCAATGCCAATGAAGGCCTACTGAAATCTCGTGGGGATTATAATATGATAAGGTTGATAATGTGAGTTTTTGATTGTGATGAGGAAGGCTGGACTAAGGAAGGGGACCCAAGGAGAGGACGATGAAGTAGAAAGTGCTGAATTACCAGGGATTCTGCTGGAGCACATGCCATGTGTTTCCTTCCTATTTTTCCTTAAGGATTTTCCTCATTTTTGTTCAGTACAGTTATTTTCAATTCTTCACACTGGAGCTAATTTTTTTTTTACCATCAAACCACAATTTCAGCTTCTGTTTCTATGACATCACCTGCACATCCCAAGCCCCAACTCTCTGTGACCCTTCTGCATTTGCTCTTCTGCCTCGGGAACAAGTGCTGGTGAGGTGTTCCCAAGGAAGCACCTCAAGCTTCCCCCTCTCCACGTGGTACCTTTTATGGCTTATCTGAGTCTCCTCTTGTGGACACTCAGCTATGAGGGCAGCTTCAATTTCAGCACCTCTGATCACTGCCCTTTTGGAAATCCTTCTTCCTGATTTGACTCTGATAGAATTAAACCTGCTTCTCAGCTGAAGATGGCTTTTGTACTGCTTTGGCTGTTTCCCGTTGCTCGGGGTTACATGAAAGGCACCTGACTCTGGTTTTCATCCACTATTTGAAAGTAGAGGAGTTGTATTTGAGGCTGGCCTCACGCACATCCGCCTGGGACCTCCTGGGTCTCCGGGACTTCCCTCCACCTGGTTCGTCTCTGCCTTCTGAGCCTCCACCCACTTCCTCACCTGTGCCCAAACCCCACTCGGAGGACTCCATTCCTCCAACTCGAGGCTGGGTCTCTGTCCAAATGAGACTCCACCGGAGAGAAAGGGAATTAAACTAAAGGCATGTTCTGTATAGCAAGACTGAGTTTCAAAGTCTATCCTGGGCAAAGACCTGAGAGAAAAGAAACAAATCTAAGTAAAACAGTGGAGGGTGAGGATGTGAGTACTGAATTCTGCCCAGAGCACACTCTGAAGTAGGGTTGCTGTGGGCAACAGTGCACTGCATGCTTTCATTAGGGACAGAAAGACCACAGTTACGTAACTTGCAAATGTCATTAGGTTTCTTTGCTGTATATGTGACCTCATGCACTTTCTGAGACCCATAAAATTGTGTATGCTCTCATGGAACTCATTACCACCAACTTCCAAAGACTGCTAACTAGTTTATTAGCAGCACACAGTTCTTTAGTAATAAACATTAGCCTTGATTGGAAAATATAAAAATAATAATAAGCCTTAAAAATCCATTTGCTTTGCTGAGATCTTTGAAGTTTTGTAGAAGAGTTTGATATTTCACTGGAGAAAAAGTCACTATAATTCAACATATTTTCCTGGGGGTGGGGGTGGTGGGGAAACCTGAGTAAGAATCAGGATAGCCTAAATGGGCCAAAATGTCACCATTACAATAATATCTGAAGGGATGGAAAAAGAGTGAAAAGAAAATCTCATGTGCCTGACAACTCTACAGTAGAGAAAGAGAAAGAAATAATAATTACAAATACAAACATCAATGGTATTTCCCTACTAAATCACAAGTCTACATACCATAAATACACTTAGGGATTCAGAAATGAAGTCAGTTTATAAGACTTCTTCACTTTTAAAATGTTCTGAAGCAAGAACATCAAAGCTGCTTAAAAGCCAAGAGGAGCAGACTGTCTCAGTCAGACCTGTGAGATCTAAGCTTTACATTGTTCAAGATCACTGTAAGACAAGTCCCAGTTCTTTGAGGTGGTAGGAGCACCAGTCCATATGAGTGGCGAGATGGCATTTGCGGGTAGGGGCTGGCATGGCTCAAGGAGGCTTACCGAAGACACAGGGCCATTTTTCTTTCAAAAGTGCAATCAGCAAAGAAGACTGAGAAGAGGGTGTGCTCTGCTCAACACAAGAGTCATCTAAGAGACATCAAAGCTTCTTGTTCGTATTTTTTTTCCCTTTTCCTTGATAAAAAGAAACTTTTGAGGATGCCTTAATGTGTAATAAGTAGCTAATACCACATTTTTACATTTCTGCAGAAAGGAAAAACATTTTCTGTATGCTACTAAGTTGTGTAGACTCTCTGGTTAGTAGATATAGAATCAAATGCTAATCCAAGAAAATTATTAAGCTCATTTTTCAAAAAGGTGAGGGAATACAGGAGAGTAAATTCTCATGTGGCGCCTCAGCTGGGGCTTGAAAGTGGCATTCGTATAAAACACGGAAACCGGTGCTGCTTTATTGTCAGCATTATCACTGCTACTACTCCCATCACCATCCGCACCACCAGACGCACAGGCTGGGATCAGAAAAGGCAGAGGAACCAGAGATTAAATTGTCAATATTTGTTGGACCTTGGAGAAAGCAAAGAAATTCCAGAAAGTCATCTACTTCTGCTTCATTGTCTACACTAAACCTTTTGCTTGTGTGGATCACAACAAACTGTGGAAAATTCTTAACGAGATCGGAGCACCAGATCTTGTATGAAAGTCAAGAAGCAACAGTTAGAACCAGACATGGAACAATGGACTGGTTCAAAATTGGAAAGGGAGTATGTCAAGGCTGTATACTGTCATCCTCTTATTTAGCTTACATGCAGAGTACATTACGCAAAATGCTGAGCTGGATGACTCACAAGCTGGAATCAAGATTGCCAGGAAACATATCAACATCCTCAGATTTGCACATGATGCCACTCAAATGGCAAAACGTAAAGAGGAACTAAAGAGTCTCTTGAAGAGGGTGAAAGAGGAGAGTGAAAAAGCTGGATTAAAACTCAACATTTAAGAAACAAAGATTTTGACATCTGGCCCCATAATTTGTGGCAAATAGAAGGGGGAAAGTGTATATAGTAACAGATTTTATTTTCTTGTGCTCCAAATTCACTGCAGGTGGTGACTGCAGCCATGAAATTAAAATACTCTTTCTCCTTGGAAGAAAAGCTATGCCAAACTCAGATAAGCTTATTAAAAAGCAGAGATATCACTTTGCTGGCAAAGGTCCATATAGTCAAAGCTATGTATGGATAGTCATGTATGGATATGAGAGTTGGGCCTTAAAGAAGGCTAAACATTGAGAATCGATGCTTTCTAATCATGGTGCTAGAAAAGACTCCAGAGAGTCCCTTGGATAGCAAGGAGATCAAATCAGTAAATCATAAAGGAAATCAACCCTGAATATTCATTGGAAGAACTGATGCTGAAGCTAAAGCTCCAATATTTTGGTCACCTGATATGAAGAGCCAACTCAATGGAAAAGACCCTGATACTGGAAAAGATTGAAGCCAAGAGAAGTGGGCAGCAGCAGATGAGATGGTTAGGTAACATCACTGACTCAATGCACACAAGTTGAGCAAATTCCCAGAGACGTGAAGCACAGGGAAGCCTGGTGTGTTGCAGCCCGTGGAGTCACAGTGAGTTGTGCAGGACTTAGTGACTGAACAGGGGGTGGGTCTGACCATCTGCATCCACTCCTGATGTCTTGGCCCAGTGACCAAATCTCTGTAAGCCTTGGCTTGCTTACATGTCAGATGCCAGTTATATCTGTACCTTCCACAAATGGTGGTTATGAACATGGATTAGTGAATGGTGCACTGGGTGTCTGGTTAAGTGCAAATATTTGCTAAGTGCTGACTACTCTCATTATCACCAACTTTCCTGCATAGAAGTGTCCCTCAACAGTACTTGGAGGCAGAGAATGTCACTTCTACCCTCTTGGAGACAACTAAACCATTTTGCCATTTCACTTCTTACATGTCACTTTAAAAACAATTACAGAATGGAAGTAGGAAGATGTGACTTTATTCTCACACACACATCATTATTATATCATACACACAAAGAGCATCTCTTCCACCATTGTACTGTAACTTACTTTCACTCCAGGTAATGCATTTTCTCCCCTTCACAAATTACTGCCTTACTGTGGGGAAGGGGCTTGTGTAACTCAACAAAGCTGTGAGCTGTGCCATGTAGGGCCAGCCAAGACGGATGGGTCATAGTGGACAGTCCGACAAAATGTGATTCACTGGAGGAGCAAATGGCAAACCAGCCATTATACTTGTCATGAGAGTCACATGAACTGTATAAAAAGACAAAAATATATGAAACCAAAAGATGAGTCCCCCATCTTGGAAGGTGCCCACTATGCTACTGGAGAAGAGTGGGGAAAAAAACTCCAGAAAGAATGAAGAGACAAAGCCGAAATGAAAACAATGCGCAGTTGTGAATGTGGTCTGGTGCTGAAAGTGAAGTCTGATGCTATAAAGAACAATATCGCATACGAACTTGGAATATTAGGTCCGTGAATCAAGGTAAATTGGAAGTGGTCAGACAGGAGATGTTAAGAGTGAACATCGACATTTTAGGAATCAGTGAGCTAAAATGAACTGTAATGGGAGAATTTAATTCAGAAGACCATTAGTCTACTGCTGTGGGCAAGAATCCCATAGAAGAAACAGAGTAGGCCTTATAATCAACAGAAGAGTCTGAAACACAGTACTTGGGTCCAACCTCAGAAATGAAAGAATGATCTTGGCATTTGTTCAAGGCAAGCCATTCAGCATCACAGCAATTCAACTCTAGGTCCCTACCATGAATTCTGAAGAAGCTGAAGTTGATCACTTCTATGTAGACCTAGAAGACATCCTAGAATTAACACCAAAAAGATGTTCTTTTCATCACTGGGCACAGGATTGCAAAAGTAGCAAGCCAAGAGATACCTGGGGTAACAGGCATGTTTGACCTTGAAGTACACAGTGAAGCAAGGCAATGGCTAACTGAATTCTGTCAAGAGAATCAATGGTCATAGCAAACACCCTTTTTCAACAAGAGACAGCTTTTACACATGGACATCACCAAATGGCCAGTGAAGTGAAGTTGCTCAGTCGTGTCCTACTCTTTGCAACCCCATGGACTGTAGCCGACCAGGCTCCTCCGTCTGTAGGATTTTCCAGGCAAGAGTACTGGAGTGAGTTGCCATTTCCTTCTCCAGGGGATCTTCCCAACCCAGGGATCGAGCCCAGGTCTCCCGCATTGTAGGCAGACACTTAACCATCTGAGCCACCAGGGGTGTACTGAAATGGCCAGTACTGAAATAAAATTGATTGCATTCTTTTTTTTTTTTTTAGCTGAAGATGGAGAAGCTATATACAGTCAGCAAAAAAGACCTGGAGCTGAGTGTGGCTCAGATCATCAGCCTGTCTTGAAAAAATTCAGACTTAAACTAAGGAAAGCAGGGAAAATCACTAGGCCAGCCAGGTGTGACTTAAATCAAATTCCCTGTGAATATGCAGTGGAGGTGACAAATAGGTTTAAGGGGTTAGATCTAGTAAACAGTGTACCTGATGAACTATGGATGGAGGTCAGTAGTATTATACAGGAGGCAGTGAACAAAGCCATCCCCAAAGCAGCAAGAAGGATTAAGGGAAAGTTTCACCCATAGATGGGCACAACAAAGGACAGAAACAGCAGAGACCTAATGGAAGCACAAGAGATCAAGAAGAGATGGAAAGAATACACAGAAGAACTATCCAAAAGATCTTGATGAACCGCATAACTGCGATGGTGTGGTCAGTTACCCAGAGCCAGATATTCTGGAGTGTGAAGTCAAGTGGGCCTTAGGAAGCACTGATGTCAATAAAGTTAGTGGATGTGATCAAAACCAAAAGGATGATGCCAACAAAGTGTTGCATTCAATATGTCAGCAAATCTGGAAGATTTTGTAGTAGCTACAAGACTGGAAAAGGTCAGTCTTCACCCCAGTTCCCAAGAATGGCAGTACTATAGAGTATTCTAAACATCGGACAGTTGCACTCATCTCCCATGCTAGTAAGGATATGCTTAAAATCCTGCATGCTAGACTTTAGCATTAAGTGAACCAAGAACTCTCAGATGTCCAAGCTGGGTTTAGAAAAGGCAGAGGAATCAGAGATCAAATTGCCAACATTTGCTTGATTATAGAGAAAGCAAGAGAATTTCAGAAAAACATCTACCTCTGTTTCATTGACTATGCTAAAGACTTTGACTGTGTGTAACATAACAAACCGTGGAAAGCCCCTAAAGAGATGGAATACCAGATCATCTTTCCTGTCTCCTGAGAGACATGCATGCGGGTCAAGAAGCAACAGTTAGAATACTGTATGGAACTGATTGGTTCAAGATTGAGAAAGTACATTACATCTATCTGCTGTCACCCTGTATATTTACCCTATATGCTGAGCATGCCATGAAAAATGCTGGACTGGATGAATTACAAGCTGGAGTCAAGATAAGCTGGAGAAACATCAACAGTGTCAACTATGTGTATGATACCACTCAATTGGCAGAAAGCAAAGATGAACTAAAGAGCCTTGTGATGAAGGTGAAGGAGGACAGTGAAAGAGTCAGCTGAAAATTAATACCAAAAAAACACACAAAAAAACAACCAACCAAACAAACAAAAAACAAGATTATGACATTAGCCCATTTAGTTCATGACAAATGGAGAGAAGGTGGAATCAGTGACAGATTTCCTCTTCTTGGGCTCTAAAATCATTGCAGATGGTGACTGCAGTCATGAAATCAGAAGACGATTGCTTTTTGGCAAGAAAGCTATGACAAACCTAGATAGTGTGATGAAAAGCAGAAACATTACTCTGTCAACAAAGTCCATATGGTCAAGGTTATGGTCTTCCCAGTGATTACATACAGTTGCGAGAGCTAGACCATAAAGAAGACAGCACCAAAGAATTGATACCTTCTAACCATGGTGTTGGAGAAGACTCCTGAGAGTCCCTTGGATAGCAAGATGCTCAAACCAGTCAATCATAAGGTAAATCAACCCTGAATATTCATTGGAAGGACTGATGCTGAAGTCCCAGGATTTTGGTCACCTGATGTGAACAGTTGACTCATTGGAAAAGTCTCTGATGCTGGGAAAGATTAAGGGTAGGAGAAGAGGTCATCAGAGGAAGAGATGGCTCAATGGCATCACCAATGCAAAGGGCATGAACTTGGGCAAACTTCGAGAGATGGTAAAGGACAGCAAAGCCTGGTGTGCTGCAGTTCATGGGGTCACAGAGTTGGACATGACTGGGCAGCTGAACAACAACAACGCATTTTCTAAAAGGTTAATTTAGGTGCCAAAACAGGAACAGTGAGGAAAAAGTCATCAGTCCCATAGCAGGTCTATTTCTCCCACCTTTTTCCATCAGACATCTAGATGGAATATTACCTAAAGGGTATAGATGGGAAGAATAGGCATATTGTTTCATAAATTTTAGTTTTCTAAACAGTGAGCATATATCAGGGTTTTAAGCATCCCCAATACATTCAGAAATGACAAACCTATGACAAACCTAGATAGCATATTCAAAAGCAGAGACATTACCTTGCTGACTAAGGTCCGTCTAGTCAAGGCTATGGTTTTTCCTGTGGTCATGTATGGATGTGAGAGTTGGACTGTGAAGAAGGCTGAGCACCAAAGAATTGATGCTTTTGAACTGTGGTGTTGGAGAAGATTCTTGAGAGTCCCTTGGAGTACAAGGAGATCCAACCAGTCCATTCTGAAGTAGATCAACCCTGGGATTTCTTTGGAAGGAATGATGCTAAAGCTGAAACTTCAGTACTTTGGCCACCTCATGCAAAGAGCTGACTCACTGGAAAAGACTCTGATGCTGGGAGGGAGTGGGGTCAGGAGGAGAAGGGGACAACCAAGGATGAGATGGCTGGATGGCATCACGGACTCGATGAACGTGAGTCTGAGTGAACTCCAGGAGATGGTGATGAACAGGGAGGCCTGGTGTGCTGCGATTCATGGGGTCGCAAAAAGTCGGACACGACTGAGCGACTGGACTGAACTGAACTGAACTGAACTGAACTGAATACATTCAGAAAGGCAACCCACTCCAGTACTCTTGCCTGGAGAATCCCTTGGACAGAGGAGCCCGGTGGGCTATAGTCCATGGGGTCTCAGAGTTGTACACGACTGAATGGCTGACACACACACACACACACACACACCCCACTCAAAGTTGCTTTAGTGCCCAAGAGTTGCATATTAATCACTGATCAGTTCTAAGGTCTTCCCAGTGGCATCGGGGAAACCTCCAAGCCAAGTCATTATCCTTGGAACATTTATCACAAATTCTGGGAACAGGTCTGTGTTTACAGGCAAGGTCTCTGTTCTGGTCAGATGTCTTTTTAAAATGCAAAGGGAGTCAGTGTGTGTTCCTCTCCTGAAGTCACTTAAAATCTATTCCCTGTTTCTTGGAGGTACATCGAGTGTGAAGTCAACGCGCAATATTTCATCACTTGCATCTCTAAACTGCCCCATTAACAGGACACTGGGGATTACTGGGATTCTCTTTTATGGGGAAATGGTACCACTCTCCACAAACTTTACATCTGCCTCACTTGAAACTCTTGCTGCTGTTTTCATCCCCAGACTAACGTATCTAAAAGACCTGCCTACAGATTTTCAAGATGATCTCTTTGTATGTGTTGTTCACACACCTATTTTCTCAATGAGGGCATCAACCTGTATCGCCCATCTGAACAGAGAGTGTAGGTTGTAGAATGCTGATTATATAAAATTAATAGGTTTTGCCATTTGGTTCCATAAAACTTTTTGATCTGAAAACTTCTTCAAGATTCATGGTGCAAGACCATAAACAAATAAGTCATCCTTGGCATAACAAAGATAACAGATGATGTTCAGTGAAACAGTAGTTTCATGGCATAGCTATATTTTTCTGGATATTTTCCCTGTTGTTTTTAAGCTAAATTTCTATCCAGTTTACTTGTTCATGTTAATAATAATAACTAGAAACGCATGACCCCTCTTTTATATCTCATAAAAAATAGAAAATCAGAAGATACGAGCTTACGCATTTGTGTGTTCTCCCTAAAAAAAAAAAAAATTGTATGCCAAGATTAAAGGACTCATCTTTCCACTTAGAAATGAAGGAGGAAGGAGCATAAATATATTGATTTATGCATACTATACAATGTCCTTTATTTAACATTTAAAATAATGATCACAGAAAGATCATATTGCAGAGGACCAGTTAAAAATACTCACCCACATCAGTACTGCAATTATCAAGTTTTTAACTTTCAGAACTTCTGAGTGCTTATGTGTGTAAATGAGAAAATAATCTTATATTTTCAACCTCAGTCTATAAAGAAATCATATGCAAATATTTCTAGTTTAGAAATGCAAATTCAAGCAAAAATAATAAACATTTTGGTCTAACTTTGAAAAGCTTTTTCTAATAATAATATTCGACATGCTTTTATTCACTGCTGCTAAGAATAACTATGTACACACCCTGGAAAATACTTAAACCATGAAACCAAAGCACCCCAGATGCTAAAATAATCTGTCATTTTAAGGATCTACACTAATAAAATCAGATCTATTTTATTGAAGTATAGTCACTATACAATATCATTTAAGTTACAGGTGTTACAATGTAGTGATTCATAATTCTTAAAGCTTACACTCGATTTATAGTTATTATAAAAGATTATATCTATCATATATAGATATAATATCCATATCCATGTTGTCCATCATATCCATGTTGTCCAATACATCCTTGCAGCTTCATTTATACATCAATTTACATGTCTTCAAAAGTACAATAAAGTCCAAAATATGGCCAAGAAGCCACAGAGTATCCATTTTACAACATGGAATATGACAATACAGACATTGCTAAAAATGTTTCACATATGAACACTGAAGATACAAAGTCACAGTTTAATTTAAATATCATTTACATGGATACCTTCATCTATATCTGTGTTTATCTCCATGTGTAGATATCCATCTCCAAAATGTATACAATTGTATTCTCAGTAAACAGGTTTAGAAATCCATGTGATTGTGGGACAGATCAGAGGATGAATGTAATTACTTGGTAATTGAAAAAGTGTAGACCTCCCCTGGATATTTAAACTTTTCTCTCTTCTCGCCTTCCCTCCCTACCTGCATTTGAATGCCTTGGCAACACCCTTCTTTCCTCCCATCACAATGTTTTCATCAATTTTCAATCACCATCTCCATCACCAACTTAAATATGCTGTTTTAAAACAAGAATATATTCACTTCTCCCTTCTGCCAAATTTTCCATCTATATCCACATAATTCACTTGAATTATCAACATGGAACCACATGTTACTACTTGTTAAGACTTAACTTTTGTTTTTAAGTAAATCATATCTATTCATTCACTTCATTGCAAGTATATGCAGAACCAGCTCATTTGTAACCTGTGTTTATTTACACAGGAGTGACTTAATCCACGCAAAACATCGTCCTTAAAGTGCTGACATAATTCACCATACCTCGGCTTTCACTACCTAATTTTCACTATAATAATTGAAATCCTGCCTTTGTATAATCCTTGATTCTGTTATTTTTTTTATGTCTATGAATTTTCCCAAATGATATAATCTATTATTGATTTTCAGGATACATTTCATAATTTATGTGCCATTCTAATGCTTAATAGACTCTAAGCTTGGTAAGTGTTCACTGATATAAAATGATTAAAATTCAGTTTTATTTTCAGTGAACAGAGCTTAAAGATTCATGAGTATTAAAAAGACGATGATAATGTCTAATCATCTACAGCATGATTAATAGGCAATTCAAAATTAATAAGTAAGCTGATCTACACAATTATGAACCATATTAAATATGAAAACACACTGGTTTACAAAATGAAATTTAATGTGAGGCAATCATGGACACACACACAAAATCTAATTTTAAAAAATAAAGGCAGTATTTGGATAGTATTTAAATATGTAAGGAGGTGATATTAGACAACCTGTGGCTATTTTTAGAAAATGATTAAATTCATGAGTGAGAAATCAAAAGTGATTTATAAATTTAGCATGAAGGGAGTACCATTATATTAACTGAAGATTCTGAAACCAAGAGACCTACACTAAACCATGAGGCAGCACTGTGGCTTTATTACCATAACTTGCAACTGGACAAAGGGGCAAACTGTGATGATTATGTTACTGACTTTCTTTATCTTCATAAATTAGCCCTTAGGGTATTTATAGAATAAAAGATTTGAAATCGCATTCCCAATTCCAGCTTAATCAGAGTAGAGGAGAATGCCCTAGTGTAACTGTTCTGAAAGTGACAACATTCAGGCATCTGATGGCACATGTCCTGGTCTATATAAAGTTCTGTCACTATCTGAAATAAGACTGAGGCACTGACATCAGTATCTATGATAGCTATTGAAGCTGAGGTATGGACACACACCTTCCCATGGATATCTGTCTACTATTTTTATGCTTAAACATTTCCACTATAAAGTCTTTACAAAACAGTAACCGTACCAGTCAACTTCTGAGCACCTAAGTTTAAATGTGAAAAGGAGATTATCTGACATGATATATACACACAGACAGGTACACACACCCACAGAGACAATGCCACAAACACAGCAAGCACACTTTTAAATACTTCCCTACCACTGAATGTAAAAGGACATATCATACAGAAACACACGGGCTAGATAGATAAGAGCACAGAGATGTCGCATAGCTTTGCTTAAGTGGTAGTATGGAGTTCATCACTCAGGATAATTGGGGATAAGAAGCACAACTTTAGCTAGGCATTCTCTACTAAGACTCTTCTCCACAGAGGGTGTGTTGTCTCCAACACAGATATTAGCTAAGAGGTGAGGGCACAACTCTGCTGAGGACATGGTGACTCCTCCAAATATCTTAGTTCTGTTCAGATTATAATCTGGCAAATTTCAATATACATTTTAGAGTACTTTCCATTCACTGCACATTTCAATGCAGCATTTCTAAAATACTAATACTAATAATTCTAGTGGAAGATAGAGAGGTGGGCCAGTGGTAGCAGGCTGTGTATTTTAGATGATAAAAAGCCTCAGTATTTGCCAGCAGCAGCTTGCCATCAGTAAAAATGAATCTGAAGCAGATGCCAACCACGTCAACAGCTTGAGTCCTATACATTTTTTATTAGGCAAAGACACAAATCAGGAGAAAAGTACATAGGTACAGAGCACATCAAAAGAAGCCACTATTTCATTGCAACACATACATCAGATGAGCCCTTCCATTCTAGAATGTTCTCTGCATGCTAGAAAGCCGAGCACTAACTGGCATTAAAATGAAACTCCTTCTTCTGTAAGGCCTCCTTTGCCAAAGCTTAAACTTCAGTTATTTCTGTACTGTTTAGATGAACTTAGGAGAGGCTGACCTTAAATAATGTAATTGTCAAGGACTAGTTCAATGGACATGAACTTGGGCAAACTCCAGGGGTTAATGAGGGACAGGGAAACCTGGCGAGCTGCAGTCCATGGGGTCGTGACGAGTCAGAGAGGTGACTGGGCAACTGAACAGCAACAGTCAAGGATTATTTTCTCTCTTTGGATGTATATTTAGCTTTTTGATTATCATTTTTGATACTATCATACCTTTTCCACGATTTAACATATAATAACAAGTCTTTTGAGGTGGTGGGTATATTGACATGTTCTACAAAATTTATCATCTAGTAAATCATTAATGGATGTGGTTTCCTAGAATCTGCAAAATGAAGTCAAGCTTTGATGTAGAAATATAAGAATAGAAACCTGAGCTCCTGCATTCCTCATTTAGCAACATTTCATTACACCTCTGTGTCTTAGTGGAAAAACAAATACACAGCAGATTTTTCACAGTTGTTAAGCTTGTGCATAAACACAGCTTAAACCTCAGACTGGGACTAGTCTGAAAAAGAGGATTCTCTTTGAAAGTAGATATAAGTTATCAATAACTTTGTAGATAAATAGACTTTGGGCAAAAAAGTTCACAAATAGCCAAAACTGTCTAAACCAGCACCATCCACAGCAATAGAATGGGAACCACTCATGTAATTATAATTTTCTAGTGGTGGCGGTTTAGTTACTAAGTTGCGTCTGACTCCTTGTGACCCCATAGACTATAGCCCACCAGGCTCCTCTGTCTATGGGATTTTCCAGGCAAGAATATTGGAGTGGGTTGCCGTTTCCTTCTCCGGGGATCTTTCCCATCCAGGGATTGAACTTGGGTCTTCTTCATTTCAGACAGCTTCTTTACCAACTGAGCCACCAGGAATGCCCAATTTTCTATTAGCCACACACACCCACACCCCCAAAACTGATAAGGAACAGGTAAAATTAATACTAATAACATGCATTTAATACACTATGCACAGAACATTATCATTTCAAATTATAATCATATGAAAAATATTAAGCGGTGTCTTTGTTTTCACTTTTTGTATTAAATAACACTTATATAACATTTAAATTTTGCCTGGACATACATACTTTTTGGTACTTAGATTTCATAAAATTTACAATTGAAAAAGTAGGCATGCATACCCAATATTTTTCCAAACACACTTAAAATTTAAAATAATAGAATACAAGCATTGGTTTAAAAAAACAAAACAGGATTGAAATGGGATTAAATTAAAATGTCAGTCCTACTGGCTCTATGTGGCCCTACATCCAAGAAGTGTCCACTCGGAATGTTTTCAGGTAAATGTGAATGAAATGGGCCTCAGAAAAGAAATCAAGGAAGACTTGAGTCCCCAGAATGAGCTTTGGGACTTAACAACAGTCTCCCCATAACAGTATGGAAACTAAAGGGAAGAGGCGGAGAACTGCTGGTACTGAGAGAAGAAAGCAGCTGAAGATCCGAGACTCAAACTACAGTGGAGAAGGTCTGACAGGCAGTGGTTTTGACCAAAGAAAAATGGAAAGAAACACCTTAACTTCTCATGTCAGAAGTTATGTAACTGAAGGTTCAATAGCAAGATGAATTTGAGAATAGTAAGCTCCATTAATAGGAAACTTCCCTGGTGGCTCAGATGGTAAATAATCTGCCTGCAATACAGGAGACCCAAGTTCGATCCCTGGGTTGGGAAGATCCCCTGGAGAAGGGATGGCTACCCACTCCAGTACTGTTGCCTGGAGAATTCCATGGACAGAGGAGCCTGGTGGGCTACAGTCTCTAGAGTTTCAAAGAGTCAGACATGACTGAGTGACTAACACAGAACATCTTTCAGTAAAAATATTTTTTACATGAAAGCTCAAATGAAGGGCTTTAATGTGAAAAATACTTTAGAGAAAAAACATAAACTTTACATAATAAAATCTTCAACAAATGTATTTGTCTATTGTTTTCTTTTTAAACTAAACAAAAATTTAACAAGAAGCTTCAACTTATATTAATAATTTATCTATTTGTTCTCAGCATTTCTTACTGGCCATATAATTTCGTTTAAGAACATCTATACATAACATATGTAGCCTATGTACCTATATAAGTAATGACTATGATTTAGCTTCAAATGTGAATAACATTAATGTCCCTATTTTGTCTTCCAAACACATCAAAAATGAAGCAATCATCTTACCAAAATTTAATCTTATTAAAATTGTAAATGCTATTTGGCTACCGCTGCCTCCTAAACACCCATAACATGCATTAAAAAATTGCAGTGCAGGTGACAAAGATAAGGATTATAAAGGCTAAGTGACCTATCGATGACCAGTGGTCAGTAAATGTGGAACTTGGACCCTGACCCATGCCTGTGGACTACAAAGCTCATCCACGAGAGGGTGGTGAGTTTATGTTTTCTTAACATGTAATAACTCTTCACTATAAATATTTTTTTTCATTCAGGTTGGAGTAGCCTAGGAGAAATATTCTTCTAGCAATGTAAGAGCATTTTAAATGTTTTAAACACTGTCAAATATTGCTCTGCTGCTGCTGCTAAGTCGCTTCAGTTGTGTCTGACTGTGCAACCCCATAGACGGCAGCCCACCAGGCTCCCCATCCCTGGGATTGTCCAGGCAAGAACACTGGAGTGGGTTGCCATTTCCTTCTCCAATGCATGAAGGTGAAAAGAGAAAGTGAAGTTGCTCAGTCGTGTCTGACTCTTCGCGACCCCATGGACTGCAGCCCACCAGGCTCCTCTGCCCATGGGATTTTCCAGGCAAGAGTACTGGAGTGGGGTGCCATTGCCTTCTCCGCAAATATTGTTCAATACTATTTAAAATAGATTAAGGCTTGTTGTGGAAATTTTGTGATTTACTTCCAAATTACAAATAAGGTTAATTCTTAGAAGTGTTTAGAAATGTAAATACCATATATTTGAACTTGTTGTTTTATAGATAGAATTCGAGGCTTAGGGATACTTGCTCAGGATCGAGAGCCAGGGTCAGAACACAGGTCTTCTGACAGCTGAGGCATGGCTCTGTCTTGGACTGGTGGGCACACTGATGCCAAAAGAATGTCCTCTTTTCTAGCAAGTTTCTGATGTTAGAGGATAAAACTGCAGTTTTTGCTGTTTTATTGAGTGTGTCACAGAAAATTTCACTATCTTGAGCTTGTTCAGTGAAGAAACTAGCGCATTTTCTTCCTATGTAGCATTATAAGAATTATACAAAATGGGTTGATCTTAAAAGGACTGTCATCAGGGGGAGAGATGAGTCGGCCCTCAGCGGTCATTCATCTTTCACTTCCACTCAGATACCAGGTAAGGGTTGAACCTGACAGCATCATAACAACTCATTTATGATCTGTGTAAAGAAAGCACTTTTAATTACTCGTGGAGATAATTTGTTTAAATGGCAATATTTTGAGAGCTTTCTGCAGTAATTACACTTCATAATGGAATCAGGTATGTATCGACTTCAGTGAAACATCACTCACAGCCTGACAAGCATTTTCCTTTCTGAAGATCATAATTAGATTTTACATTAGTGTTTGAACTTCCTGCAGTTCAGTGCTTGTTGTTTAAACATTATAATTTCAAATATGGACCTGCAGTTCTCAGACTCAACTATCCATATGGTTTCTCCTGAGATAGGATCATTTTCTTAGACTACCCTCTGACTATATTTCCATTTTCAAAATGCTTGATAGTTAGAAACGGAATAATTTTAATGGAAATACCTGCTTTTATCAGACTTTTAAAAAAATGCTACCAGTAACTATGGTTGGAAATGCTAAGTTGTTGGTTTAGTGCACATAGTTTTTTAAAAACATTATACTTAAATTCTTCCCCAAAATGAATTTTTTTCCCTAAATTTAGATTTAAGATATCCACTCTCCTTTGGCAAAGAGTTCAGATGGAGAATTTCAATGCAAATTCCCCACTTCTGTTCTGCACGTTATTTTGTTGATTTCTTTGCAGCTTGAGTTCTTTATTTTCATCATGTGCAAATGCAAACCTCTTGGCCATCTGAATGGGGCAGGTATATCATACACTGAATTAATTATAAGAACAGGTTGTTGAGTACAAGATTTCCAAATGCAAACTGTCTCTTAACATTTTTTCCTCCCAGTTTGTATAAATCTATTTTTCTGATTTTCTGCACAAGAAGAATACCTAAAGAACAATCATTGCATAGAATGATATGCAACCTATTGAAAACCTTCAACAAATAAATTACAAAACAGAGGCACAGGAAGGCAAGCAATGTTCCCAAAGATTTGCAGCAAGTGAATGATCAACCTGTAAAGGCGCATCTCAGTTTCTGTGCATTCATTTTAGGTTTTGGAGAAGCACATTTTTTCACTGACCAAGGTATGTTTGATCAGATTAAAATTCCAGACAAGAACAATGATAACAAAAAAGGAGAATAAAAAGAGAGAATCTGCTTCTCTTCACCTATTAAATTCTGCTCTCCCTCAGACACAAGGCTCACATCTGGATATGCTGACTTCCACATATTCTCAATGTATCTATCTATCTATATTTTCAATATTTGTAACCCAGAACTCTCCCATTTCTCAGTGCACTATTATTAAGGAAATGTTATCTTCAGTGAGATAGATGGGATGGTCAGCAGACAGACCTCCAAGCAGTGTGACCCAGTTGTCACTCCATCATTTCACATGTTATTTTTCTACACTGTGTCCATCCATAGCAACAGAGGTTCTTGTTAAATACACTTACACTCTGTATGCTAAGCCCAACATTTATTGTGCAGCCTTAATGAAACATCTGGCATTCTCATGTGAAGTGGTAAAACTTGAAAAGCGGTTCTCTGAGTGTGGACTTTACACTTAGAGCAGGAACAGAAGATCAAAATTATTCTCATAACATGAAAGCCTTCTTATTTTTTTCCACTGTGTTGACATTGACTGTGATGCTGTCAAACCAACTGTGAATAAAGCTGCTGGTGCCTCTGCACAAATTAAGATGGTAGAAGCAAAGTGTAGAGATAATGAGTTATTGGATTCTTCAACACTGTCTCTCCATTATTGTTGACTTGGGCACGCATCTTAGTCTTTGGTGTCACTACACACGAAATACCTGTAGCTCTTCAGCTACCCTGAGCAAAGAATGCGAGTTGTTTCAAGGAAAAACCTTGTATGGCTGTTTGAACGTTAAGCTTTGCCAAGAAATACTTTTTATTTGAAACAAGAACTATGGTGATAGTTATTTGGAGTTGGGTATTTTGCACACATTTTCTTGAAGGTTCCTCTAATCCTTTAAGGAAAATGACTGGTGATATTTTTACAGGTTAGTGAGAAACACGTGAGCTTCTAAAGAGAAACCTAATGTTTTGTTATCACTGCATTACCTTGTTTGCTGTGGGAACTTGACAGCCTCCCAGGCCAACAACTTCTGATGGGTGAAGTGGAGTGGGCACTGGATGGGGTGTTGTGGTTGCTGACTTAATGATGTGAGACAAGGGAAGTGTGATTCTGTGAACCTTTTTTTGTTTTATATGACCAGTGCATGTTGTAGTCAAATTATGCATGGACCAAGTGAAGTGAAAGTTGCTCAGTCATGTCTGACTCTTTACAAGCCTATGGACTATACAGTCCATGGAATTCTCCAGGCCAGAATACTGGAGTGGGGTAGCTTTTCACTTCTCGAGGGGATCTTCCCAACCCAGGGATCGAACCCAGGTCTCCCACATTGCAGCTGAGCCACAAGGGAAGCCCCAAAGCATGGACCAAAGATCACTTCAAAGTGCAAGACAGGGGAACCTCCCTGAGGGTCCAGGGGCTAAGCCTCCAAATGCAGGTGGCCTGGGTTCAACCTCTGGGGCCAACAAACTAGATCCCATGTGCCACAACTAAGAGTTCTCATGCCACAACTAAAAATGATCCCAGCACATTTTTGTGCAACTAAGTGCATAATGTGCAAATAAGACCCAGCACAGCCAAATAAATAAATATTAAAAAGACGGTAACAACAAAGGACAAGACAGAGCAAAACAATCTGAAGTACCAGAGTGGGAAATGTTTGCTGATACCATTTTGAGATCACAGACAATGCAGGCACAGATATAGGAATCCAGGTTTATTTGCTAGAGCCAGCTATTGGAGATGTGTAAAATGGCTTCCCTGGTGGCTCAGATGGTAAAGAATCTGCCTGCAATGAGGCGGAGACCTGGGTTCAATCCCTGGGTAGGGAAGATCCCCTGGAATAGGAAACAGCAACCTACTCCGGTGCTGTTGCCTGAAGAATCCCATAGACAGTGGAGCCTGGCTGGCTATATAATCCATGGGGTCACAAAGAGTCGGACACAACTGAGCAGCTAAGCACAGCACATAACGGAAAATAATCTGAAAATATGAAAAAATAGATATATATGTATGTATAACTGGATCACTTTGTTGTTCATCTAAACCACAACATTTTAAATTAACTACAATGTGGCATGCATGCTGTCATGTCCAACCATTTGCGACCCCATGGACTGTAGCCTGCCAGGTTCCTCTGTCCATGGGATTCTCCAGGAAAGAATACTAAAGTGGGTTGCCATTTTCCACTCCATAAATTAACTATACTTCAATAAAATTTTATCTGTTTTAATTTCTGCCTGCATCACAAGGCACGTGGGATCTTAGTTCCTCAACCAGGGATGGAACTTGCACCCGCTGTAGTGGAGGCGCAGAGTCTTAAACACTGGGCCATGAGGGAAATCCCTACAATAAAATTTTAAATAACAACAACAACAGAAATGAGTATTGAATAGTCCTGAGGCAGGAATTTGGAGAATTTCTGCTCTAGGAGGATGTCTCTTTTATTCCGACATCTGCTCTCCAGCCACCATCTCTTGCCGCAAGCTACCTATTTTTACCTCCAGTGTACACAAAAAGTACAGAATAGAAACTAGATTAAAATACCCTTGCATGTCTCCAGGCTTCGTGGTTTCAGTTTCTGGATGGAGCACTTCTTTAGCTGTATGAACTCTTGGCATCACCAGCTCACAGTGCCTCAGTCCCTTCACATGTGAAATGGGATCCATTCCAGCCTTTCTGTGAGAGCCCATAGAGCACTGTTGAGGGCATGGCTAAAAATACCCAACTCCTACCAGTGAGATCATTGCTTTTCCTCATAAATATTTAGAACATGCAGAACTGTCTACTCCCAGTGGGTTTCACCCTCTTCCTATATATCAGCGGGTTAGCGTGTTAAGATTCACAGTGCTGGCCTCCAACCCAGTTCCAGGACACAGCACATCAACGGCAGCCTGCAATGATAATCCATTCTTATTTAAATAATCAAACTGCTCTCTGAAGTAATATGCATTCTTCCCCTTTATGCCTCACGTATAAGACCCATCAGAAACCTCAGTCTCAGACCTTTCCGGTGGGAAACAGATTTGCAGCTGCAGTTCTTGAACCAAATGTACTATCAGAACTACTCAAGAGTATCACTAATCATTCAGAGTTAAGGGTGATCTAGGAAAAAATGGGAAATAAGGTAGAAGTAGTGTTTAGGCACATCTGGGCATGGCCTGGGCTCTCTCTTGTAGGGTGAGGAGAGGACGTTGCTGATGCTGACTCTATGTCAAGCAACTGGAGAACCTGTTTTCACAAACACCTTCCTGAATGGAACAGCATAGATGCGGCATGTCTGCTCCTCTTGACTGGCAGTGGTGTAGGAAGAATTCTGCTTTCCAGACCCAGTCAAGCTATCAGGGACCTGGACTCCTGCCTGCCCCTCTAGGGTCTCCAGAAGTCGACGCAGCTTTGCCGAGGCGTGCCACCCCCGCGTCTCCACAGGGTGGCCATCAAGTTTCATGTAAGTGCAGCGTCCTTGGTGGTTTTAATCAGGAACATAATTGCCTGCAGTCTCTTCCAGCTCATAAGGCAACCCAACTGAACCCTTGGAAATCCCATCTGCACAGAGGATTCTATACGAATCTCCTCTTTCAACTGACTAAGCTGTATCTTCAGTCCTGTGATTTCACATGTATAACAGGTCACCTTTACCTCCAACCAAGAGCAGGTTTTGACCTAGCTGTGTCTGTCTTGGCTTGCAGAGGGAAACCACAGCTATGTCCCTTGAAAAACTAAGCTGAAAGGCTGCTGAACAAATAATTAAAAGTGGTTATATGAGTGTTGACAGCTTAATGAAATATATATACATGTTCTTAAGTCCTCTCTGGGTTCATTAACAAAAATCATCAGGGGCTTGTTCTTCTATTCTTTTTACCTTGATTCCACACTTTGTAATTGCCTGTTATAGGCTTAGTGTTTGTGTCCCTCACAAACTCCATATGATGAAATCCCCCTCCTGGCATGGAGGGGGGAGGTGGAAGGGTCTTCGGGAGGAGATTCAGGTCAGTGGAGATCAGGAGGATAGCCTCTCACGAATGGGACTGGTGTCCTGGGAAGGGGCCTGAGAGAGCCTGCAACCCCTCTCTGCTTCTGAGATGCTGCCTGCAACCTGGAAGAGGGTTCTAACCGACACTGTGTAGGCAGCAACTTAATCTCGAGGGTCCAGCCTCCAGAGCCATAAGCAGTGAATTTCCATGGCTTACAAGTCTATGAAGTCCTCCTTACAGCCATCCGAGTGAAGACAGTCCCTCTTGCCCAACCCCATGGCACCTGTGTGCCACGCATGCTCTTCTGGTTCATGGCCACTGCATGAGTGAGTCTGTCCTTGTGGTCCACGGTGCTCCTGACACTCCCTGGAAGGGCATTTCTCCTTGTTTAACTCAACACTGCAGATCTCTACTGTGTGATGGAGAAGCAGAGTGAATCTGATCCCTGTTTCTCTATGATGTTAGAAGTGACACAGGAAGGAAGATGTCCTTCCAAGACAACCTGGGCTTTCTCATCAGTGTACTCAGGTGGAGCTGGCTGGATGCCACCAGTTACACCTGCATCACCTGGAGAGCATCCCAGGGCCTCCCTAATAATAGAAATGAGGAACAGTGCTGACTTCACAAGACTGCCAGGAGAATTAAATGAGAGAATTCATGCAGGGCTTTCAGTACAGACCTTGACACGTGACTTCTGAGAAGTACTGTCTGCTTTCCCAACTCCTGTGTGTCTCTAAGTGTTTCCTAGAAAACCACAAGGCATGTTCTCATCAGCGGGGCTGATGACATGGGATCTCGCTTCTGTCCATCGAGGTGGATCAGCTTTATGAGGTCATATGACCAGAACCCTAGTCTCATGCTAGGTCTACCTCAATGGCTAAACTTCACTTGAAAAATGGGAAAACAGTGTAAAAGAATAAATGTATATGCACCATTTATTATATTAAATAATATATGCACCATACACAGAAAGCAAACATATGGCACCACCTTTCAAGCTCTCTGCTCACAAAAAAAAATGGCGACACTGAAGATATAAACAATGCATATAATGGATGAAAATAAAACCAATCAGATGTGGTAAAACATCAAAATAACTAAAACAAACAAAACTTAAAATGAATGGAGCAAATCTGTTCCAACTGCAAAGCAGGTTCTGGAGAAATCTACGCAACCAAATACCATTTTGTGGGAAACACGCTAGCTCTCCAGCTTCCAGAACACCGCTCTCACTCTCCAGGCTGGGCTGCAAGGGGCGCTCCCTCCGGAGGCCGCCTCACATCCGCCTGCCTGCCTCCCCCGCACCGTCCTGTGTGCCAGGACGACTGTGCGACGGTCCCAGAGCCTAACAGGTTCATGTCTCATCAACGTTAGACCCTTCTACATCCATCGGCATGCCGCCAGCAGGCTTCTCCTGCGCACACCCCGAGGCCGCCAGCTTTGGGGTCCCCGGTGAGTCTGGCCATCGTGGCGTTTGCAGGAGGGCGTGCGGCTTCCTGGGCGCCTCGGCTCCCCGGCGGGCTCTTTCCGCTCCGGCCCGCGGGAAGCCACTGGGCGCCACCGCTGGCGGTGTCCGGGGTGAGGGCCGGTCTCGGGAGGCCGTGCGCAGCAGAGGAGGAGAGCGCAGCCCCTGTCCGGCCGTGGCCTCCCGGACTTCGACAAGAGAAGAAGCCGCAGCCGGGTGTCCTCAGAGCCGAGGCTCTGCTGGAGGTGCGCAGGCTGGGACTGAGCGAGGACACGGGGCTCCCCGGAGACGGGGCGCCCGCCTGCCCCCGCGTGTCCCCCGGCTAACCTGGCGCCCCGCCGAGGCTCGCGCTCAGCGGTGTTCCATACAAACCGCATGGAAGCACAACTGCACCAAACAGTTGCTGTGAGGCTAGATGAGTCACGAGGAAGACTCTGGCCTTAACAACGACTCCATCTTATACTCAACCTATATCCTTAAGGCTCATGTTTCATGTGAGACACCCTCGTCACGGGCCATCACTGCGAGTGAGAAAGAAAACAGCATTGGTGGGCAGGAGGGGGCAAGGCTCCCAGGAAAAGGAGCAGCAGAGTACAGAGCGCGCGAGCGTGAGTGCCTGTGTGTGTGTGTGCGTGCGAGCACACTTGCAAAAATGCATGTGTATTTATGCCTGTGAGTGATACTTGTAAGAAGGAAAGCAAGATTTCCATTCTGAGGACCACAAATGCCGTGGGTCAGAGATGGACATGGCATCACTAACTGGTGAAGGGCAGGGAAGCCTGGCTTGCTGCAGTCCATAGGGTCACAAAGAGCTGGACAAGACTGAGCAGCTGAACAACAAGACATGGGCACGTGGGAATCACTACCCAGTGACGCACAGTCATCTGAATGTAGGGAAACAGATCTAACAATTCCCAGAATGGCCAGATTGGAATGGCCTTTCTAACTCAAGATTAGAGGTGGCACATTATACTAGATAGCATATTCAAAAGCAGAGACATTACTTTGCCAACAAAGGTCCATCTAGTCAAGGGTATGGTTTTTCCAGTGGTCATGTACGGATATGAAAGTTGGACTGTGAAGGAAGCTGAGTGCCACAGAATTGATGCTTTTGAACTGTGGTGCTGGAAAAGACTCTTGAGAGTCCCCTGGACTGCAAGGAGATCCAACCAGTCCATTCTAAAGGAGATCAGTTCTGGGTGTTCTTTGGAAGGACTGATGCTAAAGCTGAAACTCCAATACTTTGGCCGCTTCATGCAAAGAGCTGACTCATTGAAAAAGAGTCAGCTGGGAGGGATTGGGTGCAGGAGGAGAAGGGGACGACAGAGGATGAGATGGCTGGATGGCATCACCGACTCGATGGACATGAATTTGGGTGAACTCCGGGAGTTGGTGATGGACAGGGAGGCCTTGCCTGCTGCAGTTCATGGTGTCACAAAGAGTCAGACATGACTGAGCGACTGAATTGAACTGAACTGAACTCATTATACTGTAGGGAAAAAAAAATTAAAATATTTAAAGTAAAATAGATGTTTGAGGATTAGAGAAACCATCCTCCATATCACTTGAAAAAGGAGGACAAAATTATTTCTCTAGTTACAGAAAATACAGGAACAGAATTTAAGGAAGGTTGCTAACCATGTCTATCTCCCACACTTTGTACAGGTTGCCAAGAGCAGCTGGAGTAATGCTGAGGGACATTTTCTTTGGCAGAATCAGATTCAAATGTGACCCAGGTTTAAGTAGCAGCTTCAATTAAAAAAAAACAAAAACAATGAGCATATGATACAGATAATGCTCATCAACTTTGTCTATACAGCTACAGTTCTATTTAGATTTCTATTCTCTAAGTTCAATTTTACTTGTAGCAGAAAATTGTAGTTTGTAATTAAGAAAAGAAAATTTTAAAGCAAAGTAAAAACAAATACCCATCTGTCCCTATGACTCAGCCAGCATACTTCTGTCCTGTGTAATTCCAGTGGCTCACAATTTCAACAGAAACACTTCCAGTTCATTCTTCTCTAAAATTGAGAGGGATACATCCTCCCACAACTTACTCATTAAATATTTGTTATAATGTCAAAATAAGGGCCTATCTTCATCCTTACCCAAAATATTATGATCAGAATAATGGAGTGGCATTTATTTTGTATAATAGGAATGTCAGCTTCTAAATATTCTGCTATAGGAATGGGCATATCTTTTAATTGATATGGATTAGGATGACTTAAATTCTCTTTAAATTGTTCTAAAATGTTTTATTAGAATTTAGATAAAAAGAAGACAAATATAGCATTCTCAGGAACATATTCTAAGCGGTAGAGAAATGAATAATTATAGGGATAAATATATATTAAAAAGAAAATTTAAAAGCTGAAGATAATGAAAATTATTTTCCTTAATCAATATATTCTTAAGTATAAAATAAGAATACAAATCCATTCTTTTAACCATATATAATAAATCATCACAATGAAAGTAGATGTCCTAAATCATGGCAGACTTCGGATTAGCAGAGCTAAAGAATGCATTTTTACTTTTTTCCCACTAATTTCCACAGGTTTTATTTTGAACATGCATTTTTTTTACCCTCAAAGTACAGTATATTTTCAAATTAAAGCTAAAATACAGCATTTTATTTTTATGGACATTTTTTCATATGATGTACTCTTTTTTTTCTGAGATTTTAGCCTCAGTATGGAGAATATCTCTATGTAAAAGGTAAATAGTTTATCATTTATTGGATAGTAACACTCATAAACCAACCTAATTACATGAGTAGATAAAAATAAGACTAATTAGATTGACTATTTTAAAGTAATGCAACAAAACGGTAGTATCTAGTTCTTATATTACATATATGACATACATGGTTTATAAAATAATTTTGAAAGTACTCAACATTTTTTTTTCAAAATCTCTGTGAAGTTAAAAGGTTTATTTAAACTTGACTGTCAGTCTGGTGAATGATTATTTTATATGAACAGAAAAGACACTTGTTTGTGCAAAAGCAGGGCGGCAATCCAGTGTCCACAGCAAACTTCTTCCACCAAACAGCCTGTGAAAGCCAGCATTTTGTTCACGTTTCTTATATGAATCCATTGTTACCTGGTTAGTGTACAGGTTTAGGGACTTGGCAAGATTATTAAAACACCAGGGGCTATACATGGGAAAGAGAATATTTATTTCCTGGCCATCTCACCAATTTATTTTTCTTTAATGTACAAATTTAAGCCAGGTTGCAGCTTTTAGCAAAGACAGCCTTACTTATCGATAGGTAGTCTACCCAACTCCCACCACCCTACCTTTTGAAGAATTTTTCAATTGAGTGGAATTTGCAATAACCCACTGTGAGACAAGTACACATTTCTATATCTTCTAGAGGAAGATATTTGCTGGGAAAAAAAGTCTCTATTTTACTGACATTATAGTCTTAATGTCATGCCTTCAGGCATCTTCATTACTGTCCAAATTGAATTTTAAATGTTATATTCAGTAGTTTCAATGTGACATCTTATTACATAAAGACATGAACTGACCTAAGCAAAGCTGAATGCTAAGAAACATCAGGTCATCTAGTATAAAGATCTTTTATTATACTTAGAAAAGTGATGACATTGCTGAGATATACTGAAATAATTCTAAGATTGAAAAACCATAAAATAAAACACATGAAGTCTGGGTTCCTAAAGAAAATATAAAATGGTCATATGGGTTAATTCAAGGGATTCTTTTTCAGTTAAGAACTTTATTTTTAGGGCAGTTTGAAGTTCCTAATAACTTTGGTGGTGAGTCCAGAGATTTCTCATATACTGTACCCTCTTCTCAACAGCTGCCATGTTCCCCTCATCAGCATCCCCACCAGATGGCATTCAATGCCTCTGTGACAACTGATGGACCGACCCTGATCCATCATAATCTTCCAGAATGCACAGCTCGTGTTGAGAGTCACTCGGTGTTGGACTTTCTGTCGGTTTGGAAAACTGCATGTGTATGCGCATGCTCAGTCGTGTCCGACTCTTTGCAATACCACAGACCACAGTCCGCCAGACTCCTCTGTCCATGGAATTTTCCATGCAAGAATACTGGAGCGGGTTGCCATTGCCTTCTCCAGGGGATCTTCCCGACCCAGGGATCAAACCTGCATCTTTGTGTCTCCACTGGCAGGTGGATTCTTAACCACTGAGCCACCTGGGAAGCGCCAAATGGATAATGACATGCATCTGCCATCACAGCATTCGACAGCATAGTCTCCCTGCCCTCAGAATCCTCTGTGTGCCTCCTGTTCATTCATTTCTCCCCCCCGGAAGCCCTAGCAGCCCCTGATTCCTGTACAGTCTCCATAGCCTCACCCTTTCCAAAATGTTGACTACTTAGAACCATTTGGTAGGAAGCCTTTTTACACTGGCTTCCTACACTTGCATTGCAGGTTCCTCTGTGTCTTTTCATAGCTTCAGAGTCCATTTCTTTTTAGTGCTGGATAACATTCCACTGTCTGGATTCAACTCAGGTGATGTATCCATTCATCTTCGTTGGGTGTTTTGCTAAAGATAACGTATTACTTCTTCAGAGGGATGAGGAAAATTGCCCTGGGACCTGGGAAGCACTCCAGAGCTAGAAGGGGTAAACAGTCTACTTCCTTTAGGTCAAGGGAGGTATAAACCTGCCCACAGGAAAGGCCTGCTCACAGGAGGGAGCTGTGTCTGCACTAAAGTGGGTGCTCATCTGTAGGGAATGTGACCCTGCCCTTGGCCCCCTCCTTTTCTCAGTTCGGCAGTCAGAGAGCAAGGAAGCTCCCTGATTCTAGCCTTCAAGGCTGGGATCTCAGGGCTCAGAGAGATGCAAGGAAGGAGAGAACAAATTTGAAGCAGCAGATGAAAACTAGCCAGCTCAAAGGAAACACAGAGCTAAGATTACTCCTGTGAAATTACTAATGTCTTATTAATAAACCAAGTCTAAATATATTCATCCACTAAACTCCTGCATTATTTACCAAAGCCAGAACCAACTAGAGTTTAAAATAAATTAATTCTACAAAGTTGTGGAAATTATCATTTACATGTCTCAGTATTTTTTTTTTGACTACAGTTTCAAATAACAGGATCCATGACAGAATAACTTGTTACCCCTTTGCCATAGTTTCCAAATTAGAGATGATCAAAGAAGTGACAGAGAACTAAGTCATTCTGCAGTGTCGTGTTTTGATAAGATGCGTTATTTCTATATGCCACCAATATAGAAATTAAAACCACCTCATTTGATACTCAGGATTTTGTTCTATGATTTAAAGAAGTCTTTTATATACATTTAGGTACAGATTTTTACAACAGATCAGTCTTGTATGTATAGAACATAGACGATATAAGTAAAATAGACCAGTCTTCCTAAGCCATGTTTACAGTCGACATCCTAATCTTTCTTACCACATTTTGACTCAGTACTATTCTTGGTGATAGGAGAAGCTTTGGAGATTTGACATTTGATAAAGGGATGTTCTATTAGCGCCTCCTGGATTGCTTCCCATCCCCACTGCACTCTTTCTGCAAGTTCTGATACCAGTGTCTTTTTGCACTGAGCAGATAGTGTGGCGAGAATGTCCTGTGATAACAACCAGGATTCATATTTTGCATTAAGCTGCTGTAATCACTTTGCTGGCAGAACCACTAAGAGGCCACCCTTGTGTGGTCCTGCTACCAGGAAGGAAAACCAGGCAGTGACATCCACCTTTTGACCATCAGCTGGAAGAGGCCAGCTGTGATCAGCACCCTGACCTCAGAGATGCTAACACATGAGAGGAACTGGGTATCTTAGAACTGATGAAAGAGATTGTGTCCCTAATTAACTGTGTCCACAGAGAGGTTTGGGCACCCCTTATATCCTTTTGGGAAATAGTAATCTCATTGCTGCTGCTAAGTCACTTCAGTCTTGTCTGACTCTGTGCGACCCCATAGATGGCAGCCCACCAGGCTCCCCGGTCCCTGGGATTCTCCAGGCAAGAACACTGGAGTGGGTTGCCATTCCCTTCTCCAATGCATGAAAGTGAAAAGTGAAAGTGAAGTTGCTCAGTCATGTCTAACTCTTAGCGACCCCATAGACTGCAGCCCACCAGGCTCCTCTGTCCATGTGAGTTTCCAAGCAAGAGTACTGGAGTGGGGTGCCATTGCCTTTTCCATAATCTCATTGTTAGTTTTCAAAACAAACTCAACTTGAGAAAGACATCACTTCAAAGACTGCACAAGTCCCACCTCCTCCCAGCAAATGTGTATGGAGGATTCTCTGATAGGGAGTGATCTAAATCCAAGACAGGTACTGACTCAAAGATCACCTTGACCAACACCGAAGAGCTGTCATTCCCTCCATTCTGCTCATGAGACAAACACCTTATCCAAGTTCACCCAGTGAAGGAAAAAGCTGACATTGGAAACAGGCCTGATGGGCCTCTCAGAATGACCTATGAAAACATCCATTCATATTTGTTGGTATAATAAAATTCACAAATAGTTTTATTAAGACCACCAATTTAGCTCTGTTCTCACGCTAAGTAAGAAGCTGATATTTTTACTATGATCGCATGACTTTCTGAAATTCTTTATCTGGTAATAATCACTGATAAAAACCTCTAAAAATGTGCTTCCAGGAAATACATTGATTTACGGTGCTTAACTCTCACATAAATCATCACCTTTCTTGAAATAGTTCTAGGAGTGTTGTCTGTCCTTTCTCATGCCCCTCCTTTGCTGTTATGTGTGGAATAAAAACCCAGGTAACTGTGCGGTTCCCTCTTATCTTAAATAAACTGCCCAGGATCATCTTCCATCTCATTTGACCAATTCAGCTCATTTTAACTCAAGCTGGGCTCTCCTCTTTAGCTTGGTATCTATTTCAAGAAAAGCTGAGGGCAGTTCTCCCATCCCATATTCCCTCATCTGCTGTCCCAACCCAGCAAAATAAGCCCAGTCCTTTCCCCACCACTTGGTCACTGTCTCACTCTCTTCGGAAACAAAGTGGGCTCAGACTCACTGAGATGAACAGTTTCCTGAAATTATAAAAAGGAAACTTGTGACCAACAGAAAAGGGACCCCTAAATGGTTGTGCTCTGTTTTCTCATTTGCAAGGAGAGAAATCTTCACCAAAACTCACAAGTGAAACAGTGATGAAGAGGCTGTGCTCAGCCAGTCCCCAGGGTCAGCTCCATTGTATCTGCCTCCCTGGGGCCACAGCTCCTGACTGGTCCCAAGAAGGACCCTGTTTGGAGCCTTGATCATGGATGGGAGATGGAGGATTTACGCTCCGCATGTCTGGAGTTGCCACAGCAGGAAGAAGTCTGTTGTCCAAATGGTTATGGTTATGGTTACAGCTCAGGCATCTCATGCTATAAACTTGTGCATGGTTTTCTGAGCACCACTTTCTTGCTTCCTAAATATGATAATTAAAAATAAAGGGTCACTGCCAGTGTGAAAGAGCATGGAATTTGGATTTATGGCCACAGGTGAAATATTTAAATATTTTCAAGAATTCCTTTCTTCTTCTAAAGATATTTGTTTTTGCTGCTAAGCATCATTCACCATTGAAAGTACACAGGACAAGCACATTACTGTAAAGAAAAGGCAGCTAAATTAAATTTCTATTTATTATGTTTCATTTATTAAGCAAATATTCATCAATTAACTAACACGTGAAAGACTCCATGCCAGGTGCCATGAACCCAAGGAACAGACAGTGAATTCCTAACTCAACGGCACACACCCCAGTGGGTATTTTTACTATAAAAACTTCCAAACAAGAGCTTTATGCTGATGAAAAATGAATACAAAATATAGCTAAAGTATTCATGCAAAAATATTTTTGGAGGAACTTCTATGTTCCCAGATCTGTTCTAGACTTGCAGGATTTTTTTTTTTAAGCTCATCTCATGGAGCTTATAGTCTATATAAAGATGGAAATTGATAAATACTGAACATACAAGGCCCTGTAAGCCAGATGTGGTCATGAAAAGGGTGAGCAATAAAGCAATAAGAATTACTGGAGAAAAGTAGTTACACATTTAAATAGGGCGAGGAGCTTGGGTGATGCTTTAGGGCAATATGTGGAGAAGATCATCAAAGCTTCGCTTTTTATTCTGAGTGTGATAAAATGTAAAGATTTGTAAAACAATCATGAAAACATTTTTAAAATATAAGAATTATTAAATGAATAACTCAAAATTTACCAAGGATACATAAGGAAAAAGCCCTATAATTTAGGTATGGTATTAAGAGGGACATGATTTGAAAACTCCTTTGACCTAAATCTTAAAAGAAAAACAAATAAATAAATAAATAAACCAGCTAATCAATGTTCAACATCATTCATCTCTACTCGGCTGCTTCATCTGTATCATGCATTCAAAATTCTTCTCCTCCTCTTATTAAATCACTGTGCTCTTTACTGAATACAATTCAAATTTATCCCATACTGACTGGACGTTGTCAGCTTATCTACAAGCTACAAACAAGCTACAAGTGGGTCACACTGATGCCTTATTTGTCAGGGCAGGGTGACAGATTTGGCAGCAGAATTCTTGGCCTCCAAGATGACTCACCATTCAAACTAACACACAGTTTTGTTTTTTTTTTTCCAGAAAAAAATGCTACTTATTTTGATTTATGTAAATGTGTCCAGAACCTCACCACTATACATGTCAAATAAACTCAAAATCAGGAAAAACAGATATGGCAATTTTTTTAATAATATAAAATCAAAGAAGAGGAAATAGGGAGGTTCTGGTTCTACATGATGATACAGGAAAAGCCTGAACTCACAGCCTCCCAAGGACACACTGAACCACAGTTCCTCTAAAAATACATGGTAACTACTGGGACAACTCCTTCAAAGAAAGTGGTCAGCTGAGGAGGAAAAAAACAAACAAGGAAGCAAGTAAAACACTGAGCAGGTAGCCAAGGCTGAGACACAATCTCATCATAAACCAGAGCAGTGACCCATAGTCTGGAGAGAACTCAAAACCCAGAGTTTCTCCAGGAGCGAAAACTTGGAACACCTCATCAGGCAACCTAAGTTTTAAGACTGAAACTGAACCTCCAAAGGATGTAGCTCTAAAAACCAGTGGGGTTCATATGTCCACCCCCACAGGCTGCAGTGACCTGGGAAATGGCTCTTAAAGAGCTGGGATGTGTACCCACCACAGTCCAGTGCCAAGCAGCAGTTTGAGAATCATCCAGACCTGGTGTGGGAGAGGCTCACCTGCCTGGACCTCCAGGGCAGGCAGCAGTCCTGACCCAGTTTAGGGACCAATTGGAGGTTCTGTGGGGACAGAGATTTGTGAGCACCTTTTTTTTTTTAACTCTAGTGCTCATGAATGGAAAGAATTAATATTTTCAAAATGTCCATACTATCCAAGGCAACGTACAGATCCAATACTGTCTCTGGAAAAATCCCAATGGCATTGTTCACAGAAATAGAGCCAACAATTCTAAAATTTGTACAATCTCTCTCTCTCTCTCTCTCTCACACACACACACACACACACACACACACACACACACACACACACACTCTTGTTTCAAACTATAGTACAAAGCTATAGTAATCAAAAAGTATGGTATTGGCATAAACACTGACACATGGTCAATAGAACAGAACAGAGAGCCTAGCAATAAACTCATGCCCATGTGGTCACATCAGTCAAAGGAGCCAAGAATATATGATGAGGAAAGGACCATCTCTTCAGATAATGGTATTGGTGTGGGAAAGACTAGACAGCCACATACAAAAGAAAGAGATCTGACCAGTATCTTACAGCATATACAAATATCAACTCAAGATAGGCTGAAGACTTAAATATAAACCCAAAGCCATAAAAGTCTAAGAAGAAAGTTCCTTGACTTGTGTCTTTGTGATGATCTGAGGGATCTGACACAATAACCAAAGGCAATAAAAGCAAACATAAGCAAGTGGGACTACATCAGACTAAGAAGCTTCTGCACAGCAGAGGACACCATCTACAGAATGAAAAGGCAACTTACATAATGGAGAAAATATTTGCAAATCATATCAGAGGGAAATGGAATGGCAACCCACTCCAGTATTCTTCCCTGCAGAATCCCATGGACAGAGGAGACTGGCAAGCTATAGTCCACAGAGTCACAAAGGGCTGGACACGACTGAAGTGACTTAAGATAGTATTAACATATCAGATAAGGGGTTTCCTGGGTGGCTCAGTTGGTAAAGACTCTGGTTGCAATTCAGGAGGCCCAGGTTTGATCCTTGGTTGGGAAAGATACCCTGGAGAATAAAATGGCTACCCACTCCAGTATTCTTGCCTGGAAAGTCCCATCGAAAGAGGAACTTGGATGTTTAGAGTCTATGGGGTCACAAAGACACAACTCTTATCAGATAAGAAATTAATATTCAAAATATATAAAGACATCATAGAACTCAACAGCAAAAAATAAAATAAAATGAATTTGAATTAAAAATGGACAGAGAAACTGAATACATATTTTTCTAAAGAGGACATACAGATGGGCAACAGGACCATGAAAAGACACTCATCATCATCACTAATTATCAGGGAAATGCATATCAAAATCACAATGATGTATACTCCCACACATTTCCATTATCAAGAAGATAAGAAATAACACGTGTTGGTGCAGATGTGCACTGTTAGTGGGACAGCAAATTGGTGTTGGTGTTCTGGAAAACTATATTGAACGTCCTTAAATTAAAAGTAGAATTACCATGCATGCATGCTAAGTTGCTTCAGTCATGTCCAATTCTTTGCGAGCCCGTGGACTGGACTGTAGCCTGCCAGGCTCCTCTGTCCATGGGATTCTGTGGGCAAGAATACTGGAGCAGGTTGCTGTGCCCTCCTCCAGGAGATTTCCCAAACTCACCATGTCTCTTACATCTCCTGTGCTGGCAGACAGGTTTTTTACCATTAGTGCCACCTGGGATTTACCATATAATCCAACAATTCCACTTCTGGGCATTTATTCAAAGAAAATGAACACACAAACTCAAAAATATATGCACCTCATATTCCCACAGAACTGTTTACAACAGCCAAGATACGGAAACAACCTAAGTGTCTGGATCCACGGATGAATGGATTAAGAAAATGTGGTATAAGTACACAACGCAATATTACTCAGCCAGAACAAAAAGATGAAATAATGCCATTTGAAACAACATGGATGGACCTAGAGAGCACTATGCTAAATAAATTAAGTTAGAGAAAGACAAACACTGTACATTTTCACTTAAATGTAGAATGTGAAATGCAAAACAACAAGCTCCTAGATACAGAAGAAAAAGAAAAAAAAAGCTAGAGGATTGGGAGCTTGAAGAAGAGGTGAAAAGGGATCAAACAGTATAAGTGAAAGTGGAAATCACGAAGTAGTGATTGAGTCTTTGTGACACCATGAACTGTATAGTCCGTGGAATTCTCCAGGCCAGAATACTGAACTGGATAGCGTTTTTCTTCTCCAGGGTATCTTCTCAACCCAGGGACTGAACCCAGGTCTCCTGCATTGCAGGTGTATTCTTTACCAGCTGAGCCACAAGGGAAGTCCAAGAACACTGGAGTGGGTAACCTATCCCTTCTCCAGTGGATCTTCCCAACCCAGGAATTGAACTGGGGTCTCCTACATCACAGACAGATTCTTTACCAACTGAACTATCAGGGAAGCCCCCAAAAGTACAAACTCCCACTTGAAAAAATAAATAAGCAATGGAATGGAACATGCAACATGATGACTAATAATGTTTTACTGGATATTTGAAACCTGCTCAATTATATTTGAAATATTTGCATCACAAAAATAATTTTTTTAATTATCTGTGTTGATGTGTTTCAACTAAACTTGATGTGATAACTGTGCAGTACATACAAATATCAAATCATTAACAGGTATACCTGAAATTAATATATGTCAAGTATATATCAATAAAATATATAAATATGTTTGAATTCCACCCATCTCCTCTCCCAAAAGGAAGGACACATGAAAAATTATTCCACATTGAAAGTTTTTAAGTGATTTAGAGAGAAGTAAAGGACATATCACCCTGTTTATTTAACTTATATGCAGAGTACATCATGAGAAATGCTGGACTAGAAGAAACACAAGCTGGAATCAAGATTGCTGGGAGAAATATCAATAACCTCAGATATGCAGATGATACCACCCTTATGGCAGAAAGTGAAGAAGAACTAAAGAGCCTCTTGATGAAAGTGAAAGAGGAAAGCGAAAAAGTTGGTTTAAAGCTCAACATTAAGAAAACAAAGATCATGGCATCCGGTCCCATCACTTCATGGGAAATAGATGGAGAAACAGTGGAAACAGTGTCAGACTTTATTTTTGGGGGCTCCAAAATCACTGCAGATGGTGACTGCAGCCATGATATTAAAAGACGCTTAATCCTTGGAAGAAAAGTTATGACCAACCTAGACAGTATATTCAAAAGCAGAGACATTATTTTGCCGACTAAGGTCCATCTAGTCAAGGCTATGGCTTTTTCTGTGGTCATGCATGGATGTGAGAGTTGGACTGTGAAGAAGGCTGAGAGCCAAAGAATTGCTGCTTTTGAACTGTGGTGTTGGAGAAGACTCTTGAGAGTCCCTTGAACTGCAAGGAGATCTAACCGGTCCATTCTGAAGGAGATCAGCCCTGGGATTTCTTTGGAAGGAATGATGCTAAAGCTGAAACTCCAGTACTTTGGCCAACTAATGCGAAGAGTTGACTCATTGGAAAAGACTCTGATGCTGGGAAGGATTGGGGGCAGGAGGAGAAGGGGACGACACAGGATGAGATGGCTGGATGGCATCACTGACTCGATGAACGTGAGTCTTAGTGAACTCCGGGAGATGGTGATGGACAGGGAGGCCTGGCGTGCTGCAATTCATGGGGTTGCAAAGAGTTGAACACGACTGAGCGACTGAACTGAACTGAACTGAACTAAAGGACATGTTGCTTTTCTCTAGGACCAAAAACTTTCTCTGAAAATTAGTTAGTAAAGGAGTATTTTGGGCTCAAGGAAATGGCAACCCACTCAAGTATTCTTACCTGGAGAATCGCAGGGATGAGGGAGTCTGGTGGGCTGCCGTCTATGGGGTCACACAGAGCTGGACACGACTGAAGTGACTTAGCAGTAAATAAAAGGTGCTCAAGTATATTTTAAAAGTTTCCATTAATAGAAGCATCATCTCTTTCAGTACTACTCTTAGAAAATATAATGGAAAAAAGCAACAATACCATTTATAATATTTACATAACCATAGTCAAGTACTGGAGCAAATATTTTTTTAAAGGCAGCAAGAATAAGCATCTTATGAACGTATTGCAGATATCAAAAATCCTTTATTTATAACTAAAAAAACCCTCTCGGTTATATACTAAACAAGAAGTCATTTGTTGTGTTTCCTATGCTCACCCAATGCTGATTTTTCATCATTTGACATCCTTTCCACCCTGAATTTCCCCAGAGACGCTGTAAAAGGAAATTTCTTCCTCATCCTTGCCTGCAGCTACAGTGGCCACGCGGCCCTTCGCGTGGATGGTACTTCGGGAGGAGAGGCCAGCTGGAGTGGACTCGGGGTGGGGGGGTCACTTTTCTAGGGAGGGTGAAACCCCAGCGGGTGTCTCTCCCTCCCTCTGCCTCCTCCTTCCCAGACCCCAGAAGCTACGACTGGAAAGGTGTCCATGAGGGACTGAGAAGGGGCGAGGAGAGAGGAGCAGGAGACGCACAAGCCACCGCTGAAATGTGGGAACCTCCAGTGCCTAACATTAGAAATGCGATCCACACTTGTTTACGCAGGATAGGCGTTTCCTAATGAGTGCGAGCCGAACATAAACTAATTCACATTTGGGAGAATAATCTAGTTGGGGTGAAAAATCAGATTTAAAGTTGCTTTACTCTAATTACAAAGGGCCCTGCATGCCAAGTTAAGGAGCTTTTTAATCCTCTTTCTTAATGGGTATCATATCTACTGTAGAATGTAATAGATTATACAAGATATTGATTTTACACATTAAACTGATTTCTTAGACACATCCGATTTGATTATCACATTAAGCTTGTGAAACCAACAGAGGAATTATCATCCAAATTATATAGGAGATGAAATTAATTCCAAAATTGTGGACATGCTCTAGGTTACTCAGCCAGTAAGTGATCAAGTTGTAATTCAAACTTCAGTTTTACCCTTTTAATTTGAGGGGTTTTACAGGAATATAACTTTCACTTTCCATAACACTTCCTCCTCACATATAGAATCAGATTCCTCTGACTTATTTTATATCCAAATAATGCTGACAGCTAGGAAACTTCTCCAGTTTGAAGCTGATAAACCTCTCTACAGGGAGAATCAATCCAATGTTCCCCAATTTCTTTGAAACCAAAGACCAGTTTTGTGGAAGACAATCTTTCTGCAGACTGGGGGAAGTTGTGGAGTTGATTGGGGATGACTCACTTTATTTCCATTATCATTACATCAACTTCACCTTAGATCATCAGGTATTAGATCCCAGAGGATGGGGACCCCTGAATTAGACCATTGACATAATATACCAATGAATAAATATTACATTTAATGAGTATCTTCATTCACACCTTAGCTGTGATTATTATTCAGGAAATCACTTGAGTTTTTGTCTCCAAATTCCTATTCCCTCAATCCTTTAACAGAACAAAACAGAAAAGGGTGCTTAATCCTTCTAAAGTATCCATATTTCATAAGGAAATGAGGGGGACTACTCCTATTATCAAGTTTTAGTTTCCTAACTAATTATTGAATGATAATGCCAGCTGTCCTTTAGGATCCAAGGGATAGTTATGCTTCCCTGACTGAGGGTCATTTTCCAGCATAGGGGTGTGTTCATTTTAAAGGCTGCATACGCCACAGTAGGTGCTCTGGCGATAGTCCACAAATGTGTGCTAGAATCTATTTTTTAAAGTCGACTTTTTTTTAAACCCAAGAATAGGAAGTACTTTTATAAATGCACTCCCCAAAATGGAAGGGCACAACTCATCTAAAGCTTAGGGCTGAGCAAAACTGGCCATTTCCAATAGCTGGGAACTGAGTGGAGACAATCAGCCACAGCTGAGAATTTTGGCAGACACAGAGCAAGGCAGTGACAGAGGTGTGACCAGAGCTGGAGTCTAAAGACCCCTGCAGCGACCCTAGCGTGAGATTAGCATACTACTTCATCAGCTTAAGTGAAAGGCATAATTTATTAAACAGGAAGTAAGCTACACCACTGGGCAGACATAATCACTGCAAAGTTAATGTGCTTTTACAGGCAGCAGTTTCCTGAGGACAGCACAGTTTTGAAGAACACTTCAGAGAACCAGCCTTCTCACTATAAGGAAAGGAAAAGTACAGAAAAACCCAGGCAAGCTGGAAAAATTAACCTTTTAATACAGAATCCACTTAAGACTTCTATTTGAAGGGCACGTGAAGAGATGCAATGTCATCTGAAAACCATAGAGTATGTGTTTATGCAAAATGTGTCTCCTGCAAAGAAAGAACGATCTCTTTCATGTTTGGATTGTAAACCAGCTTTGAGAACGGATGAAGGTATTGACCTATATATATTCTGCATGATGAACTTGATACATGAAATTCAACAGTCTGAGGAATGGTGTGCAATGCCTTAGCTTCACCATCATGCCCTGTGTAAGGCCCTCCAGTCTTTCTCCAGTGCATACATTCTCAAATGTTATCAGAACACTTGTCATTTTATAGTCTTTTTTTTAAACTAAACTGTATTGCAGAATCATGTTCATATTGCTACATAGTCACAGATAGTCTGTTAATGGTTTCATAGTATATATTCAGTATTACAGAATATTAAGGACATAACATAATTGATCGTTTGACATCATAGAGACACTTAGATGTCTTAGGAATCCTCATAATTGTGAACAGTTACTTTTTATTTTTAAATATTTTTAATATTGAAGACACATTTAAGTATGCAATCTAAAAAATGTATTTAGTTTATTTCAGTGTCTAGGAGAAAGGTTAATTCAGTACATTTGAAAACATCTTGAAGTTCTCTAACATAAAATTCTTAAGTGCTCTCCAAAGACTGTATTCAATACACGACATCATGAGTAATATATAGCCATGTTGTTGTACCACTGACCTTCTTAATTTCAGACGCTAGATGATAGATATGAAAGGAAAAATGCCAGCTCTACTTTTTATTATCACCATTTGCATTGTCTTAACTTCTTTATAGTCTTAGTTCTTTAGCCTGAATTTTTTTTTTTTTAATGCTGAATTCAAAGAAATATTGAATAGGTCAGAAATATGTCCAATCTCATTGTAAAAGTCTGGTCTATGAGGAGTATTTTATCACTTTAACATTCCGAAGTCTTCAGTGTTTGTGAGAGATCTCATTTCTCTAAATATCAGTACCCAATGCTCTTTTTGGAATTTAATTATCATCTCTAAAAAATATAAATAAAACAAATAACCCAGCTCCCTATCCGCCCCCTTGTATCTTCACCATCCTCTTCCTTTCCTTACTGGTCAGACTTCAGATCTGTTCAGTCTCATTCATGCACTGGAGGGACCCAGATATTGACCGTGTGCAGTTGATAGCAACTTACATTTAATAGTCTCATCTTCCCAAACCTCTTCCTCATGTGAACAAAGCCCCAGACCACCTCGAGTGGATTTGCTGTAAGATTATCCCAACCAGCCTTCTTTCTTCCATGCTTCAGAGCCCCAGCCCATCCCTATGATCTTCAGATTAAGAACAACTCTGATATTCATTTTTCTCTCCTTTGCAAAATCTGCAGTGATGCTTCCATTTTTCAGCGTCGTTCGATTCCACCCCCAGCACCTCTCAGACCCACCCTTCTTCCGTCTGCCGCTGCCCTGGCCCCGTGCCCTGCCCTGTGCCAGCCGTGTGTTCCATGCCGTGATTGCCCCCACCACCTCTGCTGATGCCAACCTGAACCGCCTGTCTCTGTGAGGTGGCTTCCTCACCATTTCCTTGTAAGTTTTCACTTCTAGTGCTCATCCTCAGCATGTTCTCCTTTTCTTGTACATAACCCTGCTCCCATGTATTATTATCTACAGCTCAGTTACAGATCAACACACACTAGCCACAAAGGCTAATATAAGACCCCAACATACACTAATCTTTCAGAAGAGAAATAATGCAGATCTACACGGAGGCAGAGAGTTAGGAGACAGCACAGGGCAAAGTCTGGCCTTGATTGTTCTTCTATGACCATTCTCATGTGACTCCAAGCTGAGAGGCTATGATGAACATCTGAGTCCATGGATCACATCCTCGAAATGTGTTTGGATGAAACAAACACAGCTTACCTGCTCTACTGAGCAAACCATTCCAGAACAACATTTCTCCTGATGTCGTTTTGGACCCTAGGTAGACAATTGACTTATGAAATTTAAAAAAATGTGTATAATTTTGAGTCCCCAGAACTACAGGAAATAGGATAGAATACAGGTTAGGGAGGGGAGCCTGTAAACTAGCAGCTTGATGCTTTGATAACCAGTAGGACTGAAAACCTATATGGGCAGCTACGGAGTTCAGCCAGGGTGGATCAGCATCCAGGTGACTTGTCGAGTACACCACATACTGAGAGACTGTGACAAGATGATTTAGAGGCTTTGAAATTCAGGACAAAGCCCCACTGAGAAAGAGTAGAAGTTGAGTAGAAAGAGGGGACACAGACAGACAAGCGCAAAATGGTACCAGGGCAACGGACCTGCCTCTCAGACCATGCTTTAAACTTTGACCGTTACACTCGGGTAAGTGACAAAAGAGAAAGTGTGTGGCAAAATAAGGAGCTGCATATTATTTATAGAAAGGAATATAAGGGTATTTTATCTAACACAGTGTCGTTTCTCTGAGAGTCAGGAGGTGAAGTCATTTCAAACCATACATGCAGGGCACGGTGCATGCAGTGCGTGTTGTGTTTGTGTGTGGTTTTTGGTGTGCACGGTGTGGTGTGTATCTGCGGTGTATGCTTTACTACGTCTGCAGCTGTGTATCTGGGGGTAGTTTCTGGGATGTGCCTGCCTGTGTGCCATGTGTAATGCCCAATGATGTGAAGAAAGCTTGAAAAATGTTTTCTCCTCCAGTGGGGACCAACGTGAAAAATGGAAAAACGTGGGGTCAGTGCATCTGAAACCTTCCTTTCCATAGCGGAGATGACTTCCTCTTTGAAATATCTTACTCTCTCTTCTAGAAAATGCTCCTCAGAGTGAAGACGACAATTTTCTAGACAGGTTTCTGAAAGTTAAGAATTTTTTCTAAAAGAAATCTATAATAAGATTCAAAAAATGTCTGGAAGCTTTTGGTATGTGCATGTGTGTGTGTTAGGGTACCTTATTTGGAGATGACCCCTCCACCCCGGCAAAGCCAGGCAGAATCTGAGACCAGCTGTCTGAATGCCGTAACTGCGAAACAGCCGCAAAGTCACAAGGGACAAATAATTATTGAAACTGGTAGGTTTCCCTCATTTGTGAAGCAATGGTGTTTCACAGCTAATGGATCTGACGGTTGTGTTACAGCTGGGAATGCAACATGGCAACAGCCAACCAGAGAACATCACAGATTCATTTCTCCCTCTGTTTCTTTCCTGAAGAATACCATCCATGTTCCTATGTGTCCGTATAGGCTGTAACTCTCTGATGCAGTGTTAAAAGAAATCCTAAAAATAAGGCGGGGAAGAAAAAGCGTAACAGCAAATGATCATTCACTTGATGCCAGTCTTCACATATATGCTGTTTCACCTGCATTTGTTTATATAATGACTAGTACTTTCTTATATAGTTTAATCTATGCCCGGAATACTGTGCACCCATGGGCTAATTCAAAGCCTTTCCAGTTATCTGTGGGGTTTCGGTAAAGGTTCATTTCTTAGTGTCAGTTCAATATTCTGGTTAAGCGTAAGGCCTATAATTTTAATTAATGGACCAAAGTACTAATTATTCAGCTTCTTGAGACACAACAATTGCATTATTTATATAGCATGTTCTGTTGTTTTACCAAGTGGGACAGGATTCCCTTAGAATAACTTGTATATTGTTCCAAAGTTGTTTAGAAATGCTCTCAAATGACTTAGAAATACAGAAAGGAAGTAAGTCCAGGGTATGTGATGATAATGTGAAAATATGGGCAGATATAAGTATTAGTGAAAATAATCACTTTAATGTTGTATATAATACCTAAATCCAAATTTTCAGATGAGAAAAAATGAAAATAGTGACTAAATTTTCTGGTATCGAATTTCTACACTACAATGCAAAATCACATGTTCACACGCAGACATATTATGGATCACACGCTCAATATGGACAACCAAACTCTCAGTCACTGAGAAATTTTACAACAGTGCTCCTGTTTGAGAAGAGCTCTCTTGGGATAGTGTCCATCATCGATGTAACAGGGTTTCTAAGTTTACTATTTGGTAAAGTTTACCATTTGGTAAAGTTTGCTCTAGAAATTACAACATATGTGATAGTCAAGTAGCAGTGATAGTTCAATCAAGTAGCACAGTTGGTCAAGAATCTGCCTGCCAACGCAGGAAACACAAGAGATGTGGGTTTGATCCCCAGGTTAGGACGGGGCCCTGGAGAAGAAAATGGCAACCTACTCCAGTATTCTTGCCTGGAGAATTTCATGGACAGAAGAGCCTGGTGTGCTCCAGTGCATGGGGTCACAAAGTGTTGGACATGACTGGGCACACATGCATGCACGTCTGAGAGTTCAGCATGCTTCAGAAGCTTAACTCAAGGTGATGTAATTAACGAGGAAAAGGTGAAATTTCCAGTGGTCCTCTCTGCACCAGAGTCATCTTTCCAGCCTGACAAGCTATGGTTTTTGTGGGAGAATAAAACCAAATGGATACTTTCGCTGAGAAATTCAGCTTCTCTTGGATAGATAAAATGTTCATACATCAACGCCATGTAGAAAAAATATACTAGAGTGCATGTTCAAGTCCCAAACATTTTGACAGTTTCAAACGGCAGCAGTAATGAGACTCCACAGGAGAGTTTCTGAAGTGCGTCCTGAACAGTGGTAGGAAAGGGTCGGTACCAGTCCTGCCTCCCCCATCCCACCCCTGTCACCAGCTTAGAATGGTCAATACCATCCACATCCAGGCATGTACAGATGTGAGAACTGGACCATAAGGCAGGCTGAAACCCAAAGAACTGATGCTTTCAAAATGTGGTGCTGAAGAAGAGTCTTGAATGTCCCTTGGACAAGAAGGATATCAAGTCAGTCCATCCTAAAGGAAATCAACCTTGAGTATTCATTGAATGAAAGGCTGAAGCTGAAGCTCTAACACTTTGGCCACTTGATGTGAAGAGCTGACTCACTGGAAAAGACCCTGATGCTGTGAAAACTTGAGAGCAGGAGGAGAAGGGTATGACAGAGGAGGTGATGGTTGGATGGAATCACTGACTCAGTGAACATGGATTTGAGAAAGCTCCAGAAGACAGTGGAAGACACAGAAGCCTGGTGTGCTGTAGTCCACAGGGTCCCGGAGTCCGGCATTACTTACCAACTGAATAACAAGAACAGTTTTTCTAAGAAATGAGAACAGATTCTAACCCCCAATGTTCTACTCACTGCAGTCCATTTTATTAACAAGTGCTGTGAGATGCCATGTCAAAATGCCTTAGAGAACACTGCAGGTGCACATACACGTGTGACAGTCAGTCATTTTTCCTGTTCGTGCATCTGGATCACATACATATCTTCCAATGCTTTACCTTTATGAAAGAATCAATGTCTGACATAGAACAAAAGCTGCATGAAAAATGAACCGATAAATTAGAAAATTAGGTTTCTAGAAATCAGTTAACAAACATCCAGTATTTACCCAGAATTCTGCCAGATATTCTGAAATATATGATCTTGGTTTTCAGACATAAAAGCATTTTGTCATACAACATTAATGTTAACATAAATATGATTTTTTAAATAGCTAATGAAGCAATGCACAGCCATAATTTGACTGAGCTGTACACAATAACTGAATCAATGCGATTAATTGGTTCTAAGTTCAAAACATATTTTACACAGGGTAATCAATTCAACCTTTTTCATTCTTCTTGAGAATCCTTTCAACACTGAATTCTGCATTATATACTTTAATAGTCTTTGCGTCAATTTTTAAAAAAACACAGAAATATCATAATGGCAAAGATGTACTAGAATATGCAAAATACTATGACCTCTTAACTCATAAACACAGAATGAGAAATCTCATGATTATCCTTTGCTCATATTTTCTCTCCTTTGAAAATTCAAGCATTGTTGAAATTTGGAAATATCACAGTGAGAAATATATTAATCCTTGAGTAGAATAAAGTGGTTTTAAAAAGGCAAACACTCATTGCTGTTAACCTTTTTAATAACCACTTGAAACCTCAAGCAATCGAGATATTCCCACTAAACCACAGAGGGTGCTGAGACGCCAGGAGCGCGGGACCACAGACACAGGAACTATAACCTCCGGCATGATCTTTCAGGACAATTATTATTTTTCACTTTTGAGTCTGCTTTTGTTGTGATCTAGTAGATAGCTCCAGGAATGTTTTAGAGTAAATAAATGCTGTTCAAGTGTTTTCTTTTGTAAAAATTATACAGTCTGGGGTAATCAGACCTTCATTAAGTCTCTGCTTTACCAAGACTATTTCCTCATATGTGTGTATGTGAAAGAGAGAGATTACCACCATAATAGTCTTTTTTTTTTTTTAATTGAGTCAAAAGCGATACAGACAGTGATTTTTCCAGTTAACGTGTCACGGAGACTGCTGCCACTGCTTATTTTTACTATTGCACATGAAATCTTAGGAAAGAGGTGAATCTTTCTGAGGAAAAAAAAAAAATCTGGAATATGAATCTTGGGTACTGAATGAAAGTCTAACACACATCAAGTGAATCCTCACTTTTTAACAGACAGAAGCTTTTCTTAAATGAATTCAAAAGAAAGATCACAGTGAATAATACCGACTTGCTAATAAGTCTAAAGATACACTTTTATGGCAAAAAAAAAAAAAAAACCCTACATGGGTGAATTGCTTTAAAAATGCGGAAGCCTATGGAGTCCAGCAGCAGGCATGATGGTAAACAGGAGCTTTCAGATGGACCAAGCTTATCACAAGGAAGGAGGAACAACGAACTTAGAAGCAGGAGGGAAGGAGAGAGCAGCGGGGTTTGTTGTGTTTACTAAGCTCAGAGTCTGGGCTCAGGAATCCTCCCTGGAGGCTGGCTTGAGGGAGGGATGGACAGAGTTGTGACTTTCCAGCTGAAGTCACTCCCAACTCACTCATATTTTCCTGCTTGTCCTCTTTATGCATGCTCCCTCCAGGAGCTTCCTTTTACACAGCAAAGTAGCTGATGCATGTCAGCCATTCACTAAAAGAGTTGTTTAACGAACGCATCTTTTTTTTATTTTTTGACTAAGTCCAACCATTATAGGGGAGTAAACACATGTTCTACTCCTCAGGTGTGCTGAGAGGGAAACGACTGAGACTCCTGCAGCTCCTCCTTGAGGATTTAACAGACTAGTTCATCTGCACCAGCCATTCAGTAAACATCTGGGTACCTAATCAGAACTCAGAACGAATTCCTTTCTCATCATATAAAATGGTGGGCTGGGTTTTCTCACACAAATTTGCAGCTGAGTTGTGCCTGCCTGTAAACAAGTACCACTTACAAACTTATCCAATTATGTCAGTAGCGATATCATATAATATCTGTAGCCTGCTAGGCTAATCTGTCCATGGAATTCTGCAGGCAAGAATACTGGCGTGGATTGCCATTCCCTTTTCCAGGGATCTTCGCAACCCAGAGATCAAACTTGTGTCTCTAGCAGATTTTTTTACCATCTGAGCCACCTGGGAAGCCTATAATATCTGTACCTATTAATAACTAACTATTGTTACTAACTCTATACAGTTTGAATGTCAAAGACAATTATTGCAAGTACTGGAATTATGCATTCATGGGCTCCCTTGTGACTTGGCTGGAAAAGAATCCGCCTACAATACAGGAGACCTGGGTCCAATCCCTAGGTTGGGAAGATCCCCTGGAGAAAGGAAAGGCTACCCACTCCAGTATTCTGGTCTGGAGAATTCCATGGATGCTATAGTCTATAGGTTCTCAAAGTGTCAGACATGAGCGACTTTCACTTTAAAAGAAAATGACATTTGGTAACTGTTCAGGACTTTTTAAATAAAAATTCCACTTTCTTATTTCCACAAACAGAATCCAAGATCTTGGCTATGAGACTATTAATCCACCTCTCACTTTCTACCTACAAGCTCTCTTGCACACATTGGTTCTATCTGTATCTCTAGTCGTGTGTGTGTGTGTGTGTGTGTACATAATACACAAAAATTTGTATTAAGGATAACAGATCATATGCAAGTAATGAAATAAATCTTACATTCAAGAACTACTTAGAAAATGCAGATAAGTACTTACTAATTATTAAAACTATTGAAAAAGAGTTAAGTTTAATAGTGAGAGTTTAAAAAAAAAGCTTGATTGAACTACTTATCCTTGAATTAGTAACCAAGAATGGCACCTTTTAAATTCAAGACTTTCACCAACTCTGCTTCACATGTTACTCATTTTCAACTCAAGGTTTAATAGGATTGTTATGAAAACTCAAATAAAGTGTTTCTACACTAGTTGAGCCTATCAGTCAATAGTTAGCATATTCTGCTGTTGCTGTTCAGTTGCCCAGTCATGTCAGATTTTTTGTGACCCCATGGACAGCAGCCTCCCGGCATGTCAAACTTCCCTGTCCCTCACCATCTCCTGGAGTTTGCCCAAGTTCATGTTCATTGAATTGGTGATGCTGTCCAGCCATCTCATCCTCTGATGCCCTCTTCTCCTTCTGTCCTCAATCTTTCACAGCATCAAGGGCTTTTCCAATGAGTCATCTGTATGCATCAGATGACCAAAATACTGGAGCTTCAGTCTCAGCATCAGTCCTTGCAGTGAATATTTAGGGTTTGATCTCCCTTAAAATGAGCTGATTTGACGTCCTTGCTGTCCAAGGGATTTTCAGGAGTCTTCTCTTCTTCAGCATCAGAAGCATAAATTCCCTGGTGCTGTGCCTTCTTTACGACCCAGCTCTCAAAACCATACATGACTACTGGGAAGAGTATAGCCTTGATCATACAGACCTTTGTCGGCAGAATAATATCTCTGCTTTTCAACATGATGGCTGGGTCTGTCATAACTTTCCTGCTAAGAAGCAACTGTCTTCTGATTTCATGGCTACAGTCACTATCCACTGTGGTTTTGGAGCCCCAAAAGAGGAAATCTGTCACTACTTCCACCTTTTCCCCTTTTATTTGCCATGTAGTATTGGGGCCAGATACCATAATCTTAGTGCTTTTAATATTTAGTATTAAGCAGGCTCTCCTCCTTCACCTTCATCAAGAGCCTCTTTAGTTTCTCTCTGCTTTCTGCCGTTAGAGTGGTATCATCCACATATCTGAGGTTGTTAAATGTGTTTCCCACCTATCTTGATTCCAGCTTGTAACTCATCCAGCCTGGCATGTCTCATGATGTGCTCAGTGTATAGTTCAAACAAACAGGGTGACAGCAGACAGCTTTCTCAATCTTGAACCAATCAGTTGCTCCATACAGAGTTCTAACTGTTGCTTCTTGACCTGCATACAGGTTTCTCAGGAGACAGGTAAGACAGTATGGTATTCTCATCTCTCTAAGAGCTTTTCACAGTTTGTCATTTGCTGACATAATGAATGCAAAACCTTGATGGCATCCTCCTCTAGGGATCTGAATAGTTCTGCTGGAATTTCATTGTACCCACTAGCTTTATCAACAGCAGTGTTTCTTAATGCCCACTCGATTTCACACTCGAGAATGTCTGGCTCTGTGTGACTAACCATAACATCTTAGCAATCTGGTTCATCAAAATCTTTTTTATATGGTTCTTCTGTGTACTCTTTCCATCTCTTCTTGATCTCTTCAGAATCTACTAGGTCTCTACTGTTTTTACCCTTTATTGTGCCCACCTTTGGGTGGAAAGCTCCCTTGATGTTTCCAATTTTCCTGAAGAAATCTCGTCTTTCCCCTTTTGTTGTTTTCTTCTGTTATTAAGCACTGTTCATGGAAGAGGCCTTCTTGCCACTTCTACCTATTCTTTGAAACTCTGAATTTAATTGGATGTACCTGTCCCTCTCCCCCTTGCTTTTTGCTTCTCTTAAGTCTTCCACTATTCATAATGCCGCCTCAGAACCACTTTGCCTTTTTGCTTTTCTGTTCCTTTGTGATGGTTTTGTTTGTACAATATTATGGACCTCTGTCCATAGTAGTCTTCACAGATCTAGTCCCTGGAATCTATTCATTACCTCTACTGTGAATTCACACGGGATTTGATTTAGACATACCTGGCTAGCCTAGTGTTTTTCCTGGTTTTCTTTAGTTTAATCCTGAAATTAGCTATACGAAGCTGATGATCTGAGCCACAGTCAGCTCCAGGTCTTGTTTTTGCTAACTGTATACAGCTTCTCCATCTTAGGCTACAAAGAATGTAATGGATTTGATTTCAGTATTGACTGTTTGTTGATGTCCATGAGTAAAATCATCTCTTGTGTTATTGAAAAAGAGGATTGGCTATGATTAGTGCATTCTCTTGGCAAAATTCAGTTAGCCTTTACCTTGCTTCACTTTGTTTTCCGGGGCCAAACTTGCTATTACAGGTATATTTTGACTTTCTACTTTTGCATTCCAATCTCTGATGATGAATATAACATCTTTTTAGGTATTAATTCTAGGAGGTCTTCTAGGTTTTCATAGAGCTGATCAACTTCAGCTTCTTCGGCCCTTTCATGGATCACTGCTGCCTTGTCATGAATGGGCTTGCATAATTCCATGAAGATATGAGCCATGCTGAGCAGGGTCACTTAAGATGGGCAGGTCATAGCAGAGTTATGACAAAACGTGATCCAGTGGAGGAGGGAATGGCTAACCACCGCAGTACACCTGCCATGAGAACCTCACCAACTACATAAAAGGCCAAAAGGAGTGAGACCAAAGATGAGTCCCCAGGTCTGAAGGTGTCCCTGTGTTCCTGGGAAGAGTGGAGGAGACTTACCAATAGCTCCAGAATGAATGAAATGGCTGGGCCAAAGCAGATATGACACTCAGTTGTTGATGTGTCTGGTGATGAACATAGCCAAGAACAGTATTGTCTAGGAACCTAGAATGTTTGGTCTGTGAATTAAGGTAAATTGGATGTGGTCAAACAGCAGATGGTAAGAATAAACATCAACATCCTAGGACAGCAAACTAAAATGGATGGGAATGGGCAAATTTAATTCAGATGACCATTATATCTACTACTGTGGACAAGAATCCCATAGAAGAAACAGAGTATCCTTCTTAATCAGCAAGAGAGTCCAAAATATAGTACTTGGGCGCAACCTCAAAAATGACAGAATAACTTGGTTATTTTCCAAATCAAGCCATTCAGCATCACAGTAATCCAAGTTAGCATATAATAATAGTTAATTTTAAACTATTTGAAAAGCTAACCTTTACTCATAAATTACAGTGAAGTTTACAGAGACAAAGTTATCAGGGCTCTGCTCTAAATGATGGTGGATTTTGAAAAGTGCAGAGTTAGAGGCAGGTTTTTAATTTTAGCCTTTACAATTAAAGTAAAAGCTGCCAAGATGATAACTATGCTGTACTTTCTAAATAGTAAATGTAGAGGCCTTGCTTGCCATGCACTTTGCATTCAGGAGTGTCCATTATCTGAACAAGTAACCCTCTTCTGGTTTCATCAGTGGTCCTCACCTACAGAAGGGGAGTACAGTAAAATGGGAGATTTTAAAAGTTGCTAACATTTCACATCATACTCCAGATCAATTAACTCAGAATTTCTCAGGAAAGGACCTGGACATTTATTTTTTGTAAACTTCACCACTTTTTTTTTTTTTCGTCAAATATCAATAACAGATATTTCCATATTTGGCTTTGCTGGAGGGGAAGTAGGGACCAGATTTATCCTTCCACTAGAAACGACCAAAAAGAGAAGAAAAGATCAGAGCAAAGTAAGAGAAACTAAAAGAGAAAAGAAAGAGGAAGGGAAAGGAAGGAAAAAAAAAAAAGAATCAAGAGTTTGTGGATGTTGACTGGCAGCTCATACAGGGCACTGACTTCCGCAGGACAAAATTAATCCACTGCCAGCTCTGTTTAACCCCAGCAAGAGCAGGGGAAGAGTCTGGCAGCGCCCTTGATTAGAGGAGGGAAGAGGTGAGACTACGTGAGGCCAAGACTGCTTGCAATCCCAGGGCAAACACCAGGGAAGAGACAGCTGCTCAGAGGAACACACTGAGGAGCCTGGCAGTCTCGGGCTGAGAATCAGCATGTCCACGGACCCAGTCGCCCGCAGCCTAGATAAGGCTGCAACGATGCAGCAGCGGAGCAGCGGGAGGCTTCCTGCAGCCCGCACAGGGTGGGCGTCTGAGGCCCCCCAGCCAGAGCGGGAAGAACCCGCAGTGTTCAGGGAAGAGCTCGGAAGGATACTGCCTCAGGAATGAGGAAAAACCTTAGAATGTAGCCTCTACTGACCCAGGGAAGAGGCAGATAGAATGCCCCCTATGTGAGAGGCAGTACTTGATGAGAAATTAGATGCGGACATAAAGCGAAGGTTGGAAGCCTCTCAAAGTTCTCTCCTGACTGAGAAGACAGTAGGAAACCAAAGAAAAGTCAGAATAAAAAGACCTAGGCCTGTTAAATATCGCTTAGAAATGGATGCAAAGGTCTGGACTTAAGAAGGAGAAAAGAGAGTTTGGGTGGATTAAACCGAGAGGTGCGTAGTGTGCTCAGTCATGTCCGACTCTTTGTGACCCCAGGCTCCTCTGACCATGGGCTTTACAGGCAGGAATACTGGAGAGGTTTGCCATGTTCTCCTCTAGGCGATCTTTCTGACCCAGAGATCTAACCTGCATCTCTTGCATCGTCTGCATTGGCAGATGGGTTCTTTACCAGTGGCGGAACCTGGGAAGCCCAAATAGAGAGGTGATGGTGAGTCTAATGGAGGAATTTAGTGGAAAGTTAAGTATAAAAACATGGAAATCAGAAAAAAAAAAAAGATCACAAACCAATGCTTGGTTCCGAGAGTCCAGTACAAACAGGCCATAGTTGAAGTTTTGGAAATAAGTTAACCTACAAACACACAATGTAGAGGGCAAAGAAGAGAAAAAAGTGGCCACAGCCTTAAGGCATGTCTGCTTTTGAAGATCAGGCAGAAGATAGGACACAACAAAGGATGCAAGGAAAGTGAGAGATGCACAGAAAGAATCAGAGCAGGTCTGGGCTAGGACCTCCACAACGGGGAAGATCCTGCAGCAGAAGGCACCCAGAATGTTCCCATAGAGGCAGAAAATCCAGCTGCAGCTCCTGCTACATGGACAACTGGCCCTGACACGTGACAGGACTCTCATACATTACATAGTCAAGAAAGGACATATTGCTTTTCTTTAAAAGCGATAGAAAAGTTCACTGCAAATTCCCATTTCACAGTTGTTTGTTCCTTAAACATTTTTCCTCTGCTTTGTTTCCTTATGTTTTTGTCTCCTTCCTTTGACAGAATGATTTTAAAAGAGAATAAAAATAGACAGCAAGTTAAAAGGAAGGTTAATGAAAATGGGAAAAACTCTGCTGACGTATTTCATCGTGCAAATTACAGACCAGCTCACAATCAGTTAGACTGTTTGCCGCGGCCAGGTTGCTGCCTGCTGGTTCCTAGACATGAACCCTTCCCTGAGCTGCCTGCCTTCATCACTGTGTTACTTTCTGCAGCTCTAACTTTGCTTCCTGTGGAGTGCTCATCACTGTCATTCAGCTGCACAGACAATATGAAATAAGAGAGGAGAAAAAAAAAAACCCTGATGCAGTAACTGTTTACAGAATGCATTTTTGGTTTAGATACAGATAATGAAAGTATGAAACAAATTTCTAACAAGAAATCTAGGGCTGAAAACTTTGTTAAACTTTAATTTTTAAAGGCAAATATTATATGTAAATGGTATGTATAATATATTTATAGAAAATGCATGAATTTTTGTCTAACTAAAAAAATATTACATTTTGATTCCACTTGTTTGACTCAGTATGAATACAATGCTAGATTTCTATTAAAAATAGATATGCAACAAGCAGCAAAGGTTTACTGTATAGGACAGGGAACTATAGTTAATATCTTAAAATAACCTGCAATGGAAAATAATCTCAAAAATAATATGTGTGTATACATATATGCATATATATATATATATATACATATATATATACACACACATATATATAACTGAATCACCTCACTGTGCATCTGAAACATTATAAGTCATACTTTGAAAACAAAGATCATGGCATCTGGTCCCATCACTTCATGAGAAATAGATGGGGAAACAGTGGAAACAGTGTCAGACTTTATTTGTTGGTGCTCCAAAATCACTGCAGATGGTGACTGCAGCCATGAAATTAAAAGACGCTTACTCTTTAGAAGAAAAGATAGCATATTGAAAAGCAGAGACATTACTTTGCCAACAAAGGTTCATCTAGTCAAGGCTATGCTTTTTCCAGTGGTCATGTATGGATGTGAGAGTTGGACTGTGAAGAAAGCTGAGCACCAAAGAATTGATGCTTTTGAACTGTGGTGTCAGAGAAGACTCTTGAAAGTCCCTTGGACTGCAAGGAGATCCAACCAGTCCATTCTGAAGGAGATCAGCCCTGGGATTTCTTTGGAAGGAATGATACTAAAGCTGAAACTCCAGTATTTTGGCCACCTCATGTGAAGACTTGACTCACTGGAAAAGACTCTGATGCTGGAAGGGATTGGGGGCAGGAGGAGAAGGGAACAACAGAGGATGAGATGGCTGGATGGCATCACTGACTCGATGGACATGAGTTTGAGTGAACTCCGGGAGTTGGTGATGGACAGGGAGGCCTGGCATGCTGCGATTCATGGGGTTGCAAAGAGTCGGAGATGACTGAGCAACTGGACTGAATTGAACTGAAATGATATATACAAAGAAAAAAAAAGCCAGAGATGAAATTCAATTTGTCTTACTAAATGTCTTCCATAAGTGTAAGATTTAGTTTGAAATTAAAACATTTTGTTAAAAGCTTATTTTTCATTTGGAATTTGTATATTGAAAATTGTTTATTTCCCCTCCATATAACGGGCATATTTTTTTCATTGTGATCTAGATGCTGAATAAAACTACTGCTGTAATATCCACTGGTAAAATTTATCTCCCTAGGAAAGAGTAACAGTTACTAAGCAGAGGTGACTGAGCACCAACACTTAACAGGCTCTGTACAGGCCATGTATCTGTTTTATTTGAGGTATGAAATAGTAACTCTGCAACTGCATGCATGAAGAAATAAATATTCACCAGAAGTCTTACTCAAGGTCACATTTCAAGATAGCAGCTAACCAGCTTTTGATCCAAATTCTATGCATTTTCTGTTAAGTTGAACTCACTTACTACAAAAATTCCTTGTCTCAAGAAATAGCAATTCCATTCCTATCTGTGAAACATCACTTCCTCATATCTCAAAATATCAAACGTGAGCTCAAAGACATCTCTCAGCACTACTAATCTCAAATAATTACAGTCACAAGGCTGTAGTATTTTCTACTGTTTAAATATTTTTAACTTTCATAAATTTCTGTTGTCATATAGAAGGTTATAAATGACACACTTATCGAATGTAAAGTGTTGTTCTTGCTTTTCATACAAAGTAAAGCCATTTTGGTTAGAAATGTCAATAGCATATTTACCAATGATAAAATTGCCCTTCCCCTTTGAATCTACATGCTCATCCTACTTAAAAGCATTTTATGAGCTATACTTAGGCTTGATCTTTGTTGCTACTCTTTCAGAAAGAGTTGCCTAGGGATTTTAAGTTAGAAATCTGACAACCTATTCCCACTGTTTTCAAGAGACTTAAAAATACCACAATGGCTTAGAAGTCCAAGCAATTTTCTTTTGACAGAAAAAGTAAAACTAAAGCTCATGAGGTATCCTTATTGCTTTTACTTTGTGTACATTTTATATTGTTTAGTTTGCATTTGCTTTTATTGTAATGGAGTCTAAAATTCAGCAGAGTTTTTGTCTGATATTTATGTTTATAGTTATTATTCCTCTTGGGCTTCAGCTATCAGTTTTTCTTTGTAAGTAAAGACTAGTGATCAAGGCCCTGGAGAATTATGGTATAATATATAAAAATCATTCAGCAGGTAAATCCAGGTATATGTCAAGTCCCTATTGAATAGGTTGTTTCCATTAAACCATTCATGGTAAGGAACAAGTGTAGAGATTCTGAAATGAAATGTTTTATGCCTTAGATGTTGAAAGATGCACAGAGCACAGAAATTCAAATTGGTAAATGTTTGAAAGAGAATACTTATCTTATTTATGTACTGGCTTCCTGGTAGCTCAGCAGTAAAGAACCCACATGCCAATACAGGAGATGCAAATTCGATCACTGGGTTGGGAAGATCCCCTAGAGAAGGAAATGGCAATCCACTCCAGTATTTTTGCCTGTGAAGTCCCATCAACAGAGAAGCCTGGAGGGCTACAGTGCAGGGGGTTGCCAAGAGTCAGACATGACTTGGCAACTAAACAACAACAACTGTATATATAGAAAACTTTTAGGCAATTTCTCCTTGGAAAGAAAAGTGAAGTCATTCAGTGGTGTCCAATTCTTTGCGACCCTGTAGCTTGTAGCTTGCAGCTTGCCAGGCTGCTCTGTCCATGGGATTCTCCAGGCAAGAATACTGGAGTGGGTTGCCATTTTCCTTCTCCAGGGGATTTTCCTCACCCAGGGATCGAACCAGGGTCTCCCACATTGCAGGCAGACACTTTTCCATCTGAGCCACTCAGTTCAGGAGTTCATGAAGTAATCTTGTTGTAATCAATTTACAATATGTATAAGTCTCAAATCATTATGTAAAAGTACACCTGAACCTCACATAATGTATAATATATGTGAATTAAATGTCAACTGAGTTGGTGGTGGGGAGAAAAGACTTCACAACAAAAAGTATCCAAACAAATATTCAATACAGCAGAAGTTTTAGGATGCATTCATCTGATCCGTCATCCCTCCTTAAACATTTGACCCAGGAGGAGCCTGGTGCCAGTTTTACAGACGACATATTTTACAAAAGCATGTGTGGATCTCTCACTTCAAGGGCCACCGTGACAGGAATTTCAAGTAGTTCCTATAATAATCTTGGATTTTGAAGGCCATTAGATTTCATAACTCTTGAGAGTCTCTTCAACAGCAAGATCCAACCAGTCAATCCTAAAGGAAATCAACTCTGAATACTTATCAGAAGGGCTGATGCTGAAGCTGAAGCTCCAATACTTTGGCCACTTGATGCAAAGAGTCAACTCACTAGAAAAGACCGCGATGCTGGCAAAGATTGAGGGCAGGAGGAGAAGGGGACGACAGAGGATGAAACTGTTGGATGGCATCACCAACTCAATGGACATGAGTTTGAGCAAACTATGGGAGACAGTGAAGGACAGGGAAGCCTGGTGAACTGCAGTCCATGGGCTCGCTAAGAGTCGGACATGACTTGGCGACTGAACAACAAGAGAGTTCATAAATCTTTATGTTTTGTTTTACAACTTCCCATGTCTTAATATGTTTCATGATTCTGTCCCGTCACTAAATTTCCTACAGACTTCAGATAGCCTAAGTGAGTGTGACCCATCTTCTTCAGCACCTTTCTGCAAGCAGTTCCCTTATGCCTAGTTATCATACTTCTTACATGTCTGTGTTTTGAAGCTCTATTCATCTTCCCAGACCTGGCTCCTCTCTTACCTTCCTGAATCCCACCAGTTATCAGGAACTGCAGCTTTTCTCTGAAAGCCTCGATGCATACCCAATGGCTCGGACTGGATTCACTTACCATGTGTTTATCTTTGAAACAGACAAGCTCCATAAGAGGCACAAGACACACCGACACATATGGCTGGCTCTTGTGTTCAAGCTGCCATAGCTCTTGCCGTGCCACACCATGCTGAACACATGCTCATTCCTTTTGTATAATTTACCTTATTCTCCAGATGTAACTACAGAATGACAATCAAATAAAAATCAACATCCTTCCCAACCTGCTCTGTCATGATACCAAAGCCCACTCTCCAAACACCTTGCCTGAGAAGAAGATACCAGAAAGCCTTCCTAAAAAGCAAAGACATTACTTGACACCAAAGTTCCCTCTAGTCAAAGCTGCTTTTGTTTTTGTTTTTGTTTTTTTCTTCCAGTAGTCATGTATGGATGTGAGAGTTGGACCATAAAGAAGGCTGAGTGCCAAAGAACTGGTGCTTTCAAATTGTGGTGTTGCAGAAGACTCTTGAGAGTTACTTGAAAAGCAAGGAGATCAAACCAGTCAATCCCAAAGGAAATCAACCCTGAATGTTGGAAATCCAACCTTTCATTGGAAGGACTGATGCTGAAGCTGAAGCTCCAACACTTCGGCCCCTGGATGAGAAGAGCCAACTCTTTGGAGAAGATGCTGATGCTGGGAAAGATTGAGGGCAGGAGGCAAAGGGAACAACAGAGAGCAAGATGGTTGGATGGCATCACCAACTTGATGGACATGAATTTGAACAAGCTCAGGGAGATGGTAAAGGACAGGGAGGCCTGGTGCACTGTGGTCATGATGTTGAAAAGAGTCGGACACAACTGAGCATGTGAACAACAACAACAATTTTCTCAAGAGAGTCAACAAGATCACTATCATAGTTCCAAGAAAGCCCTGTGGTCACCTGCCCGCAGGGAGAGGCTTAGGGTCAAGGCAGCAGGCTGGGCGCAGCCTCAGTGCCACTTCCCTGTTGCAGCCATCTGGACATCTCTTCCAGGGAGGAAGCAGTTTTGAAATCAATCATAGAAAATGCTAAGCAAAAGGACAATTTTTTTTTCTAGAATTCTTTGACCTGTTTATTAGCTGCAAGGTACTTAACACTTTCCACAGTGATTGCCATCTTCCAGAGACCTGAAAAAAATGCCCATTTCCAGTAAGGAGGGCCTTGCTGTGTCTCTCATGGGTTTTGTATTCTGTATTTCAAACACGTTTTAATGTTTATCTCTCATTGGAAAATGGGCAGAATTGGGGGCAGGAAGCGAACCCACATCTTACAGCTGTCAGACAGACGCAGACCTGTGGTGGCGACTGTGGCTTTCTGCCACCAGTAATGTCCAGCCAGAATCAGTGAAGCCAAATGCTGGCTGTTCTGAGCCCTCCAGCTGGGTCACATCAGTGTCCCTTGTTTTCCAAAGGCTTCAGAATGACCTTTCTGCATATTACCTAGCCCCAGTCACGTGGCAGATCTTCTCTGAAGCGGATCTTTCATTTGACTCACAGTATCTTTCCTCCAAGCTAAGAATTATTACTCAATCCTGGTAATGCAATGTTTGTTTTCTTAAAAATGCATAATTTATAGCTTAAAATTTTAACACCCACACAGTAATTCTCTTTGGAAGTCTTCATGGCCACAGTATTGGAATTTATGGCCCCTCACTGCATGCATAGCACATCCCAAATGAAGATGGCAAACAATTTACGCAAACCCACAAACAGTGATTGATACTTGAGTATCTTTTTTTATCTTATCAGTTTGGCTCAATCAAAACTATATTCAGTTTCACTAAAATATGTGTTTCATCCTGCCCTCAAATTGTCCTGAAAATGTCAGGGTGCTTGGGCAAGAGTGCAAAGGCATAAGCAGATGGAAGCAACTGAGAGGGTCATGAAGAAACAGGCGTGGAGCCCCCAGAACACTACTGGCCACCATCAGGGTAGCTCAGGACCAAGGAGCAAGGGTTATCCCCCAAGGCTCCTAGAGGTCAGACTGCGTTTCTCCTGCATATCAGGACTAGGAGGACAGCTCTGCTCTCAAACCAGCTCCCGCCATGCTGCTGGTGGGCATTATGGGGTCTCTGCAGGCACCAGGGGGTGATGGAGACCAAACAGCTAACAGATCACTCACAGTCATTGCCACTGGGATCAGGAAATCAGCTCTTCTCTTGTTTCCTGCTCTTTTCCCCCAGCTACACCCTCTTCCCACTGTAACTACACACCAGGCACCCAGTGACACACGACGCCACCCAGCTACCGAGCCATACAGTGTTGCTCACTCTTTCTGCTACTCTGCAACCCCGGGAGAATATTAATTCCTGTGCACATGAAAGAGCATTCAGTTCTGTTTCAGTGTGCAGTATTATCCTGAAATATGTATCTGACGGTATGTGATGCATTTCCAAGTCCAAAATTAAGTTGTGTGTAGAAAGGTGAAGATTTTGAGAAAACTTATTTATATGATCCAATGAATTTTTTTCCTCAACCATCTACTCTTCCATACAAAATACCTTTGACGAAACAATGGAATGACTTAGAAAAAGTGCTTTAGTGTTACATTTTCTCTGTAAGAAAGTAAGGGAAAAAAAAGCTATTAAGATTACTGCCTGTGGTTTCAAGGTGAACACAGTATGCAGGAAGCTAGCAACATCAATGCATTTCTCATTCACACACAGAGACCATTGTCAATGTCAAGAGCATTTCATAAAAATACTTCATGTGTTTTTTCTAGCTAGCACTATTTAGAAGATTTGAAGACAATAGGTGAAACCCACTAACACATGACCAAAAAGCCTTCCAGAAAATCCTGTGCCAAGCGGGATGCCATCTCACCCACAGTCCTGAACACACAATAAGTCACCCCCTTCTTTGTGACCCTGGCTGAATTTCTAACTAAGACAAGCTGTGAGCTCAGCCTTTGTCTGAAAGAAGTGTCTCAGGTTTTGCTGAATACATGGTTCCAGGAGACACAGGAAGTAAGATTTCAGAGTGGAGTCACCAGCATATGCCCCAGGGATGAAGTTCCTGGGTTGAATTTCTTTCTCCTGACCCTGATGCTAGGAGGGGTTGGGGGCAGAAGGAGAAGGGGATGATAGAGGATGAGATGGCTGGATGGCATCACCAACTCGATAGACATGAGCTTGAGTGAACTCCGGGAGTTGGTGATGGACAGGGAGGCCTGGCATGCTGCGATTCATGGGGCCACAGAGTTGGACACGACTGAGCGACTGAACCGAACTGAAAACACTCGTTGCCTACACTTGAATAACTTAATTAAATTCTGTGAGCCTGAGTTTCCTTATCTAGGAAATTAGAATAGCAATACCCTGTGCTGGTTGTTGTTCAGTTGCTAAGTCGTGTCTGACTTGTGACCCCATGGACTGCAGCATACCAGGCTTCACTGTCCTTCAGTATCTCCCAGAGTTTTCTCAAACTCATGTCTGTTGAGCCAGTGATACTATCTAACCATCTCAATATCTGTTACCCCCTCCTCCTGCCCTCAGTCTTTCCCAGCATCAGAGTCTTTTCCAGTGAGTTGGCTCTTTATATCAGGTGACCAAAGTACTGGAGCTTCAGCATCAGTCCTTTCAATGAATATTCAGGGTTGATTTCCTTTGGGATTGACTTGTTTGATCTCCTTGCTTCCCAAGGGACTCTCAAGGATTTTCTCCAGCATCACAGTTCAAAAGCATCAATTTTTGGTGCCCAGCCCTCTTTATAAACCAGACCTCACATCTGTACATGATAACTGGAAAAACCATAGCTTTGACTAGACAGACCTTTGTCAGCAAAGTGGCATCTCTGTTTTTCAATATGCTGTCTAGCCTTGTCATAGTTTTTCTTTCAAGGAGAGAATCCCAATTCTATAAACCAGGAAACTAGGGAGCGTAGTTCTTAGAACATCATGGGCATCCAGTACTCATCAGTGATGACTACAATTCTGCCATGGCTGTTTCCTCATATAAATATATCAAAGGATATTAAATCTAAAGACAGTAAGAACATTTAACATAGGCACTTATAGAATGTCATGTAATTGGAAAGAATTGTAGAATCAACTGCTGGAAACTTGAAGATTCCAAGATCTAGTCCACTGGTTAATGGTTGTAGATAATCTTTAATCCTGCTCTGAGGGATGTGTCTCTATACACAGACACACAGAGAATACCTCACTATTTCTGCTACTTTGTAAACCTGGAAGAATATTTACTTGTGTGCATGTGAAGGCATATTACGTTCAGTTTTGGGGGAGGTATATGTGTAGACAGGAAAAGATTCTAGGAAAACTTTAGTTATATGATCAGTGATATATGTTTTGATTATACTGTTCTGCACAGAATACTTTAATATATTTTATTGAAGTATCATTGATTTACAAGGCTGTGCTAGTTTCAGGTGTATAGCAAAGTGATTCAATTACATATACATGTTATTTTTCAGATTCTTTTCAATTATAGGTTGCTACACCATATTGAATCAACTGCTGTATAGCTCCCTGTGCTATACAGTAGGTCTGTGTTGTCTGTTTTACGTGTAACAGTGTGCACCTGCTAATCCCTTTTGATCAAAAAACAGGATGAATTGGAAAAGACTGAGAAGTGTATAACTGGGGTTAGTGATTGGCACACAGTCAAGACTTATTTCCGATAACAGCCTCCATATTAAATGCACACATGGAAAAGACGATCAGAGCTGGAGGATTTAATGCTTCCTGGCTGCAAAACTTAAGAGAAAACTACAGTAATCAAAACTGTGTAGCGCCGGCACAAAGGCAGGCATACAGACCACAGGAACACAAGAGAGCCCAGAAATAATCCCTCAAATATATGGAAAATGATGTTTGACAAAGGTGCCAAAACCATTCTACAGAAATCATTGGCAGTGAATTCTTGGATATGACATCAAAGATACAGGCAAGAAAAAAAAATTAACGAAGTAGACTTCTTGAAACTTTTAATAACTTGTGTACCAAAAGACAGTATCAACAAAATAAAAAGGCAATTGACAGAATGGGAAAAAAATATCTCCAAAGCCTTTATCTGTAAAGGATTAATACTCATAATGTGCAGAGAAAACTCAATAGCAGAAATTCACCCAGTTCAAAAATAGGCAAAGGACTTGAAAAGACAAGTCTCCAGAGAAAATATACAACTGATCAGCAAGTGCATGCAAAAATACTCAACATCACTAATCAAACACAATCCAAACCTAAAATGAAGCACTACCTCATACCTATTAAGATGACTACTTTCCAAAAAAAACCCAGAAAATACTAAGTGTTGGTGACAATCTGGAGAAATTGGAACCTTTGTGCACAGTATGGCTGCTGAGGGAAACGGTATAGAACGGTATAGAAAGTTCTCCAAAAAGTAAAAATACAATTACCATAATTAAAAATCCCACTGCTGGGAATATAACCCAATGATTTGAAAGTAAGGTATCAAAGAGTTATGTAGAACCATATTCATAACAGCATTTCTCACAATAGCTAAAATGTTGAAGCAACTCAAGGGCCCATCAACAGACGAATGGATAAGCGCAACATGATATATACACACATACAATGGAATATTATGCAGCCTTAATATTTTAGAAGATGCTGATTCAGGCTACAAGTCAGCCACAAAGGACAGCTACTGTATGAATCCACATCTGTGAGGTGCCCAGAGTATTCAAAACAGAATCCTAGGGAAGCAGATGGTGGCTGCCAGGGTTGTGGGGAAACAGAGCTTCTGCTGAATGGATACAGGGTGTCAGTTTCACAAGATGGAAAGAGTTCTAGAGATGGATGGGGTGATGGCTATACAGTACTGTGATTATAACTAACACTGCTGAGGTGAAGTGAAGTGAAAGTCGCTCAGTTGTGTCCGACTCTCTGCAATCCATGGACTATACAGTCCATGGAATTCTCCAGGCCAGAATACTGGAGTGGGTAGCCTTTCCCTTCTCCGGGGGATCTTCCCAACCCAGGGATCGAACCCAGATTTCCTGCATTGCAGGTGGATTCTACACCAGCTGAGCCGCCAGGGAAGCCCTAACAACACTGAAAGTGAAAGTGGAGTCGCTCAGCCGTGTCCGACTCTTTGCGACCCCATGGACTGCAGCCCACCAGGCTCCTCCATCCATGGGATTCTCCAGGCAAGAACACCGGAGTGGGGTGCCATTGCCTTCTCCAGCAACACTGAACCACACACTTAAAAATGGATGAGATGGAAAATGCTGTATGCTTATTTTACCACAAAAGAAACTTGGGAAAAACATCAAAACGAAGGGAAAACACATACGGAAATGTAATTAAATTCCATAATAAAAAATAATGATGCAGAAATACTGCAAAGCTACAACACTTACACTGAAAAATCACATAGTTGGTATGCTTTCTGGCAAGGACGGTAGGCTATGCATACTGCTAAGTAAAGCTACAACCATAGGCATAACTCTGTCCCCTCACTGAACTCGTTTGATCCCCTGTCCCAGAGGGCTCCAGGGCTCGCGACCACGTGCGGAAGACCCAGGCACACACTTGAGAACATTCCTTATCATTTTCATTCCCAGTCTGTCCACACCTCTCTCCTGAGCAGTTTTTGCTCAAAAGAGGTTACTTCTTATCTGGACCCCTATGACAGGAAACTCTAGTGCCTGATAAAACTAAACCATCACAGCAACTAAATACTTACTTTCTCCTTGATGTTTTTCTCTGCCATCAAAGGCAAAGTTGATCTCAGTGAACATGGCAACTGACAACTGTGGCACACTTATAGCTGACTCCTTGTTTGCCCCTCTTCTCAGATCAATAGACCATTTAATTCCAAAATGCTTTTCTATCTGAGCTCCTGCTGCAAATCTGGATTGTTTTCACTGACAGAGCAGGAAAGTGTCACTGCTTTTCTTCCTGTTCTACATACATGCTAAGGATACTGGACATGCAGTGCATAATGTACACGATTTTGAAATCAGACATTCAGCTCGGAGCCACACAGGAGTCACAGCAACTCTTCTCCCTCATAGTCTTTATGAAAAGTGGGGAAGTATGTTAGACAGGTGTCAGCCTGAACCAATTAGTTGACTAAGAGTACATTAGCTTTAAAGACACATTGAAATAGGTATACTATCATATAAGAAACGAAGCACCAGTCTATGTTCAATGCAGGATACAGGATGCTTGGGGCTGGTGCAGGGGATGATCCAGGGAGATGATATGAGGTGGGAGGTGGGAGGGGGCTTCGACATTGGGAGATCGTGTACACCTGTGGCTGATTCATGTCAATGTATGGCAAAACAAATACAGTATTGTAACGTAGAATAAAGTATTAAAAAAATAAAAAAATAAACTTTATTATGGTAAAAAAATAAATAAATAAATAAAGACACCCTTCCCTTGAGAGTGGCCATTTATAAGTGGTGTGTCCGAGTGTCTGGCATAAAAGCTGAGTGGACAAGGAGCATGTCTTGTACCCTGGGCTGGGGTTCTTGTAGAACTCACACAACTCTCTCATTTCTCATCAACAGAATCACAAAGCCACACATTCCTAGGTAAACCCCTAAAGGGCAAAAGAGTGCAGTTCCTTCCTCTAATAGTCAAACAAAGTGATCCCATCACCAAACAGTTTCCAACATGATCTGCCACTTATCTCTTAAACTTTAAATTTCCATTTTCTCAACTGAAAAATGTCATAATTCCAGCGAAACAGGGTTGTTCTGGGTATGGAATTATACAATTTAAGTAAATCATGGGCTTCAGTGAAGAGCTGTTATATTATCTTCTTTGACATATGTATTTTGTGTATAATTATGGTACATAATTAACTCGAGTTATGATTTTTATTTCAAGTATGGCAGTAAAGGATTACAGTAACTCAGGCACCAATGGTAGAGGTTATGTCAGAAACCGTAACACACAAACACACATCTATGTACATATGTATGTAATTGGGAATCTTACGCTTCCAATATTGACTGGAATAGTTGTGATATTCCATGGTTGCATCAATGCAAGATTTAAATACACTGTTTGAATAAAGTGATGCAGACCCTCACTTTGTACTTGGTATTCTCAGTTCGAGAGGAAGAACAAAAGTGTGTCTTACATTGTAAACGATACAGAAGCACGCAAGTCTGTGGACACCTTGTCAAGGCCTCTCTCAGCACCAAGCAAATAAGCTTTCCATATATTTTGTTTCTTCTTCTTTATTCTGTCCTCACAATTGATTTTTATGCTTGATAAGGCCTCTGATTGCATCCAATGGCAACAACAGCAACTAAATTAAGGTTGAAACTGGGTTTGCCAATTTGTGTCCACGGAAGAGACAGAAGCCACAGCTCCTTACTCCTAGGTCCAGGGATATTTCTAAACCTAGATTTCCTTCTCTCTAATCCCCCACTGAGTATTAAATCTCCTGGAACCAAATTACATCCCACCTCTGATCTTTTTGTCCAGTGGTAGCTCTTGCACTGTTTTCAGTGTTTCGATTTTTCTCCATTTGCTTGAAAGCAAATATTTTTAAATGTTTGGAATGAAAGCTGAGAGGTGATAAATGAAATCTATTTAACAATGACATATCTGAACATAGGTCTGGTCACACATTAGATGCTCAAAACCGCTTTGAGTTTGTGTGGGGATAAAAGTGAACATTTAAGTAGAGCCTCAGACCCCGAATCCACCCAGAACTGCTCCTTGCCTGTGGGTGGCTGGGGCACCAGCCTCCACCAAATAACTCATCTCCAGGCAGCATTCCACCTGTACGTGTTGTCAGCAACAGGATGAATTTGTGACCCAGGCTCGATCCACTTCAAGTGAAATCTGCGAGAACACCACAGGCAATAATCCACAGAAAATAGTTTAGTCCTGGTCTTGCCCACAGACAGAAGTCGAGTCTGGATAACTACTTCAAACCCTTCCAGTTCTTAACCATTATGTAATTAGAATTCAGAAGCCATCCTAGCAGGCTCATCAGCTGGCCAAATAACGGATCTATTTTCTGTCTCGTCCTGCCCTGTGCTAATCTGGGTCCGAGCTCTCTCTCATGTAAATGAGGGCCTGGTGTGTGAATCAGCTGGGCAGAGCAGCAGAGAAGGGAGACCCTGGAGCTGAGTGACAGCATGTACATGACCTGAGTTTTAGTTCTGCTTTTTCTCAAGACTGAAGAAGATTCCCTACCTCACTTCTGGCTGTTAATTTCATAGGGCTGAGAACAAGTGTGGAATCTTGGCCAGTGATGATCTTCTCACATATAAAAAGCATTGGTCAGATTCTTCAGTATGCTGTGTGTGGATGGCACAATGATTTCCATGTTTAGGTGAATAAATTAAAAAGAGAGAGAGAGAAATGTAGGTATAAGAGGTTGAGGAAATGAGAAACGGAACTAACGGTGCATACAGCCAAGATTCAAACTGATCAGGGAATACCTCTCATTCTTTCAAAACAGCTATGACCTGAGCTTCAAGACAGAAGAAAATGACAAATACGATCGCTTATATGATTTGTATGATCCCAGAAGAGAAACACGTATCAGTTACACACTTGAAAGAAAGATTGTGAGTTCTTGCCAAGGGCAGAAATTTCTCAAGAGGGATTTCAATAAGAAATACCAAGAAGTTGTCATAGTAACATCTTTTCAGCTTCTTACTAACACGGTTAGGGTTTTCCTGTGATTGTCAGACTTGGAAAAACATTCTCACTTGGTTACAACATGCTAATGTTTCTGTTTATAGCATATACCTCTTAATATACAGCCAGGATACCCTTTAACTTGATATAATTCATCATCACAGTCTTCTGGGCCACACAGCAGAGCCAGACTGCCACCAAAAATGATGTGAAAACCTCAGTGGGGCTGGTTTTGCCCCAGGACCCCTTTTCAACAATCATGATGCTGATTCATCTGACATACATTAAGTGATTTTCAACCATGACCTTGTGGATTCAACCATGAGCTGTTCATGATCTGTACAGAAACTCACAGGGCTTCCCCTCAGTGAACGTCTAGCTTAACTGAGGAGTTGATTGCTTAGCCTGTGGTCAAAAGCAAACTCATGTCAAAGCATCTTCTTTTCCAGATCCTTCTCATGAGGCACAGTGGCCTGCACACCTCATCCCAGCCAGTGTTAGAGTTTAGATGGCAACACACTACAAACAGAGACAGCTGGCATTCAAGAAAAGGCACACACGGTCACGCTTCATCGGGAAGACGAGGGGAGAGAGTATTACATCTCTTTGGCAAGGGCGTCACGGGTTTCCTGCATCAGAAAGATGGTAGGAAGGGAATGGAATACACAATGTGAGAGTCCTGAAGGAGGGCGCTTTAACAAAGGCCCAGAGACACACTACCGACTCCAGTGCTTGTGGGGCCCGCGTGAGCACCAAGACCCGCGGTGTGACTCAGTGTCATAGCAACTACTTATGGGAAGAAACTTGACTATTTCAGGCATCTGCTTCTAAAAGCTCAGTGATTCGGTTTCTGCTTAGACTATGTACTATGTTAGGTATTAACTTTTTTCATTGAAGTATGGTTGAATTATAATTTTGTGTTAGTTTCAGGTGAATAGCAAAATGAATCAGATTATACACACAGAGACATATGTATATGTATATATATATATAAATATTTATGTATATGCAAGTATGTATTTATATGTACTTTTTCAGATATTTTTCCCTTATACTTTATTACAAAATATTGACTAGAGCTCCCTGTGTTGTTTAACTATTTTATATACATTAGTGTGTGTATGTGAATCCTAAACTCCTAAATTATCCCTCTCCCCTTACCTTTTGGTAACCATAACAGAGAAAGCAAACTTATGATATTAATTGTTCAATATAACCTACAATCCAAGGTAAAGTCAACTGGAGAGGTTTCCAGGTCTAGGAGGAACCAGTCTGTATTTGGAGGGTTTATTTCGAGCTGATGGATTTCAAAATTGTCATAATCATCCTATTTTTAAGAAAATTATATATTCAACTTTAAAATTCATACTCTAAGGCTACGTAAAAGGTAAAATTTGGCAAAGAAATGTGAGAGAATGCACATATCTCATTTCTAATACACTGTTGCCTAGGTAACCAGGCCTATCTAAGCATTTTGAATTGGTAGGCGTTGATCATCTATATTTGGGGATTCAAATCTGCCTTGAAGGCAAGTTTCCATGGAGCTAGCAATTGCATAACTGTTTTCCCAGTATTTTTAGAACAAAGTTGTATGTCATGTGGGCATATTTCAGGCTCAAATATGTTAGCCAGTGAATCACATCACTAGGTGAAAAGTCTTTCACATTCAATTTGGAGATGAATATTTACCTACTGTTTAGTGTCGAAGACCTTGAACTCAAAATGTAGGGGGTGGTGACTGAATAAAAAAAAAAAAAAAAGATCATTCAGGTTAAGAACTAAACCAAACACAGAGTAGCCTGCCTGTCATGAAGGTTATTGTCTGTAGGAAGCAAATTTGGGAATAACTGTTCTTTTCCTACAGTGTAATTTTGAGAAGAGATGCTGCTGTTCCACAGTGCCTTATCTGCCCAAAGCAAACATTTAATTCCTACAAAAATATCTGGGAATTTGCAATGTGTTGTGAATATAGTGTTCAACAAAGCAATGTAACACTGTCAAGACAAACAGAAACAGGTAAGAATGAGTCAGTGGTGCTTAAACAAGTCGGAATTAGAAGGCAGAATTAGGATTTATAGTGGTCTATGTATCTTTTCAGTTAATTTAATAAACACATCTAAAGAAGTTAAAGAAAGATGTTGTGTCTAGTGGCCCCAATGTTAACCTCGGGACTTTCCAATCCCCAGCCTTCAGCCTTTAGATTATTTTTTTTTTTTTTGAAACTTGGGATCAGAACAGAGCATTGTCCTGACATACTAACACGTATCACTAAGGTCTAATAGAAAAACTGGCTCCATTTCCACCAAAGTAATTTATGAATTGGTCTCAAGTTAAAAATATTCTGAGCAACTCAGGTATCCTGAGGGTTTGACTGGTATGAGTCCATCTCTCTATGTTTCTATGGTAACTCCAACACATGTAACAGGCAGAAGGATCAGAAATAAACCAGTCTGCTATGCCCACCTTCTTAATTCCCATATGAAAAGCTGGGGCGATGGGGTGTGTGCATGTGCATATTTTAACTGCAAGCCAAGGTTCAGAAAAATGTGGTAATTTTACACACAATATAGAATCTGCTTGCAATGCAGGAGACTGAGGCTCGATCCATGGGTCAGGAAGATCCCCCCGGAGAAGGAAATTTCGACCCAGTCCAGTGTTCTTGCCTGGAGAATTCCATGGATGGGGGACCCTGGCAGACTATAGTCCATGGGATAGCAAAGAATTGGATGCAGCTGAGCAGCAAACACTTTCATATATGATAGCCTGTCATACAGACAGAGAAATGCGTGTATGTTTCACAGTGATTGCACATGCATGTATCAGACTGTATTTATATCATATATAAAGAGGTAATGACTTCACAAATTGCTGAAAGCTCTTCAGGCTTTTTCAATAGTTGATAATAAACTGGCAGAAAGTAAATAAACTATGTGAGAAAAACCACAGGATCAACTAAGCAGATGCAGATTTAAAACTAGTTCAGAGATGTTCCTGATGTTTGATATTTGGCAAATGGATGTTCTTCCCAAATGACCGCTTCCACATAAGACTACTGAGAAAATGAAATGAAAAAATCCCGAACATGCAGACACTGTCCCTTTGCACTGCATATGAAATCTATAAGTAAACTGGGTGGCCAGGAAAGAACATGCTTTCCGTAGGGGAGAGTCAGCTCTATGAGACAGTGACACAGCTGGTTCGGCTGGGAGATTACTAGGAGAGGAAGACTTTCAAAGGAGATGGTAGAAGAGGTGATATTTTCCAACCTGGACATCGCAGGAGAGTGGAGAGAGAACCGCCCAGCCTCTACTGAAGGTCATCTGTGTACCTGATGCAATGATCTACAGAGAGGAACAGGATTAGTTTTGTCTTTCATAAGAGGCCAGGGCATGCTGCACGTGATCTGTAGCTTTCAGAGAAGAATCAGGAAGAAATGTCCAAGGTGTAGGACAGACTCAAGTGCCTCACACCTACTTGCCATGCCATAATGTGTCACATTTTAATATGGGATTCACAAGCAATTCTGGCCTCTCAGTGGGGCGGTATTTGTAATTCTTCAACACACGACAGCAGGGGAAACCAGATGCTGCCTGAATAAGCAAAGCTGCTATTGCTGTTGTTTAGTCCTTCAGTCGTGTCTGACTCTTTGTGACCCCATGGACTGGAGCCCTCCAGATTCCTCCGTCCATGGGATTCTCCAGGCAAGAATATTGGAGTGGGTTGCCATTTCCTTCTTCAGGGGATCTTCATGACCCAGGGATCGAACACGTGTCCCCTGCAAGTCTCCTACACTGGAAGGTGGATTCTTTACCACTGAGCCACCGGGGAAGCCCCAATCATAAAACACAAAGGATGGTACAACTGTCTTTGCTGAAGCACAAAAATGCATATTCTAATCTAATAGAAACTTAAACACAAAGGAAACTCCGTACACTACTGGTTTGGGATCTGCTCTGAGAACATGCAATTTTTTTCTTCCTCCATACATGTCTCTGCTCACTTCCCCCAGGCACTTTGCCATGTAAGCAGAACCCTCTTCTGGGAGTGCCAGGTGATGGGAGAGTGGGGAGCCCAGGGAATGCCCACATGACTTGGCGAGAATCTTTGCCCATCCTCAGATACACAGCAGAGGCTGTGGGATCCAACAAAAGCCTGTTCACGTTCCCCGCAAAAGGGAGGGAGAGATGCCACAATGAACAGGGATCCGTAAGTCCAGAGAAGGGCTTGTCTCACCATCCACTGTGACCGGATGTTTGCCGCATGTGACTCAGTTAATCTCAGGCAGTGTAACTTAAGTTTTACAAGTCTTTTCATAGTATCTGAGTGAGGGTCTTCCTCTTTTTATTCCATCCTTCTCTCTACAACATTGCAGCCTCTGGGTGAATAGTCAAAGGAAAGTTCACAAAATATAAGATCATATTTATGAATGTACTTTAGTTTTCTCAATATGTGAATGAATATCATCATTTTAAAAAGGCTCCATCTCCTATGCTATGGGGCTCAAAAATGTTAATTTCTGCACAAATGCATTTTAAATAGTAAAATACTATGAAAATCTAAACACAGGTCATTCTTATTATCTAATTATCATTGCCAATATTATTTCAGGGTGAATTTAAATTCTATCCAAAAACTCCAGGGTTGATATTGTTAACAAGGAAAATGGTGGGATAGGAACATTGTGAAATAGTATTATAAGATAAACAAAATTTTTGCAAGTCATCCTTCAGTTGCTTTTCTTTATTCAAAGCTTTTGACTAGGAAAGGCAGGTGTGGGGCAGGAGCCTGCTTGGAGGGCATGTGCTTCCCTAACAGAGCTCTGGGGCCCTTTTCCTCCATGTTCGTGATGTGACGTGACGTGAAGTCGCTCAGTCGTGTCCGACTCTTTGCTACCCCGTGGACTGTAGCCTATCAGGCTCCTCCGTCCAAGGGATTCTCCAGGCAAGAATACTGGAGTGGGTTGCCATATCCTTCAGACTACTGGAAAAGGACTCAGGTCAGCACTTCTGGGGGCGTCCCAGGTCACTCAGCAGCAAAGAATCTACCTGTGATGCAGGAGATGTGAGTTCAGTTGCTGTGCAATCCCTGGAGAAAGAAACAGCAGCCCACTCCAGTATTCTAGCCTGGGAAACCCCATGGGCAGAGGAGCCTGATGGGCTACAATCCATGGGCTCACAAAGAGACAGACACAACTTAGCAACTAAACAACAGCAATAACAAAGCCCTTCTGGACCCTGAGATTTCTGCTAGGTTCAGGTATAGGTTTAAAAGGAACCAAAGTTAACTCAAGACTTAAAGATTCTAGATAAAGGTCTTAGTTATTATTAATACCTCTAAAAGGAGTAACTGAGAAAATGTGAAAGGAACACTGACATTAAACCTATCCCTTTGTGACACAAAAACAACCTCTGCACAGCTAATTCTTTTCACCTTTTAAGGAACATTTCTGTAATGATTTTTTTTGATAAAGTTTTGGGGAAAGAGTAACAAAATTTAGTTTAGATCTAAGGTATAAAGCAAAAAGGAAAACAGTCACTTCGTGGCTATCTCATTTTTCATGTCTATGGAACAGTGAGAAACTTACATCCATTGAAAATCCCACACTTGAAGGTTAAATGACCTTGAGTAACATTTTTAGTTTTTCTCCTTTCCAAGGAAAAATGATCAATGAATTTTTCCTCTACACTTAAAATCAATAATGATCTATTAATACATTCTAGTGATGATAATTGGAACAACAAAGAACTTGCCACATTTCAGATACTAAGAAGTTTACATTTAATGAATGGAAAAGTGAATCTATGTCTCCAAGCTTCCTATACTGGAGAGTCAAGTGTACGTATGAACCTAAGCTGTTAGTACGCAAGTGTTTTTGCGACATGCACACTACTGTATATAAAATAGACAAACAATAAGAAACTGATATATAGCACAGAGAACTAAACTCAATATTTTATAATAATCTATAAAGGAAAATAATCGAAAAAGAATATGTGTATAAAACTGAACATATATAATGATATATGCATATATATATATATATATGTGTGTGCCACTGAATCCCTTCGTGTTGTATGTGTTAAACTAACATGACATTGTGAATCAGTTATACTTTGTTATTTTTTAATATTAGAAAATATTATATGCAAAAAATTGCATTCTCACTAAAGACAACATAAAGGTCACTACAAAAATTATTCAAAAGATAGTTATAATACATATTTTAATCTCTCCACTATATGTGCTGTTTTCATTCATACTATGTTTTTTTAAACATACCTCTGCTACAATCAGGCTTGAAATGATGCTTTATCAGAACTATGTGAATATGTTTTCTGACAAATTAAAAACATAATTATCCTCTCAGAAAAATATAGGAAGCTGATTGAACCACATTTTACATTTGGAAGGTATAAAACAATATCCATTAAGCTTTCAATAGACAAAACTTTCAGACCTGACATCTGATTTTAGAAAATCAGCTTCTCAAATAAAGATCTAAAAACTTTATTAAATGCTAAGATGAGAAATTATTTGAAACTTGGAAAAATGACTTGCTTCATCGAGCATACTAAACAATAGAAAAACTATTATTTTTGAATACTTTATCAACGTAGCAATACTAATTAATACTTCTTTTATTTCCTTTAACTCAAAAGTGCTTTGGGCACTTGAGGAAATTATAATTATTTATAGGCCACTATGAAGTTTCATAAATCATAGCTCCACTGCTCTGAAAAAATTAGTTTATCTTTTTAATTTGGTGTCATAAAGCCTTTCTTATTTTTCTTATTTTTAATTTTTTTAGTTTTAACCTAATTTCAGATGTTGTTGTTGGTTTTCAGTCATTAAATTGTGTCCAACTCTTCATGACCCCATGGATTGCAGTCCACCAGGCTTCCTTGCCCCTCACTATCTCCTGGAGTTTGCTCAAACTCCTGTTCATTGATTCAGTGAAATGCTTTTGCATAAAGTGGGGATTGGGTTCAGGTGTGGGTCCTGTTTCCAGTACCTTTAATTTATTATATCATTATGGTAATGGTTTCCATTGGAATGTGCCTTCAAATCCATCAGCTGTACCCATTTAACAGCTCATGAATCCCAAGATGGTAACTGCAGCCATGAAATTAAAAGACACTTAATCCTTGGAAGAAAAGTTATGACCGACCTATATAGCATATTGAAAAGCAGAGACATTACTTTGCCAACAAAGGTCAAGGCTATGGTTTTTCCTGTGGTCATGTATGGATGTGAGAGTTGGACTGTGAAGAAGGCTGAGTGCTGAAGAATTGATGCTTTTGAACTGTGGTGTTGGAGAAGACTCTTGAGAGTCCCTTGGACTGCAAGGAGATCCAACCAGTCCATTCTGAAGGAGATCAACCCTGGGATTTCTTTGGAAGGAATGATGCTAAAGCTGAAGCTCCAGTACTTTGGGCCCCTCATGCGAAGAGCTGACTCATTGGAAAAGACTCTGATGCTGGGAGGGCTTGGGGGCAAGAGGAGAAGGGGACGACAGAGGATGAGATGGCCGGATGGCATCACGGACTCAATGGACGTGAGTCTGAGTGAACTCTGGGAGTTGGTGATGGACAGGGAGGCCTGGTGTGCTGCGATTCATGGGGTCGCAAAGAGTAGGACACGACTGAGTGACTGAACTGAATCCCAAGAGCAAATGAACCTGGAGACAGAGCCTGCCTGCTCAGAGGCTTTCTCAAGGCTGGGCGTGCCACTGTTCTTCCTTGAGTTTCCTGATACGTTTCCCTCCGGCCCCCTTTGGAGCTACTCCACAGTCAGCCTCCAAGCATGCCAGTGATGACAAAGGCAAGCATTTGGGTGGGGGTGAAGAGAAGGTCCCACAGAGAGGGGTAGCATCCTCTGAGGACCAAACCCGCTTCCTAGGATCCAGGCCAGAAGCACCTGCCTGGCTCCCAAGAAAAGCAGATCAATGCATTTCCCAGGAGAAGAAATGAGGTCACAACCAGTGTCTGTTCTCCTGCCTAGAGGAAGCCTCAGTGACCCCCTGGACTCCAGTGATATAATGGAGCAGAACTGGACAAAGCACATAGGATGCATCAGGCTCGTGGCCAATAGGCCACGACTCTGGAAAAGCATGGGTCACCTTCTGCATCCACTGGCTGGTCTTTGGAACATTTCCTCTTTTCTACTTTCAGCCAGTGGAGCTCCACCCAGTTAATCAGCAAATATTATCAGCGTATGGAACCTACATTGGGGTTATTCTTTCTCATTCTGTTTTCTAGATGAGAAAACAGACACGTTTTTTAGATGCACACGGGGAAGCTGTGACAAGCAAGACTGTAGTTTAGAGACAACGTGCCCTCCACTCCAAAATGTTCTTCTCCCACATCTTAACATATGCCCCATGGCTGAATTCAGTACCTAACCTTGCAGGTTTATTTGGTTTGTAACACTGCCAGGAAAAGTGTTGCAAAAAAATCACAATAAGCACCTTTTCATATACAAAACAATGCTGCTAAAGCTATTGCCAACCAGATACACTGGGACTGTGAAACCAGGCACACACACATCATGGGCACACACACAACATGAACAGCACACGCCAGGCACACACACACTCACACCCCATGCGCACGTGTACAGCATGCAAACACTCGGCATACCACGCTCACATGCATGGACCCCAGGCACACTTTCTGGTACGTTAAACTAAAACAGTACCATGAGTAAATTTTTGTTCTGTTCAAAAACATGTCTGTAGGTGAAGGCTGGAGAGACACTGGCTCTATTTCTCACATCTATCTTGCGAGATTTACCTTTGCCTCCACAGACAACCCATCCTCTCTTCGTTCTCTCCGGTAGCACATCGCCTGTCCTGCAGGTTCACTGTCTTGCTCACTTTGTTGTGTGCAGCTGAAGAGAAGATTAAAGGTGTGTCCAGTCAGTCCTCAGCCCCCCAGGTTTGGAACTTTGTTTCTAAATGTCCCCCTGAGCTCCAGCTGTAAGAGCAATTACTGTCTCCTCTCAAACAAAGGAAGGAACTTAGTTTAAAACCAAACTTCTCAATGGCATACTTTCCCAACTTTCTACCTACTTCTCTGCATGTATTTTCCTTCATTATCTTCATCAAAGCGATTGTTAGAGTACACTCATATGAAAATGACCAACACAACATTTATTATGATGACCGACACAACACAGGTGTTCATCTTGATAAAAAATAACGTGGTAAAAAGTATTGTCTTTAAACACATATAGAAATCAGAAGTTTATTAGCCAAAAGTATTCAGTAGTGCATGTTATAGGGTGTCTGATTTGTAAAGTGTTCCTTGAGTGAGTTTAATCAGACAGAAACACAAAGGGATATGCTGCATCTATCAAAGAGAATAAAATGGCAAGACAAAGAAAGAATGGATTATAATTTACAGAAAAATTATAGGAAAAGGCTGCTCTGAAAGAGAACAAAGAGCTGCCCTTTCCATTGCCTATTGTGGAAGTCAACCCAAGAGAAGGTGACACCGGCCATCTGCTCTCAGTTCTTCAACAGAAAAGCAATGCTGCTTGGAGTATGATTTTACATCCAAAGGCAACTGCAATATCTTTTGTTAAAACAAACTTCTTCCCTCTCTCCTGTAGCACGTAAGCCAATTCTGAGCACCTAGGAGGTGCCCACTGCTGAGTCTTACTGGACTGAATTTTAGTAGCCAAAATAAAGTCACATCAGAGTTGTTCAAAAACAGATTAAAGACAACCTCCAAACTTCTTACATGATTAGAAGATAATATTAAAGCAAGTAAGGGGACTGGGAAAAAGATGGCAGGAATAAGACAAGGAGATCACCACTCTCCCCACAAACATACCAAAAACTCATCTAGATATGAATCAGCTCCTACAAAGCAACCTCTAGGTGACAGCAAAGGGAAGCAGGCTAAGCTCTCTGGAATGAGGCAGGAGAGAGGGTGGAGACAGAAAAAGGGAAGAGAAGGAGAACTGGAGGGGATCTTGTGCCCTGGGGGAGGGGAGTTCCCACACGCTGGGAGGCTCCCTCACACGCAGGCTCATGAGGGAGCTGTGGAATCTCGGAAAGCTGGGCACATCAGGGCAGAAAACAGAGCAAGTTGTGCTTTCTCAGCCCATAAAGAGCTCACGGACTGTGGCCCCAACCAGATGGCAGGCTCGGGGGACAGAGAGAAGGCCACAAAAACCTCACAGCGCAGAGGGTGGGCCGAGGGCCCAGGAGAGGCGCGGCGCACAGACCTCGGCAGTGCACACACCGGTCCTAACGCAGAGGGAGGCCTGGGGGCTGAGAGAAGTGATGCACAAAGCTCTCAGCACACACGCACGCACGCACGCACACACACACACACCCTCAGGGCGCAGAGGGTGGGCCGGGGGCCCAGGAGAGGCGAGGCGCACAGACCTCGGTAGCCACAAACCCCAGGGCGCAGAGCCTGGGCCCCAGGAATCGAAAGAATACAAAAACCCCACGACATGGAGAGCGGGGCCGGGTGAGCTGAAACAAGGACACACAAGAGGGTGAGCCCACACCGTTCTGTGTGACGCAGAGGACAGGCCCAAGGAGCTAAGAAAAGACCCCCACAGGCCCCCACCAAGCAAGCTTCAGCCTGCAGTGCAGGGTGGGGCCAAGGGACTGCAGCACCAGCAAAGACTCGGGACAAGCAGGGGCAGGCGGCAGTAAGCTATGCTGAGGGGCCGCTTTGACGCAGCTGCAGAAATAGATGGTCTAATGCTGCCCAGCCAGAAGGACAGCCCAAAGACACACTGAACCACGGACACCCCGAGACCCTGCACTAGACACCGCATCGCCCTTCAGAGAGACAGGATCCAGCTCCATCCGCCAGATCCCAGACACAAGCTTCCCCAGCCAGGAAAGAAAGCATCCCAAGACACGAATCCAAACCCCACCCACAGGGCAGACTCCACAACCAAGAACTACGACCTTGAGAACTTTTTTTTTTCCTCTTTTAAATCTTTAAACCTCACTGTTTATTCCCCCTACATATTTCTATCTTCATATTAGCCTTTTGTAGTGCTGTGGAGTTTTCTTTGTTTTTCTGTTTTTTTTTTTTTTTTAATTAAGGTGGTTTATTTTTCATCTTTTTGTGATTTTTCTGATTTTGTTGTATTTGACTGCTTTTCTTACAGCTCTTTATTAGCTGTAGTTATTCTTGAATATATATATATTTTTTTTTTTCACATATGTCTATTTATCTCTGCTTTTCTAATTTTTTTCTTTTCTCTGTTTTTTTTTTTTTACCTTCATTGCCAGCCCTTCCTTTTCTCTTTTCTCTCTCTTCTCCTCTTTATTTTTTCTTATTCTTTCCCCCTTTTTCTTCACTCTTTCCTTTTTCACCATATAAGTAAATTTCTTGTGCTTTCTTTGCTATATTTTCCAGTTGGCACTCTGCTCAGGCTCAGTTTTCCAGACTGAGTGCACTTTGCTCTGCATTTAATTGGCTGCTTTCACTTTATGCTTCCTTTATTCACCAAGTCAGTCTCCTGTACTCCTGTCTTTAGAACACTTTGGTTATAATTTTCTGTATGGAAGTGAGTGTATATGGCCCATTATTTCTGTAATTAACTGCTTGATATTGTATTTACCATCTGTCTTAGTTCATCTTTTATTTCATGTCATGTTTTGCTTTTTGTCTTGGTGTGTTTGCTTTAATCCCCTTTAATTCCATAACAAGTGACTTATGGAGCCCTGATCCCCTGACCACAGATTGCACCTGCACCAGTGAGGTGGGAGCATTGAGTCCAAGAACTCAGACTGCCAGGATATTAATTACTGAGAACTTCGACATCTGTACACAAAGCCTAGCATCACCCAGACTTCATAGGTGATATACCGTATTAACAAATTGAAAGATAAAAACCATATGATAATCTCAATAGATGCAGAAAAGCCTTTGTCAAAATTCAGCACCCATTTATGATAAAAACACTTCAAAAAATGGGCACAGAAGAAACCTGCCTCAACATAGTAAAGGCCATATATGATAAGCCAACAGCAAACATTATTCTCAGTGGTGGAAAACTGAAAACATTCCCCCTAAAATCAGGAACAATACAAAATTATCCACTCTCACCACTATTATTCACCATAATTTTGGAAGTCCTAGCTACAGCAATTAGAGAAGAAAAAGAAATAAAAGGAATCCAGAGAGGAAAAGAAGAATTAAAACTCTCACTGTTTGCAGAGGACATGATACTATACATAGTGAACCCAAAAGAAGCTATCAGAAAATTACTAGAACGAATCAGTGAATTTAGCAAAGTCAAGGGATACAAGGTCAATACACAGATATCACTTACATTCCTATATAATAACAATGAAAAAATCAGAAAAAGAAAATAAAGAATCAATCTCATTCACCACTGCAACAAAAAGAATAAAATATCTACGACTAAATCTACCTAAGGAGACAAAAAACTATATATAGAAAATTATAAGACTGATGAAAGAAACCAAAGATGATCTAAATAGATGGAGAGATATTCCATGCTACTGGGTAGGAAGAATCAATATTGTGAAAATGAATATATTACCAAATGCAATCTACAGATTCAATGTGTTCCCTTTCAAATTGCCAATGACATTTTTCATAGAACTAGAAAAAAATTCACAATTCAATTGGAAAAACAAGAGATCCCAACTAGCCAAAGCAGTCTTGAGAAAGAAGAATGGACCTAGAGAAATCAAACTTCCTGACTTCAGACTATACTATAAAGGTACAGCCATGAAGACAGTATGGTACTTGCACAAAAAAACACAAAAATATGGACCAATGGAACAAGAGAGAAAGCCCAGAGAAAACCCATGCACCTATGGGCAACTTATTTTTTTACAAAGAAGGCAAGAATATACAATGGAACAAAGATAGCCTCTTCAATAAGTGGTGCTGGGGAAGTGGACAGCTACATGTAAAAGAATGGAATTAGAATGTTTTCTAACACTATACACAAAGATATTCTCCAAGTGGATTAAAGATATAAATTTAAGAACAGAAACTATAAAACTCTAAGAGGAAAACAGGCAGAACACTAGATGACATAAATCAAAGTAAGATCCTCTATGACCCACATCCTAGAGTAATGAAAACAAAACAAAAATAAACAAATGGGACCCAATTAAACTTAAAAGCTTTTGCACAGTGAAGGAAACTGTAAACAAGGTGAAAAGACAACCCTCAGAATGGGAGAAAATAATAGCAAAGGAAACAGCTGACAAATAATAATTTCCAAAATATATAAGTAGCTCACACAACTCAATATGAGAAAAACAAACAACTAGATCAAAAAGTGGGGGAAAAAAGTGGGGAAAAGACCTAAACGGACATTTCTCCAAAGAAATACAGATGGTTAACAAACACATGAAAAGATGTTCAACATCGCTCATTATCAGAGAAAGGCAAATCAAAAGTGCTATGAGATACCGCCTCATACCAGTCAGAATGGCCATCATCACGTCTACAGACAATAAATGCTGGAGAGGGCGTGGAGAAAAGGGAACCCTCTTGCATTGCTGGTTGGAATGTAAATTGACACAGCCACTATGGAAGACAGTATGGAGATTCCTTAAAAGCTAGGGATAAAACCACCAAATGACCCAGCAACCCCACTACTAGGCATATACCCTGAGGAAACCAAAGCTGAAAGGGACACATGTGCCCCAGTGTTCATCGCAGCACGATTCACAGTAGCCAGGACATGGAAGCAGCCTAGATGCCCATCAGCAGAAGAATGGATAAAGAAGCTGTGGTACAGATACACGATGCAATATTACTCAGCCATAAAAGTGAGTGCATTTGAGTCAGTTCTGAAGCAAGTCAGAAAGAGAATGATAAGTATCGTATACTGATGCATATATACGGAATTTAGAAAGATGGCACTGATGAATTTATTTACAGGGCAGCAATGGAGAGACAGACAGAGAACAGACTTATGGACATGGGAAGAGGGCTGGAGAGGGTGAGATGGACAGAGAAAGTGACGTGGAAACTTACATAACCATATGTAAAATAGCCAATGGGAATTTGCTGTATGGCTCAGAAAATTCAAATAGGGGCCCTGCATCAACCTAGAGGGGTGGGATGGGGAGGGAGATGGGAGGGAGGTTCAAAAGGGAGGGGATATATGCATACCTATGGCTGATTCATGTTGATGTTTACCGGAGGAAAAAAAAATCTATAAAGCAATTACCCTTCAATTAAAATAAACAAATGAATAAAAACAAGTAAGGGCAAATGTCAGGTTTGTTGCTTATACAAAGTATTAAAGAGAGAGAATCTTTTCATTTATTCAACAGATAATCACTGAACATGAGCGCTGCATGGAGCACTGTCCCAGGGAAACTGCATATAAAAAGTGAGAAAAAAACAAATATATGCACTTGCTTATCTATCTGCTAGTTTCTACATGTGATGAGGATGTTCACAGTAACATATGCAAACACCACAGATGCTCAGAGTGTGTGATGAGGTCTGGACCAGGAGGAAAGAGAATCAGAGCTGATGGAGAGAGAGGTGCTGAGGGCTTCAGGAGGAGGTGGGCACTGGGTATGGACCCCGTGAGTAAGAGTTTATCAAAACCCACAACTATGTGAAGCCAAACGGTGTGAACAAATCTGGGCTCCAAATAAACCAACTTTGACCAACCAACAGTGACCATCACACACTGAACTTGAGAATCACACTCCCATGTGACTCTACGAACAGCATGCTTCACATTTGGTTCCTGTTCATGCACATTCTAGTATTTCCACTCTTAGTTCTTAAAGGAAGAACTGAGTCCAGAAATACACAAAGGTCACAGAAATAGAAAGGAGTCTACAGAATAAAGATTATAAAGTCAGACCTTTTTGATCACTGGTTAGATGGAATATCCTCATGGTGTTTCTTTCCACAAAAACATAGCTAATTCCTGTCTGCAAAGATTAAAGTTTCACAATAAGCAGTAGTGTGTATGTGTGTGTGCGAATGTCTGAATATGTGTCTGAATATAGTTTGTTGCATACATATTCTTAAGTGAATTTAGATATGGACAGCTGATGTCACCTTCCAGGTCCACTATCCCTGGAAACGGTGGTATATCTAGCCCAAACCTGACTTTCCATGCATTCCTCCACCCCTTTATTCTTCCGTGACACTGTTAAACCAGTAAAATGTTTAATGAACAAACATGCTCTCTTAGCTTATCCACATGTCAGTTCCTCTAATTCAGTCATGAACCTTTCTCCTCTTGATTCAGTTGTTACTGATTCTTAACCAGACGGCGCCCTAGGAGATCCCTGGAAAGATGCTACATGCAGAGGATGTGACAATTGGAAAGTGCAGAAATCCGGCTGCTCATGTGGGCCGAAATCTGCTCATTCAGATAGAAACTATACTAAGGCCCACGCAGTGCTCATCTTCCGCATGCACTGAGAAATTAGCTGAAATCTGAAGATAAATGAAATTCCGTTTGGGTCCAAAGGGTAAGCCTGCATATGTGCCATGCCCATGTCATTTCTGCAGATAACCCAACTGTCCCTAGATAACTATTTGAAGATCTTAATCAAAAGGGCTCTTTGTTTATTCACTAATTGCCTTTGTGGTGTCTAGTGGGGTCAGTGGTTTTCCACAACTTATTTTGAAGTAGTGGAAAGCTGGTTTTCTTAAGCTCAGGCAGAAGCCTAAGAATGCCACAGAACAGAGGATGATAAGATACTAACGGCATGGTATTTTACATTTTCCTTGAAGCGTTCTTTTGTGGTAAGCAGAGGATATATCATTCCTTCTACCTCAATGATAAGGAAATGCCCGATTCAGAAACAGTGATCTGTCTAAAACAATAAGACTGATGAAGTGCAGGGTTATAACAAGGATCCACTTCTTCTTCCCTTACAACATTCTTTCCATTGTGTTTCATATTTTCTTCTAATAAATGACCCTGGGAGCTTCAACATTTAGGGATCAAATCATCTCGGGCAACTCTTGTTTCTTCCTGAAATTTCACAGCTTCACAGCCTCAGTTTATTTACAAGAGCAATGGATTGTGAAGTACAACCAAGTTCTAGCATATATCTAAATAAAAGGGTTAGCTGCAAGGTCACTTATTTACATGCCTTGAATGCCCTAAAGGAACTTCCATACATTCCAATCCTCATTTCTCTAAGTTGTCTAGAATTAGAATAGGTTTCGGCCTTACATATGATTTTGTATTCAGGTTACATTTTAACTCTTGGATGTTACCTTTAAGAAAAAGGTGGGAACTGAAATGCTCAGTTACAGGAAAGGCTGAGGGTTGACCTTTGTAATACCAAGTCTAACAAAACAAACAGAGGCTGTAGACTTAAGGGATGCCAAGTAATAACTTTGGTCCCTTAGCTCTGGAAACATCCTTCACCCTGACCACAGAGGCTTACGTTTAGCTCATGTCAAATAAGAATCTCTGGAAGCCAGCACCTGACATGTGAACGGCTGCTCTGTGGGCTAGATCTGATGCCGCCTAACATGAGGTCTGACCATGAAACAGACTCTCCCTCCCACTGGCCATGTCTTCCACATCCGTCCTGTTCTACTGTGAGCCCTGGTCCCTGAACATCCTGGGCTAGACCCACTGACAAGCCCAGCAAGAGTGACTTTGTACCACAGCCTGGGAGGCTCATTCAGAGGGCGGCCAGCCCAGGGGACTGTGCCCTCAATCTGCGTTAGGTCTAACAACCATAACAGCTGAAAGGCACTTGGACTCTGACCTCCAGCACTGGAGCAGCAGCGTGGAGAGAATGCAAAGCTCAGGGTGCTCAGACAGATGCCTTCTCTGCAGGCCTAATTCCACCATCACACAGCACCCACCCATCCGGGCACACAAGGTCACAACTACATCAACAAGTTCACTGCCGTGACGAGCCAACAGCCTGGAAGGGGGCAAGTGGACGTTCATCTTCCTTCTTCCTTTATTCAGCTAACACTGATGCACCTATGAGGTGGAAAAACCCCGGGCATATGCCAAGGAAAAGGAGAGCTGACTAAATTGATTACACTCAGCAGGACAGTCTAGCGGCATTTATAAAATAAAGGAAAGGTAAAGTGAAGTCGCTTAGTTGTGTCCAAGTCTTTACAGCCCCATGGACTGTATAGCCTGCCAGGCTCCTCTGTCCATGGAATTCTCCAGGCAAGAATACTGGAGAGGATTGTCATTTCCTTCTCCAGCATATCTTCCTGACCCAGGGATCGAACAAGGGTCTCCTGCACTGTAGGCAGACTCTTTATTTTGTGAGTGACCAGGGAATCCCACTTGTGAAATAGCTACTAATTAATTCCTGAGCATTATGACAAAGATGTGCTCTTTCTTTTTAGCAATGGTGTCTTGCATCTGCTTCTCCTTAAATGTTTCCTTGTGTCCCTGAGTCCTACTTGTTTTCCCAAAACCCAAAGACAGGTCATCAGTTTCTGGTAGGTATTCTCATCTCCCTTATTTTCAAAGCAAGTCTGTGGTTTCCCCAGACTCAGAGAAGCTGCACTTCAGTCCCCACTGTGTGTGCAGGTGAGACAGTGGGACCTCAGAGCCCTGTGATGCCATAATCACTGTCCTCTGGGAATACGCTGCTTTCTCCCAGACTTTTGCTTTATTTTTTTCTTTCATTATGTACTTTTTGCCTGTGGTCAATCGGGATCAAAGATGATTTTTCGCTACTTCTACTAAAGAAAAATATTACTTCGAGAAGGAATGAACAATACTTCCCAAGTTTGATCCTTACCCTGCCTGTTCCTAAGAAGGAATATTAGCAAATATTCCCCTTTCCTACTAATAGAGTACACCTCAGGGCTACATGTCTTAACCATAAAATAACAGATATAATCAATTTCAGTTAACTTTTATGTGAAGTAACATCACATTAGGTTGCTTTTGATTCAGCAACTGACAACTGTCTATTGCACTGAGTGACTATGAAATCTTAAAATAAAATCTGACCTTTCCTAAGAAACCTAAAAGATCAATAGGAGTACCAAAGTGCACGAGCTGGTCAACTAGAAAGCAAAGGCATTCTCCACATGAAAACTGATCACTCATTTAAAAAGTGATTTCAAAAATTTAATTCCAACAACTTAAGTGTTAACAATTTGTTCTTTATTAGGAAGTGTTGTCTTGTAAGATATATTGAATTTCCTTGTAGAGACGTGCTCTCAAGTCTAGAAGTAAACCACAATACAGATACGGAGAACCTGAGCTCAGTAACCAAAGAGGGCGAAGTAGGTGTTGCCAGGGAGCACGCAGTGTCCGGTGAGGGTGGCGGGGCCTGAAGGGAGCTGCTGCACTCCGATGCTGAGCCAGCACCTGCAAATGACTTGAAACGCCTTCTCTTTGTTTTCTCTCAAACTGGAACAAAAAACATTAAAAAAGTCGCTGACTGGAACCTGCTTTGTGTGGGGCTCACAGAGATGTGTTTCTGTTCTTCATACAGCTCAGCTGCTTTACTCAACTGCCGGAGCATAAATACTTGGGCATTAAAGCCACTATCCCTCTCCTCGTGGCCCAGGCTTAACCACGGCTCATGTGGCCACAGCAGTGGTGCCAGGGAGGACAGCACGTCTAGGAGCTGTCCCCACACCCCGCTCATGTGAGAGACATCAGGCCCCCAGCCCTCAGCTGAGGCCGGGGCACCTCCACCTGCAGCCTGCTGCCACTCAGCACACACCTCAGGCGTGCTCCTGGAGCTGCCAGCGAGTGTGCACTTGTTCACCAATACGGGTAACACTGCTCCCAAGCTGCCTGAAAGCGCATTTTGCAATTTAAACTTAAAAATATGCACCCTACTATATCTGAAATACATAAACAATGCACTGGTATATATAAAGTAAAATAAACATAAAAGGACCCAAAGGTGGCAAGAATACACAGAAGAACTATACAAAAAAATCTTCATGACTAAGATAATCACGATGGTGTGATCACTCACCTAGAGCCAGACATCCTGGAATGTGAAGTCAAGTGGGCCTTAGAAAGCATCACTACGAACAAAGCTAGTGGAGGTGATGGAATTCCAGTTGAGCTATTTCAGATCTTGAAAGATGATGCTGTGAAAGTGCTGCACTCAATATGCCAGCAAATTTGGAAAACTCAGCAGTGGCCAGAGGACTGGAAAAGGTCAGTTTTCATCCCAATCCCAAAGAAAGGCAATGCCAAAGAATGCTCAAACTACCACACAATTGCACTCATCTCACACACTAGTATTGTTCAAAATTCTCCAAGCCAGGCTTCAGCAACATGTGAACTGTGAACTTCCAGATGTTCAAACTGGTTTTAGAAAAGGCAGAGGAACCAGAGATCAAATTGCCAACATCCACTGGATCATGGAAAAAGCAAGAGAGTTCCAGAAAAACATCTATTTCTGCTTTATTGACTATGCCAAAGCCTTTGATTGTGTGGATCACAATAAACTGTGGAAAATTCTTCAAGAGATGAAGAATTTTGCCTCTTGACAAATCTATATGCAGGTCAGGAAGCTACAGTTAGAACTGGACATGGAACAGCAGACTGGTTCCAAATAGGAAAAGGAGTCCGTCAAGGCTGTATATTGTCACCCTGCTTATTTAACTTAGATGCAGAGTACATCATGAGAAATGCTGGGCTGGAAGAAACACAAGCTGGAATCAAGATTGCCGGGAGAAATATCAATAACCTCAGATATGCAGATGACACCACCCTTATGGCAGAAAGTGAAGAGGAACTAAAAAGCCTCTTGATAAAAATGAAATAGGAGAGTGAAACAGTTGGCTTAAAGCTCAACATTCAGAAAACAAAGATCATAGCATCCGGTCCCATCACTTCATGGGAAATAGATGGGGAAACAGTGGAAACAGTGTCAGACTTTATTTTGGGGGCTCCAAAATCACTGCAGATGGTGATTGCAGCCATGAAATTAAAAGATACTTACTCCGTGGAAGAAAACTTATGACCAACCTAGATAGCATATTCAAAAGCAGAGACATTACTCTGCCAACAAAGGTCTGTCTAGTCAAGGGTATGGTTTTTCCTGTGGTCATGTATAGATGTGAGAGTTGGACTGTGAAGAAAGCTGAGCACTGAAGAATTGATGCTTTTTAAGGCAATGGCACCCCACTCCAGTACTCTTGCCTGGAAAATCCCATGGATGGAGGAGCCTTATAGGCTGCAGTCCATGGGGTCGCTGAGAGTCGGACATGACGGAGCGACTTCACTTTCACTTTTCACTTTCATGCATTAGAGAAGGAAATGGCAACCCACTCCAGTGTTCTTGCCTTGAGAATCCCATGGACGGTGGAGCCTAGTGGAGTCTATGGGGTCACACAGAGTCAGACACGACTGAAGTGAGTTAGCAGCAGTAGCAGCAGCAACTGTGGTGTTGGAGAAGACTCTTGAGAGTCCCTTGCCCTGTATGGAGATCCAAGTAGTCCATTTTGAAGATCAGCCCTGGGATTTCTTTGGAAGGAATGATGCTAAAGCTGAAACTCCAGTACTTTGGCCACCTCATGCGAAGAGTTGACTCATTGGAAAAACTCTGATGCTGGGAGGGATTGAGGGCAGGAGGAGAAGGGATGACAGAGGATCAGATGGCTGGATGACATCACTGACTTGATTGCCATGAGTCTGAGTGAACTCCGGGAGTTGGTGATGGACAGGGAGGCCTGGCGTGCTGCGATTCATGGGGTCGCAAAGAGTCGGACACAACTGAGTGACTGAACTGAACCGAACTGACAATGGAAGAGAATGTAAGAAAGGATATACACATTTATATATAATCTTTATGTATAACAATGACTTTGTTATACACCTGAAACTAACACAACATTGCTAAATAACTATATTTATTATAAATTGTTTTAAAAATGTAAATACAACAGAAACATTCCAGGCAGTGTGATTATAATGAAACATTCCAAGCTAATCATCCTGAAGCCTCTGGTGTTCCCGCTTCACAACAACCTTCTAGAGTGGTTTTATCTGCGTAAATGTCCAGCTAGCATTAAGCCAATAGAACATTTTGGCAGATTCCTCTCTTTGGGAGGATGGAAAATCCCTTCTAATATTCACTAAGCTGCTCATTTCATAACCATTAATATATACACTCTCCCAATAGGGCAACTGAAATGACATGCAACATGAAAAACCGGCATCTACTTTTACTAAAATTTTAACTCAGGGCTTTGACTGTCAGATAGGAACTCAGAGTCATGAATATTTGATTACTGCATGTTGCAGGAAAAAGCTGGTGCCCTCACGACCACGAAACATGCCTGGCATCATCCTGCCTTCCCCACACCACCTTCCTGAGAGCCCTGTCTCCTCAAAAAGGGAAAATTAAGCATTTATTCAGAATTTTCACTTTCAGTACTTTGGCCATCTTATGCAAAGAGTTGACTCATTGGAAAAGACTCTGATGCTGGGAGTTGGTTCTGATGCTGCATCTTATTCAAAAGACACAGGAACAGTGTTCTGATCACAGAAGTAGTTGATTCAGTGTATCTTACCCCTACAGTTCCTTATGGGAAAGCATAAAAGAGCTGCAATATGTTTTCATTAAAAGTAAAGCAAATGGGAGGGGCATTTCAATAATTTAGTAAAATAGGTTCTCAGTAGAAATAATTATATAGAAAAAGGTGGATTCCAAGAGTGTTTAGGGAGAAGATAAGTGATGCAAACATTCCACATATGAGTCCGCCAAGAATGACAAGCTGGCTTTAAATCCTTTAATGTTAACATGAGCTTCTCACAAAACAGAAGTCAGGTCTCAGGGCCAGCACACCTTTTAATTGGCTTCCCATAATATCAGTGTGCTTATCTGGCATGGTTTGTAAGTAAGCCCCATGCTACCAGCCTGAGATTGAGGGAATGAATGGACAGCCTCCATCCCAGCCATATCCCTGAGCCCCAGGCTTTAAGGACAAGAATCAGAAGTTTTAAAGAAACATCCCATTTCTTCCAAGTTGTCCATTTTATTGGCATATAGTTGCTGATAGTAGTCTTTGTATTTCTGTGTTGTCTGCTGTGATTTCTCCATTTTCATTTCTAATATTATTGATTTGATTCTTCCCCCTTTGTTTCTTGATGAGTCTGGTTAGTGGTTTGTCAATTTTTTTTATCTTCTCAAAAAACCAGCTTTTAGCTTTGTTGATTTTTGCTATGGTCTCTTTTGTTTCTTCTGCATTTATTTCTGCCCTAATTTTTAAGATTTCTTTCCTTCTACTAACCCTTGGGTTCTTCATTTCTTCCTTTTCTAGTTGCTTTAGGTGTAGAGTTAGGTCACTAATTTGACTTTTTTCTTATTTCCTGAGGTAAGCCTGTACTGCTATGAACCTTCCCCTTAGCACTGCTCTTACAGTGTCCCACAGGTTTTGGGTGGTTGTGTTTTCATTTTCAGTTGTTTCTATGCATATTTTGATTTCTTTTTTGATTTATTCTGTGATTTTTGGTTATTCAGAATGATGTTGTTCAGCCTCCATATGTTGGAATTTTTAATAGTTTTTCTCCCTAATTGACATCTAATCTTACTGCATTGTGGTCAGAAAAAATGCTTGGAATAATTACATCTTTTGAATTTACCAAGGCTAGATTTATGGCCCAGGATGTATAAATTAGGACTAACTGGTCCATTGTGTCATTTAAAGTTTGTATTTCCTTGTTAATTTTCTGTTTAGTTGATCTATCCATAGGTGTGAGTGGTGTATTAAAGTCTCTCATAATTACTGTGTTATTAATTTCCCCTTTCATACTTGTTAGCTTTTGCCTTACATATTGCGGTGTTCCTATGTTGGGTGCATATATTTATAATTGTTATATCCCCTTCATAGATTGATACTTTGATCATTATGTAGTGTCCTTCTTTGTCTCTTTTCACAGCCTTTATTTCCTGGAAGAAATGGACAAATTCTTAGAAAAGTATAACTTTCCAAAACGGAACCAGGAAGAAATAGAAAATCTTAACAGACCCATCACAAGCATGAAAATCGAAACTGTAACCAGAAATCTTCCAGCAAACAAAAGCCCAGGGCCAGATGGCTTCACAGCTGAATTCTACCAAAAATTTAGAGAAGAACTAACACCTAACCTACTCAAACTTTTTCAGAAAATTGCAGAGGAAGGTAAACTTCCAAACTCATTCTATGAGGCCACCATCACGCTAATACCAAAACCTGACAAAGATGCCACACACACACAAAAAGAAAACTACAGGCCAATATCACTGATGAACATAGATGTGAAAATCCTTAACAAAATTCTAGCAATCAGAATCCAACAACATATTAAAAATATCATGCATCATGACCAAGTGGGCTTTATCCCAGGGATGCAAGGATTCTTCAGTGTCTGCAAATTAACTAATATAATATACCACATCAACAAATTGAAAAATAAAAACCATATAATCATCTCAATATGTGCAGAGAAAGCCTTTGACAAAATTCAAAATCCATTTATGATAAAAACCCTCCAGAAAGCAGGAATAGAAGGAACATACCTCAACATAATAAAAGCTATATATGACAATCCCACAGCAAACATTATCCTCAGTGGTGAATAATTGAAGGCATTTCCCCTAAAATTGAAAGCATTTCCCCTAAAGGAACAAGACAAGGGTGCCCACTTTCACCACTATTATTCGATATAACTTTAAAAGTTTTGGCCAAAGCAATCAGAGCAGAAAAAGAAATAAAAGGAATTCAGATTGGAAAAGAAGAAGTAAAACTCACTGTTTGCAGATGACATGATCCTCTACACAGAAAACCCTAAACTCCACCAGAAAATTACTAGAGCTAATCAATGAATATAATAAAATTGCAGGATATAAAATCAACACTCAGAAATCTCTTGCATTCCTATACACTAATAATGAGAAAACAGAAACAGAAATTAAGGAAACAATTCCATTCACCACTGCAACAAAAAGAATAAAATACTTAGGAATATATCCACTTAAAGAAACAAAAGACCTATATACAGAAAACTATAAAACATTCATGAAAGAAATCAAAGAGGGCACAAATAAATGGAGAAATATACCATGTTCATGGATTGTAAGAATAAATATAGTGAAAATGAGTATACTATCCAAAGCAACCTATAGATTCAATGCAATGCCTATCAAGCTACCAACAGTACTTTTCACAGAACTAGAACAAATAATTTCATAATTTGTATGGAAATACAAAAAAAAACTCGAATAGTCAAAGCAATCTTGAGAAAGAGAATGGAACTGGAGAAATCAGCCTGCCTGACTTCAGGCTCTACTACAAAGCCACAGTCATCAAGACAGTATCGTACTGGCACAAAGACAGAAACATAGATGAATGGAACAGAATAGAAAACACAGATAAATCTATGCACCTATGGACACCTTATCTTTGATAAAGGAGGCAAGAATACACAATGGAGAAAAGATAATCTCTTTAACAAGTGGTGCTAGGAAAACCGATCAACCACTTGTAAAAGAATGAGACTAGAACACTAACACCATACACAAAAATAAACTCAAAATGGATTAAAGATCTGAATGTAAGACCAGAAACTATAAAACTCCTAGAGGGAAACATAGGCAAAACACTCTCCAATATAAATCACAGCAGGATCTTCTATGACCCACCTCCCAGAGTAATGGAAATAAAAGCAAAAATAAACAAATCAGACTTAATTAAACTTAAAATCTTTTGTACAATGAAAGAAACTATAAGCAAGGTGAAAAGAAAGCCTTCAGAATGGAAGAAAATAATAGCAAATGAAGCAACTGACAAAGAATTAATCTCAAAAATATACAAGCAACTACTGCAGCTCAATTCCAGAAAACTAAATGATCCAATCAAAAAAGGGGCCAAAGAATTAAACAGTTCTCCAGGGAAACATACAGATGGCTAACAAACACATGAAAAGATGCTCAACATCACTCATTATTAGAGAAATGCAAATCAAAACCACAGTGAAGTGCCATTTCATGCCAGTCAGAATGGCTGCGATCCTAAAGTCTACAAGCAATAAATGCTGGAGAGGGTGTGGAGAAAAGGGAACCCTCTTACATTGTTGGTGGGAATGCAAACTAGTACAGCCACTGTGGAGATTCCTTAAAAAACTGGAAATAGAACTGCCATACTATCCAGCAATCAAACTGCTGGGCATACACACAAAAAAAAAAAAAAACAAAAACCCAGAATTGAAAGACAGTGTAGCCCAATATTCATTGCAGCACTGTTTATAATAGCCAGGGTATGGAAGCAACCTAGATGTCCATCAGCAGATGACTGGATAAGAAAGCTGTGGTACATATACACGATGGATTATTACTCAACAATTAAAAAAATTTTTGAATCAGTTCTAATGAGGTGGATGAAACTGGTGCCTATTATACAGAGTGAAGTAAGCCAGAAAGAAAAACACCAATACAGTATGCTAATGCATATATATGGAATTTAGGAAGATGGTAATGATAACCTTATATCTGAGATGGCAAAAGAGACACAGATGCACAGTACAGTCTTTTGGACTCTGGGAGAAGGAGAGGGTGGGATGATTTGAGAGAATAGTATTGAAACATGTATATTATCATATGTGAAACAGATTGCCAGTACAGGTTCAATGCATGAGACAGGGTGCTCAGGGCTGGTGCACTGGGATGACCCTGAGGGACGAGATGGGGAGGAAGGTGGGAGGGGGCGTTCAGGATGGGGAACACATGTACACCCATGGCTGATTCACGTCAATGTATGGCAAAACCACTACAATATTTAAAGTAATTAGCCTCCAATTAAAATAAGTAAACTAAAAAAAGAAACATCCCGGACAAGTGTTATGTTTAAACCACCCATTTTTATTGCTTTTTTCTTTTTTATGAGTGTCATTCCTTTTTATCTTTGAGCATCTTAAACAGGTATATTTTAAAGTACTTTAAGTTTATTCTTGAATCTATCACCGCATTGGATATTCCCATTGTATTTGTTTTGTTCATATGCTCTGAGCATCTGGTTTGCAAGCTAACTTACAAACTAAACTAGAGGTCTCTTGCCTGTGTGTTCTCTCTTTCTCACTGATGAAATAAACTTCATATGTTATGGCAAGAGAAAAGAAACTTAGAGTATTTTTCTCTGCCCTCCATTTTAGTGTGTGCTGTCCATTGCATTAATCAGTCCTTCTTAGGAGACAACCTCCCTTCCTAACCTTGTAGAAGGTCAGAGTGACCCACTGTGTTGGGTGCAGCAGTTCAGATCTGGACTGTGTCAACAATCAGTATGTCCTCTGATGTATAACCCTGCGTCTCACTAATGTAGGGAACTACACTTTGACCTCTAGTGGGCAGGTGGGCTCCAGGGCTTCCCCCAAAGACTCTCTCCTGGGTTACCATCCTCAGGTTGGCTCCAATACAAACTTCCAAGTCTTCCTTAGAATGACTCCTGATTAACTGCTTTTCATACACCGTTAGACTCCCGTGTGGTGCCTGGGGCCATGCAGGTGCTCTGGTCCTGCCTTGAGTAACCGCAGGACTGAGGCCAGTTCAGACGCATTGAGTTACCTCTGCTTCTTACATAAAATCCAGATGCTGAAACTGCAATTAATTTAGACTTTTAAGTTTGAATAACCACATGACATTTTTATTTCAAAATGTGAATTGTAAAAAGAGTAACTGAAAGACTTCAAAGGGCAAACACACTGGAATGCAACCGATAAAATTCTTAAATTGTATGTGGTGATAAGTGGTAGGGTGTTTAAGTAGTTAGATATTTTCAACTGAAAAATCCTGTCATAATATTAGAGGTTCCTGAAGCTAATAATAACCACAAGAATCTAATCTGGCCTCTTTTCTCCTCAAAATGTCTCCCGATTGTTACCTGAGCCGTTTTAAACCACACACCGAGTAGTAGAACCAGGTCCACTGCATTTCCTCAAATCATCAAGTTATTTTAAATGTCAAATATTAATTCTAAGACCTAGAGCAGTAGGTGTCTGTATTCTGGCAAATTCATTCTCCCCTAACCCTGGAATGCCATGACTCCTCACAGGCCACCTTGCACTGTGATTTCTAGATGCATTAGAAACATGTGACTGGAAAAGAAAACCTATAAATCATGTGGTGTGCATAACTTCAGTCCCTTAGATTAACAATAGTACGTTCAAAAGAATGTAAGATGTACTAAGTATAACTTTGATGCTTTCCTCATTGTAAGATTTCAAAACCTTTTCAGAAGATCAGAATCAGTGTGAGGTCAAGAGATAATCAGGACCAGTCTTTCAGGCTGTAGATTAAAAAAGAGCTATAAAGAAGGACCATAAAGAAGGCTGAGGTATACACGTTTATACCTGTGGTGGATTCACGTTGATATATGGCAAAACCAATGCAATATTGTGTAAAGTAATTTACCTCCAATTAAAATAAATAAATTTATATTAAAAAATAAAAGAAGAATGCTGAGGGCCAAAGAATTGATGCTTTCAAACTGTGGTGCTGGAGAAGACTCTTGAGAATCCTTTGGGTTGCTAGGGGATCAAACCAGTCAGTCCTAAAGGAAATCAACCTTGAATATTCATTGATTTTCAGCATCAATTTTCAGCTGAAGTTCCTTACTTCATCATTGGAAGGACCAGTTTTAAAGCTTTAATATTGTGGCCAACTGACGTGAAGAGCTGACTCACTGGAAAAGACCCTGATGCTGGGAAAGATTCAGAGCAGGAGAAGGGGGTGATGGATGATGAGATGGTTGGATGGCATCATCGATTCAGGGGACACGTACTTGAGCAAACTCCAGAAGATAGGACAAGGCAGGCTAGCATGCTGCAGTCCATGGGGTTGCAAAGAGTCAGACATGATTTGACAAATAAACAACTACTAAGATTAAAAAATAACAGAGGAAAAAGGAGGAGGAGTGTGAGAAGAGAGGAAGTGAAATACCAAAATTCTTGGATGATGATGTAGCTTAAGTATCTATCATGGGGGCTTCCCTGGTGGCTCAGAGGTTAAAGCGTCTGCCTCCAATGCGGGAGACCCAGGTTCGATCCCTGGGTCGGGAAGATCCCTTGGAGAAGGAAATGGCAATCCACTCCAGTATTCTTGCCTGGAATATCTATTATAGTTTGATACAAAATGATAGTAAAAATAATTGTGATATTCATAAAAATTAGAGATATGTTTAAGAATAACCAATTACTAGTGGTATAATTGGTGAGACTCAAGAATAAGACACATAATAAAAATCAGCTTCTTCTCCTGGGATCACAGTCCCGAGAAACACATGTTATCTGCTGTCTTAGTTGCATATATGTGTACATATGCATATGTATTATATATGTTGTACACAAACATAACATATAGAATATATTCTATTTTATTTATACTGTATTTATATATTGCATATAAATATAATAGATTATAGAAATAGAATGCATAAGATAAATATATATTATGTATATATAATTTGATATATATGACTATAAAATATGTATTTTATATTTTTTCATGCATAAACATACACTTTTATATAAAATAGAATCTGATAGTCTTAAATTCCCATGCATGTAAAATGACCTCAGTGCATTTTAGGGTGAAGTTTTCAAGGATTATCATGTAATGAAAGTATCAAATGCACATCACTGTGGATTTTGCTTTCATCAAAGGATCATAAAGAGCAATCATAGGGCACATCTCACTGCTGCTTAATTTTGTAGGATCTATGAGCTAAGAATGATTGAACATCTTTTAAACTGAAAAAAAAAAAAAAGGCTGTGAGAACCTGTGACAAATGTATGAAGCTCATCTTCACGTGTCCACACACCGTTTGGCTGGGGCAGAGCCAACCCACTGGTTGCACGGTATCTGTGACTGACTCTGCACCACCAGGTGAGTTAAGCAGACACAGTGGAGACCAGACAACTCCCTGCCAACCTAAACCACTTTCCACATGGCCATTTAAAGAGCAAGTTGAGCAGAAAGAACAGAGTAACAGGGCATAGGTACTCGATGTGATACTTCAGGAATTCCTTTCCATGTTGACTTTTTTTCTTCTGTGTACTCATATATATAAGAAGTCAGGTATCTGTAGAATTATCATTAAAATGATTCTAAAGGTAAGTGTATGAAACTTCAAAAAGCAATTAGATTGCATTAACAGCTTTGTTAGCCAACGTGAGACTAAGAAATCTATTGATATAAATCAAGTAAGAGTACCTTGATTTCAATGCTATAAGGAGTCATAAATAGTTTTATCAATGATCACAATAAACCTAAACATATAAGACATTAAACTTTCTTTTTAAATAAGCAACATAGTCAACACAACCCTTCCCTTCTATAATACACACATGTGCACACACATACATGTTCACTTATACACACATGCACACGTGTATGGTTTCAAAAGTAAAGATACACAGAACACAATGAAATATTTAGCAGCAAACATGAAATACCAGTAAAGGCAGCAATACTATGCTAGAAGCTGAGAAGAGGGCCACACCCAGCTCCACACAAACCAGACATGATTCATCCTCAACAGTGAAGCAAAAGCCCCAGTCTGAGTTTCATCATCTGTGAAATGAAGGGAACTCCTTCCTGAGGCTCCTTCACTCCTGGAGAATGTTTAACGCAATACTGTGTCATGTGGACTTTCCTGTTTGCTCACTGGTAAAGAATCTGGCTACAATGCAGGAGACGCATGCTGACCCCTGTTTCAGGAAGACCCCCTGAAGAAGGGGACAGCAACCCATTCCTGTATTTTTGTTTGGAGAATCCCACGGACAGAGGAGCCTGATGGGCTATAGTCCACAGAGTCGCTGACTGCCTGATGAAGCAGCCTCATCTCCTGAATTCACTTTCATTCAAAGGCATTTCCAAAACATACCTAATCCAATAGATGCTACAAACCAGCTTTTGCTCATTTATCCTCTAATGATATTAACATCATGTCTCTACCTTAATACTAAGTTACCACAACACTCTTCTATTAAGACAGCATATTTAGAATTAAATAATTATGCTTTATTAAATTCTCTAAGATCCTGCTGTCACAAGCTCTTTTTTTTCTTTTACTGCACTTACTTCCTTTAATCTCCTGGTCCTTAATCATACACTTACTTGCAGAACTGACTGCCAAGCTTATGCTCTCTTTTTATTTTTAATATTGCTTAAGTGCATAGATGCCTTCAGATCAGAATTGGATTTCTGAGAACAGGAGGGAGTGACTGAGTGTGTGTGCGTGTGTTTAATCAGCCTGTATCTCTCCTGGGATTTGAACAGTACCTAGCTGACACTGGATGATGGATTAGCATATGCTTCTTGCAAGACTACAAAAGAGAAGAAAAAGTGGATTTTTGGTGTCTGACTCAGAGTTTCTGCTTTATCATTTGTTCAATGGGCAAAATAGGACTTACTTTGTGGACTTGTATGGTTTAGACCAGAAAACGTGTTTTTAGTATACCTAAGTCACTCAAAAAACAGGAAGGAATAAAATTAGTAATTAGGAAAGAAATATTACTTTACGGATGGCTAACAAACACATGAAAAGATGCTCAACATCACTCATTATCAGAAAAATGCAAATCAAGACCACAATGAGGTACCATTTCACACCAGTCAGAATGGCTGCAATCCAAAAGTCTACAAGCAATAAATGCTGGAGAGGGTGTGGAGAAAAGGGAACCCTCTTACACTGCTGGTGGGAATGCAAATGAGTACAGCCATTATGGAAAACAGTGTGGAGATTCCTTAAAAATTGCAAATAGAACTGCCTTATGACCCAGCAATCCCCCTGCTGGGCATACACACCAAGGAAACCAGAATCGAAAGAGACACATGTACTCCAATGTTCACTGCAGCCCTGTTTATAATAGCCAGGACATGGAAGCAACCTAGATGTCCATCAGCAGATGAATGGATAAGAAAGCTGTGGTACATATACACAATGGAGTATTACTCAGCCCTTAAAAGAATAAATTTGACTCAGTTCTAATGAGATGGATGAAACTGGAGCCGATTATACAGAGTGAAGTAAGCCAGAAAGAAAAACACCAATACAGTATACTGACACATATATATGGAATTTAGAAAGATAGTAATGATGACCCTGTATGTGAGACAACAAAAGAGACACAGAGGTATAGAACAGACTTTTGGACTCTGAGGGAGAGGGAGAGGGTGGGATGATTTGGGAGAATGGCATTGAAACATGTATACTATCTTGTAAGAAACGAAGCACCAGTCTATGTTCAATACAGGATACAGGATGCTTGGGGCTGGTTCACGGGATGATCCAGGGAGATGATATGGGGTGGGAGGTGGGAGGGGGCTTCGACATTGGGAGATCGTGTACACATGTGGCTGATTCATGTCAATGTATGGCAAAACAAATACAGTGTTGTAACGTAGAATAAAGTATTAAAAAAATAAAAAATAAAAAAATAAAACTTTGCTTTAAAAAAATATTACTTTAGGTTCAGAAATAATTCAAGACAAAGATACATATTTTAAAAAATTATTTGTCAGTAATCCATCCATTACCTGTGGTCATCTGAAGTTTTAATGTATTCTTTATTCAGTTCCAGGTACTGTTCCTACACACTTTAAAATGTCAACTCATTCTATACAGAGACACAGAGGTATAGAATGGACTTTTGGACTTGAGGGAGAGGGAAAGGGTGGGATGATTTGGGAGAATGGCACTGAAATAGGTATACTATCATATAAGAAATGAAGTGCCAGTCTATGTTCAATGCAGGATGCAGGATGCTTGGGGCTGGTGCATGGGATGATCCAGGGAGATGGTGTGGGGTGGGAGGTGGGAGGGGGCTTTGACATTGGGAGATCGTGTACACCTGTGGCTGATTCGTGTCAATGTATGGCAAAACAAAATACAGTATTGTAACGCAGAATAAAATATTTTTTAAAAAGTCAACTCATTTTATCTTTATTTTTATAACACATTAGAGAGACACTAATGCTCTTTCCACTTCACAAATGAGAAAATTGAGTCCCAGAGGGCTGGTAACTTGACCTTGGTTATATAAACTAAATAGGGATGAAATTCAAATGTGTATCTTAGAGTCTTTATTCTTTTGCTCCTAATTCAATGCCCTGTTGCCTCTATTTGTTGCTCATAAAGAAGCTTTCCTATAGAAGAAGAAAGAATAGGCCAAGAATCTGAAATATGATATATAAGGAACATATGAGGAAAATCTGAGATAATCTAACTGATATCAAAATGAAGACTAGGTTAAAATTCCAAGGAGTGTTTCATAAAAATGAAATTATGACAGAAGATAATTCAATTTAAATGAGTACAGTGGAAAAAACATCCATTACGTCTGTATATTTTAAAGGATATTAAGTAGTTTCATCGGGGCCTGGCAGGTAAAGGCCAGAATTCACCTTAATTCAAATGGTGAATTAAGCAACAGACGATGAAATGATGACTTGCTCTTTTCCTCAAGGAAATGAGCCGTGTTACCAGCGAAGATTCTCCCTTTAGGTGAGATGGGGGTTTTAATCCAAGGGGAAGTAAGAGATTCTCCTTGTCCAGAGTGGACTGAGTTCAGCCCCACAGAACTCACCTGGCAGCCCCCTCTTTCCAGGGTCAGCTCAGAGGAGACCCAGTCCACAGTCACTGGGACAAAAGCTGGTCTTCAGGCATGAGCAGTCTTCTTAAAAGGGTTCTAGCCAACTGTGCTAGCATTTATTTCAGAGTACTCCTCTTTGGTTTGTTTTAGAACAAGAGTTTGAATTCATTGTGGAAAGTAGCTTCTAGAATGATATGGAGCAGTATAGAGTAGTTGCTCAATAAACCTTTTCTCTGGTCCAAGGCTTGTTACTGTCTTCTCCATCCTCCCACCCAGAAAAGGGCAAAGTAAAAAGAGAAACAAAGTTACAGAATGCCTGATAAGACTTTCAGAGGAAAACCACTTTTCTTATACAGTTTTGTGACCAAGTTTTCTTTACTGAGTATTGTAGTATTTTCATTTGAAAGACAGTCATCAAATATATGCTTTCAATTGAAATGTATTAAATATTTATAGACTTGTGTGTGTGTGTGTGTGTGCTCAGTCGAGTCCAACTCTTTGTGACCCCATGCTTTTCAGTTCAATTTAAAAATGAAAGGCAATCATGTCACAGTTTGGGATATTTCTCCCTGAGCTAATTCTTCAGCACCCAGGCCACTTAAACCCACGGCTCATCATCGTTACAAAAATAATTTTTAAATACTTCCACATAAAGGATTATTTCTGAAACTGTTAGAAGGGATGAGATCATAGAATGTAATCCAAGCATCTAAAAATTACACCTAACATCTCAGGAGCAAACTTTAAAAAGAATTTCAGTTTTAAATGGCTCATCCCTCTTTTATAGAAATGACAGAATTCAGTTTTAACTAGTGAACAGTAGGTTCACAGGGGATGACAAAATCAGTCTCATTACAGTCTTTCCAGAGAAAAATAACAGATGAGAGACAGTTCAAGTAGACCAGAGGCATCAGCAGGAAAGGTTCCCGTTTGATAGCTGGCGCAGCTAAGATGACCAAAGTCAGTACCTCTCATTTTTATTATTGATGTATGGCAAAACCAATACAATATTGTAAAGTAATTAGTGTCCATTTAAAATAAATAAATTTATATTTCAAATATTTATTATTCATGTATAGCCCCTTAAGGAGCCTTTTAGGCATTTTCCCCTAATCATCCCCTATGAAATGTTAATACCACAGTTATAGCTGTTTTTATGTACTGTGTGTTATATGTGTTTTAAGACTTTTTTCCAGCTTGAGATAGAGTTGACCTACAATCATGTGTTAGTTTAATATGCACAGTATGTTGGTTTAACACATACATACCATGGATTGATTACTGACAATTGTTGTTCAGTCGCTCAGTTGTGTCTGACTCTCTGCGACCCCAGGGACAACAGCAAGCCATGCTCCTCTCTCCTTTACTGTCTCCCAGAGTTTGGTTACCATCAATAGCTTCAGCTAAAATCCCATCACGTCACATATTACCATTTCTTGTTTGTGGTGACAACATGGAAGGTCTACTCTCTTAAGTATATACTAGAGTGTAATTAACGAGCCACCAGCCTGTACATCAGAGTTCCCAGAATCTGTTTGTTCATCTAATAATTGGGAGTTCATGCTCTTCACCAACAATTCCCCACTTCCCTCTTCCCCACCATCCGACTCTCAGTTTCTTTAAGTTCAGATGTTCTTCATTCCACATGTAAGTGACATCATATGATATTAGTCTTTCTCTACTGACTTAGCTCTCTTACCATAATGCCCTCCTAGTCCATCCATATGTTCACAAATGACAGGATTTCCATATTTGTGATGGCTGAGTAACATTCCACTGTATGTATGTACAAATATCACACTGTTATCCCTCCATCTGCTGAGGGACACTGGGGATCTTGCCGCGTCTTGGCCACTGTGGAAAGTGCTGTGATGAACACGGGGATGCGGATGTGTGTTTGTTATCCTGTATTCACTTCCTTTGGATACACACTGAACAGTGAGGTTAGTGGATCAGATGGGGCTTCCTCGGTGGCTTAGATGGTGACGAATCCACCTTTAACGCAGGAGACACTGGTTCAATCCCTGGGTCAAGAACATCGCCTGGAGAAGGGAATGGCTACACTAGAGTATTCTTGCCTGGGAAATTCCACGGGTAGAGGAGCCTGGCGGGGTACAGTCCACGGGGTCTCAAAGAGTCTGACACTACCGAGCAACAAACAAACACTTTCACACTTTTCACATGGTACTTCCTTTTTTTTTTTTTTTTTTGGAAAGTTCCATACCATTTTCCATAATGGTTAAACCTGTTTACATTCTCACCAACCGTGAACAAGCTTTAGCATAAAGGCAATCTTATTGTTAATGTATAAAGTATAGACATGCACTAATGAAAGAGAACCCTCGTATTTGTGCCTTACACATAAGAGGAATTTTTTTATCCCCTGCTCTAATATTCAAACCTCCTCAATCTTATGGGCCCTGTCACCTCCATTTTTCCTTCCGTCCTTCCCTCTAACAACGATGAAGGCCACTTTCATTGTTTGCAAAAGCTACTCAAACCTATTCCCTGCTAACATCTGGTACCTACGCTTCCACAGAGATTAGGAGATGGGGCTGTGTCTCCCTAGACCGATTCCCTTCAGAAAAACATTCCTGACCTATAAGACTGGAAGGAGGCTTTTGAAAAAAATCCACATCTCAAAGAAGTAGGGAAAGGATTCACAAGTTTATCTACAGTGAGGAGAACACTAAGACCCTCCATGGTCATATTCAGCTCCTTAAAATAACAAGAAATTTTGCTTAAAAATAACTTTCCCTTCTTTTGTTCCTGTTTACTCTTACCCATCATTACCCTAGATGCAATTTGATTAAATTTGCTTTTATATATATTTTTCTAAAGTAATGCATTTGGGGGCTTCCCTGGTGGCTTAAACAGTAAAGAATCTGCCTGCAGTGTGGGAGACAGAGGTTCAATCCCAGGATCGGGAGATCCTCTGAAAAAGGGAATGGCTACCCACTCCAGTATTCTTGTCTGGGAAATTCCATGGACAGAGGAGCCTGGCGGGCTATAGTCCATGGAGTCGCAAAGAGTCAGACATGAGTAAGTGCCTAACACTTTCATTTTTCAATACCTTTTCAGTATTGTGATACCTTATCTTGCTTTCTAGAGGATTCTGCTTTTTCTCAGCTTAAAAAAATGGGACAAAAATGCAGTATAGCAGAATGTCTCTGACTAAAATCATTGCCAAATGTGGATACAATCAAGACTCCCAAAATTCATGCAAGGAATTTTTATATCTGAAAACCCCTAAGCTCTAACAGAACTTGGGTGGTATTTTATTAGACATATTCTTTTTCAATAGTGAGGACATTTGCCATATTTACTGGTGGCCATGGTAAGTTAAGAGAACTCTAATACTTTTAATGGTTCTAGAAAGAAAAAGGGTCTTATGAATAAAACACTCATATCTTTACTTTCAATTTTGTGATTTTTGGCCCAAATACATATTTTGTGCCTTGTTTATAAACAGAAAGAAAGAGATATTGTTAATGATTTACCTCTGATTAGCCTGGGCTTTTCTTTAAGGATGTCCAATTAAAGCTATAAAATGCAAGAACACTCAGGGGTTACACCCAGCTCTTGAGAACTGTGTGGCTTATTCCAATGCTGAGATAATCAAAACCATACATCAGTTGTTTCTCACATTTTCTACTTTTAGTTTTCTTTTTTTTTCTATTTTTTAGTTTCCTTCTTAAATGTTTAACTCTGACTAGCTAGAGTCTTGGGAGGAGGACCAAACATTTTATTCACATAGGCCCACATCTCTGTCTCCAGCAAAAGCAAGTGGCCTGTGGGGAGGCTGACACAGCCTGGCACTCCAGCTCCACTCCCTGGGAAATCAGAGGGAGAGACTTCCACCTCGCCTCACAAGTGGAAGACACCAAGTGAGCGTACTAGCTTCTCTCTTTCCATCTGATCTGCTTTACTGTGACACTAACGAAAACTGTAAGAGTTGCTTCCCACAGCTGAAACCTGACGGGACTCCAGTCTGATGTGAAGTGCCTGTCTGCCATAAGCTGCAGGCTGAGGCTTCAGATGTGCATCACTAATTACAATTGTGATTGACACTTTGGTCCTCATTCCTTTTGGAATCATCACCCAGGTTTGTTGTTGTTTTTTTTTTTCTTCTTCTACATTCCATCCAGGAGAGATCTCTAAACTCTTATTTATATGGCAGTTAGGTGGCACTATTGGTAAAGAATTCGCCTGCCAGTGCAGGAGCCACAAGACATGCTGGCGGATCTCTGGGCTGGGAAGATCCCCTGGAGGAAGAAATGGCACCCACTCCAGTGTTCTTGCCTGGAGAACCTCATGGACGGAGGAGCCTGCCGGGCTACAGTCTATGGGGTCACATAGAGCTGGACACGACTGACTCAACTGAGCATGCACATCTTTTTCCACTGGGATTTTAAATGAGGGGCTTCTAGATAACCTTTCTGTCATATCTCGTTTTGAATATGTTTTCATTGTGTGAATTAATCATTGGTTTTTCATGGAGGAAACTGGAGCAGTGAACACTGGAGCACGGAAAAATGAAACACATGTAAGACTCAAACGTTTATATATGAGACATCATGACAAGTTGCTTAAAGCAATGCATTTTTTTCATCCATGGTTTAAAAACACTAATGTTTCCTCTTCATGTAAATATATATATATATATATATATAATATATATCTCTTATGACTCAAGTGAATTCATTTTCTTTCTTCTTTCTTAAAGTTAATAGAAGTACAACTGTAGATTCTTCAAGATTGTATAGATATGTGTGTGTCTGTATATTTTCAAAAGGTCTTCAGTTCAGTCGCTCAGCCATATTCAGCTCTTTGTGATCCCATGGACTGCAGCACACCAGGCCTCCCTGTCCATCACCAACTCTCAGAGCTTGCTCAAACTCATGGCCATCGAGTCAGTGATGCCATCCAGCCAGCTCATCCTCTGTCATCTCCTTCTCCTCCTGCCCTCAATCTTTCCCAGCATCAGGGTCTTTTCCAATGAGTCAGTTCTTTGCATCAGGTGGCCAAAGTATTGGAGTTTCAATAAATATTCAAGACTGATTTCCTTTAGGACTGAGTGGTTTGATCTTCTTCTAGTCCAAGGGACTCTCAAGAGTCTTCTTTAACACCACAGTTCAAAAGCATCCATTCTTTGGCGCTCAGCCTTCTTTATGCTCCTTATAATTACATGCTAGGCAAACGCCAGCTCTTAACCCACTGCGATGTGCTGCCAGGCAGTCATAGTGGAGGCAGTCACATTGGCTAAGAAGGGTATTGAGGCCTCGAGAAGAGGGATGCTAGTGAAGGGTGGCAAGACCAACAAGATAAAAACAAGCTCACGGCAGGGATTATAGCCCTGACCTGATAGGAATTCTCTCTCAGAGCTGGGAATTTAATCCGTGATCAGACAGCTATGTGTCATGATGAGTTCAGGTGGCAAATGTGGGAGTTAGTGGCTAGGGTGCATGGGAGAAGCCAGATCTGCTGTAACTCCAAGTCTGTCTTTTAGAAGTGAGCTTTGACTGAATGTCTCCAATCTTCTATAAATCTCTAAAGAGATAATTACGCTTCAGTATTAGTCATTAAGGTGTAATCTCAAGCAAGAAACAGTAAAAGTAAAGATACAGAACATCTGCTTTCTATTTCATTTGACTGATTTCAGGGAATAAAGAATATCATGACAATGGTCTCCATGGCAATAAAAGTGAAGGAGGACCGTTTAATGCTTTGCATTCAATAAACTGTTTTCCACTGCCAACCTCAAAAAGGAATCATTGCATCTGCCTTTAACATTTATAACTCCACACAATACCTCAATTTATTGGCAATGGATAAATGTCACTTACAAAATTCAAGAGCATACCTACTGCTTAGATGCTAGTGTCACTCTCCAGAAAAAAGGAACCAGAAACCCTTGGAAAAACAGCCAATCCTAGGATGGGGCAGGGTGCTTACAGAGGAGTCCAGAGCATCTGCAGCTGGAGTAGGAAGTACCCCAAATTAACAAAACGAAGTGGAAACTCTTCATTCATGGAGTATGTCAAAGAGCACAGCAGCTTTCTGAAAAAGCTCCCATTGGCTTCAGCTGAAACCATTAGAGCAAGAAAAACAAAGCAATATTAGGCTTTAATCCAAAGCATAAAGTCAGCATCCTTGAATCCATGTTGATGTTAATAAGTAGTCAGAAAAGGCAAGTCTCCAGTGCAGAAGAACACGAAACAACTTCGTGCAGACACTCTGCCCTTAGGAGGTGATCATGGTGTCCCGTCCCCCAGGTGACGGCAGCCCACAGGGACTTGATTCCAGAAAGCACGGGAGGGAAGAGGAGCCAGAGGAACAGCCGAGTGGGGACAGGGGACCAGCACTCCCCTGTCTGGAGGTCAAGGTCAGGACCAAGGGAGACACAGATACCTCTGACTGATACTGACACCACCTAAGCTTATGAAGTCAGCATAAATCCTCTACCCCAGACTAATCATAAGAAAAACACCAGACAACACTGGAGAAAAGCAAGACAAGAGGAACTAGTTAGTGACAGTGCACTGATGTGGGTTAAAAACTGCTAACAGAAGATGGTAACGACAGAGGAAAACAAATGTGAAGAATATGAGGACTCTGTGCTGTCTTTCCCATTTTCTGTAAATCTAAAATTGCTCCAGAAACTAAAAGTTTATTAAAAAAAAATTCAGAACTACTGCAGAGCCTGCTCCCTTCTATCAAATATTATCACTTAATTTCATCTTACTTAATTTTCCCTTGTGCAAGAGTGATTCATGAACATAGCCAAGATTTCTTTCCTAAAAATATTATGGAGCCATGATAGTTTAATAAAATATTTCATTTTAATTAAATTAGAAAGGAAAAACTTCTACCGTCTTTTTCCCCTCCAGGGAGGGAACATTGTGTCATCTTATTAGCAGGATTTCCCGAGGGCTTTTTCCTCTTTGATGAATAGGCTGTAGTCACAGAACTTTTGAAGACAGGATGGCCAAAGGATATTGCGTTTATATATCCACATAGATACTCTTCCCCTAAGTCAGAAGCTGTTAATGGAGGATTAGGAAGGAAACCCTCACTTCCTATGTTTATTGGGAAGATTTTGGTGTCTTCTCTAAATAGACTTGATAAATACCATGAAGCAAAAAGCTGACACATATAGATGAAAATGTAAAGAAACGTTCTCAGTAAAAGGATATGACCAAACTGAACTGAGACATTAATAACACAATCATCATCATATTACATACAATAGAAATGTAGCTTCCACATCTGCCACTTTACTGACCCACAGGGCACACAACTGTCTCCTTACCCTGCTCCTTTTTGATTCCCTTCAGGTACAGTGCAGGGCTAGAGAGGACACAGGAGTTATAGCAGGGCACCGATGCCCTTCACTGTCACAACATATAAATGAACAGTGTTTTCCTAAATGACTAGATACACAAAAGATCCACACCAATCTGTCAGAATCACTCAGATTATAGAAATGGAAGGGAAAACAAACACAAAGACCACTCTGGGCTCAGGTAAGCTGAAATCCTTCATGGAGGAAATGGGGATTTTCTCGGAGAGCAAAAAGAGAGGTCTAGCCAGCTGGCACAACCAAGGTGGGAATGATCACCATGACTCTTGGAAAGAATGGGCTGCTCCCCCGAGTGACCCAGGCTCAGGGGGAAATGAGGAAGGAACACCAAAGACATAAAGGGGAACACGTGAAAAGGGTCATGAAACAAGACAAGGAAAGGTACTTTGTAACCTTGATGACTTTACGGATCTAGATGACAAAGGCAGTTTTTAGTAGAAACAAATCCCTCAACCACTGTCGAGGACGGGACGAGAATGAGCAGGAAAGACTTCAGGGGGCCAGGCTTGCCAGGTGGGAATGTGGGGAAGCGGTCAGCCTCGGAACACCAGGAGAAGAGAGAGAGGGAAGGCACTGAAGGAGGGATCAGTGGTGGGCCCTGGGAGAGCAGTGATGAAACAGGGAGAAGAGGACAGAGGGGTCGACTCAGAGTCTGCTGCGCACAGGAAAGGAGTGGTGGCCATTTGCAGGCGTGTTCACTGGTAAGCGGGACCTAGGGCTCATGTGAATCGCCTCAGAACTATGACTGTACTAAAAATAGTTATCCAGTATTAACCTCAAATAATAAAGAGAAGTCAGTTTTCAAGTACAAGTTCATGAGGCAGATAGTTCAGATGGTCTCTCAAACATCCAGCATATGCCATTTTTACCAAATGATCTGAGCTAGACGCAGCCAGCACCATCCCTCCACAAGCATCCTCCTCACTAGTCGGTGGTAACGACGACCAAAAGCTTCATCATTCAAATCAAAACACTTCTGAAAGGGAAAGGGGGGAAGCCACTTTAATTATTTTTAATTACAAGGGCCTCAAGCATGTACTGTCCTGGGCAAACCAGATATACCATGACCTCATATGAGGCTCCATGTTCCACCCCTCAGAGGTTCCTCGATGGGAGATCCGTCACACCATTAGGAAATCTTTTATCCTAAAGCAGCTTAGCCAGTGCCTGAGGGGCACTCGTTTTCCAACTGGCAGCTTTCCAGGAAACCCAGGGCCTCCAGTTGAAGGTGAACAGAAGAGCAGCGGTGGGACTGGACAGGTGGGAGGTCAGGGAGGGGCCAGGGAGGTCAGGGAAGGGGGGAGGGGAGGTCAGGGAGGGGGGAGGGAGGTCAGGGAGGGGGGGGGGGGGTCAGGGAAGGGGGAGGGAGATCAGAGAGGGGGCAGGGACATCAGGGAAGGGGGAGGGAGGTCAGGGGGGGGAGGGAGGTCAGGGGGGGGAGAGGGGGGTCAGGGACATGTGAGGTCAGGGCAGGTGGGAGGTGAGGGGGTAGGTCAGAGAGGGGTAAGGTCGGGGAGGTGGGAGGTAAGGGAGGATGGAGGACAGGGAGGACAGAGAGGGATGAGGATGGGCGGGGGGAGGATGGGGGGAGGGCAGGGAGGACGGGGAGGGGCGAGGATGGGCGAGGATGGGCGGGGAGGGGACAGAGAGGGGACAGAGAGGGGTGAGGATGGGCGGGGGGGAGGATGGGGGGGGGGGAGGGAGGACGGGGAGGGCAGGGAGGACGGGGAGGGGGCGAGGAGGGGCAGGGGGCAGGACGGGAGGTGTGGGAGTATGGCGCAGGAACCGTGTGAATGGAAAGAGGAAGGGCACTGCCTGCGCTTGAACGGTCCAGTGCCCCTCGTCTCCCCGACGCCTGCCCTCGCTGCCTCCTCTCTATTACTCTGTGGGGGTGAACCCGCTGCATCACCTGAGTGGACTGAAGGGTGCCCAGAAGCGGGGAGAGCGCTACACCCGGGCACCTGGGAGAGGGTGTGTCTGGAAGAGATCAGCGTTTGAGCCGACTCAGTGAAGACGGTGACCTCGCTGGGGAGGGCAGCGTCACCTAATCCACTGGGCACCGGCGCAGAGCAAGCACGGGCGGGGCGGGGCACGCCCGGCGCTCCTGCCCGCAGACGCAGCACGCCTGGGTCTCAGCACGCGCTGGGGGAGAGCCGCAAGCCCGGCTCCCCTCTGGCGTGTAGGTGCTGGATCCGGGCGCTTCTCCTCCGCTACCGTGTGAACCAACGCCTCCTAGTCCATCTGTCAGTCTCTTCCTCTTTCCTTTCCCTCTCCATATACTTAGAGTGGATTATTGATTCTGGTTCTCTGGAGAACCTGATGGAAAGTGACCCTGCTGATGTTCCTTTTCCATACCAAGTCCTTGCATTTGTTAACTATTAAATGTTTTTAAATCAAAATAGAATTCAGAGTTACCTGAAGAAAAGATCTATAAAACTCAGCTATGAATCTGAACGGAACCCGAATGCAGAGAGACCTCCAGGCAGGCAGTCAGGCTGAAGCTGGTTACCCATGGGATCTGAGCGCGGAGAAGGATGTTTATAGTAGGAAAGGCCTGAACTCTAGTCTCCATCTGCTCTGAGCTAAAGAACATAATTTCCATAACTTAATGTATCACAACTATAGAGAACTTAGCTTATCAAAAGAAATGGAAATACGCTGCCAAACTGATGCTCCAATATAATGTGAACCTAATAATCATATCAAAAGAATGTATTTCTGACAGGCCCTTCTTTTCCAACTATTTTTCACTTTTCACATATGACAATATATATGCATACCAGTACCATTTTCTCCGATGGCAAAAAGAAGTGTGGCTGTTACAGAACATCTAGGAAGTTGGAAAATTTTCAAGAAAATAAAAATTACCTATTATCCCACCTCTTGAAAATGCCTACTGTTAATAGTCATTTATAACCATTCCTGGGATTTCCATATGTCTATATTTTTGATTTCCAAAATATTTTCTGACAAGTCTGTGAAACATGAGTTTAAAAATCCAAAACATTTCTGTATATATGAATATATCACACCTTGCTCCATTACATAATTCATATTTATTATTTTATTTTAAATATCCTTCTACTTGTTGCTATCACATAGTGTTAGTTTGGTAATTTTTAGGGCAGATGCCATAAAGTTCAAATTTTTACAGAGATTGCAATGGTCTATGCCCTCACTCCTAATTTATGTAACAATGTTTGGATCTGCACACTTTTCTTAACATTGGATATGAGTTTTTAAATATCTGCAAATTTGATTACATTTTAATTTGCATTTTCTTATTTGCACAAGTTGAGATTTTCAGTAAGTTTGATAAGCTGCTGTTTTCTCTTATGTGATCTGTAAGCTGACGCTACTTACCCATCTGAGTGATTTCTTAGTTTTGCAGTCCCTTGGCTTTTATTTTACCCAGGTTTCTAATGCACTGCTGTATTGAATTTTTAATCAGTGACTTGATGATTCCTTCATCCAACATGGAGTCATCAAGCACCCACAAAGCATGAAGAACCATGCCCAGTGGGATGGATCTTTCTTCTTTACATTAATCGCATTGCTTTTAAATATTTCATTACACTTCCTTCTCAATTTTGATTTAGAGTCATTTCTTTTTTACTTTGGATTTCCCAATTTTTTAAACATTAGTATTTTAATGCACAGAATTGGTTATATGTATTTTGGAAAGTCTGAGAGAGCAAAAGAGGACCAGAATGAATCAGAAACAAGTAATTACAGAAAGTGGCTCCCATCCCCCAGGGGACCCAAGGCAAGGAGGTGGTGCAGCCAGAGCACGGGAGCTGGAGGACAGAGTCTAGGGGCATCGGGACCTGGGGGAGGCAGGATGCGCATATGGGGAGCGGAGCCCAGGACAGTGCTCCCCAGAGACATCATGGGGGCAAAGGGCACGGTCACTGAGATTCTGCTCTTAACAGTCTCGTTCCTTTTCTTTTAACAACTATGTCTAAACTACTTTGAGCCTATGTTGGTTTGCCACATGAAGTGATAAGTTCAATGCGTTTCATTTTTTCCAGAGAATCTCTAACGGGTCAACTCGAGGATGTTTTAAATGTACTCCGTCACACTGGGACACCTGACAGAGCAGAGAGCAGCCTGTGCGGCATCTCTGGGCACAGGCCAGGCACCTTCTCATTGCCTTGGTTTAACTGTCTGTTAAACCAGGAGCTTCATGAACTAATTTGTGAGGTTATTGCTTACCTAAATATATAAATATATTTCTACTGATCTTTAAAATCTTTCACTTATTACATATTTTTGGTTGATAATAGTTCTCAGGCTGTCCATAATAGCTATGACACTATTGGGAATAAAGTATCATCTCATATCTTTTAAAACCCACGTTTTATGTAATTATCTGTCTAGATGTATGACTTTTTGCTCTAATGAGTACATTTCTGTAACTGTGGTTTAGTTTACATCAAGAAACCAAATTATCATCAATTACCTGTGTGATATTTAAATAGAAAGGTACATATGAATGACTCAAGATACTGATGATGGTGATGATGATAGAACTGTAGTACTCTCAACAATATGCAAACACACTTGTCATCCCCTCATTCTTAGTGTCTCTAAACCATAAGAAAGTAGAAATCCCTCTACAAGTTTGATTACAAGCCCTATGAAGTAAATACAAAATCCAGATGCCCAGTCTGATGGATGGTATGTGTATGCGTCCACCTGTTCTCACTGACCATGTTTGCTCTACCTTCTGTCTGATTCTGACATGTTAACAGTGTTATGTATCAACTGGTGAGATTATTTTTAAAAGTCCCTTTATTCCTTATTAACATTTTGTAAATAATTGTTCACAAACATCTATATTATAAAACCATGCAGAACCACTATTTAGTTGCTATAAATTACTAGGTCCTGAATTAAGTATTAGACATTTAATGAACATAAGCATACTGAGATTAGCTATCTCATTTGCATAGAACTTGATCTACAACATAAGCATAAACATGGCATGATCTGGAGAAATTTCCAGGAAAATCATTCTCTCTGTCTCTCTCACACACACACTCAGATAGAGAAACACATTTCTTCTCTCTGAATAGTCACTGGTGGTCACAATGTAACTATCCCTTCTTTTAACTTCACATTGAACTTAAATATGTTTTAAATAATTTTGGTCAAGAAGAACATTAAGAAAAATTTGAGGACAGATAAAATATAGAAGTAGTAATAAAATGTCTCCTTCAAAATAGTCATTAAATTCAAAGGGAAAATATTAATAGTCACTTTACATTGAGATGTTCATCCTACGCCACCTTAAGCAAGCAATTAATGTTAATATCACAAGTGAAAAGACATACTGAGATCATGGGCCTTGTGATCTGATGCATGAAAAATAGTTCATCATTTCTGTAATCTTCTGGCCAAAAATGTGCAATTCAATCAAATTATGATAAAATGTCAGAGAGGTCCAAACAGAGAGACATTCTACACAATAAGAGACCAGCAACCCTCAACCTCATCATGGTCGTTAAAGTCAAGGAAAAACTGAGGACTGTCATAGATTAAAAGGGACTAAGGAGATGTGATGGCTTAAGGCCACAGGAGATTCTGGATGGCAAAGTGGCTGGAGAAATGCTAGAGACATATCAATAATTACTAATAATATTATGTAGACATTAATGTCTTCACTTTCATAAATGTACTCTGGTTATATAAGACATTAACTTTTGGAAGAAAGCTGGGTGAAGGTTATATGGGATAATTCACAATAACAACTTAAAGAAAAGGAATGCTAAACTGAGATACATGAAGCTCTTAGAATGACTTTGCTGGACCTTTTCTGAAATCAGTGTTCACAGGGAAAGATAAGGTAAGCCCAGAGGCAGCATGAAGTAACTGAGACATATCTACAGTTAGAAAACCAGGTGCACATCCTCAAAATTCTGGCTATTCTACTGAAGTTATGTATTGTCTGTTCTGAACTTTATTCCTACTAGGATACAATGAAGCCTGAAGGTATCTTTGCTGGCTGAATGGATGCTCCTTAAGGCAGTAAACTTTACAAGCTAAGTGGCATGCTTGTTCTTGCTCAGAGAAAAGGGTCATTGTTTTGCAGAAAACAACCAGAAGGAATAGCATCAGGTCAGCTAAAAGAACCCCCACTCCAGTACTCTTGCCTGGAAAATCCCATGGACAAAGGAGCCTGGTGGGCTGCAGTCCATGGGGTCACTAAGAGTCAGACATGACTGAGCGACTTCACTTTCACTTTTCACTTTCATGCGTTGGAGAAGGAAATGGCAAACCACTCCAGTGTTCTTGCCTGGAGAATCCCAGGGACGGGGGGAGCCTTGTGGGCTGTCGTCTATGGGGTCACATAGAGTTGGACACAACTGAAGCAACTTAGCAGCAGCAGCAGCAGCCAAAAGAATAGGCTAAACTGAATCTGGGTGACCCAAAGTAGAAAACAGATGTTCATGATTCCATATTGGGGAAAATACCCAGGAAAGAAGAAAGTGCTGTGAAGAGCCTTCTAAATCATCAACAGGTTCTCTGCTCAGAATAGGGAGCCCCCTCCCCACCCTGAAGTCATTCATAGTTACCTCCTTCCAAAGACAGACCGGAAAAGCTGGAAGTAGAGAAACTGTGCAGAGCAGACAGCTGATGGAGACCTCCTACCCCATTGCGCCCCACCCTCCACCCACCTCCTCCACACCAGGATGTGCTTCCTGGAAGGTGCTTTACTTTGGCATCCTTCCTCCTCAAACCAACAGCTCGAATGCAATCAGGAAGAAAACTTCACAGTACTCACAATTGAGGGACAGTCTACAAAATACCTGATCATCCTCTCCAGCCCATCAAGATCACCAGACACAGGGGAAGTCTGAGAGAACCTCACAGCCAAGAAGAGCATAGCAAACAAGAGGACTAAATAAAATGCGGTGCCCTAGATGGGGCCCTGGGCCAGAGGGGGACACAAGGTGAATACTGGGGAAATCAGACCGCAGATTTTAGCTAAGAATAATGTATCAGTATCGGTTATTTATTGTGACAAGTGTACTTTACTGACATAAAAAGTAACAAAAAGGAAAACTAGGTGTAGGACAGATGGGAACTCTGCACTGTCTTTACAACTCTTCTGCAAAAGTACTGAAACAAAAAGAATTTAAAAAAAAAAAAACAACACTAAATATGAGAAGCAAAGTACACTCATTGAAATGCTACTATATATTCAGTCTACTGTGACATTAACATTTGATACATTATGAAACTATGTTAACAGCATCCATACATTATCTTTTATATATTTGAGGCAGTCTCTTTCACAACTGATAAATCTTCAGCAGTACCTGAGTGTTTTTGGTAATGCAATCTCAATGTCTCAGGGTGAAATAGTTGATTTCCTTTTTAATATTTATCCCAGCCTTCTGAAATACTGATAACATTTGAAGCATAGATTTGATATGTTGTTCAAATGAATTTTGGGGTGTCCGAATGAGAAAGAGAGAAGCCAAAACCACTTTCTAATGTTCTGGAAACAAAACATCCGGCAAGATGCTGGGTGACAGGCTTCCCTGTCTCTGCTTCCAACAGGAGGACCCAGGCGACTTGTGCTCAGAGTGATTTTCTCTCTGCATCGTAGATGGAATGCTCTCCCACCATCCTTAAATCATCAGGACAGTCTTACAGTTTCACTTGCACCCAAGCCTCCCTATCCTGGAAAGCCTAGGGCTGTCTCAGAGATGCAGCTCACCCAGTTAATACCTAAGTATATCCCCTTGTCTGATGCTCACTCCCACCACAGCCCTCTTACTTCGAAGTTCATTTTCTATGTTACCTTCTTTGTTTTCCCTGACCACCACCATTTCTCTGGTTCTGGCACCACTGCCAACTGCTTATAAATATTCTCCGTCTCTTCCTTCACTGTAGTACGTTATGTCAGCTGTCCTCCTGGCTCAAGTATAATCTTGATTTTTCTTTCCTTCACCAGGTACTGCCCGTTCCACTCAAGCACTACACAACATCAGATATTCTCTACCTGCTACATCTCCATCACAACCACCTTGTCTCTCTGCCTCCAACACAGAATCTCTGTCTCATCGGTTGTCTAACTCTAAAGCAGAATTCAAAGACAAGCCTGAAAGATCCAACAGGGTCATAACAAAGAAAGACCTAACACAATAGGGTACATGCTTATACTTATGCTCAATGGAAGACCACGGCCAACCAAGGGAAATACTTAGCATTTCAGGAGGATTACCCTGACCATTTTCATAGAATGTATTGCAAGCAAGGAGAACAGATGCTGAGGCTAGTTAGGAGGGAAGGCTTAATGAACGCTTTCATGAGGGTAAACAGTAGGCTTCACCTAAGATGATGCAATCAAGAAGAATCTTTTGGGCTCTTAGGATTTAAGAAAAGAAGGAAAAGAGAGAGAAACACCCAATTTTGAAGAACTGATAACTAAAAGAAAAACGGTATTGTTAATAGAGGCATGTGATGTCGTTAATTGAGAAAAGATGCAATCATGTGTAATGACTCTGTATTATTTGCAGGGGGAGGGGTGGCACTCAGACTTCCTATGAAACAGGTTATTTAAGATGTCGGTGAGATATTCCAATTGACAAAATGAATAAAAAGAATAAGGAGGCAATATCCAGGCTCAGAATGAACTGGATATTTCCATAAAACAGACTAAAAGGACACTTTTTTTTTTTTTTTAATTTATAAGAGGAGCTAATAGGATGCCATCTGGTGGATGGGAGGGACCAGGGTATTATTTACTTTGTTTAAACAGATTTAAATAATCTATAATTTAGTTCTTATTTGCTAAAGGTCTAAAAGCTGGCTAAGCTAATTTACAATTTAGTGACTCTAAATCTGAGACTGATACTTTAGTGGTGCAAAATTTGTTTTCTGTTAAATAATTCACAGAATTTTAAAACAGTGGAGCCACCATTCAAGGTCAATATCATATGCTTGGTCTACACGATCAGGACACTGTCTACTTTCCAATGAAGTCTGCACAATTATTCAGGGAAAAGCTTTCCGATGTGAGCTTATCTTTCACAACATGCTAGAGGGACTTACAAATTCAAGTTGGTTTGAAAAACTATTGAATGTTTAGTAGCATATTTAAGGATTGACTATAAAACACTATTTACAATAACTAAAAAGGAAAATTTACATCAATTAAAAGATTTTTCTAAGAGGCAGCCTTGAGGCAATGGTACTTTTATTTCAGCTAAAATCGACATATTTATACAACTTATTTGAAAGGATATCTAAACGCTTATGGGAAATAAAAGGGAGGTTTGAATATGTAGTTTCTGTTTCTTTTTGTAGTTGTGAATGACAGCTGTCAACAAATTTTCTTTCATGTTCTTTCTGCAAACCCTATCTGTTTGCATGTCTGATTACATAAAGGCAAAATGTGACTATCAAGTAACAGCAACAGATTTTATGGCTGGTAAATTCAAACTTCCGAATCTGAGGATGGAAGGTGATGGGGGTCCTAAGTCTAGTCTGCTCACAACGAAGCATCATTTCACCCCTACTCCTGACTCGTGTCTACCCGCTTTTCAGGGAATGACCCTAGAAGTAGCCCAGGACTCAAAAGCATAGCTCCGGCTTCGCACAGCTCAAGTCGAGTATACAAAGCTCTGATGAATTAGAGTCCTGCCTTTCGTGGCTCACTCCTTCCTCCTCCCCCTTACATCCGGAAGCAGCACAGCAGTAGCCTGTCCTCTCTGACTTGAGAGCAATTCACAACTGTGGACAGCAAGAAGGTCCGTCTCTTTCTTCAACCCAGGTAAGCTCGTTCAAAGCCATTACCATTTTGAAAATGCAACGCCAGCTCAGCACATCTAATCCCAGGGCCCATAAGAAGTCCCTGCTCCTTGTCAGGGAACATGACAGGGCACAGGTTAGCCAGCCCGAGGAAGCAGACCCGTTGCTGCGACGGTACGGTTTCATATCTGCCTTCCTCCCTTATCCCTTACGGGCTGCCCTGGCGGCTCAGATGGTAAAGAGACTGCCTGCAGTTCAGGAGACCCAGGTTCAATCTCTGGGTTGGGAAGATCCCTGGAGAAGGGAATGGCAACCCACTCCAGTATTCTTGCCTGGAGAATCCCATGGACAGAGGAGCCTGGTGGGTTACCGTCCATGAAGTCTCAAAGACTTGGACACGACTGAGAGACTTTCCCTTCCTTCCCTTCTCCATTATCCAGTTCATGGGGCTCTGTCCTGCGAAAACCTATGCAGAGTAATAAATACCAAAATTTGTTTATTTTCCATTTTTTTCTCTTAATCTAAGGAACAAATCAATTGCCATTTATGTTTTGAAGGGAATGAATTATTTTATTTAAGCATTGTTGATTTATGTTATGCTAATTTCTGCATCTGGTCCCATCACTTCATGGGAAATAGATGGGGAAACAGTGGAAACAGTGTCAGATTTTATTTTTTGGTCTCCAAAATCACTGCAGATGGTGACTGCACCCATGAAATTGAAAGACACTTACTCCTTGGAAGGAAAGTTATAACCAACCTAGACAGCATATTGAAAAGCAGAGATATTACTTTACCAACAAAGGTCCATCTAGTCAAGGCTACGGTTTTTCCTATGGTCATGTATGGATATGAGAGTTGGACTGTGAATAAAGCTGAGGGCCAAAGAATTGATGCTTTTGAACTGTGGTGTTGGAGAAGACTCTTGAGAGTCCCTTGGACTGTGAGGAGATCCAACCAGTCTATCCTAAAGGAGATCAGCCCTGGGATTTCTTTGGAAGGACTGATGCTGAAGCTGAAGCTCCAATACTTTGGGCACTTGATGCAAAGAGTTGACTCATTGGAAAAGACCCTGATGCTAGGAGGGATTGGGGGCAGGAGAAGGGGACGACAGAGGGTGAGATGGCTGGATGGCATCACTGACTCAATGGACATGAGTCTGAGTGAACTCCAGGAGTTGGTGATGGACAGGGAGGCCTGGCGTGCTGCAATTCATGGGGTCGCAAAGAGTTGGACACAACTGAGCAACTGAACTGAACTGACTGAATTTCTGCTATATAGTGAACTGACTCAGTTATGCATATATACATTATTTGTAATATTCTTCTCCATTATAGTTTGTCACAAGACGTTGAGTATAGCCCCCTGTGCTGTACAACAGGACCTTGTTATTATCCATCCTGCGCATAATAGTTTGCACCTGTGAACCTCCAGCTCTCAATCCTTCCCTCCTCCCTGGCAACCACGAGTCTATAGAGTTAACTATTTCTATTGAATGCAATCTGTACTTGAATCTGTACCATATACTGAGCATAAAGGGAGAACACAGAGTGCCAGGAATAAAAAAATTATATTTTACATCCTATCATCCTCCATTGCTTAAACTTTCTATCCTCTTATCATGGAGACGCATTTGACAATGACAGGCTCCTGGTCTTACACTTAGATGTTTGATCCATTTTGAGTTTATTTTTGTGTTTGGTGTTAGGGAGTGTTCAAATTTCATTCTTTTACATGTATCTGTTCAGCTTTTCCAGCATCACTAATTGAGGAGACTATATTTTCTCCATTGCATTAATATATTTTTGCCTCCTTTGTCATTGATTAGGTTACCACAGGTGTGTGTGTGTTTATTTCTAGGCTATCACTGTGCTGTATACCTGAAAATAACACAATATTGTAAATAACTATACTTCAATAAACAATATATTTTAAAATGTCCCAGAATTAAAAGAGATAGTAGAATGCTCTGAAGAAAACAAGTAAAACATCATTTGAACAGTACCCTTAAAAATTTAACAAAAAATATGCAAAGGCTCTCACTCACATACCCAGTGGAAGAAATTTACCATTAACATTTTACTAAAAGAGCACTCATTTTCTTGTTTTTTAGAAAACAAAACAATTCAAGTCAAGGTACTCCACATTCCCTTTGCAAAACCTAATTCTACCTTTTTGTCCCTAAAACAGTAAGGACTGAGTTTACATCTCTATCATTAATTAGGTATAAAAACACCCCAAGTGCTATAATTTTACTCAGAAAATTCATAATATATTTGCAAAAAATAGCCACAGATACATTATTCTGACACAAATTTTTTTTTTGATCTACTGAAAATTGAGAGCTACATAACTAATATCCCTGAAGTATAACATCTAAATGAATGTGATAATATATATCTACAACCTTGACTGACACGTGGGTTGCTTCCAGTTCTCCACTAAGATAGACAATTCAAGAATGAACAGTCTTGGGCGTGTCTTGTGAATGAATGAATAACTGGTTAAGTTATGAACATTTTTAACTTTGATAGCACCAATTTGCTTTTCAGAATTACTAATTTATATTTTTATCAGCAATTTGGAGTTACCACTTCTACAGTCTCCTAAACATTTGGCATCTCATCTTTTTAGATATTCAGCGTTTGCCAATTTGATGTCAATTAAATGATATCTCATTGCTTTTTACTTTGCATTTCCTGAGTCTGGTGAAGTTAATCATAATTTTTACTAGTCAGGTTTCCTGATCCATGCCTTATTCTTTGGTGATATTTATATTGGATTTTTTTTTCTTTAAACAACAGATTTGTAGTTCTTTACAAAGCTTTGTTTTTGTTAGAGAAATTGAGGTTTACAAATGTTATATCATTTTGAGTCATTGACTTTTACCATTATGTACAATCTATATATCTTTGTTAATGCATTTTGTCTTAAATTCAATGTCGTATTATAACATTGCTAAACCAACTTACTTTTAGTTGGTGTGTTTATTTTATCTCATTGTCTTTCTGTTGTGTCTCTTATAAATGAAGTAGTTGATATTTTTCTTTTATCCAATGAAGATAGTTTATTACATTTATTTCAATAAAAAAAGAATGTCTATGATCTTTTTCTGTTTATTTTCCTTTGTCATTATAGTTTTTTTAAAATTTAACTTTAAAAAAGTCCATATATAATACTATAGGAAAAAAGTTTACCCTCTACCCTTTGATTCACATGAAGAATGCAATTACATTGTTAGACACAAAATGCTACTCACATTCTTCATGTCCCTACCAGCAGCTAGAAAATTTTTTGTCCCAGTCAGTCATTTATAAAGGTCTCTTTGTGCTCAGTTGTTAGAAGAAATTTCCTCAGGTTATGTTATTTCTGACGGAAGATCTGGGTACAGGTGACAGAGGGCTCAGTTCTCATTGAGCCTAAACTTCCAGCTTTGACCAATAGGTCTTGTCGAGTTAGTGTAACTGGGGACTCCAGAGTAGCTGCAGGGATCGTCTGTGTCCCTGTGGCTGGGAAACCCTGCGGCTGTGACACAATTCCTCCCTCCCCTTCCTCGTTCCTCAGGCTCTTGGCTGGCACCCACTGCTGTTATCTGCTTTGGGAAACAGGCCAGACCCCAGTTCTCCTCTTTCTAATCTTGGTTGCAATCCACGGGCATGCCATTGCTGACTCAGCATCACCCTGGCTTTGCAAGGACTTTGGAACTTTCTGAATCTCATCTGTGTCCTCAAGGCCTACCCCAGCCAGACAGTCCATCACTATTCTTTCCCAATTACACCGCTGCTGTGACAGGCCCGCTCAGCCTTAACTTGGAGTATAAGAGTTCAATTAGGGAAGGGCGTGGGAGAGTAAGCCAAACCCTTTCCTTTTTGGGGCATGTTGCCCCACACTGTGCCAGACAGAATTTTCTGTAAAAATTATTTTGCTCAATCACTCTTCTCTCTACCTGGCTGAATATCTTCTCCAAGCCTTGTTTATCTTTCTCTCTTCCCCAAAACTACCCAACAGAAGGGCCTCTCTCTAATACCTTCCCTATTTCAGCCCTGCTGCTGTGTGCTTAGTTGCTCAGTCATGTCCAGCTCTTTGTGACACCATGGACTAAAGCCCCGTCAGGCTACTCTGTCCGTGGGATTCTCCAGGCAAGAATACTGGAATGGGTTTCCATTCCCCTCTCAGGGGACCTTCCCAATTCACAGATCGAACTCAGGTCTCCCACATCACAGACAGATTCTTTACCATCTGAGCCACCAGGGAAGCCCATTTTCAGCCTTACAGCCCTTTAACGCCTGACAGAGTTATTTCATTATGACTAAGAGAGAAGGGGACGACAGAGGATGAGATGGCTGGATGGCATCACCGACTCGATGGACGTGAGTTTGAGTGAACTCCTGGAGATGGTGTTAGACTGGGAGGCCTGGCCTGCTGCAATACATGGTGTCATGGAGAGTGGGACATGACTGAGTGACTGAAATGACCTGAACTGAACTGAACTGAACTGAAGAGAGAGGTGCTGATGCTTGGCCATCCCACTAGACCATAGATAAAGAATAAGGAAAAGGGTGTAAAGTGCTCCCTCCTCTACTCCCAGAATGATGCCAAGAACTTTGCTGAAAAGGACACACAGCTCTCTCCTACCCCTGCCAATCTCTACACCTAGCCCCCAGGCCATGCTTTTCCTCATGCTGGAGCTATAACTATCTGAAATGAGTTCAAGGGGAGTTAAGATTTCAGGAGAAACTTTAAAATATTGCCCCCATTACACTCATCCTATTTTCTGAAGATTTTGATGAGGAGTCCAGTTTCTGGAGCTGAAACTGTGCTAAGTGACAGAAGACAAGCGCAACACTGAAGTTTATGTCAACAGTCACGGTATAAAGGAAATTAGTTGTGTAAATGCATGTGTTGTATAAGAATTGCTTTTAAAAATCAAATAAAACAAAACTGCTACATGGGGAAAAGATCACAATTCAATTATGTGTGGGTGTATGTATGTATGTAACTTCAAAGTAGGTGTGTTTTTTTCTGAAGGAGATCAGCCCTGGGATTTCTTTGGAGGGAATGATGCTAAAGCTGAAACTCCAGTACTTTGGCCACCTCTTGCGAAGAGTTGACTCATTGGAAAAGACTCTGATGCTGGGAAGGATTGGGGGCAGGAGGAGAAGGGGACAAGAGAGGATGAGATGGCTGGATGGCATCATGGACTCAATGAACGTGAGTCTGAGTGAACTCCGGGAGTTGGTGATGGATAGGGAGGCCTGGCATGCTGCGATTCATGGGGTCGCAAAGAGTTGGACATGACTGAGTGACTGAACTGAACTGAACTGATAGCATACACCTAGAAAAGCATTCACAATAACCATTTAAAATACTAGATTAAACAAAAAAAGTGTAACTGGAAGAAATGCCGTGACAGTGTCTCTGTGCTTCCCACTTAGAAAATGTTGAAACGTACTCCAGTTATGTCATTAGTTTATAGACAAATGCTTTGGGTTGCCTTTTAAAAATATAAAACTAAGCCATGTTTAATCCTGAATTTTGCTGCTAATTGCATCAAGGCATTACCTAGCTATTATGCTGTCATCCATCACCCATCCCTGTTTTAAACTACCCCCATCTATGTTAAATATTTGTAAGTGCTACTTCCACAATGATGATATGGACTGAATCTAAAAGCAGTGTAAAATAACATTTGGGTTCTGTTAACTCAGCAATAATAATTCAGATTGCTATTAAAACTGAGCAGGAATTACTTAAGTGCTAAATTATTGCTTTCTAATCATGAATATGGGATTCCCTGGTGGCTCAGATGGTAAAGAGTCTGCCTGCAATGTGGGAGACCCGAGTTCCATCCTTGGGTCAGGAAGATGCCCTGGGGAAGGAAATGGCAACCTACTCCAGTATTCTTGCCTGGAAAATCCCATGGACAGAGGAGCCTGGGGGGCTACAGTCTATGGGGTCCCAAAGAGTCGGATGCGACTTAATGACCTCACTTTCACTTTTAATCATGAATAGAAGCATCTTTCACTGAAGATTATCTGTTCATAGAAGAGAAAGTCTAAAAACATATTTTAAAATTTTGTATTTATTTATTTTAACTGGAGGCTAATTACTTTACAATATTGTGGTGGTTTTTGCCATACATTGACATGAATCAGCCACAGGTATACATGTGTTCCCCATCCTGAACCCCATCCCCACCTCCCTCCCCAATACCATCCCTCAAGGTAATCCCAGTGCACCAGCCCTGATAAAAACATATCTTAAGGGGAAAAAAAAAAATTCATTAAGTACAATAAAACATTAAGAACACTGATATAAAGAAGATCCTGCCAAACTAATAATTAGAGTACACGAGTCCTCTTGCAAGTGTTTCCACTGACCTTCTGTGGAACCTGAGCTAAATCACTGCTTATTTATGCTTTTTTTTTTTCAACAAAACAGAAACAACATATATTACTTGCCCCAAAGTTATGTTAGGAACTGTGTCAATATAAAATGAGAATACATATTTTAACATTTTCAAATTAATAGTTAGACTCAAATATAAGAATGCAAATGTCTTAAGAATATATAATAGATTTAAAAAGGAAAAAAAAAAAAAACTTCACTAGTGAGTTACCCCACGCCCAAGGTGAGACAAACCCAAGTAAAATGGTAGGTGTTGCAAGAGGGCATCAGAGGGGAGACACAGTGAAACCATACTCACAGAAACCTGGTCAGTCTAATTACACTAGGACCACAGCCTTGTCTAACTCAATGAAACTAACCCATTCCCATGGGGCAACCCAAGATAGGCAGGTAATGGTGGAGAGGTCTGACAGAGTGTGGTCCACTGGAGAAGGGAATGGTAAACCACATCAGTATTCTTGCCTTGAGAACCCCATGAACAGTATGAAAGGGAAAAATGATAGGATACTGAAAGAGGTACTCCCAAGGTCAGTAGGTGCCCAATTAGCTACTGGAGGTCAGTGGAGAAATAAATCCAGAAAGAATGAAGGGATGGAGCCAAAGCAAAAAAGCAGTATCCAAGTGTGGATGTGACTGGTGATATAAGCAATGTCCGATGCTGTAAAGAGTAATATTGCATGCTGCTAAGTCACTTCAGTCGTGTCCAACTCTGTGTGACCCCATAGACGGCAGCCCAGCAGGCTCCCCCATCCCTGGGATTCTCTAGGCAAGAATACTGGAGTAGGTTGCCATTTCCTTCTCTAATGCATGAAAGTGAAAAGTCAAAGTGAAGTCTCTCAGTCGTGTCTGACTCTTTGTGACCCCATACTGCAGCCTACCAGGCTCCTCCATCCATGAGATTCTCCAGGCAAGAGCACTGGAGTGGGGTGCCATTGCCTTCTCCATAGGAACCTGGAATGTCAGGTCCATGAATCAAGGCAAATTGGAAGTGGTCAAACAGGAGATGGCAAGAGTGAACGTAGACATTCTAGGAATCAGCGAACTGAAATGGACTGGAATGGGTGAATTTAACTCAGATGACCATTATATCTACTACTGTGGGCAGGAATCCCTCAGAAGAAATGGAGTAGCTATCATGGTCAACAGAAGAGTCTGAAATGCAATACTTGGATGCAATCTCAAAAATGACAGAATGATCTCTGTTCATTTCCAAGGCAAACCATTCAATATCACGGTAATCCAAGTCTATGCCCCAACCAGTAACACTGAAGAAGCTGAAGTTGAATGGTACTATGAAGACCTACAAGTCATTTTAGAACTAATCCCAAAAGATGTCCTTTTCATTACAGGGGACTGGAATGCAAAAGTAAAAAGTCAAGAAACACCTCGAGTAACAGGCAAATTTGGCCTTGGAATGCGGAATGAAGCAGGGCAAAGACTAATAGAGTTTTGCCAAGAAAATGCACTGATCATAGCAAACACTCTCTTCCAACAACACAAGAGAAGACTCTACACATGGACATCACCAGGTGGTCAACACTGAAATCAGACTGATTATATTCTATGCAGCAAAAGATGGAGAAGCTCTTATACAGTCAACAAAAACAAGACCAGGAGCTGACTGTGGCTCAGATCATGAACTCCTTATTACCAAATTCAGACGTAAATTGAAGAAAGCAAGGAAAACTGCAAGACCATTCAGGTATGACCTAAATCAAATCCCTTATGATTATACAGTGGAAGTGAGAAATAGATTTAAGGGACTAGATCTGATAGATAGAGTGCCTGATGAACTATGGAATGAGGTTTGTGACATTGTACAGGAGACAGGGATCAAGACCATCCCCATGGAAAAGAAATGCAAAAAGCAAAATGGCTGTCTGAGGAAGCCTTACAGATAGCTGTGAAAAGAAGAGAAGCAAAAAGCCAAGGAGAAAAGGAAAGATATAAGCATCTGAATGCAGAGTTCCAGAGAATAGCAAGAAGAGATAAGAAAGTGTCCTTCAGTGATCAATGCAAAGAAATAGAAGAAAACAGCAGAATGGGAAAGACTAGAGATCTCTTTAAGAAAATTAGAGATACCAAGGGAACATTTCATGCAAAGATGGGCTCGATAAAGGACAGAAATGGTATGGACCTAACAGAAGCAGAAGATATTAAGAAGAGGTGGCAAGAATACACAGAAGAACTATACAAAAAGGATCTTCATGACCTGGATAATCACAATGGTGTGATCACTAATCTAGAACCAGACATCTTGGAATGTGAAGTCAAGTGGGCCTTAGAAAGCATAACTACAAACAAAGCTAGTAGAGGTGATGGAATTCCAGTTGAGCTATTTCATATCCTGAAAGATGATGCTGTGAAAGTGCTGCACTCAATATGCCAGCAAATTTGGAAAACTCAGCAGTGGCCCCAGGATTGGAAAAGGTCAGTTTTCATTCCAATCCCAAAGAAAGGCAATGCCAAGGAGTGCTCAAATTACCACACAATTGCACTCATCTCACACGCTAGTCAAATAATGCTCAAAATTCTCCAAGCCAGGCTTCAGCAATATGTAAACCGTGAACTTCCTGCTGTTCAAGCTGGTTTTAGAAATAGCAGAGGATCCAGAGGTCAAATTGCCTACATCCACTGGATCATGGAAAAAGCAAGAGAGTTCCAAGATCATGGCATCTGGTCCTATCACTTCATGGCAAATAGATGGGGAAACAGTGGAAACGGTAGGTAATTTTATTTTTCTGGGCTCCAAAATCACTGCAGATGGTGATTGCAGCCATGAAATTAAGACACTTACTCTTTGGAAAGAAAGTTATGACCAACCTAGATAGCATATTCAAAAGCAGAGACATTACTTTGCCAACAAAGATCCATCTAGTCAAGGCTATGGTTTTTCCAGTGGTCATATATGGATGCAAGAGTTGGAATATAAGAAAGCTGAGCACCAAAGAATTGATGCTTTTGAACTGTGATGTTGGAGAAGACTCTTGATAGTCCCTTGGACTGCAAGGAGATCCAATCAGTCCATTCTAAAGGAGATCAGTTCTGGGTGTTCACTGGAAGGACTGATGTTGAAACTGAAACTCTAGTACTTTGGCCACATGATGCAAAGAGCTGACTCAGTGGAAAAGACCCTGATGCTGGAAAAGACTGAGGGCAGGAGGAGAAGGGGATGGCAGAGGATGAGAGGGTTGGGTGGCATCACCGACTCGATGGTCATGGGTTTGGCTGAACTCTGGGAATTGGTGATGGACAGGGAGGCCTGGCATGTTGCGGTTCATAGGGTCACAAAGGGTTGGACACAACTGAACTGAACTTCTCATGTCAGCAGTATTGACATGGCCCTGGAGACCGGGGATGAGGTTAGGGGAGAGCTGGGTGTTCACCGAGTCTAGCTCTGGAGGGAGACGTTATGTGGCTCACAGCAATGTCTCTCCAGTGTTGCTTCATTTCTAACAATCCAGGGCTAGGGAAGCCTTTCAAGATGACACTCCCAACACACCAGATCTGACCCCTTGACTTTTTATTGGAAAGTTTCAAAATTTGGGGTTGTGCCATCACATGCATGGCAAGACTGCTACCTTACATATGTAAGCCAGGGGAGAAATACTTTTGTAACAGATAATGAAAGAAGCTAAATCTGTGGATGCTTTCCAGTCTCAAATGCGCAAAATTTAAGCTAAGGATTGAAATTTTCATTGATGTCTGGGTTAAATACAACTTTTCTCTTGTCTGGAATATCCTTGAAAGTGCAGTATAAACAATCATCATATACTATGGAATCAATGATGAGAATCACATATAACAGATCAAAATTCTTGTGTTTCTAGTACCTGAACCAGTAACAGGACTACAAAACAGTGGGTGTAACAAGTGTGAAATAGTGTAGCACACGATTCATGGGGTCGAAAGAGTCAGACACGACTGAGTGACTGAACTGAACTGAACATACTCCAACTGTCAATAATAATTTTGTTTTTTCAACCATCCTGAGGGGATGCTAAGTTATCTTTCAGTCTCCAAAGAAACTATCGCTCTATCATTATATATAAAGCTGATCAGAGAGTAATGCAGCCAAAAGTTGACGGGAAAAGCAGTATAACTCTGAGACAAATAGTTATAAAATCATTGTTTCTTAGTGTATGTGCTTCTTTGTTGCAACATCTGTGTTATTAGCTCTTCTGAATTTATATTCTGGTGTAGCTTTCTTCATTCAAAGTGAATATTCAGTTTTATAATCATGACTTTGCATTATTTTTCCTTAAAAGAGCCCAACCCTTCACAATTTTCTACCTGCCAGGCCCCAAGTCTAGCTTTCTGCCTATGTCTTCGTGCATGTCTTAATTTAGGGCCTGAGTTTTGGAACCTGAACCCAGATCTGTCATTTCTCAGTCCTGCAGCCCCCCCCCCCCCCACCCCCCCAAACCCCCAACGGGCACATCATTTCATCACCACAGGTTCCAGTTTGCCTGTGTTTCCCTGTAGACACTGGATAATAATACCCCTCAGGTAAGGGTGAGGATGACTTTAGACTTATGCTAAGCGTAATTTGCTTAGTAAACAGAGTCACAATAAGTGTTCAGTATGTAGAAAGCATTAGAATAACAAGCCAGAAATACTGAAGGGGCAAGAGAAACACTCAGCTGCATCTTCACTTTAGGAACTGGTCATGCACAAGGAATGAGCACTCCCCAGCTACTGGGAGCATCCTCTTCCTGCAGTGGCTGGGTGTGTAAGGACAGCTAATATCTTCCCCTGTGAGGAACAGCTTTTGGTACCTCTTTAGCTGATACTCAATTTACTTTCCACTGGAGATAGTAATTTTAGAAGTGAATCCATTCAATCAGGCACTCCTTACTCTCAGACTATCTTATATTCTGTTGCCAAAATGTGGTTTACCTCACACCTGTTGTTCTTTCTTTAGTATTTACTAATGAAAGGATCACCCCCTTCCCTTGTCATCTCATGAGCACGACATCTCTTTGCCCAGAGAATGGTCCCTTGATAGCATAGGAGAAGGCAATGGCACCCCACTCCAGTACTCTTGCCTGGAAAATCCCATGGATGGAGGAGCCTGGTGGGCTGCAGTCCATGGGGTCACTAGGAAGTCAGACACGACTGAGCGACTTCCCTTTCACTTTTCACTTTCCTGCATTGGAGATGGAAATGGCAACCCACTCCAGTGTTCTTGCCTGGAGAATCCAAAGGACAGGGGAGCCTGGTGGGCTGCCATCTCTGGGGTCGCACAGAGTTGGACACAATTGAGGTGACTTAGCAGCAGCAGTATAGGAGAAACAAGCATCTAAGGTCCTGTGATAACTACCGTCTCCTTATAAACTGCAGGTGGATATTCTTGTCTTGGGCAATGGGCTCTGATCTTTGCTCAGGTGAATCTGTCTCCAAAAGACAGATCTGCTTTCAGTAGGTTGTTAAAATTCACCCTCTACAACATCAAGGTGATGGCAAGACCATGAATTGAAAATTCACTGAGACAATGACTGTGACCTTGTTAATGTCTCATGGGGAGGCGAGGTGGGCCTGTCCTCCACAACTCACCAGGCGCTTCTGCACCTAGCCCAGGGTGGGAAGCCTGTCGTTCCGAGCTGAATTTCCACACCATCTAGTGGAGGTAGACAGATATACACATCAACAGTCTCGGTGTTACTTCCCATGCCAAAATACAGACTCAAATAGAAGGGAAATTAAAGGAGAACATAGTCTCTGCTCTATAATACCTTATGTTTGAGACAAATACAACCATGGATGGGAAAGCAACTACGGACTGAACACAATAGAAACCCGCTCGGAAAGGGAGAGAAGGTGTAAGGAGTGCACTTGGAAGAAGTTACAAGTGCCAGCAATTAGAGGAAGCAGGATGCAGTCAAATCAGTTACAGTCAAACTCCCTGAAAACCATTCTAAACATGCTCTAAATGCAGCACAGCCTCCTCACGTTTCATGTTTATATTCTCCCCCGTGCCAGTGATGGCAAGAGCAGCTGTGCATATGCACATGCATGGAACTGGAGTCCAGAGTTACCCATCTGTTTCAGTAAGTCCCCATGTTCGGCAACATCACAGCCTGAATGAGGCAATAAAAACTGCCCTCCTTGTGACTTTCATGCGAGGCTCAGAGCCAGCCACATCAGCAATCGCTTTTACCAGAGCTGGTGGAGCTGAACACGATGGCTGCAATCCAGACTGACCTGCAGTCTTTATAGTTAATATAACCAATATTTTAGACTGGTTCAGACTAATTTGCCTTTTATTTCAGAGTTTTTAATGGGTGCTCTAAGAGTGCTTCATAAAGAGCATATATGCAGATTTTTTAATGTCTTGATGAGCAAATGCTTTTAAAAGATGATTAGGTCATATGAAGCACAATTTTTATTTAATAGCAGGAGAATCAGACTCAACATGCATTTGCTGAGGGCCCAACTTTGGTGCAGTATAACACTGGGTGTGGAAGACCAACTTCACGACCTTATTTTCTGTAATATGTTAAGGTAAACTATTTTAACAAGAGATGATGCTTAAAATGGGCTTCCCAGGTGGCTCAGATGGTAATAAATAAATAAATAAATCAATCTGCCTGCAACACGCAAGACCCTGATTCTATCCCTGGGTCAGGAAGATCCCCTGGAGAAGGGAATAACTATCCAATTCAGTATTCTTCCCTGGAAAATGCTTAAAATGCAATTGACTTATTATATGCAAATATGAAAGTTAATACATCACTGAAGATGCAATAAGACAAACACAATGTTAGAGAATTGGCTTTTTATAAAATAAGGAAAAGACCTTTATTGGCTTCATACAAATTGTTTGAAACTGTATGCTCATTTAAAATATTATAGCTACACACAGTTTTGAAATGTAAAATCAAACAAAATATTTGAATATATTTATGTAAGAATAAAGCTAAGCGTGATTCAAATAGGCCTACAAATATCAGTACTGTTTTTCCTCAACATAAAGATTTAGATGTTAGTGTAAGACACTCTAAAGACTCCACATAAAAACTACTAGAATTGATAAACCAATTCATCAAGGCACCAGGATACAAGTTTAACATACAGAATTCCATTGCATTTAAAATGCCAGAAGGGAAAAGCAAAAACTAATCCCTTTTTAAAATAGCATCAAAAAAGTAAAATACTTAGGAATAAACCTGACCAAGAAGGTGAAAGGCTTACATGATGAGAATTATGAAATGCTAATAAAGGATATTAAAGATGATTTAAGGAAATGGAAAGATATTTCACAGTCTTGGATTGAGGAATTATTAAAATGGCCATACTATTCAAAGCAATGTACAGAGTTAATGTGATTCCTGTCAAGTGTCAAACGACCATTGATAGATGAATGGATAAAGAAGATGTGGTGTATGCACACACACACAAACACACTATGGAATAATACTCAGCTATAAAAGATTATAAAATAATGCCATTTGCAGCAATGCGGATGGACCTGGAGGTTATCATACAAAGACTAATATCATATGATATTGCTTATCTGTAGAATCTAAAAAAAATGAGACAAATGAACTTATCTGCAAGACAGAAACAGACTCACAGACATAGAAAACAAATTTGTGGCTACCAAAGGGGAAATTGGTGGGAGGGATAAATTAAGAATTTGGGATTAATAGATACACACTACTATGTATAAAACAGATAACCAAAAGGACCTACTGTATAGCACAAGGAACAATACTGAAAATCTTATAAATATGTAAGATAAAAGAATATGAAAAAATATATATATATCAGAATCACTTTGAAGTACACATGAAATTAACACAATATTGTAAATCAATGATACTTCAATTAAAAAAACAAAAACACTGTTCTTTCTTCCACTGTGCCTTAGGCCATTATTCCATGTTTCCATTTTGTAAGTACAGTAAAATGTCTGTTCTCGTTGTCTCCAGTTTACCTCCCCTAACTGTCTTTTGATCCATTCCAGTAAGATCTGCACACCCACTGCAGCACCAAAATTCCCCCTGGGGAATACCAACAGTAACCTCCTATGGTGAAATCCGATGGGAAGAGCCTCTCCTCATTGGTCAGGACACACTAGCGCCATTGAGTTAGATGAGCACGAATTCCAACCTGAAAGCCTTGCTTTAGTCGGATTCCAGGAAAAAAACAAACAAACAAGCAAACAAACACAAACAAACTCAGTTTCCTCCTCCTTCACCCACTACTCCTCTATGAGCTGCATTTAAATGTGCTTCTCATCTTGCTCTCGTCTAAACCCCAGAGTAAACAAAGATTAAGTCTCTTGATCATGTCCCTGTCTTTTTAGCTCTCCCATGACCCCATCTCATGTCCGGGCACCCCACCATGTCCACCCCCACCTGAGTCCTCACTTCTGCAGTTTGAACTGTAAATCCAGCCACTGCGTGACCTTGGTCTTCGTGAGTCTGATGGACAGTAACATTTAAGCTGTCTACAGATAACTCCCTGATCCCCACTCTGCTCCATTCATCATCCTTTAGGCATGTTCTCCATCTCCAAAAGCCCTGTAGTCATTGCTAAGGTTTTCCTTGTTTCTCACACCTTAGATTCATTCAATGAGTATATTGTACTGACTCCAATGTTAAATCCAGAATTCACAATAAAAACTTTTTTCTATAACTTAATCGTTCTCACTGTTTCTTGGAATGATGTTTCTCAGAATCCCACGTGGCTGTATCTCTCTTTTCTCAGTGAAGAGCTTCCCTCAACATCCTATTTAACTTGGAACTCAGTCTCTAGTCTAGCAATCCCTTCCCTGACCTGCGTGTGTCCACATCACTGGTCACTGTGTGATGTACTGTGTATTTCTGTTCTGTGTTCATTTATTAATTCTCAACTAGAATTAAAAAGCAGCCTGGAGATTCTTTCGTTTAGTCTAATATCATATATCTAACCTCTAGAAAACGTCCAACATAGAGTAAATGACCAATGAATATTAACAGAACAAAATATTAATTTTATAAACAAACACAACAAATAAAGATTTCTATTCTATCAACTTTAATATTGGCAATCTTGATTGTGTAGAAGTAACTTAATTTAAATTTAACATAATTTGCTGCATAGGGTGTTGTAAACATGTTATAGACAACTTAATATTCCCAATGCTATATTTAACAAAATCATCCCCAGTTATAGCTTTTCATATTTCTCTAAAATGGATTAATAAACTTAGCATAGGTAGAAATCCTTCAAGTTATGTGGAAATCATTGCAATTTAAATATCATTAGTATAAAGGAAATCAAATTCACTTTTCAAGATGATGATATAGAAAGGGATGATTAGTTTTTTTAACTCATTAACGTCTATCACTTAATATATGCAAATGAGCCCTTTCACACTGAGTCAGATTGCTGTAACAAAATCTATTTGTGTTGTTATTTATATTTTAAGTGCTATTTATACTATCATTATTTATACTGTATCTTGCCTAAATGATTATTTCATAAACAAATATGACAAACCCAATTCACATCTCACTGCTGCTATCCACCTCCTCAGTTAGCCTATCTAGCTGAAAGTGCTCTGAGTCCTAATTGCCCAGGGAGGGTCTGCCTCACTGAAAGTCAGTATGTGAGTGAGTGAAAGTCACTCAGTTGTGTCCGACTCTTTGCAACCCCATGGACTACACAGTACGTGGAATTCTCCAGGCCAGAATACTGGAGTGGGTAGCCTTTCCCTTCTCCAGGGAATCTTCCCAAACCAGGGATTGAACCCAGGTCTCCCGCATTGCAGGCAGATTCTTTACCAGCTGAGCCATCAGGAAGCCCAAGAATACAGGAGTGGGTAGCCTATCCCTTCTCCAGTGGATCATTCCGATCCAGGAATTGAACCAGGGTCTGCTGCATTGCAGGCAGATTCTTTACCAACTGAGCTACCAGGGAAGCCGAACCATCAGTATGTAGTAACACCCAAAAGCTATGCTCCAAAACCACTTATTCTAACCCCTAAAATAACCATCCAGTGAATGCAGTGATGAAGATACTCTTTTTAAAAGGTCTTTTGAAGGTGGAAACATCTCCATTTCTTTTGTCTTCCTATGCGGATGGGAGGCATCTGCTCCAGTAACACCCTCAGTGTGTAGACCAGTGGGACCAGGCGGACCAGCCCTAAGACCACCCATCTTCTGGACCAAGGCCATTGTGACCTTGACTACATTTATGAGTGTGCCCAGACAGGACACGTGCGTCCCTGGAGAATGGGGCATGCGTCCGGCTGCGATGGACATAGGAAGCTGGGGAAGAGAAGGGAGGGCATTTTTTTTTCTTTAAGTGGTATCCCAGGGACCCTAACTTAATGAGATCCTCCATGAAAATTAATTTCTGCAGACCCATCAAGCTTTGCAAACACAGCTCACAAAACCCTTTTGTAAAACTTATGTGATCTTGGGGATATTAAAGGTGCTGATGAAGAAGCAGCTTTCACTCTGGTTTTAACATTTTCTCAAGAAACTTATTTACCTTCATTTAATCTTGCATTTTCCAATCATTTCATTTATTATCTAACATTTATCAAAATCCCACATGCAAGTTTTGCATGGAAAGGATTTATGTAAAAATGGCTCTGGCTTATAGACATATATTTAATGATAAATATTAATACAAAGATGGGAAAGGTGGGGTAAGTGGAAGCAGGAAAAGTACATTTCTAAAGATAATATTTACTATCATTAAATATAAAATTGAAAAACCCAACTGAGTTTTGGCTAGTAGTAAGTTATAAACTTATATTAAATACATAATTAATATTTATATTATACTATTCATGTGTATTTACATTGTCTCTGTAGTACTAATATATATTTATATGATAATATTCATGTTTAAATTTTATTTGGATATGTTTAATATTACTTTGGTTAATGCTATTAAAAAAAATTAAACTTGAAGAGCCCTAAGCAGAATTCCATAGACAGAGGCGCTTGACAGGCTACAGTCCATGGAATTGCAGAGTTGGACACAACCCAGTGACTAGCTAATTAACTAAAAGCAGGACTTAAACTAAGAAACCTTCTGTGACTAAACAAGAATCTAGTAACAGAAACAGTGGCGCTGACTGTGTATGAGACGCCCTTCTAAGCAGTGTCTAAACTCACTAATTCTTCTAAGTAGCGTATGACGGCATTCATTGTGCTGTTATCATTCTGGCTTTAAAACGTGGAAGCTGAGGCAACAGGGGTTAAGCAATTTATGCAAAAAAGAAAGAGTAGTAAAAATTGGAGTCTGAACAGTGATAAACAGTATTAAGACTGGAGGTGACCTGTTGCAGAGCCCACACAATGCAAGCATAGACTGCCCCACCTCTCATCAGTGCTGCCCTGGTAGAAAGATGTGCCTCAGAAAAAGCACCTTAGGTCTCTGCACTCCCCAGCCAACAGCTAATATGTGGAAGGCACCCCCACTTCAGATAAGACAGTGCAATGCAAGGTGCCTTACTCAAATGAGGGGGTTTGGTCTTTTAGTCCCTCAAACTGATGGTTTTGCATGGACTGGGAATGCTTAGCTTGGAGAAGACAAGTGAAAAGGAAAGTGATACTATCTTAATAGGCTGAAGGAACTGCCACCTAGCTTCTCACAATAGTCTCTTGCTTCTCCATAGTCTAAGAGTATAAATTGTGTCAATTCTGGCCCCAGCCACCCGCTAGTTGTATGAGCACAACTACTATAGTGCTTAGCTTCAGCTTCTCATGAGGATCTCATGGTGATATGCCAGGAGTCAGAGGGAGGAATCCCACCCGTGACAGGGTCATGTGGAAGGAGGTCTGGCATACACAGGGTGTGATCAGGCTTCAGGGGTTCCCCATGGCATTTCCTGAGCATCCACCTCCCCCCCCAAAATAAGAATCTGCCAGCCTCTGTACTCTCCTTTTCCACTCTTCTGATATTCTCTGGGAAAAAAGTCAAATCAGGGCATTAGTCTTCTGCATTTGAAAGGGATGTTTCAGTTAAACCCCCTCTGATAGCTCTCTAGCTTGCCTAACAGGTTCCCCAGATTTCTTACAGCCTGTGAATTGCTTACAGCCCCTCAACAGCGAGAGGCACAAAGCTTGAAAGCATCTTAAAGATACAGAGCCTTTTCTAAAGAGTTAAAAATCATATTGGTGACGGGTTTTCACTGTTGACTCAAGGATTGCTGCCAGACCTCCATATTCTTTATCTTTTAGGCACCTGGGAGGATATTACTCAATGTAATCAGGATGTAGAAAAAGATATATAGTAGTTTTGATGTTAGCAACACTAGACTTTTGAGTTAATTGCTTCTCTTTTGCTGTAATTCACTGTACTCCCTTTACTTGTTCTAAGTTGCTGTATCTTTGCTGTGTAAGAATGCAACTTTATTTAGTACTTTTCTGAGAGTGACACCAGACCTTGGGAAGATCAACACAAATAAGTCTTCTGGTTGACAAATCCTTACCAGAAAAAGGCTGTAAAATGTTAATTGGCCCTTTTGACTGGAAGAAGATGTAAATTACCTAAGACTTGTGTATACAACTAGGCATGCAGAGAGAAAAGCCTGGTTTTGAGAAGAGTCTGGGCTGCTAACGCTGCATAATGTTGTATTACCCATTGATCCCTATGTACAATCAAAAGGTATAGAAGGCCTTTTTCAGACAGTAGAGGCCGGAGCTGGTTGCGGGACTAGTTTCCCCCTTGTGTGTGTGTCTCTCTCTCCTCTCCTCTTCACTCTAATTTCAGGCTGAATTCCCATCTGGACCGGGGGCTTGCCATGTCTACTTACTTGTCCTGGCTTCTAAGATCTGTAAGAGAGAGAGCCCAAGGCCGGGCACTTTCCGATATTCAAACAGACGCCATTGGCCCTACATAGATGATGCAGATCTCTTGTCCAGAGATTTTATTGGCCTTCCCCTCAAGCCAAGTTATTCAGCCTTCTTTCTCCACTTAATTTTCCCACTACACTATTTCTTCTTAATCTAATCTTGTATTTCTATACAAATAAATAAATCTTTCCTCGCCAATGCTGTCTCCGCTTCGAATTCCCTGGGCCCACCGGGGCTGGACCCCAGCAAGGATAGGGTCCTTGGGATACCAGTTTATCAACTTTCTGTATCGTATCGGGGTGGTTTAAAAAAGTTGAGATCATGTAAAACATCTAGCAGCTAAGTGAATAAGTGTAATATAAACAGCATGAAACCATTCCCTGGATACATAATAACATGACACAGAACATCAGGGTTTTGTTGTCATTTCTGTTGTTGATGATGATGATCAAAAAGAAGCACGCAGACATAGCTCTGCAGGGCATCGCATGATCCCCGTGCAAGACACACTATGCTTCTCGTTGGGAAGCTCCACATGGCAGGACGCATCTCTCTTGTTTCTCACAAAATCATGCTTAGAACTTGCACAAGACCAGACATATAAAAAGCTTCAGATGTGTCTGAGTTCATGTTGGTGCACGATCACACATGAAGGCTCCAGGCTGGAGGGGTGGATGTCTAGAGACTCACCTGAAAAGGCAGACACCCTGGAGTTCAGAAACGTCTGGGGTTATTTTGGGGCCCCCTAGGCAGCGCCCTTGGAGAAGCACTCTGCTGTCCTCCATTAGCATTCTGAATCATGCCTCATGTTCTGCTGGCCTGTTCCATAACAGGCATGGCTCTGGCCAGGCAGAGGGCAATTCATCTCGACCGGCTTCTGTGAGAACTGGCGGCTGGAGACAATGCCAGGAATTTTATTTTTGGTCTATTAGTAAAATGACAGCTCTAATTCACTTCACAGAGGAACCAAACAGCTGTCAGATGGCAATGAGCAGAGCGATGCCCGTATTACAATTTAGCTGTGCTGAGTCGGATGTTCTCACTGGCGCCTATTTGCACCGTCAAGTGTCCCCACCTTCCCAGGGTACTGGGACATGCATCACTTGCTTTTCCTTGGAGGGCACGATGAGAGATGACACAGACTATTTACCATCAGGCCTCCATTGGTTAACTGGCCACATATGAAACATCAAAGTTTAAGGAAATATATGTGACAATGCACGTTCTAAGAAAATTATTTCTGAAACACAAAAAAAAAAAACCCACAATTTTCCCAGCAACATGAAAATTGTGTATCAGCAGCCACTTCTAATAAATTTTCTATTAATTTCTCTGGGCATGGATAACATGGAAGTAGGGACTTGAAATGGTTGATATTACTTTTTACACTAAGAAGTTTAAGGAAGACCTTTGGGGTTGAAATCAAAGCATGAAGCCTGTCAACACAGGAGCTTCTGAGTACAAAGCACACACAAAAAGGAATCTTGGAAAGCTGGGACTTCACACTGCGAGAACTGCAGACACTATTTCCACGGTGTCTTACAAACAAAGATACAAAAGGAAACCTTGTAAACAAGCTCTGTGTGCAAACAACAGACAATGCAGACTTCCAGCTCAGCAATGACTGAATGCACCCGACACTCCTGCGTCACCCGGTGCTGGACTCAGGTAACAAACAAAGTCGTCTCATTGCTTCCATCCATCGACTGCCAGCCTTCTGCAGAGTCCACTTACATTTTGACTGGGAACTGAGAAAATGGGTTACATAAGAAGTAAAACTGACACAGGAACAGAAAGGCTGACTTCCCAAGGAGAGGAAAGAAGTCTGACTGTAGTGTCAGGGTCCTACACAGTGGCTGCCTATCTTTGTTAATAAAGTTTTATTTATTAACCTTACCAAGCCAAAGAGGGTGATAATCACCCTCACATTGTATCAGGAAAACTGAATAGTTGCACACAGATCAAACTGTGAAGCCACAAATATCTACTATCTGGCCTTTGACAGAAAAAGTTGGCCAGCTCTCTTTAGAGGGACCACACCTAATCCCACCTCTTCTCTGCTGCTAGAGGTCAAAACTTGGAAAATTGCTGTATCTCTATAGGAATAAAGGACTTACTCATAAAGTGTTAAGGATTAAATGAAAATTAAGATACAATAAAGTATTTTTTATTATAAACCATTAATATGACTCTAAGGTTTAATAGGCTACATGGCACTTTATATGGAGTTTGTAGAAAGAACTTTTAAATAAATGTGGCTAATATACCACCTGAAGAATATTATAAATGTTGTAATATATTTCATTGTAATGTTGTATCTCATTATTATTTAAATAGAGAGTGAAAATTGTATCTATTTCATTGTTCCTGTTGTTAAATCACTAAGCCGTGTCTGACTGTTTGCGACCTCATGGTCTACAGCTCGCCAGGCTCCCCTGTCTTCCACTATCTCCTGGAGTTCTCAAATTCATGGCCACTGAGTCGATGATGTTATCTAACTATCACACCCTCTGCTACTCCCTTCTCCTTTTGCCTTCAAGCTTTCCCGGCATCAAGAAGTCTTCCAATATTTATTTCATATAGTAGTTTATAAGTGAAATGATACCTCAATTTTTTAAGACCTCAGTCTAAATGTATAAGCATTAATTATAACCACAAGCTAACTAGTTCCTTTGACTTAGTGAACTTAAATAAAAAAAATACTTTGCTCTCACTACGCTAAGATAAAAACCCATAGTTACTCTTGTTATTCATGCATCTGAGTTTTCCTTCCAAAAAAACAGTAAATATATAAATTTTGATACACATGTCAGAATTGTGGCATATGGGAAGATTTTGAGCAAGTGTGAAAGTCTTAAAAAAAAACAAAACAAAGATGCGGAATGCTGAAACCCCAATTTTATTTGTTGAGATGGATAACACATCCAGATCTAAAATGTGTTCCATCATATTCCTGCACAAAATCTCCCATTTGCTACCCTCCCACACTCGGCGGAACTGCAGGAGCAAACTCAGATGTCCCCCACACACCAGATGTCCACTCACCCACCCTCCTCTCCTTCCCAAATGTGGCTTTCCATTCCATTATCTTAATATTTAAAAGCATATTTTAAGAAAAGTGGATGTATGCTTGGAAAAACAGAATTAACACTTAGAAGATATATGATTAAAATGACTACTGCATCTTAACAGGAGCTATACAAATAAACTCGTTGCAAATCAACATGCTCCAGGCTAGTCTACTTTTGTTAAACAGTGTTTTTTTGTTTTATTTTTTAACTCCTGAGGATAAGAAAGAAATATAAGGTCATATTTTGAAAGAACCAATGTCAAGGATGTCTGCAAGGAAGAAAGCAGAGCATACAGGCAGTGACTAGAAAGGGCATTTCACCCTCTGCTGTCACAAGGGCAAGTGTCTGCGGCCCACAGTCTCCACTATGAGGTTTTCTTAAAAAATACTTAAATACAAATAAATGAAAAGACAATGGAGAATACAAATAAATGAAAAAATAGTGCCTTTCATTACTTGAATGTTCACTTTCATTTCTGTATCTTATTCTTTTGGTTAATACTTCGATATAATCAAACACATTTTGTATTTCAGTTCAGTTCAGTCACTCAGTCATGTCCAGCTCTTTGAGACCCCATGAATCACAGCACGCCAGGCCTCCCTGTCCATCACCAACTCTCAGAGTTCACTCAGACTCACAGCCATCGAGTCAGTGATGCCATCCAGCCATCTCATCCTCTGTAATCCCCTTCTCCTCCTACCCCCAATCCCTCCCAGCATCAGAGTGTTTACATTACTCTGTGGAGAAGGGAAAGGCTACCCACTCCAGTATTCTGGCCTGGAGAAATCCATGGACTATATAGTTCATGGAGTTGCAAAGAGTTGGACACGACCGAGCAACTTCCACTTCACTTCTTACATTACTCTGAGTAGCACAGTTCAGTTCAGTTGCTCAGTCGTGTCCAACTCTTTGCGACCCCATGGACACAGCACGCCAGGCCTCCCTGCCCATCACCAACTCTCGGAGCTTACTCAAACTCATGTCCTCTGAGTCGATGATGCCATCCAACCATCTCATCCTCTGTCATCCCCTTCTCCTCCAGCCTTCAATCTTTCCCAGCATTAGGGTCTTTTCAAATGAGTCATCTCTTTGTATCAGGTGACCAAAGTATTGGAGTTTTAGCCTCAGCATCAGTCCTTCCAATGAACACCCAGGACTGATCTCCTTTAGGATGGACTGGTTGGATCTCCTTGTGGTCCAAGGGACTCTCAAGAGTCTTCTCCAATGCCACAGTTCAAAAGCATCAATTCTTCTGCACTCAGATTTCTTTACAGTCCAACTCTCACATCCATTCATGACTACTGGAAAAACCATAGCTTTGACTAGATGGACCTTTGTCGGCAATGTCTCTGCTTTTTAATATGCTGTCTAGGTTCGTCATAACTTTCCTTCCAAGGAGTAAGCATTTTTTTAATTTCATGGCTGCAATCACCAACTGCAGTGATTTTTCAGTCCAAAAAAATAAAGTCTGTCACTGTTTCCATTGTTTCCCCATCTATTTGCCATGAAGTGATGGGACTAGATGCCATGATCTTAGTTTTCTGAATGCTGAGTTTTAGCCAACTTTTTTTTTTCATTCTCCTCTTTCACTTTCATCAAGAGTCTCTTTAGTTCCTCTTTGTTTTCTGCCATAAAGGTGGTATCATGTGCATATCTGAGATTATTGATATTTCTCCCAGCAATCTTGATTCCAGCTTGTGCTTCATCCAGCCTGGTATTTCACATGATGTACTCTGCATATAAGTTAAATAAGCAGGGTGACAATATACAGCCTTGACCTTACTCCTTTTCCTTTTTGGAACCAGTCTGCTGTTCCATGTCCAGTTGCACAAAGGAGTAAAATAAACAATTAAAATTGTAAGAAATGACTGACTATAGAACATGCACAAACACATAGTATAATTTTATATGATGCTCTTTCAAGTTGTTCAATAAAATCTATGGCTTATTTTGTTGAAACTAACAATAAATCCATGATTGATTTGACTTCATGATGATAATTCAAGTTTTACCCTTTTTACTCACTCATCTCTCAAGACTTTTCTCTTTTTCTTGATCTTTTGCAATAATATTTTGGGTCATAGACAAGTTGCACCCCAGAATATGAATCCTATACAGGTCAATATCATATATATATATAATTCAGAAGAGATTATATTCAGTTGGCCAAAAGTTAGCCAACTGAACTTTTGGCCAAACAGAAAATTACAGTTTCTGCCTACACTTAAAGAAAACAACTTTAAAAAGAGGAAAGAAATTGCCAGTAAGGTTGGAGATTTTTAAATGAACACATTCTTTGAAAAATGTGCTTAGACTTTGCACTACAGATGTTCGATATTCAGTGACCCACTAACCTTAGCTAGAAGAGTCTCAGAAATAATAACAAATTTACATGGTAAGCACAAAGTTGGAAATGAACTCTGAATCTCCTGTAGACTGAGTTGAAAACTTTGCAGCTAAACAAATATTTCTATTTCTGTCATTTGAGTGGACATTTGGCATTAATTCCACTGTGTATCAGAGAGTGAAGCATCTGCTTAAAGCTTAACTTTTGTACAGGGCTACAGGCCGACTAATAGTTCGTATAATTTCCATTTCTCTCACAAAAGGACCTGAAGAGGAGACGCATGGGGCTCCTTCCCTAAAACTCATTTTGATTTATCAAATTGTAATATATTTTTGTCCTAATTTATAATGTGCATTTCTAGCATTCTTGGATCTTTCTTGATTTCAGCCCATGGATGGTTGTGTGCTTTTCTTTTTATAGTTCAAATAAATCTCATTCTTAGTCATCTCCTCCTATAACCAGAAGCTAGAAGAAAAATGTAACTTTACCTTTCCTCAGGGACCTCTTTGTATTAACATATTCTTCTTACTGTAGACTAAAGACTAAACAAATCAACCACAAAGCAAAAGCAAAAATGCCTACTTACTTGAGTTAAGGAAAAAAAAAAAAATTGAAGTTACTCAATGTACAACTTGCCAGCTAGTCCTAAAAGCAGAAAGAGCCACTCACCACTACACCAGGGATGAATTTGTGTTTTGCACTTCCACTTGAAAGATTCTATTTATTTTTTAATCTTTGACTTTTTTTTTTAAGCTGGAGATACAGAGAAGCTGAATGCACAGAGAAGTTGGGATAGAGGTAGACAAAGTTGTCCCATGAATAAGACAGCACAAGGGGAAAAGAGCACAAAATGAGACAGTCATAAGCACTGAAGAAGATTATATAACTCCCAATTTAGAAGAAATAGACACCCACTACACTTACTGAGGTCATTCTCTCTGCAAGTATTGCAGAACTGGAAGAAGAAATTAAAAGTTTTGTATACCAAGGACAGAGCTATGTGGTATAAAGACCTCATCTTCTCTAGATCTCATAACAATTCCAAGGTTGGAACTTTTCAATTTTACAAGTGAGGGATGTGATACAGTAAGGGCTTAAGTAATTTATCCAATGGTCATACTCAGTGATTGAGAAACTGGCTTGAACCCACACTCAGAATTTTTGCACCACCCACATGTAAACGTTTAAGAAGTTAATTTTGCCAACCTTCCCATTTCTAGTGGCAGAATGGTAGGAAGCCAAGACCTGAGGGTGTTTAAATAGAGAGGTCATCGAATTTTTAGCAAAGTGAGTGGCTCATTAAGGACCAACGACAGCCAAAAAGAGAATTTTAAGAAAAAAAAAATCATCCACTCTCATTATTTTTGCTTATAAGCTTCATTTTAAATAATGGTTATTTACTACAGCCAAACCACCCTGAACATGCTTTATCTCATCTAAATAATGATCACTTTTCTCCCACAGTATCTGAGATTACTTATTGCTAATCACATATGCATATTAATTTGGAGCAACTTGTCTATGACACAGGGTATCACTGTAAAAGATCCACACACAAAAAAGAAAATTCTTAGGAGATGAGTGGGTACAAAGGGTAAAACTTGAAGTATCATCATGAAGACAAATCTTAAGAAACACAAGTACAATTACACTGTGGGAGGTGACGTATTGACCATGACCAATCCTTCCTTTGTTATTGAACAACAATGTTGAGGATGTCTTTTCTATGGAATGAATTTACCTTTCATTAAGTCCCTTTTAGACAGACCACTATTTCTGTGCCAGTGCTGGCCTTAGAACCCATGAACTCAGCCATTTGAAAATGATACTGGACGACTTAAAATTACCTGGCCCCACTTTTTATTTCCATGTAAGACCCAGAGATTCATTTAAGAATATCCATTTCTAGCATAATCTACATTTTTCCCCCTTTACGATGTTCATTACTTGATTTTTTTAAATACCCATTGCAACAAGCTACGTAACTCAATAATACAGAGAAAAACCAAGCTATCTATCTTCTTAAGCATTTCAATCACTCTCACATACACATTTATTAAAAGTTCAGGTATCTTCCTGTACTTTTCTGGGTACTCATAAGGGCGTATGCTATAAAATATATGGATGATGGATACACATATGCACATACGTGTGCACACATATATATACAAGTATATTTAAAAGTTATTTTCAACAAAATCGGATCATACTGCATTTTTTCCACTTTCTTGTAGAAATGTGTGTCATGAATGTCCCCTTAGGTCAATACACATATGACTAAAACTATTTGAACAGTACTGAATACTTTAAAGAAAATGATTTCTTAGGATGATGTCTGAAGATAAATTGTACATGATGATATAAAGAGTGTGACTGCGTATAGTGTGTGTGTGTGACTGGTGTCTCACCAAGGAAAATGACTAATTTAATATCACTAAATAGGCCCCACAGTAGAATTTATGATCTTGGTGGATCACTGCTATCCACTCTTACTGAATCAGAAACTGGATTTTGTAGTACACAGAGAACAAATTCATCTCTCGAGGGAGAACATATTAATTAAGTTCACAGAACATATAAAATCAAAATGCCAAATTAATAGACTCCAGTTCATAGAACTAGATCGTCCACACTGACAGGCCAGCCCTGGTCCACCCCAGAATTCAAGACCTATTTATGAAGCTCAGCTGTAACCTGGTATCAGAAACAAACAACAGAAGTAGAAGATAGGATAAGCAGCAGCAATCAGGCTGAGGGAAATCTGATGCCTCGGGGTAGAAGCGCTAGTATTATCAACCTTTATGACCTTTATGTTAGTTACGAAACAACCAAGACCTTGGTGAAATCTATGAAATGCTTTCTGCGGAAAAAACACACATTCGTACAAAACTCTGTGGCCATTCAGATCTTCCTGCTCTGACCCAACATCTGATTGACTTAGCTGAACTTTTAGAAAGTCACTACTTCTCTCCTATCTCTGCACATTTTGGAGATGTTAGTGTTCATGTTACTAACAGGAATAATTAATTTCAAGTGCCATTCCAAAGCCTTTGAAGAGTGGTCCTAGTGTGCCTACTGCTGAAAGAAAAGAAAGTCAAGTCATTCAGTCGTGTCCGACTCTTTGTGACCCCATGGACTGTAGCCCACCAGGCTCCTCCATCCATGGGATATTCCAGGCAAGAGCAGTGGAGTGGGTGGCCATTTCCTGCTCCAGGGGATCTTCCCAACCCAGGGATGGAACTCGGGTCTCCCGCATTGTAGGCAGACGCTTTACTATCTGAGCCTCCTGAACACCCTGCAAATCAAGAACAGGAGGGGACGAGGCTCTGGCATCTAAGCCTCGGGAAGGACCGACGTGAGGCCTGCCGGCTCTCCTCTCCACCACCAGGGGAAGTGTGTCTTCAGTTAGCTGTGTCCTCACCTGGGCTCACCAGCCTGGAGGACCTAACAGTCAAGAGGAAGTAATTCTAGATGTTTCCCCTTCGTTTTAGCCTCAGTAATTGTTATAAATCCAAAGTAATGGTAAAGCATTGGCTAATGGACAGCTAACTGCTGTTCTTCCACCTTCACTTTCTTCAACTGGAAATGTTTCTCTCCTGCCAGGTGGGTCATTCACGTTCCATGCTTTAATTCAGGTTGAGTTTGGATAATCACTTCAAGGGAGAAATAAATCAGCGCTGACAACCTAAATAAAGCTTTGAGCTTGAAGGGTAATAATCTAGCTGTTCTTTCTAAATCCAGATCCATGGATGTTAAAGGAAAGAAAATTCTACTTGAGGGATGTGTCAGAGGGAAATGCCAAATGCATTCAGGGAACAAGAAACACTCTCAGTGAGAAGCCCCGCCCACCACGGAGTTAATCACTTAGCGACGCCGGAATGAAAGGTCTGCACTGTGGCCAAGATTCACATTTCCCTGGTGAAAATCTAAGTAGTTTATGAACACGAAGCCCATTATCTTCCCCAAAATAAATCCATAATAAATGAAATCAGTCCATTTAAGTTTTCACAGGTTTAACTGAATGGCCTGTATGGAGTCTTTTAAAGAAGAAATGCTTGTATATGCAGTAGGTCATCAAAACTCTTTGCCTTTAAACCATCATTTTTGGGGAGGGGTGTGTGTGTGTGTGTGTGAATGCGTAGGTCACAAAACCTTTTGGTTTTTTTTTTTTTTTTTTTTTTTTTTTTTTTTGGGTGGGTGTGTGTGTGTGTGTGTGTGTGTGTGTGTGTGTGTGTGTGTGTGTGTGTGTGTGTGTGTGTGTGTGTGTGTGTGTGTGTGTGTGTGTGTGTGTGTGTGTGTTTTAAAACTCCTAGATAAGAAGATGTGTTAACCAAAGAGAAAATCAAATTCCAATCAGCTAACTGTGACACCTATTATCAATTCTTCTTTTAGGTTTTGAGGGTAAGAAATTTGAACTATGGGATGAAATTAAGATAGGGCTGAGTGAAGAATTTTTATCAAACTATATTTTTAAATATTTTCTTAGAGCCACATGTCAAGTATTGAAATCTTTCCTTGGGGCCCACACTGCCCTCAAGGATGCAAGCAAAAATGACCACAAGAGAGGAAGTAACAGGTGCCCTCTAACAACTCGGAGGCGGGGGAAAGCTGCTGCAAGAATTCAGGATTCACTTAATCCACATTATTTCACTTCCGTCTGTACATATTTCAGGCACTTCCATCATGATTTAAAAGCTAGAATGTGATGAAATTGTAAAATGGAAGCATTTGCAAACGAAAGTGCTTTGGTCTGTTTGCCTGTCCAGTGAGATGAATTCAGCCTTTCTGTGGATCTCACAGAGGGAGAGTTCTATCTCAGGGCTGGTTCAACGTTACCCTGACCCCTCTGACTGCACCGCCAGCCCGAGGGGCCACACTCCAGGCCTACTGGGAATGTCCCACAGCTCTTACAGATGGTAAGCTGTTGTCTGCCACATTTCTGCCCGTAATTCTTCCTCACTCAGAAAGACCCCCAGTGACCCATCTTCCCTGGAGAACGTGTATTCAATGACTGATACAAAGTCGGCCTTTAGCACTTGGACTCTTCAAACACTTGGCAGTATAGCTCAAGTATTGACTCCATCATGATCTCTATCTGTCCCCAAGACCACTGGCCTTCCCTCCCGCCCAATCATGTCAAACACCATAGCTAGTTATTAGAACCAACTGCACTCTCTGTTCTACTGAATTTTGTCATTTTTGCCTACTACTCCTTCAGAAAAAACACCATTCTCATTATCTTTGTATTCCTAACATTTAGCTCAGTATTGAGTCTCTGGTAGATACTCAATAAAAGCATAGTAAATAAGAGAGAATGAGTGAATAAATCTGTGTCCATTTACATAAGGATATACATATATGCTCCATGCATATATAGTGTGTGCATATACATATATACACATGTGTATATGTATGTAAAAGTGTGATTTTGTGTATACACATATGTGGATACATGCTTATTTTATGTGTGTATTTCCATACATGTAAACAAATATCATATTAGAGAAAACATAGTACATGGTTAAGAATGGCAACATCTGGAAATAGGCAGATTGGTGTTTAATTTCCCCTTCACTATTTAATAGCTATAACGTCTTGACAAACTAAGTTACTCTACGTCACTACTTCATTTTCTCTGTCCAGTAATATTAGGTAATTTTGCTATGCTTATAGGAATCTTGAAGATTTAAAAAGAAAATGTATATAAGAATTTATACCATTTTAGGCACATCTATTCATCCATCTGCTCATCCACCTGTCTGCCTATTTATTATGTATCTACCTACCTATCATTTGTCTTACCTACGGATTATCAATCTATCCCTTTCATCTATCTACCTATCTTTCATTCACTTATTTACTATCTATCCATAGAGAAATATATACTTTAGTGAGGACATAATGTTATAATTAATAGAATGAATAATTTTAAGACAAAAACAGTGAAAGAGCAGAATTTCTCTAGAATAGAATTTTATAACCCGAAGGAGTTTCTTTAAGCATCTTTGCGGGCACCTGTTTGTTTCACTCCACCTAATGTGCTAGTTTGTATGCGATATAGTTTCCTGCCACAAGCTAATCTTTGCAATTTAGTAATGTCAAATTCTTCCTCACTCTGCTGGTGGTATTTTTCCTAAAAAGATTTTTTTTTATACTGTCAGATTCTTATAGATTTCAAGCACAAAATTTAAGGCCAATATATTCAAATATGGCACCATAGGAAGGTGAGATAAATGCTGAATGTGTAAAATTAGTATTTTATGGACAAAATATTTGACTGTCTACAATTGTGGTTAATTTTTTTCCCTTTTCAACTACCATGTCAGCCGGATTTTTAAAGAAACATTTTAAGAAAAGATTCTTAAGAAAAGATTCTTACCATTTCTATCAGGTTTGCCTTAGACAGGAATCCAATTTAACCTTCCTTTTACCTCAAACAATTACAGCAAAGATAATTTCTGTGGTAAAATGTGCATAAAATTTCTGTTCCAATTTCTTTAAAAAAGAAAAAAAAAAGTCATCCCATATGGATAAAGCCTTGGGCAATTTGGTTTCCAATCAATAGAATTGCCCTACACTATCAAGAAATGTTCTACGGAAGAAAAGTATTAATTTTAGTGAATACACATTGGACTCAATTTGAATCACAGAATCAGGGCTTTCTATTCAAATACAGCTTATATAATACATAGAAATTCTTTTTATACAAATACTAGAGTATAAAAATACAATGTCAAAGAAACTTATTTTACCTGCAAAAATACCTTAAAAGTCAATCTAAATTATAGTAAACAATTGGAAAAAAACCCTAAAATTTTAAAATATAACCAATACTAAAATTATTAAAAGTTAATGTATGAAAAATTACTAAGTAATTCATGAAACATCTAAAATGATATTCAGGATGTGCATTAATGAGAGAAGGGTCACTTAAAAATAAATTAGATTTCAGAACAAAAAACTGGCAGTGAAAATATTTTCATCATACATTCACTAGTGTTTCTAATATTTGGTTCACTTTGTCACTAGTAAGACAAGATATTAAAACAGAGAAGACTTGCCTTTTAAAAAGCAAAACAAAAAAATCATCAGAGTGACGGGTTCTTTGGGGCACAATTCTAGATTGTCACATGTCACCAAATGGATTTGTTCTCTTTGTCCTTAAGTCTCATGACTGTCTTGTCACACATTTGTCATGACATAACATCTGTTGTGTCTTGACATGCCATGTAAAGTTTCTGACCTCCTGGAAGATTTTTTTCTTAAATCATAAGTAAATGTGATGATATAAGTAATTTTATTTCAGTAACTGAGATCTTGATGAAAAAAAGTTGAAAGGTAGAAAAAAAGAATGCTATTTATATTGGACAAGCATAGGAATACTGATAGTAATTCCTCTCATTGTAAATTATGTGTAATTCTAATGTATTTGCTATAAATTTACCAAATAAAATCATGCAAATTCTTTGGCTGGCCATGAAGAATAATGTTCAGTGACAGAGCTAGGAAATACAGCTTTATAGAATACCCTATTAAAATGGCATCTTCAATTTCATTATTCTATATTTATGGGTTAAAATATGGTGATTTCATCAACAACCTATAAACTCACCCACTACCTACAAAGCTAATTACTATATGTGAATAATGTTAGTGAGACATGTTTAAATATCTCCATTTAATTTTCAGGGTTAAATTTAATGACTGAACACATTAATTAGAATAATTTAATTTACTGTTTCCATACTCCTTAGGTAGCTTAATATCTCCATATATTAATAATAATTTATGTAAATAGTACTTATCCCAAATAGTACTGTCAGCAAACTATAAAGTCCAGTGCCCAGATTAAGTCCAGGTTAAGTTTATTACTAAGCCTATCTTGTATAGACAGATTTTTTTTTAAGTTTGGAAGATTTTCTCCCAATTCAACAAATAAATATAAATAAAACTCAAAAAAAAGAATGAATAAAATAATAATAAACAAATTAGACATAAAACTGGAAAAATTGGTAATCATTTAAGAACTAGAGAAAAAACTGAAGCTGATTTAGCATTAAAATTTTAATTCAAGTTTTCCTTAGAGGTCTTGGATAAGACATAGACATTTTATTGAATTATTTGGTTTATATTAATTACTTGTAAGACAGTGTTGTCAGTATAAAACCCAGTGGGATTCGATGTTCTAGTTCCAAAACAACATTAGATATTTTTCTGACTCATTGGTTACGCTTAATATTATATCTGAATAGGTGTATCAATATTTTATACACTGTTCTCGATATAAATCTCACTTTTCCCATGACCATTACATTGGTAAGTTATAGCTGTGTATAAATTTCCTGTGTGAAATGATATTGATAAACCAGCTGATATTTACAAAATTTTAGTCTCTTCTGCAAAAATTCTTGTCTTTAATCTTCTATTCAGACTGCAATTAACTTTATTTCAACAGATAACACAAATTTACCAGTTGATCTGTAAGCTAATAAAAATATTTCACAAATAAAGATATTGCATATTTTATGATTTTTATTTTGCTAACAAAGCACTTTTATTTTAATGCTTTGCTTTCAAAATAATGAATTGTATTTACTTGTAAATATAAGACTATATTGTAATTCAACTATTGAAAACAAAAATTTCAAACATCTTCACACGACGGCATTTTTAAAAATGCATTTAACTCATGGCTCTGTTTTTCTCATCATTTTTCCAATTTTGTTGATAACTCATAAACATTTTCCCAATAGAGATGATCTCACCAATAATTTTTCACTATGCCATGATGACAACCACAAACACCACCACCAACAGCCCAGAAAGATTCAGTTTATTTATTTATTTGGCAGTCACTCAGCATCAGTAGAGTTTCTGCCATTTATCTTATGAAATTCACCAAAACACGGTATTAAAGATCAACTTTGTCAGAAAGGAAAGAAAACTGCCAAGGTTTTTAAAATGTTGAAGCATTACCCACCTTCTGAAATACCGTATGTGCTGACTGGACAAGTTCTGTTTCATAGTAGCTAGTACAGATTGCTTCAGAAACACTTGTAATGTCAAGTGAGACAGAAATTATGTGAAGCTGGGGTATGCAGGAAGTGGTAGATACAAGCAAATCTGAAAGCTAGTAGAACCTATTAACCTTGAACTAGCCTGTTACTCTTCCAAAGATTAAATGATCCCCAGGTAATCAGTAATGAGCTTAAAGATGAGTTACTCTTTCAGGCAATGGACGCACGTTTATATATAAAAGCAGTGACCTGGAAGAACTGGAGTCAGAGTTAGTATAAAATTCTAAGCATCATTCCACATAAGACTTTACTTAAAAAGGATGAATTGTTCTGTTTATATTCCTTTGCAAAGAGGACAGTCTAACCTTGTATTTTTGATAATTGCATAGAGCTAAGTTCAGCTGCAAAAAGCATGTGTAGATTTTATCTTTCCAAGAAGAATGATTTTTGCCAAAGTGTGTGGAGTACTGCAAAGAGGAACACACAGAGGTGACTTAATCCAGGAAGGCTCGCTAAGTGAACACTGGATGTGGCCCACCCCCACCCTACATAGCCCTTTTCAATTCATGGGCTTCAGAGTTTATGTTAAAAATAAAAGATTCTGGATTGCACATGAGACAAAAATTAAAATTTATATGTGAAACAAGACTAAACGGACCTCAGCACTTATAATTACTCTATAGTAGTGCAATTTCCTAAAACTGAATATTTTGCAATCATGTATATTATTCCCTCTATCAAAGGTTGAAATCTATTTTATCTTCTTGAAATTTCTGCCCAGAAGAGTCAACAATGGCAGTGAGACCCCAAAGTCACCTCAGCACAAAGTCCGAAAACACCAAAAATAAAATAAAAAGAAATGCACCCCTCATGCCCTGCAAGCACCAAATGAAATCACTTTCTTCATTCGAAGTTTCAAATTATGACAACCAAAACTCATGTAATGGGATTCACTTTACCTAGGCACCAATTCTGAATATGACTGTCCAGCAATTATTTTAAGAACTCTTGTCTCCATTAAGATCAGAGAAAAGGAACACTGTCAATCAACATCCTAAATACTTGAAACTTCACTGCCACACATCAAAAGAAAACCATTTTTCCAATGAAAAAGCTCTAGTAACAAAGGAAAATTGTCAACACGCGTGTTGTGCCAGAAATTTGAGCCATTACAGTAAATGGCATTCTCCCAGCATCGAAACACAGAAGTCAAACATTCGAACCATTAGAGCCACCTGGGAAGCAGCAGCTTGGTTTATGTGAACAGCCTTCCTGGCCAGTGTGAACCATCTTCACAGTGGGTGTGGTGGTGCACAGCAAGCACCTTACCTTCATACAGCGCTTTGAATCCCTGGGCACTCACAGCAAAGTCTGTCGTGAACCACAGAGTAAGGATGGAGCCGCTGCTGACGATAGAGGAAGGCAGCTGAAATCCCGACAACCTGAATTTCAAAAAGACGTGACTACAGTTAAAAAGTATGAACTTGTTTTTGAAGCTTATTTGATGAAGTCACTCAATTCTTCTTTCCACCATGGCCTATTTATTTGACATAAGTCATTGAACAATTACATGATCTGTACACCAGGTGTTGCCAGTTCATTGAAATGAAGCACATTCCACTATTAGAACTTGCTTAGTTAAACAGTTTTTGAAAAGATCCTTTCCTGAAGGAAATGAACAATACACCATTGTCTAAACATAATGGATTATCTTGAAATGATGCACTCAACTTGATACCTGCGACACAAATTAACATTCCATTTGCTTTTGAGTTATTTTTCTAAGTGATCACTGTGTTGTCACATCTCATTATTAATATGCTTATCTTTTACTATTTCCATACAATAGATCAGTTTCTCTTGAAGAGAAAACATATATTAGTCACAGCATCAGAAATAAGAGTCAATGATTGCCTTGAACAGAGGTCAGATGAATTGATTTTAATATTTGGTTTTCAAGACAGATTGTTTAGATTGTAAGATATATGCTTCAATTATCACTAAGTTGGGATACATTTAGATACTAACGATGATAAAGTCAGAACTCTGAAGGAGTGAACTAGTATAATGATACACACAATACTTTACAAATGAAGAGCTCTTCAAAAGGCCAGAGAGATGTTTCATCAGTTTATATTTTACCTAAAGTTTGCTAATTAAGCAGTCTCTCTATAGATACCTGGTTTAGTACAGTCTGAACACAAACCTATGATTCACACACACAAAAAAGCTAACTTGAGCATTCATTCCTAGTAGGAGAAACTCTGTCTTGCCAGGAATCCTATGGTATTAAATGCTTGATTACAACCACTCTAGTTGCAGAATCAAACCAGAAGCTAATAAGAGAAAAATGAAAAGACAATCGCCATTCTCCCAAATCATCCCACCCTCATACAACATTGTAAAGTTATTAACTTCCAATTAAAATAAATAAGTTTATATTAAAAAAAAAAAGACAATCGCCAGCTGCTAAACAGACACTTCCAAATAATCCATGGATCAAAGAAGTCATAAGGGAATTTTAAAAATACTTTAAACTGAAAGAGAATACAAAATCCAAGATATCAAAATCGGCAGTGCTGAGATGAGAAAGAAGAGCACTAAAAGCACATACAGAAAAGAGGAAAATTCTCATATTTGTAATCCAAGTACCCATCTAAAGAGCTTCAAAAGGTATAGTAAAATAAACCAAAAGCCAACAGAAGGCAAAAATTAAAAGCACCAGCATCAGTTGAAATGAAAACAGAAAAACAATGAAACAAAGTTTCCTCTTGGAAAAGATAAACAAAAGTAACAAATGTAGCAGAAATGACCCGCCTTGCTCAAAAAAACAAACAAACAAACAAACAAAAAAAAACAAAAAACAGGCAGGATAAGAAAAGACGCAGATATCTAATATCAATAATACAATAGCAGTTATTACTTGAAACCTCACAGACATTTTAAAAAATGCCATAAAAACTAGAGCTATAAATTTGACAACTAAAATGAAACTTGTTACTTTCTTTAAACACACACAGGACTGCAACTTACTCAGTGAAACAGATCAATGTGAATAACCCTGTAACTATTAAAACTTCTCTCAAAGAAATGTCCAGGCCTGGGTGGTTTTACAGAGGAATTCTTTTGCCTGCCTTAAGAGTTGGTGTCTGATTCACCCTAAAATTGAATGGAATGGGTGAATTTAACTCAGGTGACCATTATATCTACCACTGTGGGCAGGAAACCCTTAGAAGAAATGGAGTAGCCATCATGGTCAACAAGAGTTCAACATGCAGTACTTGGATGCAGTCTCACAACTGACAGAATGCTCTCTGTTCATTTCCAAGGCAAACCATTCAATATCACGGTAATCCAAGTCTATGCCCTGACCAGTAATGCTGAAGAAGCTGAAGTTGAATGGTTCTATGAAGACCCACAAGACCTTTTAGAACTGACACCCAAAAGATGTCCTTTTCATTTTAGGGGACTGGAATGCAAAAGTAGGAAGTCAAGAAACACCTGAAGTAACAGGCAAATTTGGCCTTGGAGTACAGAATGAAGCAGGGCAAAGACTAATTGAGTTTGCCAAGAGAACACACTGGTCATAGCAAACACCCTCTTCCAACAACACAAGAGAAGACGCTATACATGGACATCACTGAAATGGTTGATACCAAAATCATATTGATTATATTCTTTGTAGCCAAAGATGGAGAAGCTCTATAGAGTCAGCAAAAACAAGACTGGGAGCTGACTGTGGCTCAGATCAAGAACTCCCTTATTGCCAAATTCAGACTTGAATTGAAGAAAGTGGGGAAAACCACTAGACCATCAGGTATGATCTAAATCAAATCTGATGATTATAAGTGGAAATAGATTTAAGTGACTATTAAGTGATTATAAGTGAGAAATAGACTTAAGGGACTAGAGCTGATAGACAGAATTCCTGATGAACTATGGATGGAGATTTGTGACACTGTACAGGAGACAGGAATCAAGAGCATTCCCAAGAAAAACAAATGCAAAAAAGCAAAATCGCTGTCTGAGGAGGCCTTACAAATAGCTGTGAAAGAAGGGAAATGAAAAGCAAAGAAGAAAAGAAAATATATATCTATCTGAACACAGAGTTCCAAAGAATAGCAAAGAGAGATAAGAAAGCCTTCCTCAGTGAACAATGCAAAGAAATAGAGGAAAAGAACAAAATGGGAAAGACCAGAAATCTCTTCAAGAAAATTAGAGATACCAAGGGAACACTTCATGCAAAGATGGGCTCGATAAAGGACTGAAATGGCATGGACCTAACAGAAGCAGAAGATATTAAGAAGAGGTAGCAAGAATACCAGAGAAGGCAATGGCACCCCACTCCAGTACTCTTGCCTGGAAAATCCCACGGACAGAGGAGCCTGGTGGGCTGCAGTCTACGGGGTCGCGAAGAGTCAGACATGCCTAAGCGACTTCACTTTCACTTCTCACTTTCATGCATTAGAGAAGGAAGTGGCAACCCACTCCAGTGTTCTTGCCTGGAGAATCCCAGGGATGGTGGAGCCTGCCGTCTATGGGGTCACACAGAGTCGGACACGACTAAAGCGACTTAACCGTAGCAGCAGCAGCAAGAATACACAGAACTGTACAAAAAAATATCTTCATGACCCAGATAATCATGATGGTGTGGTTCACCTAGAGCCAGACATCCTGGAATGTGAAGTCAAGTGGCCCTTAGGAAGCATCACTATGAACAAAGCTAGTGGAAGTGATGGAATTCCAGTTGAGCTATTTAAAATCCTAAAAGATGATGCTGTGAAAGTGCTGCACTCAATATGTCAGCAAATTTGGAAAACTCAACAGTGCCCACACGACTGTAAAAGGTCAGTTTTCATTCCAATCCCAAAGAAAGGCAATGCCAAAGAATGTTCAAACTACTGCACAGTTTCATTCATCTCACACCCTAGCAAAGTAATGTTCAAATTCTCCAAGCCAGGCTTCAGCAATATGTGAACTGTGAAATTCCAGATGTTCAAGCATAATTTAGAAAAGGGAGAAGAACCAGAGATCAAATTGCCAACATTTGCTGGATCATGGAAAAAGCACGAGAGTTTCAGAAAAACATCTATTTCTGCTTTATTGACTATGGCAAAGCCTTTGACTGTGTGGAAGACAATAAACTGTGGAAAATTCTGAGAGAGATGGAAATACCAAACCACCTGACCTGCCTCTTGAGAATCAGGAAGCAACAGTTTAGAACTGGACATGGAATAACAGACTGGTTCTAAATAGGAAAAGGAGCATGTCAAGGCTGTATATTGTCACCCTGCTTATTTAACGTATATGCAGAGTACATCATGTGAAATGTCAGGCTGGAGGAAGCACAAGGTGGAATCAAGATTGCTGGGAAAAATATCAATAACCTCAGATATTCAGATGACACCACCCCTTATGGCAGAAAGTGAAGAGGAACTAAAGAGTCTCTTGATGAAAGTGAAAGTGGAGCGTGAAAAAATTGGCTTAAAACTCAACATTCAGAAAACTAAGATCATGGCATCTGGTTCCACAACTTCATGGAAAATAGATGGGGAAACAGTGGAAACAGTGGCTGACTTTATTTTCTGGACTCCAAAATCACTGCAGATGATGACTGCAGCCATCAAATTAAAAGATGCTTACTCCTTGGAAAGTTATGACCAACCTAGACAGCATATTAAAAAGCAGAGATATTATTTTGTCAACAAAGTTCCATCTAGTCAAGGCTATGGTTTTTCCAGTGGTCATGTATGGATGTGAGAGTTGGATTTTAAAGAAAGCTGAGCGCTGAAAAATTGATGCTTTTAAACTGTGATGTTGGAGATGACTCTTGAGAGTTCCTTGGGATACAAGGAGATCCAACCAGTCCATCCTAAAGGAAATCAGTCCTGGGTGTTCATTGGAAGGACTGATATTGAAGCTGAAACTACAATACTTCGCCACCTGATGAGAAGAGCTGATTCATTTGAAAAGACCCTAATGCTGGAAACAATTGAGGGCAAGCGGAGAAGGGGATGACAGAGGATAAGATGGTTGGATGGCATCATCGACTCAATGGAAATGAGTTAGAGTAAACTCTGGGAGTTGGTGATGGACAGGGAGGCCTGGTGTGATCTGGTTCATGGGGTCACAAAGAGTCGGACCTGACTGATTGACTAAACTTAACTCTAATGAAGTTCATAAGGACGGGATGCTAATCCAACAGGACAGGTGACCTTATAAGAAGAGGACAGAAGAGAAAGTCTCTCCTCTCCTTCTTCCACATACAAACACTAAGACAAGGCCATGTGAGCACAGAGCCAGAGGACAAGTGTCAGGAGGAAAGTCTTCATAAGGACTTGATCATACCTCACCCTCACATAGATGTCCATCTCTAGAAATGCAAGAAAATGAATATCTGTTGTTTAAGCCACCCAATCCATTGGTATTTTGTCATAGCAGACCAAGCTAAGATATTCTGATACCGATGACAGACAAAGGCAGTACAGAAAAAGAAAACAAACCAATATCCCTCATAGATACAGATGTGAAAATCCTTAACGAAGTAAGAGAAAATAAAGTAAGGAATATATGTGAATAATTATTCAACAAGACCAAGTAGGGTTTACTCCAGGGATATATATGCACTTCAGTATTTGAAAATCAACCAATGTATCTGCCATAATAACAGGCTGCAGAATAAAATCACATGATTGCAATAATCCATGTAGGAAAAAAAAAACATTTGACTGATTTAAATATGAAGTTATGACAAAAATTTTAATAAAATATGAACAGAGTTTGAAAACTTCTCCAACTTGACAGTAATTACCTACAAAAGAACCTACATCTAACATTATATTTATTGAGGGAAGACTGAATATCCCCCCAACAAGATTGAGAACAGGCAGAAAGGTATGTATGATTTCATCCCTTTCGTTCAACAGTGTGCCAGAAAACTTAGCCAGTGTAATAAACCAAGAAAAAGAGATAAAAGCATACAGATCAGAAAGGAAAGAAATAAAATCCCATCTATTTCCAAATGATGCAATTATCTATATGTGTTCTGCTAAGGAATCTGTAAGAAAACTCCTAGAGATAATAGCTGAAGTTAGCAAGCGTGCAGTATATATAATAGACATACAAAATTCAGTTTTATTTATACATGCTAACACTGAACATGTGAACACCAGAATTAAAGAAACAGTGCTGTTTACAATCAGCCAGAAGTATACTTAGAAGTTACAAAATAGGTACAAGACTGTGTCCTGAAAACTGTGAAATGCTGAAGAAAGAAATGAATAAAAAATTAAATAGAGAAATATATTATGTTGAGAGATTGGAAGACTCAGTATTGAAAAGACGTCAACTGTCACCAAATTTTATGTAGGTTTAAGACAGTTTTCATCATAATCCTAGCAAGATTTTTTTAAATATAAACAAGATTCTTCTAACATTTAAATGGAAAGCCAAAGAAAAAAAAGGAACAGCTTAAATAATTTTGAACAAGAATAAAATAGCAGAAATTCTGAAAATGAATAAATCGGTACACTGGTTTTTAAGACTTGCTTTGTAGCTACAGTAACCAAAACCAGGTGGTGTTGACAGAGGGCAGACTCATCCATCATTGAATCAAAACAGAGAACTCAGACTCCTGTAAATATACCCAAATGATTTCTGAAAGGTACAAAAGAAACTCAGTGGAATAATGAAAACCTTTCAATGAATGGTGCTTGAACAACTGGAAGTCCACAAGCAAAGACTTTATGTAACACTCTACAGAAGTCCAATGTCCTCTAGAATAATTTACTCAATATTGATCACAGACATAAACATAAAATGGAAAAGTGCACATCTTTTAGAAGAAAAGGGGGAAAACCTTTAGGGCCTTGGACTAGCCAAATTTCCTAGCTGCTGCTACTGCTAAGTCACTTCAGTCGTGTCTGACTCTGTGCGACCTCCTAGAGGGGACACCCAAAGCACAATCCATAAAAGGAAAAAGTGTTCTATCAGACATCATAAAAATTACAAACTTTCACTCCGTGAAGGACACAGGTAAGAAATGCAAAGACACACTGGAGACTACTAGAAAACATTGGCAAGCCACATATATGACAAGCACAACTGTCTACAGTATATTAAAACAAACAAAAAAAAAACTTTGAAAGACTCAATAGCAAAAGAACAAATAATTTAATTAGAAAACAGGCAAAAAACAAAGTGTTATTTCATCTAAAAATATACAGATGGCAAATAAGCACATGAAAAGATGTTCAATATCATTAGTAATTTGGGAAATGTTAATAAAAACATAAAGAAATATTACTACATACCTATTCACAAGTTCTAAAATGAAAAATAGTGAAAATACCAAATGTTGGCTTGAGTGTGGAGAAAATGCATTGCTCATAAATTACTAGTGGGCAGAGTCATTTTGGAAAACCATGTGACAAGTTTCTTAAAAAATTAAACATGCAATTATATGACCAAGCAATGATCCTCCTGAGCAGTATTTACCCCAGAGAACTGAATATTTATGCTCACACAAAATCTGTAGAAGAATATATATGAATATATATATATATATGCCTGTATATATTAAATATATATATATATACACACACACACTAAGTCACTTCACTTGTGTCCGACTCTTTGTGACTTCATGGCCTGCAGCCCGCCAGGCTCCTCTGTCCACTGGATTCTCCAGGCAAAAATACTAGAGTAGGTTGCTATTTCCTCCTTCAATGGGTCTTCCTGACCTAGGAATCAAATCCATGTCTCCTGCATTGGCAGGCAGATTCTTTACCACGGGTATCAATCACCTGGGAAGCCCGTATATATACATGCATACACATATATACAGTTACTTAATCACAAACTGGAAATAGCTCATATGTCCTTCAAGAGGTGAATGGTTTCCAAATTGTGGAACATCTATGCCATGTATTTGCTACTCAACAATAAAAATAAATGGACTATTGACTTTTAACACCTGGATGACTCTCCAGAGAATTATGCAGAGTAAAAAACAGTCAGTCCAAAATAGATTACATACTGTACGACTTCAACATTTTTGAAAAGACAAACTTATCAAAAGGAATGGGTTATCTGTGGCCAATAGTTAAGGAGGGGCTGGGAGAGGAGGGAGGTGAGCATTACCATTAAAGGGTCACATGAGGGATTCTCGGCTTCCGTCATGGCTTTGGCAATGCAGGAGATCCTAGTTCGATTCCTGGGTTGGGGAAGATACCCTGGAGAAGGGATAGGCTACCCACTCCAGTATTCTGGCCTGGAGAATTCCATGGACTGTATAGTCCATCGGGTCACAAAGACTTGGACACAACTGAGCAACTTTCACTTCACTGAGGGATACTTATTCTCTGCATCTGGAGAGTTTCAAGGTGAATATCCTGGCAGTGTCCATCTACTACCATTTTGTAAGATGTTACCTTTGGAGAAACTGGGTAAAGTATACACAAAATCTGTGTTGTTCCTTACAATTGCATGTAAATCTATGATTATCTCAAATATAGAAGTTTACAAAACAAAGATTGGAGTGGGTGGGGCAGAGGCACTTAAGAAAATGTACATATTGAGATAAAAATCATCTAATTAATAAAACACAGAGTATTTAATAATAAAACATCCTCTCACTAGGATGAAAACAAAGTTAACAGAAAAATTTTAAGGATTGTTTTATTTAGTGATAATGTGTTTTAAAGTTAAAGCTCAACATTCAGAAAACGAAGATCATGGCATCCGGTCCCATCACTTCATGGGAAATAGATGGAGAAACAGCGGAAACAGTGTCAGACTTTATTTTTTGGGGGCTCCAAAATCACTGCAGATGGTGATTGCAGCCATGAAATTAAAAGACACTTACTCCTTGGAAGGAAAGTTATGACCAACCTAGATGGCATATTCAAAAGCAGAGACATTACTTTGCCGACTGAGGTTCATCTAGTCAAGGCTACGGTTTTTCCAGTGTTCATGTATGGATGTGAGAGTTGGACTGTGAAGAAGGCTGAGCACTAAAGAATTGATGCATTTGAACTGTGGTGTTGGAGAAGACTCTTGAGAGTCCCTTGGACTGCAAGGAGATCCAACCAGTCCATTCTGAAGGAGATCAGCCCTGGGATTTCTTTGGAAGGAATGATGCTAAAGCTGAAACTCCAGTACTTTGACCACCTCATGCGAAGAGCTGACTCATTGGAAAAGACTTTGATGCTGGGAGGGATTGGGGGCAGGAGGAGAAAGGGACGCCCGAGGATGAGATGGCTGGATGGCATCACTGACTCGATGGACGTGAGTCTGAGTGAACTCTGGGAGTTGGTGATGGACAGGGAGGCCTGGCGTGCTGCGATTCATGGGGTCGCAAAGAGTCGGACACGACTGAGCGACTGAACTGAACTGAAGTAAAAAATAATGTGGGTTATTATTGTTGTTGTTTAGTTACTAAGTCAGGCCCAAATCTTTGCAGCCCAATGGACTGTAGCCCACCAGGCTCCTCTGTCCATGAGATTTCCCAGGCAAAAATATGAGAGTGAGTTGCCATTTCCTTCTCCAGGGGATCTTTCTAACCCAGGGGCTGAACCCGTGTCTCCTGAATTGGAAGGCAGATTCTTTATCACTGAGACACCAGGGAAGCCCATAAACTCATCCGAGTTCTCTTTAATGAATTGTATAATGAACTGCGAATAAGAAGGGAAAGTGTCAAATAACAGTTTAAATCACTTTAAATCACTGAAGTGGCATGAACTCATTCATATGTGAGATCTAATGAATGAGGTCGAATGTTGGTTGAGGGCAGTGGAGAGTATGACCTGTTCTAGTTAATCATTAGGAACATTCAAGGGCTAAACTTGTGGTCCGGTGTTTATCGACTTTACCCTTTACACCAAGGGTGAGAGAGGAATGTGATAGCAATGGCAGTGAGGGGCTCGATTTTTGGTCTCCCTGCAAACATGTCATTGAGTATGAAAATCATGGCAGTTTTCATTCCAATCCAAAAGAAAGGCAATGACAAACAACGTTCAAACTACCACACAACAGCACTCATTTCACATGCTAGCAAGGTAATACTCAAAATTCTCCAAGGTAGGATTTAACAGTACGTGAACTGAGAACTTTCAGATGGACAAGCTGCATTTAGAAAAGGCAGAGGAACCAGAGATCAAATTGCCAACATCTGCTGGATCACAGAAAAAGCAATGGGATTCCAGATAAACATCAATTTCTGCTTCTTTGACTACATGAAAGCCTTTGACTGTGTGGATCACAACAAACTGTGCAAAATTCTTAAAGAAATGGGAATAGCAGATTGCCTTCCCTGCCTCCTAAGGAATCTATATTCAGATCAAAAGCAACAGTTAGAACTGGCCATGGAACAACAAACTGGTTACAAATTGGGAAAGGAGTATGTCAAAGCTGTATATTGTCACCCTGCTTATTTAACTTATATGCAGAGGACATCATGAGAAACGCTGGGCTGGATGAAGCACAAGTTGGAATCAAGATTGCTGGGAGAAATATCAATAACCTCAGATATGCAGATGACACCACCCTTATGGCAGAAAGTGAAGAGGAACTAAAGAGCCTCTTGACAAAAGTGAAAGAGGAGCGTGAAAAGGCTGGCTTAAAACTCACCTTTCAAAAAACTAAGATCATGGCCTCTAGTCCCATTACTTCATGGCAAATAAATGGGGAAACAATGGAAACAGTGACAGACTTTATTTTTTGGGCTCCAAAATCACTGTGGATGGTGACTGCAGTCATGAAATTAAAAGATGCTTCCTCCTTGGAAGAAAAGCTATGACAAACCTAGACAGCATATTAAAAGTAGAGACATCACTTTGCCAACATAGGTCCATCTACTCAAAGCTATATTTTTTCCAGTGGTCATGTATGGATGTGAGTTGGACCATAAAGAAAGCTGAGTGACAAGGAATTGATGCTTTTGAACTGTGGTGTTGGAGAAGGTTCTTGAGAGTCTCTTGGACAGCAAGGAGATCAAAAGAGATCAATCATAAAGGAAATAAACCCTGAATATTCATTGGAAAGACTGATGCTGAAGCTGAAGCTCCCATACTTTGGCCACCTGATGGGAAGAACTGACTCACTGGAAAAGACCCTGACGCTGGGAAAAATTGAGCATAGAAAGAAAAGAGGAAACAGAGGATGAGACAGTTGGATGGCATCATCAACTCAGTGGACATGAACTTGGGCAATCTCTGGGAGAGAGTGAAGGACAGGAAAGCCTGGTGTGCTGCAGTCTATGATGTCACAGAGTCGGACGTGACTGAATGACTAAACAAACAATAATTGATACATCACTCATATCCTATGCATGAGGACCCTGGGGACAAATTTCAGTGTTATCTTTCTTTGAGAAACATATGTTCTTATGAACTAATTCTTTTTTTTTTAACATCTAGTTAAATCATGCAACATGTGGATTTTTATAGTAGCCTCACTGCAGATTCTGCCAATATGCAACCTCTCAAATTGTTATCATGCTGCCATCCATGTTTCCTTAGACCTTTATACTCCACTTCATCTCTAGATGTAGCTCATCAGGGTACCACACAGTGGGAGTCAATGAAAACAGGAAAGAAAGAAACTTCAGTCAGGTTTCCCTTCCCCATTTCTATCACACTTACAACATATGCCCATTTGACCTTCTTCTTCATAGAGTGAGACTCAGAAACATCATTGTCACTGTCAGAAAATAATCTTAGCATCATTATTCGAAGCACTGGGTTTTCATATGATGCCTTAGTTGAATCATTTTGGGGAACAGGAAAAATACATTTAGAAAAGGGAATAGGTATGAATGAGAAGCTGACAGGAACATTTCATTCTCAGGAGAGTATATTCAGTGCTGGGCTTCCCTGGTGGCTAGACAGTAAAGAGTCTGCCTGCAGTGTGGAAGACCTGGGTTTGATCCCTGAGTAGGAAAGATCCCCTGGATAGGAAATGGCAACCCACTCTAGTACTCTTGCCTGGAAAATCCCATGAATGGAGAAATCTAGCAGGCTACAGTCCATAGTGTTGCAAATAGTCTGACATGACTGAGCGACTTGACTGCTTAATGCAGTGTAGGTCCAAACATCTCTTTCTGCCCCCTGGTAAATCTCTCTCTACCTTTTATAGTTGCATGTCTGTTGTCCTATAGAATCTCATTTACTATATTTCCTAGTTGGAGAGAGAACCCCCTTCTCACATGTAGCAATCTGACAGAATATGACAGAGCATGACTGTCAAAGTTGAGTGATTTTAAAGTAAAGTGAGGACAATTTAGGGCAGCCCATTCATATTCTTAGTACATATTCACTTGGTAGAAATGTGAGTTTCAGAATGGAACAAGTTAGTTCTTCCATCTCTCAAGAAATTACTAGAATGTATTGCACTTAGAAACAGACCCAAAACATTGCCTACTACGCTGGGCTGGAAGAAGCACAAGCTGGAATCAAGATTGCTGGGAGAAATATCAACCTCAGATAAGCAGATGACATCACCCTTATGGCAGAAAGTAAAGAGGAACTAAAAAGCCTCTTGATAAAAGTGAAAGAGGAGAGTGAAAAAGTTGGCTTAAAGCTCAACATTCAGAAAACGAAGATCATGGCATCTGGTGCCATCACTTCATGGCAAACAGATGGGGAAACAGTGTGAGACTTTATTTTGGGGGGCTCCAAAATCACTGCAGATGGTGACTGCAGCCATGAAATTAAAAGATGCTTACTCCTTGGAAGGAAAGTTATGACCAACCTAGATAGCATATTCAAAAGCAGAGACATTACTTTGCCAACAAAGGTCCATCTAGTCAAGGCTATGGTTTTTCCATTAGTTATGTATGGATGTGAGAGTTGGACTGTGAAGAAGGCTGAGTGCCAAATAATTGATGCTTTTGAACTGCGGTGTTGGAGAAGACTCTTGAAAGTCCCTTGGACTGCAAGGAGATCCAACCAGTCCATTCTAAAGGAGATCAGTCCTAGGTGTTCATTGGAAGGACTGATGCCGAAGCTGAAACTCCGATACTTTGGCCACCTGATGGAAAGAGTTGACTCATTAGAAAAGACCCTGACACTGGGAGGGATTGGGGGTAGGAGGAGCAGGGGATGACAGAGGATGAGATGGCTGGATGGCATCACCGACTTGATGGACATGAGTCTGAGTAAGCTCCAGGAGTTGGAGATGGACAGGGAGGCCTGGCATGCTGCGATTCATGGGGTCACAAAAAGTCGCACACGACTGAGGGACTGAACTGAACTGAACACTAATCATTCAACATACTCAAATTGCTGATATCAATGCAGTAATCTTGAGTATGAGATGTGGTGAAGCTGGAAGAAGAATAGTAAGAAATTTAGCGAAAAGCTCAGCAGAAACAAGACTAGTGTGAGCATAGCTTGTTTCATATAAAATAATGAGGAAATTATAATTCCACTCAATAGAGGTGCACTCCTAAATGAAAATAGTATCTAGTTCATTTCTTTGTCTATTCTGCTGAACATATTATTTATAAAAATTGATATAAAAGTTACAAATCTATTCACAATATCGATTTCAATGATATACCTTATCACAATGTATAGGCCATATACATACATGGGTCTTACATATATTTAAACTATTGCATAATTTCACTGCTAAAATAATGCGTCAGATTGTAACCTTCATGATCACATCTTCATTTAACTTCTCTTGGCAAATACCAAGTTAAATACTTTGCAATACTTTCTTTAAAGTTTTATTAAACTTTAAAGTTTGTATGTTACATGGTTGGCATAGCAGCAAAGATATTTGAAGCTACTATACTTGAAAGTCCTCACTGTTATTAATAAGAAAGTAAAGCTACCAGTCTTTTTGTATATTAGGCTATTATAAGTGCAGATGTGGTACGTATATACTGTCTGTTTTCCCCTTCCCAAAGCTCTTATCACATTGGTTTGAGTCTGGTTTGACTTAAGAAGGAAGTGATGTAGTCATTTGGTTTGCTCACATTATTATAGCCCAACTGAGTTCCTAACAATTATAGGTTGTAATTCTTAGACCCAAAGTATCTAGACGTAAAACACTTTGTAAACTTTCACATTAACAAAGCCCTTAGAACAGATTTCACATTTGGCTGTGCTCTGTTCACTTAACAAGTTATATATGCAAGAGAACAAGGGAAGTGATCAATGTTATATGAAGAAAAATCAGAACATCTTGTAGTCACATGGGTGCTGTGTGTCTACAAGTCAAGGCATTTGCCCTATTGTCTAGAGCTCACTAGGTAGTTTCCCATCTGCCTTATGAGCGGGAACACAGGGTGTGCATGAGTGAGTGTGTGTGTGCTCAGTAGTGTTCAACAAGGCCTAAGGACTATAGCCCGCCAGGTTCCTCTGTCCATGGGTTTTCTAAGCAAGAATACTAGAGTGGCTTTCCATTTCTTCCTCCAGGGGATCTTCCCCACTCAGGGACTGAACCCGTGTCTCCTTCATCTCCTGGACTGGCAGGCCGATTCTTTACCATTGCACCACTTGGGCGTGTAAAAAGGAACACAGAAGGAACATGTAAATGATTTACTGGTGTCATTTGGAAATGGTTTTCTACACTAATTTCAGAAATAAAAAGCTCCTACACCCAGGAGATATTTGTATTTCTAGCTTTATTTCTGTGGATGCACAAATATGTACAAACATAATGATGTATTTTTCCTATAGTCAGCTAGAAAATTTCCCTATGATTAATTTAGTCCATGTGCTGAAATTGTTTTAAAACAATGTACATACTCCAGAAATACCACTGTTTTAAAACATCTATGAAGATTGATATGTATTATTACCTATGTAATGGGACAGAGCTCTTGAAAAGAACTGAAAATCTTGGAGGGAAGAAACACAGCTGAGTAACGTCTATTTAACTATGTCATTAGGATTCTGTGCCGGAGGCAGACGGCTATCTGAAATATCTTATGAAAAGATCATGCCTCTCTTACATGAACATCTATAAATTTTGAGAATGTCAAAAGGTTTCTAGTTTCCCTGTGATGTGTGCTAAGTCACTCCAGTTGTGTCCAACTCTGCAACCCTATGGACCCATAGCACCATAGAGCCCACCAGGCTCCTCTGCCCATGGGATCTGTAGCCCTGCCACTTCTTGATTAAAAAGAATGCTCTGTCCAATTTCTGCTGGTGATTTTCACTTCACAGCTTTTCATGGCTGTGTGTGTACATATAGGTCTACTAAATATGTGCATGCACGGGCGCACGCAAATGCATATCAACAAATGCATCTCTACTGGAAGACAAAGAGGATCCTCCCTTCTCTGAAGTGTTTTGGCAGCAGTGGTTGAGCGGGACCCTTTGCCACTCTGTGAAAAACTGTGAAAAATAGCCTTTTCTCATTTGTAGACTCCAAGTTGGGTCAGACAGTGGAGGAGAGGCGCATGGACGCATTCCTTCCCAGAAGGACTGTGTGTGCTGATGAGGGAGATGGAGACAGTGGAAGCTTGTGGAGGGGGTCTCCTGAATCATTAACCTGTCACAGTACTTCCAGGTTTGCCCAGATGAGCCAGAAAGAATGAGCACGTTTTTTAAAAATCAAATGCTTGAATCATGGAAATTAACAGTTTAAGAGAACTGACTGTACCAGGTCACAAAGCCAGTCTGCTCTGTCCTGTGTGTGGCTCTCTGGGCCAGCAATGCTGGGGCATCACCCCCAGGAAAGGCAGGGGTTCCCCACACAGTGCCACAGCCCTGGAGGGCCCACGTGCTATAATCGTATTTCCTGTTGGGGCACTTTTATGTATATGTATATGTGTGTGTGTGTGTGTGTGTGTGTGTATATATATATATATATATATAGTTTTTAAATGACCAAAAGTTTTATACTAACAGAGTACACTGAAAAGTTTACATTTACTTTCATATATGGTGGGAGGAAAATCTCTATTTCTATTTCTACATAGGAGATATAAAGAAACTGTTATAATTTTGTTAGCTGAGGATGTTTGTAACTCCAAGTACTATAATATATTCTAGGTATTTGGAGAGAAAAATATATTTAAGTGTATGTATATATACACACACATACATATACATAATTTGGCCACCGGATGTGAACAGCCAACACATTGGAAAAGACCCTGATTGATGCTGGGAAAGACTGAGGGTAGGAGGAGAAGGGGATGACAGAGGATGAGATGGTTGGATGGCATCCACGACTCAATGGACATAAGTATGACCAAACTCCAGGAGACAGTGAAGGAGAGGGATGCCTGGTGTGCTGCAGTCCATGCGGTCATAAGGAGTCAGACAGTACTTAGTGACTGAACAACTCTGTGTGTGTATGTGTGTGTATGAGTGTGTAATATTTTAAGCATTAATATTGTTAAATATATTGTACATATATGAAATGTGTGTGATATTAAGTATTGTTATTAACTGCTGTGTTTACAAATATAATATTATTGCTATAGGCTGTATATTATGTGTGTTTTCATATACACAGCAATTTTTTTTTTTATACACAGCAATTAAACCATTGCATTTGCTTTTACTTACACCCTTTCTTCGTAAGAGGCTCACATCTTAGAAAAACTCTCATATTCTTTAAACGTATCATTGCTCACATCATGGTCAGCGTATACTTTCCTTCTCCCCAGAATCCAGAGAGGAACACATGCCGTTACGGTGACTTAGTTTGACTCGCTCTGTCTTAGCTTGCACTAGGCAGAATTTTCCTCCTCAGAGAGTTTATTCTCAGCTAAACACTACCGTCTTGTCAAAGTGTCTCCGGGCGGGGGTGGGGGGGGGCGGATTCCCAAATTTCATTCTAAACAAAAATTAATTCCACTGATCCTCTTTTTCCTATCCGTGCATCAAGCTATTTTGAGAAAGTGATTTCACAATTACAGTGTCTATAATACACTATTGGAAACAAAAACCTAAGCAGGTTTTGCCCCCAAGCATGAAATAACTTTGTCTTGATGTGTCTCTGTGATGACAAGGGAAACAATTTCGTTTACACACGGCATCCACATAGTAACAGCATTTTCCATCCCTAAGTGTTAGTGTAAGTACTCTGCCCCAATGTTCTCTTCTTTAGCTCTTGAGTCTTCTATGTTATCAACTTCATCTCTACCTGAGTGATAAGGATCCAGAAATTTTCTTTCTAGTGGAAAATCCATTAGTGGGGTTTTTCTATCAGTATCTCTCTGCAGTCTATTTTCCCCCAGGTATGCCACTTCTCCATGTTAAGATTTGAGATAAGCCCTGTGCTACTTTAGACTAACTCAAAGGCTTTCTGCTTTATTTTCTCATCTAAGGTTTAGGATATTTAACGCTCATCCCAATTTCAGCACAGCTGTGATCAGCGATGCAGGGCCCTAAATCTTATCCTCATTGGCACAGGAAGGGATTAGACAGAGACCCCTGGAGTTTATTTCAGGGCTCAGTCACATTAAGAAAATACTTTGAAAACTTGAAATGATATGCAAATTTATTTCACTGTGGCATTTGACAAAGTATATTTTTAAAATGAGACTTCCTCAATTGTGAATCTAACTTCTATAAAACTGAAACCTAAATCTAGTAGTTTGTTACATGAAATGTACTAATGTTAGAAATACAAATGTTCCTCAGCTTATAATGGGGTTATATTCTGATAGTTCAGTTGCTCAGTCATGCCCAACTCTTGGTGACCCTGTGGACTGCAGCACGCCAGGCCTCCCTGTCCATCACCGACTCCCAGAGTTACTCAGACTCATGCCTGTTGAGTCGGTGATGACATCCAACCATCTCATCCTCTGTCATCCCCTTCTCCTCCTGCCTTCAATCTTTCCCAGCATCAGCATCTTTTCAAACGAGTCAGTTCTTTGCATCAGGTGGTCAAAGTACTGGAGTTTCAGCTTCAACATCAGTCCTTCCAATGAATATTCAGGACTGACTTCCTTTAGGATGGGCTGGTTGGATCTCTTTGCAGTCCAAGGGACTCTCAAGAGTCTTCTCCAACACCACAGTTCAAAAGCATCAATCCTTCGGCATTCACCTTTGTTTACAGTCCAACTCTCATATCCATACATGACTACTGGAAAAACCATAGCTTTGACTAGGCAGACTTGTGTTGGGAAAGTAATGTCTCTGCTTTTTAATATGCTGTCTATATTCTGATAAACCTATCATGATTTGGAAATCTAAATAAAAAATGCATTCAGTGCCCTTATCTTAAGGAACATCAAAGCTTCTCCCAGCCTACCTTAGATGTGGTGCTCAGATCATTTACATTAGCCTACAGTTGGGCAAAATTTATCTGACACAAAGCCGAAGTTATAGTGAAGTGCTGAGTGTCTCAAGTCACTTATTAAACGCTGCACCAGAAGTAGCGAGCAGACTAGCTCTCATGAGTCCTTGTTCCCCTGGTGATGGCATGGCTGATAACGTGCTGGGGCTGCCTCTGTCCAGCATCGCAAGAGATGGGACTTGCCAAAGAAATCTTTCAAACTCCTCTTTGGGGGTAAATCCTTAGTTCCCACCTCATTCAGCTTCCAGGGACTTCAAAGACCGCTCTCTATGTTCACCCCTTGGAACACAGAGCCCCACACCAGGTTCAGTGTCTGGAACCCAGCTGTGTCAGAGGCCCACTGCATAGCACAGGCCCCAGCGAGAGCCCACCTGCCCATGATGAGAGCTGCAGTTTAGCAGGAGATACATGTGGGACTGATCACAGTGGCGGGACTCGGATCCTCGGGACAGGCAGGTGGGGACTGTGCTTTGTGCCCTGTGTGTCTGCTTGACACACTCCTAGAGCAGTCTCGGCCACGGACTAAAGAAGTCCCACCACATGACAGCTCAGCTAGGCCAGGTACCCTTCCCTCGGCCAGACTCCCTGCCCAGGGCTGCTGAGTGACTCTACGGTTCGTCATGCAAGCAACATAAATTGTGAAACCCTGCAATTAAAGAATGTGTCAGATGTAGATTTCATGGCCAGTGACTGGAATTGTCACCTTCAAACCTTGAACACCCCACACCACCAACTACCACTCCATCTTCTCTATCACAAAGAACATCCTGAATCCACATTGCAGCTCCAAGCAGCTTGTTAGAAGGGAGGATCAAACCAAGAGCATCCACAGGTTCACCGTCACAAGGTTTAAGAACAAAGCTAACCCGTCCCATTGAAGTGAATGTATTGCTTCAATTGTATAAGGAACAGAAGCAGCAGAAATTGGGAAAACAAGATTTCGAGGCATCACTGTCTAATGAAAATTGGCTTTGGGGACTGTTCAAGGTTTCACAAGCCAAGTGTCTTCTTACTGCAGGAGAAAACTAGTTCTTATCTGAACAGGGTATTTTTAGATCCACCTTGCATCGGGGGCCGGCTGTGTTAGTGTGCACCAACGCTGCCCACCTCTCCTGCTGACGGAGGTTAATAGCCTAGTTTATTAAACAGGCTACACGCCTGGGATTGGGGCAGGGGCAGGAAGCAGGCCTCTCCAGTCCCCACCCGGCCTTTCACGAGCACCCTTGGTCACTGCTCTGCAGGACAAGCCCCCTAGTTTTCCCTCAAGCTCATTCAATACAACATTCTGCAGAAAGGCTGAGGACATAGACATTCACGTGATAGCTTCTCTCCAGGACAAGCCTTCTAGGGACTCTCCCAGGGAGCAGCAAACACAGACAGGCAGAACAAAACCTAGCTCTGATCTCTCAACTAAACAAACCCGAACAAACAAGGGAACAGGTCTCCAGTGGAAGAACTAGTTCTAAAATACAGAAGAAAAAAAAGAATCTGAAGAAAAAAAGAATCTGTCAAGTAACTGATTTATGAGGGTTTAGTTCTAGAGAAAAAGCTAAGTGAATTTCAAATAAATAAATAAATTGTAAGACATTTCTGAAAACCCCAAAATCATCAGTACACAAATTGAACTACATTTTTTTCTGGAAATGATTAAGTTATCTATAAAATTGAAAACATGTTCACAAAAAGAAAGTAACATAAAAATTCTCCTCTCAAGATTTCCTTTACCAGACCCTATGTATTTTATCACAATTTTTCACATACCTATGACAGATGTCTACAGATGTTCTGAATAGATTATTAGCTTGCCTGGATGGTGGGTGGGAGACAGGTTCAAGGGGGAGGGAATGTATGTGTACACGCAGCTGATTTACTTCTCTGTGCAGCAGAAACTAACACAGAATTGTAAAGTAACTATACATTAAAAAAATTTTAAGTGTTTGTTTCATATTCTTCCAGTATTTGTTTGCCTGGTCTCTCAGGGAACCAGAGTTACACAAAGGAGTTCTTTCTTTCATGAGCCTTAGCATACAGAAATATTGTACTATTAACATTTTACACGTTACTGCTGAGGCTGCCTCTGAGTCGTGCCCATGGTGCTGAGCGAGGACCTGGTTTGTATCCCAACTCCTGGCCAAGCTGAGGTCTCTGGCTCACATGAGAAAGGGAGCAGGCCAACCCCATGTTTCACACAACATGCCAATAATTCAAGTGGCTTCTCATGGGGAGCCAGCTCTTAGGCTGACCTACCAACCTGCTTAAACAAATCTTCTAGGTGCTTTCCATATAATTTCTCCCAAATTCTCTCTCTCTCTTTCTCACATACACACACACAGCCAGACATGATCTGATGACCCATTTGCAATGAGGACAGGGACTAGCCCAAAGCCTCTTAGTTATCGAGGAGCAGAGCCAATATCATGCCCAGTATGTCTGCTTCCAAGCTGGTGCACTTTCCATCCCACCACACTGCATTCAAGGCAAAAACTAATCTCAGGTGTGCCTCGTCACTCATAGACTGGTAATTCAGAAAGCAAGGAACTGGGAGCCTAAGACTGACGCATGTGCACTGCGGCTGCTGAGTTGCTTCAGTTGTGTCTGACTGTACAACCCCATAGACGGCAGCCAGCCAGGCTCCCCATCCCTGGGACTCTCCAGGCAAGAACACTGGAGTGGGTTGCCATTTCCTTCTCCAATGCATGAAAGTGAAAAGTGAAAGTGAAGTTGCTTAGTCGTGCTCGACTTCACAACCCCGTGGACTGCAGCCTTCCAGGCTCCTCCGTCCATGGGATTCTCCAGACAAGAGTATTAGAATGGGGTGCCATTGCCTTCTCCAAACATGTACAACTACTGTTGCCTACTGTGAAAACAGATAGCTAAGAACACCCTGTATAGCACGGGGACCTACACTTAATGCTCTGACTGGGAAGGAAACCCAAAAGGCAGGGGATACAGCGGTGTGCGTGGCTGAGTCATCTTGCTGCAGAGCACAAACTAATGCGAGGGCCTCCCTGGTGGCTCAGTGGTAAAGAGTCCACCTGCTAAGGCAAGAGACGTGGGTTTGATCCCTGCGTCGGGAAGATCCCCTGGAGAAGTAAACGGCAACCCACTCAAGTATTCTTGCCTGGAGGATTCCATGGACAGAGAAGCCCAGCAGGCCACAGTCCATGGGGGCTCAAAGAGTCACATATGACTTAGCAACTGAGCACGGGAAACCAGCACAGCATTCTAAAGCAACTAATCTCCAATAAAAATTAATTAGGAAAAAAACAAAAAAACAAACCCACAGTCATTCGGAGAGTTAGATCTTCAAAGAAGCCACAAGCATCTTTACTTTCTATGGAGGGATTCCCATAGGTCTCCGAGACCTGTCGCTGATGCAAGTGCTCATGGATCTGGCATTGCAGACACTGCAGATCTCCAGAGCCTCTGGTCTCTTTCCTGCGTGACCGCTTCCTGCAGGGCATGCTGCTTAATAAAAGCACAGCCAGCGTGGGTGGATCCTTAAGCTCAGCTCATTCACAAAATGCTGTGTGCTCACTGCCAAAGACAGCAACAGACCCATGTTTCAGCTTTACAGTACCTGCCTGCAGGAAGATGTCGCATCAGATTCCAGCATGATTCACACATCTCACTCCCCATCTCTAAGCCTCCAGGAGTTGGGGAGCCCTGCAGAGACGCACTGTGAGCAATCACTCTGCTATCACTTCATATCCACATTATCCCATTCAGGAGTCAGTGTTTGCTCCTGGAGACTGAGCCACTTAGGGAAACTCTCATGGACTTAATACTCAACCAAGATTGCCTCCAATTACCTGCAAATATTTGGCTACAAATGAAACCATTCAAATCATATGCTCTCATTCCCAAGGCATTAAGAATCAAAGGGCACGCTTATCATTCAAGATCTCATTCTTGAAATTAAAGAATGTACTATCTGAATCTTCATTGTGTATATGAATCCACATTGTATCCTCTTAATGAATGTAGGAAATGCTTGTTCTAATAGAGTTTAACTATGCAAAAATAACAAGCTTGAAAGTTTCCTTATATGAGTTAATATGCAGTGCTGGACACTTCATCAGTCCTAGAAAAGTGGGGTACATTTTCATTTTTGCACTGAAATACATATGACAGTCTCCCTAGTAATCTTGGCAACTGTGGGTTTTATTGGTACCATCCTGATTTCTTCAGTCTTATATGGGTCAGAACCAATCAATCATTTATCTACCCATGATACTGCTTTGCTAAGAATTTTTCCAATTATTTAAAATAATTTTAGACTAATTTGAAGTACAGTACCTTTCTTAAAAACTAGAAAAATGAAAATGACCTTTTACTGATGCCAAAATTAAGATAGAAATTGATCTTGCTAGCAAATAACAACAAAAAATATTAAATAAATTTTTATAAATTAAGAAAATTGTAAAACTAACACTAGTATATAAATTTATAGATTACTAAAGTATTTCATGTACGTTACTTATAATAAGATCTTTAATTCAGTGATTCTTCTCATCTAATTTCTTTCCAAAATAATTTAAAATTTTTTTGTATATTTTCCTATTTTCTCACATTGGAATCCTAAACTGAGATTGTTGTATACATATACACACAAACCTATATTTGGATGTGTACACTTGAAGTATTTATATGAATCAATATGCAAATATTTACAAGAATATATCTTTCTTGAGTATATTTTTCATTGTAAAGAAATATGTACCTATTTTAAGGTAAAGGAAAGGCAGAATAGAAAAGGAAATTTAGAATAGAAGTTATAAAGAAATGCACATCATAAAGTCTATACCTATTAAAGGCAGGCTTCAAATTTAATTCTAAATCTCTTAATAGTACATTTATAAACCAGCTTTATATTACTGTAGAAGCCGAAGCTCTTAAATACTGAATTGGGAAAGGATACAAATCCAAGCTACAAAGATACAAGGAACTCATAAGAATACCCTGTTTTAACAATAATGGGATGGTGTAAAATCACAGAAGAGAAGTATAAAATGCTCACCAAACGTAATAGTGAACAATCCTGAACAGAAAGTTTGCATAAATGAGTGAACATGCAGTCCTGGACAATTCATCAACCCTGGCCTTTGCTACACATTTTCTTTTCACGGGAGTTAAGGATCATTATGAAAAATAATATATTAAAAATAGCAGTAATAAACAATCAAAACCAGAGTTCTGAGGAGCATACTGGAAAAAAAAGACGTTCACTCTTTTGAAAGTGCAATTTCGGTGTAAGCTTTTTTTTTTTCTATTTTGGACATCTTTCTCAGGGTTTAAAATGATTTGACTCAAAAATCTAACTTCTAAAATTTGTCATGCATACATATAAGCACATCTACATGAACTATGCATTATAAAGCAATGACAGCATTGTTGCTATAACCAAAATAAAAATCAGCTGAGAAGGCCTTCAGTTGGGAGGAACTGAAGGTAATTATAATATGTTTGAAAGGAAAAGTGAAACTGAGGTCGCTCAGTCGTGTCTGATAATTTGCGACCTCATGGACTATAGCCTACCAGGCTTCTCTGTACATGGGATTTTCCAGGCAAGAGTACCAGAATGGGTTGCCATTTTCTTCTCCAGGGAATCTTCCCAACCCAGGGATCGAACCCAGGTCTCCTGCATTGCAGGCAGACGCTTTACCTTCTGAGCCACCAGGGAATGATGAAACAAAAGACATGAATCCATAAAGAAGTACTGTATCTGTGGGCAACACACACACACACTCACACACACATCCAATTATTCTTCACTTCATGCATAAAATGTTTCTTCATCTTATTCACACACAAGAGTCTGTCTTGGAAACTTTTTTCTCTCTTGATATGCACATACATATATGCATGTGGGACATGTATACATATAAATATGTGAATCCATACCATTGCCGACACACATGCACATGTCATTTTGGAAGATACAAAAAAAAAAAAAAAAGTCACCACAGCCACTTACTCTGAACAGATAATTTACTAGAACAGCATGGTATGGAAAAATAATCTCACTGGATTCAGTTGTTTCTGCTCTTGAAGATTCTATTATGTGAAAGTATTAGTCTTAACTAAAATAAATTATTAACTTAAAGATCTGTATCTAATAGAATGTCTAAGACTTGTGACTTTTTTATATATGAGTATTCAGAACAAAAGCAATTTTTATGATTTTCTTAAAATGAAATCGATTATAAGAGATTTTTAAAATCAATCATACTTGAGGTACTTTGCTAGGAATAGAATGCAGCACAATACAATGAAAAATGTTTTTTATTTTAATACCTAAAAGCTGATCACAACACAGAAACCATTTCAGGCAACACACAGTTTATGTAAGTAAATTGTACATAATTCCACCTGTGACCTAGGTATTTGATTTCGAATCCCAGACATGTCACAATTTTGTTTGACTAAAGTATTTACAAGTCTTAATGAAATGCTAATTTTAATGTTTGGAGTATAGTAAAGAAACAGAACATTCTGTTTAGATATTGCATTGCAGTCAGTTTCACAGACACTTTTGGGTGTTTCACTGACAGTTTTGGGTGTTTCACAGTAGTGGCCAATAGTTATGTTCAGGCAAATATTGAAGGAACAGCTAACAAAAGAGCGAACTTCAGACTAAGGCGAGAACTGTTGAGTCACTGCCAAATATTGTTTCAGTTTTAGGAAATTTCTTGATGAATCTTATTTTCAGCTTTCTGACATAATCTGCCACTACACACATAAAGCCAGTGGCAAAATAATTCCACAAAAGAATAAAAAGCAAAGCAATTTTGCCCTGAGTCATTTCTGGGGACAGTTCTCTCTAAGTGGCTCTGGGAAACCATTCTGTTTATAAACTGACCAGAATCTGAGTTAATAAGCCTTGGGACTAATCTTCTTAATCTTCTCCCTCTCTCTAATCTGCTGTCATCACTCATCAAAAACATCTGAAACTCATGTTTGCATGAAGCAAGAAGCCAATTTCACGATAAAGCCTCATTGCCGTGAATGATGTCATACACAAAGTGAGTGTCATTTTCAAATAGTTTGCTGTTTTTTATTTTTATAAACAAATACAAAATCTCAGTGTTAGAAGACAAACATATACAACGTAAAAATGAAAGTTCTTAAAAATCAACCCCACCCCCACACTACTGCTGACTGGTTCCCCTTAATGTGTCCAGATTTTTGTAGATAGATCCCCTTGGATGAGTCGGTGAGTAGAGCCCATTTAAATGAACTATTGTTCTTAGATTTTATATATGGGCTTCCCCAGTGTGACTAAGACAATAAAGAGTCTGCCTGCAATGCAGGAGACCTAGGTTGGATCCCTGGGTCCGGACGATCTCCTGGTGAAGGGAATGGCAATCCACCCAGTACTCCTGCCTGGAGAATCCCATGGACAGAGGAGCCTGGCAGGCTGCAGTCCATGGGGTTGCAAGAGTTGGACACGACTTAGTGACTAAACCACCAACACCATCAGTATTCCTGGCCTAGGGAATTCTATGAACTGAGGAGTCTGGCAGGTGACCATGGGGTTGCAAAGAGTCGGACATGACTGAGCCACTAACAGAATTTATATTAGGACAGTGGGCTTCTTACTTATATACAGGATGTAATTCCTTACATCCATTTATACAGAAGACCAGCTCAAACCATATTTGCTTAAAAATATTTTGTTTTGCTTTCAGATCTTTCCCCAATGAGCTAGAAAAACAGAAACTAGCCCTCTGAACCTTTATCAGCGGTGAAACATTTTTATAACTTGGTTTATTTTCCTTCATTTAATGTCCATGAACAGCCAGTTCACTAATGAGTGCATTTTCCAACACTGGGATAAGTGATTTTTTTGTTTGTACATAATCCAAAGACCGTAAATGTATAGAATTTTTGTTAGGATGAAATGCATAGCTGCTTTTCATTCATTGAGCTGTGACTATAAAATAGCATGACTGGTGATATTTGATGGCAACATAAATGTAAACGGTGGCTGTCCCTAAAGTCACAGATGGGCAGCTACAGCAGCATCTCCAGGGCACGGCCACAGGACCCTCTCGTCACTGGGGATCCACCATGGGTCTGTACGGTTCAAACTCTAATTCATTCATTCATTTGTTTAATTAAACTTTTAGCAAACATCCTCTTCCAGCAATGCAAGAGAAGACTCTATACATGGACACCACCAGATGGTCAACACTGAAATCAGATTGATTATATTCTTGCAGCCAAAGATGGAGAAGCTCTACACAGTCAACAAAAACAAGACCAGGAGCTGACTGTGGCTCAGATCATGAACTTCTTATTACCAAATTCAGACGTAAATTGAAGAAAGCAGGGAAAACTGCAAGACCATTCAGGTATGACCTAAATCAAATCCCTTATGATTATACAGTGGAAGTGAGAAATAGATTTAAGGGCCTAGATCTGATCGATAGAGTGCCTGATGAACTATGGATAGGGATCAAGACCATCTCCATGGAAAAGAAATGAAAAAAGTAAAATGGCTGTCTGGGGAGGCCTTACAAATAGCTGTGAAAAGAAGAGAGGTGAAAACCAAAGGAGAAAAGGAAAGATATAGGCATCTGAATGCAGAGTTCCAAAGAATAGAAAAAAGAGATAAGAAAGCCTTTTTCGGCAATCAATGCAAAGAAATAGAGGAAAACAACAGAATGGGAAAGACTAGAGATCTCTTCAAGAAAACTAGAGATACCAAGGTAATATTTCATGCAAAGATGGGCTTGATAAAGGACAGAAATGGTCTGAACCTAACAGAAGCAGAAGATATTAAGAAGAGGTGGCAAGAATACACGGAAGAACTGGACAAAAAAGATCTTCATGACCCAGATAATCATGATGATATGATCACTAATCTAGAGCTAGACATCTTGGAATGTGAAGTCAAGTGGGCCTTAGAAAGCATCACTGCGAACAAAGCTAGTGGAGGTGATGGAACTCCAGTGGAGCTGTTTCAAATCCTGAAAGATGATGCTGTGAAAGTGTTGCACTCAATATGCCAGCAAATTTGGAAAACTCAGCAGTGGCCACAGGACTAGAAAAGGTCAGTTTTCATTCCAATCCCAAAGAAAGGCAATGCCAAAGAATGCTTGAACTACCGCACAATTGCACTCATCTCACATGCTAGTAAAGTAATGCTCAAAATTCCCCAAGCCAGGCTTCAGCAATACGTGAACTGTGAACTCCCAGATATTCAAGATGGTTTTAGAAAAGGCAGAGGAACCAGAGATCAAATTGCCAACATCCACTGGATCATGGAAAAAGCAAGAGAGTTCCAGAAAAACTTCTATTTCTGCTTTATTGACTATGCCAAAGCCTTTGACTGTGTGGATCACAATAAACTGTAGAAAATTCTGAAAGAGATGGGAATACCAGACCACCTAACCTGCCTCTTGAGAAATCTGTATCCAGGTCAGGAAGCAACAGTTAGAACTGGACATGGAACAACAGACTGGTTCCAAATAGGAAAAGGAGTACATCAAGGCTGTATATTGTCACCCTGCTTATTTAACTTATATGCAGAGGACATCATGAGAAACGCTGGGCTGGAAGAAACACAAGCTAGAATCAAGACTGCTGGGAGAAATATCAATAACCTCAGATATGCAGATGACACCACCCTTATGGCAGAAAGTGAAGAGGAACTAAAAAACCTCTTGATGAAAGTGAAAGAGGAGAGTGAAAAAAACTGGCTTAAAGCTCACCATTCAGAAAACGAAGATCATGGCATCCAGTCCCATCACTTCATGGGAAATAGATGGGGAAACAGTGTCAGACTTCATTTTCTTGGGCTCCAGAATCACTGCAGATGGTGACTGCAGCCATGAAATTAAAAGACGCTTACTCCCTGGAAGAAAAGTTATGAGCAACCTAGACAGAATATTCAAAAGCAGAGACATTGCCCACTAAAGTCCGTCTAGTCAAGGGTATGGTTTTTCCAGTGGTCATGTATGGATGTGAGAGTTGGACTGTGAAGAAGGCTGAGCGCTGAAGAATTGATGCTTCTGAACTGTGGTGTTGGAGAAGACTCTTGAGAGTCCCTTGGACTGCAAGGAGATCCAACCAGTCCATTCTAAAGGAGATTAGCCCTGGGATTTCTTTGGAAGGAATGATGCTAAAGCTGAAACTCCAATACTTGGGCCACATCATGCGAAGAGTTGACTCATTGGAAAAGACTCTGATGCTGGGAGGGATTGGGGGCAGGAGGAGAAGGGAATGACAGAGGATGAGATGGCTGGATGGCATCACGGACTCGATGAACATGAGTCTGAGTGAACTCTGGGAGATGGTGATGGACAGGGAGGCCTGGCGTGCTGTGATTCATGGGGTTGCAAAGAGTCAGACACGACTGAGTGACTGAACTGAAATCATCAAACTTTTATTTTACTTTGGAGTATAGCCAAGTAACAATGTTATGATAGCTTCAGGTAGACTGCAAAGGAACTCAGCCACACATATACATGTTTTCATTCTTCTGCAAATTCCTCTCCTCTCCAGGCTGCCACTTAACACTGAGCAGAGTTCCCTGTGTTATAAAGTAGGTCCATGTTGGTTAATCATTTTAAATATAGCACTGTGTACATGTCCATCTCCCCAAAAAAAGTATTACTCTCTCAGACGTGCTCTTGGCAACCCCATGGACTGTAGTCCACCAGACTCTTCTGTCCATGGAATTCTCCAGGCAAGAATACTGGAGTGGGGAGCCATTCCCTTTTCTGATGGGTCTTCCTTACCCAGGAATTGAACCCGGGTCTCCTACATTTTAGGTGGATTCTTACTATCTTAGTTACCAAGGTGTCCATCCCAAACTCCCTAACTATCCCCCCGACCCTGTCCTTCCCCTTGGCAACTAAAAGTTTGTTCTCTAAATCTCTGAGTCTCTTTCTGCTTCATAAGTTAATTTGTATCATTTTTTTTTGGCATAGATATAAGGGATGCCATATGATTCTTCCCCTTCTCTGACTTAACTTCATTCAGTATGATGATCTCTAGGAATTCTAATTTATAACAAGTGACTACTGAAAAAAATCAGAGGCAATGTTTGCCTTGACCTATTGTATATAAGAGGACTGTAGAGGAAGGGTTAACCAATGTAAATAATAACTGTATCCTATTTCTCCATCTAAATTTTAAAATTGTTACAGAGATGAGCTTGACCAAATAGATGCTTAACTAGACACACGACAGCTGCTTAATACATGTTTGAACTTGACACATGATTTAGGAATAGTTAGCAGTCATCACCATGAATCTTTTCTCCTTGCAAACTTGCTATAAAGTAGTTAATTTTTTATAAAGTGTCCTTTCAGGTTGCATGCACTCTAGCCTTAATCAAAATGGCAAATTTTATTTTATAATGAAGGCAAAAAATGCTAGCCAAGAAAACTGCAACAATAAATACTTGGCCTTTCATCTGTTTGGAATGTAGGATGTAATCAGTGACCACCTTTTTATTTTATCTAGGTGTTTCTTTATGTGCATGAGTATGAGAACACGGGCTGTCTCAACAGACATCACCAAAGTGTGGCTACACTGAAGGAGAGTACCAGATGCAAAGACACGGCCTCCGGTTCTAGGGGAAGCAACGGCTGACTGGGACAGCTGGGCAGACGCCGTGCAGTTGAAAAAAGAGCCATTATATTCATGTGTTAATGTGATTCTAAAGGAGAGCCTCATGGTAGTCAGCTAGAGGTAATTCAAAATACGAACAGTTTCTCCAACTAAAAGCAGGTCTCTCCTCTACCCTATGTCATCTGAGCAATACCAAAGGCTTTCAATGAAGACAACACCAGTATCTACAAACTGGTGGTGAACGAGGTTCAGTTCAGTTCAGTCGCTCAGTCGTGTCTGACTCTTTGAGACCCCATGAATCGCAAGTATGGCAAATCTCCCAACCTGCCTGTGTTTAGCACAGAGCCCTTGATTGGTCTGACTTCTGTATTGTGCATGTAACAGCTTTATGACACATGGCCCTAAATACCGATAATGTTTGCTGCTGCTAAGTCGCTTCAGTCATGTCTGACTCTGTGCGACCCCATAGACGGCAGCCCATCAAGCTCCCCCATCCCTGGGATTCTCCAGGCAAGAAAACTGGAGTGGGTTGCCATTTCCTTCTCCAATGCATGAAAGTGAAGTCACTCAGTTGTATCTAACTCTTCGTGACCCCATGGACTGCAGCCTACCAGGCTCCTCCATCCATGGGATTTTCCATGCAAGAGTACTGGAGTGGGGTGCCATTGCCTTCCCTGATCAATAATGTTTAGATGGATAATATGGGAGAAAGCTATCCAAGAAAGCACGTACACAGCAAAGCACTCTTCTGGGATCCTGTCCCAGACAAGTTTATCCAATAGCAAATAAGGACTGTGAGAGCCCATATCCTAGAAGCTTTGCAAAAATGAAGTCAGATAATGATCACCAGATGCCCAGTGTGCAGTACAATCAATTGAAGGCTACCTGTAAATGTGGATAATGAGCCACATTTTTTTAATCTATATAGTTTTATGAAGACAAAAAACTGACAGTGTTGATATGAAGTTTACATTTAAACAAAAGTTTTCACAAAAACCTAACCCATGCCTAAAAATTACAATGGAGTTCTAGATGCAGGTCAAGACGCTGGCAACAACTGATGGACCTCATGACTCAAGACAGCGTTTTGGATGTTAGTTAATTATTAGGATTAAACATTTTGTTTTGTTTTAAAGTGAACCACTGCCCCAGTATAAAAATTTATCTTCCCCTGAGACCAGGGCTTTTGAAATCATTCAGCTCTTGAAATTGTGCTGTCAGTGACTGAACCCTGCCCCCAATGGTTTCAAAGTTCAAAAGCAGAGGCTCCAAGAGTTTTCCAGCCTATGAGCACTGGCCGTTGTCTTTCCCTACTCACTTACTTCCTATGCCACTCTCTGCCCTTCCCTAACTACTTCACCAGTGGCTTGGATAGAGAAGCTGATATTTGTAGCTTCACAGTAGGAGAAGAAAGGGTCTTCTTGTCAGTTTCAGGAGTAGCACCTCTAAGACAGAAGGATCCTCCTGTGTATACACTCCAGTAAGACTTTTCCTCCTCAACCAGGTTCCATCCCCCAAATGGCAGCTTTGGTAGCTTCTTATTCCTTTGTTGGGAGCAGCATTAAGCTCAGGCCGGGGAATACCTTGGCTTCTAAGTTTCAGGCATTCACAGCTTTTAAACAGTTTCTCACAGTCCTCATTTAGGTTGCCAGGGACGTTTTTTGAAAGGATACAATATTCTGGACACTGAACCCAATCATCATTAGTTGTTCTTTCCTTTGTTTCACCGTTTCCCCAAATTTTAACGAAAATGATCCTAACCCATCTCCCTTCTTTCCCACCCCACCCCACCCACCCCAAATAATACACCAGTAATAGCCAAAAACCACACACACGCTACGCTGTGAAAATGCAGAGTTAACACTATCGGGAAGAAGGCTATCTGGGTTGTGAAGATGCTCTTTGAAGATCTACAGTATCTCTTGCTCTCCCATATCCCATTCTATGTTTTGTCCTTCATAGAAGGCCCTTTCTTTTTTTTTTTTTTTTTTCCAGCAAAGTTCAGAATAGGACGCCTTGAAACACTGACCCGCCTTCTCCTCCACTGGGATGGGTGTGCAAACTATACAGCGTGGAGCAGCTTTGAAGCCCTGGGCTGCTGTAGTGCACAGAAAGAATACTGGCTCTTCAAAGGACATCTTCTCCAGCCACCTTCATGGTGTCAAGACAAGGAAAACTCCTTCTTTCCCCACTTGAAACCCACAGTCAGATGTGACAGGGGCTGGTATTCAAGAAACTTAGTTCTTATCATCTTTTTGTCATCACCCTCTGAGAGGTAAGGATGCCACGTCAGCCTTTCCTCATAGAAGGATATGACAACCTGAGGGCACTTGACATAGGTTTCCTAGGCAGGGACCAGATCAGCCTCATCAGAGTTCTTCTGTTTCATCAGGAACATGAGTTCTCCACTGGAGTCCATAGCTCCCATAATCCGCTCTGGTTCCAAACCCCGGGCAAAGCCTCTTGGCTTTTCTGACTCTTCTTTCTTCTTTGGTTTGCTCTCTCCTCCCCTTATCTTCCGAATCAGAATCAGCTTTGCGCTTGCCTCCCTCTGATTTATCTGTCTCGTGTGCTGTTTTCTGTGACTGCAGAAACTCAGCAATGAGGTCGGGGCAATCCAGGTTCTCTTCTGGTCCCCATGTGTTATCCTCATCGGAGAACCCCTTCCGCTTTAGGAGATACTCCACTTTGCCCTTTACCACTCAACGGTCTAGAACTTTTTCCACCACATATTCGTCTTCCTCTTCTTCTAGCACCTCCTCCACTTTCTTCTTGTTTTGTTTTTTCGCCATAGTGCCCGCCAGCTTTCTGGTATAAAGGATGATGCTGCTCCGAGCAGCGCCCACAAGCCCAAGCGGAACTGGTGCCCTGATCCACTTTTTTCTTGTCGTTTTTGCCCTTGGTAATGTGGGAGGTCAGGCTCACACTAAACATATGTACATATGGGTACAGGAGAGGAAATAATGAGGTAAACCTGATAATCTCCCCTTACACAGCAAAGACAGCCTTGTTCCACAGCGCCATGAACACTCCTAACCATCCCGGGCTTTCAGGTGTAAACACGTGATAAACCCGGAGGTCCCCAGTCTAGTCGCTGTATCTACAGCTGGCTGCTGGTCAAGGGGGTCTGCTCCCTTTGTGCCCACGCCTCAGCTCCTGCTGAGGATAAAGGAGACCGCCATCCATGAACCTGGAGTGACTGTCATCCTGAGCCTGATGGTCTGGTTCTTTGGAAATAACTAAATTCTCCTGAACTGAATTCAATCTGATGCTAAACCACCAACACTGGGGCTGATAAAATAAGTGGAGTGTGCGCCATGAATGAAGACCATGTTGAAGTTCAGCAAGGGGTCCAAGAGGGGTTATTTTAAATGACGGCATTCCAGGGTGTCTGCTTCTATAAGCTGAGCAATCCAAAACTTGTGTATATATTTTGAAAACAGTAAGAAGACCTACTTATTACCTTCAAACAATTCTATTGATTAACTTCCTAATTTCACAACCTATACAATATCTGTCATAGTTCCATGGTGGTAAGGAGAAGCTATATCTTTCTCTTGCATCCGATTCTCCAGTGTTGAAATAAAATCTACAGGCTCATGAAATTCAATGCCTGTTTATGCATCACACAAAAAGTCATATTTAACATGTTACTTGTATGAACTACGACAGAGAAGACAGATGACAGGATAACAGTCATAATATACATATACAAGTTTTGGATTGCCCAACTTACATTATTTTAAGGTTGAGCAATGATGCTGGAGAAAAGAGGTATCTCTTCTTTCAGGTTCAGAATCCTGGTGAAAACCACTTCTTCGCCATTTGAGTATGACTTTTCACTTGTTTGCCTTCCAGCACCATGTTTTATGTATCATATTTGTATTACCTGTGACATCTTTTTAGCCCTATTTGCCTCATTAAATCACACATTTTCTCTCCATTTCAGAACTGTATCAAGTCTGTTCCATCAGACTGCACTTTTGAAGAGCTGAACAATTCTCTACTTTTGATAACATTTCCCTAATACTATTTTTCACTGTACCAAATATACTTTCAAAATTTATACTCTCCAGTGAGTTCCTTAAGGAAGCTGAAGTCTTTGCTTTCATAAAGTCAATTTTATACTTCATTGGGTTTGTTTTCATGGGGGTAGCTTACACAAGATAAGAAGATTTCAATGAATTGGAATAATATGCTGGTGTTGAAGTTTCTCACTAAAGAACCACATGATCACAGCTGAGCTAGGCACAGGATATATACGCAGGATCTCAGGTTACCAAAACCACTGCAGAATATTTCCTTCTCAATTGCCCATGCCTGGGAAGGGACTTGGGGATATAACTGTGTCTTATATCCAATAGTAGTAGTATGCTGAGAATGCACACCAGTAAACCATGCATGTGTGTGCAAAACAATTAACTGGTATTAGGAAAGTTTATTCCATTGACTGTTTTCAATTCTTAGCATCTTTAGCCCAGGAGTACTCTCCAGCTAGCACAGGGCACCCAGGAGGAAGAGAGAAAGTGGGGGGACAAGGTGACGTGGGTGCCCCAGCTGGGGAGCAGAATGAGTATGCGTCTGGACATCCAGGCAGACAAGACTCAACTTGGGAAAATGTTGCCTCCTCCTCGTCAGTGCCCTTACACCACAGAAGTTCTCAAGAACTCACACAGCGAGGGAAGGGAGGTAGAAGGGCTCACCAGTCTGATGGGTCCAGGACCCACTGCAGAAAGTAATTTTTTTTTTAAGTTATATTTACTGTACATCTGATTTTTAGACTGAGATGCATGCCTTCAAAAAGAGATATAACAAGGAACAAGAAGCTTGTTGTTGTTTTCTCTTAGCAAACCTCTATTTTTAGAACACCTTCCAAACAAGAGATGGCAAAAAAGCGGTCCATAGGAGGAATGGACTCGTCCAGAGGAAAGTGAGAGACAGGAGGAGCGAAAGAAGTGACAAAGCAAACACTCCCCCATCCAAGGCTGGGGCCCTATGACCTGGGGAAGACGGAAAAAGTGCTATTAAAGGACATTCAAGACAAACGGCACTTTCCTTCATCACTGTTTCCACGCTGGCTCCCACTTTGTGTGGAAAAGAGAAAGCACACACATACAAGATAAGGCTCTTGCCTCCAGACAATAGCAGGTGAAACTGGACTGATGCAAACAAGAGTCGGGGGTAGTGTGTGATAATTATTGTTAACTGTGCTGTAGTCAAACTGCCAAAACAGTAAAAAGAAAGAGACATTTGGCACTTCTTGAGCGACTGGGACAAGAATCAGGAGACAGGGGAACTTTGATCTAGATCCACTGGGGATGAGAAGAACTATATTATTCAGAGATGGTAAGTAAAATCCTTAAATCTAAGATCTAAACACTCCTTGGAGAGGCTGTAATCCAAATCCCTCTCTTTACAGAGAAGAAAACAGAATAACGCTACGAACGCCAGCACCTGTCAACCGAAAATGCTTCCACATAAGACTCTGCGCTTTACTAAGCTCATTTCAAGGAGACAGGCTTACTAAACAGGAAGGAAGCCTTTCCAAATTCTCCTGTGACCTCTTGTTTGAGAAACAACACCCATGGTTAATGGAGTCAAATTTAAATCTCCACATTAAGATTCAGGAGTCGACTCTGAAGTTATGCATGAATTTTAAGAGTTGAAAAAGGAGAGAAAAAAGAACAAAACACAACTGAGAAAAGCATAGCATTTCTAAGAGTTGGTGAAGCAATGCAAAAAATAGATAAGCAGAGAATGCTTGACTAATGTCCCATTTTATTATTCACAGGTTGGTTTGATTTTCTATGGAAATGAAGATAATTACCAAATTCACAATATTATCTTGATGGCAAATGAAAAAGTACAAGAAAGTACTCTGGGGAATCTTTGACAGTAGCATGTGATGAAATTATTTAACAAGCAACTGTGTAAGAGTTTATGCATGATCTTTCCTATGTATCCCCCAAGCTGAGTCTTCAAGAGGACTTTTCCCCCTCTTCCTCATTGTCAGTCTCTATATTTAACTATAACACATGTCTTTAAAATCATGTTCGCCCTTAAGGTAAAACATTCAGAAATTAATATAATTATTAATAGGACATTTCTAAATAGTGCTTACAAATAGGAAATACATTTTGTTCACCAACCTAGGAGATTTTTTCAGTAGAAAGCATCTCACAGTTCCTGAACCAACTTGTAGTAGAATTTGCCACTAGGATATTTTCTCATTTTAGTAACATGTAACCTGATTGGGATTGAAGGAAATAGAAAATCATTTCAAAGTGAGCATTAACTCATTTTCCAAACAACAGCACATAGGGATTTAATTTAACTAAAAATTCAGACTTGCATATAATTCTACTTAGGATATTCCAGTCATTCAAACATTTTCTTGAGATCTCTGACATATTTTAATGCATTTTGTAATTTAAAGTCTTGGTATCATTCAACTAATAGACACAGTGATTAGTAAAGGAATAACTTTTCCACATCCTTTGGTATCTGGGATCTACCTCCTGCATATACTGACTTCTGACTTGGTCTCTGAATGTGCAAAGGGGTGTATACCTTTCTTGGCATTCACAAAGTTCATTTCATACTCATAGTGTCTTTGAACTGTTCTCATCAGTGACATACTGACAACCCTGTTTACAAGTGGTTAAGTGTTGCCATCCACAAAAGACAGAAGGATACACAAAGCCAGCATTAGGACGAGCTAAAGAATAATCTCTCCATGTTCGTTCTGATAGGTCTCCAATTTTCTTATTTGCCCCGTAAACATACACATGCATACTTGTCTCATATATATAATTTACAAGTCACTGATAAATTGCTGGGTTCCTTTTTTCTCCTCTGAATCCTAAGCTACAAATGGATTTTAGTCAATATCATTTATTGTTCGTGTGCATTTAGTATAGTTTATGTTTCTTTCCTGACAGGGCAGCAGGGAGGATACCGCAAACTTCTTTCTCAAGAGGTTAAGTCTTCTTCCACAAGAAATATTCAAAAAAATAAAGCAACGGCGCAAGTTAATTAAGTTTCTTCAGACCCTATGGACAGTTGCAACATCACTCACTCAAAAGTATGCTCTTTCACAATATACTTTTATTTCTATTTTCTCAGACTTATTAATATCCCTATTGAGGAAATAGGTTTTCAAGCTGGGGTTGCATTGAGTGGAAAACAATTCAGAAATGTTTAGCTAGAAATTGTTAGAAAGATTCAAATGAGCATGGTTGTAAGCCCTGCCCTTTTTATAGACTATTTCTAATACATTATAAAATAAGCATAGATTTTCAGTAAGAATGTACAGGTTCATACTGCTTTCTATTTACAATTCACTCATCAAAACTATCATTATTGAATGCAACATGAGTTATCTACAATGTGTCCCCCTCAGTCTGTGTCTATTAGGTCACAGGGAGTCAGGTAACAACTACTCTATCTAATTATCCAGCCATTCAGAAGTAACCCTGTAGCCAGGATCAATCAATCAATCTTGGAACAATCTCTATAAGTCATGGAGATAATCAAAATGAGAAAAGGGAGGGCGGAAGAGACATTAGGATGAGAGAGAGGGAGGAAATGAGGAAAGAAGATGGGCAGAGGGAGAGACAAAGACGGACAGACAGAAGGAGGAAGAGAAACTATGGTGACAAGAAGCCTGACACGTCTATTGTTGCATGTTTTATTATGAAACGTGTCTTTCAAACTTCTTCCTTCTACATTCTTTGTCTCAGTAATGACTTCACAATTACTTACTTTCTTTAAGTAAAAATCTCAGCCTCATACATCAGTTCAGTTGCTCAGTCGTGTCTGACTCTTTGCAACCCCATGGACTGCAGCACACCAGGCCTCCCTGTCCATCACCAACTCCCGGGGTTTACCCAAACTCATGTCCATCGAGTTGGTGACGCCATCCAACCATCTCATCCTCTGTCATCCCCTTCTCCTCCTGCCTTCAATCTTTCCCAGCATCAGGGTCTTTTCAAATGAGTCAGGTCTTCAGAAAATCCTGGGCGCCATGTCCAACAGATAGAAGATCTGTTTCATCACTTCCCTTACCTTCTGTTTGAGTCCAAATTCTCCACATACTCACCTCCTGCTGCCTTAGCTCACCTCCCATGAGCATCCCATTTCCACCATCTCCAGACTGAGACTCCTGTCTCTCTCTACTCTCCAATCCATCCCCCACGCCAGAGCCTCTGAGTCCATCATCTCCCCCAGCCCGCACCACAGTCCATGGTGCAGAATGGAACAACACTGAGCAGGAAGGAAACAGTTACTGAGTGCCTGTATGTGGGAGGGCCAAGCATTGCATGCTTAAAGAGAAATGCACATCTGCTGTAAGGAGCACAAAGCCCAGTAGAAAGCAGGGTCCCTGTCGATGAACTGAAGCATTACATTTTCGTTTTGTTTTCCTTTAAGAGAAGCATAAGTATAATCTATATGTGGGAAAAGGACATGGGGGACAAGGAAAAAAATGCTTCTGTTTGATAAGATCAGGGAAGAATTCTTAAAGGCAGGGGAAATAAACTGGTTTTATGATCAGATGGGTTTCCCAGGTGGCTCAGTGCTAAAGAATCTGCCTGCAATACAGGAGACCCAGGTTTGGTCCCTGGCTCAGGAAGATCCTTTGGAAAATGAAATGACAACCCACTCCAGTATTCTTGCCTGGAAAAATCCCATACAAAGAGGAACCTGGAGGGCTACAGTGCATAGGGTCACAAAGAGTCACACACAATTTCGTGACAATTTAGAAACAGCATCCTGATCAGAAGGTTGTTAGGCTGCAATTGTGGAATGTCTGGGAGGACAGAGCACATCAAGGGGAAGATTCCTGAGCACAGGAGCAGGAGAAATGCTGATCCCTTTACTGTGTGAGCCTAGAATTAACACTGGTCTGTGAAACATAGCACTCTGTGTATACTTCATCTTTAAGTATTTTTTAGAGTCATTTTAGATTCACAGAAAATTCACAAGGTACAGACATTTATAATATTCACCCTGTCCCACAGGTGCACAGCACATCCCCCCTCCTCCTCCTCCTTATCAACCATCTCCCACCACAGTGGTGCATTTGTTACAAGCGGTAAACCTACATGAACACCTCACCATCACCAAAGTCCAGGCTTGTTTCACAGGGCCAGGCTGTTACACTGTGATTGCTGGCAAAGAAGGTGTTACATTCTCAAAGGTACCACCCACTCTGATGAAATCAGACCATGATGCTCCTAAACACAGCCTTACCTTTATAAAATCCAAATGATTATAAATCATGGGTCTTCTTTCCATATTTTAAGAGTTAAACAACTTCAAACATCAGGGAACTGATACTGTTTATGAAAAGTTTTTTAAAAGCAAAATATATTTTTAAATTGAAGTATAGTTAGTTTACAACATTGTGCTAGTTTCAGGTTACAAAGTGATTTAATATATGCATATACGTATGGTAGATATATGCATGTGTGTGTGTATGTATGACTTATATGCAGAGTACATCATGCGGAATGCCAGGATAGATGAAGCTCAAGCTGGAATCAAGATTGCTGGGAGAAATATCAATAACCTCAGATATGCAGATGACACCACCCTTATGGCAGAAAGTGAAGAGGAACTAAAAAGCCTCTTGATGAAAGTGAAAGCAGAGAGGGAAAACGTTAGCTTAAAACTCAACATTCAAAAAACTAAGATCATGGCATCCAGTCACATCACTTCATGGCAAATAGATGAGGAAACAAGGGAAACAGTGAAAGACTATTTTGGGGGACCCCAAAATCACTGCAGATGGTGATTGTAGCCATGAATTTAAAAGGCATTTGCTCCTTGGAAGAAAAGCTATGACAAACCTAGACAGCATATTAAAAAGCAGAGACATTACTTTGCCAACAAAGATCCGTCTACTCAAAGCTATGGTTTTACCAGTGGTCATGTATGGAAGTGAGAGTTGGACTATAAGGAAAGTTGAGCATTGAAGAACTGATGCTTTTAAACTGTGGTGTTGGAGAAGACTCTTGAGAGTCCCTTGGACTGCAAGGAGATCCAACCAGTAGGAAATCAGTCGTGGATATTCATTGGAAGGACTGATGCTGAAGCTGAAACGCCAATATTTCGGCCACCTGGTGCAAAGAACTGACTAACTGGAAAAGACCCTGATGCTGGGAAAGATTGAAGGTGGGAGGAAAAGGAGACGACAGAGGCTGAGATGGCTGGATGGCATCACCAACTCGATGGACATGAGCTTGAGCAAGCTCTGGAAGCTGGTGATGGACAGGGAGGCCTGGTGTGGTTCCACGGAGTAGCAAAGAGTCAGACATGACTGAGTGACTGAACTGAACTGATGTGTGTGTGTGTGTGTGTGTTACATTTATTCTTTCAAATGTTGCCTTATAAGTTACTACAACATATTGTGTGTCATTCCCCATGCTATACAGTAAGTCTTTGTTGTTTATCTATTGTACATAGTAGTTTCTATATGTTCATCCCAAATCCCAGTTTATCCTTCTCCCACCATCCTGCTAGCCCCTTTGGTAGCCATAAATTTGTTTTCTATGTCTATGAGTCTCTGTTTTATAAATAAGTTCATTTATATTCCTTCTTTTGGATTCCACAAATAAGTGATATCATATGATAATTACTTTTTCTCACTTACTTTACTTAATATGATAACCCCTAGTCCCATCCATGTTGCTTCAGATAGCATTATTTCACTCTTTTCATGACTAATATTTCATTGTATAAATACAATGCATCTTCTCTATTCATTCATCTGTTGATGGACTCTTAGGTTGCTTCCAAGCCTTGGCAACTGGAAATAGTGCTGCTATGAATACTATAGTGAATGTATCATTTCTAATTATATTTCTCCAGATATATGCCCAAGAGTAGATTGCAGGATCATATGGTAGCTGTAAATTTTTTTTAAGGAACCCCCATAGTGTTCTTGATAGGAGCTACACCAATTTACATTCCACCAACATTGTAGGAGGGTAATTATGATAAATCTTTAAGGAAACCAACAAGAATTTTTACAAATGAGAGTCAAGTTAAATGCAATATAAACCTTGTGCATTTCTTGAAACAAACTAAATCTTGATATATTTGATGTTCAAGATACTAAAATTATATAATCACATACATATAAACATACATACAAAGGTGTATGCTTGGTTGTCTTCAATGGGTATCCCTTTTACTGGATTAATAACAAAAGTTGCTGAGTCATGAGTATAATGGGGGAAGCTGAAGGCAAGTACGGGTGAAAAAGTGATAAAGGGGACAAGGGAAAGCAGATAGTGGAACAGATTAAACAGAGACACAAAGACTGATGCTATGGAAATACCTTTATTTCAGCTAATTAGCATGGAATTTTTTTTTCCCCTTGGAAATTCCCAGGTAGTTTCTTACAATTCTCTAAAGAATAAGATTTAGAGGTAAACTCCTAACAGATGACAGGCTTGAAAAGATACTGTGCCTGGACCATGAAGGACACCAAAACCTCAAGCGTGAAACAAGAGAGAAGAGGCAGGAGAGGGCCTGGGATCTCCTTTGCACACCAGTCACCACACCTCCACGGTCATAATGCCCGGAGCAGGAGCACGTCCTCGCCCCAGTGGAGCATCCCCAGGCTGTACTCAACTCACACTCAGCACATTAATTTGCATTCCCCTGGGAACCAGCTGTCCCAGCTCTCTCCAGACTGAGGTGCTTCGAGGATGCAGGATTTCATGCTAAAATCAGGACAGTTTCAGGAAAAGCAGGACAACTGGCCCCAGTGTGCTTAGGTCAAGCATAAGAACACTAGACTCAAAATCTAGCTACAGAAATGTAAGCTTCACAAACCAAATTTAGAGAGAATATAAACTTGATTCTATGTGGACCTGGAAAGAGGGTTTCAAAAGTAATCTTGACCCCAACCCAGATCTACCAGCCTCTAGAAGGAGAAGCACTATCTTTCAGTACCAGGCCAGCTTGCTGCCACTGTCAGGAGCATGATATCCCCACATTTACAGTAGGAACCCTCTGCTCAGGAGAATGTTTTCTCTAGGTCCAAACATGATAGAGGATTAGAAAACATACTAACAGTATGTCTGATATCAGGGAGGATTTGGACAACAGCAAAAATAAAAATGTGACTTGCAATAAGCACTGTAATGACCTCTATTTGTTTATTTTGCTGAAATATTTTAAAACTTTCTTCTAGAATACTCTGGCTGTTTTATCAGACAGATAATCAGGAAGACGGAGGCTCCACAGTGGATCAATCAGCCCCAGACCCACCTGCCAGGCAAACCAAAGAGCAACGCTGGGGGCTGGGAATTCTGGTCATCAACTCCGGACACATTTAGTGACCAACTCTCAGGTGTGTAGTCAGAGGCACACAGTGGAGACAAACCACCCGAGCAGGGCCACCTCACGCTGCATCACACCTAGCAAGAGACAGAGGCTCCCTCTGTGACTTCCACTCATTATGGAACACAAAGGGTGACTCATTTTACGGATTATTACCTCCGGGCTTGTCAGCCTGTTTTGTTGGCCAAGTAAGTGACAGGTTTAACTGTGATCATTTTAAAATCATTATCTCTTCTTCAGGAAGAAAATCGTTAACATGTAATTGATGTATCTGAGGAAAAACAGTACCTTGCTAATCTTCTTACCCTTAACACAATACAGTCTCCTCATTAGATTCTACAGTGCCTCTACGGACTAGAACAACTTTAGAGATAATTATTGTACACTTACGGGAAAGGCATTATACTGAGGACTGAGAGAGCTATCATCAAAAATGCGAGAAGATGACCCACAGAATTGGAGAAAACATTTACAAATCACATGACATGACAAGGGATTTATATCTAATAATGTATCTCTCGTGTGTGTGCATGCTCAGTTTTGTCTGACTCTGCAACCCCGTGGACTTAGCCCACCAGGCTCCTCTGTCCATGGAATTCTCCAGGCAAGAATACTGGAGTGGGTTGCCATTCCCTACCCTAGGGGATCTTCTCTTACAACTAATCAAGAAAAAGATAAATGACTCAACCAAAAACAGATAAAACAGACACTGGTCCAAATAACATAGGCAAATGGCCAAGAACACATGAAAAGATGCTTAACATCCTTAGCTATAAGCAAAAATTCAAACCAAATCCTCTAATTGGGTACCAGTTCACATCTACTAAAATAGCTACACTAAAAATGACAGTTAATAAGTATTGGTGAAGATGTAGGGAACTTGAAATAATCATGTAGTTGAATGAAATGCAAAATGGTATAAGCATTTTGGAAAAAAAACCCTACAAACTCTTCAAAATACTACCACATAATCCAGCAGACCCCCTGAGTTACATTTCCAAGAAAAATGAAAACATTTTTCATACAGAAATTTGCATACAAATGTTTACAGAGGCATTATGCGTAATTGCAAGAAATGGAAGCAACCCAAGGAAGTCCATCAGCAGATGAGTAAATGTGATGTATATCCATAAAATTGAACATTATTCAGAAGTACAAAGAAATGAACTACTGATTCATTCATGAATGAAGCCTGGAAACATTATGCTAATAAAAGAAGCTAGTCACAAAAGGCCACACTTTGTATGATTGCATTTAAATGAAACTCAGAGTAGGCAGATCCGCAGAGACAGAAAAGAGATTAGTGTATGCCTGAGGCTGGAAGGGTTGAGGAAAAACCTGTACAGGGTTTCCTTCTGAGTTAATAAAAATGTTCTGCAACTGTGGTGAGGGTTGCATAATTCTGGGACTATACTGAAAACCACTGAGTGGTATAGTTTAAATAGGGCAATTTTATGGTATGAGTCATATTTCAAAACAATTATTAAGAGAAAAAAACAGCTCAGGAGTGGAGAATTGAGGGTAATATAGGATACAGAAATTCAAATTGACTGTAATTCCCACTTGCAAATTATTTATACCAAAAGGCAAATACATTAATTAAGTTTGAGAATAGAAAATAAATAAATAAGTGTGAAATGCCTGCACTGATTCATTTGGAAGAGTAAAGCAGAGTGGCCAGAAGAGTTGGTTTTCCAAAGAAAGCTTCACGTAGAACTCAGAATCTTCAGGCTGGTGAGGTGGTCTCTGTGCCTGAAGCTCTGTTTCTCCCCTGTCTCACCTGACGGATTATCAGTGGGTCTCTCCAAATCCAGCTCAGATGTCACCTCCTCCTCCCTAACACTTCCTCAGCAAAGTTCTCCCCAGGATACTGATCATGTATCTGTTTATATAATTATATATGCTGATTGTATATGGACAGAACTGTGTATGGATGCAACACAATCATCACTGAATAGTCAATCTCCTTTTTTTTTTTTTTTTTTTTGGTGTATTCACACCCACAAGATCACTGGCATTCACTGCATTAAGAAGAGTCCTTTGGGGAGGGGATGATTCTAGATAATTCCCTTTGGTGCTATGGGAGAAGAGTGTTCATAGTCCCAATTCGCATAGCCCACTCCACTCTCAGATATGCCCTAAGCTAAAGGGTCAATGCTAGAGTTCCCCAGACTGCCACAGGATGTGTCCAACATGGATTTGCAGGAATAGGGCAGAAGTCATAACAAGTGTTTAGGCAGTGAGAGGGTCTCAGCCAGTGACCTTGGTTCCCTACTGTCTGTATAGAGTGTGAAACAGATGAAACACTCAGGTTAGCTTGTGCGAGAACTGGGAAAAGAACAGAGGACCAATGCACCCTGGAGAATATGCACCATGAGGAGTGTCTCCAGCCTGCACATCCTGATGAAAGCTCTGTAGGGTGAACAAAACCAGCGAGAGCCCCTGCAGGTTGCCTGCTCCTCAGAACTAAGTAGCGAGGTTCTGTGGGATCCTTCATCATTTCTAAAAGACTAGCTCACAGGTCATTTCATCTGTGGACACTATAACCAAGAATGAAGAGAAGACATATGCAGGTCCCAACGAGGTAGCAACACGAGGTCCACCTCAAGCGGAATTCGGCACAGAACACCACCAAAGCAAACACGCTTCTTCCCACGGCCAGTGTGCTCATTCTTGAACAAAAAGTTCCAAATGCTTAAAAGTATACATCTTTTACTTCCCAAAATAGAAACTTTAAAAGAAAAATAAATAAATAAATACCACACAGCTATTAATGACATGATTATATTGCTTACATTTTTAATGTAAAGCATAGACTAGACAGTGAAAAATAATTTTAAGTACATTAGAACATACTACCCAGAGGGCAAATACACAGAAATACACAAATACAATATAGAATACACACAAATACAAACATTTAAATCCAAATCAAATAAATATTTATGCCAGTGGCCTAACTAGCTTCTGGTCCCTTCAGGTAGACTTAGCTTTAGGCCAACTAATTCATGACTCCAAACTCCTATATGCTTTTCTCACTTATCTTACAAAACCTGCAACTATCAACTTTTTCTCTGCCTCTTTGAGATTTAGATCTTTTTAAAGGCCACTTGTCAGTTTTACAATAGAGAACTGTCTTGCTCAAGGATCTGAGAGCTATTCCTTTGACATGCAATCAAGCAAACACAGGGGCCCAGATGAGCTGCAAACTCAGGAATAATTCTTCTTGCCAGAATCTTCCCATACACCAAACTGCCCTTTGTGGACTCGGCCACACCTCTGCTACTCAGCTACCTCACCTCTGCATTTAAAGACTGTTCACCTTAAAACACAGGCAGAACATTCTCTGACATAATCACAGCACGATCCTCTGCAACCCACCTCCCAGAGTAATGGTACCTTATTAAACTTAAAAGCTGTTGCACAATGAAGGAAACTATAAGGAAGGTGAAAAGGCAGCCTTCAGAATGGGAGAAGATAATAAAAACAAAACAACTGACCAAGAAATGATCTTAAAAACATACAAGCAGCTCATGCAGCTCAGTACCAGAAAAATAAGCAGCCCATTTGAAAAAAGGGCCAAAGAACTAAACAGACATTTCTCCAAGGAAGACATATAGGTAGCTAACAAACACATGAAAAGATGCTCATCATCACTCATCATCAGAGAAATGAAAATCAAAACCCCAGTGTGAGGTACCATCTCACACCAGTCACAATGGCTGCGATCCAAAAGTCTACAAACAATAAACGGTGGAGAGGGTGTGGGAGAAAAGGAAACCCTCTTACACTTTGGAGGGAGTGCAAACTAGAACAGCCACTATGGAGAACAGTGTGGAGATTCCTTAGAAAACTGGAAATAGAACTGCCATACGATCCAACAATCCCACTGCTGGGCATACACACCGAGGAAACCAGAAGTGAAAGAGACACGTGTACCCTAATGTTCATCACAGCACTGTTTACAATAGCCAGAACATGAAAGCAACCTAGATGTCCATCAGCAGATGAATGGATAAGAAAGCTGTGGTGCATATACACAATGGAGTATTACTCAGCCGTTAACAAGAATACATTTGAATCAGTTCTAATGAGGTGGATGAAACTGGAGCCTATTGTATAGCGTAAGTAAGTCAGAAAGAGAAATACCAATATGGGATCTTAATGCATATATATGGAATTAGAAAGACAGTAACAACGACCTTATATACAAGACAGCAAAACAGACACAGATGTAAAGAGCAGACTTTTGGACTCTGTGGGGGAAGGCAAGGGTGGGACCACATGAGAGAATAGCACTGAAACGTGTGTATTACCATATGCAAGAGAGATTATAAGAGCAAGTGTGATGAATGAAGCAAGGCACTCAGAGCTGGTGCTCTGGGACCACCAGAGGGACGGGGTGGAGAGGGAGTTTGGAGGGGGTTCAGGATGGGGGACACATGTACATCTGTGGCTGGCTCATGTCACTGTATGGCAAAACCCACAATATTGTAATTAGTCTCCAATTAAAGTAAATTAATTAATTTAAAAAAGAAACAAACTTCCACCTTTTCTATCAGTGGATCTGAGCTCAGAGTTATGGGCTTTCTCCTTTACTACAATAATCTTTTAAAAGTCTTCTTTGCCTGTTTAACTTTGGAGTAATTATTGCTCTGACACTAGACAGGATCACATAAAACACATAAGAGAAATGATGTAAACTTACTTTCTCCATAATGTTTCCCTAATAGGATTCAAGAAAATACACTTATAAAAGTGTTAATACTATGAAAACTCAGACTTCAGGATGAAAAAATAACCTATCACTACACAATTATCTTCTGCTTTATTAATAGGTGATCTTATTCAAATGTGTGAAATAAAATGTGCTGCACTGAAAATAGGCTGAAATTCTATTTCCAAATTTTTAATTTTTCTTTATTTTTAAAGGCAGTTCAAACAATTGATTTCATCTTGGCAGGTTTGTATTTTCTGTCATTCAAGAAAGCTGTGTCTGGTACCATTCTTAACCAAATGGTAATCTATTCCTATATCATTTTAAAAATATTAGGAATGGTATTTTTAAAGTAGAGACAATAGAAGAATAATGTTGGCAAACAAACATATCAAATATAAAAACATGTATCTTCTGGTAAATATCAATCATTAAAAATAAAAAAACAGTATTTTCTGATGTTAATATGACAAATTACCTTAACAATATGATACTTGATATGCAGTAAACATGTTTAATTTTTTGTATAGAATATAACCTATATGTATTTTTCAGTAATTATATCACATTTAGCATTTGTTAAAGTATATCATGTGCTAAAGTTATATGTAAAATTAGTCATGAAAATACCATCAACTGAAAGAAATTTTAAAAAATAGAGAAAAATAAGTGTGTAAAATTTAAATCCAAAACATATTGAACAGTAGAAATATTTCCAGATGAATTCAGTAATGCAATCTTCTATGATTATCTTTTAAATTATAATGAAATTTTACGTTGTCTTTTTACAACTAGGCTTAGTTGCTCTGTCATGTCTGATTCTTTGTGACCCTTTAGGCTATAGCTAGACAGGCTCCTCTACTCATGGGATTTTCCAGGCAAGAATACTGGAGTGGGTTGCCATTTCCTTCTCCAGAGGATCTTCCAGACCCAGGAATCGAACCTGGGTCTCTTGCTTGGAGTCAATCTCCTGCATTGCAGGCAGATTCTTTACCTCCTAAGCCATCTGGGCAGACAACATCAAAACCCAGGCAACATGTGAAAATGTCCATGATCCCTCAGCTGTATGGCAGTGTTCAGCTGTGAGTGCCTTCTAAACATCTCTTGGCTGGCCTTGGGAAGGCAACAAAATGTCTGTCTCTTGGCAGAGAAATAAAAAGAATAAAAGTGATTAGCTTTGATTTCTTTTCATACTTCTACTTGCCCCAGATTCCTTAGAGTCAAAAAGAAAAAATTACCAAATCCGTCTATAAACAATGTTGAAAGTCGTCAACAATTTCCTTGAGTCTGTACAAAGCTCCCAGAGACTGGTTCCAGCTAATAATCTACTTCAATTCATATTTAATTAAACCAATTCATGGTGAGGAAATAAGGAGTCACTGTACAGATTATTTAATTGACCCATTACTGAATGCGAAATTCTTGCACCTGGATCAATTCAAAAGTCCTCATTCCTGCTCATTCCTGCCCCCTCCCATTTTTTCTTAGGCTTACCAGCAGTCCTACTTTGAAACTGTTAATCAGTTGAGGCTGTTTGTATGCATGGAAGTCACCCAAGGTGTCTGCCCTGGAGAGAGAGTCCAACTCATAAAGAGACAACTTCTTTCTCTACAGAACATATCAGAACTGATGAGAAACTACAATTTTGGGGACAAAAATCCTATTGCTCTTTTTCTTCAGAGCAACCAGTTAGTTATGATACTTCTGTTTTCCAAAATACCATGTAAATTTCCATTACTTGCCCTTATTAACCAAATCAGGTGCAAAGTGATACGTAAAAGAATTGTTTTTTTTAATCTCAAGTCCACATGTAAAGCAACCAAATTTCTTAGAAAATATTTTATATAATTCTGGCTCATTTCAGTTTTTGGAAAAACAACGATAGAAAAAGTTGGAGAAATCAAGAACAAAGAGACCTGAAAAGTAGCCCAGTGTAGACGATCGAGCACTGGTTTTAGATTTGGTTCCTAGATTAGCAGGATCCTTAGTTATGAGTGTGCAAGTCTTGAGCAGTCACTTCTAGAGGAAATCAACCCTGAATATTCATTGGAAGGGCTGATGCTAAAGCTGAAGCTCCAATAATTTGGCACATGATGTGAAGAACTGACTCTCTGGAAAAGACCCTGATGCTGGGAAAGACTGAGGGAAGAAGGAGAAGTGGGTGACAGAGGATAAGATGGTTAGATAGCATCACTGAATCTGTGGACATGAATTTGAGCAGACTAGGAGACGACAGAATATGAAATGGTTGGATGGCATCACCAACTCAATGGCCATGAGTTTGAGCAAGCTCCAAGAGTTGGTGATGGACAAGGAGGCCCGGCGTGCTGCAGTCCATGGGATTGCAAAGAGTTGGACATGACTGAGTGACTGAAAGGCTTCATCTTGCATCCGCCAACTGAGGACTTGAGGAGTACTAAGTCCTATCTCAGCAGGCTTCCTGCAATCGCCTCCGCCTTTCCTCCTGGCTCCTCTACCCTGTCTTCTTAAACCAATATCCACACTGCTCTCAGGAAGAATGATCCAAAACACAAATATTCAAATGTAACTCCTCAGTTTAAATTAAAGCCTTCATCTCTCCACCTTGGGTACCATAGCTTGCCTGCCAGGTTCACTTGAATGAAGCAGCATGGGATGTGTCTGAAGGCCTGCCCTGGGGAAAGGAAAGGGGAACTCACTAACCACACCCGCCTTCATCCAGAGAACCTGAGAAAGCATCATTTGGTGTTGGCTGGATTACAGGTCTTTTTAAAGGCATTATCAAGAAAAGTGAAGTTGCTCAGTTGTGTCTGACTCTTTGCTACCCTATGGACTGTTGCCTATCAGGCTCCTCCGCCCATGGAATTTTCCAGGCAAGAATACTGAAATGGATTGCTCTTTCCTTCTCCAGAGGATCTTCCCAATCCAGAGACTGAACTCAGGTCTCCCACATTACTTGCAGACGCTTTACTGTCTGAGCCACCAGGGAAGCCCTATTACCAAGAAATTAAAAAAAAAAAAAAAAAGAACAAGAGAACACTCAGAGTCTTTAGTGCATGAGGCAAGATCTACTTTGATGAAGATCTGCCCAAAATTTCAAGACTATCCTTCACCTCCTGCCACCCTGAAAGATTTATGTCCTCTGCACATGTACTGCTCTAGCCCTTCTATGTGAATTCATTTACACTGTTCTCCCTCAGTGAAATCCTGCTTCATTCATGCAGCCAAGATGACATTTTAAGATGCAACCTGAAGGCAATTTTAATTAAGTTCCACAGCCTTGGAAAACTAAGTGCATGCTTATTCTCTTAGCCCCTTTTCTGTGTATTTTATAGCAATAGTGCTCAAGTTAGATTAGAAAAGATGGCTCGGGTGAGTCCTGCTCAAAGTTTCCTGCCATGTCTTAATCACCTTAGTGTGTCCTGTGCTTTTCACATAATGGATAATCAATAATTATTGAATTGAATTTGGCTGAAAGGGTAATTGAATTATCAATTGAGCTAATTATAAATTGAACAGTGTAAGGGATTGTACAGTGCACTGGCTATTAGGACAGAGATGCTGGAAACAATTAGATGAGCCCTGAAATTCTTTAAAGACACAAATTTAATGAGCTTGACATACGATGGGTGTGATTCTCTATGCGGAGCCTCTAGAAGAGAAGACAGCTCAGAAGACAGTATTGAGCTCTAAACTGAAATGGCACTGGGGAAGTCACAGCTGTTTCCTACAGAGGGGCAAAGGGAGCCCACTGGAGTAGACTGCCAATGGCTCTCTGGAAGTCTCTCGATGAGCTCAGACTCCAAGGAACCGAGCAGGAAGCAGGGACAGGCTGTCCCTACCAAGCAGAGGAAGGGACAGGACTCTCAGACAGCTCCCATGAGCTCTACGGCCTGGGAGGCACACCCACGGAGGGCTGGGGCTGGAGGGGGAAGCAAAGCCATTTCCTGATGATCAGTCACTGGGATTCAAAGAAGTGTGAATGCCTTGCTTGGGGTTATAGGATACAATTCCAAGAGAGAGAAAGAAAAATGCCTGGTATCAGGATCTTGCCTTATTATCAGAGTAGGTCTATGATCCAGGGCTAAAAATTGTGGAATTGACAACACCAAGTGAGCAAATTCAGAGGAAGACAGGAAAGCAGATGTCAGAACCAGACATCTGCTTCTTCAGATCAGCCACACTCAGTCCTCCCAGCTGCCAGCACAGACACCTCCCAGTCACCTCTGACTCTCCCGAGCACCCGGAATCCACGCCCCTGAGGAGCTGAGCACTCCCTCTGCTGCCATCAGCACCTGCTTCGTCCTTTTCTGGCGCTGCCCCTCCTCAGTCTACGCTCAAAGGAGTGGACAGCCAGCTTTTCAGACTCCCCCAGTCACGTGCTCTCCACCACCTTCTCCTGGACTGAAACCCAAGTCCTAATTCCCATTCACAAAGCCACGGCTTTCTGACCTTGTTTTCCTGACCTCCTCTTCTCCTCTGGCCTCGGAGGCATTTTCAGCATGGCTGGGCCGTCTCCTCCAAGGACATTCCTCCCTCCACGGCCCCCTTCCCTCCTGTGTGAAAATGACTTGGCTTCACCTCCTTCCATCCTAATAGAGTGCCTGCTTTTCCAACCCGGTTTTGCCTATCACATTTTAAGGTAACCTTCCCCAAGCTTTTTCCTCTCTCTTTCCTCTTTTTCCTCTGTGTGCTCATGACCAGAAAATAATTTGTCTATAAGATTAGATGGGGAACATGTAGGATACCAAAGGCTCATACTGCTGCTGCTGCTGCTGCTAAGTCACTTCAGTCGTGTCTGACTCTGTGCGACCCCATAGATGGAAGCCCATCAGGCTCCCCCGTCCCTGGGATTCTCTAGGCAAGAACACTAGAGTGGGTTGCTATTTCCTTCTCCAATGCATGAAAGTGAAAAGTGAAAGGGAACTCACTCAGTCGTGTCCGGCTCTTAGCGACCCCATGGACTGCAGCCCACCAGGCTCCTCCATCCATGGGATTTTCCAGGCAAGAGTACTGGAGTGGGATGCCATTGCCTTCTCTCACCAAAGGCTCATAGCAGGCACTTAATATAATTCTTATCAAAATACTGAATGAATCAAACAATGGATGAATGGAATTAATGAACTTTATTAAGTGAATTTAAGTTTATCTAGACAAAAGTTTCATTTTATAGAATTAAAATATACGTATGCTGCTGCTGTTGCTGCTGCTGCTGCTGCTGCCAAGTCACTTCAGTCATGTCCAACTCTTTGCGACCCCATAGACGGCAGCCCACCAGGCTCTGCCGCCCAGGATTCTCCAGACAAGAGCACTGGAGTGAGTTGCCATTCCTTCTCCAATGCATGAAAGTGAAAACTGAAAGTGAAGTCACTGAGTCGTGTCCAACTCTCAGTGACCCCATGGCCTGCACCCCACTAGGCTCCTCTGTCCATGGGATTTCCTGGCAAGAACACTGGAGTGGGGTGGCATTGCGTAGCCAGCTATTAATATAAAAGTATAACAATGGTCTATGGATAGGAGCTTGTAATCTACTTTCCTGTTAATTAACTACCAGTGATATTAGTGAACGTCTACTCATGATCTTTTGTTGCCATGCAGAAGGACAGAAAACACAAGGGTAAGAATAAAACCACAAAAGAAAAGTAGACAAAAATTGGAATGGCTTTCAAGTGGACCCCTACTGCTTAGACGACCTTCCATGGTTGTCTAAACACACACTATGAGCCTGTCAAAATGTATGTTGTCTCCATACTAAATCCTTTAATTATTTTAAGCAATTCTAATCTCTGTAAATTGTAGATAGCTCACAGCAATTGTAATAATCTTATTCCACAAACATGGAAAGGATTTTGTCCAAAATTCCCCTCCTCTCCCAATAAGCCAGTTTTGTTCCTGTTTGTAATGTATTTCAGCATTACACGCTGAATATATGTGGGTGGTTCTTTGAATTCTCTTTTGAACAATCTGCAACATCTTATTAATTTCCTTGTTAACTAATCAGTTAAGATTGTTGACATATTCATTTCATGTTGGTATGAAATACATGATTACATTATTTTTAATGATCATTTATGATAACTGATCCCACACTAGGCCTTATCTAACTTACTTCCAACAGGAAATGAGTGAAAGAGAGCCTTGGAAACAGTCTTGTTTTTCTCCAGCTCACAGAAGTTGTACCCTACTGAAGAAAATCAAGAACAACACATTTACCAAAAAGTCAACCATACTAGTAAAAGTCAGAAGAAATGGTAATCACTGAAATGAACTATGTTCTTAAAAGTTTTCAGATAAGCCCTCATTTTGCTATTTGGGGAAGGTTTCTAAGTAGGTCGACCATCAGAGAATGACACACAGGTGACTAGCAAGTGACATATCACAGATACGTGTGCACGTGGCGGGAAATATGTCTGGATGATCAGATGGCTGGCTGTGTGGTTGCCCAGTTCCTTAAGAATGAGAATCGTTGAACAGCATTTCATAGTGATGCCCATTTACAAAGAGGCCGTCATCGCAGTACGGAAGGGACCAATCCAAAACATGAACCAGCTGAGGGAACCAGAGATATTCATCCCAATATTTGGAGGAAGGCTGGGGAGCTTGGGGAAACACCATCTATGTTCAAACAAACATGCAGCTGTTGTGTGGAGGGAGAGATTCTGTGATCAGCGGGTGTTGAAAGGGGGGGAAGCCATGGCAGGAAAGCTGGGGCTTTCCAGTAAGTCACTGGCCACGCTGAGATCAGACTGGGAAGACTGTGCTGAAAACACTGAAAATCAAGAAACTGGGGTTGCCAGGGACATAAAGTCTCTCCTGCGCCAACTCCAGCATGTATCCCCATGCTCCCAGACCTCCACGTGATGCCCATCCTTGCCAGCTATGTATGCATCTCCCACTTTAGCAAGAGTACTGGTTAAGTCAGTTTAGAAAGATCCCCACCCTGATATCTGACTTCCTGTCCTGCCTTCAGCAAGAATCCTGTCAAGCTGACAACCAGGAGCCTCCTCAACCCCTGACATCTTCATCTTCTCTAATAATTTTCTACCCACTAAGCTCCTGCAGTTTGGCTGGGACCCTTCCCACTTTGTCCACACTGTTCAGAGTGAATCCTGTTCTATGCCGAGGTCTCTATTCCCCTATTGCAATAGTTCCTAGATAAAATTCAGCTTTATCACTTTAACCACTGTCAAGCTGTGGCTCTCTCTGACCAATATTACTTTTCAAATGTTTACTAACTATGTGAATAACCTGGAATTTACATGAGCGGCTTTATGACCCCAATTTTCAATTACATCACATTGTAAATTGCAAAATGCAAAGTTGCTACTTAAAGTGATTGTATATTAGAAGAGACACAGAGGTGTGCCTCCAAAGGGCATAATGAAGCAACATTTATCTAAATAAAGATTTATCTAAAAACATTGTTGTCCACATTTCTCACTTCCTAGAGTTCTGTATTAACATGAGATGTTTTAAGGTTGGATGTTTGGCTAATATGAACTGTATTACAAATGTTAAGCCAAACACTAAAGGGGCCAATTTAACTGTCTTACTTGATAGAAATGAAATGCAAATGCTAAGACTGAAATATGTGTGTCTCCTCAAAATTCATATGTTAAAGAGCCTAACCCCCTAAAGTGATGATGCTAGGAGATAGGGCCTTTGGAAGGTGATTAGGTCATGAGGGTGGAGTCCTCATGAATGGAAATAGTGCCTTTCTAAGAGGGAGTTCACTGAGTGTCCCCCTCCATCTGCCATAAAACCTGTTCACAACAGTGTTTACATTCATAAGCCTATAGTGCCTATAATCTAGTATAGGTGGAAAATAGCTTTCTTTCTCTTTTATATTTTTCCACTCTCAAAAAAAAAAAAAAAAAAACAATTCTAATACTGAGAACCTTCCTTGTAAATGCTTATTTTTCAATTTTCTCCTAAATTTCAAAGTAGTAAAAAGCAACTCAAGTCAATATGAATTGCCTCCCTATCACATCATATTTTTACATCTACTAAGCTGTGAGAAACAGTAAGATTTGAAACACAAGTAAAAAATACTGAAACATATTGTAAAGGTAAATAATATACTCTAAGTCAATAAGTTACAAATTCCTCTAGATGAAAAACGGAATCAATACTTCTTGCATTAGTTTTCCCTCAAAAGATATGAAAAAGCAAATGTATAAATCAAAAAGGAATCCAATGGACTGCCTTCTGTTTTATTTGCCAGTATTGATGACAGAAAAACAGTTTTATCAGTGAAGCAGAAAAAATATAACTGACAGAGAATATGCTGTTAAAGAGTGAACTGCTTAACTTTCTAAGGAAGTTAATTTCATGTTGTCATTAAGCAGGTTAAAGCACTATTGGGAAAGCTGATCCTACTAAAAATGCACAAACTAACTGAAAGACACAGATATATGATATAACAGGTGCTAAGGCCACCAAAAAAAAATAAATGTTCTTTGGAGACTAATATCAACATACTTTGTACACTCTGATATCATATACAGTCTTGAAATTATGGCTGGACTTAAAAGCAGGGCAAAAGAAAATCTAATTTCTGGCAATTAGCAACTGTTCAACATGAAGTAATTCACTAACTTTCCTCATCCTCAGTTTAATAGAAATGTGCTTATCTTCTGTCAACAAATTACAATTTATCTGATATTTTTTTCAAAATTTCATATATAAGAAATATCAAACACTCATTCAGAATTTTCTTAGAAATGTTCTGCTGCATTTAAGCCTAATCATCTTGTGAACTTGGCATCACTATACACATCAAGAAAAATAGCTCCTGGACTGGAGGGGTGCTCTGTCCAAGGTACTAACCTAGGCAGTGGAAGAGGTGGCAGATCCCAGGGCATAGATGCCTCCAGATGGCATCTGTATGTCACCACTCCAGGTGAGCAATCTCATCATTCCAAAGTGTTTCCACCTTATTCACATGGAATGCTTCCTTTGGGAGATGTGACATGCGATATTAACAAGGAACATTTTAAAAATGTATTTAGAATTTGAGTTTATGGTGAGGCTAATTTTGTTCTTCATCTAACAAACTTGAAAAAAACAAAACTACTGTGACAATGTGATATTTCTAATTTTCAAAAATTCAACAAAATTCAATAAGTCATTGTAAAAGCATCTCATAAATTGTTGTTCAGTCGATCAGTCCTGTCCGACTCTCTGTGATCCCATGGACTACAACACACCAGGCTTCCCTGTCCTTTACTGTCTCCCAGAGTAGGCTCAAATGCATGTCCACTGAGTTGATGATGACATCCAACCATCACATCATCTGCTGCCACCTCCAAACAGCATAAATAAAATAAGTACAAAAGGCAAGTAATAACATACATCTGTAATTTATCCAGATATGTGTTAATTGCAGGAAAAAAATCTACTGCTTCATTGACTAAACTAAAGCCTTGACTGTGTAGATCACAAAAAACTGTGGAAAATTCTTAAAGATATAGGAATACCAGACCACCTTACCTATCTCTAAGAAACCTGTATGCTGCTGCTGCTGCTGCTAAGTCACTTCAGTCATGTCCGACTCCGTGCGACCCCATAGATGGCAGCCTACCAGGCTTCCTTGTCCCTGGGATTCTCCAGGCAAGAACACTGGAGTGGGGTGCCATTTGTATGCAGGTCAAGAAGCCACAGTTAGAACTGGACATAGACCAATGGACTGGTTCCAATTTGGGAAAGGAGTACATCAAGGCTGCATGTTGCCACCCTGCTTATTTAACTTATATGCAAAGGACAACATACAAAACTCTGGACTGGATGAAGCACAGGCTGGAATCGAGGTTGTTGGAAGAAATATCAATATCCGCAGATAGGCAGATGATACCATTCTAATGGCAGAAGGCAAAGAGGAACTAAAAGAGTCCCGTGATGGGGGTGAAAGAGGAGAGTAAAAAAGCTGAGTTACAACTAAACATTCAAATAACTAAGGTCATGGTATCCAGTCCCATCATTTCATGGCATATAGATGGGGAGATAATGGAAATAGTGACAAATTTTATTTTGCTGGACTCCAGAAACACTGCAGATGGTGACTGCAGCCATGAAATTAAAAGATATTTGTTCCTTGGAAGAAAAGTTATGACAAACCTATACAGCACATTACAAAGCAGAGACATCACTTTGCTGACAGAGGTCCATATAGCCAAAGCTATGGTTTTTCCAGTAGTCAGTATGGATGTGAGAATTGGACCATGAAGGAGGCTGAATACAGACAAATCGATGCTTTCAAATTGTGGTTCTGGAGAAGACTCAAGAGTCCCTTGGACTTCAAGGAGATCAAACCAGTCAATCGTTAAGGAAATCAACCTTGTGTACTCATTGGAAGAACTGATGCCGAAGCTCCAATACTTTGGCCATCTGAGGTGAAGAGCCAACTCATTAGAAAAGACCCTGATTCTGGGAAAGACTGAAGGCAAAAGGAGAAGAGGGTGACAGAGGATGAGACGGTTGGATGGCATCACTGACTCAATGGGCATGATTTTGAGCAAACCCTGGGAGACAGTGAAGGACAGGGGAGCCTGTGCGCTGCAGTCCATGGATGACCAACAGGTGGACAAAACTTAGTGACTGAACAACAGTAACAAATTAAGTAGGATTAAAAAAATGGAAAACGGATAAAGGTAACATTACTTACACCCAGTTCTACCTAGAAGTTTTCATCATGCAGTTCAAGAGGGCAAACACAGATGAACACTGACCCTGGAAAAGGCACTGCAGCGTGCACTGTTCACTGTGAATCTGCTTTCCCCTCTTTTCCTAACACTAAGACAGTGTATTGTTATCTCATAAAAGATGCAAGAAGGAAATTACTTTCTAAGAAAAAGCAGGACTTACAGTCTATCGTGGCTGGCCCCACTCACCCCCAGAATGAATTTGCACAAATCACTTAACCTCTGTGCTTCTGCCCCTTGGCACATTTGGTTCACCTGTTCTCTGAGAAAATTACTTTCCTCACTAGAATCGTTGAGCCTTAATTGAAGTTTGTAAAGCACTCTGACATTCTTATCTCCAGGATATTGCAAGCATCACCTTTACTCCAGTCAGGAAGCAGGGACCCGTGGAGATTCATGAGACACTGAGGCACTCAGCCTAAAGGGACCTTGTCTCCTTCGCTTTGCCTGATGCTGCACTTAGAAGTCCCGGGTTCCAGTAAACAGAGGCTCAGCTTAGCATTGTGAATCCCAGAGTGCTGCGCAGACAGATGTCCTGGGGCTTTGCCCATGCAGACTTCTTCCTGCCTGTGGCTCCCTCAGCGGTGGGCCTTGGTATGCACCTGTTTCTTGAGACAACCCGACACAGCCTCAACTTTATATGTATATGTAGTTTCATAATATACTAGGTTGTGTGCTGAAGAAGAGAGTCTGGTGACTTTTAATAATACTAACATTAAGCAGTGTTTCTTACTAATACTACCAATCATCGCTAAGTCGTGTCCAACCCTTGCGACCCCACGGACTGTAGCCCACAAGGCTCCAGGGATTTTCCAGGCAAAAATGCTGGAGTAGATTGCCATTTCCTTCTCCAGGAGATCTTCCTGACCCAGGAATCGAACCCAGGTCTCCTGCATTGCGGGCAGATTCTTTACGGACTGAGCTAGTGTTTCTTAAGGCCGACTGAAACAATGGGGCGTTTTGGGTTTGCTCACACTCTGGCTGCTGCCCCTGGGTCATGTGTTAAATGTCTGTAAATGTCTTGAGGCCAAGCACTGCTCCCTGAGTCAGAGTCTCCTTAGAGACTGCACCCAGAAATCTGCATTTTAACCACCTTTGATTCTCTCTTGCACTGACTTCTGAAAACTTTTAAAATAAAACATTTTTCTGTTTCTCCTTTAATTCAGATACTGACTACACACGCACACACACACAAGTAGACTGAATATCTGTGTCCCCCAGATTCATGTGTTGAAACATAACCAAAGTGACAGCATTAGTTCAAACAGTTCCAAGAGATAACCTTGGGGAAAAAAAGTATAATTGCTTTATCATTTAAATTTTCAATAATATGACTGCATCGTTTATAAGAGTTTTCAAAAAATCAGAAAATGTCAAAGATATTTTCTGGGCAATTTGTAATAGAATAAAAAAGAAAATAATCTGAAATGATCATTTATCCAAACAAAGAACTGTCCTGCACGTCATCTGATACATTTGCTTCTCACGTTGAAAGTACTTCCCTTTGTAGGGGGGTGGCTTATGTTTCCAGCCACCACGTTCCTTCAGTCCCTCTTTGCTTTTAAAAACTCATACATTTTAAACAGCTCCTCGGAACTCCTATTTGCTAGAAATGACACCACCCAATGCATGACTCATTTAACAAAGCCAATTAGATCTTCAAATTGTACTAAGTTGAAAAAAATTAAACACTTCAAACATGTTTCCTGGCTGGGCTAAAATCATGGCTCATCCATTCCTAATCTTAGTATCAGTTAATAGATCCTAATCTTAGTATCAATAATCAGTTAATAGATTGCTAACAGTCTTACAGTCAGATGACTCTTGTATACCTGCCTCTCTTCTCCTTGGATGGTTAAACTGGAAAATTTACAACTTTTTATCCTTCCAGGTTTGATCTCCTGCAGTGTAGTATAACACTGATTCATTAAGTTGATGACATTCAGGGGGTCAGTAAGTTAGCAATTTACAAAAGCAGACATAATCCTAACCCTGAGATGCTTGATGTTTTTCTTTATGTTTACAACCCCTGGAGACGCACACTCAGATGCACACACATACTACCTCACACATCTAATACTGGTAAAAGAGGAAACAAATTCCGAAAGGTGGCCAAATACAGATAGAGGTCAAAACCCTCCTGGTGGTGACATTCCAGTCTGACCAGAAAATCAGGAATTGACTTCTGCCCTGCCAGGAACTTCTGTCACTAAGACTGTTATCCCAGAATCATAAGTCTGCCTCTCCCTTGAATGGAAACCAATTGCTGTTAAATAAGTTTTAGGAGGAAGCTGCAAATAGAAAAATAAGTAAAAAACCAACTGGTCAGAACCACGTCAGTGAAAGATGGCCAAGGGTTCAGCTTCCACTAGACCTTGAGCCTCATCATAGGCACACTGTAACACCTTAGCTAAATGACACACCCACCAGCACCAAGCCTGTTGCCATGGCAGCTACTAGAAAAGGCGGGCCAGGGACTGAGAAGGAGAGCTGAGTCACTGGACCCTCCTGTGTCTAGTGCCTCCACCACTATCAGTTGAGAACTTGACTTGCAAACTAGGTTCCTGTTTCTTCATTTTTCGCCACCAAATAAAACTTGTGCTGTTCAGTCTCAGCATCCATGTCATCCATTCACAAATCCAACTGGAAAAAGAACCTTCCTGGAAGACACAGGAGGTCTTGGCCTGCATTAGGACTCAGGGGGTGGGCCCAGTCAACTAATTAAGCAAAATTTTTCCCAGTTTTGTTTGGTAGTCACCAAGTTCATCATTCTGCTACTAACATATTGGAAGATCTGCTTCTAAATTTTCTGTTAGGATAGAGCAATCATTTCTAGTCATTCTGATTTGGCCAAGTAATTACATTATTCTTTCTCTCATACACATGTTTCTTTCACACACAGAAATATGGGTGCACAGGCTTTTATTTCACAATAAAAAGATTGGTATTTTGCTAGTGTTCTTCTAGGTTTCATCTTCAAGGTCTACAAATCTCCTTCTTATTTTCCAGGAATAATAAAAAAATTGTACTTCATTATTCTATAATTACATATGATCACATATTTTAAACTTTTCTTCTTTCATATTGATGTTGGATTAAAAAACTATGATTTTATTTTTTGAATCTGTTCAATATTATTTTTTTTGAAATAAGCATAATAAGAGCTTACCAATGTATATAATCATTCTTCCCAGGATTTTATTAGTATAAATACAATTCAGTGCTCTAAAATTTGTGAAGTAATCACTTCATGGAAAATAGATAGGAAACAGTGGAAACAGTGTCAGACTTTATTTCTCTGGGCTCCAAAATCACTGCAGATGGTGACTGCAGCCATAAAATTAAAAGACTCTTTACTCCTTGGAAGAAAAGTTATGACCAACCTCGACAGCATATTAAAAAGCAGAGACGTTACTTTGCCAACAAAGGTCTGTCTAGTCAAGGCTATGGTTTTTCCTGTGGTCATGTATGGATGTGAGAGTTGGACTGTGAAGAAAGCTGAGCACCGAAGAATTGATCCTTTTGAACTGTGGTGCTGGAGAAGACTCTTGAGAGTTCCTTGGACTGCAAGGAGATCCAACCAGTCCATTCTAAAGGAGATCAGTCCTGGGTGTTCATTGGAAGGACTGATGCTAAAGCTGAAACTCCAATACTTTGGTCATCTCATGTGAAGAACTGACTCATTGAAAAAGACCCTGATGCTAGGAGGGATTGGGGGCAGGAGGAAAATGGGATGACAGAGGATGAGATGGCTGGATGATGTCCCTGACTCGGTGGACATGAGTTTGAGTGAACTCTGGGAGTTGGTGATGGACAGGGAGGCCTGGCGTGCTGCAGTTCATGGAGTTGCAAAGAGTCGGATATGACTGAATGACTAAATTAAACTATAGATTAGGAAACTGTAGCTTAGACCCTATGAAATTGAGACAATGAAATACAAAGCAAGAAGTAGAAAGAAAATTGCACCTATGGAAGAAAACAAGTCTCTTGGCACAAAGAAACTTGGGGACAAATGACACTGAAAGCTTCCTCTGCTCTGATGAGAAAGATGTGAGCTGAATTTTTACCTGGATATTGTTATTAATTACACATCAAGTTTATAAAATTGCGTTCAAGATGAAACTGGTGAAGAAGAGGGAATCATAATTTAACTAAAGTTGGTCACACGGGGAGAGTGCTCAACAGTAGCACATAAAGAGATGCCCAGAGCGGATAGCTCCATTGTCTTTAGTTTCAATACCTTCTCCATCGGAGTGTGGAATGTACAAGAAACTCCTCTGATGGAAATTTTAATGAATTTCCCTTTATAATTAATTTGGAGATTTTTTTGTCATGTTAGCCTCAAGGAAGATCACATAAGGGACTATTTTAAGCAACATGCAATAAAGATGAATGTATCTAAATTAAGGCAGAAATAAGGCAAAATGCTGTTTGTTTTGATTCTTTTAGTAATTAATTTTTTAAATTGTCCTAGAGTACCTGTTCAGAGGATATAAAAATAACTATGCTCGGTCTAACTGCCTTAATTATCTAAAAACATCCCTGTCCTTGATATACTTACAAAAATTAATTAACTTATGCAAGAGAGAGTATAGCCAGAAAACTTTTATTTTTATGTATCATAAAGTCAGACCATGAATAGTGGGAAGTCTTAATGGGAAAGAAAATAAAATGAAAACTAGGAAGCCCTGTGAACTGAAGTTCCTTATTGAAGACCACTACTTAATACCACCATAAAAGTAGTTAACATGAGCGCAGCGCTTCAAAGATGCTAAGCACTGTCTAAAGCCTTTTTAAGTAGCAACATATTCAGTCTTCACAGCAGTCCTTTGAGGGAAAGCATTATTGTTCCCGTTTTACAGAGGCAGATGTTAAGTAACTTGTCCAGATTCACATACAAATCACGTGGAGACAGAAACTGAACCAGACAATTTATCTGCAGATTCAGTGCCCCTAGTGGCTATGTCATAGCACAGGCCCCGCTGCAGCCACGTGCTGCCTTCCGCCCTCTCCAAAAGGGAAACCAGAGGACTGCAGAGTCACCCTCGGGGTGCAGGGTGGTCAGTGGGCCTTGATCAGTGTCCCAGGTCTAGGCTGGGACCTTGGACTCTGACCTTGAAACAACATGGAAGGACCCAGAGGACGTTATGCTAAATGAAGTAAGCCAGACACATGAAGACAAGCACTGCGTGATCTCACTGGATGGAGAATCTAAAACATCCAAGCCCAGAGGAGCAGAGCACCGACCAGGGACCTGGAGGTGGGGAGAAGGGAAGACATGGGCCTAAAGGCCTTGTAATCTTTCTGTTACGAGATCAGTTCTGGGGATCTAATCCTGACATTAGTGACTGGAGTTAGCAAGACTGTATTGTATACCTGAAATTTTCTAAGGTGGTTCATCCTAAGTGTTCCCACCACAAAATAAAGAGAAACAGAACTATGTAAGACAAGGGTGTATTAAATGATTGTGGTAATCATGTCTATATATATATATATATATATATTACAAACATTATGTCATATACCTTAAATATATAAAGCTCTTATTTGTCAAGGATACTTCAAAGAAGTCAGATAAAAAAATAAACTGGGGACCTCAGAAGTCATCAACAGCCTGCCCTCTTGCACACTCAGGAAGGATAAATTATGTTTACACTTCTTCCTGTCTGTAATCTCCTTTCTTGCAAAGGACTCCCAGATCCTTCACTCCTGTGATAATTCATGTAGAATTTACATGCCATCAATAATTACTTATTTATTTTTTTTTTCCTACTGAAACACGCCTCTTGTTTAAAGGAATAAGAAGATAGCTATAAGATTTTAGGGAAAATGTTCCAAAAATTCAATCTATTAAAAATTTGATTTTTTTGTCATTGTTATTAGTATTTACTTAAACACACCTAGATATACCTGGCATTCATTCCCATCAAAATCGTTTGTCATTCTCCAAAATGATGCTCAGAGCTTTCATTCACTAGGAAAATCTTAAGTTGGAGGTGCTTATCACAAGAGTGGTTAAAGCAGATTTCTGGAGGAGGAAACCCCTGAGCTGGTTTGTGACTGGCAATGCCTAGTGTGCGGTTCTCAGTGTGCTAGTGGCAGGGGCACGAGGGGAATGCTGCAGTTCTGAGAGTCTGCATGTCAGAGAGGCTGCCTGCCAGAGGCCATGAGGGACAGGGCCAGAGAGTCGTGGAGGGGGGCTCCCAGGAAGCCACAGCAGAAGAACATGGCTTGGTCTGAGGGGCCAAGCCTGGGTTCACTGGTCCAGGCTGTCCCCAGAAAGGCCTTTTCTAGCTTCCAGCCTTAAACTTACAACACAGTTATTCTTAGATCCCATCTGTGGTAAGATCAGCAAAACTGCCTGTGAAGTACAAGTCAAATAGTTACAAATTCTCTCTGGTGAACCATTTAGCTCAGCTCACCTCTCTACTCTAACATTTCATGGTTTGTTGCCTGGAAAATGCTTTTCAAGCAAAATGAAAACTGAGAAAAAAGAATAAATCATCTTAACAGACACCTGACTAAAGAAGATATACGGATGTCAAATGAGCAAGTCAAAAGACACGCAGCATCATGTGTCATTACAAAATGAGATGCCACAGCACATGGTGAAAACCCACAGCAGCTGCGACGCCAAATGCTGGTGAGGACATGGAGCAACAGGGACTCTCACTCATGACTGGCGGGATGCAAGATGGTGCGGCCATTGGGAAGACAGCCGGTGGTTTCTTACAAAGTTAGACATGCTCTTACTATATGATCTGGCATCTGCACTCCTCTGTATATAACCCACATCATGGGAAACTTATGTTCACACAAAATCTGCAAAGAAATATTTATCATAGCTCTTTTCTTAACTGTCAAAACTTGGAAGAACCAAGATGTTCTTTAGTAGGTAAATGGATGAATAAACCCCTGTACAGCCATACAGTGGAATGCTATTCAGCCAAAACAAGAAATGAGCTGGCATGCCACAAAAAGACCCGGAGGAAAACTTAAATGTCTTTTATAAGTGAAAGAAGGCTGCATGTATGATTTCAACTACATGACGTTGTAAAGAAGGCAAATTACAGAAAGGTGAGTTCAACTTTTATTTTATATCTTAAGTAAAAATGCTCTTAAAATAGGATATATCAAGTCAATATTCTTTCTCTCTTTTTTTAAATTAAAATATAATTAACACGTAACAATATCTAAGTTTAAGGTGTACAACATGTTGGTTTGATACATTTACATATTATACTGTAATATCTTTTTTCCACCCAAATCTAATAATTATATGGGGACTTCCCTGGTGCCTCAGACAGTAAAGCGTCTGCCTACAGTGCGGGAGACCCAGGTTTGATCCCTGGGTTGGGAAGATCTCCTGGAGAAGGAAATGGCAATCCACTACAGGACTACTGCCTGGAAAATCCCATGGACAGAGGAGCCTGGTAGGCTGCAGCCCATGGGGTAGCAAAGAGTCTTTGACCATCTTACAGTGATTTCTCAAAAAGTTTACTTCCATCTTCTTTTAAGAAGAGGAAAAAATTATTTTTAATAGGAAGATTGATTATTTTCGTTTCATTACACCCACCAAGCTCTGAGTTGGCTCTGGAATTATTTTTTTTTTAATTAAATTTATTTATTTTTTTAATTACAATACTGTATTTGTTTTGCCATACATTGACACGAATCAGCCATAGGTGAACACAATCGCCCAATGCCGAAGCCCCCTCCCACCTCCCACCCCATATCCTCTACCTGAATCATCCTGTGCATCAGCCCCATGCATCCTGCATCCTACACCAAACATAGGTTAGCGCTTCGGAATTATTTTTAACCAAGAGCAGAAGACAACTGAGAAGTAGCATGATTTCTGAGAATAATACAGCACACACGGACCCACAATAGCTGGCAACAGACAGTGTGCCATTCACGCATATCTATGTAGTCTGAGACTCTTTCCCCACAGACTTCTTAATCCTCATTCAGAGCACTCAGTGGTTTGGTCCAATTCCTGCCACTAATGCACACTTTGTTACTGAGAACATGCTTGAAAAATACATTTATCATTTAACACGGGCCTATGCTATCAATTAAATACAAGAAACTCACAAACCACGAGGATTCTTATTAAAAATTGATTTTGGTCTACTTAAGGCTCAACACACAACTCCGATCTGAAGATCAAAGTTGTGTGGGAATAAAGGCCAAAAGGAAGAGATCAATATCACGTATTTCAGTTCTGAGGTTAGTACATGTGCTTAGAGAAACACACTGAACCACCTATATTAAGGAAGAAGCAGCTATTTTGACACCATAAGAAGATGCTAGATATTTTTAAGACAGTGATAATACTTCTTGGCTCAAAGCAGCAACAGTTATATGTTTATATTTGATGCACAAAGATATAATAGATAAACAGAGGTTAAATCTGCTTTAACAAATAATAGTTTCTATAGAAATTCTAGGAGACAAAGATACAGATTTTGTATGTGTTTGTGTGTGTTTGTATGTACATTCACCACTAACGATTCATCTAAAGGACAGTAGTTAGTCTACCAGTCCATTCTGAAGGAGATCAGCCCTGGGATTTCTTGGGAAGGAATGATGCTAAAGCTGAAACTCCAGTACTTTGGCCACCTCATGCGAAGAGCTGACTCACTGGAAAAGACCCTGATGCTGGGAGGGATTGGGGGCAGGAGGAGAAGGGGACGACAGAGGATGAGATGGCTGGATGGCATCACGGACTCGATGGACGTGAGTCTGAGTGAACTCTGGGAGTTGGTGATGGTCAGGGAGGCCTGGCGTGCTGCGATTCAAAAGCGAGTTGGACACGACTGAGTGACTGAACTGAACTGGTGATACAAACACCTTCCCGAGTCAGTGATTATATCTTTAAATATAACAAACAGAATTCACTTGGTCACAAAGACGGCATTTACAGAGCTCGGGTGGGTTCATTAAACATTATCTCAGAATAGACCAAGGTTTATATTCAGTTCCTGCCATGTGTCATCTCATGTGAAGAGGCAGCGACCAAGAAATGCAAATGATAGACATACTTAACTGAACGTTTAAGAATTATTACAGTTTAAAAAGAAAAAGTCCACCTGATTCTACTCGTCTGCATCAAGTGAGTCAAAGCCCTGAGCATGTACAGACACAGCAGACCTCAGCGACCACGGGGAAGGATGTAGACGGCACACCCGGTGCTATTCCAGCAAGTCAAGCTTCCCAATGCAAGATCAGGAAGAGGCAGAGCACACAAAGCAGGAGAAGGGAGCCCTGGAGGGGAAACCATACTGTTTCTAAAAACAGGATTCTCATTGGCAACGTAAAGTTAAAGAACCAAGTGTGACTTCCCAACAAACTGCAGATTCCAATGCAAATTTAACAAAAGGGAAAATGTAACCTCTAATAACTTTTGTATACACAAACATATAGGTTAGTAGCTGTTTTCGTACCCATGATGAACTGCCCAATGAAATGAAAGACAGAAAAATGAATAGCTTATATTTTAATACCCACAAGCTAGTGTTCCTAAAGTAGAGCATGTTATGTTAAAACACAACTACTACTTTCATTTGAAGATGGTCCTATCGAAATTTTATCAAAATAAATGATTCCTATCTACCAAACATGATTGGAGACTGATTTGGGCTATGATTTTAAAATATCACACATCTGTAAAACTTCACAAATTGTGCAGGTTATGAAAGAAAATTTTTACTTTATCCATATTTCATTATGTTGAATTACTATCTATTCTTACTATATAAAAAAGTATGTTTGTTGAATCCTAATCAGTTGAGTAAAATATGCAAAAATGGCTGCCTACATTGTCCCGTTGATTACCTATTCTTTATCGTGAATGTATCTTTTTATAATTTTAAGGAAAACAATCTACAGAACAGAGTGAATTTAGGAAAGATGAAATAGGTAGCAATTCTACCTGAAGTAAGGATAGAAAAGCTCAAAATTCTCATTGTTAAGTGTGAACTCCAGGGGAAAAAAAAATAAACACAGGTATATGCATGATTATGATTGAGAGTCAACAGGAAAAAAATTGAAAAAATAAAGGGTGAAAATGCTAAAGACAGAAAAAAGAAATAAAATGAGAAGAAATCATAAACAGTGTGACAGAAAAGCTTTGGGGGCAAGTAGACAAGCTCAACTTGCTATTCTCCATGCTTCCAAAAAAATGCAAACTCTACCAATATATGAACTATGAACTGGTGTTTCTGTTTATATATATAGCACTATCCAAAATTCCAAGTGAGTTTCCTGGGAATTCCAGAAAAGGATAATAGTTCAAAAATTATTGCTAGATGTCACAAAAATTAAATAAATACAAAGTGGTTTCTCTCTGATAAGTAGAACAGGCAATAAAATATAAAAGACACATCAACTGCATTGTCCCAAGCCTGCATTGACTCTGAACACCAGCCATGTGCTAAGAACAAATTTCTCCCCAGTTTGTGGGTCCACCTGCTACCACCCTTCCTCAACTGCTGTAAAGTGGTGCCCTCAAATATTTTATTTATCCTAGCACTGTGTTGAGTCCCTTCATTCTGGTTTTATAATGAGTTCCTTATTTATGTATGTCCTACATGTGTGTTCATTCATGTATGTTTGTATCCATGTACACTGTAGGCTGAAATCTGTCTCCTTGCCAAAGATAGTATGTTGAGGTCCTAACCACCAGGGCTCATGGTGATCTTAGGTGGCAGTAGGGTCATTGCAGATGTAGTTAACATGAGGTCCTGCTGCATCAGAGTGAGCCTTGACCCCATAACTGATGTTCTGAGAAAAATAAGACACAGAGACATACACAGTGGAGAAAGTCATGTGAAGACTGAGGCAGAAACTGGAGCAATGGCTCCACAAGTCAAAGGATGTGAAAGACAGCCGGCCACTGCCAGCTGCTGGGGCCAAGGAAAGACCCTCCTCTGAAGCATCAGGGGAGTCAGGCCTCACTGATGCTGTGACCTCAGACTCCACCCTCCAGCCTGGGAGGGGATAGATTTCTATCATTTTGAGCCACCCAGTCTGAACTCTGTTATGGCAGCCCTGTGAAATTAATATTACTTGTCTGGTTGGTTGTTTACTCATTCATTCACTTATTTACTGCAAGAGACACGTGGGATTAAGAACCCAAGGTGCAGGGCAGGCCATCTAGCATCATGCAAAACAGGTAATAGGACCTCAATGTACACTTGCTAATGAATGATGTTCTAAGATGCAGCTAACAAAACATCACATGGGAACTTGGGAGGGGGTGGAATGAGATAAGAATGCAAATAAAACACTAGCAGGTTATTAGTCCCCAAATGTCAGCCCCCTTCCTTGGAAGAGAGGCAAGTCTATTCTTTACACATTAGTTCTCCACCAAATACCTTTTAAGACTTTCCATTGTTTCCTTGGAAAACCCATTCTGCCTGCTTTGTTTTTTTAATAAATGCACTATTTTCTATTTTATCTGAACCCCATCTTTTCTGTTCAGAAACAATCTTCCTTATGTTACACAAAGAAAGCAACAAGCAAAGGCAAAGTCTCAGTGACTGAGACTTTAGAGTTTGTCTGTTTCATCAGCAAACATTAAGATCAATGACAGAAGCTGACTTTCATCTTATTTCCCTCCATTTTCATCTCTGTCTCACCTTCCCACCCCAGGGATCCATGAGTTCTGTCCTGCAGAAGATGAGAGCAACCATTCTGAACACCGCAGAGTGCAGAGTATCAGGCCTTTCACAGACGAGGTAGACGCAATCCTGAGCAATATTTAAAACCAAATAAGCATGGTTATTTTTCCCACTTAAACAATGACAACCACATTTTGGCTACATGACTTCAGCAAGAGAAAAATAATAATGCCCAGTTGTGTGGAGCTGCAGTTTCTCTGAAGCTATAGCATGAAGTGAGAAATTAAAATTCTATAGTCATCCAGATCATTTCCATTTTTGCAAAGAAAAGAAAAAAATATCCTGGATTTAACTCTGCACACAACAGCAGCCCATGAGCCTGTGGCCTAAGTAGGATCCAAGTATCAGGAAGGGATAGACAGTCCTGCTCCTTCTCTCCTGCCCACACCTTCCTGAGCATCAGCCACACAAGATCCACCCAGGTGAGAGCCTGGAGAGCCCGGTACACCTGCCATCTCAGGCAGAGAAGAACAAACCAAACCAAGATGTGCTACCAAAGGCAAGCTCCCAAAATGCAGGATCTCATTCTGGTGGAACTTCTTGAGTGACCTGTTCAGGGTCAGGTTAACTATCCCATGGGGCTCCCTACTGTGACCATGCCCTGAGGACCTCTCTGCTCCGGGACCTCTCTGCTTCGGGACCTCTCTGCTCTGGGACCTCTCTGCTCCAGGATCTCTCTGTTCCAGCACTGTCCTTCCTCTCTCTGGCAGCTCCCAACTGTCCCAGCCCCTCCCCGGTCCCTCTGACAAAGTGAACACAGCCTCTGCCTCCATTACTGGCTAATGAGAAGTCAGGAGCTACTTGCTGTGCAGCAAGCTGCGAGTCGTTTTGAAAGCAGTTCCTTCGAGCTGAGACACAGACTTTGGATGGGGAATCAAGGTTTACAAAAATGAGTTCACACAAGTAGACAATGTCAGGACAGATCTTTTCCAGGCTTTCTTTGTAAATCAAAGAGCAGGGGCACAGAAGCTGGAGGAAGTCGACTAAGAGCTTACAAAGCCAGAATGGGAGAGGGCGGCGAGGAAACCTGAAAAGAACTCATTCTTAAAAGAGAAAAAAGAGAAAATACAACTCTCTTTTTCTCAAATGCTTTTACAAGAGCTGTTACATGCTGTCAACACCTCAGCAACCTGGGCAACATCTTGTCTCTTACACTTAATTCAACTTTTTATGACTTCTTTTTAGCATGGGGGTAGTGCTTCCCTGGGAGAAGGCAATGGCAACCCACTCCAATACTCTTGCCTAGAAATTCCCATGGATGGAGGAGCCTGGTAGGCTGTAGTCCATGGGGTCGCAGAGTTGGACATGACTGAGTGAGTTCACTTTCACTTCTCACTTTCATGCATTGGAGAAGGAAATGGCAACCCACTCCAGTCTTCTTGTCTGGAGTATCCCAGGGACGGGGGAGCCTGGTGGGCTGCCATCTCTGGGGTTTACAGAGTCAGACACGACTGAAGCGACTCAGCAGCAGCAGTAGCAGTGCTTCCCTGCTGGCTCAGCTGGGAATAATCTGCAGGTTCGATCCCTGGGTGGGGAAGATCACCTGGAAAAGGGAATGGCAACCCACTCCAGTATTCGTGCCTGGAGAATTCCATGGACAGAGGAGCCTGGCGGGCTACATGCATGGGGTCACAAAGAGTTGCTCGTGACTAACACCTTTTTTTTTTCCTTACAAAATATTCCAGAGCATAAGGTGTTTCACCATTGCCTGAACTCCAGCCCATGGACTCCCTTCCTGCAAAGTCAAGTTTCACCATGACTTTGAATGCCGCAACTACTTTGACACCCAAAGCAAGAAATTCTCAGTGTATTTTCAACAACCCGGCTGAGTCAATCTATTTATATAGCTACTGCTTTGGTGTTATGAGAAGAAAAGTTCTCAGTCAATGCTATTGGCAATATTTGGGGAGAAGGGGTGGAGAATATTCAGTGCTTTTCAATTTATGCATAACCTTTTCAGGCCCAATTGTATTCAAAGGTGTTGCAAGCTGTCAGAGCTCTTTCTGCTCCTTTTCCTATTCATATCCGTGCATCCAGCCCACTCTGTACCGTCCCTCTTGCGAGGACCGAGGATGAAAGCCGCGCACTGCTGCAGAGGTGGCGGCTGCAGCCTTTCTCCACGCAAGCGGTGAAGCAAAAGGCCAAGAAGGGAACCCGCACCCCAGTGAGGCAATTATCAAACCCCAATTAAACAGAAGGCAGGTCATCGTAAAGAGGGTGCAAACTAAACACAGAGCGCTCTTTTTTGGCACAAAGCTCCTACAGACAGTTATGCAGGACCCGTGTTTAAGGCTGAGCCGCGACAGGAAGATGGGTGGCAGGCCCAGCTCGCCAGAATCAATGGCAGAAAAAGCATTTCTTCTTCCCGGGCGCTGATGTGAGGAGCGTGCGGGCATCCCGTTGCCATCCAAGTGCACTGTGCTCACCGTCACTCACACGCACGCTCCCGGAACACGGTTCAGGTTTCTCAGAGAAAGATGGGAGCAAAGCAGCCAGCTCATGTGACAGGACAAGGGCCGCAAGGCTCCTGCCACCCCAGGCTTCAGTGTCTTCGCTAGAAGCAGCCTCTGCGTTTGCACAACGCCCTGGATACACATCCACTCCAGCATTCCCCAACTGAAGTGATCTACTTATTTCCTCCTTGGGAGCACAGTGAGATATCACAGGAGGGCTGGCGTCACCTCCATCTTCACCCTGGTGTGCCTGACACGGGGGTCACCACAGTAAGACTTGGCAGATCTGATCTTCTTGGAAGCAAAAAGTAAAAGCTACTTGTTTTTCAGTGTTACTGGTGGGAAGGCAGATTGATTTCTAGTTTATTTACATATATATGTGTATATTTACTTATATATGTGTGTATGTATATATATATATATATGTTTGTATAATTTATATTCTGTGCATATCTCATCTATATATTCTAAGTTTTGTGTAAGTTTAAGTTATTAATACATATTTCATTTGAGGAGGAAGAAATGTGGAGAAATATTCCAACTCTATTGCCATTTGTAAAAAGATGATTCAACTTCAAAATAGTAAATTCAAAATATGAAGTATTGGGGCTGTAAAATGGAGTTGCATTTTTTTTAACTCTATTTGGATAAAGAAAACTGTTTATTGAGTTCCTATCTTACTATTCTGGGCACTTTTCTAAGTCCTGACTCATTAAATCCAACCTTCCAAAGAATCCTTGAGGCAGATTCAACCTTCATTTCATAGCTGAGGAAACTGACCCAACTAACACTTCAGTCTCAGATTTTTCAGTGTCAGTTCCAATGGGAATCTCTATAATGTTGTAGAAATGTTATAACTAAGGGTATTCATTCGACTTCAGAAATAAAAATAATACACTTAGATTAGATGGCACAGCATTATATACAGACTGTAGATCTATATTTCCTTAGGTTAAAAAAAAATTACTTGATTTTTTTTTTTACCAACTTATCACTTAGTTACAGAAACATCTAATAACAGTCTTCTATGGACATGACATTAATGGAGACACAAACAGAATAAAAATGGAGGTATTTCTGTTGAGAGATTTAAACCAAGTTAAAGAAACAAACACTGTATGCCTTCAAAGGAAGAGTCAAATTAAGGGTCAGTGAATTATAAAGGATGCTTCACAGAGGCAGCAAGTGCTGAAAGAATCCCACGATCCTGGATATGTGCCAAGAAGGAGGAAGACAGTGGAGAAAGAAGCACTTCATGGGAAAAGTCTTGGGATTAACAGCTGTATTGATTATCATCTCCAACCAGAGGAGGAGGAGATTTAAGTGAGTACTTTTGATAAATGAATCTGATACAATAGCCAAGGAAATATGGATGTTCACAAGAACAGTAGAAAAATAAAGAGATAAGATACACTGGTGGTAGAGAAGGAAGAAATGTTTGAATTTTATAGACAATATTTTACTGGAATTTTCAAGTAAATATAGCTGTGAGGAGAAAAATGGAAAATATCGCATAGGAAGGTAATGGTTAGAGTTTCAGTCACTGATGTGGATTTGGCTGTTGAGGAGGCGAAGACTAATTCTCTAGAGTACTGAGAACAGAACAAGGAAAGCAAATACCCATGGGCTGAATGAATCCCAGAGGACATCAAAGGAGAGAGGGAGAGAGAAGAGAGACTGGAGGTGGAGAAGTGAAAGAGGCTGAGAAAATACAATGGCACTGAAGAGGAGGAGAGAGAAGATTTCAAGGGGACGCAGCCTTAGTTAATATAAGCATCACAGAGATCATGAACGTGGATATTTAACTGTCAGTTACACAAATTATTTCATATATGTTGCCAGACAAAAGTTATGATAACAGCAGAGGAGAACTGATATGTATATTGTCTATAATGCAAAGGAAGATACATGGGCAAGAATTATATATTTAATATTTAGAAAATTACATAAAATTGTTAGGGATTTTTAAAATATAAATTTATTTATTTTAATTGGAGGTTAATTACAATATTGTATTGGTTTTGCCATACACCAACATGAATCTGCCACAGGTATACACGTGTTCCCCATCCTGAAACCCTCTCCCTCCTCCCTCCCAGTACCATCCCTCTTATACTAAATATTCCTTCAGTATATATTCTCTTATTGTCTCCCTAAGATGTGTGATTCTTCTCGCTTTGTGCAAATTGACAGTGCCTACAGTCACTGTACTCTGCTATAGGAGGCTGCTTAGCATTTTAAAATAAGTAAACAGTGGCTGCCACCGGCGCACTAAGCGCGGCCGAGAGGACCTGCCGCACAGCCGATGTCAGGGGCAGAAGCTGGGAGGACCCCATGCCCGAAGGGTGGCGGCCAAGAGGAGTTACCCCATGTCCGAGGTTGGGGGAAGCAGACGAGAGTACCAGGCTGCGAAGGCGCAGGAACGGCCGAGAGGAGCTAGCCCATGTCTGAGGCCAGAGACGGCAGCCAAGAAGAGCCACCAGGCATCCAAGGCCAGGGGCGCGGCTGGGAGAAGCAACCTCATGTAAAAGGAGCGGTGGCTGCATGGGCACAGGGGAGCCTAGAGGAGCCATCCCACATTAAGATCAGCAAGGGCGGTGGTGAGGAGATACCCCTCATCCAAGGTAAGGAGCAGCGGATGTGCTTTTCTGGAGCAGCCGTGAAGAGATACCCCATGCCCAAGGTAAGAGAAACCCAAGTAAGATGGTAAGTGTTGCAAGAGGCCATCAGAGGGCAGACACACTGAAACCATACTCACAGAAAACTAGTCAATCTAATCACACTAGGACCACAGCCTTGTCTAACTCAGTGAAACTAAGCCATGCCTGTGGGGAAAACCAAGACGGGGCAGTCATGGTGGAGAGGTCTGACAGAATGTGGTCCACTGGAGAAGGGAATGGCAAATCACTTCAGTATTCTTGCCTTGAGAACCCCATGAACAGTATGAAAAGGCAAAATGATAGGATACCAAAAGAGGAACTCCCCAGGTCAGTAGGTACCCAACACACTACTGGAGATCAGTGGAGAAATAACTCCAGAAACAATGAAGGGATGGAGCCAAAGCAGAAACAATACCCAGCTGTGGCTATGACTGGAGATAGAAGCAAGGTCCAATGCTGTAAAGACCAATATTGCATAGGAACCTGGAATGTCAGGTCCATGACTCAAGGCAAATTGGAAGTGGTCAAACAAGAGATGGCAAGAGTGAACGTCAACATTTAGGAATCAGAGAACTAAAATGGACTGGATGGGAGAATTTAACACAGATTACCATTATATCTACTACTGCAGGCAGGAATCCCTCAGAAGAAATGGAGTAGCCATCATGGTCAACAGTAGAGTACAAAATGCAGTTCAGTTCAGTTCAGTCCCTCAGTCGAGTCAGAATCTTTGTGACCCCATGAATCAAAGCACGCCAGGCCTCCCTGTTCATCACCAACTCCCGGGGTTCACTCAGACTCACGTCCATCGAGTCCGTGATGCCATCCAGCCATCTCATCCTCCTGTCGTCTCCTTCTACTCCTGACCCCAATCCCTCCCAGCATCAAAGTCTTTTCCAGTGAGTCAACTCTTCACTGAGGTGGCCAAAGTACTGGAGTTTGAGCTTCAGCATCATTCCTTCCAAAGAAATCCCAGGGTTGATCTCCTTCAGAATGGACTGGTTGGATCTCCTTGCAGTCCAAGGGACTCTCAAGAGTCTTCTCCAACACTACAGTTCAAAAGAATCAATTCTTCAGTGCTCAGCCTTCTTCACAGTCCAACTCTCACATCCATACATGACCACAGGAAACACCATAGCCTTGACTAGATGGAACTTAGTTGGCAAAGTAATGTCTCTGCTTTTGAATATGCTGTCGAGGTTGGTCATAACTTTTCTTCCAAGGAGCAAGCGTCTTTTAATTTCATGGCTGCAGTCACCATCTGCAGTGATTTTGGAGCCCCCAAAAATAAAGTCTGACAGTGTTCCCACTGTTTCCTATCTATTTCCCATGAAGTGATGGGACCGGATGCCATGATCTTCGTTTTCTGAATGTTGAGCTTTAAGCCAACTTTTTCCCTCTCCTCTTTCACTTTCATCAAGAGGCTCTTTAGTTCTTCACTTTCTGCAATAAGGGTGGTATCATCTGCATATCTGAGGTTATTGATATTTCTCCTGGCAATCTTGATTCCAGTTTGTGCTTCTTCCAGTCCAGCATTTCTCATGATGTACTTTGCATATAAGTAAAATAAGCAGGGTGCCAATATAAAGCCTTGACGGACTCCTTTTCCTATTTGGGATCAGTCTGTTGTTCTGTGTCCAGTTCTAACTGTTGCTTCCTGACCTGCATACAGACTTCTCCAAAGACAGGTTAGGTGGTCTGGTATTCCCATCTCTTTGAGAATTTTCCACAGTTTATTGTGATCCACACAGTCAATGGATTTGGCATAGTCAATAAAGCAGAAATAGAAGTTTTTCTGGAACTCTTTTGCTTTTTCCATGATCCAGCAGATGTTGGCAATTTGATCTCTTGTTTCTTCTACCTTTTCTAAAACCAGTTTGAATATGAGGAAATTCATGGTTCATATATTGCTGAAGACTGGCTTGGGGAATTCTGAGCATTACTTTACTAGCATGTGAGATGAGTGCAATTGTGCAGTAGCTTGAGCATTCTTTGGCATTGCCTTTCTTTGGGATTGGAATGAAAACTGACCTTTTCCAGTCCTGTTGCCACTGCTGAGTTTTCCAAATTTTCTGGCATACTGAATGCAGCACTTCACAGCATCATCTTTCAGGATTTGAAACAGCTCCACTGGAATTCCATCACCTCCACTAGCTTTGTTCATAGTGATGCTTTCTAAGGCCCACTTGACTTAAGATTCCAAGATGTCAGGCTCTAGATTAGTGATCACATCAGCAAGATTATCTTGGTCATGAAATCTTTTTTGTACAGTTCTTCCGTGTATTTTTGCCACCTCTTCTTAATATCTTCTGATTCTGTTAGGTCCAGACAATTTCTGTCCTTTATCAAGCCCATTTTTGCATGAAATGTTGCCTTGGTATCTCTAATTTTCTTGAAGGGATCTCTAGTCTTTCCCATTCTGTTGTTTGCCTCTATTTCTTTGCATTGATCACTGAAGAAGGCTTTCTTATCTCTTCTTGACTATTCTTTGGAACTCTTCATTCAGATGCTTATGTCTTTCCTTTTCTCCTTTGCTTTTTGCCTCTCTTCTTCTCACAGCTATTTGTAGGCCTCCCCAGACAGCCATTTTGCTTTTTTGCATTTGTTTTCCTTGGGGATGGTTTTGATCCCTGTCTCCTGTACACTGTCACGAACCTCATTCCATAGTTCATCAGGCACTCTGTCTATCAGATCTAGGCCCTTAAATCTATTTCTCAAATCCCCATAAGTGATTTGATTTAGGTGATACCTGAATGATCTAGTGGTTTTCCTTTACCTTCTTCCATTTAAGTATGAATTTGGTAATAAGGAGTTCATGATCTGAGCCACAGTCAGCTCCTGGTCTTGTTTTTGTTGACTGTATAGAGCTTCTCCATCTTTGGCTGCATAGAATATAATCAATCTGATTTCGGTGTTGACCATCTGGTGATATCCTTGTGTAGAGTCTTCTCTTGTGTTGTTGGAAGAGGGTGTTTGCTATGACCAGTGTGGTTTTTTTTTTTTTGGCAAAACTCTATTAGTCTTTGCTCTGCTTCATTCGGCATTTCAAGGACAAATTTGCCTGTTACTCCAGGTGTTTCTTGACTTCCTACTTTAGCATTCCAGTCCCCTATAGTGAAAAGGATATCTTTTTGGGTGTTAGTTCTAAAAGGTCTTGTAGGTCTTCATTAAACCGTTCAACTTCAGCTTCTTCAGCATTACAGGTTGGGGCATGGACTTGGATAACTGTGATATTGAATGGTTTGCCTTGGAAACGAACAGAGATCATTCTATCGTTTTTGAGATTTCATCCAAGTACTGCATTTCAGACTCTTTTGTTGACCATGATGGCTACTCCATTTCTTCTGAGGGATTCCTGCCCACAGTAGTAGATATAATGATCATCTGAGTTAAATTCTTCCATTTCAGCCCATTTTAGTTCGCTGATTCCTAGAATGTCGACATCCACCCTTGCCATCTCCTGTTTGACCACTTCCAATTTGCCTTGAGTCATGGACCTGACATTCCAGGTTCCTATGCAATATTGCTCTTTACAGAATTGGATCTTGCTTCTATCACGAGTCACATGCACAACTGGGTATTGTTTTTGCTTTGGCTCCATCCTTTCATTGTTTCTGGAGTTATTTCTCCACTGATCTCCAGTAGCATATTGGGCACCTAATGCCCTCAGGAGTTTCTCTTTTGGTATCCTATCATTTTGCCTTTTCATACTGTTCATGGGGTTCTCGAGGCAAGAATACTGAAGTGGCTTGCCATTCCCTTCTCCAGGGGACCAAGTTCTGTCAGCCCTCTCCACCATGACCCACCTGTTTTGGGTTGCCCTGCAGGCATGGCTTGGTTTCACTGAGTTAGAAAATGCTGTGGTCCTAGTATGATATGATTGACTATTTTTCTGTGAGTATGGTTTCAGTGTGTCTGCCCTCTGATGCCCTCTTGCAACAACTACCATCTTACTTGGGTTTCTCTTACCTTGGGCGTGGGTATCTCTTTACATCTGCTCCAGCAATCTCAAAAATGACAGAATGATCTCTGTTTGTCTTCAAGGAAAACCATTCAATATCACGGTAATCTAAGTCCATGCCCCAACTAGTAACGCTGAAGAAGCTGAAGTTGAACAGTTCTATGAAGACCTATAAGACCTTTTAGAACTAACACCCAAAAAGATATCCTTTTTATTATAGGGGACTGGAATGCAAAAGTAGAAAGTCAAGAAACACCTGGAGTAACAGGCAAATTTGTCCTTGAAATGCCGAATGAAGCAGGGCAAAGACATAATAGAGTTTTGCCAAGAAAATATACTGGTCATAGCAAACACCCTCTTCCAACAACACAAGAGAGACTCTACACATGGATATCACCAGATGGTCAACACCGAAATCAGATTGATTATATTCTATGCAGCCAAAGACGGAGAAGCTCTATACAGTCAAAAAGACCAGGAGCTGACTGTGGCTCAGATCATGAACTCCTTATTACCAAATTCATACTTAAATTGAAGAAAGTAGGGAAAACTGCTAGACCATTCAGGTATGACCTAAATCAAATCCCTAATGTTTATACAGTGGAAGTGAGAAATAGATTTAAGGATCTAGATCTGATAGATAGAGTGCCTGATGAACTATAGAGTGTCTGATGAACTATGGAATGAGGTTCATGACATTATACAGGAGACAGGGATCCAGAGCATCCCCATGGAAAAGAAATGCAAAAAATCAAAATGGCTGTCTGAGGAGGCCTTACAAATAGCTGTGAAAAGAAGAGAAGCAAAAAGCAAAGGAGAAAAGGAAAGACATAAGCATCTGAATGCAGAGTTACAAAGAACAGCAACAAGAGATAAGAAAGCCTTCTTCAGCGATCAATGCAAAGAAATAGAGGCAAACAACAGAATGGGAAAGACTAGAGATCCCTTCAAGAAAATTAGAGATACCAAGGGAAAATATCATTGAAAGATGGGCTCGATAAAGGACAGAAATGGTAGGGACCTAACAGAAGCAGAAGATATTAAGAAGAGGTAGCAAGAATACACAGAAGAACTTTACAAAAAAGATCTTCATGATCCAGATAATCACGATGGTATGATCACTCATCTAGAGCCAGACATCCTGGAACGTGAAGTCAAGTGGGCCTTGGAAAGCATCACTACGAACAACGATACTGGAGGTGATGGAATTCCACTTGAGCTGTTTCAAATCCTGAAAGATGATGCTGTGAAAGTGTTACATTCAATAAGCCAGAAAATTTGGAAAACTCGGCCGTGGCCACAAGACTGGAAAAGGTCAATTTTCATTCCAATCCTAAAGAAAGGCAGTGCCAAAGAATGCTCAAACTACTGCACAATTGCTCTCATCTCATATGCTAGTAAAGTAATGCTCAAAATTCTCCAAGCCAGGCTTCAGCAATATATGAACCATGAACTTTCTGATATTCAAACTGGTTTTAGAAAAGGCAGAAGAAACAAGAGATCAAATTGCCAACATCTGCTGGATCATGGAAAAAGCAAGAGAGTTCCAGAAAAACATCTATTTCTGCTTTATTGACTATGCCAAATCCATTGACTGTGTGGATCACAATAAACTGTGGAAAATTCTCAAAGAGATGGGAAAACCAGACCACCTAACTTGTCTCTGGAGAAGTATGTATGCAAGTCAGGAAGCAACAGTTAGAACTAGACATGGAACAACAGACTGGTTCCCAATAGGAAAAGGAGTCCGTCAAGGCTTTATATTGGCACCCTGCTTATTTTACTTATATGCAGAGTACATCATGAGAAATGCTGGACTGGAAGAAGCACAAGCTGGAATCAAGACTGCCGGGAGAAATATCAATAACCTCAGATATGCAGATAACACCACCCGTATCGCAGAAAGTTAAGAGGAACTCAAAAGCCTCTTGATGAAAGTGAAAGAGGAGAGGGAAAAATTGGCTTAAAGCTCAACATTCAGAAAACGAAGATCATGGCATCCAGTCCCATCACTTCATGGGAAATAGATGGGGAAATAGTGTCAGACTTTATTTTTGGGGGGCTCCAAAATCACTGCAGATGGTGACTGCAGCCATGAAATTAAAAGACGCTTGCTCCTTGGAAGAAAAGTTATGACCAACCTCGACAGCATATTCAAAAGCAGAGACATTACTTTGTGACTAAGATCCCTTTAGTCAAGGCTATGATTTTTCCTATGGTCATGTATGGATGTGAGAGTTGGACTGTGAAGAAGGCTGAGTGCCGAAGAATTGATGCTTTTGAACTGTAGTGTTGGAGAAGACTCTTGAGAGTCCCTTGGACTGCAAGGAGATCCAACCAGTCCATTCTGAAGGAGATCAACCCTGGGATTTCTTTGGAAGGAATGATGCTGAAGCTCAAACTCCAGTACTTTGGCCACCTCATGCGAAGAGTTGACTCACTGGAAAAGACTTTGATGCTGGGAGGGATTGGGGGCAGGAGGAGAAGGAGACGACAGGAGGATGAGATGGCTGGATGGCATCACTGACTCAATAGACATGAGTCTGAGTGAACTCTGGGAGTTGGTGAAGGACAGGGAGGCCTGGCGTGCTGGGATTCATGGGGTCTCAAAGAGTCGGACACGCCTGATATACTGAACTGAAACGAACTGAAAGGACTGATGCTTATATTTGTGCTGTGTGCTAAGTCACCTCAATCATATCCAACTCTATGTGACCCTATGGACTGTGGGCTCCTGTGTTACCAGGCTCCACTGTCCGTGGGATTCTGCAGGCCAGAACTCTGTAGCTCACCATTTAAAATTTATCTAATCTATATTGAGAAGCTGCTACCTAAAACATTTTTGTGCCTGATATAACACTAGTATCTGCTTTTTGGGAACTATCAGCTAATAAGAACGTAAATTTATATTTCCAATTTATTCCTAAATAAACCTGGAAAGAGAAAAAAATACTTATTTGTATATAATTGTGTTATTAGAAAACCCATGAGGTCACACCTGAAGCACTGTTAAAACCAATAAATAACCTTGACAATGGGTGTATATGTGATGAAAATATAAAACTGAAAATAACTTACCAGTGCAGCCAATTTGAGAAACAACCATCACTATAAGAAAGGTAGCAGCACATTATTCTCTGCTAAACCAACAAAAGGCATTAATCCTGGAGAGAATGGTTGAGCACTAAAAGTCAGAGGACAAACGAGAAGATATGAGCGATGTGTTGCATGCCTTGTGGATTATAAAGTAATGCAAGAATGTCAACTGCTATCACTGGTTTCATGTGGCTTCTTAAAGTATTTCTCTAAGAGCAGGACACGATTTAGTGATTAATAACAACAGCAGATGTTTTTAGTAACATCACTGATCTATCAAGGCATCTGCCTTCTCTTTGATGGTTGTACTTCAGAAATGAACCAAAGTCATGGCCACTACAGAAAAGAGCACAGTCGCTCCTAAAAGGATTATTAACAGTATTGCTGTACAATCCAGCAGTCCCATCTCTGGGCATATGGTCAAAGTACCTGAAATCAGGGCTGGAAAGGGATATTTCTACCTCCATAATCATCGCACCTTCTACACAGCAGCCAGGGTATGTAAACAATTCACTGACAGATTAATAAATGAAGGAGATGAAACATTAAGCAAGCTTAAAAGGGAGGAACACTTGACCACATGAGACACTGTGGACAGACCTGGAGGACATCATCCTGAGGGAAATAAGCCAGACACAGAAAGACAAATACCACGTACTTCCACTTATATGCGTTATCCAAAATAGCCAGATTCAGAGAAACAGAGGGAAGAATGGAGGTTGTGAGAAACCTGAGGGCAGGAGGAAACAGCTGCCGCTCAAGGGGCATCAAGCTCCCATTCGGGACGCGTAAGTTCTAGAGGTGTGTTCATAACCACCGCATCTGTAGTCATCAACACTCTACTGAACGCTTAAATGTTTGTGAAGACATTTGATCTTATGATCAGTGTTCTTGCTACAACTAGAAAAAAAAAAAGCTGAAAAGAAAACAAAACAAAACTCAGATTCAGTGATAAAAGCTTTATCTTGTTCTGTATTCTTTAGTTGTGTTTGGTTAAATGGGTGAGACATTGACTTGTGGAACAAAGTTTTCTATGATTGCATTAAAAAACAATAAAAATAACAAAAAATCAGTCAGGCAATGGAAAGACAAAAAATAATTTAAAATAAGTAATCCGTATTATTGACTAAACATCAAATCTAATGCTGTGGGTAAACTTCTAAGATAAAGTAAATAAAAGGTAAGCAAAGATAAATATAAGGTAAATGAAATCAATACAAATTTTAAAACAGACAAAATATCTATATAAGTTGTAAGAGCATTTCCTTTCAGACCTAATATGTTATTACAAATTATTTACTTATTTAATGTTTTAATCCCTAAAATCTTAATATTCATAAAGTGTACAAATTATTACAATGGATTTGTCACTTGATAACTTAATTCTGCTTTTAAGAGAGTAGTTTGTTTCTTTCTATCATAACCAAACTCCAGAGTTTGGTGTATATGTTTCACTATTTTACAGTGGGACCTCTTAAAGCTTTAATTTTCTCATTTGCTAAGTGAAATCTTTGGACAAAATTCTAAAGCTATGAGTTAATTACTTTAATCATTATTTTTATTTTTTTAGACCAATCTGTGAGTTACAAGTTCAAGGTAAACAGCTTCTTCTCTGAAAAAATGTTTAAAGTCTGAAACATAAAGCCAGAGGTAACACTGGCATTTCTGAGAAAAAATCTAAACACATTTTTAAACATCTGGCATATTAAGAAATATAAGCATGTTTTAGTAATCAAAGCTAATAACCACACTGGCCTTTCTAGAAGTTGCCAAGACTGCAGTATTTTGTTAGCATTTGAAGTTATGCCACAGCAACGTAACCAGCATTCTAGGAAAATGGTGAATTCATGATTTGGGGATTAACAGGATTTTGGGGGAGATGACTAGCTGTCTACTAACATTCATCATGAGTGAGACTGCACTTCACACTCCTTTTCCATAAGAGGATGCCCTGTTTAATGGATTGAGCAAAAGTGATGATGCTACATTTCAGAACTGACATCACCTGCTATGTTACTTCCCTGCTGATGTCTGCTTGCAGAAGATGAAATTCAGGGCACTAGGGGGAAGGAGCGCAGACACCTGAGTGGAACATGGAGAACTGATAGTCCTCTAACCTGAGCACCTCCCAGGACTCCTATAACACAGAGAGACTGTCTTCTATTAGGTAAGAACCTGAAATTTGACTTCCTGTAGAAAGTCCAGCCTTCACTAAGAATACGGTCAGTTTATCACTTTTCTTCAAAATTTACCACCTTACACACAGATAAGTATAAATACTTTAAAAAGGACAACCTTTAATTTTTAGTTTAACTATGGATCTTTTTTAATTAAGAAAGAAAGTGATGACTAATATATGAAAGAGTGATAACTCTATAATATAAATAATAATGGGACATTCAACTTCTGTCTGGTAGGTAGTTCTTCTGTTCCTAAAATATATGGAAAGAAAGGATGAAATATCCTTTGATTTTAAAGAAAGTTGAATCAATCAAAAATTTTCTAACAATAATTTTCAAAAAGATATTTTCATAAAATCTTATATTTTAACTAGGAAATAAGCATATGTTTGACAACATTTTTGTCCTGTGATTCATTTTCATCTTATACTTCAAAAACATTTCCTAACAAAGGAGAAAATGAAAGATATACCAATTTGAATGTAGACTTCCAAAGAATAGCAAGGAGAGATAAGAAAGTCTTCCTCAGTGATCAGTGCAAATAAATAGAGGGAAATAATAGAATGGGAAGGACTAGAGATCTCTTGAAGAAAATTAGAGATACCAAGGGAACATTTCATGCATAGGTGGGCACAATAAAGGACAGAAATGGTATGGACCTAACAGAAGCAGAATATATTAAGAAGAGGTGGCAAGAATACATAGAAGAACTGTACAAAAAAGATCTCATGACCCAGATAACCATGATGGTGTGATCACTCACCTAGAGCCAGACATCTTGGAATGTGAAGTCAAGTGGGCCTTAGGAAGCATCACTACAAACAAAGCTAGTGGAGGTGATGGAATTCCAGTTGAGCTACTTCAAATCCTGAAAGATGATGCTGTCAAAGTACTGCACTCAATATGCCAGCAAATTTGGGAAACTCACAGTGGCTATAGGACTGGAAAAGGCCAGTTCTCATTCCAATCCCAAAGAAAGGCAATGCCAAAGAATGTTCAAACCACCATGCAACTGCACTCATCTCAATGCTAGCAAAGTAATGCTCAAATTTCTCCAATCCAGGCTTCAACAGTATGTGAACTGTGAACTTCTAGATGTTCAAGATGGTTTTAGAAAAGGCAGAGGAATCAGAGATCAAATTGCCAACATCTGTTGGATCATCAAAAAGCAACAGTTCCAGAAAAACATCTACATGTGCTTTATTGACTATGCCAAAACCTTTGACTGTGTGAATCACAAAAAAAAAAAACTGTGGGAAATTCTTAAAGAGATGGGAATACCAGACCACCTGATCTGCCTGCTGAGAAATCTGTATGTAGGTCAGGAAACAACAGTTAGAACTGGGCATGGAACAAAAGACTGGTTCCAAATTGGGAAAGGAGTACATCAAAGCTGTATATTGTCACTCTGCTTATTTAACTTATATGCAGAGTACATCATGTGAAATGTCGGACTGGATGAAGCACAAGCTAGAATCAAGACTGCTGGGAGAAATATCAATATCCTCAGATATGAAGATGACACCACCCTTATGGCAGAAAGTGAAAAAGAATTAAAGAGCTTGTTGATGAAAGTGAAAGAGGAGAGTGGAAAAAGCTGGCTTAAAACTCAACATTCAGAATGCTAAGATCATGGCATCTGGTCCCATCACTTCATGGTGAATAAATGGGGAAAACAATGGAAATAGTGACAGACATTATTTTGCGGGGCTCTAAAATCACTGCAGATGGTGATTGCAACCATGAACTTAAAAGACACTTCTAGGAAGAAAAACTATGACCAACGTAGACAACATTTTAAAAAGCAGAGACATTCCTTTGCCAACAAATGTCCATCTAATCAAGGCTATGGTTTTTTCAGTAGTCGTGTATGAATGTGAGAGTTGAACCATAAAGAAAGCTGAGCACTGAAGAACTGATGCTTTTGAACTGTGGTGTTGGAGAGGACTCTTTAGAGTCCCTTGGACTGCAAGGAGATCCAACCAGTCCATCCTAAAGGAAATCAGTCCTGAATGTTCATTGGAAGGACTGATGCTGAAGCTGAAACTCCAATACTTTGTCCACCTGATTAGGAAGAACTGACTCATTTGAAAAGACATTGATGCTGGGAAAGATTGAAGGCAGGAGGAGAAGGGGATGGCAGAGGATGAGATGGTTGGATGGCATCGCTGATGCAATGGACATGAGTTTGAGTAAGCTCCGGGAGCTGGTGATGGACAGGGAAGCCTGGCATGCTGCAAACCACAGGGTCACAAAGTGCTGGACGCGACTGAGTGACTGAACTGAAATGAAATTTTCACATTACTCCAAATTTCTGCAGTTTTTTGGAAAGTAATTTTTGCTATTTGTCTGTTAACTACCCAAGGGAACCCTTGTTAGTGGAGATCCATGTAAAAGTTGTCCCAATGTCTCATTTGTTTTCTACTGAAAAAAAAAAAAAGGATAAAACTATTTCCCTTTCAAATTCTAGCTCAGCATACACTGCATTCAAAGATGGGTGTTTAATGGACTCCACCCTAGAGCATCCATATGTCTTCCCCTTCAGAAAACACAAGTGCCGTATGCGTAGCACACTCAGACTCACTGGTTCTATAAACATCCATGCCACGAACCGGGCCTCACTCTGGGTAGTGGTGACAAAGGATCTTAGGAGATTCTTACTCTCGAGAATTGCATTACAGTGCCCGGAGGTGGGCAGAGAAAGTATGAATACTTAATTACAATCCGTGGACTTATACATTTTAACACTGGTTTCTGTAGAGGGCCACTGGAGAAAGCATCTATTTCCAACTGAAATACATAAGAAAATTTCATAGAAGTGGAGACAGTTTAGCACAGTGATAGAAACTGGACACAAATTCACTGGGAAGAAGAGAAAGAGCAGGCATTTTTAGGCGAGGAGGCTGACCAGTTTATCCAAAGGCGTCTTGACCATTGTCAGTGTGCTCTGGGGTGGGACAGAGTTCTCATCTGTGTACACTTATGATGAAAGGTTTCTCTGATAAGGAGGGGAGGGGGTTTATCCACCCACAATTTTAGTCAAACATGTTTGAAATGTAAGTGGGAGGTGTTTGGAATGATGTAAAAGAGAGGAACAAACTTTCTAAGCAGGAGGGAATGCCTACCAGCCTGACAAGAGTGAGGAAACAGCAGACAGAACTGAACTTCTCTCAGCCACCAGACAGGAATTACACAACTGTGTTCATGAAAAGGACATCTGCAGACGGAAAACTGCCTAGAGAAGAGGGGGAAGACAGTGAAACTGCAGATCCAAGAAGCAGTGAAAAATAAAACAATTTTCTTTTTTCAGTTCCTATGAGGTGTCATTTTGTGCATCTCTCTGATGTGGCTTAAACACAGTTCATTAGCAAACATTTATTTTTCATCAACTGTGTGTCTCACTTTGCTAGACACTCTGGGGTGAAATAAAGATGAAGATAATATAATGTTTTGCCTTCAAAAATGCTCTAACATTGTGTAAGATGGTACTTCCAGTTAGCTCAAATACGAGTGCTAATGATTTTGAAATAAAATTAAATATATCTTTTGTTATGCTCCACAGTCAAAAGAATCCAATTAAATGCCAATAAAATAAAACTTTTCTTCTATAATTTAATTCAGTAATTTTTTAAACAAAATCATCCAAACCCTATAAATCTGGAAAATAGATTCTACCATACATAAAAAATCAACGAAAGTGAGTGACACCCCACCTTTCTTTTATCAATAAATCAATCAGGGGTTGGAAGATGTCCTGCCTCCCCAAAGCCTCATCCTACTCACATGACAGCTGGTACAGGGTCTGGAATAGTTTTTCGCTGCTTCAAAGAGATATCAGATGTATTTAAATGTAAAGATGTAAAACATTCATAAATTATTTCAGTACTGTGTCAAAACAGTGAGTCATGACATGTCAACTACTTAAAAATATTAACTTTTACTTTCTTTTTTAAAATGCAAAGGTTTCTGGAAGCTTTCAGTAGCATCTCTCTTGAAGAAAATACATAAATAACATGAGGCCACCTGGAGGGTAAATCCCACAGGACACTCTAAAAGTCAAATGTGGGGGAAAGTGTGTTTCTCTGTGGAATTGCTGGGAGACACATGCAGACAAGCATGGGTATTCTTCCCCTCCAACCCCCATGTCAGTTTCTGATAAATCAGCCACACAGGATAAGCAATGGTCCTTCCCATTCTGGTTTGCTGGAGCAGCCGTGACAAGATACCCCACGTCCAAGGTTAAGAGAACCCAAGTAAGATGGTAGGCACTGAGAGAGGGCATCAGAGGGCAGACAGACTGAAACTACAATCACAGACAACAGGCCAATCTGATCACACGGACCACAGCCTTGTCTAACTCAATGAAACTAAGCCATGCCATGTGGGGCCACCCACGATGGATGGGTCATAGTGGAGAGGTCAGAGAGAATGTGGTCCACTGGAGAAGGGAATGGCAAACCACTTCAGTATTCTTGCCTTGAAAACACCATAAAAGTATGAAAAGGCAAAAAGAGAGGACAGTGAAAGATGAACTCCCAAGGTCAATAGGTGCCCAATATGCTACTGGAGATCAGTGGAGAAATAACTCCAGAAAGAATAAAAGAATGGAGCCAAAGCAAAAATAACACCCAGTTATGGATAGGACTGGTGATATAAGCAAGGTCCGATGCTGTAAAGAGCAATATTTCATAGAAACCTGGAATGTCAGGTCCATGAATCAAGGTAAATTGGAAGTGGTCAAACAGGAGATGACAAGAGTGAACCCTGACATTCTAGGAATCAGAGAACCAAGATGGACTAGAATGGTTGAATTTAACTCAGATGACCATTACATCTACTACTGTGGGCAGGAATTCCTTAGAAAAAACTGGAATAGCCATCCTGGTCAACAAAAGAGTCCGAAATGCAGTACTTGGATGCAGTTTCAAAAATGACAGAATGATCTCTATATGTTTCCAAGCAAACCATTCAGTATCACAGTGCTCCAAGTCTATGCTCTGACCAGTAACTCTGAAGAAGCTGAAGTTGAATAGTTCTATGAAGACATATAAGACATTCTAGAACTAACAAACCCAAAAGATGTCCTTTTCATTATAGGCGACTGGAATGCAAAAGAAGGAAGTCAAGAAACACCTGGAGTAACAGGCATATTTGGCCTTGGAGTACAGAATAAAACAGGGCAAAGGCTAATAGAATTTTGCCAAAAGAACACACTGGTCATAGCAAACACCCTCTTCCAACAGCACAAGAGAAGTCTCTACACATGGACATCACCAGATGCCCAGCACCGAAATCAGATTGATTATATTCTTTGCAGCCAAAGATGGAGAAGCTCTAAATAGTCAACAAAAATAAGACTGGGAGCTGACTGTGGCTCAGATCATGAACTCCATATTGCCAAATTCAGACTGAAATTGAAGACAGTGGGAAAAAACACTAAACCATTCAGGTATGACCTACTTCAAATCCCTTATGATTATACAGTGGAAGTGAAAAATAGATTTAAGGGATTAGATCTGACAAACAGAGTGCCTGATGAACTATGGATGGAGGTTCATGACATTGTACAGGAGACAGGGATCAAGATCATCCCCAAGAAGAAGAAATACAAAAAGCAAAATGGATGTCTGAGGAGGGCTTACAAATACTTGTGAAAAGAAGGGAAGTGAAAAGCAAAGGAGGAAAGGAAAGACATACCAGTTTGAATGCAGAGTTTCAAAGAATAGCAAGGAGAGATAAAGAAACCCTTCCTCAGTGAACAATGCAAAGAAAGAGAGGTAAACAATAGAATGGGAAAGACTAGAGATCTCTTCAAGAAAATTAGAGATACCAAGGGAACACTTCATGCAAATATGGGCTCAACAAAGGACAGAAATGGTATGGAACTAACAGAAGGAGAAGATATTAAGAAGAGGTGGCAGGAATACTCAGAAGAACTGTACAAAAAGATCTTCACAACTCAGATAATCACGATGGTGTGATCACTCACCTAGAGCCAGACATCCTGGAATGTGAAGTCAAGTGGGCCTTAGGAAGCATCACTATGAACAAAGCTACTGAACGTAATGGAATTCCAGTTGAGCTGTTTCAAAACTGGAAAGATGATGCTGTCAAAGTGCTGCACTCAGTAGGTCAGCAAATTTGGAAAACTCAGCAGTGGCCATGGGACTGGAAAAGGTCAGTTTTCACTCCAATCCCAAAGAAAGGCAATGCCAAAGAATGCTCAAACTTCCACACAATTGCACTCATCTCACACGCTAGTAAAGTGATGCTTAAAATTCCCCAAGTCAGGCTTCAGCAAAACCCTAAACCATGAACTTCGAGATGTTCAAGCTGGTTTTAGAAAAGGCAGAGGAACCAGAGATCAAATTGACAACATCCGCTGGATCATGGAAAAAGCAAGAGAGTTCCAGAAAAACATCTATTTCTGCTTGATTGACTATGCCAAAGCCTTTGACTGTGTGGATCACAATAAACTGTGGAAAATTCTCAAAGAGATGGGAATACCAGACCACCTAACCTGTCTCTGGAGAAATCTGTATGCAGATCAGGAAGCAACAGTTAGAACTGGACATGGAACAACAGACTGGTTCCCAATAGGAAAAGGAGTCCGTCAAGGCTTTATATTGGCACGCTGCTTATTTTACTTATATGTAGAGTACATCATGAGAAGGGCTAGGCTGGTGGAAGCACAAGCTGGAATCAAGATTGCTAGGAGAAATATCAATAACCTCAGATATGCAGATGACACCACCCTTATGGCAGAATGTGAAGAAAAACTAAAGAGCCTCTTGATGAAAGTGAAAGAAGAGAGTGAAAAAACTGGCTTAAAGCTCAACATTCAGAAAATGAAGATCATGGCATCTGGTCCCATCACTTTATGTCAGATAGATGGGGAAACAGTGGCTGACGTTATTTTTCTAGGCTCCAGTATCACTGCAGATGGTTACTGCAGCCATGAAATTAAAAGACGCTTACTCCTTGGAAGAAAAGTTATGACCAACCTAGACAGCATATTAAAAACCAGAGATATTACTTTGTCAACAAAGGTCCATTTAGTCAAAGCTATGGTTTTTCCAGTGGTCATGTATGGATGTGAGAGTGGGAGTATAAAGAAAGCTGAGTGCCGAAGAATTGATGCTTTTTATTAGTGGTGTTGGAAAAGACTCTTGAGAGTCCCTTTACTGTGAAGAGATCCAACAAGTCCATCCTAAAGAAGATCAGTCCTGGGTATTCATTGGAAGGACTGATATTGAAGCTGAAACTCCAATACTTTGGCCACCTGATGCAAAAAGCTGACTTATTAGAAAAGACCCTGATGCTGGGAAAGATTGAGGGCAGGAGGAGAAGGGGATGACAGAGGATGAGATGGTTGGATGGCATCACCAACTCAATGGACATGTGTTTGGGTGGACTCCGGGAGTTGGTGATGGACAGGGAGGCCTGATGTGCTGCGGTTCATGGAGTTGCAAAGAGTTGCACACGACTGAGTGCCTAAACTCTTCTAAACTTCCCATCCTGTAGAGAGTCAGCAAGAGGGAAGACACAAGGCATGTAGCCCATGTGCACTCTGATACTATCAGGCTCAGCTCAGTTCAGTTCAGTCGCTCAGTGTGTCAGGCTGGGAAGTCATAAACTCAGTGGTGTGAGAAGAGTGAGGTTCGTGACAGAAGTCAGTAGAAACTAAGGCAGAGGAAAAGGAGAAGACTTTTGGAAAGATATTGGAGTATATTAAACAGTAGATTTTTGAGGAGAACTAAAGTTATAGAAGGAAGAAAATGACAGTCTAGAGATTTGTAGCCAGCCTAATACACCAGGATTCCTACCATACAGTGTGGTGTCTACCACCTCCCCCAAGTGAGAGACACACATCAGAGCTGATGTCCAAGAGCAAAGTGAATATGCCCTGGCTGGACACACAGTGCAATCCTCCAACAAAGGGCTTGCCAAAGTACTTGTTTGAGCAGCAATATAAGATGCCTATAACTTTGTCTAACGTTTGACTTTTAGCAAGCATGCCCGTCTGTATGTTTGCTTTTAGCCTCTTCTGATGGTGTAGATACTGAAGACATGAACTGTGAGGATCCTTTGGTTTCTGGACAAGCTCGATCTGGGACCGCTGCTCACTTAGTAAGAATCATCACAGTAATACTAATAATGGGCAACAAGTAGGAGTCAAGTCAGAAAAACTGATGCTAAGTCCAACTCAACAGTTTGAGTCAAGTGCTCTCAGTAGCTATCAACCTTGATAATTCTTGTTTTTCCTAGTTTTCACATAGTAAAACTAGTATAATGCCCTGTCTGATGAGAAAGGAAATCCCAACTGTCCAAATACAGTATCTGATATGTAACAAAGAAACAGAAATTAAACCTCATGTTAGAAACTTCTTCAAAACATGATTGTGGAAACTAGAGACTCACTGCGAGACTCTGGTGAATGTACAACTCATGTCTCGGTAGGAGCTGCTATTCTTAGTTTTCAACTTACACCAGTAGGAAAACTACCTCCCTCCCCCAGAAACAGCCAGACCAGAAACAAAGCTCACTCTAAACAGTAATAAGAATAGCTGACCCTTCATTACAGTAAGCCAACCTTGGGCCTTTTAAAGGAGCCTCAGCAGAAAAAAATGTCCATTTCAGTTTCATGGTAGTTCTCCCCTCTTAAAAAGAAGTAATCTCAACCACTACTCTCCACACTCAGGAAGCAAATGATACTGTCTATCCTATTCTTTGTCTATAAGATTTACCACAAAAGCTCTGGAAAGAAATGTACCTGTCAGTGTAGAGCTTACTATTGTGTCTCAGTCCGGGAGCCTCTTCCTCACTCTATTCATTTAAGCGATCAGTAACATTTGATGTGCACCTATCATTCACTGGGTTATCTGCTAGGAAATGGAACCGCATGCAGAGACCACAGTCCTAGATGGAACACAATGGATAGATTTAGGGAGACGCACGTGTAATGAAACACAGCCATGCTACTGGGTGACAGGTGCCGTGACACAGTCCAGAATGATCTAGATGACTATGGTGCAACTGCTCCAAGGCAGTGGCCGCTTTGCCAGAGAAAGTCTAACTGCTTTAGAGCAGCAGCAATATCTAATCCAGACGTAAAGAAATATCTAGAAATGTGAGCTAAGTGAAATACACATTTTTATTAAAAACTTCAGGACATTACTCAAAATGAGGTAGAGTAATCCTAGTTAAATTTGGGTTTGATGTACTTGCTTTCAACTGGACATCTGAACTGGGTATTGAAGGGGCGGGGGGTTGGTACCTCAACAACAAGCAGTAATAGAAGAAAGAAGACAGAGAACTGATTCTGTCTTGGGTGCCTGCCTTGGTGTGTGAGCAAGAAGCATCAGTCCCACTGACCTCGGGGTCAGACTTGTATCATCTGTGTGAGCAAAAATGGCCTCCACATTGGCTCTGTATGTCTTCATGGTAAGAAGTAAACTGTTAGCTCAAAAACCCACTGGTACCAAACTCCCTTTTTCACACATTCAATTATTTTAAAAATAACCCCAAACTCACACATTTGTGGCCATTTAGAACCTCTGCAAATCCTCGCCTGGCAGCGGCTGCCCATTGACAGATGGAGCCTTGAGGCTGTTGGTCCCTGAGCTGAGCTGAGCTGTGTCCCTCAGACATGCCTGCGCTAAGCCCTCACCCCGACCAGCCTCATGGAGTGACTGTATTCAGATATAGTTTGCTGCTGCTGCTGCTAAGTCACTTCAGTCATGTCTCACTCTGTGCAACCACATAGACAACAGCCCACCAGGCTCCCCCGTCCCTGGGATTCTCCAGGCAAGAATACTGGAGTGGGTAGCCATTTCCTTCTCCAGAGAAGTTATAAAGTGAAACTTACTTAACTTCAGGACTGCATCCAATCTTGTAAGCAGTGAGAAAAAAAGTCATACAAGGAAACAGTGAGAAGAGGACCATCTACAAGCCAAGATGCCAGCACCTGATCTTGGCTTTCCAGCCTCCAGAACGTGGAGACAACACATTTCTGCTGTGTACACCCCCATACTAGATGACTTATTCAGACTCTGAGCCATGCCTGCCCTTTGGGGTCTTCTGGCCCGGAGGTTCCCTCCTGTACTGTTTCATGACATCACTTAAACATGTAAGCCCCTCTTCCATTCTCTTTTCCCACATAAGCCCTCCCATCCTGCCCTCCTCCCATTCAGGGTGTGGTCTTCTAGACACTTCTGGAAACCTCTAGAAGCTCTCATGCCCTGAACACCCCTCCCATGCAAGCTACTCTGAACATTAGCCTATAGAGCCTGCTGTATATCACAGCCTCTCACATTTATACCTTCTTCTCTGATCAGCCCCCAGCCCCTCAAACTCCCCCAACATGGGAGTCTCTGTACATTTGTATCTCAGTACCAAAAATACAACTTTGCATTTGGAGAAATCCATACAAATTTCTTGTTGATCAACTCAGGAAATATTAATACATTTATTTTGGTTATTTTCAGCAAGATATAACAAAATTCCTTCCTTTACAGTAGCTTGAGGGTGAATACAAATGTCACATTTTCATACAGACATGAATTTCATGAGTTATTAATTCAGCATGCTATCACTTTTCACTATGAAAAATGAAAACCTAACATAAGTGAAATTCAGTGTATCAGATATAGTCTCAAGACTGAGAAAACTAATTATTCAAATCTCTCTTTTTCTGCATTTCATTGTGAATGCAGGAATTCAGATTATTCTTTGGGCTTCTCCATGCAGTAAACTGTTTTAAGTAAATTAAAAAAAAGACTATAAGTTTCTAAGTTTCAGTAACATCCAACTCTCTGCAACCCCATTCACTACAGCTCGTCAGGCTCCTCTGTCCATGGGCCTGGTCCAGGCAAAAATACAGGAGGGGGGGTAGCCATTCTCTTCTCCAAGGGATTTTCCTGACAGAGGGGGTCAAACTCAAGTCTCCTGTGTGCAGGCAGATTCTTTACTGTCTGAGCCACCAGGGAAGCCAAGTTTCTATTACGTGAAATAACTCATATGAGAAAACATCCAGTTTGTGATATATAACCATATTATGATCAGATTCTATGAAATAATGTTAAATGACATAATTTTAGCCTAAGGTGGTAATGGAAACTGTACATCCTGTAAGTATTTAAGCAAGACCTGCTTTGGACATTGATTTCATCAGGGATTACCTTCCTATCAGGATAATCATGGGTTAAATAGTTAATCCTCCAGAGCAGTGATTTCTTCACCCATGACATAATATACAATTTCAAAGATTTGTGACAATTCAGTTGAATACTTAGATGATTCTCCTTAAAGAATAACTGGAGCATACTAATTGCTTAATAAATATTGATTTCTAATTTCCTTTACTCCTTTATTCTAAACTATTTTCAGAGTTGATACTAAATATTCACAGCATATTCAATGTGCAGGAGTCTTTCAACACCTAATTCAGTTCAGTTCAGTCACTCAGTCGTGTCCAACTCTGCGACCCCATGAATCGCAGCATGCCAGGCCTCCCTGTTCATCACCAACTCCCGGAGTTCACTCAGACTCATGTCCATTGAGTCAGTGATGCCATCCAGCCATCTCATTCTCTGTCATCCCCTTCTCCTCCTGCCCCCAATCCCTCCCAGCATCAGAGTCTTTTCCAATGAGTCAACTCTTTGCATGAGGTGGCCAAAGTACTGGAGTTTCAGCTTTAGCATCATTCCTTCCAAAGAAATCCCAGGGTTGGTCTCCTTCAGAATGGACTGGTTGGATCTCCTTGCAGTCCAAGGGACTCTCAAGAGTCTTCTCCAACACCACAGTTCAAAAGCATCCATTCTTCGGTGCTCAGCCTTCTCGATGGTCTAACTCTCATATCTGTAGATGACTACTGGAAAAACCATAGCCTTCATTAGACAGACCTTAGTCAGCAAAGTAATGTCTCTGCTTTTGAATATGCTATCAAGGTTGATCATAACTTTTCTTCCAAGGAGTAAGCGTCTTTTAATTTCATAGCTGCAGTCACCATCTGCAGTGATTTTGGAGACCCCCAAAATAAAGTCTGACAGTGTTCCCACTGTTTCCCCATCTATTTCCCATGAAGTGATGGGACCGGATGCCATGATCTTAGCTCTCTGAATGTTGAGCTTTAAGCCAACTTTTTCACTCTCGTCTTTCACTTTCATCAATAGGCTCTTTAGTTCTGTTTCACTTTCTGCCATAAGGGTGGTGTCATCTGCATATCTGAGGTTATTGATATTTCTCCCGGCAATCTTGATTCCAGCTTGTGTTTCTTCCAGTCCAGCATTTCTCATGATGTACTTTGCGTATAAGTTAAATAAACAAGGTGACAATATACAGCCTTGACATACTCCTTTTCCTATTTGGAACCAGTCTGATGTTCTATGTCCAGTTCTAACTGTTGCTTCCTGACCTGCATACAGATTTCAACACCTAAGGGGCCAATATTTTGTTCAAACTAAACCGGTATGAATACATTTTAAGAATAAAACATATTCAATACACAAATACCTATCTTTAAAGAATTGCTTCACAGAACATAAAAGGCGTCTCAGTCCTTCAGCAAATTGCTTATCAAAACCAAAGTTAAATGTATACAGTAAAAAAATCTAGTGCTCAAGTGTCTATGAAAAATATACATTCAATAGCTGTTAATTTTTTTTTAATGCATAGTTCATGCAACTTGAACTGAGTAGGTGGCTTATTTGCATCCCGAGAGTATATATGACCCTGCGTGTTTTGATGAATATCAAGTACTATTGTAAGAGTCCAGTCCTGTTCCATGCAGTAATGATTTTCATAAAATTGACACACAAGTTGTTTAAAAAAGGAAAACACTGCATAGCTCACTGCAAGCTTTACTGGGATTTTTAAATGTCTAAAATCATATAAAAATCTAGTGAAAACCTGAATTACAGTATCATGTTTTTCCTGGAAATGTTACTTGCCACAAGACAGGAAGAGTATGGCACTAGTGGTGTACACGTGGGCGACTCCATGTGTGCCACGTTGTCAGAAACCTGGCATTTCAGTTCTCACTCCCACAGACACAAGCCAGCTTCACCCCATGCCCCGTTACAGCAGTGATTAGCGGTGGTAAGAGCACTAAAGCGTCAGTCTTCAGAATAAAAATGCTATCCATAAGGCGATTTGGGATTCTCTAAAAACATGAGGATGGCATAAAAAATGACATAGCATCCTAAGTCTTTCAACGTGTAAGGGAAGCAAAACACAGGTAAATCCAATGTCCTTCCTTGAGATGAAAGTATACCCTGATGTTTTAATAGATCAAAATCAAATCTAAATAAATTATAGAAGATTATTCAGCATGAACAAAAGGTAAAGTTGCTACTCTTCATGCTAATATTCCTATGATCCAGTAATGCAGGAGTTAAAGAATTTATCAACCTAATCATCACATTGTAAGTGTGGAAAAGGGTTAGTCGCCCAGTTGTGTCTGACTCTTTGTGACCCCATGGATTGTAGCTCTCCAGGCTCCTCTGTCCATGGAATTCTCCAGGCAAGAATACTGGAGTGGTTAGCCATTCCCTTTTCTAGGGGATCTTCCCTACCCAAGGATGGAACCTACTGCTGCTGCTGCTGAGTCATGTCAGTTGTGTCTGACTCTGTGTGACCCCAGAGATGGCAGCCACCAGGCTCCTCCATCCCTGGGATTTTCCAGGCAAGAGTACTGGAGTGGGTTGTATTGCCTTCTCCTGGATAGAACCTGAGTCTTCTACATTGCAGGTAGATTCTTTACCATCTGAGCCACCAAGAAAGCCCATTGGTCACACTACTTATGGCTTTCTCAGCAAGAAATTCCCCCCACTTTCTCTCTTGCCTCACTACCATCTTTTCTCCAAGTTAACATTCCCTAAGGCTAGGTTTTACTTCATCTTTTGAAACTAAGAGTCCATCTAGAACAGTTTATCTAAGTAGATTCCTCTCATCCTGTTTTTCCCAATCATAGCACCCCCTATTATAAGCTTAAGAATTTGTAATATTAATGAATTAAATCATCTACTTCCTGATACAGTGGATTCCCAAGTTAATTATTACTTCCTTGAAGACCAAAAATGAGTTTATTACTCAATGTATACTCAGTCGCAAACACATATACAAGATTAACACACATGTAACACATTTTTAAAAGTTGATATAGCATGCTATTTGAGCACAGTAAGGGAAAAGCCTCCTCCTTTTTAGAGCCAAGGGTAGCTACACAGTGTAAGATACAGGTGAGATGGACCCTACGGGTTTGAGAGTGCTCTAGATTTTGATCACCAGAAAGAGAATTCCAGAAGGCATTGTGGTTCTCCTACACTATATATGATGGGTTTTGCTTTGTTTTTGTTTGTTTTTTGGTTTTGATCTGTATATTTCACTAAAACATCACAGAAATTACAAAGAGACTGCTTACAAGTAAGTTAGATTATATTCTGTAGAGAAATGACAAAGATAATGGTTACAAGTAAGTTAGATTACATTTGTACTTCTTCAACTCTCAAAATTCTTTATAGGTAAGTTTTTTAAAAAAATCATATTCATGATATCCTGGGTTTTATTTTCATATTCATCCAAAAGTGTACAAATGGTAGAGCTAAAATTGCTTTGCTCATCTATTTCCATATTCATAAAAATCCATGTATAGTTGCAGAAAAATACTCATCCTCTTTCCTGTCTTCCCTGGGTTGGGGTGCTCTCTCTTGAAATTAACTGAAAAGCCATAGTCCTGAAATTTAAGTTTCAAACATTAACTGAGAGAATTTGCTACACATAATTGTCAATGAACTTGGTGTTTCATTTCACAGTCTACAACTCTGAGTAGACAGCGGCAAACTCAAGACTTCATGGGATCTCCATTTGCAGTAGATCAGAAATTTGGATTTCAGTAAGTCATTGGGGGGTGGTAAAGAGGGTACAATCACTACATCCAGATGGAACCATCTAGCAGGTGATCATATAACTTGCTGGGTGGAAGAAGAGGCTTAGAAGTCACTTAGCTCCTCTAATTTCTAACAGGTTATCATCAGAATGGCTAAGGACTGGAGGCACACTGCTGAAACTTAGCAGAATGCTAGTTTAGATAAGTGATTTCCCTATATTTACAATAGGGCAGGTGTAAACATTCTAGGAATCAGCAAACTAAAATGGACTGAAATGGGTGAATTAACTCAGATGACCATTACATGTACTACTATGGGCATGAATCCCTTAGAAAAAAATGGAGTAGCCATTATATCAACAAAAGAGTCAGAAATGCAGTACTTGGATGCAATCTCAAAAATGACAGAATGATCTCTGTACGTTTCCAAGGCAAACCATTCAATATCATGGAAATCCAAGTCTATGCCCCAGCCAGTAACTCTGAAGAAGCTGAAGTTGAACGGTTCTATGAAGAACTATAAGACATTAGAACTAACCCCAAAAGGATGTCCTTTGCATTACAGGGGACTGGAATGCAAAAGTAGAAAGTCAAGAAACACCTGGAGTAACAGGCACATTTGGCCTTGGAGTACAGAATGAAGCAGAGCAAAGGCTAATAGAGTTTTGCCAAGAGAAGGCACTGGTCACAGCAAACACCCTCTTCCAACAACACAAGAGAGGACCCTACACATGGACATCACCAGATGTTTGACATTGAAATCAGATTGATTATATTGTTTGCAGCCAAAGATGGAGAAGCTCTATACAGTCAGCAAAAACAAGACCAGGAGCTGACTGTGGCTCAGATCATGAACTCCATATTGCCAAATTCAGACTGAAATTGAAGAAAGTGTAGAAAACCACTAGACCTTTCAGGTATGACCTACAAATCCTTATGATTATACAGTGGAAGTGAGAAATAGATTTAAGGGACTAGATCTGATAGACAGAGTGCCTGATGAACTATGGATGGAGGTTCATGACATTGTACTGAAGACAGGGATCAAGACCATCCCCAAGAAGAAGTAATGTAAGAAAGCAAAATGGCTGTCTGAAAAGGCCTTACAAATACCTGTGAAAAGAAGGGAAGTGAAAAGCAAAGGAGAAAAGGAAAGATATACCAATTTGAATGCATAGTTTCAAAGAATAGCAAGGAGAGATGAGAAAGCCTTCATCAGCAAACAATGCAAAGAAATAGAGGAAAATAATAGAATGGGAAAGACTACAGATCTCTTCAAGAAAATTAGAGATACCAAGGTAATATTTCATGCAATGATGGGCTCGATAAAGGACAGAAATGGTAGGGACCTAGCAGAAGAAGATATTAAGAAGAGGTGGCATGAATAAACAGAACTGTACAAAAACCATCTTCACTAACCAGATAACCAAGATGGTGTGATCACTCACCTAGAGCCAGACATCCTGGAATGTGAAGTCAAGTGGGCCTTAGGAAGCATCACTACAAAGCTAGTGGAGGTGATAGAATTCCATCGAGTTGAGCTATTTCAAAACCGGAAAGATGATGCTGTGAAAGTGCTGCACTCAATATGTCAGCAACTTTGGAAAACTCAGTAGTGGCCACAGGACTGGAAAAAGCCAGGTTTCACTCAAATCCCAAAGAAAGGCAATGTGAAAGAATTCTCAAACTACTGCACAATTGCACTCATGTCACACACTAGAAATGTAACACACAAAATTCTCCAAGCCAGGCTTCAGCAATACGTGAACCATGAAATTCCAGATGTTCAAGCTGGTCTTAGAAAAGGCAGAGGAACCAGAGACCAAATTGCCAATATCCCCTGGATCATCAAAACAGCAAGAGAGTTCCAGAAAAGCATCTATTTCTGCTTTCTTGACTATGCCAAAGCCTTTGACTATATGAATCACAAGAAACTGTGGAAGTTTCTGAAAGTGATAGGAATACCAGACTATCTGATCTGCCTTTTGAGAAACCTATATTCAGGTCAGGAAGCAAAAGTTAGAACTGGACATGGAACAACAGACTGGTTCCAAATAGGAAGAGGTGTACATCAAGGCTATATATTGTCACCTTGCTTATTTAGCTTATATGCAGAGTACATCATGAGAAAGGCTGGGCTGGAATCACAAGTTGGAATCAAGATTGCTAGGAGAAATATCAATGACTTCAGATATGCAGATGACACCATCCTTATTGCAGAAAGTGAAGAATAACTAAAAAGGCTCTTGATGAAATTGAAAGAGGTGAGTGAAAAAGTTGGCTTAAAGCTCAACATTCAGAAAACTAAGATCATGGCATCTGAACCTATTACTTCATGGAAAATAGATGAGTAAACAGTGGAAACAGTGGCAGACTTTATTTTTTGGGTTCCAAGATCACTGCAGACGATGACGATAGCCGTGAAATTAAAAGACACTAACTCCTTGGAAGGAAAGTTATGAACAACCTAGAGAGCATATTAAAAAGTAGAGACATTACTTTGCCAACAAAGGTCAATTTAGTCAAGGATATGGTTTTTCCAGCAGTCATGTATGGATGTGAGAGTTGGACTATAAAGAAAGCTGAGCACTGAAGAATTGTTGCTTTAGAACTGTGGTGTTGGAGAAGATGCTTGAGAATCCCTTGGACTGCAAAGAGATCCCATCAGTCCATCCTAAAAGAAATCAGTCCTGGGTGTTCATTGGGAGGACTGATGTTGAATCTGAAACTCCAAAACTTTGGCCATCTGATGGGAAGAGCTTACTCATTGGAAAAGACCCTGATGCTGGGAAAGATTGAGGGCAGGAAGAAAGGGGACAACAGAGGATGAGATGGTTGGATGGCGTCACTGACTCAATGGACATGAGTTTGGGTGGACTCCGAGAGTCTTTGATGGACAGGGGAGGCCTGGCGTGCTGCATTCTGTGGTGTCGCAAAGAGTTGGACACAACTGAGTGACTACACTGAACTGAACTCAAGGTATAGGCATGACTGGTAGTCTCTCCATATCTATGGGTTCCACATCTGCAGATTCAGCCAGCCATGGATTGTGCATGTTTACACTCCAAGCTTGGCTGAATCCCTGGATATGGAGCCCACAGATATAGAGGGGAGAGCAAGGGGCTTCAACACTCCTGAATTTTGTTATACACAGCAGGTTCTGAAATCAGTCCCTGGACACCAAGGGACAGTGGTACACAAACTTGAAGCAATGGAGGCTTCAATGTAAATACTATAGCATTTTCCTCTATGTGTTCCAAACTCATCTTGCAGCCCTGAACTTGGCCTATGTGATGATTCTGGGGCTGGCCCTGCTAAGAGTAAAAGCTCAACTACTCAGGTCTACTCAGTCTGTTTGATTTTCACAAGAGACTCGGACAATTACCAGATCTGTTCGGCACCACAGAACAAACAAAACCTTATCCAGCTATTACTTGGTAGCTAAGACATCCCTGGTGGCTCAGACGGTAAAGTGCCTGCCTACAATGTGGGAGACCCGAGTTTGATCCCTGGGTCAAGAGGATCCCCTGGAGAAAGAAATAGCAACCCACTCCAGTACTCTTGCCTGAAAAATCCCATGGATGGAGGAGCCTGGTAGGCTGCAGTCCATGGGGTTGCAAGGAGTCTCGGACACGACTGAGCAACTTCACTTACTTACTTAAATCATGTCCAGCTCTTTGTGACCCCATGAACTGCAGCACACCAGCCTTCCCTGCCCTTCACCATCTCCTGGAGTTTATTCAAACTCATGTGCATTGAGTCCATGATGCCATCTAATCACCTCATTCCCTGCCATCCCCTTCTCTTTGTGCCCTCAATTTTTCCCAGCATCAGGGTCTTTTCCAATGAGTTGGTTTTTTGCATTAGGTGGCCAAATTATTGGAGCTTAAGCACTGGTCCTTCAAATGAATGTTCAAGGTTGATTTACTTTAGGATTGACTGGTTTGATCTCCTTGCTGTCCAAGGAACTCTCAAGAGTCTTCTCTAGCACCACAGTTCAAAGTATCAATTCTTCAGCACTCAGCCTTTTTTATTGTGCAGCTCTCACATCCATACATGACTACTAGAAAAACTTTATTCAGAAAAGCTGCCAGTTTCACTCCTCCATCCATGGGATTTTCCAGGCAAGAGTACTGGAGTGGGTTGCCATTGCCTTCTCTGCTCCATAACATTAGTCTCATCTTTTCCTAACAGAGTAGACACAAAAGCACTGTGAGTGGAAATTATTTGAAGTGATTTAACAGAGCATAAGAAGTATCTTTCTCAGAGTTAATAACATCTGAAAATAGAATAAACTGCCTACTACAATACTGGCCTGGTGGATGTCCGGAGAATTTTTTTTTTTTTTAAAGACATGTTGGCTGAGCTAGAGAGGCTATAGTATCTTTTAGTCAATTTCCCATAAGACACTAATTGCTCCCATTCTGACCTTCACTAGCTTCACCCACACCAAAGGCTATTTCTGAGAACCTCCAGCTAAGCGACTCCACTTTCCTAATGGATTCTGGTCCCACACGCTTGTGGGGCCACACCTTGCTTGGTAATGCAGCAAGCAATGATCACATTCAGGGTATTGTTTGTGAATTAACTGGGGCCTCTGAGGTGCTTCTGGGAAGTCACCACACCATCTCCTGCACCATTTCTCATGGAAACCCCAAGAGAAAGCTAAAGTACCCCAAATTCTCCCAATCCAGGTCCAGCCAATTTGGTCCTCCCAGTTCATTCTCCCATTTCCTGTTCCTCATTCTTCTAAGAGGAAACCCAGTCAGAAGCTGTGACATCCATGGCCAGAACCTGGGCTCTATTCTGGATTGCTCTGCCTCAAGATGCTACTGTCTGTCCTGTTTAGTTCAGCTTTTCCAGGCATTCCTGGGGAGAAAAAGAGTCAAGAGAGAGTAAATGGAAGGCCTGCCTCCAAAGTTTACAATCCAGAGAGCAACAGCTGGCCAGAGTCGGGTAGGGTACTAGGGGTGAAGATTTGCAAGTTCAGTCGTAAGGTACAGGCACATGCTTTCTCTTTCTTTCTGCATTGTCTTAAGAGATTAAATTGCTCTTTACCCCCTTTTTCAATCCTCTAAATCACATGTGATTCTTGGCCACTTGTTTACTGTGCCTGAAAAATTGAATTTCCCATTTTAAATGATTTATATGTAAAATTTTGAACTGATATTTGATTTTCTTCTTAGGAAACTTTGCAAAAGTAGGTTTGGAAGGACATGAATATGTGCATTAAATCTTTCAAGTCTAATTTTTTACACATTCTAAATATAGATCAAGCATTTCCAATGAAAATTTAAAATTGAACTAAAATGTGCTATAAGTGTAAAATACACTTCAGATTCTGACAAGTTCTTTAAAAAGAGAACACAAACAAAATCTGTATGCTGAAATACTAAAGATTAACATACACAGACTACTAGACATAAAATAGGTAACCAAAAAGGACCCAGTGTATGCCATAGGTAATTCTATTCAGCATTCTGTAATAACTTATATAGGAAAATAATCTGAAAAAAGAGTGGATATACATATTTGCATAACTGAATCACTTTGCTGCATACTTGAAAATAAGACATTGTAACTTACTTCGATAAAAAATGAAAATTATTTAAAGAAAAGAAAAATTACAGAAATTGATCTTATCTGTTCCTTTTAATTTCTTTTTAATGATGTTAATCACCCACTCCAGTATTCTTGCCTGGAGAATCCCATGGACAGAGGAGCCTAGCAGGCTATAGTCCATAGGGTCACAAAGAGCTGGACACAACTGAAGTGACTTACTGTGCACACACACACACACACACACAAAGCTGTTAACAATATTTTAACTAGAATTCTATTCTAATTCTATTGCATTCTATTTTTACTGCGCTGCTTTAGCTATTCCACACAGAATTATCTATTATCAGAAGATTATAGGTACTAATTTGCTTCCAGAAGAATAAAGAGATGGAAATGCGAAGATGAGCATGGATGACCGAAAGAACAAGAAATGGTGCTAAAATAGTGAGAGGGGAAAAAAAGACTGGGCATAACATGCATTATTTGTGTGTTTATAGGCATGTTATATTTACTAAATTTGAATAGTATTCTTGAAGAATCTGCGTTTCTGTAAAATATTTAATGGATATTTCTTCCTTGTCTAATACATTAGTGATGGATAGTATAAGCAGACATGAGAGAGAAATATTTTTCATTTCACTGTCTAATAGATACGCACACAGGAAAATTACAATATCTGTGAAGGCAAGGATTCAGGACCTGCTGTAGACACCAAAATCCATGGATGGTCAACTGCCATAACCAGGTCTTGACATCTACAGACTCCCCACACCAGAGATTCAGCTGCAGCTAAGGAACCAGGACCCACAGATGTGGAGGGCTAACTGCATTCTTTGAAATAAAAAAATCCATATATTAGCGCTTGTCACAGTTCAAATTCATGCTGTTCAAGGATCAACTGTAAAAGAGAAAAATGTAGCATAATTTCAAGATAACTTTACTGGGGAAAAAAAATGTGGTCCTCAGTTCCCCTCGTGAAGAAAACTTGGAATAGTCCAATATTTTGATAGGTACAGTTCACAGGAATGGGGAAAATAGAGATAAAAGTAGTGACTTCCCCGGCCCCCCCCCCCCCGGGGCGCGCGGCGGGCGGGCGCCCCCCCCCCGCCGCCGGCGCCCGCCCCCCCCCCCCCCGCCCCCGCGCCCCCCCCCCCCCCCCCCCCCCCCCCCCCCCCCCCCCACCCAGCCAGGCCACCCCCCACGGGCCCCCGCCCCCCCCCCCCCCCCCCGCCCCCCCCCCTGCGCGGGAAAAAAACCCCCCCCGCCCCCCCCCCCCCCACAAAACCCCCCCCCCCCCCCCCCCCCCCCCCCCCCCCCCCCCCCCCCCTCGCTTGCCTAGTCCTGGAGTTCTGCCCGAAAGCAAGCGCCTAACAAAGGCCTTCAGATGACGGTCACTGTGGTGGTTTTTCTTCCCATGGGGGTTTCTTGCAGCTTCAAGTTTAAGGGGATGACCACTGTGTGGTTCTGTGACTTGCGCCGTTTTGTTGACCTAGCAAAGATATTGCTAGGTCAAATCTTAGGCCACGGCAAGCACATAATGAGGGTTTATTTATCTTAAGCAATCTTTCCTAAAGTTCTGAAATGTCCCACCCCTTTGTATCCTAGATTTTTATTAAATTGGAAAACGAAGTTACCTTTGAAAACCCACTAGAGTCATTCAGACACTCTAGAAATATCGTTACAAATCTCACTGACAACTGTATAACAGGATCCAAACCGGGTGAATTAAGATCATTAGATTTACTTTTTTACTCAAACTCTTGAAGTTCATAGGACTGATGCTTCTGTATCAATAACTTACAAATGACCCCTTTTGATAGGAAAGTAGAATTTAGCATGTTAATGCTGAGCTGGACCAGGGTGATTTCTCTGTTCTCAGGCCCTCATTTGTGGCCTCGGTTGTCACCTTACTTGATTAAGTCATCCCGTTCACATGGCAGCTTCATGGCACCATGGAGTTGGTTCTATTCTTGTAGAGAAAATTGTAGCAGCAATGGCGATGTGGTGATAAACCCAGGGAGGCAGGAAGGGAAAGTGGGTAGAAAGAGGGAGGAAGAGGGAGGCGGAAGGAGGAGGAGGGGAAAGAAAGGGGAGGGGAAGGGGAAGAGAGCAGGAAAAGTGAAAGTGAAGTCGTTCAGCAGTGTCTGACTCTTTGCAACCCGTGGACTGTAGCTCACCAAGCTCTTCCATCCATGGGATTCTCTAGGCAAAAATACTGGAGTGGGTTGCCATTTCCTTCTCCAGGGGATCTTCCCAACCAAGGGATCGAACTCAGGTCTCCCACATTGCAGGCAGACACTTTAACCTCTGTGCCACCAAGGAAGCCGAGGGGAGGGGAGGAGAGGAAGAGGGAGGGGGAAGGAGGGGAAGAAGGGGAAGGGGAAGGAGAGGAGGAAAAAAAGAACAAATACTGATTACTCACTTACAAGGCATGAGGATGAATATGGAAAAGTTAAGAACTTCTCCAAAAGTCACACAAGTGCTAAGCAGTAGGGCCTGTTTTAATTACATAATGGGCAGTTTTTCATCAGCACTGAAGCCTTGAAACTCTGATGGCAGATTCTCAGGTGTAAGGTCAATAAAGTTCTCACTATACAAGCTTTGCACTTACTTTTGATAAGAGTTGAAGATTCCTATCCTTTCAGCTCAGTTCAGTTGTTCAGTCGTGTCCGACTCTTTGTGACCCCATGAACTGCAGCACGACAGACCTCCCTGTCCATCACCAACTCCCGGAGTTCACCCAAACTCATTGTGCATCGAGTCAGTGATGCCATCCAACCATCTCATCCTCTGTCGTCCCCTTCTCCTCCTGCCCCCAGTGCCTCTCATCATCAGAGTCTTTTCCAATGAGTCAACTCTTCACAAGAGGTGGCCAAAGTACTGGAGTTTCAGCTTTAGCATCAGTCCTTCCCATGGTGCCCAAATTGCTACTGGGTATCAGTGGAGAAATAACTCCTATCCTTTACTAGTTCCAGATATGAAATGCCTGTCACATTTATCATCTCTTGGCTGCACTGTAGATCTAAAGACAAAGGTGCCAACAATGCTTATATACAGTATCTGGCTTTTATGGTTCCATGTTGTTTTTCTTGAAAGAAAAACACGCCCTGCCACCTCAAAGTGGATTTTTGTTGTAGGTGTTTATTCTAAATGGTGTCCTCTACTTTTAGGTATGCTTACTAATTCCCAGGGAATATAAATTTATTTTTAATGTATTTAAAAGTATCTATTTTTAAACAGAGTGAGGGCTGACATTGGTTAGCGTTCCTTTTCATATGTGCACATGCTCACACGCACACACACAAAGGAAGAGGTGTGAAATGAGTTTCTGAAACAATAGAACAGTGTTTGGCAAGAAATGATGCCATCAGAAAAATGAGACTCCAGCCCCTCTTTTGAAAGTGGCTGCCTGACAGTGATCTCAAAGAATGACTTAGAAAATGGGCCAAGGACACATCTGTTTCTATCTCAGGGGCTCTTGTGAGGAGTAAGTAACATAAGGGATATTAAAATTATACCGTTTTGTAATTATACACAGCACAATACTGTAAGGACACAACACTGACTTGAAAACTGCAAATATCTTTGTGATGCCAACCTCACCAGCACCTCCATGCTCTCCCTCTCTTTGGTCTGCAAACCAATTACAGCATGGATTTAAAACTCAGGTCCACCCTGAGGGCTCCTCAGAGGTCCTGGCATTCCCCAGGGAGCACTGCTTCCTCACTCCACAAGTGGCGTGTGACTTTGGATCCCCAGCAGAAAACACAGTTTCTGGTACGTCAAATCTCCCCATGTTTGTTTCTAGAATGAAAGAACAAGTAAATTCCAGAATATTCACAATAAATAACTCTCCAAGCTTTGAACTGGAAAAGAATCCAGTCCGATTTATCAATCTTCTGTTGTATAAAGCAGCCGATAGGTAGAGTAAAAGAAAAATAAAAAGAAATACATGTGGAAATGCGTGCATTAAAGAAGCAATTAAGACAACACTCAGACTAAAATAAAGTACACATTCAGTCCACAAATGTGCTGACTACCTGTGAGATGGAAGATACTAGTCTACTCGGCTAACAGCTTGAAGATAAAAGAAGGAAGATGTGTCCTGGGCTTTCAGACAATAACAGGAAATGTGGGATAGTGTTCAAACAAGTGTTTCTGTGCAGACAATAGATGCTGCTTGTAACTGGAAGTCACAGAGAAGCCACAAAACCTGTGATGGGATGATACAGATGCCAGTGAAGTCTGGGAACCTCAAAGGTCCAGTTTTATGAGTGGGCTTGGTAGTATCTTGCATTCCCTCAATGCCACATAGTAAAATACTTGTCATATAGCAAAATAAAATCCTGCATTGGTCAAACACAAATGACCATCTTATAAGGCAAGACACAAAGAGACCCACTGTTTTACAAATAAAAGATGATGTTTAACCTTAAACTATTAATATTATACATCATTTCACTGACAATTTATTTCAGAATTGACCAACAAATGATGAAGCCAAAATGTGTTTCTTAAAATGACATGACAAGAATCGTTACATAATAAATAATGTTTTGAAAATAGTAAAACATGTAAAATCATACATATTATATATATTTATTATTTATTATAGAAAAATGCTGACTACTTTTTTGGTGCTACTGTATGTTCTAAAAAATGTATTTATGTTCTATAAAAGTGGAATTTCAGTGTCACCCCAGAGAATGTATGGCATTTCCCTTGGGTCTCTGTAAGATTTATTAGTGATTGATTATTTATGTAACATCACTATAGCTGTAACAGCAGATATGAGAAGGTATACAAAAACAAAACTGAAAAGTTGAATAGAGACTAAAAGTTTCTCTAACATGAACAAAAATTTAAAGCCACAGAATAGTGATTCTTCCAAGTATGGTCTAGGTACCCCCAGAGGAACCCTGAGAAACAAGTCTGAATTCACAACTCCTATCACAATGATACCAAGACATTATTTGTCCCTTTCTCATTCTCTCAGCAGTGCACAAGAGAGTTTTCCAAAAGCTACACAATGCACAATGCTACAGACTCAATGCAAAAGAAGTTAAGGCAAATCCAGATATTGTCTATTAAACTAGGCATTTAGAATTTTGCCCATAAAATACCACCTCTTAATTGCTTTTATTCTGGGAAAACGGATTATTTTCTTTAGAATATATTATTAATATTAACATTCAATGGACTTATTACTACATTTTTAATTAATGGATCACTCTTTCAGAACGCTTAGTAGTCATTTTTACATGGCCATTTAACTCACATAGCAAAAGCTCTTTGGGGCAGAGCTGTCAGATTATTTTTTAAGGCAAATAAAAGCATGATGTCCAGTTTTATTTGAAATCCAAAAGAACTGAATAATACTGAACATAAGTATGTCCAAGAAGAACTGAGCAATCCTAAATGAGGGGCCTTACAAATTTTTCAGAGTATAAAGCAGTCCTAACCGAAGGTCTGAGAACTGGTGCCACAGAAAATGCGTAGATGCGGACGCGTCAAAGCCCGCATGTGGGTCAGCCATCGACAGTAGGGCCGCCGCCACACTGCTACTGTGCGCCATGCTCTGTTTGCTGCTCCATCATCCCGATTCAGATGAAAAAGCAGCATTGAGAGCACTTGTAGTGATCTCTGTAAACCTACAGATCTCAATCCCACCGCACTGCAACTGCGACTGAACCACCTAAGAAACACACTGGAAAAGACAGTTCCAGAATTAAACCATGTCCTCAGATTTCAGGATGTGGGACCCATCATTCTCTGCTTATATCGTTGGGTACTTATATTGACACATGAAGCTTTTTTTTTTTTAATTTCTAACTACAGAAATGATAGAAAAAAGCTGGCAGAACCATCACAGGTAAAAGAGATAATGTACCATTGGACTTAGAGGAAATCTTTGTGGATCTGTGACCAAACTTATACAGAGTCACGTAACGTGTTCTACAGTTGATTTGCCATTTTTAGCTCTGTTGATGGATGATCCCCTTATAGGCTGTATGACAATCCATTAATTAAAACAACAAAAATAACTAAACCAGATGTGCTGTGGAATTTATTCAGGTCATTTCCTCATAAGCTGCAAGAGTCAAGAGCTGTTAACTTTTGGAAAGAGCAATGATCTGGGTGTAATATTTGGGGTCTGATCTTTACTCCATCAATAGCTTTCAGTAACTCACAGTATTCATGTGAGATATATTTACCCTTTCTATGTAAAGAAGGTACCATCAGCTGCCCCACACACACCCCAGAAGGCTGGAATGAGGACATAATGAAATGGACAAGGGTTTTGTTCAACATGAAGATCTACGTAATAAAAGGTAGGATATTACCTCACAGTATCCCCAAACTGAGAGTCCCCTGGACAAAACTTGAAAGTCTCTTGGACTGAAGGGAGATCCAACCAGTCAATCCTAAGGGAAATCAGTCCTGAATATTCATTGGAAGAACTGATGCTGAAGCTGAGACTCCAATACTTTGGCCACCTGATATGAAGAACTGACTCATTGGAAAAGACCCTGATGCTGGGAAAGATTGAGGGCAGGAGGAGAAGAGGATGACAGAGGATGAGATGGTTGGATGGTATCACCAACTCAATGGACAAAAGTTTGAGCAAGCTCTGGGATCTGATGATGGACAGGGAGGCCTGGCATGCTGACCCCAAACGTGAGGTGACCTTACCTTTCTTCTTTCAGTTAGACACAAGATAACACATTTCTCTTATGGATACACTGGCCTACAATTTGTTTCCTAAGTCTCATTGTTTATTTATTTTATTTTTAGAGTGGTTTCAGGTTCACAGAAAAAAAAAATGAGTGGAAGGTACAGAGATTGCCCATATACATCTGTCCTTACACACACACAGCCTCCCTTATTATCAGCATCTCTACCAGACGGTCCACTTGTTACAGCTGAGGGACCTTTACTAACACGTCAGTCAGCACCTGGAGTGCCCAGTTCACACTGGGGTTCCCTCTTGGTGCTCTACACTCTGTGGGTCTAAGCAAACGGATGAAGACCTGTATCTCTCACTGTGGTAGCATCCAGAGTCCTTTCACTGCCTTAAATTGTGTCTGCATTCTGCCTGTGAGTACCATTATTTTTAACATAAAATTTCTTTAAGTCTTTGAGATCCCTAGTAAATCATTCATGTGCTCTTTACCTGGAAGACACAGAGCCACTACTCTAAAACTGACTACCCTCATGCTTGAAGCTAAGTATATTTTGCGTGTCACCATCTTTTTTCCCACCAATCAATGACTCTTACATAATTTTCAACTTTACTTCAGATTTCACTGTGCTCTGTTGCCCTCCTGAATCCAGCAGCCCTAATGTGGCTCTGTGTACAATTATCTAGTTCTCTGTGTACAGCTAACTAGCTCATCTTTTAGGCATTTTAAAACAATTTTATTGAGCCAATTCCCATATCATAAAGGTCTCCAAGAGTACCATCAGTAATATTCAGGGTATGCAGAGTTAAACAGCCATTGCCAGTCTCTCTTCAGAAAAGTTCGGCATCCCCAAAACAAATCCTGTCTCGACTGGCAGTCCCTCTTCGTTTGTTCCTCCGACTCCACCTCAGACCATGGACACCACAGGCTACTCTCCATCTCTGGCGATTTGTTGGTTCTGGACACACAAATGGAACCCAACAATGTGTGACATTTGCATCTGGCATCCTTCCACTCAGTGTAGGTTTAAACCTACAGTGTAGGTTTAACCCAGTGTAGGTTTCAAGGTTTAACCCTGTTTCAGATTCTACATCCTGCTTAGCTCTTTACATGTCTAAAACAGGAAAATGGAAAATGGTACAAATGAACTTATTTACAAACCAGAAATAAGAGTCACAGGTGTAGAAATCAAACTTATGGCTACCACATGGGAGATCAGGGAGAGGTGAAAAGTGGGAGATTGGGATCGATGGATAGACACTACTATATGTAAAATAGGTAACCAGCAAGGACCTACTGTATACCACAGGGTACTGACCTATATAAGGAAAGAATATAAGATAGACTGGGTATATGTAAAACCATGCAGCTTGCTGTACACTTGAAACAGAAGAATGTAAACAACTATACTTCAATCATTTTTTTGGTTTGTTTTTTTGAAGGAGTTCAGCAGTATCCCAAGAAGCCAGTTTCTAGCTAAGATTGTCACTTGGTCCAGACATTTTGGACAGGAGGCTGTTACTGCCCAAAGCCAAATATTATACATCGTTCAGAGTTAAATCATTTGGAAAGACTTTTGGGGACACAGAACTTTGAGATGCGTATGCTTGAGAGAGTGAGACAAAAGAGGTGACTTTTCTAGTGAGATCCATATGAGCCCTGATGGGCAGGTGCACTGGCTAGATTCTGCAACATTCTCATTCCTGGAGAATATAACTGCTGATTTTTGGAGGACAAAATTCTATGGGACTTTTCACTGTTTATTTAAAATGAATTGCAGGTCTGAAGAAAGGGTGTAAATGCTCAAAAAGACATCTAAATGTTTAGAAATTATGTGCAGGTGACAATCAAAGAATAATGGAATTAGAACAGCATTATGTCTGGGCATTTTAACAAAAGTGCACTGTGATTTTTCTGGGTTTCAAAAATATATCTGTAAATCTATATTGTGTTTATATCTACATTCCCCTTAATTTGTCAAATCAGGCAGATTTTTAGTATCAGTGCATAAAATGTGTGAATGAATGACCCACCTCCCACTTTATAGACATTAAAATTTGAGGTATATGTAAGGACATAATTCTCCAACAGAGGGATAGATAGATCAACAGATTGCTATTATTATATATATATATATATGTGTGTGTGTGTGTGTTTGTGTGTGTGTGCATGCGTGCGTGTGTGTGTGTATACAGCCTATTTCATCACTGAGCTATGTTAATGGCATGTGTCAAGACACATAAGCCGGAAATAACAGAAAAGAACAGCAATTGATAATGAAATAGTTAGCTAAGCACACTTACTAGCCCAGAAAGATGTGTACATCCTACATGGGCCATATTCAAGGACAGCAGGTTATATGGTCAACCTGATTTTTCAGACCTTTTTCCACACTCAGACTTACTTGAAACAATCACATCTTTACTGTGAAGGTCTGCCTTTGTATGCACAGTATCAGTATCAGTTTGTTTTTAAGCACTGCCCTTTACTCTCCTGTCAGCGTATCTATAATTCACTTTTCTATTTTTCCTTTCTTATAGGACTAGGACATAAGACACAATTGTAAACATTCTTCCTTATGAGACAACCGTGATAACCATAGAGTACAGTAAAATCTATGTAAGATATGTAAAACAATGCTTAAGATAAGATTTTTTTAAATAGCTACATTTTAGCAGGTTTCTTTATAATTTTATGAAGGATTAATTGCTATATATTCATGAAAAAATTAAGCTTGTATTAATATTTTCTACATCTGTATTTATGTTTGGAATCCATCTCAAAATGGAAAAAGATAATTCTTCAACAACCCCCCCACAACTTAGTAGCTTTTAATTCAGATAAGATAGGAAATTAAATAGCACAACCAACAATAAGGGGAAATGAATCATTTCAGTTATCCTAAATGATTATCCTAAAAATATTACAAATGTAGGAAAAACATTTTATTTTCATCCATTTACTGTTGTTTTTAGAATAATGAGTTAGTTCACTGGCCCTTCCAAGAATGACCAAGATAATCTGCTTAATAACTTGTTTTTGGTGTCCTTACAAATTGGATTTTGCTCTGTTAGATGTGCTCTCATCCATTGCCACTGGTGTTCTTTAGATGTTCAAACTGTTTTATTTTGGTGCAGTAGGAGCTCGGAAAGGGGTCTCCAAGTTCATCCTCAGTCACACACAACAGCTGTGTTTCATGAATAACAACATGGGCTTGAATCATTCTGCCCCCCCCTTTTTTTTGCCAAAGTTCTTAATTCAGCCATTTTTAAAGAAGCCCTGATATATTGACTAGAAAAAGGTATTTAGAAACAATAATGTGGGTGCCAGAAGTGCTCATTGTAATGGGTTACTGTTTCTAGGACTCTTCAGTAGAGCTATAAAAATTTTCTTTTTTTAAATGAAAATATATAGAGTGAATAAGATGGCAGAGGAGTAGGTGGACATGGAGTACATCTCTCTCCAAGGATACATCAGGAGTACATCTTCAGACAAAGAAGTGCATGCAGAACATCAGCTGAAACTGGTCAGGAGGAAAAGAATATACAGAACTGTGCAAGTAGGACGAAGGAACTAGTGGGAAAAACAGGAGTGCTAGTAGGACTGGACCTGCCCTCGGCAGGCGGGGGAAAAGGAAGCAGGGGTCCAGTCCCCACATCGGGATAACTGTCTGGATCAGAGGAGAAACATTTAAGGCTGAGAGTGAAACAGCTGATCTGCGGCAGCCTAAATGGAATGAAACTCAGACAGTCCTTGCCGCAGACATAGGTTCCCCGGACAGGAGTGAGGGTCCCCTGGAAGGCAAAGTGGCTGGGAGCTGGAGTTTAGGGGTTGTGGAGCAATCCCAGGGTGAGGGCTGCTGTTGGCTGTGAAGAGACGGATGTGAAGGAGGAGACTGTGGTGGGAAATGCCTGTGGAGGAAAGCCAGGCAGCCATGGAAGCAAGGCAATGCTGCTGAGTCACGCGGAGGCGGTGAGCCGGGCACCATAGCAGCAACGGCAGCTGAATAACCGAGAGGCTGGCCCAGAGAGTGCCTAACACACTGAACGACAGAGTTCGACCCCAGCCTGGGGTGAGGGGTGCTGGGGGAGGACTGGCAGCCTCTATGTGCCTGATGCACTGAGCAGCAGAGAAAGACCCCAGGCAAGGGAACCCTCTAAGTGTCTGTATGGGCGGAGCCACGGAGAAAGACTGGCCAAAAAGACCTTCTGATTGCCAGGTACAAGAGGCTCAAAAAAAACTCTCTGAGAGGGCCATAACTCCTAAGGCAGAGGCAGTCTGTGTCTCTGCACACTTGCTTCCACCAGGGTCCCCACAAGCCAAGCAGCTGCAGCAACTTCACACTCAACTCTCAGGGGCAGAGCTGCCACAGGCAAAAAGTCTTGTATCTATGCACGCAGGATCGCTGCAATCATGTCTGACTCTTTGCAGTCCTGTAGACTGTGGCCTGCCAGGCTTCTCTGTCAGGGTTGGGGGTTCTCCAGGCAAGAACACTGGAGCAAATCGGTCAGTACTTGTTGCCATACCCTTCTAGAGCACTACATTTCCTGCTGCCCTAGCGGCCAACTCCCTTGAGTACCTGGTGCTGCCAGAACCCCTGCTACTCAAGCAGCTGCACCACCTCCACACCTCACAGGGACCAACTCAAGTCCTCCAGGGCAGGCTCAGGAGCAAACCCCAGTGGACGACCCACATACAGAGGTGGAAATAAAAACACAGTTGAAACCCAGGGCCAGAATGGGTAATGAAGAAGACCCAAAACCTTCCCACCAGCTGTACAAGTTGCAGATTAAATCCACATGATCAACTAGGCAGACTCTGTGTCTATAGAATATATGAAAGGACACTGAGAGCTCCCACAAAAAGAAAACACACTAGTTCTGATAGCTATGGACATTGGAGGCAAGAACACAGAAGAGAAGGACCAGATCAGAATCTGAGCTGCCCCCACAGCAGGTCCAGAGACCAGCACAGTGCTGGAGGACATCCTAGGGAGGCGAGGTAGACTGTGACACCAAGTGAGGGAAAGGAATCTTACAGCAGTGACTCAAAAAAAATCTATTATTCTTAGGTTTTCACTTATTCTGTAGATTCTTTTGGATTTTATTTCCTGCCTCTGTTGTAGTTGCTGATTTCATTGGCACTATGAAATCAAATTAAGCTTTTGAGCTTTTTTTTTTTCCCCCACCCTCAGTCAATTTTTGTTGCTGTTATAAACCTCTGCCTCTACATTGGGCTTTTGCAGTTCTGTGGAGTTTTCCTTTTTATTTTCTCTCTCTCTTTAATTTTCATTTTTAATTTTTTAAACTTATTATATTTTCTACATTTATTCCTTTGTGTGTTTTTCCTACTGTGCTTTCCCCCTTGCAATTAATCTTTAATGTATATAAATCTTCTTCATCTTCATCTATTTAATTTTATATCTATTCCTTCTTTCCTTTCTTTTCTCTCAAAATATTGTTTAGTTTTGTTTTCATTACTTTATTCCCCACTTGGCACTTTTCTTTAGTTTTGTTTTCCAGTTTGTGCTTTAGTTAGTTTTGTTCTTAACTGGTAAATATAATTTATTTCCTTTGTTCACCAGGTCAGTCTACTGTAGTTTATTTTTGTTGGACTGTTTTCACTTTGCTCAAGTGTATGTATATTCCATTACTTAAATTACTATTTTCATGATTTTGTAACTGCAAGTTGTCTGGCATTCATCTTTGGTTTCTTGTTTTTGAATATTTGTTTTTATCTCACTTAATGTCATAACATGCAGAAGGCAATGGCACCCCACTCCAGTACTCTTGCCTGGAAAATCCCGTGGACAGAGGAGCCTGGTAGGCTGCAGTCCATGGAGTCACTACTAGTCAGACACGACTGGGCGACTTCTCTTTCACTTTTCACTTTCCTGCATTGGAGAAGGAAATGGCAACCCACTCCAATGTTCTTGCCTGGGGAATCCCAGGGACAGGGGAGCCTGGTGGGCCGCCGTCTATGGGGTCACACAGAGTTGACACAACTGAAGCGACTTAGCAGCAGCAGCAATGTCATAACAAACCACGTGTGGCATCTTCATTCCTGACTAAAGAGCAAGCCCTAAGCCTTTGGAGAGGGAGCACTGACTCCAAGAGCCTAGCCTACCAGAGAACTGACCCTAGGGAGTATCAGATAGCGAGAATTCACACAAGGAAAATCACTTGAATAATACAAGAACCAGTATCACCCAACCACCAGCAGGACCCTGTGCAGGATGCCTCATCTAAACAACAAACAAAACAACAACAACAAAAGACCCAGTCATCAGCAGACATGATCACCACCTCATTCAGCCTCGCCCATCAGAGGAAAAACAAACAAGAACGCAACACAAATCACACTCTATAGGAAGCTCAAACAGACCAAACCTAGGAGGGCAGAAACCAAAAGGAAGAAAGAATTCAACCTTAAAGCCAGGGGAAAGGAGACTTCAAGTACAATAAGTTAAAAAATAATAATGATAATGAAAAGGCAGATAAATACTACACAAATGAAGGAACAAACTAGAGACACAGAAGTCCAAATAAATGAGGAGGAAACAGGCAAACTACCTGATAAAGAATTCAGAATAATGACAGTAAATATGATCAAAAACCTGGAAAACAAAATGGAGAAAATGCAAGAATCAATTAACAAAGAACAGAAGCATTAAAGAATAAGTGTACGGAGACAAACAACACAATTACTGAAATTAGAAATACTCTAGGAGGAATCAATAGCAGAGTATCTGAAGCAGAAGAACAAATCAGTGAGCTGGAAGATAAAATAGTGGAAATAACTTCTGAAGAGCAGAATAAAGTAAAAAGAATGAAAAAAATTGAGGATAGTCTCAGAGATCTCAGGGATAATATCAAACACACCAACATTCAAATTATAGGGGGTCCCAGAAGAAGAAAAGGAGTGTATGAGGAAGTTTCTGAAGAGATTACAGCTGAAAATTCCCCAAAAGAAATAGTCAATCAAGTCCAAGAGGCACAAAGAGTCCCATACGGGATACACCCAAGAAGAAACTCACCAAGACATGTACTAATCAAACTAACAAAGACTAAACACAAAGAAAGAATATTTAAAAAGCAACAAGGGAAAAGCAACAAGTAACATACAAGGGAAACCCATATGCTTAACAGCTGATCTTTCAGCAGAAACACTGCAGGCCATAGGGAATGGCAGGATATATTTAAAGTAGTGAAAGGGAAAAATCTACGACTAAGATTACAGTACCCAACAAGGATCTCATTCAAAGTTGATGAAGAAATAAAAAGCTTTTCAGACAAGCAAAAGTTAAGAAAATTCAGTACAACCAAACCAGCTTTACAACAAATGTTAAAGGGACTTATATAGTCAAGAAATACAAGAGATGAAAAAAATCAACCCCAAACAATAAAGAAAATGGCAATAGGAACATATATATCAATATTACTTTAAATGTAAATGGATTAAATGCTCCAACCCAAAGACACAGCCTGGCTGAATGGATAGAAAAACAAGACCCATGTATATGCTGTTTATAAGAAACCCACTTCAGACCTAAAGACACACATAGACTAAAAGTGAAAGGATGGAAAAACATATAGCATGCAAAATAAAGCTGCAGTAGCAATCCTCATATCAGACAAAACAGACCTGAAAATAAAAGGAAAATACATCATGAATCCACTCTTCCTATTCAAAGGTAACAGGATTACTAAATTTACTTAATTGTGCAGTTCTCTCTTGTGTACTTATACTAAAAATTGGAAGACTTGGATTTTAACAATATTAAATGTGACGGTTTGGGTCTTCCCTGATAGCTCTGTTGGTAAAGAATCCATCTGCACTGAAGGAGAGCCTGGTTCGATTCCTGGGTTGTGAATATCCACTGGAGAAGAGATAGGCTACCCACTCCAGTGTTGTTGGGCTTCCCTTGTAGATCAGCTGGTAAAGAATCTGCCTGCAATGTGGGAGACCTGGGTTTGATTGGGATGATCCCTTGGAGATGAGAAAGGCTACCCACTCCAGTATTCTGGTGTGGTGAAGTCCATGGGTCTGCAAAAGTTGGACACAACTGCACAACTTTCACTATTCACACTAATGTAATGGTTTTTCTCTAAAATGTGTAAAGAAAAGTCTCAAAACACCAATATTATTAACAATATTTTGAAAAGAGTTAAAAAAATAAAGTGTTTTATGAGGGGGGTGGGTGTATGCCACTAAGTCAACATCTGTGCTATCCAGCTGACCTTTGAAAAAGAGAACTTAGGGAGGGGTAACCACCCTACAGCCAGAGTTCCATATAACCATCTCTTGCTATTTGCAAGGTCTGGTTCCAGGGCTCACCTCAGATATCAAAATCACATATGCTCAAGTCCTGATTTGTGAATATTTTTTGTTTTTATTTATATACTTTCATTTTTAAGTGTAACCAGACATACATATCCCCTCACCTTTCATAGATGTGTGGTTTCATCCCATATACATTATTTCCATCTTGTCTCTGGAGAAGGGAATGGCAGTCTACTCCAGTATTCTTGCCTGGAGAATTCCATTACAGAAGAGCCTGGTAGAACCTTACAGGAAGAACCCTACAGTCCATGGGTTCACAAAGAGTCACACTTGACTGAGCAACTAACACTACTACACTGTCTTTTTCAGTTAATAATAAATCTTGAATATTACAATGTCATATATCAAGATATTTCACCTTCCTATTGACCTGGGTTGGGAAGATCCCCTGGAGAAGGAAATGGCAATCCACTCCAGTATTCTTGCCTGGAGAATCCCATGGACAGAGAAGCCTAGTAGGTTACAGTCCATGGGGTCGCAAAGAGTCGGACACGACTGAGCGACTTCACCTCACCTCACCTCATTGACAACAGCATACTACAAAAAGTAGCCCTTGGGACATTCACAATGATGTACTATAAAAAGGAAGTCCTTTGGCAGTAAAATGTAGCCCTTTCTATAGCATTTATATTCATTGTGGATGTAAGGTCATCATCTCTGCAGGTGAATATTTAGAATATTTAAAGGTTATTTATCTAAGTTTTGCTGTCATAAATAGTGCTGGAAGGAAAAGCCTTACCTATATATATTTTTTAAACTTTCACCAGTAAGTATTTTGGGATAGATTCCTAGAACTTAGTTTGCTGTGTAGACTATAATGGCTATGTAATTTTACTAGATATTGCCAAAATTCTTTTCATAGAGGGTGTAGCATTGATCATTCGTAAAGTATGAATGTGTTAGCTTTTCTGAAATCTCACTAATGAGGTATGTTGTCAGCTGTATGTTTTTGCCAGTTAGTTAAATGGGAAATGATATGTCATGATTTTATTTTGCATCTCTCTTAATATAGCATATATATTTTGATCAGGTCATATTTAAAATACCAGAAGTGGGTTACTTAAACCAGACTTGGTGATCGAAGAAGGTTCAATTAAAATTAAGAAATATGACTTATTTTTAAATGTGAATTTATTCATAAGTATAATTTTATGATATTTGGGGTCCTATTATCATTTTCAAAAATAAAACTGTTATTTAAGCAATGTAAGTCACAGGAAAATGTAATTTATTAAAAGGTATTTTATATAGGAGCAAGTTACAATGAATGCCACAGATTTACTTTTAAAAGTAAGGTATAGGAGCAGTGGTCCCAAGATGGCAGAGGAATAGGATGGCGAGACCACTTTCTCCCTCACTAATTCATCAAAAGATCATTTGAATGTTGAGCAACTTCCACAAAATAACTTCTGAGTGCTGGTGGAAGACACTATGAACCCTGAAAGGCAGCACAATCTTTTCAAAATGAGGTAGGACAAAATGTAAAAGACAAAAACAGAGACGAAAGATTTAGGGACAGACCCATCATGGGCAAGGAATTGTGAAGGAGGAGAAGTTCCCACACAGTAACCATCTCACAAGAGTGTCTGTGGAGAGTTTTGGAATCTCAAAAGGCAACATAACCAGGAGGAAAAAACAAAACAACAACAACAACCCACAAAGTATGCACTTTGTGACAACTACAAGCAGAGACAGAGAACTGGCACAGATGCTTGTGGCCATCACCAGTGAGTGGGGGCTGGGCAGAGAGGCACGGACTGCATCACATTCCTTAGGGGTCAGGACCAGGCCTGAATGCCCTGAGAACAATCTGAGGGAGCTAATGTGAGAAAGCAATCCAAATCAGGAGGCCAGAGAGACACACACACACAAATACCTTTCCCACAAAAAGCTCTAATACTGCACAGTGATCCCTGGTGCACTTACAGAACGAAGGGTTGAGCAAATAACAAAGGAGAGCAAGCCGGCTGTCATATAGGGCCCTCCTTCCCAGGAGGCAGAGAGGCAGGCATGTGACAGCCAGAGCTGGAAGGCAAGGGGCTGCTTCAATCTTGGCCCTAGAGACTGCATTTTCCACCAAACTGTGAGCAGGCTCCTGGTTGCTGACCACGTCTTCCTGGGATAGTAGATGGTTGACATCTGCCAGGAGAGTCACAGCCTCAGATCATCTCCCCAAAGGAGATGCACGGCACACTTGGGAAACCAAGTGGCTGGGACCAGGGAGGTGAATAAGACACATAGCCCACCTGGGACAGTGTGCTCACCAAACATCTGGTCGCCAGAGCTTTTCAGACCTGGGAAGGGCACAAAACACACAGCCCAGGTGGGTCTGTGCCCTTGCGGAGCACCTGAGAACATGAGCGGCTTAGACCTGGGGAGTGCACGAAATGCAGGGTCCACTTGGGACAGTGCCCTTGCAGAGCACCCTGGAGCCTGAGCAATGTGGACCCAGGAAGTGCCCGCTGCCTTGGGCTGTGGCAAACCCAGTGTGGTCCATCCACTGGGAGCACTCCCAACACATACCAGTGGTATTTGTTTGCAGTGCCCCTCCTGCTGCACAACACAAGTGAGCCTAAATAAGTGGCCACCTTTGCCCTCTTGTGTCAGGGCAGAAATTAGACTCTGAAGAGACTGACAAAGGAAACCAAAACAATCAAAGAAGGGGGAGCCACTCTGGAAGTGACAGGTGCAACAGATTAAAACCCTGCAATTGATACTGAGATTGTGGATTTGAGAAATACCTACAGACCTTGAGAAAAAGTACAAGCCAAAACAGAGAACTATCTGACACTGAACTGACCCCACACTGCCCACAACAGCTCCAGAGAAATTCCTAGATATATTTTTACTATTATCACTCTTTATTTTTTAATAGTTTTTTATTACTCCTTTAACTTTCATTTTTACAGCCTACTAATACCTTTCACAGAGAAGGTGATGGCACCCCACTCCAGTACTCTTGCCTGGAAAATCCCATGGACAGAGAAGCCTGGTAGGCTGCAGCCCATGGGGTGACTACTAGTCAGACACGACTGGGCAAATTCCCTTTCACTTTTCACTTTCCTGCATTGGAGAAGGAAATGGCAACCCACTCCAGTGTTCTTGCCTGGAGAATCCCAGGGATGGGGGACCCTGGTGGGCTGCCATCTCTGGGGTCACACAGAGTCGGACAAGACTGAAGTGACTTAGCAGTAGCAATACCTTTCAAAAAACACCCCATTTTTAAAACAAATTCCATATTTTTAAAAAATCTTTGTGATAGGTTAGTTTTTTATTTTCTATATTGTATTTCTGAGAGTCTAACCTCTACTCTAGGTTTTTAATCTTTGCTTTTTGATACCTGTTATCAATTTTGTACCTTTACGAATCTAATCCTCCATATCCATTTTCGCTTCGGGATTTGATTACTGGCCTGATTGCTCTCTCCCATTTTGATTCTCCCTTCTCCTCCAGGTCACCTCTATTTCTTTCCTCCCTCTTCTCTACATAACTCTATGAATCTCTCTGGGTGTTCCAGGTTGTGGAGAGCACTTCCAGATTTGATTAGTGGCCTGACTGCTCTCTCCCTATCAACTCCCCCTCTTCTCCTCCCAATCACCTCTATTCTCTTCTATTCTCTGTGTAACTCCATGAATCTCTCTGGGTGTTCCTGGCTGTGGAGAATTGTTTCATCATTAACCTAGGGGCTTTATCTTCATACTGAATGTATGGAGAATTCTTGAGACTACTATAAGAGAAGGACAAAAAGCCAGGGGCAGAAGGCTTAACTCCATAACTTGAGAACACAGGAGAACTCCTGACTCCAGGGAACTTTAATAGATAAGAGCTAACCCCAAAGCCACCATATCTAAACTGAAACCAAGCTCCACTCAAGAGCCAACAAGTTCTAGGGCAAGGCACACCATGCTAATTCTCCAGCAAAACAGGAACACAACCCTGAACATTAAAAGATGGGCTGCCCAAAGCCATGCCAAGCCCATAGATGACCCAAAACTCACTCCTGGAAATTTCATTGCATTCCAGAGAGAAGAGATCCAGCTTCATCCACCAGAAGACAGACACAAGCTCCTCCAACCAGGAAACCTTGAAAAGACACAAGTCTAACCTCATCCACAGGGATTAGACTCCACAATAAAGATGAGCCATGAACTTCCTGTCTGCAGAAACGGCACCCCAAACACAGCAATCTAAATGAAATGAAAAGGCAGAAAAATGTTCAGCAGGAGAAGGAATATGAAAAAAAAAAAACCCATCAATCCAAACAAAAGAGGTGGAGATAGGAAGTATACCTGGAAAAGAATTCAGAATAATGATAGTAAAGATGATCCAAAATCTTGAAAACAAAATGGAGTTATAGATAAATAGACTAGAAATGATTGAAAAGATGCAGAAATGTTTAACAAGCACTTAGAAGAAATGAAGAAGATTCAATCAATAATGCATAATGCAATAATTGAGGTGAAAAGCACTCTGGAGGGAACCAACAGTAGAATAACTGAGACAGATGACAAGATAAGAGAGGTGGAAGATAGAATTTTGAATTAAATGAAGCAGAAAGGAAAAAAGAATTACAAGAAATGAGGACAGACTCTGAGACCTCTGGGACAATGCTGAACACCCCAACATTTGAATCATAGGTGTCCCAGAAGAAGACAACAAAAAGAAAGGGCATGAGAAAATACATGAGGAAATAATAGTCAAAAACTTTCCTTAAATAGGGAAGGGAAATAGCGACCTAAGTCCAAGAAACCCAGGGAGCCCCAAACAGGATAAACCCAAGGCAAAACACCTCAAGACATAAATTAATCAAGCTCACAAGGATGAAATGCAATGAGCAAATATTAAAAGCAGCGAAGTAAAAATAACAAATAATACACAAGGGGATCCTCATAAGAATAACAGCTGATCTTTCAATAGAAACTCTTCAGACCAGTAGGGAATGGCAGGGGATACTTAAAGTGATGAAAGAGAAAAAGCTACAAGCAAGATTACTTTACCCAGCAAGGATCCCATTCAGGTATGAAGGGAAAATCAAAAGCTTTAAAAACAAGCAAAGCTGAAAGAACTCAGCACCACCAAACCAGCTCTTCAGCAAATGCTAAAGGAACCTCTCTAGATAGGAAACACAAGAAAAGGCTTATAAAAATGAATCCAAAACAACAAAGTAAATGCTAAATGTATCATACTTATCAATAATTACCTTAAATATAAATGAGTTAAATGCTCCAACCAAAAGACAAAGACTGGTCAAATGAATACAAAAACAAGATCCCTTTATATGCTGTCTACAAGAAACCCACCTCAAACCTAGGGATATATACAGATTGAAGGTGAAGTGATGGAAAAAGATTTCATGCAAGTGGAGACCAAAAGAAAGCAGGAATAGCAATACTCATATCAGATAAAACAGACTTTGAAATAAAGACCATAAAAAGAGACATAAAAGGACACTAAATAATGATCAAAGTATATGCACCCAATATAGGAGCACCTCAATACATAAGGCTAATGCTAACAAGTATGAAAGGGAAATTGACTGTAACACAATAATGGTGGTGGACATTAATACCCCATTCACACCTATGGATAGGCCAAACAGAAAATTAGGGCTTCAGTTGGTAAGGAACCTGCCTTTAATGCCGGAGAGCCCCATTCAATTCCAGGGTCAGGATGATTCACTCTAGAAGAGATAGTCTTAGGCTTCCCTTGTGGCTCAGCTGGTAAAGAATCCATCAGCAATGTGGGGGACCTGGTTTGATCCTTGGGTTGGGAAGATGCCCTTGAGAAGGGAAAGGGTACTCACTCCTGTATTCTGGCCCAGAGAATTCCAGGACTACATAGTCCATGGGGTCGCAAAAGAGTCAGACACAACTGAACAATTTTCACAAACTTTAAATGGTACAATGGACCAGTTAGGCCTAATTGATATCTATAGGGGCTTCCCTGGTGGCTCAGAGGTTAAAGCATCTGCCTCCGATGCGGGAGACCTGGGTTCGATCCCTGGGTCGGGAAGATCCCCTGGAGAAGGAAATGGTAACCCACTCCAGTATTCTTGCCTAGAGAATCCCATGGACAGAGAAGCCTGGTAGGCTACAGTCCATGGGGTCGCAAAGAGTTGGACACTACTGCGCCACTTCACTTTTCACTTTTCAGGGCATTTCACCCCCAAACAATGGACTTCACCTTTTTCTCAAGTGCACATGGAACATTCTCCAGAATAGATCACATCCTGGGCCATAAATCTAGTTTTGGTAAATTTAAAAGAAAATTTAAATCATTTCAAGCAACTTTTCTGATCAAAATGTGGTAAAATTAGATGTCAGTTACAGGGGAAAAGAACTGTTAAAGATACAAACATATGGTGGCTAAACAACATGCTTCTGAGTAACTACCATATCACGGAAGAAATAAAAAGGAAGTAAAAATATGCATAGAAACCAATTAAAATGAGAACACAACAATCCAAACCCTACAGGATTCAGTAAAAGCAGGGCTAAGAGGGTGGTTCAAAGCAAAATAACCCTACCTCAAGAAACGAGATAAACATCAAATAAACAACCTAACTTTACACCTAAAGCAATTAGAAAAATACGAAAAGAAAATCCAAAAGTTAGTAGAAGGAATAAATAATAAAAATCAGAGCAGAAGTAAATGAAAAAGAAATGAAAGAGACTAGCAAAAATCAACAAATCCAAAAGCTGGTTCTCTGAGATAATAAATAAAACAGAGAAACAAAATGTGGCTCAGATGGTAAAGCATCTGCCTATAATGTGGGAGACCCAGGTTCAATCCCTGGGTTGGGAAGATCTCCTGGTGAAGGAAATGGTAACCCACTCCAGTACTCTTGCCTGGAAAATCCCATGGATGGAGAACCCTGGCAGACTACAGTCCATGGAGTCACAAGAGTTGGGCATGACTGAGCAACTTCACTTTCACTTTCATCAAGAATAAAAGGGAGAAAAATCAAATCAATAAAATTAGAAATGAAAATCGAGAAATCACAACAGACAACACAGAAATACAAAAGAGACTACTGTGAGCAATTACATGCCAATAAAATGGACAACTTGGAAGAAATTTTTAAAAGGTAACCTTCTAAAACTGAACTAGGAAGAAATACAAAATCATAACAAACCCATCACAAGCATGGAAATTGAAACTGTAGTAAAATAATCTTCCAACAAACAAAAGTCCAGGACCAGATGGCTTCACAGGTAAATTCTCCCAAAATTTAGAGAAGTGTTAACACTTATCTTAACTCAAATTCTTCCAGAAAATTGCAGAGGAAAGTAAACTCCCAAACTCATTCTGTGAGGCCATCATCATCCTAATACCAAAACCAGACTAAGATGCCAAACACAAAGAAAACTACAGGCCAATATCACCGATGAACATAGATACAAAAATCCTCAACAAAATTCTAACAAACAGAATTCAACAACATATTAAAAGACCATACATCATGACCAAGTGGGCTTTATCCCAGGGATGCAAAGATTCTTCAACATTTGCAAATCAATCAATGTGATATACCATATTAACAAATTGCAAGATAAAAACCATATGATTATCTCAATAGATGCAGAGAAAGCCCTTGACAAAATGCAATACCCATTTAGATCCAAATTCTCCAGAAGCAGGCATAAAAGGAACACACCCTCAACATAATAAAAACCATATACAACAAACCCACAACAAACATTATCCTCAATGGTGACAAATTGAAAGCATTTCCTCTAAAATCAGGAAGAAGACAAGGGTGCCCACTCTCACCACTACTATTCAACATAGTTTTGGAAGTCCTAGGCACAACAACCAGAGAAGAAAAAGAAGTAAAAGGAATCCAGATTGGAAAAGAAGTAAAACTCTCACTGTTTGCAGATAACATAATCCTCTACACAGAGAACCTAAAGACCTCACCAGAAATTACTAGAGCTAATCAATGAACACAGTAAAGTGGCAGGATATAAAATTAATACACAGAAATCCATTGCATTCCTATACACTAACAATGAGAAAACAGAAAGAGAAATTAAGGAAACAACCCCATTCACCACTGCAACAAAAATATTAAAATATTTAGGAATAAATTTACCTAAAGAAACAAAAGACCTAATATCAAACACTATAAAACACTGATGAAACAAATCAAAGATGACAAATAGACGGAGAAATATAACATGTTCATGGATCAGAAGAATCAATATAGTGAAAATGAGTATACTACCCAAAGCAATCTATAGTTTCAATGTAATCCCTATCAAGCTACCAACAGTATTTTTCACAGAACTAGAAAAAATAATTTCACAGTTTGTATCAAAACATAAAAAAAAAAAACCTTGAATAGCCAAAGCTATCTTGATAAAGAAGAATGGAACTGGAGAAATCAACCTTCCTGACTTCAGACTATACTACAAAGCTACATTCATCAAGACAGTATGGTACTGGCACAAAGACAGAAGTATAGATCAATGGAACAAAATAGAAAGCCCAGAGTTAAATTCATACACCTAATGACACCTTATCTTTGACAAAGGAGGCAAGAATATACAATGGAGAAAAGATAATCTCTTTAACAAGTGGTGCTAGAAAAACTGGTCCACCACCTGTAAAAGAAGGAAACTAGAACACTTTCTAAAAGCATACACAAAAATAAACTCAAAACATATTAAAGATCTAAATGTAATACCAGAAACTAGAAATCTCTTAGAGGAAAATATAGGCAGAACACTCTCTGGTACAAATCACAGCAAGATCCTCTATGTTCCATCTCTCAGAGTTATGGAAATAAAAGCAAAAATAAACAAATGAGACATTATTAAACATAAAAGCTTTTTAATAATGAAGGAAACTACAAGCAAGGAGAAAATTCCACTTTCAGAAAGGGAGAAAATGATAGCAAATGAAACAACTGACAAAGCACTGATCTCCTAAGTATACAAGCGGCTTATGCAGCTCAATACCAGAAAAACAAACGACCCAGTCTAAAAGTGGACCAAAGAACTAAACAGACATTTCTCCAAAGAAGACATACAGTTAGCTAACAAATACATGAAAAGATCTGCAACATCACTCATTATCAGAGAAATTAAAATCGAAACCACAATGAGGTACCACCTCATCCTGGTTGGAATGGCTGCCTACAAAATGTCTATAAACAATCAATGTTGAAGAGGGTGTGGAGAAAGGGAACCTTCTTACACTGTTGGTGGGAATGCAAACTAGTACAACCACTGTGGAGAACAGTGTGGAGATTCCTTGAAAACCTAGAAATAGAACTGCCATATGACCCAGCAATCCCACTGCTGGGCATACACACTGAGGAAACAAGAGTTGAAAGAGACACATGTACCCCAGTGTTCATTGCAGCACTGTTTACAACAGCTAAGACATGGAAGCAACCTAGATGTCAATCAGCAGATGAACGTATAGGATAAGGAAGTTTTGGTACATATACACAATAGAATATTACTCATCTATAAAAAAGAATGCATTTGAGTCATTTCTAATGAGATGGGTGAAACTGAAGCCTATTATACAGAGTGAAGTAAGTCAGAAAGAGAAACACCAATACAGTATATTAATGCATATATATATGGAATTTAGTAAGATGGTAATGGTGAACCTATATGTAAGACAGCAAAAGAGACACGTATGTAAAGAGCAGACTTTTAGATATGTGGGAGGTGAGGGTAGCATGATTTGAAAGAATAGCATTGAAACGTGTATATTACCATATGCAAAATAGATGACCAGTGCAAGTTTGATGTCTGAAACAGGGCACTCAAAGCTGCTGTTTTGGGGCAACCCAGATGGATGGGGTGAGGAGGGAGCAGGGAGGGGGTTTCAGGACAGCAGGGAAAGACGTGCACCTATGACTGATTCACATCGATGTATGGCAAAAACCACCACAATATTGTAATTAGCCTCCAATTAAAATTTAAATAATTAATTTTAAAAATAAGGTATAATATACAGTAGCTTATCTTTTATAAATTCAATTGTTGTTACAATGTAATAAACGTTTCTTTTTTAAAAATTATGTTAAGAAATTTCATCCTTTTTCTGGAGGCTAATGTAATATCACTTACACTTTTTTTTTTCTGTTTGAGGATTACTGCTATTATTGTTATTATTAATGATATTCTTTAGTATGTGGCTAACACTTGTATGTTCCAGAATCATTTTATCTGATTCAAATTAGTTTTTTATTTACTTTTCTTTAAAAAAATCAGTTGTCAGGTTCTGCTGAGTAATTTAGGGTATGGGCTCTTCACTGACCATTATCTTACACTATTCTATGAGTATCTCAAGCTTGGTGTTGATTTACATTACTTTCACTCTTGCTTGAGGATTTAATCAGACTGTGTTCAGACAAAAGTGTTGATCCTTAAGCAAAGTCATGAAAAAAATGGAAAGAAGAGCTATGAGGACTTGAAGAGTCACCTTGGCCACTGTCTTTGAGGCTCTATCCACCCAACAGAGCCACGAATGACGCCAACAGGAGCAGTGCTTTTGCATACTGCTGCAGAAGCTGATTTCCTCATTATCCACTCTTCTCTGTGAGAAAAGCCTTACGTTCCCTAACTGACCTTGACAAAATGGATTTGCTTCTAACATCTGTGCCCTTAGGTAGATACCATGCTCAGTCATGGCTTTTCATTTGAATCACATCACTGAATAGATACGTAACTGTCGATTGCCTCATTTTCCCAATAATGCTGAAGAAGGTTTTTGCTGAGTCTCAATCAATCTTCAGTTCAGTTCAGTCGCTCAGTTGTGTCCAACTTTTGTGACCCCATGAACCGCAGCACACCAGGCCTCCATGTCCATCACCAACTCCTGGAGTCCACTCAAACACATGTCCATTGAGTCAGTGGTGCCATCCAGCCATCTCATCCTCTGTCATCCCCTTCTCCTCCTGCCTTCAATCTTTCCCAGCATCAGGGTCTTCTCCAATGAATCAGGTCTTTGCATCAGGTGGCCAAAGTACTAGAGTTTAAGCTTCAACATCAGTCCTTCCAATGAACACCCAGGACTGATCTTTAGGATGGACTGGTTGGATCTCCTCACAGTCCAAGAGACTCTCAAGAGTTTCTCCAACACCACAGATAAAAAGCATCAATTATTTGGCACTCAGCTTTCTCTATAGTCCAACTCTTATATCCATACATGACCACTGGAAAAAACACAGCCTTGATTAGATGGACCTTTGTTTACAAAGTAATGTCTCTGCTTTTTAATATGCTATCTAGGTCGGTCATAACTTTCCTTCCAAGGAGTAAGCGTCTTTTAATTATATGGCTGCAATCACCATCTGCAGTGATTTTGGAGCCCCCAAAATAAAGTCAGGCACTGTTTCCACTGTTTCCCCATCTATTTCCCATGAAGTGATGGGACTGGATGCCATGCTCTTCAGTTTCTGAATGTTGAGCTTTAAGCCAATTTTTTCACTCTCCTCTTTCACCTTCATCAAGAGGCTCTTGAGTTCTTCACTTTCTGCCATAAGGGTGGCGTCATCTGCATATCTGAGGTTATTGATATTTCTCCTGGCAATCTTGATTCCAGCTTGTGCTTCCTCTAGCCCAGCGTTTCTCATGATGTAATCTGCATATAAATTAAATAAGCAGGGTGACAATATACAGCCTTGACGTCCTCGTTTTCCTATTGGGAACCAGTCTGCTGTTCCATGTCCAGGTCTAACTGTTGCTTCCTGACCTGCATACAGGCTTCTCAAGAGGCAGGTCAGGTGGTCTGGTATTTCCATCTCTTTCAGAATTTTCCAGTTTATTGTGATCCCATAATGGGTCATTTGGTACAGGCATCTGATGGCTCTGCTGTCACCTTTAATTAGAGATGGTTCCATTTTGAGGTCTCTTCCTTATATTTGGTTTCTTGATTTCCTCAGTGTTCTTATTCTTCTCCATTCCCTCTTGCTGAGTTCAGTATCTTATCTTACCACTGTAAGAGCACACACATTACAGTCTATCTAGACAGACTTCAGGTTTTCTAGACATGTCTAATGGAGGAGGCAGTGGCACCCCACTCCAGTACTCTTGTCTGGAAAATCCCATGGACGGAGGAGCCTGGTAGGCTGCAGTCCATGTGGTCGCTAAGAGTCAGACACAACTGAGTGACTTCACTTTCACTTTTCACTTTTCATGCACTGGAGAAGGAAATGGCAACCCACTCCAGCATTCTTCTCTGGAGAATCCCAGGGACAGTGGAGCCTAATGGGCTGCCGCCTAGGGGGTCACACAGAGTCGGACACGACTGAAGCAACTTAGCAGCAGCAACAGTAGCAGCAGACATGTCTAAATGAAGACAGAAAGAACAACCCTTCCCTGATGCCTGCCTGCCCTGGGCTAGACACTGAACACAATCCTCATTTCATCTTTCCAGAAGTTGAGGAAAGTGACTATTTTCATTCCCATTTTACAGATAAGGACACAGGGTCTCAAAATTATCTACTTCAGGTTATTAGCTAGAAGACATACATGATATCTACATCTAATAGAGTATATAAATCAGAATACATATGATTTTCAACTATGCATATGTGAGTTCCAAATTTTCTGTTTTTAAGTAGTTTTCATCTAAAAATTCATGTGACTAGAAAAAGCTTATATGTACAGTCAAAAAAAAAGCTAATTATGGTTTTTCAATTCTAAACTCACCTAAAATAAATAAAAGAAACTCTCCCTTTTCTGACATCATTGTCCTTTATCACCAATGACAGGTGTCAGAAAAATGTTGGCATTTTGTTTTCACTTAAGAAATGTTATACGATGACCTTTAGCTTAGTATATTTTTTGGAAGAAGCTAAAAATGGATTTTCTGTGAATTAGCATGTGATTTGAATTATTTTGCAGTGTTTCTGCACTTGAGGTTGGCCAGGGCCATAAGTCACCCGATGTTAAATATCACATTACACTTTCACAGGCGATATTTCTGGAAGGTAGTATCCATAGTTGAGTGTAAAATATATCATTTGAGACATTTTTGGACTAAATGGACTTCCAAATTTCTTTCAATAAGCCCATGGATCAGCAGTAATGTTTCTGAAGTATGCTTTTTACAGAACAATCATTTCATTCATGAGATATTTACTTCAAAAAGCTTCCAAACAAGTCATCTTTAAAACTGTGTGAAAAAAAAAAAAAAAGGAAATAGCTTCTCCCATCTTTGCCCCGCACATTTTCTGTGAATGAAACCCCAGTTCTGTTAGCTGTACAAGATGAGCCAACATGATATTTCGGAAACTGTAAAGACTTTAACATTACACTGCTTTCCAGAGTTAAGAGAGGGAAAGAAAGGTGAGTTGATAAACCATAAGGACAGAACAAATATAATGATTAAATCACTGAGAATGATGCTAATAAGACTGTTACAGGAAAGAACAACCTCACTCTTTGACTGAATTATTGAAGTGTTCCAGGAAAAATGGTTTTGTCTTTAGTCATTTAATTCACAAAGCATTTTAGGATGCTTTCATTCAGGTTTCCTCCACATGAGGCTTAGGGTTCCACTAGTCAAAATTGAAATGGCCATGATTCAAAAACAGAGAGTGGATTACTTTTCCTGCAACTCTTTTCTGGGTCAACTTCTGCCTCAGGACATGGGCTACAAATGCCAAGGTCTCAGCGCTGGCTTCTAGTTCCGTCTACCCGCCCTACCTGCTGCCATCACTCAGGTGTTCTTTGCAGACACTGCAGGGCTCCAGAGTAACACCTGGCAGGACTCCCCCTCCTGGTTTGCCAAGTGGGAAGTCAAACTTCTATTTGGCTCCTTTCTTCCTCTCCTTCAGCCTCCAGATTCATTTAACAGGTACTCACCCTAACTGATAACCAACAGTTTTCCAGCTTTTATGTCATGCTCCCTGTCATTAACCTTGGTCAAGTTTTAACTAATGTAGAAACAAGTATTTAGGTCAGCCAAAGCTTCAGTTGTCCTTGGTCATCTTGTGCATCTCTAATCTATTCCATACTCAAGTTACTACACTCTAGTTGTCGACCCACCACCAGTTGTTCCCCCAACCCCCAGGAGTCCTCAATAACTTCTCATTGTCAACCAAGTACCAGGCAAACTCCTTCCCCTGAGGACGCAAGCTGTCCCCTGTCTGGGCCCACTGGGGATTTTCACAGTTGTGTCTCTTTGCAAACTCTTTAGTCAAATTAAACCATACAGTCTTCACTCTCTTTAAATGTCTTCTTGGTTTTCATTTCTCCTATATATTTCTTGGTTTTATTCCTTTGTATCTTTTTTTTTAAATTAAAACGCATTTACACACTACCAGCCAATAAGATCCAAATTAAATCATACTTTTTCAATAAAATTTCCATCTCCACCTTGAAGGAAGGACTCTTTCCTCCTCCTTAAATCCCAGTTTGTGATCTACAAATGCTACCCAGCTTGTATCTTACAGTTATTTATGTAATAGCATCTACTTTGGCTGGAGGAAGATTGATGGGGACCTAGTATTTATCTCAGTCACTTCAGTCTCTCAGTCAAAAATTTTAAATATATGTTGTAAACACCTGCAAAAAAAACCACCCTAATCCCAAATGGCAAAGATTTTTGTATACCAGAACCTCAGAGTGAGATTGTATTTGGAGTTGGGACTGTTACTGACGTAGTTAAGTGAAAATGAGGCCCTTAGGGAGCCTCCTAATCCAGTTTGACTGGTTCTCCTACAGCAAGAGGAAATCTGGACACACACACAGGCACCAGGGAAGTCTGGACACAGAAAAAAGATCACAGACAGACACAGAGATGGCAGCTGTCTACACGCCAAGGAGACAGGCCTCAGGAGAAACCAAACCTGTTGCCACCTTCATCTTGAATCTCCAGCCTCCAGACCTCTGAGAAAACAAGTTCCCACACTTTGAGCTACCCTGTTTTAGCTACTTTGCTATGGCATCCCTAATAAACAAATACATTCTACATTTCTGACTCCAGTGATAAGAAAAATAAACAATTGATTCAAATTTGGGGAGGAATTCTTTAAAATGCTCAAATTTGTTTGTATCAGATTCTATTTTACTACATGACATTCATGCAAATCTTGTCCAGGAACATCATCTACAGTCTGAGAGCTCAGTGGTCCTAAACACTTCAGGAAAATACATGAACCTGGCCACCAGACAGGCAGCACAGCCTAGAAGCATTTTCCTTTCCCAGACAGAAGGAAGTTTTTCTTTCTTGCCTCTCTCAGTCTCAATATCAGTTTTAACAACTGAAATCCTGACACTGAATAGAGGCAACAATGTCACTGCATCTCACAGGTGTCATTCTGTAGAAAGCTCCCATAAACCACTTTTTTTTCCCCCCAAAGGTGTTAAAATTTGGTGGGGTTGTAGAAATATACTTGAAACTTTCTAGTTTTCTTTCCTAGAATTATTCCCATGTATTATTATATTTGTACCATAGAAGAGCAACATGAATATATAAAAATTGGAAGTGGCAGGACTGGGAGGTGAGACACTACTCAAGTTAGGGGTAAAGCAGTTGAAAGAAAGTAAGCATAATTAGGGCTTGCCTGGTGGCTCAGACAGTAAAGAATCTGCCTGCAATGCAGGAGACCTGGGATTGATCCCTGGGTCTGGAAGATCTTCTGGAGAAGGGCATGGCTACCCACTCCAGCATTCTTACCTAGAGAATCCCATGGATAGATGAGGCTGGCAGGCTACAGTCCATGGGATTACAAAGAGTTGGACACAACTGAGTCTCTAACACTACCTTTAGCTTGATTTATGACTTCCAACTTTTGGGCCTCCCTGGTGGCTCAGTGGTAAAGAATCTGGTTGCCAATGCAGGAGAGACAAGAGACGCAGGTTCAACCCCTGGGTAGGGAAGATCCCCTGGAGAAGGAAATGAAAACACACACCAGTTTATTTGCTTGGGAAACCCCACGGACAGAGGAGCCAGGTGGGCTACAGTCCATGGGGTCACAAAGTCAGACAAGACTGAGTGACAGATACACATACTCAAACATCATTAGTCCTAATAATTCAAAATATTCCAATCCTTGAGTTCATTTAATTTTTTCCTTGCAATTTGAAATAAAAATTTTTCTTCAATTTTTGCTAATACATAGTGGTTGATCAACAGAGGAAAAATACTTATGTCAGTCACAAAGAGAAAAAAGCAAATACGCAAATCACCATATGAAAGTAGATGTATTTATGAATTATATTTCCAACTTTAACCCAGAATGCATATGATGTATCTATTTAAGATCATTCCTGGGCATAGGTTTATCTTACAATGTTATGGAAAATTCAATTTTTTTAAAGAAATATTGAATCAATCTTTAAGTTTTCACATACTGAACACTGAACAAAAAAAATCAGAAAGCTTAAAATTATAACTTGTCATTTACTATAGCCATGTGTATAGTGTATTTTACTTTGTATCTATTATATTTATAAATATCTGACTGCGTATGGATGTGGAGAAAAGGGAACCCTCTTACACTGCTGGTGGGAATGCAAACTAGTACAGCCACTATGGAAAACAGTGTGGAGATTCCTTAAAAAATTGCAAATAGAACTGCCTTATGACCCAGCAATCCCACTGCTGGGCATACACACCGAGGAAACCAGAATTGAAAGAGACACATGTACCCCAATGTTTACTGCAGCACTGTTTATAATAGCCAGGACATGGAAACAACCTAGATGTCCATCAGCAGATGAATGGATAAGAAAGCTGTGGTACATATACACAATGGAGTACTACTCAGCCCTTAAAAAGAATAAATTTGACTCAGTTCTAATGAGATGGATGAAATTGGAGCCGATTATACAGAGTGAAGTAAGGCAGAAAGAAAAACACCAATACAGTATACTGACACATATATATGGAATTTAGAAGGATAGTAATGAAGACCCTCTATATGAGACAACAAAAGAGACTCAGAGGTATAGAACGGACTTTTGGACTCTGAGGGAGAGGGAGAGGGTGGGATGATTTGGGAGAACGGCATTGAGACATGTATACTATCTTGTAAGAATGAAGCGCCAGTCTATGTTCAATACAGGATGCAAGACGCATGGGGCGGGTGCACGGGATGATTCAGGGAGAGGATGTGGGGTGGGAGGTGGGGGGGGCTTGGCATTGAGAGACAGGACACCTGTGGCTGATCAGCAATGTGGCAAACAAATACGTTGTGGGGTGGGAGGTGGGAGGGAGCTTCGGCATTGGGAGATTGTGTTCACCTATGGCTGATTCGTGTCAATGTATGGCAAAACAAATACAGTATTGTAATTAAAAAAATAAATAAATTTAATTAAAAAAAAACTATTAATATATATGTCTATTTGTAGTGTGTGTGATATGTGTATAAAATTGTGTTATGAAAGAATGTAGTGTAGGTTTGAAAGTTAAATAGAATTTTGCTTGAATCATATTTGTGAGTAACAGCTATTTGAACCTGGACACTGAGTTTGTTTTTTAGCTGTGAGAGGTAATTTGCAATCACTCCACAGCACTATTGTCAATAATGGAATGCGATACTTGTTGTAGTCTGATTCAGAGGCTTCCAAAATCAAGAAAGCCCTTAATAAGCATGTGCTCTGCAGTCATTTCACTCTCCCCCATTCTGGAATTTGAGCCAGTGACATCTGAATTCATGTACCAACTAACCAAAGCATTAAACTTCAGAAGAAGTTTGAAAACCAGAGGGAAGAGGGTTAGCACCTATATTCCAAGAGACTTTTTTCAAAATAAACAGGTAGGTAGATCTTATGAAAATGAGGAACAACCAACATACAGAGATGGCAAACTTTGGGTCCTAATGGAGCCAGCAACCGATCTGCTGGGGACAGATGAAGTGTGTGTGTGGTGCAGCAGTAGAAGGACATCTTCCGGGTCTTAACTAAGCCGGCAGCTACATGCTCTATATTCTCCATTAAAACTGTATCAGATAGGAAATTCCTCAAGTTTGCAGGCATTTACTGAAAAATATATCTGTCTCTGGAACCACCCACCATGTTCACAGCCATTCCAGGGCAGCCATGCTTTCCCTCAGTCAGCCAACACTTTCATTATTATCTGGACCACACAGTGTGGTCCTTCAGATATTCATTTCATCAGCTACTGCCCAACATTTATTTATAGCTTCTCTCTCACTTTTCTCCCTTGCCTAACATATTTATATCTATCACTTTTCAAAACTAAGCAGCCTCCTTTGTAGCCCACGCCCCCTCTTCTGATGGCCTCCTCACCTGCCTCCTTACCCTTACAGCTGAGCCCATGGTGGCACCTCAGTTTCAGGTCCACTTCCTTACCATCTGCTCGATGTCTTCAGTCTCCTCCATCTCACTTTCTACAGACAGTTTCCAAAGCTCATTCAAGACTTTCTGGAAGTGAGAATCAATGGAATCTTTTAGGATCTTGATCTATTTCTGCATCTGCGAGATGACCTCATGTGCCCATGGAAGAGAAATCCAATTGCTTGCATCTCATCTTCATTTATCAGAGAAAGCAATGGCAACCCACTCCAGTACTCTTGCCTGGAAAATCCCATAGATGGAGGAGCCTGGTGGGCTGCAGTCCATGGGGTCGCTAAGAATCAGACACAACTGAATGACTTCACTTTTCACTTTCATGCATTGGAGAAGGCAATGGCAACCCACTCCAGTGTTCTTGCCTGAAGAATCCCAGGGATGGGGGAGCCTGGTGGGCTGCCGTCTATGGGGTTGCACAGAGTCAGACAGGACTGATGCGACTTAGCAGCAGCATCTTTATTTATATTTTATATGATGCATCTTATGTGAGCTCCAAATCCATATCCAGTTTCCTTGAGACTTGTTCATTTTACAGTCAGTAAAAACTCAGCATCAAAACCCCCCTTCATCACTTTTGAAACAACAACCAAAGCCACCCCCTCCTTGCATCTCTACTCCAGCCTGAGCAACTGCCAAGCCCACGTGAGACAGCATCTATCAGCAAGCCCCTCACTCTGCCTCAACAGTTCCACCCTCATGGCTGCTACCTGAACCCAAGCTGTCATCATCTTCCATGTGATTAAGGACCAAAACCTCAGGGCACCATGATGAAACCTCTTGCCCCATTCCATCTTCCACACCAGCATAGGTTTGAAACTCATAAAACAGACACCTGGCTATTTGATTCTCCTGCTTTAAATCTGCAAATGTCTTTTTAGAATGAAAGACAATTACTCAGCATAACATTAAAAAAAAAAAGTCTTTGTTATATGTATTAGCCCACATCTCTGGTCTCATTGTTCAGCAGCCCTGGGCACATTCTCTGCTCTAGTTGTTACAGAACAGTTTTTTAGATCCTTGAATAGACTATGCTCTCTCAAATAATGCTAGTTTCATTCTTTTCTGTTTCTCCAGGGCTTAAAAAATTCTTGGACCTATTATTATCAATGAGTGTTTGCAAAATGAATGTCTTAGTTCCACATAAGAATAGCAACAAAAAAAAAAAAAAAAAGAAAGAAAGAAAAAGAAATCAAGGTGTCTTATCTAGAGTGGAAGCACTAAGCTGAATCACTAAGATGATTTAGATAAAAGCTGTTCTGAAAGCAGTTGAATCCTCACAATTTAATCTTCTAGAAAATAGAGCTGATGTGGCAAAGGAGAAACAGCAATGAGGCATGTTTCCTTGTTGCTTCTGAGTGCGGAACGGACAGGATATTCAAGCAGAAATCTGAGACAGTAATTCCCGTCATGACAAAGAAAGGGTCCAGAAAACAATTTTGTTTTAATTCTGGAAAACAAAGGAAAAGTAATTACATTTATTTACAAGTGTAGGTCATGCACTCCCAAGCAATCCACTACGCCCTATACAAACACAGTGGATTATAGCCAAGCCTTGCAATTTACTAAATAAAAAGCACAGGGTAAAGAAAGAATTGGAGCTATTCTTAGTTCGTTTGTTTAGATGACAATGGTGCTAAATTTCTAGAAATGAAGGTTCCTATAGGAGACTGTGTTGGACCTAAAGCACTGTCATCAGAAATGTGTTTAATACACAGTTTATGCTAAATATGGAAATTAATAATGCCATGAAAACCACTGAGAGACACTTTTCCATTTAGTCATGTATATGCCTGATATCATCTTAACAATACCACCATAAGAAACAAGCTATAATTTTTCATTGTTCATTGAGTACTTGCATTGTTCATTTAAGATGCATAGCTCATGACTGTTAGGCTGTAACATTTCCAACTTTCATATAAATATAAAATCAATCTAATTGCATTCATGCAAAGAGATAAGTGCTCAGAATGGAAATGCCACACACACACACAATGAATGCCGTTTCTTTCACTTCTAATTCAAATTTTTTTTTTTTTTTTTTTTTTTTTTTTTTTTTTTTTTGTTTTTTTGGGGGTTTTTTTTTGTGGGGGGTTTTTTTTGTTTGTTTGTTTTTGTTTTTTTTTTTTTTTTGATTTTTGTTGGGGGGGTGGTTTTTTTTTTGTTTTTTTTTTTTTTTGTTTTTTTTTTTTTTGTTGGGTTTGGGGGTGGGGGGGGGGGGGGTGGGTTTTTATAGTAAGAGGGGGGGTTTTTTTTGGTAGGGTGTGGTGGGTTTTTGGGGGTTTTTTTTTTTTGGGGGGTTTTTTTTGGTTTTGGTTTTTTTTAGATGTGTATTTCTTCCAAGTTGTCCTTTTTTGGCTTAATTGCTGATAGAAGCTCTTCTTTTTAAATGTATGTTTCTTAGTGGTTTGTCAATTTTATTTAGCCTTCATTTTTTTTTTTTTTGTTTTTTTTTTTTTTTGTTTTTTTTTTTTTTTTTTTGTGTTTTTTTTTTTGTTTTTGTGTGTGGGTGTTTTTTGTTTTTGTTTTTTTTTTTTTTTTTTTTTTTTTTTTTTTTTTTTTGTTTTTTTTTTGGTTTTTTTTTTTTTTTTTTTTTTTTTGTGGGTTTTGTTTTTTTTTTTTTTTTTTGTTTTTTTTTTTGTTTTTTTTTTTTTTTTTTTTGTTTGGGGGGGGGGGGGGGGGGGGGGGGGGGGGGGTGGGTTGGGGGGGGGGGGGGGGGGGGGGGGGGGGGGGGGGGGGGGGGGGGGGGGGGGGGGGGGGGGGGGGGGGGGGGGGGGGGGGGGGGGGGGGGGGGGGGGGGGGGGGGGGGGGGGGGGGGGGGGGGGGGGGGGGGGGGGGGGGGGGGGGGGGGGGGGGGGGGGGGGGGGGGGGGGGGGGGGGGGGGGGGGGGGGGGGGGGGGGGGGGGGGGGGGGGGGGGGGGGGGGTTGGGGTTTTTTGGCCCTTCGGGGGGGGGGGGCCCCCCCCCCGCCGGCCCTCCCCGGGCCCCCCGGGCGGGGGGGGGCCCCCCCCCCCCCCCCCCCGGGGGGGGGGGCCTTGCCCCCCTCCCCCCCCCCCCCCCCCCCCCCCCCCCCCCCCCCCCCCCCCCCCCCCCCCCCCCCCCCCCCCCCCCCTTTTTTCCCCCCCCCCCCCCGTCTCTCTCTTCCCCCCCCCCCCCCCCCCCCTCTTTTTAAATATCTCCCCCCCCCGCTGGCCGCCTTGGCGGCCCCCGCCCCCCCCCCGCGGGTTTTTGTGGTTTTGCCCAGCGAATTCTTTTATGGGGAGGGGGGGGAGGGGGCCCCCCCCCCCCCCCCCCCCCCCCTCTTCCCCCCCCCCCCCCCTCTTTTTTTTAAATTCCTCCATGATTTGATTAGTAATAGATGCAAATGGATTTCCCCCCATTGAATAGTTTTTTCCAAATCACTGCAATTAGGCATTTGATGTGTCATCTACCTGTCTAAATGAGAAGCGTGTCTCATTTTCAGCTGATTCCCTATTGTTAGGGTGATTTCAGTTGTGTTAAAAGCAGCTGCATCTCCAGGTGTGAAACCATGCAACAACCTGACACTCTGATTATGGGCCTTACTGGTCCTCAAGGGGTATGTGATGTGGAGATGAGGTCAAATATACCTCGGCATCATAAAGGTTAACAAATCTCCTGCAACCTGGTAAATTTCTTTTACCCCAAATCTGAGACCTCTGAGTCTCAGATTTGCAAGAAGCTTTAAGATATAATTTTACTTTGTGTTTTCAAGTTTATCAGATAAATGATCAGGTACACTTTGTTCATTCTTTTTCACTCTTTTAGTTATTATTTTCTTAAAACTCCTAAAAACCTGCCTAACTTTGGGATTTAATTATTTCAAATGTACGATCAAAGTATATCCTGTCCCAATTATCTTCCTCACATAGACAGAGTCAAGGGGCACCCACTTGGAAATGTGGAAACACCTTTTGGTCACCATGTCATTTCATCAATCACATCATCTTTCAGAATGCCAAAAACATAAAAATGAAAATGGAACACCAAATTCTGGGGTTCCTTGGGAGACAGGGAAGTGGTGTGGAAAGGAGAAATCATTTCAGAAACAAGAAGAAGAAACATGGTCTTATATCAGGGTGTATGGATGAAACAAAAGTATTAATACTCCTCTAACTGGAGCCTCTTCTAACCCACTTATTTTGCTATTTTAATGGTTCCTATTAAACAGGTTCCTCTTGACCCTCACTTCCAACAACTGTTCAATCTACAGATGAGTTTGTCAATCCAAGAAGACTAACAGCAATGTCTACAGACCTTCTGTACTAAATGGTGTTGGTGCACTGTGGATCTCTGAGAAGACAGTGGTTAATCTGTGGTTAACGGGATGTTCACAACAGCCTCTTGTGATATAAGCTTTCAAGTCTATGATAATCTGGCACAAGAATGGAGCAAAAGATGGTAGGCACCACAAGATAAATAAGGAGTCATCTGTAGGCTGTCATAGGGAGGGATGTACACCGCCTCTTTATCACATAGTTCCTCCCATTCCACGGATGTATTTGGGAACCTAACGTTGTCATGAATCAAAGTACAACATCCCCTGGGGATGGGGGACCATGGGAGCAAAGGGTCCTGGATCCCTGGGTGGCTGATGGGCTGAGCAACTCTACCAGCCTTGGATGGGTCACCTCAGGACAATTGTTTGAAAGAAAAATTAACTGAAGCCACTGCATCACTTAGGTCTTCTTGATAAAACAACTGAACTTACATTCCAATGAAGAGAGAGAGATTAACTAAAAATTCCTAAAAGTTTTACAGACTATTTTCAATTTTTTTTCAGTCATTCTTAAAAGTCACAGACCCGGAAAGCAGGTGATTTCTATCTAAGTGATACAATCAGAGATGTTTGGATTTAAAAGAACTCTAATGGAGTATCTGGCTCAGGATGGCATATATATAGTACCCCTCCTGTTTTACTTTCTCCGTCACCCTGCCCATGGTGTCAGATACTTGAAATAAATCCTGACAATTTTTCCTTGGAGCCCAAAGGCAGCTTAATCATCATTCTCAACACAGTTCTTCATGCAGCCACGGATTGATTGCAGTGGGCTCAGAAACTGAAAACTATCTGGTCTCTCTAAGAGAGTCTGATTCTGTCATTTTCCATAACCAGTTCAGCACAGGTTAGTTCTCAGAGTTTCTGAATATGAGGATATTCAGCATTTCATCATAAAAGAGAAACAGACTAAAGTCCATGTGAATGAATAGCTGAGTCTATAACATCCTGACTTCTCAATAGACTCTCGAGACTAGATTCACTTTACGGCATGTTCTTAAAATGTGGTTGCAGCCGCCTAAACAAGCCTTCAGCTGGACCTGGCAATATCTACGTGGAGATCTTCTGTGTCTGGAATCCACACACACAGCACCCTCTACCCACTTCTAGTATGGGAAAGCCAGGAACACAGGAGCCAGACAGAAATTGGCTCAAAGCCTATTCACAATCTTGGTAGAATCCCTTCTCCTGCCTCCCCATGGTTTTCCTCAGGCTCTGAGAGCTGATCTGTGCTGGCTGTGGTTCACACCCCTGCCTGTGTGGTTCACATCCCCAGTGTGCTTATCTACAGAAGAGTCTACAGCCCTTTCCTACATCTCCTTGTAGGTCCTCTCATATGAATTTTCCCTTTCTAGGAATTCAGTTCCTTAATTGTTTGAGATATAACTGGCTTAAAACATTGTATTAGTTTCAGGCAAATAGCATAGCATCTTTCTATCCAGATGCATTGCAAACCATCACCACAGTAAGTCTGGTGAGCATCCATCACCATATGCAGCACTTTCTTTCTTTCTTTTTTTTTTTTAATTGTGATGAAGACTTTTAAGATCTACTCATACTTTTCAGGTCCTGTCATACTTTCCAAAAGGGTCTGGCCTGATGGTCTATCCCAGTCTGCAGAAAACCAACATGCTGAAATGGTTATCAGCCTCACACATGCCACCAGATGTACAACCTCATTGTCACTAAGGGTTTCCCACTGGCTGATGCCCCTTCACACCCTCCCTTATGATACGGCCCCTCACTCCAGGGCACTGGATACAAAACCCAGGATGACGCTGGTCACCATGTTCCTAAGATTACATCCTCCGGCATCCCAGATGACTTGGAAGAACCTTTAATAGTTCAGTTTAAAAATTACTGTTCCCTGTAGTGACATCAAAGAGCCAAGTGGTATATTTTCTCACTGATAAGAATGCTGCATCTTAGAAGGGAGAGGATCTAATATCTAAGGTTTAAAACATGATTAATTTACCTGGCAACATGAACTATCTAATTGTATTTGACTAGACCTCTATGTGCCCCTCCCTTTCAAGGTATAAGAGTCAGCTCCTCTTCTTCTGCTTTGAAAGATCTGGAAAAATATCTCATGGAAACTTAATAGCAACATTGTGTGTGTGTGTGTCTATGTGTGTGTGCTCAGTCGTGTCTATTAGTGACCCAAGGACCATAGCCCACCAGGCTTCTCTGTCCATGGGATTTTTCAGGCAAGAATATGGGAATGGGTTGTCATCTTCATCTCCAGGGGTTGTCCTGGCCTGAGGATTGAACCTGTGTCTCCTGCATTGGCGGGCAGGTTCTTTACCACTCCTGCCACCTGGGAAGCAACATTAGTATTCCTAATCCCTTGTTTTGGTGTCTCTGTTCCTTAAATAAGATCCACTGAAGCCCACATTCCTGCCTCCAGGTGCTATGTCCACTGTAAGGTCCTCCAGACTCAGCACCTTCTGGGTGCAGAAATGGTACAGGACACAGTACAGATGCTGGCGAGTCATTTCCACCAGCTCACAGCCAGAGCTCCCGGAGGGGGCACTAGGCTCTCCTGATATGAACTCCCTTTGTTTTTGGTTTTGTTTTTTTTTAAATTTATTTATTTTAATTACAATACTGTATTTGTTTTGCCATACATTGACACGAATCAGCCATAGGTGAACACAATCTCCCAATGCCGAAGCCCCCTCCTCCTCCCACCCCACATCCTCTACTTGAATCATCCTGTGCATCAGCCCCATGCATCCTGCATCCTACATTGAACATAGATTGGCGCTTCATTTCTTACAAGAAAATATACATGTTTCATTGCAATTCTCCAAAACCATCCCACCCTTTCCCTCTCCCTCAGAGTCCAAAAGTCCACTCTATACCTCTGTGTCTCTTTGTTGTCTCACATATAGACTCTCCCTTTGGAATCACGGTCGATTCCCATGGTGCTGGATGGGGAGCGATTTTCTGAATTATTGCAGAGTTGTATATTCTAATGGTGCAGGTTCAATCCATAACCACAAGGAGCGCTCAGAAGTATGAGCATTCAAAGGGAACTAGACAGGTACCATTTGAACTAACGTCTCTTGGATGCAGAGAAGTGCTTATCATATCTAAATGCCATTTGAATTATGTTAGTTGGAAAGATGGAAAAAGCCAGGTAACTCTTCTTTTAAGAAGCTTCTTTCAGAACAGGTTGAAAACATGAATTCATTGTCCTTTAAAGAGCAATATACCTGCTCCCTTTTTTGCTCTGCTCACTGGGTACCTTGGTCATCCATGCTGGCTGTGAGGGGCATTCCATAAAGTCAGAATATGAAGGTGATAATTTGAAAGTAAAAAACAACAGCATTCTTCAGTTACCACTGACTTCTTTCTAAGCTGGTTTACTAGGCACGTTTGCTCCCTTCGGCTTATGACAGCAGCACCGCCGCTGCCCATCTTCTCTGTCTTCTCCCTTCCCCCTTGTCAGACACATCTTCCTGTTAACCTCAGCTCTGAGAGCCAGGTCAGTGCATGCACATGCACCCTCCTCAGTAAGAGTAGTTCCTTATTCCATTTAACCCTGAAGCCTAAGAGCCCACTGATGCCCGTCGGCACCACTGCGTGTGAGGCTGCCCCACTTAGCATTGTTTCCATTAATTACACATAAGAGTCCTTTATAAATTGAAAATAACATTGAAAAGCACCTGGAGGCAAAGTAAATTATTCAAATATAAGAGAGGGATGCACTGTACAGGGAACTGTACTCAATATATTGTAATACCTTATGATGGAACAAAAACATTAATAAGTGTATATTTATATGTACTTTTATAACTGAATCATTTGCTGTACACTGGAAATTAGCACAACATTGCAAATCAACTATATTTCAGTGAAAAAAATGAGAGGGAAAGACAGGTAGAGAAATAAAACATAATTCTGATTTTCTTTGTATGATTAAGATTTTAGCAATCAAATTGAGAGCATATTAAAAGTTCTAAATTAGATTTTTTTTTTTTTAGCCCAGAACTCCAGAAACCAAGTTGGTTCTGCCAAACAACAGTGAAAAGCAACAAGCAGACAATCACCATCCTGAGCTCACTTCCTGGCATATTTAGAATTGGGAGTGTTGCTAATTCTGCCTCACAATAATGCCATCGCTGTACAGAATACCCCTAAACTGCTGGAAAAGTAAATGACAACCCACTCCAATATTCTTGCCTGGAGAATCCCAGGGACAGAGGAGCCTGATGGGCTACAGTACATGGGGTCACAAAAAGTCAAACACAACTAACTGACTAAGCATACAGACAACTGCTCAGAGAAATGAAATTAAAAGTCTTACTTCTGCACAGAGAAGAATGAATCCACACTGAGAAGGTTCATGAGGGAGCCCTGGGGTCCTGCAACACTAGGTCAGCATCAACCAAAAGAAATTGCTACAACCTCTCAGAAGAAACCAGATCTGTTCAGCTACAATTGATTTCTTTGTTAGGAGGTCCTTGAGTTGATGCTTATCATCCAGTCTGATAGTGTGAGTCAGCCTTTGCTAAAAGTAAGTATTCGATTAGGTCTACAGCCCAGGGCTGCTGCTTATATCAATGCTCCCCTGTCAGTGCTGGAAATTTAGGTCTATGATGTTCTGTCATGCATTAGACACTATTGTATCAGTCAGTTCTGAACATCACTTGTTCAATTCTATTTCAGCAACAGAATATCCCTTTATTAATTATTATTCCTATCATCTGAGAACTTGGAATTATTTCCCTTTTAGTAAGAATGAGGCTTTATAAAAATAGGTATTGATGATAACACTTAAAACTCATGTCATATGTCTTTCCTCTATGCTTATTTTACCCTATTTTAAAATCAATATGTTCAACATTTGCCCTAACCATTAAATGTAGTGTGGTAAGTATCATATCATTGTAAACATGTGAAAATATGGTTTGCAAGCTTTTCTTTTTCTTGGCTTATTAAACATGTGTTAAGTGCTAGTCACAGGTGAGGCAAAATTGTAAGCAAGTAGAAGAGGGAGACAGAAGATGAGATGGTTACATGGCATCACTGATTCCATGGACATATACTTGGGCAAACTGCAATATGGTGAGGGACAGGGAGGCCTGGCATGCTGCAGTCCATTGAGGTCACAAAGAGTCGGACATGACCTGGTGACTGAACAACCACAACAAACAGCAGCAGCAGCATATCTGTATGGCATCTTTCCAGGCAGAACATCTTTGTGTTAGTAAGGATGACGCTGCCTGTGAACACAGGTTAAGTAGGGGCCATGGACGCGGTGTTAGCTTCCAGGGAATGAGGACAATAGAAACAAAGGGTACCACCTGACATGATCTGCTGTGACCCTGGCCCATTGGAAGGCCCCCTGGACCCCGAAAGACCTTGCAACGGGGAGGGTGGGAATAAAACAGACAGAAATGTTGGTAGAACCCAGATGATGCAACGTCACATGGCAGTAATCTGGGCCTTCATTTCAGAAAAAAATAATATGTGTGTAAAAGATTTTCATAAGTGGGGATACTACTATCCATTTAACAGTTGAAGAGATCGTTGTGTCTCTTCACAGTGGAGGTCAGAAGGATTGTCAAGGAGATCAGTGAACAGGACATGGCCAACATCTGGGTCAAGATATGATAGGGAGAGAGTAGAGACAGAACAGGTGATTAAATAGTTTAATCCCACTAGGGGATTTTAAGTTGAAAAATATAGGAGACGCTTATAAGTTAATGATCACTTAAAAAAGCAGGTTTGCTTAACCACAAAACCAAATAGGCTTGTTTAGCAACAAAACTATGCAACAGAAGCCCAAGACATGCCTCAAAATAAGACAGTGGTGGCATGAAACCCAGTAAGCTCAGTAAGTTAGTGAGCTCTAGGATATGCTCTCTGCACACACAAAACCAATAATTTTGGAGCTAGCTTGATCACAGAGGGACAAGAAAACTCCCTTGGATCAACCTGGAGATGCTGATGATGGAAGCATGACATCTACTCAAGAAAAAGAATGTCTTCTCCCTCTCCCCACTTTTCCTTTGATTGTAAAGCTGTAGCCAGTAAGTTCTGGGGGTGCTGCAGCCCCTCACCTGCCCACATGTAAGCCTCATAAGCATTCTATTCTAATAAATCACTTATCTACCATTTTGCCTCTCGCTGAATTATTTCTCTAATGAGACATGAAGAACTGTGGTATTGGAGTTCTTCAGAGCCCCCAAAATGGCACCTGACTTTTCAAACAGACTTTTGGACACAGAAGGTGTCAGAAGGGAGGCACAGACAAGGGCCTCCCTAGGAGGAAAACAATCAGATTAGGTAACAGATGAATTGAGGGTATTGAGGGAGAGAGGAATGTCACAGTGATGCTTAGCTTCTCTGGCTTGTGTCACTGAATCAGACACAGGTCTGGGTGTGTGATGATAGCTGCAGGGATTTGGTATAGATGAAATGTGGGTAGTCAGGAAGACAGAAATGTCATGGTGATCCTTAGATTCTCAGGTAGTATCCTGAGTAGAACACAGGTCTGAGTGTGTTGTGATAGCTGCAGACATGATTAAATCAGAGGGTGATTCTGAAACAGATGGAGTTCACCTCTCCCCCTCCCCTCTTCCTCCCCACCTGTCTCCCCGGGGCCTCCTTCGTGTTCCAGGACCTCCAGGTGGAACACTGTTATTTGAGGTAGGTTTTAAAGTGAGTGGGATACTTCTCTAATTTCTAAGACTTTAATTCCTCACGATAAAACACCACCCTTGTCCACAAAACTGGGTCAGCAACGAAGACACAAGACATGGGAAGGGCAGGTTTTCAGGAGTCTGTGTTTTCCTTCAGTGGTCTACATTTCTGAGTAAGAATAAACCATTATATTTTATTTCAGTTTGAAAGTGTTAAAGAATATACTGAAATGGAAAAAAAAAAAGAAATGCCTATTAACTTTCAATATAATTTCATCTAGAGTTATGGTGAATAAAACTGTATCTAAAAGACTAACTTTATATAAAGGTTTCTGTATGTTTGTTGTATAAAATAGGATAATGCAACTTTTTCAAAGTTCCTAACTTAGAAAGTAAAATCTACATTTTTTTCCTATATAAGGCAGCCTCTTTTTAGAGCAAAGTTTTTGAACTAAAATGTTTCCAATAGAGTCAATAGACTAAAAATGTATTATAATTAAAACAGTAAGTCTATTGTACTTAGGGAATCTTCAGCTCAAAAGGAGGGGAAAAGAACTAATACATTAAAATTTCATTAGCATGTTATCTGTGGTACTAAATATTTTATTAATTCTTTTGAAATCACACATTTAAGTCACAGAAAAGTTATAATTACTCTTGGGAAAATAAAACTCATTATGCCATACTTTTCTCTAAAAATTAATCTTGACCATCTTCATAAACTGCCATAGTAAAATAGTATATAATAACTAGTATAAAATAATATTGAAGAGGGTAAGGAAAGATGGCAGGAGAGTAGGTGGAGATGGAGTATATTTATCTCCATGGATACATCAGGAATACACCTTCAGACACAGAAGTGCAGGCAGAACACCAGCTGAGAGTGGACAGGAGTACCTGACCAGTGGAAAAGAATACAGACCCACACAATTCTCAGTAGGATGAAGGAACCACGGCAGGATGAAGGAGGAGAAACAGGAGTATTAATAGGACTGGACCTGCCCTTGACAGGGGTCTGAGCCCCACATCGGGACAATTATCTGGGTCAGAGGAGAAACATTTAAGGCTGAGAGTGAAACAGCTGATCTGTGGCAGCCTCAATGGGATGAGAATCAGACAGTCCTTGCCGCAGCCATACATACCCCAGTCAGGAACACTGGTCCCCTAGAAGGCACAGCAGCTGGGAGCTGGAGTTTAGGGGTTGTGGAGCAATCCCAGGGTGAGGGCTGGTGTTGACTGCAGAGAGACTGATCTAGGGGAGGTGAGGGAGGAGACCATGGTGGGAAATGCTGGTGGAGGAAAGGCAGGCAGCCATGGAAGCAAGGCAATCTGCTGAGTCACACGTAGTGGGTGGAGCCAGCACCATGGCCTCTCTCCCCAGACACGACAGCATCAGCTGAACAGTAGAGAGGCTGGCCTGTCAAACGCCCGATGCACTGAACTACAGAGCAGGACCCCACCCAGGGGGCTCCTTTAGTGAATGACACACTGATCTACAGAGTAGGACACCAGTTGGGGGCCCCTCAATGTGCCTGACATGCTGAACAACAGAGAAGGACCCTAGGCAAGGGAGCCCTCTAGGTGCCTGAATGAGCAGAGCTATGAAAAGACTAGCCAAACAGGCTTTCTGATCACCAGCTCCAAGAGGCTTGAAAAAGACTCTGAGAGGGCCATAACTCCTGCGGTGGAGGCAGTCAGGGTCCCTGCACACTTGGTGCCGCCAGGGGTCCCTGCAAGCCAAGCAGCTGTGCCACCTTCACGCTCGACTCTCACTGGGGCAGAGCTGCCACAGGCAAAACAGTCTTGTGTTTATGTGCTCAGGGTCGCTTCAGTTATGTCCAACTCTCTGTGACACTGTGGACTGTGGCCTGCCAGGCTTCTCTGTCAGGAGGTTTTTCCAGGCAAGAACACTGGAGCATACTGGCCAATGCTGGTTGCCGTACACTTCCAGAGCACTATATTTCCTGCTGCCCTAGCCACCAACTCCCCTGAGTACCTGGCGCTGCCAGAACCCCTGCAACCCAAGCAGCTGTACCACCTCCACACCTGACCCTCACAGGGACAGCCCAAGTCCTCAGGGCAGCCGCAGGAGCAAACCCCAGTGGACGCCCCACATGCAGAAGTGGAAATAAAACCACAATTGAAACCCAGGGCCAGTGTGAGCAAGGAATAAGACCCAAAACCTTCCCACCAGCTGTACCAGTTTTGGATTAAATCCACATGATCAACTAGGCAGACTCTGTGTCTGTGGAATATATAAAAGGACCCTGAGAGCTTCCATAAAAGAAAACACACCAGTTCTGATAGCTGTGAACACCGGAGGCAAGAGCACACAGGAGCAGGGCCAGATGAGAGTCTGAGCTGCTCTCACAGCAGGTCCAGAGACCAGCAGTGTTGGAGGGCATCCGAGGAAGGTGAGGTGGACTGTGACTCCCAGGGAGGCAGGACTCTGACAGCAGTGACTCAAGAAAAACCTTTATTATTCCTATATCTTGACTTGCTCTGTAGATTACTTTTAATCCCTCCCACCCCTGTTGTAGTTGTCAATTTTATAGGAACTATGAACTCTAATTAACCTTCTGAGCTTTTTCCCCCTCAGCCACATGTTTGTTGTTGTTGCATTAAACTCTGCCTCCATGTTGGGCTTTTGCAGTTCTGTGGAGTTTTCCTTCTTCTTTTCTTTACTCTTTTTAAATTTTAGTTTTAAAGCCCATTATTATATTTTCTACATATATTCCTTTGTCTCCTTTGCTACTATTCTTTTCCCCTCACAGTTAAGCCTTAATGTATATAAATCTTCTTTATCTAACCTTGCATGTCTATTCCTTCTCTCTTTTCTTTCTTTCCTTTCCTCTCAACATATTAGTTTTGTTTTCATTGCTTTATTCCCCACTTAACATTTTGCTTTAGTTGTGTTTTCCAGTTTGTGCTTTAGTTACTTTTGTTCTTAACTGGAAAATATAATTCTTGATTTCCTTTGTTCGCCAAGTCAATCTACTGTAATTTATTTTAGTTGGACTGTTTTGACTTTTCTCAAGGATGTATACGCATATGCATATATTCCATTATTTTAATTGTTATCTGCTTGATTTTATAACTGCCATTTGTCTGGGGTACGTCTTTGGTGTTTTGCTTTTGGGTATTTGTTTTAGACCCACATAATGCTCTAAGAAACCACTTGTGGAATCCTCTTTCCTGACCAGAGATCAACCCCTGAGCCTTTGGAGTGGGAGCACTGACTCCAAAACCCTAGACTACCAGAGAATTAATCATAGGGAATATCAAATAGTGAGAACACACACAAAGGAAACCACTTGAATATAAGACCTGGCATTACTCAACCACAGTAGTACCCTGTGCAGGAAACCTCATCTAAACAACAATGAAACAAAAATACAAACCCAGTCATCAGCAGACAGGATTACCACCTCACTCAGTCTTGCCCATCAGAGGAAAAACAAACAAACAATAACGCAACAACAAAAGTCACCATGAATCTCACCCTATAGGAAACTTACACAACCCACTGCAGCACCCTTAGGAGCGTGGAAACCAAAAGGAAGAAAGAATTCAACCTTGAAGCCTGGGAAAGGAGATCTCAAACACAATAAGTTAAAAGAAAATAATACAAAGCCAGAGAAATACTACACAAATGAAGGAACAGACTAGAAAAACAGAAGTCCAAATAAATAAAGAGGAAATAGGCAAACTACCTGAAAAAAAAATGGAATAATGATAGTAAAGATGATCAAAAACGTTGCAAACAAAATGGAGAAAATTCAAGAATCAATGAACAAAGACCTAGAAGCATTAAAGAATAAACGTATAGAGACAATGAACACAATTACTGAAAATAAAAATACTCTGGAAGGAGTCAATCGCAGAATATCTGAAGCAGAAGAATGAATCGGTGAACTAGAAGATAATATGGTGGAAATAATTTCTCATGAGCAAAAGAACGTAGAAAGAATGAAAGGAACTGAGGATAGTCTCAGAGATGTCTGGGACAATATCAAACGCACCAATATTCAACTTATAGGGGTCCCAGAAGAAGAAGAGGAAAGGAAAGAGTATGAGGAAGTGTTTCAAGAGATTATAGCTGAAAATTTCTCCAACACGGAAAAAGGAAATAGTCAATCAAGTCCAAGAGGCCAAGACACATACTAATCAAACTAACAAAGACTAAACACAAAGAAAGAATATTAAAAGCAGCAAGGGAGAAGAAACTAGTAACATACAAGGAAACTCCATAGTCTTAACAGCTGATCTTTCAGCAGAAACTCTGTGGGCCAGAGGGGAATGGCAGGATATATTTAAAGTACTAAAGGGAAAAATCTACAACCAAGATTACTGTACCTGGCAATGATCTCATTAAATTTTGATGGAGAAATAAAAAGTTTTTCAGACAAGCAAAAGTTAAGAGGATTCAGTATGACCAAACCAGCTTTATAACAAATGTTAAAGGGACTGGTATAGTCAAGAAATACAAGAGAAGAAAAAAGATCTACAAAATCAACCCCAAACAATTAAGAAAATGGCGATAGGAACATACATATCAATAATTACTTTAAATGTAAATGGATTAAACGCTCCAACCCAAAGACACAGACTGATTGAATGGAGAGAAAACAAGACCCATATATATGCTTTCTACAAGAAACCCACTTCAGACCTAAAGGACATATAGCCTGAAAGTGAGAGGATGAAAAAATATATTCCATGCAAATAGGCATCAAAAAAAAAAAAAAGACAAAATAGCCATCCTCACATCAGACAAAATAGACCTTAATGTAAAGAATATTACTTTAATATAAGGAAGGACACTACATAATGATCAAGGGATCAGTTGAAGAGGAAGACATAACAGTTATAAATATCTATGCAACCACATAGGAGTTCCACAATACATAAGACAAACACTAAGAGACATTAAAGGAGAAATTGCCAGTAACACAGAAATGGTAGGAGACTTTAACATCCCACTCACACCAATGGATGGATCATCAAAACAAAAAATTAAAGAGGAAACACAAGTCTTAAATGATACATTAGATGAGATGGATCTCATTCATATTTTCAGGACATTCCATACAAATGCAGCACACACCTTCTTCTCAAGTGCACATGGAACATTCTCCAGGATAGACCACATCCTGGGTCACAAATCAAACTTCAGTAAATTTAATAAAATTGAAATCATATCAAGCACCTTCTCTGACCACAGTGCTATGAGACTAGATATCAATGACAAGAAAAAAAAATCTAAGAAACACGAACACATGGAGATTAAATGATATGTTTCTAAATAACCAACAGATTACTGAAGAAATCAAAAAAGAAATTAAAAAAATTCTATAAACAAATGACAGTGAAAACACAACAACCCCAAACCACCTATGGGATGCAGCAAAAGCAGTTCTAAGAGGGAAATTTATAGCAATAGACCCTACCTCAAGAAACAAGAAAAACATCTAATAGACAGCCTAACTTTACACCTAAAAGAATTGGAAAAAGAAGAAGAAGAACAACAACAACAACAAAAACCCAAATTAGTAGAAGGAAATAAATCATAAAGATCAGAGCAGAAATAGATGAAAAAGAAATGAAAGAAAGGTTAGTAAAATTTATGAAACTAAAAGCTTGTTCTTTCAGAAGATACAAAATTGAAACACCTTTAGCCAGACTCATCTAGAAAAAAGAGAAGAATCAAATAAACAAAATTAGAAAAGAAAAAGGAGAGTTTACAATAGACAATGCAGAAATACAAAGGATTATAAGAGACTATTATGAACAACTATATGGCAATAAAATGGATAACCTGGAAGAAATGGACAGATTCTTAGAAAAGTTCAGTCTTCCAAGACTGAACAGGAAGAAATAGAAATTATGAACAACCCAATTACAAGCACTGAAATTGAAGCTATGATCAAAATCTCCCAAAAACAAAAGCCCAGGACGAGATAGATTCACAGGAGAATTCTATCAAACATTTAGAGAAGAAATAATGCCTATTCTTCTAAAACTCTTTCAAAAAATTGCAGAGGAAGAAAACACTTCCAAACTCATTCTACAAGACCACCATCATTCTGATACAAAACCAGACAAAGACAACACACAAGAAAACTACAGGCCAATATCACTGATTAACATAGATGCAAAAATCCTCAACAAAATTTTAACAAATAGAATTCAGCAACACATCAAAAGCTCATACAACATGATCAAGTTGGGTTTATTACAAGGATGCAAGGATTCTTCTATTTATGCAAATCAATCAATGTGATATACCATATTAACAAATTAAAATATTAAAACTATATGATAGTCTCAATAGATGCAGAAAAAGCCTTTGAAAAAATCCAGCACCCATTTATGATTAAAACTCTTCAAAATGGGCATAGAAAGAACCTATTTCAACATAGTAAAGGTCGTATATGATAAGCCTACAGTAAACATTATTCTCAATGGTGAAAAGCTGAAAGCATTACCCTTAAGATCAGAAACAAGACAAGGGTGTCCACTTTTACCACTATTATTCAACATAGTTCTGGAAGTTCTAGCAACAGCAATCAGAGAAGAAAAATAAATAAATAGAATCCAGATTGGAAATGAAGTGAAGCTCTCACTATTTGCAGATGGCATGATACTGTACATAGAAAACCATAAAGATAGTATCAGAAAATTACTAGAATTAATCAATTAGTTTAGCAAATTTGCATGATACAAAATCAATACACAGAAATCACTTGCATTTCTATATACTAACAATGAAAAATCAGAAAGAGAAAATTGAGGAGATCAATCCCATTCACCATTGCAACAAAAAGAATTAAATATCTAGGAATAAACTTACCTAAGGAGACAAAAGAATTGTACACACAAAATTATAAGGCACTAATGAAAGAAATCAAAGATGACATAAAAGATGGAGCGATATCCATGTTCCTTGGTAGGAAGAATCAATATTGTAAAATGGCTATACTACCAAACACAATTACAGATTCAATGCAATCCCTATCAAATTACCAATGACATTTTTCACAGAAATAGAACAAAAATTTCACGATTCATATGGAAACACAAAAACCCTGAATATCCAAAGCAGTCTTGAGAAAGAGGAAAAGAAGAATGGAGCTGGAGGAATCAAACTTCATGACTTCAGATTATACTACAAAGTTACGTCATCAGGACAGCATGGTTCTAGCACACAAAAAGATATATATACCAATGGAACAAGATAGCCCGTAAATAAACCCATGCACCTATGGGTACTTTATTTTTGACAAAGGAGGCAAGAATATACAATGGAGCAAAGATAGTCTCTTCAATAAGTGGTGTTGGGAAAACTGAACAGCTACTACTTGTAAAAGCATGAAATTAGAACCCTTCCTAACACCAGTCACAAAGATAAACTCAAAATGGATTAAGGACCTAAAAGTAAGATCATAAACTATAAAACTCTTAGAAGAAAACATACACAGAACACTCAATGACATAAACCAAAGCAAGATCCTCTATGACTCACCTCCCAGAGTAATGGAAATAAAAACAAAAGTAAACAAATGGGACCTGATTAAACTTAAAAGTTTTTGCACAGCAAAGGAAACTATGAGCAAGGTGAAAAGACAACCCTCAGAATGGGAGAACACAAAAGCAAAGGAAACAAGTGACAAAGGATTAATTTCCAAAATATACAAGCAGCTCATACAACTCAATGCCAGAAAAACAAACAGCCCAATTAAAAAGTGGGGAAAAGACCTAGACAGACATTTCTCCAGACATACAGATGGCTGACATAAGTACGAAAATGACCCAAGTATCCCATTGTTCCAAAGAAGGCAATGGCACCCCACTCCAGTACTCTTTGCCTGGAAAATCCCATGGACAGAAGAGCTTGGCGGGCTGCAGTCCCTGGGGTCACTAAGAGTCAGACACGACTGAATGACTTCACTTTCACTTTTCACTTTCACGCACTGGAGAAGGAAGTGGCAACGCACTCTAATGTTCTTGCCTGGAGAATCCCAGGGATGGGGGACCTGGTGGGCTGCTGTCTCTGGGGTCGCACAGAGTCAGACACGACTGAAGTGACTCAGCAGCAGCAGTAGCATCCCATTGTTCATTGCAGCACTGTTTACAACAGATAGAACATGGAAGCAACCTAGATGTCCATCGACAGATGAATGGATAAAGAAGTTGTGGTATATATACACAATGGAATATTATTCAGTCATAAAAGGGAAAGCCTTTGAGCCAGTTCTAGTGAGGTGGATGTACCTTCACCAGAGTGAAGTCAGAAAGATAAACATTGTATTCTGACACATATATATGAAATCTAGAAAAATGGTACTGAATAATTTATTTACAGGGCAGCAATGGAGAAACAGACATAGAGAATAGACTTATGGACACGGGGAGAGGGGAGGAGAGGGCGAGACGGATGGAAAGATTAACTTGGAAACTTATATTACCATATATAAAATAGATAGGCAACAAGAATTTGCTTTATGCCTTAGGAAACTCAAACAGGGGCTCTGTATCAACCAGGAGGGGTGGGATGTGGAGGGAAATGGGAGGGAGGTTCAAAAGGGAGGGAGACATATGTAAACCTATGGTTGATTTATGTTGAGGTCTGACAGAAAACAACAAAATTCTATAAAGCAATTATCCTTCAATAAAAATTAATTTAAAAATAACACTGAGGTTATGAAAATGGTCACACATGTTCTTATAACAATCTATGGAATACTGCTAGCAAGTAAGGACACCAAAGAAGGCTGTGGCCATAGAGGAAGGACCACACCCATCCCACTTGTATTTTCCATGCTTCAGGCTCCTGAGAAAAGACTGGAGTGACACCCTGAATAAAGGGAAGGATAGATAAGCAATAAATTAGCATCATTCTGTTTCCCAAAAAATGTATAAAAATATGTTAGTAGTAGACTGCAAACAGGCAATCTTTTTATGTCAAATTTGACGTAAAACTTTAGCCAGAAAAGATTTGCTGTGATACCTTAAGTAAGCTGATGTGTATGTTTAAAATCCCAAACTGGGATAATATCCAAAACTGGGCAGCATTTCTCAAATTTAACTTCTATGAACCATGTGTGTTTCTCTTGTTGTTCTTTTTAACAGAGCCATTCATGGGTCATAAAACACACTCCATAAAGTGCTGCTATAATCCAATTGCTGACATAGTCTGAGAAAGTAGTAAAGGCCAGTTTTACTTTTTTTTTTTCTTTCTCTGGTTAAGTCAACTGATTAGAACACATCGATGAGCTGGAAGTCTTGAGTTCAAAACTGATACAAAACTGATGCTACTCAAGGCTATTCTTATAATTTCTTAGTGTTTTTTTTTTTAAACTGAAGGTATCAAATTGGTCTATATTCATAGCAATTAAAATAAATTTGTTCTAAATTTAAAAGAAAAGAAAACCCAAGGTATGTCTTTAAATGCAATGATATAATATTTAGTAGCATTATCTTAGAAGATGAAAGAGAGTGATTCATTTAAAACTCTAAAATGCAATGACATATTTTTAAAAGGCACATCTCTCCTACCATTTAAAACATTCCAGAAGTATTTTCAGTGGAGAAATGAAATTCATCTTTCACAGTGACAAAATTATATTGCTTAAAATAAGGGATGGGTGATGGTGAGAGTGTCAAAGATTAAGGGAGGATGAGCAGATGAATCCCTGCACACCATGCCCACCAAAGAGTCAATTTCGAGGATTTTAAGTGTAAATAATGGCCCAAAATCCACTTTCAGATTACATTTCTTCCTTCATTCCTTATTACGTTTTGTAGCTCTACCTATCTCCACACTGTCTGTTAACGATGGAACAGACTCAGACAGTGGAACAAGCGTTCCATCTGATGTTTTTGTTTTTACATAGGATCTGAAAAATGCTATGAATGCCTTTCAGGAAGCTGACACACACTAGGACCTGATTTTTATGAAGGGGACCAGCTGCCTTTGACTCAAAATATGGCTCCCTGAGCTAAATGTTACAATATGTGATATTATACTGACTGAGAGATTAATCTACTGACTGAGAGATTAATCATTTCCCAAAAAATCTGCCAAAACTTCTTATGGTCCAGCCCATACGATATTATGTTCCATATTTTGGAGTTCAGCTGTTAGGCAAAAAAGAATTATCACACCATCTAAACGGGGATATAATAGCACACGGTTTGGTGCATAATCACTACTTTGGTAATTTTTAATCAATAAAGATAAAGACCTGATGAGCATCCACTTTATCAAATAAACACAGTAAATTACACTCTGGAAGTGCTTTCACCTACAAACGTGATTACATTTTCTAACTTCAGACCATCCATAGAACTGTATGATGAATGATAATTAGTAATCTTTAAGATTTTTTAACCTAATAATTATCGTAAGAGAAGGTTGCAATTTAGCAGCTAATACCAAATACAACCGAGCTCCACTTACACTCAAATCTCATGTAGTCACCAGATCTCAGACCATCTTCAAATCTGCTTTCTCAGTGCCTGCATTTGATTTCTCCCCAAGTTTAGTTATGCCATGAAGATAGTATTGCTTGTGGATTTAATATGCATTCACCTCAGAATTCCCATCTTGTACTTGAGAGGCAGCAAACGAACAGCAAGTGCTTTACTTCTGTAGGTGTATACTAATTAACTATTTAAATAGAACCTGCTTACAATGGAGGTACACCTCCATATTGTCATCTCATAAGCATATTCTGTCTTTATTCTGTCATGATCTTAAATTGGATAAACTTATGATAGGAAAAAATAAGTTCAACAATATAAAGGAAGAATGGATACAAGTTTTAATTTGGATTGTGTAATTTTGGAGGATACATTTTTCTATTGCCTGTTTCCCACTTTTGGTTACATCATAAAATGATTTTTAAAATCTTCAGGTAGTCTTAAATCAGCACAATAAAATATGGCATTTGGAAGGTTATATTAACAAAGAAGCAGTTAAGAAATATGGCCTTGGAAAAGAAGAGTAAGATAAAATAACTTTAAGGAGGTAAAAGATGAGAGTTCATACTAAATTTCTGGAAAATGATATTCAGTGTTTTTCAGAAAAAATTATATAAATCACTGATAGGAACTTATATAATTACCTCCATGCTGTACAAAAGTTATAAGCTCTATATCCAAGGTTATAATGAAGTTATTAATAATTCATATTGAGGTAACCTAGACCTGAAGGTCAGTAAAATGTAGACAGCAGAGATGCTGAGCAGGGATTTCCATCAGTCTTCCTGGTCCACTCAGCCCTTGCTGTCAGGGCAGAATTTAAAGGAAGCCATCCCCTTGGACCCCAGCTGCATAACTGGCTGTCCTTATCAAGGAGACACCATATTCCCGGCAGAGCCACCTAGAACTCATGAAGCCATCCATGCCAGATGTTTAGATGATAGAATCCAACATGGCTTATTCCAAATCCATCTATTTGATGCCAATGATGGTAAGAAAAGCTATCATCATTTCTGACTTTAAGGCAAAACCCTCACTTGGTCTTATCCCTCTCTAATCCATCCCCCACCAGTACCCAGAAAGATACTTCCCAAATCCAGTCACTTCCTGACAGTTTTCCAGGTTTAGTCTCTCCAAGAGCTTCCCTTATCCTTTGCAGAGTAGGTGGGAAACCCTGGTATCACTTGCCCTGAAATCTGTAGTCAGCATCTCCCACTCCCCCTGACCCTGATCCAATACACAGTCACTTAACTCGCAGAGTTCTTCCTAAATCCTGGCTATGCCATGTGCCTCTGGGCTACGTGGATAATGGAAAATAGGAAGACGTCAGATCAGAAACCAAAGGAAAGAGATGTAAACTGACTCTGAGGTTATAATTCAGCTCATGCTACTCTGATTTGACTTAAGCAAAAATGTAATTATTCATTTATAAAGTATGCAGACACTGAGTAAATAAAGAATGATCTAATTATAAATATTAAGTGAAAATGTAAAAGTATGGAACAAAAACGTACACACTTTGACTATAAAATATCTCAGCTTAAGAAACTTAAAGCATATCAGATATGTCAGGTATAAGGAGATCCAAATAATTGGTATCCAGTCCCCAAAAAGACCAGCCACGACAGCCAGCTAGCAATCCCACTTGACTTCAGATAGACTGAATGCTGGCGTCCATTAGAGTCAGCATTATTAATCCTAAAAGGTTTATTATGAAACCATGACTATAGCAGACCGCTATTTCAGAACATCAGGAAAAATGTGCGTGGCTTCCAAAATGCCCAGAGAAACCTTAGTCAACAAGTTACCCACCTTCCTTCATAGAAGAATAAAGAAACATCAAGAAATAAATTCTATTTTCTGTTGGCACAAGTTGCCATATGTTTACAGTCTGCCCCACAAACCGGATGTGTCTGGCCTGCACAGTGAAGATTCCTAAGTTGTTTTAAACACCGTTTGATTTGTTTTAGCCCACTTCAACACTGGGAGATGTCTCCTATGAGCTAGATTTCCAGAGTCTCTTGAACAATGGCCATGTCACATACAACAGCAAACTGGGAGCTGTCCAGGTCAGCACTGCCTCATAACTTTGCCTCCCTGCTCCACTGCTGTTTTCCTATTTATCATCAACCTGGCCCCAAAGTTCCTTATAAATGAGTTAAACTCAATGTAGTGTTTCTCAGAATAATTAAGGCTTTCTTTAGTTAAAATGCAAGACCTAAAAATAGATGGAAAATGCTGCTTGTTACAAAATTTGTAGAAAATACTTCCTTTTTCAATATGTAAATTGTGACTCTAGAATAGGTGACTTATTTACATATTCACATCAGCAGACCATTCCTCCAGACATTGAACTCCATGGCCCTATCCTAAGTGTTGCTAAGAGCAAGGGTGTTTAGAATTTCTGCCAAGGAGCCTTTGAGTCACGAAGCCACAGAAAAGAGTGATTGTATATAAAATGCGTCTTCTATAGCACAGTTCTGCAGAATGGAATCTAGCAAAGGACTCAGTTATATTTTTGTTGGCTGCTCTCCGCAGCTTCCCAAGGAATCTGAGAGTTGTACGGCCTGTGAGGATTTGTAGCCCAATTACCCAACATGACAAGAATATCTCAGGAATGTCAGAAGTATCTTTTAATGATGGAATCTCTTTTATACCACACAAATATCTAGAAAAGGTTCAGAGGACAGTAATCACTGTTAAGGTTTTTACATCTGTCACTTCTACTAGACATTTACAAAGAAAATAATAACCAAATCCTTAGAGAGTATCTATTTTTTAAAATTTTCTGAATGTCTTGTCATTCAAGCTGATTTTTTTTTATGGTCCATATAACTGAAAACTGATGTCTGAGATAGGGGTGTTTCAAATTTTATAAGTGTAAGTGGAGATGGTCACTAGTGTTAATGGCAAGTATGGGACTCCAGGTAACAACCAAGTTTTGTCTCAGGAAGTCAATGAGTTTTGCCGCACGGAGTAAGCTTTCACTTGCCTCTCTTAGGAAGCATCTAGGTCTAAAGCTCTGGAGCACCTGATCAGCTAGAATCATGCATGTATACGGCAATAATATTAAGGTCACTTTGACACATCTAAACACAATAAGTGGTCACCATAGACGTGCAACCCAAGCATGGGGGATGGGCAGCATTAGAAGTATATCAAACATCTTCTACCAGGACTGAGAATCTATTTTTTTTTTCAATTATAACAGATCCAGAATTCTTTGTTTTTTCTTTTTAATTCTTATTTTGTTTCTGCTATTGTTTCAGGTAGCTTAACTTACTCTTAGTTAGTTAATAGCTACTAACTTCTGTACAAAATCTTGAAATATTATGTCCAAAATAAAGAATGGGGTTGCCCTGCATAGGAAATCCTGGAGTTACTGTTACAATGACAGATGTTTCTGACTTAGGAAAATGCATTTTGAGGTCCATATTTAAGAGATGCACTAAAGAAGAACTTTCACTAAGTGTTATCTGTCCAGAAGCCTTCTTAGTTTTAGACTGACTCCAGCTCCTTATCATTCTGCCTCAACTTGATCAGACTTGTTTCCAACAATGACAATAGCTTTCTTACATGTGCCCTGTGTAATAACTTCAAGATAATTAAACTAAGAATGCCTTATTCAAGGCACTTTAACAAAAAATTGAGAATGAAAAAATGTAGATCTGTAATTTTCTAAACCAGTCTTAGGCAGCTGTGGCTGACCAGTTGGCCTAAAAATGGCTCATAAGAAACCACGCACAGCTGGGATATGCCCACACACACCTCTTCCTTTTAAATTGCAGTGGAAGTCATTCAGTAGCAGTTTTCCAAGTAAAATACAGATTTTAAAACTAATTTAGTCATTCTACATTCTATGTTTCTGTTGGAAGACATACAAATGTTTCCTACTAGAAACCATGCCATTGTTATGTTGAATGAAAATTGTTATTCTTTAATGTTTCCAAATTTTACAAGATAGTCTATATTTGGGTCGATTCAACTCTGAATTTTTAATTCCAATTTATATAGAAAGATATTAGGATAACTGTTATAAGGCATTTTGTCTATTAGTTTTGTTGATTGTAATGTTCTTGAAGGCAGTTATTCAAATCTGTGCTTTCCAAGAGCATACTTTATATTACACTTTATCATTATCGTTAAATTATGTTTTAAATTTATTTTCACTAGGACATTCTAGTTAATGAATAGATTTTTAACAATACAGATCTGAAAACTGTCACTAAAACCCTGGTAGCCAGTACAATCAAGTAAGATAATACAGTAAAACAAAAACAAAACAGAACAAAATTAGGAATGTATTTGTTATAAAAAGTATAATATGAGTCCAAGAAAGTAGAATACTTTTATAGGAAATTTCATTTTAGTATATTATAGAATTTTGGAATGTATAAAGGTTCATCCAAATGTCTTGGGTGGAACATATGGCTTAACAGCATTTTTAAATTTAACTGTAAACTCTGTAAAATTCAGTGTCAGAGATCTCTGAAATTTATTGAACATAGCTTAATAATTTCTTTCAGAGACATATTGACTGACCTGGTTGTTTCCTAAGAATTTTAAAAATGAGTTTGGTGATATCTACAATTTTAAGCTAACTCTAGCAAAGGAAGACTTGAGCAGAATAGGCAGAATAAACATGGTTTTCCAAATCAAACCCAGTATGTATTATTCAAGGAACTAAGAGGCATCTTCTGGTAAAGTATTAGAAAAAAAAGCTTATAAACAATTAATCAACACTTAAAATGTATGGTTTTCAATACAAACCATAACAGCATGGCCCTGCTCGGTGGTCCATGAATGATTATAGATGCACAGAGTTGCCTTTTATTTCACAACACTTTAGGCAACTGAAGGGATGGGGGAATGAGTGAATGAAAACATGAATTACTTCATTAACCACAACTGTAATACCTTCTTTCTCAGCACTTATAAAATTCCACAATGCTAATTGAAAAGAAAAGAAACAAGAACAAGATAAATGGTTACTCAGAAGAGATGTTTGCCATGCCAGGAATCAGACAGCATGGTGGAGAATGGAGATAAGGGTGGTGTTTCTCTGGATGAATGTCTTTCTTTGGAAAGGAGAGGAAAATGATCTGCTCCAAGTCATGACCCAGAGGGATGGTATGGGGAGGGAGGAGGGAGGGGGGTTCAGGATGGGGAACACGTACCTGTGGCGGATTCATGATGATGTATGGCAAAACCAATACAATATTGTAAAGTAATTAACCTCCAATTAAAATAAATAAATTTATATTAAGAAAAAAAGAAAGTGAAAATGCTCATTGTTCTGTCATGCCCCTCTTTGTGACACTATGAACTGTGAACTGCCAGGCTCCTCTGTCCACGGAATTCTCCAAGCAAGAATACTGGGGTGGGGAGGCATCCCCCTCCTACAGATCTTCCTGAACCAGGGATCGAACCTGGGTCTCCTTCATTGCAGGCTGATTATTTTACCATCTAAGCCACCAGGGAAGCCCTCCAGCCTTCTGTATCTTCCACCTGTAACTTACAGTCACAACTATGAAAACATTCCTTTACTCTTCAGCTAAGTGTCTGATTTCATCATTAAATTGAGCTTAAAAACCCACAGAAAGAATGCTCTCAACAATTACTGTGAAATTATGTTCTTGTGTTTTCCTGATGAAGGATGAAGCTTCTTTTGGCCAGACAGAAATTTCATAATACAGTTTAGTTGGATTGATTATAATGCTAATGATATGTATAATCTACTCAGTACTTAGTCTAAAATATTGCTGGTCATAAAATTATATTCCAAAAGGGGAAAAGAAGTGAGTCTTCATGAGCCAATTAAAATTTGCCATCAATTCAGACTCTACAGAACTATGAATAAGAATTTTTTTTTTTAATGGGTCAAACTACTTAATGACCTGACATTACTCTTTACTTCACCTGAGGTTCCTAGAGCACCAGGACTTTCCTAACTTTGGATCTCAGTGTCTTGACTGGTGCTTATACAGAGCCTGTTCCAAAATATACTAAGACATGAATATTAGTTTGAAAAATGTGAATGTTTAGCCAATGCAAATATAAAATAGATATCCAAAAGTATGTTCATATCTAAGAAGCTCTCTCTGTCTTAATTTACATGTCATGAATACATAAAGGGAGATACCTAAGGATTCTAGACGTTTTCACTAACTAGGTGCACTAACTCTTTCAGATTTGTGGGGGAAATGGTCATCCTTTCAAATAAACCCAGCAACAGATCATCATGAGGTCTGCAGATAAGTCACAAGGAAAACCTGACATGCAGTCTCTACATTCACTCAGTAACTCCATCCTGTCCGACTCTTTGTGACTCCATGGACTGAAGCACACCAGGCTTCCCTGTCCATCACCAACTCCCAGAACCTACTCAACCTCATGTCCATCATGTTGGGGATGACATCCAATGATCTCATTCTTTTCCTCCTGTGTTCAATCTTTCCCAGATCAGGGTCTTTTTCAATGGATCAATTCTTCATATCAGGTGGCCAATGTTATTAGAGTTTCAGCTTCAGCAGCAGTCCTTTAGATGAATATTCAGGACTGATTTCCTTTAGAATGGACTGGTTGGATCTCCTTGCAGTCCAAGGGACTCTCAAGAGTCTTCTCCAACACCACAGCTCAAAAGCATCAATTCTTCAGCACTCATTCCCCATCCATACTGAGCACTGGAAAAACCATAAACTTGACTAGACGGAACTTTGTTCACAAAGTAATGTGTCTGCTTTTTAATATGCTGTATAGGTTGGTCATAACTTTCCTTCCAAGGAGTAAGCATCTTTTAATTTCATGGCTGCAATCACCATCTGCAGTGATTTTGGAGCCAACAAAACTAAATCTCTCACTGTTTCCATTGTTTCCCCAACTATTTGCCATGAAGTGATAGGGCCAGATTCCATGATCTTAGTTTTCTGAATGTTGAGTTTTAGAGTTTTAGGCCAACTTTTTACCCTTCTCTTTCACTTTCAACAGGAGACTCTTTAGTTTTTCACTTTCTACCATAAGGCTGGTGTCATCTGCGTATCTGAGGTTATCGATATTTTCTCCCAGAAATCTTGATTCCAGCTTGTGCTTCATCCAGCCTGGCATTTCACATGATGTCCTCTGCATATAAGTTAAATAAGCAGGGTGATAATATACAACCTTGAAATACTTCTTTCCCGATTTGGAACCAGTCTGTTGTTCCATGTCGAGTTCTAACTGTTGCTTCTTGACCTTCATACAGATTTCTCAGGAGGCAGGTCAGGTGGTCTAGTATCCCCATCTCTTGAAGAACTACCCACAGTTTGTTGTGATCCACACAGTCAAAGGCTTTGGCATAATCAATAAAGCAAAATTAGATGTTTTTCTGGAACTCTTACTTTTTTGATAATCCAGCAGTGGCAATTTGATCTCTGGTTCCTCTGCCTTTTCTAAATCCAGCTTGAACATCTGTAAGTTGAGAGTTCATATACTGTTGAAGTGTGGCTTGGAGAATTTTGTGCATTACTTTGATAGTGTGTGAGATGAGTGCAATTGTGCAGTAGTTTGAGCATTCTTTAGTATTGCCTTTCTTTGGGATTAAAATGAAAACTGACTTTTTCCAGTCCTTTGGCCACTGCTGAATTTTCCAGATTTGCTGGCATATTGATTGCAGCACTTTCACAGCATCATCTCTTAGGATCTGAAATACGTCAACTGAAATTCCATCACCTCCACCATTCAATATCACAGGCAAACCATTCAATATCACAGAAACCCAACTGTATGCCCTGACCAGTAATGCTGAAGAAGCTGAAATTGAATGGTTATATGAAGATCTACAAGACTTTCTAGAATTAACACCCCCAAAAAGTGTCTTCCTCATGATAGGGGACTGGAATGCAAAAGTAGGAAGTCAAGAGATACCTGGAGTAAAAGGCAAATTTGACCTTGGAGTACAAAACTAAGCAGGGCAAAGACTAAGAGAGTTTTGCCAAGAGAAAGCACTGGTTATAGCAAACACCCTCTTCCAACAACACAAGAGAAGAATCTACACATGGACATCACCAGATGGTCAACACTGAAATCAGATTAATTATATTCTTTGCAGCCAAAGATGGAGAAGCTCTATACTGTCAGCAAAAACAAGAGTGGGAGCTGACTGTCACTCAGATCGTGAACTCCTTATTGCCAAATTCAGACTTAAATTGAAGAAAGTAGGGAAAACCACAAGACCATTCAGGTATTACCTAAATCAAATCCCTTACGATTATACAGTAGAACTGACAAATAGAGTCAAGGGATTAGATATGATAGAGTGCCTGAAGAACTATGGACAGAATTTCATGACACTGTACAGGAGGCAGTGATCAAGACCATGCCCAAGAAGAAGAAAGGCAAAAAGGCAAAATGTTTATCTGAGGAGGCTTTCCAAATAGCTGAGAAAAGAGAAGCTAAAGGCAACGGAGAAAAGCAAAGATATTCCCAACTGTGTGCAGAGTTCCAAAGTGTAGCAAGGAGAGATAAGAAAGCCTTCCTCAGTGATCGATGCAAACAAAGAGAGGAAAAAAATAGAATAGGAAAGACTAGAGATCTCTTCAAGAAAACTAGAGATACCAAGGGAATATTTCACGCGAAGATGGACTCAATAAAGGAATGAAATGGTATGGACCTAACAGAAGCAGAAGATATTAAGAAGGGGTTGAAAGAATACACAGAAGAACTATACAAAGAAGATCCTCTTGACCCAGATAACCATGATGGTGTGATCACTCACCTAGAGCCAGACATCCTGGAGTGTGAAGTCAAGTCTCTACATTAGATATCTCAAATTAAAGCAGAACAAGAGTAACAAAAGAACAGTCGCATGCCCATTTGTCCAAAATTTAACTGGAGTGAAACTTTTCTATGATGGAATGATATACACACTTTGAAAATACTGTTTCAATAAATACTAGACATAAACTATCGTGACCTTTATAATACTAGCTAAGTGAAACTGTTTTAATATGAAGCACCATCAACACCAGAAAAAAGGGTCCCCATCCAGAACAAAGATTTTAAAGTAAAATTTTAATTTATTATAAGATATAATCTGGCCAAACTGCATTAACTATTTATGTCCATTCTTTCACTCAAAAAGTATGTATAGCCTGAACAAATATGACCAAGAACTGTAACATTTATTTTACCTCCTCCAAGGTTACTTATGCTTCTCTTAAGTGTGGAGCTAATGCCTCCTTTCATGGTTAAAAGATAGTGATAATTTTCATCTATTTCATAGTGTCTGGCATCCCTGTCCTTTCTGCTAGGGTGTAATTCTATGAAGCAGCAGTCTCAGGTTGCAATCTTATACTTGAGGTAAGAAAAGGCAAAAAGATTTTAGAAATAAACTTCCTGGTTTGCAAAATCATCTTCACTATCGATTAACTGCTTGTGTGATTTTTGTCAGGTTGTTTAACGAGTTCTCCAAACATCATCTGCAGAGTAAGAATAGTATCTTCAGGGAGCATCAAGACACTGAAGAAAGAAGGTACCATCTGCTGGCAAATGGACTCTCAGTGTGAAAGCTGCCTCTGTCAGTAACCAGCTATGTTACACTAGACATTCTGCTAATCTCTCTGAGCTCCACCTTTCCTTGATTAGAAAATTAAAATGAAAGTACCTAAATGCAAGAGTTGTTCTGAAGATAGAACCCATGTTGACTGATGTATGTGGTCAGGAATAGTATCTCTGGAGGCTCTCTTTTTCCTTGTGCTCCATGCATCCTTCTCAACAGTTCTTGCTGACCCCTTTTCATGAATCACTTTGATCCAAAAAAACTGATATCTTAAGATGAAAGTGCGATGTCTAACTGCTTGCAGACCATTCCTCCAAACTTCATTCTCCCCTTGTCACCAGGGTGGTCTATTTAAAAATATAAATCATCATCCACTGCATCATGGAGCCTTTTCCATCTACCTCTGCCATCAAACACTCAGTCCAAGTTGTCATTATCTCTCAGATGGACAAAAGCAATTATCCATTAAGTGATCTTTCAACATCCTCTTGTTCTCCTCTCACTGGTCCCCCACTATTTGATCAAGTCTCTCTTCCAAGCTATCAGATTTCTTAGACTATGGACTGGGTTCCCATGACCTTGGAGGTCTAGGCACATCACTGCCACCTAACTCTTAAGCACATCTTTCTCTGCTCTCTAGCCCACCTTCTCAGTTCCAGATGCCTTTTTAGTTTCTCCCAAAAAAGGATCAGCATTCCTCTTGACACCAGGTTTCACCTGGAGTCTCCTCCCTATTGTTTTTCTTTTTGCCTATTTTTACCCCTGCCCATATCCTTCCATCAGAATAGAAGGTACTATGCTGGGGAAAGTTCCTTGCTCATCCCAATGCCGAGCCTAAACGACCTCTTTCTGGTAAATCCTCATAGCTTTCCCTTCAGAGTTCTTAACATGCTTGGGAAGCATGAATTTATTCATATTGCTTCTGATCAATAACTATCAAGAGAACATGGGCCGCATCTGACATTTATTTTTACTTTTAATGGTGACAGGGAGGTTAGGTCCCATATACTCAGTTTTGAGCTGCAGATTTGCATATAGTAGATAAGTACTCAATATCTTTGAAGCAAAAAAGGGAGAAAAAGTATTTCAGCTATACACTGCTGATGGTGACTGCAGTCATACAATTAAAAGACGTTTGCTCTTGGAAGGAAAGCTATGACAAACCTAGACAGTGTATTAAAACGCAGAGATATCACTTTGCCTACCAAGGTCTGTATAGTCAAAGCTATGTTTGTTCCAGTAGTCATCTACAGATATGAGAGTTAGACCATCAAGAAGGCTGAGCACCGAAGAATTGATGCTTTTGAATTGTGTTGTTGGAGAAGACTCTTGAGAGTCTCTTGGACTGCAAGGAGAGCAAACCAGTCCATTCTAAAGGAAATCAGTCCTGAATATTCATTGGAAGAACTGATGCTGAAGCTGAAACTCCAATACTTTGGCCAACTGATGCGAAGACTTGACTCACTGGAAAAGACCCTGACACTGGAAAAGACTGAGGGCAAAGGAGAATCGGATAGCAGAGAATGAGATGGTTAAGAGAGCATCACTGACTCAAAGGACATGAATTTGCACAGACTCAGGGAGATAGCAAAGGACAGGGAAACCTGGTGCACCACAGTCCATGGGATCGCAGAGTTGGACATGACTTAGTGACTGAATAGCAACAAAACTACAATAGCTTTAAGACTGAAAATCATTTCCCAAAATGTATCTAAGTTTTCATTAAGTATATGTTAATATCTATCTGGATACATCCCAATTTAAGTGACATTAGTTATTTGTAGAAATTTACTAAAATATTAATAACTGGAACAATCTAGCTTTATTTCATATTTTTATACATGTTTGGAGTCACACATTTGAGTGATGACTAAAGACTATTTTTTCATGAATCAACAGAATTATTGTTTAGAGTTATGCATTCATAAATTCCCAAAACTCTTCACTAAGACTTTCAATTCAATGAATACAGTGTGAACCTATCTCCATGGTGACAGATATATGAGGACAAATTTTTATCTTGCACTGCTTTGATTGAACAGGTCAACAAACATTACATGATAATCTGTATTTATTTATATATAACATCCATAAACATGCTAATTATCTCTAAAGTTTTTCTTCTTCACTAATTTTCCTGAATTTACATTTTATTTTAAATAGATGGAAGTCAAATATACAAGCTAAGAAGGAGACTGTTCATATTTCAGACTGCTAAGCTCTTCACTACCTGACTTCATACTTGTCCTTTTGAGAGAGCCTATAATTATAATAATGTCACCAAATATTTTGCAGTCTCTATTTCAGCGCTACCTTCTAAGTTTGTGGCACATTTGTTTAAATCTCCTTCAAGGAAAGGACCTTGTTATCTGAGAGTGGGTTTTAGTTTTGAGCAAAGATACAAGATGCTCAAACTGAACTGAACATGATGCTCAGGGACCCGTCTGAGCTCTTCACAGTCTAGGGAGCCCTGCTCTGAACAATGCCAACAGCCACTCTCTGGCCACCTTGCCATTCACAGCCCATCCAAACTTCAACTGGGTGTCCCCTTAGGCAGGAACACAGATCTCTTCTTCCTCAGATGTGGAAGTCTTACTTGCTATTCAACCCTTAAGGCAGATAACACCTCCCCTCTGAGAGGCTTCTCTGAACTCTAAGGCAGGACAATTACTCCTTCAGACAGCTCTCACTGAACCCTACTGGGGCATTTCCACACAGATCTTCAAATTTCTCTTTCCTTGTACTTTAATACTAGAGTGGGTTGCCATTCCCTTCTCCAGGGGATCTTCCCAATCCAGGGATCGAACCCAGGTCTCCTGCATTGCAAGCAGATTCTTTTGCTGCCCGATCTACCAGGCAAGCGGTGAATGAAAACTCACTGAGAATAAAAAGATATCTTCTTCAGAGGTATATTCCCTGACTTGGCAAATCCATAGCTCATGGCAGTCCTGAATAAATGTGTATGTATTATTTGAGCAAACATATGGTAAACTTATCAAGTCATAAGAAATAGACCTAAGCTTGTTGGGTTCTAGAGAAAAGTTACGTAGACAAACTTACTGCAAATTTTAGATTTTCAGGAATCACACGTTTGATGAAGCAAGGACTTGGCTTTCAAACTGACCATTTATCAATGCCCATAAAAAAGTATACTTTGAAAATGCTCATAATTTAATTCACAGATGTTTCTAGCATCTTTTCCTCAGTGAACTACATTCACTGTTTTTCACAAGCTGAAAAGAAAAAATGTTTTAAAGTAACTAAAAATATTCTCTGGTATAGATTACATCAACATAAACCCTTCCACAAATAATGAGGATGTTATTACGTTTTACTTTGTTAAAAAAAAAATGGCATGAGAGAAAGCACATTTTACTAGATTGTTTTTAAATTATATTGTGAAAACTATTCTGTGGAAAAATATAAATCAATACATGTAATTATAATGATTAACCTTCTAAAATAACATCTTCTGATGAATTACATTGCAATATATATTCAAATGTTTATTATGTACACAAGATAGACACCAAAATGAATTTGCAAATTTTCATTCAAATAGATTACAAAGAGCAGGGAGGATAAAATGTGTAGGCAGAACTCTTACTTACAAATTGCAGAAGGGCATAAGATCATTCAAGTAGAGGAAGAGCTCAGAGAGAAACATGAGGCTACTCTGAGCAATCAGGAAAAGCTCCCTGAAGGTGGCCATGTTCAAAGCTGTGTCTTAACAACATCCATGAAGGAAATTCCTCTGGAAAATGCCAATCTGAATTCCTGACTGCATATCCAGTATCGGCCTCTGCTTGTTCTGTGTTTGTGTCCAACTCTGGGATCCAATTCTTAGTTGAAAATCTTTCCAGTGCACAATGGGCCTAATTTGTACCAATCTGCCAACTCTTTAGTAAGTATGACACTAGGTGTTCAGCCCCATTATGTCTCCTATGTTGGCATTTGCCAAAGTGTGTCTGATTTTCAGTTTCAGTTTCCTCAGTTGTGTACTGCTGAGCCCTTAGGCTGTGAATGGCTTTTCTGCTTCTGTGTGTGGTGCATAGCGAGTAAGGGGTGAATAAACACTGACATCTTAGGAATCAGTGACTAAAATGGATGGCAATTGGTGAATTTAATTCAGATGACATCATATCTACCACTGTAGGCAAGAATCCCATAGAAGAAATGGAGTAGCCCTCATAATCAACAAGAGAGTCCAAAATGCAGTGCTTGGGTGCAACCTCAAAAATGACAGAATGATCTCTGTTCATTTCAAGGCAGGCCATTCAGCATCACAGTAATTCAACTCTATGTCTCTACCACTGGTGCTGAAGATGCTGAAGCTAATCAGTTCTATGAAGACCTAGAGACCTCCTATAACTAACACCAAAAAAAAAAAAAAGTTCTATTCATCACTGGGTATAGGAATGCAAAAGTAGGAAGTCAAGAAATACCTGGAATAACAGGCAAGTTTGGCCTTGGAGGATAAAATGAAGCAGGGCAAAGGCTAAGTGAATTCTGCCAAGAGAATATACTGATCATAGCAGATACCTTTTCAACAACACAAGTGATGACTTTATATTGGACATCACCAAACAGTCAATACTGAAAATCAAATTAATTACATTGTAGCCCAAGGTGGAGAAGCTATACACAGTCAAAAAGAAAACAAGACCTTGAGCTGACTGTGGCCTAGAGCATCAGTTTCTCATACCAAAATCCAGGCTTAAACTAAGAAAGCAGGGAAACTCACTAGGCCAGCCAGGTATGACTTAAATCCCCTATGAATATGCAGTGGAGGTGACAAATAGATTCAAGGGATTAGCTCTAATAAAGAGGGTCCCCGAAGACTGCAGACGAAGGTCCATAATACTGTACCGGACAGCTAACAAGACCATCCCAAAGAAAAAGAAAGCAAGAAGGCAAAGTGGTTATCTGAGGTTTTCCAAACAGCTGAAGAAAGAAGATAAGCGAAAAACAAGGGAAACATACATCCAACTAAACACAGAGTTCCAAAGAATGGCAAGGAGAGACAAGAGGCCTTCTTCAAAGAACAGTGCCTAAAAATAGAGGAAAACAACAGAAGGGGAAAGACTAGAGATTTCTTCAGGAAAATTGGAAACATCAAGGGAAAATTTCACCCAAAGATGGGCACAATAAAGGACAGAAATGGTGGAGATCTAGAAAACACTGAAGAGATCAAGAAGAGATGGAAAGAATACACAGAAGAACTGTGTGCTGCTAAGTCGCTTCAGTCGTGTCCGACTCTGTGAGACCCCAGAGCGGCAGCCCACCAGGCTCTGCCATTCCTGGGATTCTCCAGGCAAGAACACTGGAGTGGGTTGCCATTTCCTTCTCCAACGCATGGAAGTGAAAGTGAAAGTGAAGTCGCTTAGTCGTGTCCAACTCTTTGCGACCCCATGGACTGCAGCCTACCACGCTCTTCCATCCATGGGAGTTTCAGGCAAGAGTACTGCAGTGGAGTGCCATCGCCTTCTCTGGAAGAACTGTATAAAAGATCTCAATGAACCAAATAACTATGATGGTATAGTCAGTCACCCAGAGCCAGACATTCTGGAGTGTGAAGTCAAGTGGGCCTTGGAAGCATTGCTGTTAATAAAGCCAATGGATGTGATAGGAATTCCATGAGAGCTATTCAGCCTAACAATGATGTTATGAAGTGCTCCACTCAATTGTCAGCATCTGGAAGACCCAGCAGTGGCCAGAAGACTGAAAAAGTCAATCTTCATCCCAGTTCCCAAGAATGGTAATAGTAAAGAATGTTCTAACCATTGGACACTCACACTCATTCCCCATGCTAGTAAGGTCATATTTAAAATCCTGCATGCTAAGCTTCAACATTAAGTGAATTAAGAACTTCCGAAAATCCAAGCTAGGTTGAGAAAAGGCAGAGGAACCAGAGATCAAATTGCAGACATTCACTGGATCACAGAGAAAGCAAAGGATTTCCAGAAAAAACATCTACCTCTGTTTCATCAATTACACTAAAGCCTTTGACTGTGTGCATCATAAGAAACTGTGGAAAGCTCTTAAAGAGATGGGAATACTAGATCACCTTACCTTTCTCCTAAGAAAACAGTATGAAGTTCAAGATACAATGGTTAGAACCCTATATGGAATATCTGATTGGTTCAGGATTGAGAAATTAGCATGACAGTGTTGTTGCTGTTATCCTATTTAACTTATATGCTGAGCACATCATGAGAAACGCCAGGCTGGATGCGTTACAAGCTGGAATCAAGATAGGGAGGAGAAACATCAACAACATCAAATATGAGGATGATACCACTCTAATGGCAAAAAGAAAAGAGGAACTAAAGAGCCTCTTGATGAGGGTGAATGAGGAGAGTGAAAGAGCTGGCTTAAACCTCAATATTAAAAACCTAAGATCATGTCATCTGGCCCCATTACTGCATGACAAATAGAAGGGGAAAAGATGGAAGTAGCGACAGATTTCCTCTTCTTGGGCTCTAAAATCACTGCGGATGGTGACTGCAGTCATGAAATCAGAAGACAACTGCTTCTCGGCAGGAAAGCTATGAGAGACCTAGAGAGTGTGCTGCAAAGCAGAGACATTTCTCTGCTGACACATGTCTGTATGGTCGAGGCTATGGTCTTCCCAGTGGCCACATACAGTTATGAAAGTGGGACTGTAAGGAAGGCAGAGTGCCAAAGAATTGATGATGAGAACTGTGGTTCTGGGCAAAGATTTCTGAGAGTCCCTTGGATAGCAGGGAGATCAAACCAATCAACCTTAAGGGAAATCAACCCTGAATACTCATTGGAAGGACTGAAGCTGAAGCTCCAGTATTTTGGTCATCTGATACAAATGGCCAACTCATTGTAAAAGTCCTTGATGCTGGGAAAGATTGGGGGCAGAAGGAGAACAGGGCATCAGAGGATGAGATGGCTGGATGGCATCACCAAGGCAGTGCACATGAATCTGGGCAAACTTGGGCGATGGTGAGGACAAGCAGTGCTGGCGTGCTGCAGACCACAGGGTCACAAAGAACTGGACATGACTGGACCACTGAACAACAGCAGCAAGGCACTTCAGATAGAGGGCAGTGATAAACTGTTTTGAATTTTATATATACTCATATATATACAAACTTTATTATCTTGTCAATATACATTATCAACTTACGTTTATGACATGACAAGCTTCTATCCTTTTTAATTTCACAGATCTTATTAGAAGTTGTTTTCTATTTTTTAAACTGGATTAAAAGAACATGATGCTATTTTTTATGTAAAAATGTGTGAGGCACATGAATTTATTTAATACATAAGATATACTCATTTGAGCAAGTTTTGTTTAAAAAAAAACCTCAGTATTTCATTAAGACACATATTTTAGGAGTGAGCATATTTAGGAACTAACTCCCTAGCTTTACAAGGAATTCAGTTGGAAAGGGGATTCAGTTTATTCAGCCTATGTTCTTAGTTGGGGCCAGATAGTCAGTTCAGCTACAGCTGCCTCTGAAGAATTCTTACTGGGGCTCCTGTGATAATAAGACCCTTTCAGTGGCCAGGAGCCCCTGCAAAAGAAATTTCCATGGTTAGGCTCAGAGCAAATGAGCTAGAAGCCTGGGATGCATAAAACCTGACCCATGTCTAAGGCAATTCCCGACTCCTTCCAACCTGCTCTGAATCACCCCCTATCCCGTCACCCACCCCTCAGTCACATGGGGCAGTAGCCGAAAGAGAGAGACCTGAGCAGACCTGGGAGGATGGCTGAGGAGGGAGCATCATGACCTCAGCGCCAGGACGCTGTCTGCAGGCTGGGCCGTGGCAGTGGAACAGCACGCATGGCTCAGGAGGAAGGGACACGGATGCTCAGACTTGCGAGTCCTTCACCAAGTCACTCTGCGAGAATCACACGAGCGCTGATCCCCCCTGCATGGCTGTCAGGAGAATGGACAGAGGTGACGTTTGTACCATACCTGGTTCCCTACTAACCACCTAGAAATGCCGAGGGTAGTAGAAGAGAGCTGACTTAAAATCCATGTTCTCTGCCTAGAATCGAACAGCTTGTATCAAACCAAGAATCCCACTAAGCCCCAGCTTAGAAAAGCTGGATGAAACATGTAGAAGGATAATTGTTTTGAAGGCCTGGGAGGATTATCACAGCAGTCACAACTTGAGGAGCCAAAATGGAGAGAAAGAGAACACAGAGAGGGAGTGGGCAGCCCACTGTCCCTGTCCCCATGGACGTTTGCCGGTTAGTCAATGTCTGCTGAGAAGCTGTGCAGACTTCTCTTAAGTCTCATAGGAGTGAGGAAAACAAGGGCACTTAAGGTTCATGAAGGAGGAAAGGTTCCAATAAAATACCCAGGCTTTCTGTTGGGAATTCATGAAGGGCTATACCCTAGCAAGGATGCACACAGAATAAGACCAGAACACACAACATTTTTATCAGCCTCAATTTAGACTAGATAAAGGTGACCTGCCACAGTCAAACTGCCTGCCAGAAGACAAAGTAATCCTCTTTGGAGAAATCTAACCTTCACCAGGACCCCAAATTATCTCAAAAGTGCTTCCTACAGAAGGTCCTAAAGTCAAAAATATTTATGTCCAAACTACCAGGGGAAAACACAGAGTGATCAAAGAGAGGAAAAGATGAATTAGAAAGAGATTCACAGTTAAGTCTGGCTATTGAAGTTATTGAAAGCTGATTTTAAAATAATTGTGCTTAATGTGTTCAAGACACTGGAAGATATAAAGAATATTAGGAAAAAAACGGCATCTATTAAAAAGTCAAATTCAATTCTACAAATGAAAAGGCAATAACTGAAGTTAAACATTAAGTTAATAGCAAATTAGGTAAAGTTGAAGGGAGGATTGGGTAAATTGAAAAGGAGTACAAAATATTTGAAATAGATAATAAAATAATCATAAATGAATGACAATTGTCCAAAAAGGGTGGGGGAATAGGAGAAGACATTAAAGACCACTTTTCCATAAGGAGGAAAGAAAAAATGAAGATAAAGCAATATTTGAAGTTGTAATAGCAGATAATCTTCTACAATTTATTAAAGACATCAAGCAACAGAGTGAAAAGGTAAATACAGAGAAAGTCAAATTCCAAAGGAAGATCTTAAAATCAATTCTAGGGAGAAGAAGGCCAAAGGAGCAACAATAAAACTAACATAACTTCTCCACAGAAAAATTGAAGCTGGAAGAAATTGCTTTAAGGGACTATAATCCAATGACTGTCGACATAGTCATCTTTGGAAAATATCTTTGAAACAATGAAGACATTTTCAGATTAAAAGAAAGAGAGAAAGAGAGAAAGAAAGAAAGAGAGAAAGAAAGAAAGAAAATGCCTATGGGACTTAGAGAAGAAGAAAAATGTTACCAGAGCTTCCCTGGTGGCTCAGTGTTCAAGAGTCTGGCTGCTAATTCAGGAGACGCAGGTTCGATCCCTGGTCTGGGAAGATCCCACACGCCATGGAGCAGTTAAGCTCATTTGCCAAAACCACTGAACCAGGGTTCTTAGAGAACCCATGGGTCACAGCTACTGAAGCTGAGCACCCTGGAGCCTGTGTGCCCCAAGAGATGACGCCACAGCGGGAAGGCCTGCACCACAAGGAGGAGCAGACCCCCTTCTCTGCAACCAGAGAAAGCCCATGAGAAGCAATGAAGACCCCGCACAGACAAAAACCAATTAATCTTTTTCTAAAAAAGAAAGAAGACTGTTCCCAGGTGGACGTATGAACATGAAGTCGACCAGGGAATATAAATGAATACTGACGATATAATGACAACCAGACTTCCCTGGTGGCTCAGCTGGTAAAGAATTCGCCTACAATGTGGGAGACCTGGGTTTGATCCCTGGGTTGGGAAGATCCCTTGCAGAAGGGAAAGACTAACCACTCCAGTATTCCGGCCTGGAGAATTCCATGGATTGTATATAGTCCATGAGGTTGCAAAAGAGTCAGACATGACTGAGCAATTTTAACTAATCATTTTATGGATTTAAATACATGGAAAAATTAAACAAAAATCGATTCAGCAAACTTAATGAATATTGGTATCATTGCTTTTTAGTCATTTCTTGTATACAGACTTCTTTTATAAGGTTTCAACATGTGAAATGTTCACACTGCAATGACCTTAATCTCAAAACTATTTCTCCTACTTCTACATTCTTTTATGAAAATATGCAAGTCTTGAAAACTGTAATTGTAGTAAGACATGTTTCTCAAATAAGCTTTAGTCTTTAATGATGCTCAAATAAAAATGAGTCTATGCTTATAAAAAGTCGTAAGACGTTTAAGCTATTAAGTCATGTCCTACTATTTTTACATTTGTTCCACTTCTTAAAACATATCCTCAATCATAAGCATGAAAGTTACTATTTGAGTGATCAAAATCACACTGAACTTCTTTACAGAAAATGATGCTAAGTTAACAATTCTCCAGGAGTATTTTTAGAGTGATATTCTTCTTGGTATTTCATTTTGCAATTTCCTCTAGGACTTGATTCTTCTTGGTACCTCATTTTGCAATTTCCTCTAGGACTTGGATGAAAACTATTCTCTTCTGGTGATTTACATCATGAAAACACATTACTGAAATCCCTTTAAAAAATTTACCAGCATTCATATTAGACAGACTAACCCAAATTCCCTAGGGCAAAGCAGCTGAGAATGAGACACTGAGGGGTTTGCTTTTCCCACTGCGACCTGCATGCTTCTCCATGACTGCGCTGCATCACAGCCGTCTCGGTGTCGGTCTGCCTGGGTACGATGGTAGTGTGGCAATGTCCTCAACTTTGTGAACTCAGTGCCTGGCCCAGAATTTGAGGGAACAGCTTAATGTTTTCTATTTAATGACTAAACACGTGAGGATTCAATCATATGAATGTGCACTGTGCAAGAGGTCTTTATACAAGAACAAGAAGTAATGCTACAGATTTCTAAGTTTTTTGAATTGCTCATTAATTTTTAAAACACTCTTAACCTCACAAAACCCCACTTTGAATTTTGCTTTATAGAGTCACTATCTTGTGAAGACCAATGGATGAGGTGCCCTCTCTTCTTCCAGTTTTCCTTCCCACAAGTGGAGAGCCAGCAAACCTGAATCTTTCATTTCAAGACTAATACCTTTTGTTAAAAAGAGAGTTCTCAGTCTGTCTTTTATTCCCCTCTCAAATCAGTACTTCAGACTGAGGCACAGTTTGAAGCTAGCTTAATATGCTTTTGCTCACTCTCCCTAGCAAAATAAAAGGATACAGATACGGATAATTCTAAAAGTGTCAGTTTCTCAAAGGGTTGGCAAGTTCTTAACAGAGATACAATGTATATGCAAATATTCCTTATTCCAAGAGGCTCAAGTCCTAAAATAAAAGGTCCCTTTGATAAACACTCTTCCCTACACACACAAAAGAAGAAATAAGCTTTACCTACGAGGAACCACACCCAGACGGACTTGCCAGCGTTATCTCATTTACTGACAAGGATGGTGCTGTGTGAACCGCTGCTTCCCTGAGCACTGGATGGAAGGCTGTGCTCATCTCTGTCTCTCTTAAAAGAGGAAAAGACTTTGTGTGCTGAATAGATGCTAATAGAAGCCGTTTTCACATCATGAACTTGGATGCTGTTGCCTTTTCACTCCCTTAAAGATACAAAAGCAGCTCATGTCCCGTACCGAAATGCGATAACTGACATCCCTTTGGAAATGGAGGGCAAAGATCCTTAAAACTCACCTCAGTGACAGTGAAAGATTGAATCTAAAGTGACCCATTATTCCCCATAATTTAATAGAGCAGACATACCCAAGAACCACTTATAGAGGCTCCCCTGAAACACAAGTGCTCCATCGGTTAAAAACACTACCAAACAAAAAAGTTAAAGCACACCTAATGAATGTCTAATATTCAAGTGCCTCTGACTCTCCTCTGTCTAGAGTAAGTGATGGCTTTACACTGAACATCTCTTAAATGACTACTAAAAGGATGTGATATACTTTCTTAATTGTATATCGAAGTAGCTGGAGATGAAATATACTGCCTATGTTGATAACTAATAAATGGCCATCAGGAGGGGGAGAATAATTTTTAGGGCTCCACTAAATGCTAATATTACCATCAAAAAAAAAAAAAAAAAGCAGCAGCACTTGTCAGACCACCATTTTGAATGAAACACAGAGAGAATGCCTTGGCTAACTCTTTTATTAGAGAAAAGGATGCACTTCTGATGTTTGTTTCTTTCTGCAGGAGGTTGTTTTATTTCCACTGAGGCCAGGACTGTGGAGACGGATGAAAAGGACCTCACAAAATCACCCCTGCCCTTAAAAACAGACACACACACACATACACCTATGTAGGATGAAAATACATCATACAATATTATGGTAAAAACAGAGAAACAGAAAACACTGTCCTTACACCATCATTAATTTATAGTCCTCCCCAGTTTTATTGAGAAATGACTAACATGCATTGCTGTACATGTTTAAGGCATACAGCATAATGATGCAGCTTACATACATCATGAGTTAATAACCACAATGGGTTCAGCTAACATTCATCGTCTCATACGGGTACAATAAAAAGGAAAGTATTTTCTCCTAGTGACAAGAACTCTCAGGATTTACTGTTAATAACTTTCCTGTATGTCATATAACAGCATTAGTTAGAACCATGCTGTACATACATCTCTAGGTGCATACATCTTCTTTGTCTTTTAACCGGATGTTTGTACCTTTTGACCACCTTCTTCCAATTTCCCCAACACACCCTCAGCCTCTGCTAACTACTGTCTGATTTTTTTTTCCCTATGAGTTTGCTTTTGTCTTTTCAGATTCCAAATATAAGATCATACAGTAATGACTTTTCTCCATCTGACTTATTTCACTTAGCACAGTGTATTCAATGTCCACTAATGTTGTTGAAAATGGATTTCCTCATGTTAATGGCTGAATAATATTTCATTTTATATGTTCATAGATACCACAGGTTTCCTTATTCATTCATCTGTTAATGGACCTGTGCTATTTACATGCCTTGGCTGTTGTAAATAATGCTACTATGAACATAGGGATGCAGATTGCATTTAACAAAATCCAAACCCCCTATGTGATAAAAACTTTTAACAATTAGGCATAGAAGAAACATATCTGAACACAATAAGGGCCATGTATGCCAAGTGCACAGCTAATATCGTCATCGCTGTTCAATCATGTCTGACTCTTTCTGACCCCATGGACTACCCCAGGCTTCCCTGTCCTTCGCCAGCTAATACCATAGTCAATGAGAAAAGACTGAAAAGATCTTCCTCTAAAATTAGAGGCAACACAAGGATGATCAAACCAGTCAATCTTAAGGGAAATCAACCCTGAATACTCATTGGAACGACTGATGCTGAAGTTGAAACTCCAATATTTTGGTCATCTAATGTGAACAGCTGATTCATTGGAAAAGTCCCTGATGCTGGGAAAGATTGAGGGCATAAAGAGAAGAGGGCATCAGAGGATGAGATGGCTGAATGGCATCACCGATGCAATGGACATGACCTTGCACAAACTTCGGGAGGTGATGGGAGACAGACAGGCCTGGCATGCTGCAGTCCTTTGGGTTGCAGAGTCAGACACGACTGGGTGACTGAACAACAACAAGGCTGTCTCCTCTCACCACTCACATTCAACCTCTTAGTAGAAGTCTAGGCAGAGAAGAAGGCAAGATAATAAAATAACAGCATCAGAATTGAAAGGGAAGAAGTACAATTGTCTCTATTTACAGAAGACATGATTTTACATATAGAAAGCCCTAAACACTCAACCAAAAATCAGATCTAGGCAGTAAATTCATTAAAGTTGCAGGGTACAAAATTAATGTACAAAAATCAGTAGTGCTTCTACATATTAACAATAAACTTTATGAAAAACATAAATTTACCTGTGTACAAGAGCACCAAAAACAACAATGTACTTACAAACAAATTTAACTAAGAAGGTGAAAGTTCTCTCCTCTGAAAACTACCAGAGTAGTTTAATGAAAGACATCAGAGAAGACACAAATAAATGGAAAGATATTCCATGTTTATATGTTGGAAGAATATTGTTAAGATGTCAATACTAAAAATTCATTTATAAATTCAGTGTAGTCCATATCAAGATCTCAATGACATTTTTCTTTCCAGAAGTAGAAACAACTCATAAAATTTATATGCCAACATTTTACAGAGAAACTGGAATTTGCCATTGTTCTCAAAAAGGAAGACAAGACAGAGCCAAGAGGAAAATATTACAGACTTATTGTGAAAATCTGAGAGAAAGAAATTTGCCTATTATTAGAAAATGAATACATTTAAATTTATATTCCCAAACTTATACTTCTCCTTCTGCATACATTATACCAATAAAAATGTTACCTAAATTATTCTTATATACTTGTTCCTGCTTAACTGAAAATATTAACCATGATCTCATTGTTCTGAACTTTTCTGAACCAAAAAGCTAACAGCCGTGAGAAATAAAGTTTCATTTTCCCAATACTAAAAATTAAAGGGCTAAATTAAAGATAATGAACTATCTGCTTATCAGCTCCTGGAGAAGGAAAAGTGGAGAGAAAGTCACCACTCCTCCCCCTCCCCCGGTTATGATGTGCATATTAGTATACTAATTTTGGCTTTATGAGGCTTGCTTACACAACTAACTGCTACTTCATCACTCACAGTGCAACAAATGTGTTCACGGCACAATACTGTTAGTCGTGTGTATTCACACTGCAGAGACTGGGCATAAATACCTTCTGCAACTTTGTGATGGCTTCAATCATAAGTGCGTGATTTCTAAACTTATTCATGGCAAAAAGATGAAAGAGTTTAGTTGCTAACATGGGAAAATATGATATTCTTTGACACCAAAAAACAGTTACAAAAACATTTTAAGAATAAAGTATTAAAAAAAATAAAGTAACATTGAAATTTTAAAAAAAAAAGAAACATATTCCAATGTAAAAAAAAAAAAAAGATTTCTGGAATGCACTATATTAATCATCTTGAGACTGTGGACTATGATAGGAGCTTCACTGTCATTAGGTCTCATCTTTTGATGGCGTCTAAATACCAACTTCAGTCCAACACAGTATACTCCATCTAGAACTGGAAGATCCTAGGCTAAGTTAGGATTTCCCTGACGGCTCAGAGGGTAAAGCATCTGTCGGCAATGCAGGAGACCCAAGATTGAGTCCTAGGTCAGGAAGATCCCCCAGAGAAGGAAATGGCACCCCACTCCAGTACTACTGCCTGGAAAATCCCAGACAGAGGAGCCTGGTAGGCTACAGTGGGAGTCGCAAAGAGTTGGGCACGACTGAGCAACTTCACTTTCAGTTTCAGGCTAAGTGAATGCTTAAGATGCTTTCTGTTTTAAGTCAAAGTATGAAAAAGAAAAAAAAAAAAAAAGGGCAAACATTTGTAATGTTGTGATTTCATGGAGCATATGTTTATGAAATGTATGATCACTGACAGTTCTGTACTCATATTTAGAGTAACATAAACTTCTTGTCATGAAAGTGAATTCTTCTCACAGTTACTATTTGTGCCATTTTTGGGGAAATGAGGCCAAGATAAGTTACCCATGCTATTTATTACCAAGGGTGCCATCTGGCTTTAGCCTGGAAACTGCAGAGACGGCAGTTGCTATAGGTTGAGTGACTGGACTCCTACCAACTGGTACCCTGAGATCCTAGACCCCAAGGTGGAGGTGTTAAAAGGCAGGGGACTTTGGGAGGTGGTTAGGCCATGAGAGCAGCACTCCCAAGAAGGGATTAGTGATCTTACAAATGAGACCCCAGAGAGCTTCTTGGCCCTTTCCACTGTGTGATACACAGCGAAACAGTGGCCCGGACCATGGCTCTCACCAAACGTGGAGTTTGTTGACACCATGATCTTGACTTCCAGCTTCCAGCACTGTGAGACATTGTATTTGTTGTTTGTAAGCACCCAGGCCTGGTACTTTGTTATGGCAGCCTGGATGAGACAGTGGCCACAGGAGCAGAGAAGTTCTGGGAAGTAGACTAATTCATTTAAAAAAAAAAAAAAAAAAAAGCCACAGAATATATTAAGTTCTAATATCTGAATATTTAATCAATATTAAAATACAGACAGTACTTTATATTTATTACATTTACTTTACTGAACTATAGTTCAAAATTGATAAGTTATTTCTGGTATATAGAATGGCAATAAATATTTTATAATGTGACATGCCTAGTATAGTTTCTAGAACTTTTGTCTATCCTGTTAAAATATTTGTCATTTATTGCAAATAAATATGTATTTATATTTTCAAAATAGATTGCTGATATATGTTTTCTTAAAAGTTGTTTCTGACTTGTACAGAAACAACTATAATCAGTATGAAATTTTAAGAAAATGCAAGTCTCAGGGTGGTTGAGTATTTTCTGCTGTCGGTTTGCTTCTGTGCCTTTTGTTCTGTCTGCTTAGGCGTCAACACTGTCAGTGGCGTTCTCAGGTCTCACTTAGCTCCTTGGAGCTGGAGACTCTGCCGTCTGACGGCTTGGGTGGCTGTCTTGTTTGAATCCTCACGCTTGACAGTCTTTGTTGTCTCCTCTCTGCTGCCAATAATACGCTTTCCAGAAGTCAATCTCCTTGTCTCCAACATAAGTTCCCAGGATTTGGTACTCTGTTCTCAGCTTGGAATTATCCCATCAAGGTTTAAAATACTGAGTGCTACACTCATCCTTTCTTGACTGTCTATATAGTTTTCACTCTTTGTAATACAGTGTTAGGTTCTGACAAAATGGCTGAGTAAAGAAGAAAAATAAGCAATGCTCTCCTAACGTAAAGAAGCTCACGGTCACCAGAAGAAAAGCCAAATGCAAAGGAGAAAGCTGAATAAGAATACAGAAGAAGAAGCAATAATTCTCCCCAGGTCCAATCAAGACAAATTCACTGAGAATCTAGTTGAACCAGGCCTTACCTTATGGATCAGACTATCCCAGGTGTAGAAAGGATGGAGGGAAAGAGCACTACAAACGTAAGCAAAAGCTTCAGTGATGCTACCAAGCTGCTGAAGTCTCAGAGGAGATCTGGGAAGGTATGGGTTTTCTGGAACAGTTTAAGGGAAGGTGGGAGCCAAAGACAGCATCTTGGCAGGGGCAGTGGGGTGAATGCTGGTCCAGGGAGCCTTCAAGGCTCCTGATGGCAGACCTGTCCACCCCCCACCCTCCTCAGCTGCAGGTAGTGCAGAAATACACCTGGCGTCAGATTGGGGTGGACTTCTTGTCATGTAGATGTTCTAGGAAAGGTTATCAGCAACTGAGGTTGAGGGCAGTCAAGTGATGGGGCAGGATGTGACTGTGAGTACCTAGGAAAGGGCTCTCAGCAATGAGGGGGTGCAGCAGGGAGACCACCTGGAAGGCACTGTGACTGCGCTTAGGAGGAACAGTAACTGGGAGAGGGGGACAATGGTGGTTGCTCTAAGGGGACTCGGTGGGCCCTCAGCAAAGGCAGATGCTAGGCAGGTCTGGGTAGAAGCTGGCGATCCCACCAGTGAACAGGCTCCAGGCGAAAGCGGCGTGGCCAGCGTGGAGAGGAGAGACTGTTACAGGCTACTAGGTCTCAGGCACCTACAGACACGCAGGCACTGGGGTGCGGTGATGGATGACAGTCAGCCCTTCTCTCTGGTCGAGGGAGTCCCCAACTTTTAGCACTTATCAGTTTCGGTGGGTACCTTCTGTACTGAAATCCTTATGCTGCATACCTTAAACTGGTACAGTCCTGTATGTCAATCACCTCAAAACTGGAAAACAATGTGAAAAAACTTCTGCCATGATAATTTCTAGCTCCCAGTGAGAATTGTTTTTCTAAATATCTACCTCTTATTTTCTTACTGGCTGCATTAATTTACATTTCCAGGAAAATCCCATGGACGGAGGAGCCTGGTGGGCTGCAGTCCATGGGGTTGCTGAGAGTTGGACACGACTCAGTGACTTCACTTTCACTTTCACGCACTGGAGAAGGAAATGGCAGCCCACTCCAGTGTTCTTGCCTGGAGAATCCCAGGGACAGCGGAGCCTGGTGGGCTACCGTCTATGGGGTCGCACAAAGTCAGACACGACTGAAGCAACTTAGCAGCAGCAGCAGCTGGAGAATTTTATATGAGTAAAAGTAATGTTCTAGAATTGGTATGTTTTGTAAGTGGCCCATTAAAATGGTATTTTTTTAAAGCATCCTATTTATTTATAAAAGTTGGAAATAAGTGCTAAATTTTATATTCAACTTTTTAATTTTTCAATAATTGATTATATAAATTAATGCTTTTATATAATCTGATGTATTTCATTCTCTAATACTGAATCTACTATAATATTGAAATGTGTTTATTTTACCTTTTGTATATGAATCTTTTAATTTACTCCCAAATTCTACATTAGAATTTATTTAGAAATTTTGAATCAACATTTATATGTGTGAGTAGCTGTATGAATGTAAGTTCTCTACAGTTTTCTTTTTAAAATTTTTTTTTATTACTTCATTTTACTTTACTGTACAGTATTGGTTTTGGCATACATTGACATGAAACTGCCACGGATGTATACAAATGTGAAATGTATAGATACTTAGAAAATTCTTCTCTGTCTATATGCTAGAGGGGTTTAAAAAATCCTTGCTATCTTTAACATCTTAGATGTCTTAATTCATCCACACCAGTGCTGGATCTCATCGTGTTTGTAAGGGGAATAGCGGGTGATCAGAATTCATGGCACTGGGAGAAGGTTTGCAAATGAATGCAAATGGGCACAAGAAAACTGCTCAACTTCTAAAGCTGAAAAGCAAGGTTAATGGAATTTCCAGAAGAAACATGAGCATTAATATGATTTTCCCATTTACCTCCCCCTCCTCTTAGCATGTACACAGCAAATTAAACACGGCTGTAGCATTGCTGCAGCTTGGTTATTGTCGTGATTGAAAAAATTAGTGTAATAATTTTGGTGCTAATTATGCATTTTTGGCATACTGTTCCATCTCAATAGAAATACCCTTAAGCAGAGGAGAAAGGCTGTTTAATGGAATTGCAAAATAAAAGAGAATGCTTTTAGAGTCTTGGATTAATTTTCAATTGTAAATAGCTTATAAAGTGACTATTTGCAGCCCTGAAAGTTGATATATAATCACACTTCATAATGAAAACAGAAAAGGGCAAAAACATTTTAAAGATTTTTTTTTCAACCAGGATTCTTAAAGCTCTGAAAAGATCGTATTTTAAAAATACCACAGTAACAACTTCCACTTATTAAACACTAGTCATCTCACATGCAGGATGCCTTCATTTTACCAGTAATAGCTTGTTTCTATATAACAGCACTTCCTTTTAGCAGGAAAGAAAGAGGTGGACACTACTGAGCATGCGTGCAAGATGCAAGATGTTAAGTAACTTTCCTGAAAATTTTATAGGAAATATGCTTGTTTTTGAGACCTGCCATTGCAAAGTACCACAGACTGGGTGGCTGAAAACAAACATATTGTCTCACAGTCCCAAAGGCTACAAGTCCAGACACAAGTTAACAGAGAGGCCATGCTTCTCTGACAGCTGAGATTCGCCTCTTCTAGCCTCTAGTATTTTGCCCAGTTTCTGATGTTTGGGGGCCTGTGGACTTCATCACTTCAATCCTGTCTTCCTCTGTGTCTGTCTGTCCATGCATCAAGGTTCCCCCTTTTGGTAAGTCCTATTGGAACTGGGCCCTCTCCAATGACCTCATTTTAATTTTAATTATCTCTGTGAAGACCTATTTCCAAAATACAAGAATTACCTTATGGTCCAGCAATCCCACTCCTGAGCATATAGTTAGACAAAGCTCTAATTTGAGGAGATGCGGGCCCCGCTGTGTTCACAGCAGCACCACCCGTAACAGCCAAGACATGGAAACAACCTAAACGCCCGTCAGCAGACAGTGGGTGAAGAAGACGTGGCCCATCTACACCATAGACACACAGTCACAGTCATAAAAAGCATGACGTGATGCCATTCGTACCAACACGGATGCAGCTGGAGGCGATCATACTAAGTGAGCTCAAGCAGAGAACCACAAATATATGACATCGCTTCTATGTGTGATCTACAACATGACACTCGAGTCCATCTGTGAGACAGGGTCAGGGACACAGAGCACACTGGCGGCTGCTAAGGGGGGAGGGTTGGGGGACGGAAGGTATGGGAGGATGGGGTAGCAGACGTAAGCTTTTATAGAGGACAGAAAAACAGCATGGTCCTACCGTATAGCACGTAGAACTGAATTCAATATCCTAAGATAAACCAGAGTGGAAAATATAAAAATATAATGCATATGTATGTATGTATGTATGTATGTGTAAATATGTGTGTGTGTGTGTGTGTGTGTGTGTGATAAAACTGAATCATTTTTGCAGTACAGTAATAATTAACACAGCATTGCAAATCAACTATATTTCAATTATTTAAAAAATAAAGACTTATTTTCAGTAGCTTGATAGGAATTGCATTGAATCTGTAGATTGCTTTGGGTAGTATACTCATTTTCACTATATTGACTCTTCCAAACCATGAGCATGGTATATTTCTCCATCTATTAGTGTCCTCTTTGATTTCTTTCATCAGTGTTTTATAGTTTTCGATATATAGGTCTTTAGTTTCTTTAGGTAGGTATATTCCTAAGTATTTTATTCTTTTTGTTGCAATGGTGAATGGAATTGTTTCCTTAACTTCTTTTTCTACTTTCTCATTATTAGTGTACAGGAATGCAAGGGATTTCTGAGTATTGATTTTATATCCTGCCACTTTACTATATTCATTGATTAGCTCTAGTAGTTTTCTGGTCGAGTCTTTAGGATTTTCTATGTAGAGGATCATGTCATCTGTAAACAGTGAGAGTTTTACTTCTTCTTTTCCAATTTGAATTCCTTTTATTTCTTTTTCTGCTCTGATTGCTGTGGCCAAAACTTCCAGAACTATATTGAATAGTAGTGGTGAAAGTGGACACCCTTGTCTTGTTCCTGACTTTATTTTTCACAGAACTAGATCAAATAATCTCAAGATTTGTATGGAAATACAAAAAACCTCAAATAGCAAAAGCAATCTTGAGAAAGAAGAATGGAACTGGAGGAATCAACTTGCCTGACTTCAGGCTCTACTACAAAGCCACAGTCATTAAGACAGTATGGTACTGGCACAAAGACAGAAATATAGATCAATGGAACAAAATAGAAAGCCCTGAGATAAACCCACACACCTATGGACACCTTAGCTTCGACAAAGGAGGCAAGAATATACAATGGAATAAAGACAGTCTCTTTAACAGGTGGTGCTGGGAAAACTGGTCAACCACTTGTAAAAGAATGAAACTAGACCTCTTTCTAACACCACACACAAAAATAAACTCAAAATGGATTAAAGATCTAAACATAAGACCAGAAACTATAAAACTCCTAGAGGAGAACATAGGCAAAACACTCTCCGACATAAATCACAGCAGGATCCTCTATGATCCACCTCCCAGAATACTGGAAATAAAAGCAAAAATAAACAAATGGGATCTAATTAAAATTAAAAGCTTCTGCACAACAAAGGAAACTATAAGCAAGGTGAAAACACAGCCTTCTGAATGGGGGAAAACAATAGCAAGTGAAACAACTGACAAACAACTAATCTCAAAGATATATAAGCAACTTATGCAGCTCAACTCCAGAAAAATAAACGAACCAATCAAAAAAATGGGCCAAAGAACTAAATAGGCATTTCTCCAAAGAAGACATACGGATGGCTAACAAATACATGAAAAGATGTTCAACATCACTCATTATCAGAGAAATGCAAATCAAGACCACAATGAGGTACCATTTCAGACCAGTCAGAATGGCTGTGATCCAAAAGTCTACAAGCAATAAATGCTGGAGAGGGTGTGGAGAAAAGGGAACCCTCTTACACTGCTGGTGGGAATGCAAACTCGTACAGCCACTATGGAAAACAGTGTGGAGATTCCTTAAAAATTGCAAATAGAACTGCCTTATGACCCAGCAATCCCCCTGCTGGACATACACACCAAGGAAACCAGAATCGAAAGAGACACATGTACCCCAATGTTCATTGCAGCTCTGTTTATAATAGCCAGGACATGGAAGCAACCTAGATGTCCATCAGCAGATGAATGGATAAGAAAGCTGTGGTACATATACACAATGGAGTATTACTCAGCCATTAAAAAGAATAAATTTGACTCAGTTCTAATGAGATGGATGAAACTGGAGCCGATTATACAGAGTGAAGTAAGCCAGAAAGAAAAACACCAATACAGTGTACTGACACATATATATGGAATTTAGAAAGATAGTAATGAAGACCCTCTATGTGAGACAACAAAAGAGACTCAGGGGTATAGAATGGACTTTTGGACTCTGAGGGAGAGGGAGAGGGTGGGATGATTTGGGAGAATGGCATTGAAACATGCATACTATCATGTAAGAAACTAAGCGCCAGTCTATGTTCAATACAGGATACAGGATGCTTGGGGCTGGTGCACAGGATGATCCAGGGAGATGATATGGGGTGGGAGGGGCTTTGGCATTGGGAGACTGTGTACACCTGTGGCTGATTCACGTCAATGTATGGCAAATGAAATACAGTATTGTAATGTAGAATTAAAAAATAAATAAATAAAGACCTATTTTCAAATTATATTCCTGAGCCTAGGGGTTAGGACTTCAACAAATGTTTTTAGAGGAACACAATTCAACAGAATAGCACATATATATTGGAAAGTGTTCAACCTCCAAACCTATTTTGCTCCACTGCCCACATCACACTATCATCAGAACTCCATGTGAAACCTTTCAGTTCATTCAAAGTCTATTTACTTGGATACCTTTCCTCCCTAGATTCTAAGTTTCCTGAGCCAGATGTATCACCTTATTTATGATTATAGCCTCATCACAATAGGTAAGTGTCTGGAGCATTTTTCAGTAACTATTTATTTTGCTGAACAGAATAGATTATTTGACAAAATGTAAATGATTTCAGTATAAATAGCAGTTTGAATGCTGAGATTACATATTACAATTCAATGATTGGCTTTTTTGATATCATATGCCAAATAAATGAGATAGAGGCAATAAATCTTGGTATTTGCAACGTACCATGATTCATCTTTACAACCGATTAAAAAAGCTTGCAACAGTAAACACAGACGTGGTATTTTTTTTTAACTCTAACAGCACTGACATTTAAAAATCCTGAGGAATTCCAACAACCTTCATTTAGTTTGCTGCAGGAAAAGTATCATTAACTGATTGCCAAGACATCCCACAATGTAGGTGTGTAAGAACAGATCTCAGAGGGGCTTGAGTTGGTTATCACTCTCTAATTCTGAGACAGCAGACAAAGTGTGAGCAGGGAGAGGGAGGACCATGCAGAGGGTGCCTGCCACATAAAGACCTCTCCTTTTTTAAATCTCTTTCTTCAGGCATTTAATGGCTTGTTGGTTTGTTCACTTCCTATCTACCCAACACCCTCTACCCCTCACCATTCATCCGTTAAGTCCTTGTGGTCTCTGACACAGAGGGAAGCCTTGACAGGCCTGCTCTGACCCACGACCCCACTTTGCTGCCTTCTCCAACAGCACGCTGGGTTTGTTAGTTCCCTCCTACAGCCACCCAGGCGTCTTCAGAAAGTGCAGCAGCTGTACCTTCTCCATGTTGCTTCCTAAACGTACTTCACCTGGAAATACCCATCCAGATGCCACTAGTATCTGGTTTTCATTATCTTTTCTCTCTCCCAGGGCCCCAGTTTCCTTCCTGGGCAGTGAAGTGTCTGCACAGGCTTGCATTTCTTCCCCTTGATCTGCTCACACTGAGGAGGATCTTGCCCTCCGCCACTCACTCCAGATCTGTTCATCACTGTCATCGTGTCTCAAATCCAGACACACCATCTCCCCGCATGACCAAGTCCACTGCCTGACATGTCAGCTCCCCTCTACTTTTCATGAACAGATGCCCCGTCTAAGGAGAATTTCTCTGTGCACCACTGCAACTGAAATCATGCATAGAGTTACAGGTTCTAAACATATGAGACTAGTGATAGAGTAAATGTGGAATAAGGTTCAGTCTCAAACATTAAGAAATCTATGTTTTGTTGGGAGAGATGGATATATAAAGAGGGAAATCACAAAACACTGTACTAATAATTATGGGAGGGATATTTAACCCAGTTATCAAACTGAATTTAGAAAAGATTGCCAAAGGAAAGATCTCAGGGAGACTTACTGAAAAACATGATTTCTAGATAATCCTGAAGAGAGTTATCTGCTTGTCTGTAAACAAACCCTGAGCTCTTTGGCCAGAACATAGATTGTGTGCATTACAGAGTTCTAATATTTAAAATCATTGGGACCTCCCATAAAACATGGTTCTTTTACAGTAGTCATTTTCTTCAAAGGTATACCTAACTCAAAAATGTATAGTACTTAAGAATTAACTGTCTGAAATCAATACTTTCTTCCTGAGTCAATACAGCATCATCTTTGTTACCTCTCTGTAATTATTATTGCTATTTTTTTCTCTGTAATAGCAACCTCTGCTGTTTCAAAACTGTGTTAAACTGTATTTTAGAGAAAGTCTCACTGTGAAAGAAATAAGCAATCACAGACATGGAGTAAAATACTTATTTCTAGAATCTGGAAGACATCATAAATAGTTTCTTTTTCTGAGTCAATATATTCAATTAAGACACTGTGTTAACTGACCAAATGACCTGATTAGTTGTATGATTCCTAGCAGTACTGGTGATACAGCATTTCCATGTCATTTGCCTCCTAATTTGATAAGTACATGCATCCCAACATTCAGTGTGCATCTATCATCTTATTAGATCCTTAGCATGACCCTCACAAACACAGACCTAAAGCAGTGTGAAGAGTGTGGCCCTGACCCACAAAGGTTACACACTCAGGCCCAATATGCTGGTTCATCTCCTGTCCTCATGCAAACCAATCTGTCTAACTGGTTTATGTAAATTATACTATTTTATCTAAGAAATACACTTGAGAGTTTTCTGAGTTCATACCTGTCAATTCTATATAAAGTGGAATATCTTTTTTCAAACTCATGCAAAAAGAAGTGAAAAAAAGTTATTAAAAGTAAAATGTGAATAAAAAGTAATGTACTTTCTATACTTTATTCATCTTAGATCACAGAACGCACATTTTGCTAAAGACTAGTTTCCTTAACTTCTGTGGACTATCACGATATAAGCACCTGAAATTCCTGGGCGTTTTGCCCCTTCTTCTATTTGTGTTGAAAAATTATTAGATGGCTCCTCCAGGCCAATCATCATATCCTTTACCAGAAAGATGTGCTTGGATGTCCCTGACTTTACAGAAGCTTATGGTCCAGCAAGAGAGACAATGGAACATAATATCCAGAGAACAGAGTATCTGTTAAAATCACCAGTGCCTTTATGACAAACATTAGTGTCCCGTACAATAATTTTTAAAGATACAATTAATTTATTTTTAAATAAAGTTGAATATGTATAAAAATGGGCTTCTCAGGTGGCACAGTGGCTAAGAATCCACCTGTCAATGCAGGAGACACACACTTGATCCCTGGATCGACAAGATCCCTTGGAGTAGAAAATGGCAACTTACTCCAGTATTCTTGCCTGGGAAATTCCATGGACAGAGGAGCCTGGCAGGCTACAGTTTATGGAGCTGCAAAGAGCTGGACACGACTGAGCATGCATTCATGCACACAGGTATAAAAACTATGCCATAGATTGTTTATCAAACCTCTCTATATACAGTAACTTACAATAACTTAATAAGACATAGAACAAATTAGGAAAAATGTCCCTCCAAGTCTCTGTGTGTTACATTACCCCTCAATCCCAATCACATTAGATAAGTACAATTTGTGTAGAATGGGATCATCCTAGTTTCAGGGATTAATATTTAAATGCCTGAGAGCTTTCAATGCTACACACATCCAGCTCAAACAGTCAGGAGTTGTATTTTTATTTCAGTTTTAATCAGAGTTGGTCCTTGGCATTTGCAGATTCCTTATCTGTGGGTACAGAGTGCTGACTGGACATCACCATCACATGTAAGGTACTTGAGCATTCTTGGATTTTGTTATTCTCAGCACAGGTCCTGGAACCAATCCCCCATGGATACCAGAGAAGATGGCCATCCTGAGTGCCTGGCACAGTAAACAGCTTAATGAAGTTTAGGGGTTCGGGATATGGCACTTGGTTGGCAGCTGTAACATACGCATGCAACCCTGTGATGTAACAGGGGTCATCAGAATCAGCAGGGGCTTAGGAACCTTGAGTTGTTTCATTAATGATGGCAGCCGATTCATGACCACAGACACAGTGCACAGCCTTAGCTGCACAATGTGAGTGTCAGTCACAATTTATCTGCCAACACAGTTGAAGGAAACATTAAAGTTGTTAAAGATTATAAGACTTGCTTTAAATTTATTTCCATGTTAAATTATCTCAATAGAAGTCAAGTCTAAGATTCCAGCCACCTGGTTTTCTCTGAAAGATATCCACATGTTGACAGCAAGCATTCAGCTGGGTGGGAGAGAGGTGATGCATATCTTGTATTAACTGAAGCAAAATATAACTCTATCCAGAATATTATTTTTAATAACAGAAGTGGAGTGGATTTTAAATAGGAAGGATTTCACCTATCTAAGCTTATCAAACAAGGAATAGCTTCATTTTGTATAAAATGAAATGACTTATTTTTTTCTAGGTTCAATGAAGAGCACCAAACAAAGAACAATTTCTGCCGTAGGTAAACCAAATTTTAAATCAACTAAATCCTTCCAGTAGGTTGTAAACTTGCTACAAAAATTCTAAAATGGTTTTTAAATTTATTAACCCTATATTTAATCTAGAGCATCTGTATAAAATGACCTAATTCTATGCAAACTCTATGTTGGGGTTAGTTTTAAAAAGAGCATACTTGTAGACTAAAGTGATTATTAGACCAACAAACTATCTGTAGAGAGATGTTAGAACTTAAATCAATAAAAATAATTAATATAACTGAGATAAAAAGAATGAGGTTGAGAAATTATGTGTGTCTTCTGTTGAAGGGATGTTACATGCTACAGGAGATCCTGTGGTCATATTGCTGTGTACTCATCAGGAATGAAAGACTTAAAGAATGGCTGAGTGATGCTGGAGAAACAAAAATTCCAGTATTTTTAAGTTGAAATAGATGCCACATCATTGACAGAGGAAATGGTAGAAAGTCAGGTTTGAGTGGAACTACTGAGTTCTACAGACCATTGATAATTTTACAGTAAGTTGGTTTACAAGGTAATGAAAATTCTCCAAAGAAGACATACAGATGGCTAACAAACACATGAAAATATGCTCAGCATCACTCATTATCAGAGAAATGCAAATCAAAACCACAATGAGGTATCATTTCACACCAGTCAGAATGGGTGCTATTCAAAAGTCTACAAGCAATAAATGCTGGAGAGGATGTGGAGAAAAGGGAACCCTCTTACACTGCTGGTGGGAATGCAATCTAGTATAGCCACTATGGAAAACAGTGTGGAGATTCCTTAAAAACCTAGAAATAGAACTGCCTTATGACCCAGAAATCCCACTGCTGGGCATAAACACTGAGGGAATCAGAATTGAAAGAGACACATGTACCCCAATGTTCATTGCAGCACTGTTTATAATAGCCAGGACATGGAAGCAACCTAGATGTCCATCAGCAGATGAATGGATAGGAAAGCTATGGTACATATACACAATGGAGTATTACTCAGCCTTTAAAAAGAATAAATTTGAATCAGTTCTAATGAGATGGATGAAACTGGAGCCGATTATACAGAATGAAGTAAGCCAGAAAGGAAAACACCAATACAGTATACTAATGCATATATATGGAATTTAGAAATATGGTAATGATAACCCTGTACGTGAGACAGCAAAAGAGACACAGATGCATAGAACAGTCTTTTGGATTCTGTGGAGAGGGAGAGGGTGGGATGATTTGGGAGAATGGCATTGAAACATGTATAATATCATATAAGAAATGAATTGCCAGTCCAGGTTCTATGCATGATACTGGATGCTTGGGGCTGGTGCACTGGGATGACCCAGAGGGATGGTACGGGGAGGGAGGAGAGAAAGGAGGGGGGTTCAGGATGGGGAGCACGTGTACACCCATGGCGGATTCATGTTGATGTATGGCAAAACCAATACAATGTTGTAAGTAATTAACCTCCAATTAAAATAAATAAATTTATATTTAAAAAATAAAAAAAATTAAAATATGAAATTTAAAAAAAGTCATTGAGAAAGTAGGTTAATGCATATAAACTTTGCAACCATACTTCTGTGCATTCCTTTTGGCTATTTTAAGTATTTGGTGACTTGAGAGAATGACACTTAAATACTTAAAGAGCAGCATGGCCCACATCATTTCTGGTCAGAGAAACAACTGACTAGGTCTTGTTTCTGCAGATGCTAAAAATGAGCCAGGAGTATTTGGCATACAACAATAACCATCATACTGAGTACCTCTTCATATAGTATTTATCATAACAACCCTCCTAGGATGTAAATTATCTTCACTGTAGAGAGAACTGAAGTTACAATCAGAGAAATTTCCACGGGTATCTTGATGTAACCAGCAAGTGATACAAACCTCTTCTGTATGGAGCCATAAAAACCTTTCATATGATACCATGCCCTCTCTCACCTTCCTTCTGCCAGCTTGATGTTACCTCCAAGACTACCTTGGCAGCCCTATATAGAGTATGTGATGACAAATAAAGAAGTGGAGTTAGTTACAGCTGCTAGAAAACAGTGTGGACTTCAGATCTCCAGTTATCAACATCAACATGGTGGTTGTGTTTCTTATTTCAAAAGTAAATTCAGCTGATGATGAATGCCTTTTCCTAAATTATGTTAACACATAAAAGACAATTGTATAAAAAGCAGACCATATACTATAGTATATATACTATATACTTGTATACTATAGAAAGTAGGTGTGCCATAAGTAAACATAATGCATTATCACTATTTCCTAACATATTCTCCACCCTGAGGAAACCAATTCTGTGGTTCAAATTCAACAACAAATTCTATTTGTCAAATTAAATATCATGTATTACCATAAACTAAAGGAGAAGTTGACAAAACCATTTCACAAAAATGAGACAGTGGCATTCTTTTCTACTCACAGAAAGATGGAAGGTACAGACAATCTGCTCTTTAAGGAAATTCATGAATAAAGATAAATTGTTAGTAACCTCAAACTTTAAAAATCTCTCAATACTGATCAGTTTCTACACCTGATAGAAGATATTCTCACTTTTAAGCAAAAAGTTCTCTGATCACCACACATTCTGATTTGTGAGAGATTATCTTACTAAGAAAAAAGGGCAAAGTACAAATGTATCCCAGGGATGGATCTTTCCCTCCTAATCAGACAGAAAACATGAGGATAATATGCAGAGAAGAGAATCATCAAAAGGAAAAGTCTGGGGGACTCCCAAAGCATGCCATCAATTTGAAGCGCTCATAGGCTGGGCCTTATCTCTTTTCTAAGAATGGACTGCTTCCCTTTGTTAAGTTACTTCTTGGATGCAAAAGATGGTTGCAACTCTGGACTCTCCCTTCATTGCACACACTGAAGTTAATGGAAACCACAGTCTCTGGGAGCTAGACTGAAGTGGAGATCTACCAGGGAGATTCAGTTGTGTCTCCTTCTTGAGACATTCTCACTTTCAACTGTACAGTCCTTCTCAGTCTCTGAAAGACCTTCTCATGTATCAACTCACTTTGTGCTAAGCCTGGTTAATTGTTCAGACAGATGTAAAGTCACAGGAGAAAAAAAAGTGTCAAGACATTTAATGGCATTTTATGGCCATACAGCTGTTAGGATGGAGTATTAATCACATAGTTCAGTCCTCTTCTACCAGCACTTATCATGTATGGATTACTCAAAGTGGGAGAGTTCACAATAGTGTCTATCCTCTCCTCCCTATAAGAAGATGACCATCTCTACTTATCACATGAGGACTCACTGAGCATTCTGTAGGTAGAGAATGCACATTTGCCCCATTAACTTTGCCCAGAGGAAAGTGAGGGCTTCCCCAGTGGCTCAGTGGTAAAGAATCTACCTGCCAAGCAGGAGACACAGGTCCAACTAAAGCAAGTAAAAATTCAGGTTCAATCCCTGGGTCAGAAAGATCCCCTGGGGATGGAAATGGCAGCTCACTCTAGCATTCTTGCCTGAGAAATCCCATGGACAGAGAAGCCTGGTAGGCTACAGAGTCAGACGTGACTTCGTGACCTTGCAACTGCATGGACTGGAGAATGATTTTTTTTTTTTCATGCTAGAGCAAGTGGCAAACATTCCTTGACTTGAAATCTTTTAATAACTTAACATCTTTATCACTGTTATAATACACAAGGAAGTCATAACCTGCTACAGAAAAATCTATAAGAAGCATTTTCTAAATGATCCTCTATAATCACCATTCTGGTAAAAAGGCGAGTTAATTTTATCCTGTACTGATGGAAAACAGGAAGGATCATCTTTCAATCATACTACTATGAGAATTATATTGATGGAAGAAAGGGCAAAGCCATGTTATTCAAATTGTTTGAATATCATCTAATTTACCTTTGAGTAATTAAATATTACTGATTCTGCAGCTGAAATTCTAGAGTATTAACTAAAACACAATTCTAAGTAACTGATAAAAGAATGACAATTTACCTGTGACAGGATACATATTGTTTTGATGGAAACATTGCTACCTTTATGTATTTCTTAGAAACAAGAAGGACATATATCAATTTGCTGACACTTTGGATCATAGATATAGAAATAATTTTTATCATTTCTTTATATATTTATATTCCAAATTTCATTTTAGAGTTGTAAATAGATGTCAAAGTCCTTCCATAATCAGAAAAGTAAACAGTGTCTCTTTTCCTTAAACCTTGTTTTTTTAATTTTTATTGAAGTATGGTTGACTTACAATGTTGTATTAAGTCCTGCTAGATAACAAAGTGATTCAGTTACACGTGTGTATAGTTTTTCATATTCTCTTGCATTATGATTTATCACAGGATACATTCAGTATCCTGGGCTATACAGGCAGTCCTTACTGATTATTTTATATACAGCAGTGTGTGTGTGTGTGTGTGTGTGTGTGTGTGTGTGTGTGTGTGTGTGTGTGTGTGTGTGTGTGTGTGTGTGTGTTGTTTTTTTTTTTTTTTTTGTGTGTGTGTGTGTGTGTGTGTGTGTGTGTGTTTGTGTGTGTGTTTTTTTTTGTGTGTGTTAAACGCCAAATCTACCGCTCCCACCACCTTCCCCCTTCTTTACAGCAAAAGGTAACCCAAGATTAATTGTTGCCTCAGACTGTCTGGGGCTCATGGACATGAATGCACATGCCAGGCTCTGTGCCAGGCATGCGGAGTGACCTTGAGGATCTGCGCCAGGAATGAGGAAGCTTCCCCCAGGGTGCTGTCCGCAACACTTAAGCAACCACCCTCATCATGGTTAGTGGCTGGTCACCAAAACGGCTGCCTGCCTCCTGCCAAGCTGACTTGGACCTTAACAATTGCTTATACACACACACACAGTTTTTAAAAGACTGAAATGAATATCACACCATTGGGATCACACAAAAAAACATGAAAGCCTTTCTAAATGTGCTTTAAATTTAAGGCAATAATTGTAGCCATGTTAATTTTGCAAAGAGGAAAATGATCCCAGATCATAATGCTAGCCCAACAGAGCACACTTAAAAAACAAAACAACCAACCAAAAAAACAAAAAATAGGATTAGCTCTCTTTAATTAGGGAGCCCACACTGAATTCTGTGACCAATGTTAGGATCCTCTGGTCAGCTCTGTCCGATGCCCTTACAAATACCAGGAAAACTGGATCAAGGTGAGTGCGTGTGAATCTCTGACATCTGCTCTCAGCCGTGAGCATCAGCAGCTACAATCTGCTCCTTATGGCAGACCGTCTTTGCATGACTAAGTCTGTCTTGTTGCAAAGACAAATTTGTGACCAAAAGGAGGTAGTCTATACTAGGTCAGGAGTTCATGGAAGAGAAGTTTAGATTTTAGAGACAGGTTCAGGCTCTGTCATTCATGTGTTTGTACACAAACCAAACACAGGTTTATAGGTTGAGTCCTATAAACCCAGTCACGCAGGTTAGGAACTGGAGGATGCCCTTTGAATACAGAACATGCCTGTAAGGGCCCCCAGCAGGATCCTGACCATGATCATTTATCTTAAACTTATTCCCTACATGAGGTTACCTAATTTACCAGGAAGACTAAAAAGTTAAATTGGGACTAAACAGCAAGCATCAGAAAAAATCACAAACAGGGTAATCATCCCATCAATAGAAGCATTGGGAAGCAAAATGAAAAACAGCAAAGTAAAATCATGCAATTTTCTACCACTACATTTGGCTTTGTTTTTTCTTTTAATTTTTTTAATAGCTATCTCTACTTTGTTTTCTCTAGAACTCATAAAACATAATGACTCCCTCATGTCAGTGGTCTGTGACTTCCGAATTTGGGAATCAAGTCATGCTGCTATTAAAGAACACCCCATTCTTCAAACATTGGCAGGTGAAATGTGATGGTGGTGAAGCTCTCAAGTTTTAATTGCTGCGTCAGGACAGCCAAATGTGGCTCGAGCAGCGATGCTGGGAATGGTCCCAAGATCAAAGCGGAGAGAAGGAAATATGCTTTTGGCTGGAGCATAGCTGAGCAGGATGGGGATGAAGCCAGCGGACAGTCCACGGCCTCCACACTGAAATATGGGGTCCAGACACCGGGCCGGCAGGGATGGCTGAGGTGTTTCTATTCTGGAAGCAAGTGGGAAGAGAGTGTGTGAGGCCGCATCCCACATTCAACACCACGCTTGCTGGAATGATTAGCAGGAATAACTCACACCAGCACAGAGTGTCTAAACGGCAGGACACAGGGCTAGCATTTGGCATTCTACTCAGCTCAGCAGGCTTTGCTGAGAGTCAGGAGGAGAAAGCATGTTTCATTTAGAAATAGAAGTGAAGCTCAGACAAGGCACTGTGTCTTAGGAACAGGCTCCATTTGAACACAGTTTCTCATGAAGTGGGAAGGAAATCATCAAGGGAAGAGGAGAGAAGAGAGATGGGCTCAGTTCTCGCCAGAGCTGGGGCTCCTGGGGAGCTCCATGCCCTGCAGTCGCATGGGGTTATCAGGCTGCACTCGCTGCCGTGATTACAGCATCGCTCGATGCCAAGGCCTTGGCACTCTGGGGCCTGAGCATGGCTGGGTGCACAGCCAGAGGAAGGTAGCCAATGGAAGCAGGGCTGTCAGCTGCTGAGACGCACAGCACAGGCCTCCTAAGGGCCAGGCAGCACTGGGGAGCCACCTGACATTAGCAAAGCGAGGTGAGTATGGGCTGCGGATGGTAATAAACCACATCAAGCTTTGTCTGCCTGGAACTTCTGTGTGTGATCATTTATTACTGATCTATCCTCTGGCTTCACAAACTAGAATAACTGTAAAACTGTAAATAGTCATAAAGGAAACAGTATCTCCAAAAGAGAACTCTGCAAAGATGTTGCTTCAATGACAAATAAACTGGAAAAAAAAAAAGGTACATGCTTAAGTTTCTTCCTATTATTGAGTACTGTCTCACTTCTCTGTTGGTAGGCAGACCTTCTTATATATAAAATGTACACAGTTTTGAAAGTCACTATCATGAAAGTTATGGAGAAGGCAATGGCAATCCACTCCAGTACTCTTGCCTGGAAAATCCCATGGACGGAGGAGCCTGGTAGGCTGCAGTCCGTAGGGTTGCGAAGAGTCAGACACGACTGAGGGAATTCACTTTCACTTTTCACTTTCATGCATTGGAGAAGGAAATGGTAACCCACTCCAGTGTTCTTGCCTGGAGAATCTCAGGGATGGCAGAGCCTGGTGGGCTGCCGTCTATGGGGTCACAGAGTCGGACACTACCGAGGCGACTTAGCAGCAGCAGCAGCAGCAACATGAAAGTTAAGTTATTATGACCTAGCAGCATGTTTAGAGCAACTTGATGTTCATGTCTAAGAATAGATAACTCTCCAACTTTATTATTCCTGTCCATTAATACGTTTCTTCATTCAACCAACCAATATTGATGGAGTACTGATAGGAATTCAGTAACTAGGAAAAATAAGACCCTTGCACTGAAGCTTAAATTCTAAAGATGGGGGATGGGTTAGATAATGAGCAAATGACTAAATATAAAACAATTCTGCTGAGTGCAGGGATACAGGCTGTTCCCATTTATAGCATGGTTGGGAAGGTGTGGCTGATGAAGTGACAGGAAAGTGATTTAAGTGATTCAAGTCAAGGGAGATGCCCATCTCTACTGGTGAAACCTCTGAGGAGCCCACTTGGCAAACTGGAAAGGAAGAGCCAGGGATCAGTGTCGCTGGAATGAAAACAGGAGGCAGACGGCAAGTCAGGAGAACAGGCCCCAGAAGACTTTGCAGAGCAAGGTGACGACTCAGGCATTTTCTCCAAAGGACACAGAGAGCCAGGAAGGGTTCTGAGCGGAGGTGTTCTGTGATCTGGTTTCAGTAGTCACAGGGTCACCACAGTGAGCTGGTGGGCACACAGGTAAAGAAGGGAGGAAGGCTGGGAGGCCAAAGTGTTGGCTTCCATGTGTGGTCATAGAAGTGCTGGGAGAAAAGCATTTTCTAAATCCACTGTTGCCATAACAGAGTGACCCAGACTGGGTGGCTGACCAGTGAAGGCTTTCTCACATTCCTAGAGGGTGGACGTCTGAGATCAGGATGCCCGCCTGGTTGGGTGAGGGCTGGTTTACAGACTTTCATCTTCTAAGTGTGTTTGTACTTGTTGGTTGGAAGGGACCAGGAAGTTCTCTGGGGTTTCCTTTATAAGGGCACTAATCCTGTTCATGAGAGCCATACCCTTATGACCTAATACCTCCTAAAGGATCCATCTAATACCACCATTTCTGGGAGCTAGGGTTTCAAAACCTATGTTTGAGGGGGATGGGGGAAAACACATTCAGTTCCAGCAAAGGCAGAGGTAACATGACTGGCTACTGGTTTGACACAGGATCTGAGAGAAAGTCAAGAAAATGACTTATTCAGGGTATCCAGGGTATTCAAGCACTCAGTTTCCCTAATATGTACCAGCATTGTAATTGAAGATTGCTCTTCAGCATCAAGGTAAGAAACTCTTATATGAATTTATATTATTAATAGTTAATAATCTTGAACAATCTTCATAGTGAATTTGTAATTATTTTTATAAAACACAGTCCAAGTCTTCCTTATGGAGTGGTGGAGAACACCCCAGTGTGTCTTTGACAATGTGTGTTCCCTCCCAAGTTAGTGTATTTCCTTAACAAGTCTGCTTTTAGGAGATGGGGAAATGCCTGCTTTGTTGTGAGGGGCCTTGGATAACAGGGCAATGGTCCATCGGCTGAAGAAGTTACTTCCTACAGGACTGGAACTAGACCACATTCATTTAATTTACCATTTAAAAACAAATTCCAAGTTAAACACTCTGAATCTTATTTGACTCAGTCTGGAAATACTGCCATCCTTTTCTCCTGTGGAGGTGTTAAAAGGAAGGAGCTATACTTGAATGGCAAAATGCATGGAATCAGGAGTCAGGTACAAACCTACTTTTCCTGCCTCAAACTCATGTGTTTGTTTCCCAGTTATTAGAATGAGATGCTAACTCTGGTGACCCCAAAGCTCCTCCCTAGTTCTCATACTGTATATTGATTTACTGACTATTATTTAATTCAATGATTTAGTGAATAGATATTAACCCTGTTTTCTTCATTTTGCTAAATGCTATGTAAATAAATGTGAGCAAAATAATCAGTTACTGATATCATCAAGTGTGACCTTACTATCAAAACAACTTCTGTTTAAAATTCTATCCTTATTAAGCCAGTGACTTCAAAAGACTATATGCTGGTCATCTTATAAGAGAAGTTGCCTATGTCAGAACAACTAAAATAAACATTAAAAACAAAAATTAAGTGAAGAGGTTTGCATGAGGCATTACAACAGAGAACAAACGAATGAAGATCAGGATGGGAACCCATACAATGATCATAAACTGAGGCTTTGGGATTTCTATGTCAAAAGTGGCTCAGTAATGGGATGTGGGACTCATCTGAAATAGAAACAACCATTCCTTTAAATGGAAATTAGTATGTGCTGTGCTTGGTTGCTCAGTCATGCCCAACTCTTTTCAACCCCATGGACTGTAGCCCTCCAGGCTCCTCTGTCCACGGGGATGCTCCAGGCAAGTATATTGGAGCGGGTTTCCATGCCTTCCTCCAGGGGATCTTCCCAACACAGGGATATAACCCAGGTCTCCTACATTGCAAGTGGGTTCTTTACCATTTGAGCCAACAAGGAAACCCGAGAATACTGGAATGGGTACCCCATCCCTTCTCCAGGGTATCTTCCTGATCCAGGAATCAAACCAGGGTCTCCTGCATTGCAGGCAGATTCTCTACCAGATGAGCTACCAGAGAAGCCTTGAAATTAGTATATGTGCAACTAAATCATTTTACTGTACTCCTGAAACACAACATAAGTCAACTAAACTTCAATTTTAAAAGGAAATTAGTATTTATATGAAGAACATTAAATTCCTTCAATAAGCTGGAAAAAAGCTATAGGAATGACCATCACTTTATGGCACATTTCATAAAAGAATGTGACAAATTGTTATTTCTTCTAAATTCTTTATCATAAAGACACTCATTTTCCCCCATTGTTCTCTTTAGGAAAAGTGTATCATTTAAATTCCAGGAGGTTACCAATACCATTTGCATTTTCTTTCTACTTTCGACTACCCTGTTTGAAATTAAGATACAAAGGAAGACTTGAGAACCTCCAAAAATAAGTTTTAGCAGTGGAACTCCCCTGGTGGTGCAATGGCTAAAAACTCCACACTTCCAGTGCAAGGTTCAGTCCCTGGTGAGGAAACAGAGCCCTACCTGCTGCAACTAAGAGCTCAGTTCAGTCGCTCAGTCGTGCCCAACTCTTTGCGACCCCATGAATCACAGCACGCCAGGCTCCCTGTCCATCACCAGCTCCTGGAGTTCACTCAGATTCACGTCTATCGAGTCCATGATGCCATCCAGCCATCTCATCCTCAGTCGTCCCCTTCTTCTCCTGCCCCTAATCCCTCCCAGCATCAGTCTTTTCCAATGAGTCAACCCTTTGCATGAGGTGGCCAAAGTACTGGAGTTTCAGCTTTAGCATCATTCCTTCCAAAGAAATCCCAGGGTTGGTCTCCTTCAGAATGGACTGGTTGGATCTCCTTGCAGTCCAAGGGACTCTCAAGAGTCTTCTCCAACACCACAGTTCAAAAGCATCAATTCTTCGGCGCTCAGCCTTCTTCACAGTCTAACTCTCACATCCATACATGACCACAGGAAAAACCATAGCCTTGACTAGGCGGAGCTTGTTCACATGCCACCAATAAAGATTCTGCACGCCACAACAAAGATCAAAGATCTTGTATGCAGCAACTAAGACACAGCACAGCCAAATAAATACTTTAAAAATAAGTACTAACAGCTAAATTCTTTCAAGATCAAGTGAAATCCACTTCTGAATCCATGAAATTGGGTAACATCATTCTAGTATTGAATCCTAACAAGCAGGTACAGTACTAAGCATGCCGCATGCATTAATTTCTCTTCATAACTGCCCTGTGCAGAAAGATTCAAACATATGTTCATTTTACAGATGAGTGTAGATGTACCCAATTAGACATAAGCGATTTTGATTCAACCAATGAATTAATTCCATATTTATTCAAAAATTAAGGTCTACAGTTATCATGGGGTTGCAAAGAGTTGGACACGACTGAGCGACTGAACTGAACAGTTATAACAGCTTTGAAAATGGTTCTTCTTGAGTAAACTACCAATTATACAAGTTACTTAATTTAATAACCCTCCTCATGCTACTTTTGAGAAGAATTTTGGTTGGCATGCACAATATTTGTATAAGCAACTGCATGCATAACTAAAAATTTTACAGATTTTTAATTATGTGAACAATCTTTAGGTGTCCATGAAGAGTGGTAAGAATTAAATCCTATGATGAAAATTACACTTAATGAAATTGTCCTTTTTGAAACTAATAACTGCATGCTTCCCTTGGAAAAGAGCCATGATTTCTCCCTTGAAAATTAACTGGCCTTTTTTTTTTTGGTGTGATTACAATAACTTAAGAAAAGTAAAAGAAGGATGTCATAGCGCCATGCCCTAGAGATAACTACTGTTAATGTTTAGAAATCTGTCCATGGATCTACTGTGTGTCCATAAGCATATAGACACGTGAATTTTAAATACAAAGGAATTTTTACTGTAGGTACTAATTGCTAATATCTTTCACTGGAAGTGGTGTGAAAATATTTCACATCAATAACTAAGATCCTTCTTGTCCTTACAGATAGTGTAGCATCCCCTCAGGGTACTCCACTGACGCTTGACTCTCAGTGAATGTCTGGTTTGTTCACAACCCTTTAATATTTTAAACACCACTGCAGGAAGCATCCATGAACACACATCTTTTCTCAGTTGTTTAAAAAATAGCCTAGATTTGAAACTTGTGGATGAAACTGTACAAACTTATTAAGGCTTTTCATACAAATTGCCAAACTGTCTTCCCCCAAATATCCAAACTTCCTCACATTCCAAAGTATGAGAATCACTCTTCTGCAACCTGGATAAACGTAAGTCATTTTAAGAGAAAGAGAGCCCTTTATTTGTTTAAGGTGTTTTATCATCAGAACTAAAAATGTTATCTCTCCACATGTTTTTATTCCCTTGAATACAAATTCTCTTCAAAATGCAGCAAAATTACTCAATACCCCCCTTCGGCTTTGTACAAATATTCTAATCTAATCCCAGTTTAAAAATGGTAGTTCCTCACTGGGCATCAAAGATTCTAATATATTTAAATTGCAGCGTAAAGGTCAACTGCGATCCATTTTACATCCTTAATAAATTACTCGTGAATGCTGTCATGAATTCAGCAAAATTTACCTTTCCTCTTCCCACTCACGTTCTGAAATAGAAAAATCTCAGTGATTTAATCTGAGTGAGGAGAATGCAATGTTTCCCTGCTGCTCCATCACAGGCCCAGGAGGAGGAGGGCTGGGGAGAAAGTGTCTGCCCTGTCCACAGGGTGCTGCCCACTGTGGGAGCAGAGAGGGTCAGTGAACCTGAATGGAGCGAGCTTTTTAAGGTGGATGTAGGCTCACTGCCTTAATCATTCTTGTTTGTCACTGCAGCTCCAGCCCAGCTTCTTCTACACTGAGTACATGGAGGAATTGCTGAATGAATGGCTCTGTGAAGCTGGGCCAGACACACCCACCCACACAGTGGGGACCAGAGATGCTCGCTGAAGGGGCAGGGGGTACATCTCCATGCACACCAGTTCCACCTGGCTGCTGACCCAAGCCCACAGCACACATCCTGTCTGCAGGACGTCAAGGGTGGTGTGTGTGTGTATGTACGTTCAACAAATGGCACACAGGTGTGACAGCCTAAAATTCATATTGAAAACCTACCCTCAAAGCGACAGTGTTAGAAGGAGGGGCCTACTGTGATGTCAAGGTCATGAGAGGAGAGCCACTGCATAGGATCAGTGCCTTGATAAAGGAGAGCTCAGAGAGCTCCCCTGCCCCTTCCGTGTGAGGACACAGCAAGAAGACACCTTCTCTGAGCCAGAAGGCAGATCCTCCCCAGACACCAACCCTGCCAGCCAGCTTTAGTTACAGCCTCCCTAAAGGGCTCTGACAATGAGTTAGCTCTTCCTGCATGCAATGCCATTCAAAAGACTAAATAGTAACATACATTTGACTGGCCTAAAGCACACAGGAATGTGCAGCTATGGCTTTCTGAGGAGACAGGAAGATGCTTTATTAATTAAGTGAAGCACTGATGATGGGACAGTGACTCAAAGTCTCAAAGCAAAAACGCTCCAGTAACACTAAAATAGCGTTAATTGCTCAGCTGTGTCTGACTCTTTGCAGACCCATAGACTGTAGCATGTCCATGGAATTCTCCAGGCAAGAATACTGGAGTAGGTGGCCATTTCCTTCTCCAAAAGTGTTAATGGCTCAGTTGCATAACACTAAATAGTTTCCCCTCAAAATTCCAGCATTTAGCCATCTCTGTGTGTCTGGACATGTTATCTAGCGGTGAATTTTCTATTTGTTACTACTTCAGGCCTCTGTTCCAGCTGAATCCTCCCCTCAACCCAGACACACACATGACTCAAAAGAGGCCTCATTGCCCTACACAAAGAATGAGGCCTAAGCCATTCCAGGAACTATACACATACTTTTTAACAACCTATATGGGGAAAGAATGTGAAAAAGGATGAATGTGTGTGTGTGCGTGTCTGTTTATAACTGAATCACTGTGTTGTATACTTGAAACTAACGCAAAGAGACACAGATGTATAGAATAGTCTTTTGGATTCTATTGGAGAGGGAGACAATGGGATGATTTGGCAGAATGGCATTGAAACATGTATAATATCATATATGAAATGAATCGCCAGTCCAGGTTCGATGCATGATACTGGATGCTTGGGGCTGGTGCACTGAGATGACCCAGAGGGATGGTATGGGGAGGGAGGAGGGAAGGGGGGTTCAGGATGGGGAACACGTGTATACCTGTGGCGGATTCATGTTGATGTATGGCAAAACCAATACAATACTGTAAAGTAATTAACCTCCAATGAAAATAAATTAATTTATATTTTTAAAAAACACTATAAATCAACTCTACTTTGATTAAAAATTATATAAACCTAAAAAGAACTACCCCTTTTCATTTAAATAATGTCTGATCAGCAAAAAATAAAAAAATAGCAAAGGGTTGTATGGAATATATATAAATGACTGCCTGTAATTCAAGACACAGTGAGTACAACAGGCTTGTAACCAGCGCTTCCTGAGCATACAGGAAGCTTCCTGATCTGCTGTGGACGAGACCATACGGCAGGTAAGGCCAGAGAGTTACCCCATTTCACCTCTATGCTGACTCACGGGAAGCCTGCAGAGAAGTGAGGGCTCAGTGAAGGTCACCCTGCTAACAAATTCGAGTGGCCCTGGGTCTGCTGCCAGGCCTGGACGCCCAGTGTCAAGGCATCAACTCCCACCCTGCCTCAAATCCGACGATGGCTAGGCAGGTACCTGAGTTTATCCCCACTGTCTCTTGCTAAGTGATCTGACCAAGGCCTGCTTGGCAACCCTTCATGAATTCCGCAAAACAAACAGTACAAACAAGTCAATTTCCTGTCAAACGGAGGTGGTGACTCATTCACAAGTGAAAGAAGTAGAAGGCTAAGTATTCATTTGGGTCTTTAACATACATTTTTTTTCTCTTAGCATCAGGAGCACAAAGAGACTGGGAATTATATAGGAAAGGGTACGATGGCGGTGCTATTTTTGAAAGCAAAAGGCCTGCCTACTGCTGTAAAACCCCTCTTATCAATCTTCTTCTGGGTATGTGAGTTCTCATTAGAGTATTTCTATCAGACGATGGATTCTACTGAGCAGAAGTCGTGGTGAAAAACGAGGAGAAATATTCTAAAAGTACTGCATGCAGGGTTTTTATATTACTAAAGAGCACATTATTACTGACAGTTTACTGACAAACCAACATAAGAATTATTCGAGGCAATAAGATCAGTAAGCATATGTGTTCTGATCAAAAAAATCAGGTGCACAAAAAATATGTCATTTAGAAAGAAAAAGGGCATCAGGGAGCAAAGGACACTGGATATTTAGGACATGACAAAGGCTAATTTGGTCTCCTCACATTTGAGTTTGGGCACCAAAAGACTGCATGCATGCAAAGGCTAAAGCCTAGTGGAAGATCCTTTTTGAAGGTATCGTCATCCCACTGTCATTGCTGTAGCTCATACGTGGGGAAAGGGAGGTGGAGAAAGTGCACAGATAACAAAGAGAAAAGCAGGGTCCAAATCAGACCTTCTATTGGTGCCTGAAAATTTCTTTAACCTCTGACCCCACTTTCTTATTTTTAAGACGGAGATACTAACAAGGATTTAGTAAGATAACACGCATACCTAGAACATAGAAACAGGTACAAGCCAGCTGAATATGACTACACGCTTGTGTGTGCACACACCGCTTGCATCCAGATAATGGAGCCAGCGTTTTCTTTAAATATTCAGCTGAACCGAAAAGATGAAAGCTTCTCACTCAGGAAGATATTTTAAAATATAGTAAGTCTACAACACTTGAAATGCATTAATCTTACTAAAAAATCAAATATTCACTTTGTAAAAAAATTAGTTTGCCCCAGAAACTAAAAGCTGTACACTCTAAAGTAAAAATTATTCACAGATCTCAGATCATTTTCTAAAGTGTTACTAATTTTCTCTGATTTATCCAGAAAGCCATCATACTGTAGCACAAAGTAATTTAACCTGAAAATTAGAATTGGTGGACTTTAATGACTTCACACTTATTTTTCAGATAAGAAACATTTCCTATTTGTCTCAAATTCACAAACCCGTACAATATATCAGTGCCTCTGTAGCACCATGACATAAAATAAATGGGGGACAGGGAAAAGGAAAAGCAATTGCCAATTTCATGTCTGTCATCACCCGTGAACTTTCAATGTAAAGAGAGACAAGGGTGAGTGTGTATCTATGCATGGGCCCACAACAAGCACACATACACGTGTGTGCACACAGCACAGAATCTAGAGACATCGACCTGTCATTCAGTCTCTTCACGCTGGCTTTAAAAAGCATTTCCCCTGAAGGTTGGAGGGCTTTCAAGCACATGTAACACAGGGAGTTGTGGTTTATTCCCATCTTCATAAGGAGAAGTCATGGTTTGTACAAAGCAATACACCTACTTAGAAATGAAGACCAATTTCCTAACTTAGATCACAGTAACTGAATTGCTTAGGTATCTCCAATTCTTCATTAATAAAGTTATCAAACTCTTAAGGGGACTCAGTCACTTATTCAATATTCAGCATATTTGGGAGTTCAGTTTGTCTTCACACTATCAGGGTGGAAATCTAATACAAATCAGAAGTGCTAAACTTAAATGTCATTGGTCAAGGAACCATTTTTAGGATTGTAAGCTGTTATTTCCTATCATCTCAAGTACCCAGACTAGCTTGCTAATTCTAGATAATCATCTTTATTGTAATACTATAAAATCAAAACTCCAGTTCACTGAGTAGCAGTTTAGTGTTGAACATGATTGTTTTAATCTTGTTCCAGACAATTTACATGAACCATCCTCTTTCTGATCACTGGAGTTTAAAAAAATCCTGAAGATGGGAAACAAGGGTTAGCAATTGATGTCCTACAATGGACACCCCTCTCACCATCTGAGAGCTGGCAAATATTGAGTTAATTCCACTGTAGGAGCACCTTGATTCATGTGCCATTTATCATGTGGGAAAAATTGATATTTTTTCCACAGAATTCCAGCAAAAGTGCATGTCTACCCTGCATTATTTTGAGAAACCAAAGTTAAAGGTAATAAATTCATTTTTTGCCTTTTGAGTTTTTTTTTCCTTTTGTATGAAATGTAACCAACTTTTAGTTTGCTTTAATCTTACATGGGATTCCAATTATAGCCATATTCAATATCCAATGGCAAATTTATTCAAAGCAGTATTTTTTTCACTTTACCTGATATATTCCTTAATACTCCATAAATGATTTCTAACATGTTTCTAAAGTTTTACTAGTTGATTATACTTCAGGCTTGTTAATTTAGAAAGAGACTTATGACTAATTACATGATTTTAAAAAATTTGAAACATGCTCCAATTTTTTGTGGAAATGAGGACAAGCTATATTTTTGTTATTTCCATCTGCTCTTTTGCCATTTTGATTTATTTCAGCTACTGTTCACACTATACAAATAGATAAACATCAAATTGTTAAGTACTTTCAACTTCTCTCCTTTGATAAAGTATAGACATTGATACATGTTTTACCAAAAATATTCAAATTCTAGGTAGAAATGAAATAGAAACAAGAGCATATTCCAATGCCATTTAATAGAACCAAAGATAAGGCAACCCTGCCATTCCTTCAGATTTCTAAATATTGAGACGATCTTTTGATGAAGTCTCTTGCCATGAACATGGCTTGCAAACATGCAGGTGAGTCATCTGTCAGCCAGACCCAACCACTCAGTTTCAAACTGGACTCTGTTTCTCCAGGCAGCCCCAGGACCCTCTCCCTCATCTACAGCCCAGTTCACACACAATCCCCCTGAGTAACGCGTTAGCATGGATGCCTGTGCTTGGCGGTCCCTGTGCTGCAAGTGTGCTTCCCCAGGTCACCTTATAACTGACTTCTTACACCTCACAGGCCATTCCCCAGTCGATCTGCCTTCATCACTCCAGTCATTCTCTACCACCACACTTTGGCCTTCTTGCTCTCAACATTGAAGAGTATATCACTTGCTTGTACATTTTGAATTGTTTATTCTTTTGTCTCCGTGAGACTCTTCATTCTGTGTCTTCTAGTTCATTACTTCACCCCCAGTCTCTAGATCAGTGTCTGTGGGATTGTTCCCACTCAATCAATATTTTACTGAAAACTGTAATATTGATCTTTTAAAATATATAAAATTTGCTTGCTTATTTTGCTCATGTTTCTTGGTTAGCTCATCTTAGGACAACTCTTAGTCCTTTACTCATTTAGAATATGTACAATGACAGATCACTACAGTATGAAGTTAGCTTGGATTTTGTAAGACTGCCAAGTTGCTAAGGGTTGCATCAGTGGTTCCTGGGCATAGAACAAAAAAACAACCAACATGGAGACCACTCACAGAGTCTTTTCTAGGTGGCCAGCCAGTGATCTCACTTGGAAAGACCCATTTGAAAGAAATCAAGCCCAGATCTTATAAATATCCTTTGGAAAAACCCTGATGCTGGGAAACATTGAGGGCAGGAGGAGATGGAGGTGATAGAGGATGAGATGGTTGGATGGCATCATTGACTCAAGGGACATGAGTTTGAGAAGAGTCCAAGAGATAGTGATGGAAAAAGGAGCCTGGTGTGCTGCAGTCCATGGGGTCACAAAGAGTCAGATATGACTGAGTGACTGAACAACAACTTATCCCTTCTGAGATACTATTAAGATTCAGGAATATAAGGTTCCTCCCTTAGAAGCAGGAAATTCAGTGAATTTGACCTTCCTCCACGTGCAGCTTGACACTCAGGTGGTCTATAACCAAGCATCCTAAATGCAGAGAGATTTCAAAGGTCTTTAGCAGAAGAGAAAAAGTGAGCAAGACTCATATAATGCTCTGATTAAGCTGACATCTAATTTATATTCTGGTTGGGGAGCCATGCAAAAATCTTAGAACAGGGTTTTCCTCAGCTGTGTGTGTATTTATTTCTGGATCCTTCTGCTCCCCTACTTAGCTCTTCTTCTATCCAACAGAAGCAGGTTTTGATGTGCTTCCTAGCTGCATAGCCAGAGGCATTGCCTGGGGAAGGAGTTAAATTATTTGCTGCATCTCAATGATTGTTGTAGCTAAACTAGTAGATCCAAAATGCAGTTTATGGACCCTCTTCTTGTTTTCAGACCTGGGAAAGAATGCTGTCACAGATTTTCCAGTATTGTGGGGAAGCCCAAAGCATATTTCTGACTTCCATCCTCAGAAAATATTATAAGATCTTTCACATTACCTTACAGTTAATCTATGGCATTTATAATACTAGAGTGTGAGTCCTGGAATAGATATTGTGAGCTAGAATAAATTCTCCAGGAAAGAAACTGTAAGAACAAATCCATATTCTATTTCTAGCAAAGATAGCACTCATTTCAGTAACACCAGAAGGAGACTGAAATAATATAATTCTGTTTCAAAAAAGGATTTACCTATCTACCTCTCTGTTAAAGGATTCCTTCCCAACAGGGATGCTAAACAACTATCACAGATCAATAACCTTGCTGAATTTCACTAGTCTTCTGACATGGGTTTAACTCAAATGAAAGAAATGAATGATTTCCCCTTACTTGGGGGATAGTGTGGGATAGACTGTCTACACGACCAGTTTTCCAAAGATTAGCTGCTGATGACTTTGAAAGCTGTTCAATATACTGGAACAATAAAATTAATGCTATAGCGCATTTCAACATTCTCTAAACAATCTGAACGTATCACTCAGGGATTGGCAACATTTAACAACAGGAAAAGTTATGACCAACCTAGACAGCATATTAAAAGTAGAGAAATTACTTTGCCAACAAAGGTCCATCTAGTCAAAGCTATGATTTTTCCAGTAGACGTGTATGGATGTGAGAGTTGGGCTATAAAGAAAGTTGAGCACAAAAAAATTGATGCTTTTTAACTGTGGTGTTGGGGAAGAGTCTTGAGAGTCCTATGGACTTCAAGGAGATCAAACCAGTCCATCCTAAAGGTAATCAGTCCTAAATACATATCAGACAGACTGATGTTGAAACTGAAACTCCAATACTTTGGCCAAATGATGTGAAGAACTGACTCATTTGAAAAGACCCTGATGCTGGGAAAGATTGAAGGCAGGAGGAAAAGGGAATGACAGAGGATGAGATGGTTGGGCGACATCACCAACACGACGGGCATGAGTCTGAGTAAACTCCAGGAGTTGGTGTTGGACAGGGAGGCCTGGTGTGCTGCAGCCTGTGGGGTTGCAGAGTCGGAAACAACTGAGTGACTGAACTGCTGGACAACAGGACTGATCCTCAGTTCTGAGTTATCTGTCTTTCCTCCCATGAAAAAGTAACCAGATACTGACTGGGATGACGGCCATGGATGTGGTGCAAGGGGCCTGGAGGAAGATCCACTAAACTGATCATTACAATACCATGGCTCTAACTCAAACCCGAATTCTAAGTTCCCTCACATCCTGCTCTGACATTCAAAGTATTCATGATTCATCCACTGAAAAGTCCCAGGCACACCCCCACTATCTTTACACGCGCTCTGTTCCAGCCACATTGCTCATGTTCTCCTGATTTAGTAATGTTTTCTCTCCTTTTTTCACTCACGGGGAACTCCTGGGAAACCAGGCAAAACCTAGCAATCTTGCTGCTCATATAACTGAATATGATTTCTTGTATATTATTAGTTACAGAACACATTTTCCTTGGAGTTAAATAACTTCATAAGAAATTAAGTTAATGGCTTCATTTTGGGGCAAATAAAGATATTAATACCGTGCCAATCAGATGGAAACTTGTGTTCATGTTTATATGTATCCACTGGGAAATGTGTTTAGACTACCAGAATAGGCATAATGTGTCCACAAACACACACATACACATTTTATTAAATTATAATCACTATGGTGAATGAAACCTTTAACAAAAGCACAAATGTTTCTGTTCACATTCATAGTTACATAATTATGTTATTTGTCATCAGAATTTAAGTTTTCCCATCCATAATAATAGGTCTACAAAGACTTATCTCAGTTCTGATTAGTACTGAGAAGCAAATGTTTCAAAACTCTAGTGAATAAAATGAAATATATTAATAACAAATACTTATATTCTATCATTTCAACAAATACAGATTACATATGTATATATATGCACAGATATTTAAACCAAATGCATATATATGCATATAAATATATATATATATATATAAATATCTTGTGAAAGTTAAATGATTTGCCCAGGGTCTGAAATTTAATAAATGGACATGTGTGATTCTTTCTTCTATTTTATGATGGCTCAGTATGGGAGGGAAAGCCCAAACTGAAAAAAAAAGTTTCAATAAGAGGATAAAAATAATACCAACTTTCAAAAACATAAGAGGATAAAATTATTCTGGCTACCTCAGAATAAAAGGAGAAGTCAACAGCAATAAACTCGTCACAGAAGCACCAAGTATTTGCACCAAACACCATTCTTAATTAATATGTCAAAAATGAAATCAGGAGACAAAATACAAAATATTTCTAACTAAATTACTACAAAATATAACTAAATTAACAAATCATGTGACACAGACAAAATAGTGTTTGGAGGGAAAATATCAAACAAACAAGATGAATCAGTGGCCTTACATTTTACATAAATTGATAGGAAAAGGGCAGAATAAACCCAAAGTAGGTATACATAGGGAACTTTTTTTAATGAATCTTTTTAAAGAAAGAAAATTGGGACTATAATAAAGACAAAGTTTGGTCTCTGAAAAAAATCTAGAATACCGATAAAATTTTAGATATAAAAATAGAAAATACAGATCAATGCCAAAAATGAAAAACAATTTATCACCACAGACTATACTGATATTCAGAGGATTCAAAATAATGAGATTTCAACTTTGAATCAACAAATTCTATAAGAAGTTAAGTGGATACCGTAGAAAATATTATACTAAAACTGACAGCAGAAGAAATGAAAAATCTGAAAATTCATAAATCTAGAAAATATATATTTTTTTAAAGATTTACCAAAGAAAACTCAAGCACAGATGTTTTTCTGTTGAATTTTGTCAAGGAATAACACCAATGCACTTTCATGCACTGGAGAAGGAAATGGCAACCCACTCCAGTGTTCTTGCCTGGAGAATCCCAGGGACGGGGAGCCTGGTGGGCTGCCATCCATGGGGTCACACAGAGTCAGACACGACTGAAGCGACTTAGCAGCAGCAGCAGCAGCAAAAGTACATAAACTGCTTCAGAAACAAAGGATGAGGAATATTGCTTTACTTGGGCTTTTAAATTATTCTTACACCAAAACCTGGAAAAGTTTACCATTAAAGGAAATACAAACCAAAATCTCTTACATATATACATATAAATCCTTAACAAGATGTTATGTCAAATCTAACAAGATATAAAAGGACAGTATCTTTTAACCAAGTGGACTTTATAGAATGAAAAGGATGGATTAACATTTAATAAACTAATCACATTGCCCATATTAATAGAAAAAGGGCCACCATTCAGTTGATGCACAAAAATAAGTTTACAAATTAAGCTCTAATTCACAATAAAACCCTCAGCAAACCAGTAACACTAGAAAACTCTCTCAAACTGATAAAGGACATTTATTAATACGAAAAAAAAGTGCCATCAGTACATTAGTCAAGTTCCAGTCAGGAGACAGACAATGCACCAGTAATTTGAAGGAGAAAAATTTAATATAAAGAGAAATCTTCAAGCACTTTTTTCCTTGTAAACTATGCTTGGATGAGCACTTTTTTTATGTTAAGAAGGAAGAGAATCTCAGTTTGGTTGAATATATGTAAATACTCCTCTTTCATACTTCCATGAATAAGTTTGAGGCTTTAGTAATCACCACCTGCATGACAAGAGTTCAACATCTCACCTTACTCAATCTTTGAGATTAAAAAGATTAACTGACTAGCAGAGGATTAGCCACAAAGAGGTAAAAACTGCAACAATGGAGAAATGGAGAGTAGCTGTTATCTTTAAGGTGAGGGTAGTATTAGCTAAGACAAACCTACAAAGCATATTAAAAGTAGAGACATCACTTTGCTGACAAAGGGCCACATACCCAAAGCAGTGGTTTTTCTAGTAGTCATGTATGGATGTGACAGTTGGACCATAAAGAAGGGTTAGCACCAAATAACTGATGCTTTCTAATTGTGGTGTTGGAGAAGACTCCCCAGAGTCCCTTGGACTTCAGGAAGATCAAAGCAGTCAACCCTAAAGGAAATCAACTCTGAATGTTCACTGGAAGTGTGCTGAAGCTGAAACTCCAGTACTACAGCCATCTGGTGTGAAGAGCCAACTCACTGGGAAAAACCTTGATGCTAGGAAAATTGAAGGTAAAAAGAGAAGGGGGCAGCAGAGGATGAGAAGGCCAGATAGCACCATCAACTCAATGGACATGAGTTTGAGCAACTCTGGGAGACAGTGGAGGACAGAGGAGCCTAGCATGCTGTAGTCCATGGGTCACAAAGAGTTGTACATGACTTAGTAACTGAACAACAAGAGTACTCAGAAAGGGAAAAAAATAAAAGACCCCTCCTATCAAGCTGAGATTCAGAACTTGTTGGAGAGGGAGTGTCCAATGGTCAATGGGAGAGTGGAAATGTTTGCCGAAGTCAACCATGAATGTATGTGTGCTGGTGAACCTGGCAAGACACCCCAAGAGTCAGCAAAGCTGTGCAGACAGAGGACTATGCCCTTTGACATTCTGTACAGCATGACAGTCACTCAACAAAGCAACAGGAAAGTGAGAGCACACTGGAACAGCAGGGACAGTCCCTTCTTCCAACAGTGCCCCCACAGCAACTGGGATGGCTTAGCTTGGTGCCAGCTGGCAAGTGAGCACTGCTTGGGTAGAGCTCTGCCCTCACAGAGCAGGGAAGGAAGGGCAGACTGGAGACAAGAGGCAGTCCTCTTATAATCACTGATGACCAGCACAAGCAACGCCATCTATAACGTCATCACTTCCCCTCTTGTGGTCAGAACCAAGGCAAAGGTGGTAACTCATCACTTCTATGCAGCACTGAGCTGAAGGTACCAGCCATTTCAAAGCAGCCCACAAAAGACAAGGCCAAAGGGAGGAAGTAGAAGTGGCCCTCTGCACAAATAGCATTGTTTCCAGTAGAAATAAATCCCAGAGGGTCTTCAAAATAGCTACTAGAAATAAAGAAATGAGGAAAGTCATAGGAAACAAGGTTAACACTAAATGAAAAATCAACTGCATTTTTATGCATTATCAGCAAACAAGATGAATTTTTTTAAAAACCACATTTGTAATATCAGCAAAACACTAAAAGTAGTAAGTGATGAATCTATTAATCATTTAGCATTTTCTGAAAGAAATTAAAGAAGACCAAAATGAATGCAGAGAGATTATTCATTCATGCATTGGAAGGCTATTGCTTATATGGAAATTCTTCCCAAATGTGTAGGTTCAATGCAATCCCAACCAAAATCAGGGAATTTTTATAGAAGTTGATAAGCTGATTTTAAATGATTCTATGAAATGCAAAAGACCCAGAATAACCAGCTCAGAAAAAGAAAAGAAAAACACCCTCATTTGAAGTACATACTCTACACAATCTTAAGACTTACTCTGTAACTACAATAATCAATACAGCAAAAAGACAAACAGATCAATGGAACAAAATAGACAGTACAGGAATAGTCCCTGACATATATCAGAAATTGATTTTCAGCAATTGTGCTAAGTCAGTACAAAGAGGAAAATGAAGTCTTTTTAACAAATGCTGGATCAGCTGAGTATTTCAAATTTTTAAAAATGAGCATCAACCCTTAGCTAGAACCAAACACAAAAGTTCAGCTTTATAAGAATTATAGTCTCTTCAATAAATTGTGTTCTAACAACTGGATATCTATATTCAAAAAGATGAATTTAAAACCTTAATTCACATCACATAAGTCAACTCAAAATGAATCACAGACTGAAAGAACTGAACTATTAGTTTCAGAAGTTATCAGGGAGAATATTTGTGATTGAAATCTTGCAAAAATGTCTTACACTTTGCATAAAATCATAAAATATATTGATATATTGGATTTTATCAAGATTTAAAATGTTTGTTGTTCAAAATACACCGAAAAGAAAATGAATCTGTGAGAAGTTATCTGTGACATATATCAGTGTAACAAGATTTTAAGAGAGAATTCACAAAGGAAGATACACGAATGATCAGTGAGCACATGAAAAGATCCTAACATCAAAAATGCTAATTAAACACAAGAAAATAATACTCCATAACGTACTCACTAGAGTGACCAAAATTAAAGAGCAGATGTGTGGACTACAAAGATGTGAAACAACTAGAATTCACAACTTTTGGTGGGAATGTAAAAATTACACCCCATGGGAAGTGTTTTGGCCAGTTCAAGAAAGTATAAACCGTTAATACTGTGTTCAAATGTTCAGACATGTCCAACTCTTTGAAGCCCCATGGGCTATAGCCCGCCAGGCTTCTCTGTCCATAGGATTTTCCAGGCAATAAAATACTGAACTGTGTTGCCTTCTCCAGGTGATGTTCCCAATCCAGGGATCAAACCTGTGTCTCCTGCACTGGCAAGCAGATTCTTTACTATTGGTGCTACCTGGGAAGCGCTCATAAGCTTATCATAAGACTCACCTGTTTCATTCCTAGGTATTTACCCAGAGAAATTAAAACATTTGTCCAAAATACTGTCTCCAGCTCTTGTGTAAAGGAATCTAGACTGCATCCCAACCACGTGGGGCTATTTACATACCAGAGTCCTAACTCAGGAAATGCTAGGTTTTCAGAGGAAAAAAAAAAAAAAAAACTTGGCAAATCCACTACCTAGTAATTATACAAATGTCATTCGCTTACAGTGAGTGAAAACATAATACACTAGTGATTACAAACTTTATTAAAGTGACTGAAAACACTCAAATGCATGATATGACAAACCATGTCACTGCAATGAAAGATGTCAGAAGAAACAGCGAACTCTATTCCAGAAGAGACCTTTGAAATCTTCTCAAACCTCTCCGTCTTCCAAGGGAGGTAACGGAAACCTAGATGGTCCCCAGCTATTCTGGGGCCAGCTGTTTCACGGCCATCGCCTCTCATTACTCTGGAATTACTAACAGATAGAATTGACAAGGCTGGGATTGTTAATTAACCTTTCAGGGCAGAGGCCTCAAGCTGCTGCTATCCACATATACTTCCCACTCTGTATATCTTTTTACTTTTCTTTCTTTTTAATAATAAAACAATGATGATCCTGTGTGCAGGAACTAAGACTTGACACAGCCAAATATATATATATATTTTTTTCTTTTTAAACGGAAACAATGAGGGTCAGACCATGGCCCCTCACAGAAGCACACCTGATACCCTGCTTCTGTCAGCTCTGGTCACCCTCAGTGGCCTGTCCACAGCCTCCTCTTTCTCCAGATCCCAGTGCCAGGCTCTCCAAAGCCCACAGACCCCTAGTCCAGGCAAACCACAGACTGAGTCACCTTTATCTGCCCAGGTAGCTAAAAGGAAGGGCACTGGAGCTCTGCCCCCACCTGTTGCATGCACACTGCAGCCCCTTCATGGGGACCCCACCCCCAGATGCCCTAGGTGGGCCCCCAATGCAGCTGCTGCTGCTGCTAAGTCGCTTCAGTCGTGTCCGACTCTGTGTGACCCCATAGACGGCAGCCCACCAGGCTCCTCCGTCCCTGGGATTCTCCAGGCAAGAACACTGGAGTGGGCTGCCGTTTCCTTCTCCAGTGCATGAAAGTGAAAAGTGAAAGTGAAGTCGCTCAGTCGTTTCCGACTCTAGCGACCCCGTGGACTGCAGCCCACCAGGCTCCTCCGCCCATGGGATTCTCCGGGCAAGAGGACTGGAGTGGGGTGCCATTGCTCTCTCCGCCCAATGCAGCTACACAAACCAATTTCCCAAGACAGCAGTCTGAAGCCCATCCATGGTTCAGCAGCCATTCTCATGCCAAACCCAGGAAAATTTCCAGCAAAGACACCCTCCCAGCACAAGCTGGGGCCAGGGCTCTTCCTCTGTAGTCCCAAGTGTCCTCGCCAGGGCTCCTGCACAAAGGAGTCCCAGCCGCAGCTCTGCACAAAGCCCCGGGGTGCGGTCCATTCCCTGCACTCCGGGCCGCCAGTGGGCAGCAAGGCCAATGCAAACACACAACCCCAAGAAAGAAAGCCGCCTTCACTCACGTGCATCCTCGGGCCTGCTGCTCCTTCTCCCAGCTCTGGGGTCTCTGGATGCCTCTGGAGACCACTGCTGCCTCTCAAGTCCTTTCCCCGGAGAGGACATCCAGGGTTGCACTCTCTGGCCCCAAGTTCACGTCCAGCCCATCCACAGGCCCCTCCAGCAAGAAATCTTCTCCTTTGAGCTCTGTGGGGGCCTCCCGCAGGGTGGGCCTGGTCCTGGCAGCTGACTGACTCTGGGCTCCAGGAAGGCAAACGGGAACGTGTGTGGCCTGGAGCTTCCAGAGCAGCAAGTGGGGGTCCCGCAAAGATGTGGGCAGGGGAGGATGCCCGGGATGCACTCGTGAATGTGCGTGGTGAAGGAAAGAACCAGAGCCCACGGGAGCCACTGCAGGGGCCACCCACTGGCAGAACACTGACCGCAGGGGCTCTTGGGAGAACACGGGCCTGGGTTACCTGTTTCCGGGAGGAACCTCCCTGAGCAGAGAAGCAATTGGAAGCAGCTGCGGCACTCAGACCCCATCTGTGCCCGGCGGCCACTGCCTGGAGCTGGGGAAGAGCTGCTGCTTCTTCATCAGCCTCACCTCACCTGCTGCCTTGCACCCGGTCTGTCTCAGGTACCCACATCCTCCTCCTGCCTGCCAGTGCAGGCGATATAAAAGACTGGGTTATGATCCCTAGGTTGAGAAGATCCCCTGGAGGAGAAAATTGCAACCCACTCCAGTATTCTTGCCTGGGAAATCCCATGGGCAGAGGAACCTGGAGAACTACAGTCCCTGGGGTCGCAAAGACTCAGATAGGACTGAGTGCACGCATACACACATTCTCTCTCTTTCTATGTCTCTCTCTCTCCAGAAGGCCTGTGAGTTCAAGGAGCTGGTATAGTAAGTGTCAAAGGAAGACCCCTTAGTGACAGGTGTGCCCTTCGTGGCCTTTGAAAGTTAGTGCAACATCCATAGTAAACAGTTAAGCTCCACCACTGTGTCCACCTTATGCAAAGAGCTGACTCACTGGAAAAGACCCTGATGCTGGGAAAGACTGAAGGAAGCAACAGGGGATGAGATGTTTGGATGGCATCACTGACTCAATGGATGCACTTTTGAGCAAACTCCGGGAGACAGGGCAGCCTGGTGCGCTGCAGTCCATGGGTCACAAAGAGTCGAACACGACTTAGTGACAAACAAATAGTGGGGGAGCAGGGGTAGGTGGCCTGAGGTTCACACATCCACTCCTTGACATTGAGAGAGAATGATAGGGATAATCTTCATCTTTGCAAATGATCTCAGGATGGATACTGTTTCATCAGCACTCTGTTCTTCATTCAGTGTGTTTGCTGTTTACTTGATTGAGACCTTGAGAAAGTGGGAAACATGACTGGGACATTTGGAAAGAGAGAGTTCTCAGATGTAGGCGTCAAATGGATGTGGAAGGAAACCAGGACCCCATAGCGCATGGACAGAACCAAGCTGCACTGCTTACCACTCAGTGGCCCTGAGTCACCAGCTCAGACACAAACCTTCCTTTTCTGTGGCTCTTCCCTCAGTGCCCCTCCATCTTTCCCACCACATCCTTTTCTGGCCCCTAGTGTTTCCCTGAAATGCTATGCCTTCGGCTTGCAATTTTCAGGAAATATGCACACATCCATTATGTAAAATATGCATTTGATGTACAAAAGTCACTAACTTAAAGAAAATTAACACCCAAAGTGTGTAGTGAATAACTTATTCATCCATTATCTTTTAAAAGATATGCATAATATTTTCCCCAAAACATGAAATATGAGGGCTATAGCCTAGGAGGCTATAAAGCCTCATCTAGAGGGTAAAGTTGCAGTGTAAAGGATCCTTTCAAGGTCCTTATGTGAGCAGTATGTGTTACATTTGAAAGCAGTCGACTCTTGGACAGTGCTTCTGATTTCAATGAGCATAAACATATCAGTTTGATTATATAAATGCTTTCAACTCCCTCACCTCTGTAAGTTACAACTCCTCCACCTCTGTGAGTTACAGCTACCCACCTTTGTAAGTTACAAGGAATGCATCTTTGTAAGTTACTGGCCACTTCCTTCTCACCTTCATTCTCACTTTTCAAAGGCAATATTTGCCTACCTACATCTGTTAGAAAGTTCCATATATATACGAAGCATTTGAATTTTAGAAATATAAAAAAAATCTGACTCCTAGGCACATAAAATATGAAAACCTTTAAAGATAAGCAAAAAAAATATGGTGGCGAATGCACCTTACTATATCCAAGATCAGCTTGGTACATTTGTCAGTGGGATGATCATGGATCTATAAGATGTGATATAATGAGAACAGAAATAGCCACAGAGGGTCCAAGAACAGCTATGAGAAACTGAGCTCCTGTCTCCTTGAAGGAAAACACTTTGAGAAACTTTTGGGAGGCCCCAGTTTTACCTCAGTTCTCCTCTTGGGCTGAAAAGTGAGAGGTTATATGAAACATTCACTGTTGTTCTTTCCTGTTTACTCCAATTTTCTCAAGTGGAACACAACCCCTGTTTATGGTGGAAGGGGGCGGCGCTGTTTGCTTGAAGCAGGAAGCCAGCTATACAGATTTTGGTTTATACTAGTGATTTCTAAAATAGAAAGTTTAACAGATGTCAGTGATAAAGTATACAGTAGTGAGCAGTGTAGTCTAACTATAGCCATGACCCTACATCTTCCGTTTGAGGGTTTAGTGTGGGATCAATACAATCTTTGAGCTTGGGAAATTGTACTGAGGGTAAGGTTCAGAGAGAAACTCGTCTGATTTTCCACTAATTGTAAGTCAGAGACCAACAAGAGCTGGCTCCTCGGCATGAAGCCAAGGAAATCCATTTAGGGTCGGTGACCCAGGGAGCCAAGGTTGGAAGGGGAGAGCTCTGCAACCTTCTGAGGAAGTTCACACGGGCAGATTTTATTTCCCACTCACGTAAGGATCCTCCCCAAGCTGGTTCATCCTTCAGAGCAAGGATGAACTAAAGAAAGGCTCTGAAGGCTTTATGCACTTGTATCTGCCACCTGGAATCTATGAGCAAGTTTCTGAACTCTGCTTGAGTTAATACTTAAGGTTCTAAGAGGTAAGCCAGGGAGATGTAAAATTGAGGTTCAGAAAGAGGGGCCAATATTTCTGCTTCTAGTGACCTTATTTGAAAGAATTTACTAAATTTAGAGGTTTCTGAACTGTAAACACTCTTAATTACTTATACAATTTTAATACATAATGCTTTTGGCTAGTTAAATGCACAAGTTCATCATGTGTAAATATCAAGATTACTCTAGGATAACAGTAATATTTTAAAGGTTGGGAGAGGGCTTCTAAGATACATATATTTGCCTTTTGATTATATTTCAATATGTGTGTTTGTCCTAAGTCGCTTCGGTCATGTCTGACTCTTTGTGATCCTACAGACTGTAGCCTGCCAGACTCCTCTGTTTATGGGATTCCCTAGACAAGGATACTGGAGTGGGTTGTCATGCTCTCCTCCAGGGGATCTTTTTGATCCAGGGCTCAAAGCAAATCTCTCCTGTCTCCTGCATCAGCAGGCAGATTCTCTCCCACTAGCGCCATCTAGGAAGCTCCGTATTTCAGTATTCAGACACAAAGTCAGTCACGTTTATATGCACAGGGAGGGTGACTGTGTTTACTATAGTAAAGGAAATAATTATTTTAAGTTCTAAGTAATGTCCTATTCTGCCTCTTAAATGTTCTGAATTAAAATGCATAATGTATTTTTGTATATAGACTTCATACTTCATTCTTTTAAAATTATTTTAGAAACAACTAATGTACAGGTATTCAATCAAAATGAATTTGTTAAATGTATTCTAAGTGTTGGATGGGGGTATAAGGAGAAATCAGCAAAGGTTTTGCTACCTAAACACATAAAAGAGGCAAGTGTGGGGGGAGGGAGTATATTTTAAACGTAAAAATCATTCAACAGATCTGTTCATGAAGCCGTGTACAAGCCCCTGTGTCCTTATCTTTGGAAGTAAAATGCTGACTCAAGAGTTAATGATTGGGAAATGTGAAGATGCAGAAACAAAGAGTAGCAGTTGGGCTAAAGAACTGGTAAAAATTTTGACTATAATTCTGCAACATAACAGAATCACCAAACTTCCAGTTCCCTGAAAGATACAGATAAAGGTCTGGTACACATTCCTAAGTTGTTTTTACAGGAAGCCTACCCCGCTCCGATGAAACCTGCTGACCACAAGAACACAGACCCTCAACTGATTTAAACTAGAAGGTTGATGATTCTTGGAACTTCACCTTGATGCCAAGCAATCCAAGAACTGTCCATGAACTGATCATGCCCTGTTCCTCGAACACTATAAAACTCCTCACACACTCCACCAGGGCGGGTCGCATGGTTTTCAGGTCATGACTCCACTGTGCCTCCCTTCGCCTGGCAAAGCAATAAAAGCTGCTCTGCTACTTCACCCGAAAGTTGGTCTCTGTGTTTCTGTTCAGCACTGGAGAACAGAGGCCAGGATTTCAGCAACAGTCATCCACATAAAATTCATTTCAAATCTTGTAAATTCTAAGAAATCTGATTATTTATAGCTCCTGTTTACTCTTTGTGATGGATGGCTTCCCAGTAAGCCGTTTGAACAAACTCTTTGCAGATTCACTATCATGTACAATAATAAAAGTCAATTAATATCTTACTGACTTTTGGACACCTTTATGTTCCTTTTCCCAGAAACCAAAGACTGAAATAATAATAACAATTTTATTTCCTTTGAGACATAAGGTAACAATAATTCTTGGTGAAATTAGGTAATTCCTTTATGGTGGACCATAAAGAAGGCTGAGTGCCAAAGAACTGATGCTTTCAAATTGTGGTGCTGAAGAAGACTCTTTTTTAAATATAAATTTATTTATTTTAATTGGAGGCTAATTACTTTACAATATTGTATTTGTTTTACCATATATCAACATGAATCCGCCATGGGTGTACACATGTTCCCCATCCTGAACCCCCCTCCCACCTGCCTCTCCATACCATCCCTCTGGGTCATCCCAGTGGACCAGCCCAGAGCATCCTGTATCCTGCAGAAAACTCTTGACAGTCTCTTAGACTGCAAGGAGATCAGACCAGTAACTTCCAAAGAAAACCAACCCTGAATATTTGTTGGAAGGACTGATGTTAAAGCTGAAACTCCTATACTTTGGCCATTTGATGTGAAGACCCAACTCACTGGAAAAGACCCTGATGCTGGGAAAGACTGTGGGCAGGAGGAGAAGGCAGTGACAGAGAATAAGATGGTTAGATGGCATCACTGACTCAGTAGACATAAGTTTAAGAAAACTCCATGAGATAGTGAAAGACAGGGAAGCCTGGCATTCTGTAGTTCATGGGGTCGCAAAGATTTGGACACACCTTAGCGACTGAACAATGATATGTTAGAAATCCCACTTCCTTGCTGACACAGTCCTATAGGAGACCCCTCATTTCTGTTCAGTTCAATCAGCCCATCTGCCTGGTTACCTCCACATGCAAAGATAGAACTGTCAGTTTCAGAGCATTCTCATTTACCTCTTTCAGCTTGGGTCTCTGCATAGAGAGACATGTAGAGGTAGACCTTTAGATAGAGATGGTTACAGCCATGGATGGCCCTAAACAGATGGCTTATTGCTTCAGATCAGGAGGTTTCATCCTCAGCATTTTTGACATTTCGTAGCAGACAATCCTCTGTCACATGGGGCTGTCTTGTGTGTCTTAAGGCATCCATCAGCATGTACTATATCTCCGTCCCCAATGGACCCCCCACCCAAACAAGGATGTCAAACAAGGTGTCAAACAAGGATGTCTCTAGACATTACCAAACGTTCCCTATGGCATAAGATTGCTTATGGTTAAGAAACATTGATATATATATATATATATATATATATATATGAGAGAGTGAGGGGAAAAAAATTAAGATACAGATATTCATAGACATAGAGATAATTGCCTCCATAAGAAGTCCAGAGAGAGAGCACACATACTTACAAAACTAAAAAACACCCAAATGCCAATTCAAATAGACATATGCACCCCAACATTCACAGCATCATTATTTACAAGAGCCAAGATACAGAAGCAACCCAAGTGCCCACTGACGGATGAATGGATAAGGAAGATGTGGTATACATTAGAAAACAACTCAGCCATAAAAAGGAATGAATTTTTGCCATTTGCAGCAATGTGAATGGGCCTGTAGGGCAGTGGGCATAATGAAATGTCAGACCGAGAAAGACAAATATCGTATGTCTTCACTAGTATGTGGAATCTAAACTATTAAAAAAAAAAAGTGAATATAAGAATAAATATAATGAAATAGAAACAAACCCAGGCAAGTGAAACTAGTGGTTAATACGTGTACAAACTACTATGTATACAATAAATGAGCTGCAAATATATATTGTATAACACAAGGAGTACAGCCAAGTTTACAATAATTATCAATAGAGTATACAATTTTTAAAAATTCTGAATTGCTCTGATATATGCCTGAAAGTCATATAATATTGTACATCAACTGCATCTGAATTCTGAAACAAAGAGAAAAAGCAAAACCTCCCCTCCTCCTAGCCTGCCTTGAACACCAGCAGAGCCATACTTTTCTGGATTAAGGTGGCATTTTATCCTGATTAAAATGACAATGGCTGGAAGGCAGCCCTCAGGGAGCCCTCAGGCTGGACAGATGCCCTGATTCTCCTTCTGACCGCATCCTTGCAATCACTACAACATGCTGCAATTATTGAATATATATAAGGAAGGGATACTCTGGGTCCTGCCAGCATCCATAATTCCAGATGGTGCTTTATGAGATATTACATATCACTTATTCAAGAAAATAAAACATTGAGCGTAATTGAACACCGATACTGCTATAATTTATAAGTGTTACCTATAGTGAAAGTCACTCAGTTATGTCTGACTATAGTCCATGGAATTATCCAGGCCAGAATACTGGAGTGGGTAGCTATACCCTTCTCCAGAGGATCTTCCCAACCCAGGGATTGAACCTAGGTCTCGCCCATTGCAGGTGGATTCTTTACCAGCTGAACCACCAGGGAAGTATATACTGAGAAATTTCTTTATGCTAGCAAATAAAAATCTCATTTATTATTTTTCATAGTACACTGTAATACATGCATCCTCTAACCTAGAAAGATAGACATTCTTATAAAATAAAAAGTATACATTTTAATCTGTTTTTAATGCTATCAAAATGTGCCCATAAGCATTTCATTCTATGTATATTTCATGGTAGTTTTGTATAATAAATTCTTACAAAGAATAGCCTTGCTGAAAGAGATAGCTTGCATTAATAGTTTTTAAATTTGAGAGAAATTTCAAAATTTCTGTCCAAAACTAACGGCTGCAATTCATAACTTTACCAACAGGATATAAAGGCATTTTGAGTAAGTATGTCAAAAACTCTGAGTTACCAAATATTTTTAAGTTTTTCCATTCAGAGTTGGGAGATATTATATTGCATTATTGTTTTAATTTGCCTTAAATATACTTATTACCATGGATGGCTTATATTTGAACTCCTTGTTCATATTTTTACCTGGTTTTCAATTAAAGGATTTATTTCATTCCTTATAGTTCTGAGAGTACATGTCATAAATTAAGAAAATAGTGCTTTGTGTTTCACACTTATTGCAAATTATTTTTCTCAATTTTGTTTTTGGATTTTAAATTTCAGGATGTCCAATTCTTCAGTCATTTTCTCCATAACTTCTAAGTTACGTATACTGAAGCAGTTCTTATTGGTATTTTTATCATTACATATTAATATTTAAATTGATGGTCCAACATGTTAATTTTGTTTTAATCAGGGAAGACAAGATTTTGTATTTTATAAAACTGTCTACTTTCATGTTTCTGTCGCCAAGACCTCAAAATGGATTTGTCTGCTAAAAACAGGGTCATGTTGCAAGTTAAGTTAGTCTTCTTGTCCTTTCATCCTCTCTCTGTAACTCTGAGTGCCTTTCCATATGTCTACATTTATACAAGAAATCTGTCCTAGTATTTGGGGGGTTGGGAAATATGTTCCCCATACATATATTCGTTGTTACTCAAAACACTCAGTTGCCCATATTAATACGATGTGTTACTTCCAAAATGACCAGGATAATGAAATAAACCATCCATTCTGGCTCATGTAAAAACGCCACTGCAGTATGAATGGTAGTAAACAGAATCCAAATACATGTTAAAACTTGCTTGCACTTTTGCAAACATATTTCTGCCTATCTCCCTTAAATGCTTCATATTTTATTTCCAGAATTTCTCATTATTAGCAGTTTAGTCATTTTTTGTTAATAAATGAGTCTTATGAAGAAATACATGCAGTTTTTAACAAGTTGTTGCACATTAAAATCAACTGAGAAGATAATACACAGCTACATGTGTGCGTGCATGTTAAGTCGCCTCAGTCGCGTCTGACTCTTTTCGACCCTATGGACTGTAGCCTGCCAGGCTTCTCTGTCCATGGGATTCTCCAGGCAAGAATAACGGAGTGTGTTGCCATGGCCTCCTCTGGGGTATCTTCCCAAACTAGGGATCGAACCTGGGTCTCTTATGTCTCCTGCACTGGCAAGCAGATTCTTTACCATTAGTGCCACCTAGTAAGCAAACAAGTACATATTTTCATATAAATGCAAATAGAAATATATGTTTAGGCCTCAGTTGGATCCTTGAGTCTTTGATTTTACTTGTCTTCTCTTCAACACTAGCCAGCTGCAGACCACCAACTTAAAAAAATAAACCAATGGACTCAACCTTACCCAGTGACATTTATAAAGCGTATGCTCAGGAAGGGAATTTGGACACTGTATCAAATGATTTTTAATTTCACCATCTTACAATATGTACAAAGAATAGTGACCGTGGCTGACAGATTCACAGACTCATCAAAACATGATAGGTTTGTAGGAGCGGAAGGAACACTGTGGCTGTCCCCCACAGCCTCTCTGCACTGCCCCCTCTCTGACGGGAGGGCCTGTTTGATTGGATCCCTAAGTGCTGGTGGGGCCGCTGGGCTTTAACAGCCTGAGACGTCCACCCTGCGGAGCGGGCCCTTCTGCTACCTTGCACAGACCGGAAGGCTGTCTCTCCAGGACCCTCCCTCATGGTGTGCTGGTCTGATGGTGCCGCCCCATCCTTTCCAGTCCCTGACCATGTGGCTGGCCGCATGTGATGAGACGCTAAGATGTCATTAGTATGAATACTCTACTCCAGAAGCTTTTATCCTATTTTTTCATCCTATGTTTCTCAGAGTCTTACATGGGACATTAGTCACCAGTCAAGCTAAAAATAAAATGATGCTTTGATTTTTATCTGATTATGGGTCTGTGGATGGCTCCCTAGGACCTCATAATGACAATGGGGGAGAGTAGGGTGGAATTTCAACACTGCTGGTCTTTAGCCTAATTTAATCCAAATGCAACCAAACCCCCTTATTAGTCCTTAAAAGTTCTCAAGTTCTAAACATCACCAGATAGAGTTAATATTATACAAATTTCTTCAGTAATACATTCAACCACATTTCCTTGAAAAAAACAAAACAAGACTGAAACCTCAGCATCACCCAGTCATGATTTCCTGCCTTTCACGGCCCTATCACAGTCATCTCTTACCTCTTTATCACCATCAGTGTAGAAAATTAGGGGTAATCCTGTAAAAGTGAGAGGAAGATAGAGCGAAGAAGTCTGTCACAGGTATTTTCCTAGAACTTGTAATAATTATGGAATAAATATGCTGATTTTCCACTTCTGCATGGAACAGTATTCCTTCATAGGTCCACTTTTATTCACTTTTTGAGGTTATAATGGGATTTATTTTCCAAACTTGATATTATAATGTTATCACATTTGGAAATTGATGTCAACTTCAATTATTTTAGATTTGGGGACAAATTGAAATACAACTTCAAATTTAGAGAATGTCTACAAGATATGACTGTCTCTATGCTCACCTAGAGGAGATAGCTATATTTAAGCCATGTTGGGTTAGACACACAGAGTTCAGTGAGGGGTGGTCCTGAATCAGGAATTAAATCAAAATTGCCCCGTGAAGATTTACTGACTATTTTAAACTGATGTATCTGTGTTCATCAGAGAAGAGAGTTACAGCACAGTTCTTGGCCTTGGAGGATGTATGTTCTATTTGCCATATTAGAACACACAAAGATATATACAACCTTCAACAAAGGCAACATCAGAGATACTGTGATTTGAAAGGAGTATATGATTCAAGGTCTATGTTAGTAGCAAGTGCTAAAAAAAAAAAAGATTTGTTGGAGGGGTGTCGTTTTTTAATTTGGGATGCACGGGGACAATTTTGTGAAATATTAATAAATATAATATGCAATTGGTTTTTAAAGTTGAATATAACTTAAGCAAGCAGAGTGAAAGATGAGGAATATTGTAGTATATTATATTTTCTTACAAGGTCAGAACAAGGAATAACTCATAGACCCATTTAACTAAATATGTCCCCTAAAATACATTCATAGATTGAACATCTGTTCTTTCCCCCTGCAAATTCACATTCTCCCTGACTGCTAATGTGCTGGCATTTGAAGGTGGGGGCTCCAGGAAGTGGTTAGTGATTAGGGAGTGTGGGGGGCTTCCCAGAAGGGTGAGGGACTTCCTTGGTGGCTCAGATGGTAAATAATCTGCCTGCAATACAGAAGACCCAGGGTCAGGAAGATTCCCTGGAGAAGGGAATGGCAAGCACTCCAGTATTCTTGCCTGGGAAATCCCATGGACAAAGGAGCCTGGCAGGTTACAGTCCATGGATTGCAAAGACATTCACAGCTGAGTGACTACCACTAGGGAGGGTGGAGTTCTTGTGATTATGATTAGCATTCTTCCATGAGCGACCTTGGAGAGTTCCCCAGCCCCTTTTACCACATGAAGACACTGATAGCAGAGACACAGATAGCCCCAACGAACAAAGAAACAGGCCCTGGTTAGACACAAAATTGCTGGCAACTTAATCTTGAACTTTTGCCTCCAGAACTATGGGGAATAAATGTCTATTGTTATTTAACCTCCCAGTCCATAGTATATCCTGTTATAACAGCCAGAGTGGACTGAAACCCTACAGGGGAAACATGGAAGAGACCGGAAGGCAGACATGTTTAATAGTTTGGGGTCAGATTGGAGGGTTCCTTTAATATCAGGGTCATGTTGACTAGAGTGTTCTTCTTACTGGCAACACAGAATGCGGACAGGAGCACAGCAACTGTTTCAGGATTCGAGGGGGTGAGCCTGTGGCCACATATCATTGTCTCAGTATATTGGTCAACCCCTATGTAGGGTGAACCTCGGACAGGACAGGGCTTTCATGGAGCATTTTCTGTGAGGATCAAAACAGGCTGTGGTTTAAAGAGCGATACTGCAAAATAAAATGTTTAGGGTTTTATGACCACCTGGTGGGACTTCTGTAGAGATCTGAGAATCAAGAGAAACTACAGAGTCAATATGGCCAGAGATTTGAAAAATAGCAGTAATATGACAGCTCATAAAAAAAAACACCAAGGGCACAAAAACAGAAATATAGATCAACGGAACAGGAAAGAAAGGCCAGAGATAAAACCACTCACCTATGGTCAATTAATCTACCAAAAGGAGGCAAGAGTATGAAGTGGAGAAAAAAAGTCTCTTCAGTAAGTGGTACTGGGAAAACTGGAAGCTACATGTAAGAGAATGAAATCAGAGCATTCTCTAACACCATACAGAAAATAAAATGGATTGAAGACTGAAAAGTAAGACCAGATACTATAAATCTCTTAGAGGAGGACATGGGTGGAACACTCCTTGACATAAATCACAGTAAGGTCTTTTTGATCCACCTCCTACAGTAACGAAAATAAAGACAAAAATAAACAACTTTGACCTAATTAAACTTAAAGCTTTTGCACAGCAAATGAAATAACAAACAAAACGAAAAGGCAACATGCAGGATAGAAGAAAATATTTGCAAATTAAGTGACCAATGATGCATTAACTTCTAAAATGTTAAAACAGCTCGTGAAGCTCAATAAAAAACAAACAAATAAAAAACACCCTATCAAAAAATGGGCTGAAGGCCTAAATAGAATTTCTCTAAAGAAGACATACAGATGGCCAGGAGGCACATGAAAAGGTGCCCAACATCACTAATTATTAGAGAAATCCAAATCAAAAGTTCAATGAGTTATCGCCTCACACTAGTCAGCACTGTCATCATCAAATATTTTACAAACAATAAATGCTAGAAAGGGTACAGAGAAAAGGTAACCCTCCTACATTATTGGAGGAATATAAACTGGTACAACCACTATGGAGAACAGTATGTAGGTTCCTTCAAAACCTAAAAATAGAGCTACCACATAATTCAGCAGTCCTACTCCTGAACATATCTGTTAAAAAAAAAAACAAAACATAATTTGAAAAAAATGCATGTACCCTAATGTCCACAGCAACACTATTCACAATAACATGGAAGCAACCTAAATATCCATCCATGGTGGAATGCATAAATATGATGTGGTGTATATATATATATATATATATATATATACACACACACACACACACACACACACACACACACACACACACAATAGCATATATTACTCAACTATAAAAGAGAACCAAATAATGCCATTTGCAGTGGCATTTATGGACTTAAGAGTGTCATATTAAGTGCAGTAAGCCAGACAGAGAAAGACAGATACTGCATATCACTTACCTGCGGAATCTAATAAAAGAAAATAGTACATGTGAATCTATTTACAATACAGAAATAGAGTCACAGACGTAGAAAACAAACTTACTGTTACAAAGAAAGAAAAAGGGGGAGAGATAAATTTGGAGATTGTGATCGACATATATGTGCTACTATATGTGAAATGTTGTGCTGTGCTTAGTTGCTCAGTCATGTCCAACTCTTTGTGACCCCATGGACTTGCCAGACTCCTCTGGCCATGGATTCTCAGACAAGAATATTGGAGTGGGTTGACATTTCCTTCTCCAGGGAATCTTCTCAGTCCAGGGATCAAATCCAGGTCTCCCACATTGCAGGCAGATTCTTTACTGTCTGAGCCAAAAAGGAAGCAAAGTATACACCAGGGGAATACTCTATAATGATGTTGATAGGAATGGAATCTAAAAAATAGTACATATGTACATATGTATAACTGATTCACTTTACTAATATAACATTGTAAATCAACCATACTCCCATAAAAATTAATTTTAAAAGAGTAAGTAAAGTTTTAATTCTAGATTATCTAGGAGCAGGTTTCTATTCCTAATTTGAGTCTAATAATTTCTTTTGTGCTCACAAGAAGTCTTCATTTAATGCTCAATATACTGTATTGGTGTTTTTCTTTCTGACTTACTTTGCTCTGTATAATAGGCTTCAGTTTTATCCACCTCATTAGAACTGATTCCAATGCATTATTTTTAATAGCTGAGTAATATTCCACTGTGTATATGGACCACAACTTTAGAGTGGGAGAAAATAATATCAAATGAAGCATCTGACAAAGAATTAATCTCAAAAATATACAAACAACTCCTGAAACTCAATTCTAGGTAAAAAAAAAAAAAGCAACCCAATCAAAAAATGGGCCAAAGAATGAAACAGACATTTCTCCAAAGAAGACATAAAAATGGCTAACAAACACATTAAAAAATGCTCAACATCACTCATTATCGGAGAAATGCAAATCAAAATCACAATGAGGTACCATCTCACACTGGTCAAAATGGCTGCTATCCAAAAGTCTACAAACAATAAATGCTGGAGAGGGTGTGGAGAAAAGGAACCCTCTTACACTGCTGGTGGGAATGCAAACTAGTACAGCCACTATGGAGAACAGTGTGGAGATTTCTTAAAAAAAAAAAAAATACTGGAAGTAGAACTGCCATATGACCCAGCAATCCCACTGCTGGGCATACACCTCGAGGAAACCAGAATTGAAAGAGACACATGTACCTCAATGTTCATTGCAGCACTGTTTACAATAGTCAGGACATGGAAGCAACCTAGATGTCCATCAGCAGACAGGGCAAAGTAAGTCAGAAAGAAAAAAACACCAATACAGTATATTAATGCATACATATGGAATTTCAGAAGATGGTAATGATGACCCTTTATGGGAGACAGCAAAAGAGACACAGATGTACAGAATAGTCTTTTGGACTCTGTGGGAGAAGGTGAGGGTGAGATGATTTGAGAGAATATCATTGAAACATGTATATTACCATATGTGAAACAGATCACCAGTCCAGGTTCGATGCATGAGACACGGTGCTCAGGGCTGGTGGGATGACCCTGTGGGGTGGGATGAGAAGGGGGTTGGGAGGGAGGATCAAGATGAGGGACACATGTACACCCATGGCTGATTCATGTCAATGTATGGAAAAAACCACCACAATATTGCAGAGGAAGTTAAACTTCCAAACTCATTCTGTGAGGCCACCATCACCCTAATACCAAAACCAAACAAAGATGCCACACAAAAAAGAAAACTAGACCAATATCACCGATGAAGATAGATGCAGAAATCCTTAACAAAATTCTAGCAAACAGAATCCAACAACATGTTAAAAAGATCATACAACATGACCAAGTGGGCTTTATCCCAAGGATGCAAGGTTCTTCAATAACTGCAAATCAATCAATATAATACACTGCATTAACAAATTGAAAGATGAAAATAATATGATTATCTCAATAGATGCAAAGAAAGCCTTTGACAAAATTCAACATCCATTTATGATAAAACCCTCCAGAAAGCAGGAATAGAAGGAACATGCCACAACATAATAAAAGCTATATATGACAAACCTACAGCAAATATTATCCTCAATGGTGAAAAATTGAAAGCATTTCCCCTAAAGTCAGGAATAAGACAAGGGTGCCCACTTTCACCACTACTATTCAACATAGTTTTGGAAGTTTTGGCCACAGCAATCAGAGCAGAAAAAGATATAAAAGGAATCCAGATTGGAAAAGAAGAATTAAAACTCTCACTGTTTGTAGATGACATGATCCTCTACATAGAAAACCCTAAAGACTCTACCAGAAAATTACTAGAGCTAATCAATGAATATAGTAAATTTTAGGATATAAAATCAACACACAGAAATCCCTTGCATTCCTATATACTAACAATGAGAAAACAGAAAGAGAAATTAAGGAAACAATTCCATTCACCATTGCAATGAAAGTAATAAAATACTTAGGAATCTATCTACCTAAAGGAACAACACACTTATATATAGAAAACTATAAAAAACTGGTGAAAGAAATCAAAGAGAACACAAATAGGTGGAAAAATATACCATGTTCATGGATTGGACGAATCAATATAGTGAAAATGAGTATACTACACAAAGCAATCTATAGATTCCATGCAATCCCTATCAAGCTACCCATGGTATTTTTCAGAACTAGAACAAATAATTTCAAATTTTGTATGGAAAAACAAAAAACCTCAAATAGCCAAAGCAATCTTGAAAAAGAAGAATGGAACTGGAGTAATCAACCTGCCTGACTTCAGTCTCTACTACTAAGTCACAGTCATCAAGACAGTATGGTACTGACACAAAGAGAGAAATATAGATTAATGGAATAAAACAGAAAGCCCAAAGATAAACCCATGCACCTATGGACATCTGTATATAAAAAACCATGAAACATTGATGAAACAAATCAAAGATGACAAATAGATGGAGAAACATACCATGTTCATGGATCATAAGAATCAATATAGTGAAAATGAGTATACTATCCAAAGCAATCTATAGATTCAATTGCATCCCTATCAAACTACCAAGAGTATTTTTCACAGAACTAGAACAAATAATTTCACAATTTGTATGGTAAGACACCTTATCTTTGACAAAAGTGGCAAATATATATAACGGAGAAAAGACAATCTCTTTAACAAGTGGTGCTGGGAAAACTGGTCAACCTCTTGTAAAAGAATCAAACTAGATCGTTTTCTAACACCATACACACAAACACACACACACAAAAAAAAACTCAAAATGGATTAAAGATCTAAACATAAGACCAGAAACTATAAAACTCCTAGAGGAAAACATAGGCAAAACACTCTCTGACATAAACCACAGCAGGATCCTCTATGGTCCATCTCCCAGACTATTGGAAATAAAAGCAAAAATAAATAAATGGGACCTAAATAAAATTAAAAGCTTCTGCACAACAAAGGAAACTCTAAGCAAGGTGAAAAGACACCCTTCAGAATGGGAGAAAATAATAGCAAACGAAGAAATGGACAAAGAATTAATCTTAAAAATATATAAGCAACTCCTGCAGCTCAGTTCCAGAAAAATAAATGACCCAGTCAAAAAGTCGGCCAAAGAACGAAACAGACATTTCTCCAAAGAAGACATACAGATGGCTAACAAACACATGAAAAGATGCTCAACAGCACTCATTATCAGAGAAATGCAAATCAAAACCACAATGAGGTACCATTTCACACCAGTCAAAATGGCTGCTATCCAAAAGTCTACCAGCAATAAATGCTGGAGAGGGTGTGGAGAAAAGGGAACCCTCTTACACTATTGGTGGGAATACAAACTAGTACAGCCACTATGGAGAACAGTGTGGAGATTTCTTAAAAGCTGGAGACAGAACTGCCACAATACTGTAAAGCAATTAGTCTCTAATTAAAAAAAAAAAAAGCTCATTAGCCACATACTAAAAGTTGATTTATTGATGGGTATATAAATCATATGTGAGTTTGTTTCATATAGATAATCCAAAATGAAATATACACTGTACACTATTGCTTTGTTTAAAGTTTTTTTGTAACATAGGTTAAATCAAATATTCTTACTAAATTTCAAGTTACAATATAAACATGAGTAATTTTTATAAATCTTATTTTTACTTTATTCTACTTTACAGTACTGTATTGGTTTTGCCATACATTGACATGAATCAGCCACAGGTGTACACGAGCTCCCAATCCTGAAACCCCCTCCCACCTCCCACCCCATATCATCTCTCTGGATCATCTCTGTGCTCCAGCCCCAAGCATCCTGTATCCTGTATCAAACACAGACTGGCGCTTCGTTTCTTACATGATAGTATACATGTTTCAATGCCATTCTCCCAAATCATCCCAGCTTCTCCCTCTCCCTCAGAGGCCAAAAAGTCCGCTCTATACATCTGTGTCTCCTTTGTTGTCTCACATATAGGGTCATCATTACTATCTTTCTAAATTCCATATATATGTGTCAGTATACTGTATTGGTGTTTTTCTTTCTGCCTTACTTCACTCTGTATAATCGGCTCCAGTTTCATCCATCTCATTAGAACTGAGTCAAATTTATTCTTTTAAGGGCTGAGTAATACTCCATTGTGTATACGTGCCACAGCTTTCTTATCCATTCATCTGCTGATGGACATCTAGGTTGTTTCCATGTCCTGGCTATTATAAACAGTGCTGCAATGAACACTGGGGTACATGTGTCTCTTTTAATTCTGGTTTCCCCGGTGTATATGCCAAGCAGTGGGATTGCTGGGTCATAAGGCAGTTCTATTTGCAATTTTTAAAGGAATCTCCACACTGTTTTCCATAATGGCTGTACTAGTTTACATTCCCACCAGCAGTGTAAGAGGGTTCCCTTTTCTCCACATCCTCTCCAGCATTTATTGCTTGTAGACTTTTGAATCTCAGCCATTCTGACTGGTGTGAAATGATACCTCATTGTGGTGTTGATTTGCATTTCTCTGATAATGAGTGACGTTGAGCATCTTTTCATGTGTTTGTTAGCCATCCGTATGTCTTCTTTGGAGAAATGCCTATTTAGTTCTTTGGCCCATTTTTTGATTGGATCGTTTATTTTTCTGGAGATGAGCTGCATAGAAACTAAAGACCTATATATCAAAAACTATACAACACTGATGAAAGAAATCAAAAGGACATTAATAGATGGAGAAATATACCATGTTCATGGATCGGAAGAGTCAATATAGTGAAAATGAGTATACTACCCAAAGCAATCTATAGATTCAATGCAATCCCTATCAAGCTACCAGTGGTATTTTTCACAGAACTAGAACAAATAATTTCAAGATTTGTATGGAAATACAAAAAACCTCGAATGGTCAAAGCAATCTTGAGAAAGAAGAATGGAACTGGAGGAATCAACTTGCCTGACTTCAGGCTCTACTACAAAGCCACAGTCATCAAGACAGTATGGTACTGGCACAAAGACAGAAATATAGATCAATGGAACAAACTAGAAAGCCCAGAGATAAATCCACACACCTATGGACACCTTATCTTCAACAAAGGATGCAAGAATATACAATGGAGTAGAGACAATCTCTTTAACAAGTGGTGCTGGGAAAACTGGTCAACCACTTGTAAAAGAATGAAACTAGATCACTTTCTAACATCACACACAAAAATAAACTCAAAATGGATTAAAGATCTAAATGTAAGACCAGAAACTATAAAACTCCTAGAGGAGAACATAGGCAAAACACTCTCCGACATAAATCACAGCAGGATCCTCTATGATCCACCTCCCAGAATACTGGAAATAAAAGCAAAAATAAACAAATGGGATCTAATTAAAATTAAAAGCTTCTGCACAACAAAGGAAACTATAAGTAAGGTGAAAAGACAGCCTTATGAAAGGGAGAAAACAATAGCAAATGAAGCAACTGACAAACAACTAATCTCAAAAATATACAAGCAACTTATGCAGCTCAACTCCAGAAAACATCAGTAATTCTTAACCTCAAATTCTGTTAGCTGGGTATTACATCTAAATCTTGTATAATTTATATAAAAAAATTATCTATTGTATTTGCACAAAATACATTTCTTCATAATAAAATGATCAAGTTGTTTAATACTATACACTGTCAATTTTCATCAGTACACTTTTTTGAGCTGCTAAAATCAGTGTTTGTACAGAAGTAACACAACCAGAGACCATGACAACTCTGAGTGGTAACTCTTCTGACAACTGAGTTAATTGACAGCTCGCAGTCAAGTCTCTCACAAAGGTGCCTTTTGTTTGAATTCCAGAGATTCTCTGGGTTGCAATTTAATTTTATTTGAGAAATAAACAACTGTTCCAAGATACAACAGGAAAAAAAATAGCCTTGGAGTCTACCTCAACCTTATTAATTCGATTTCAATACTATCATTTTACAACTACTTTGTCCATTAACTAATGTTTAAATACTACAACCTGCTCACATATTTGCCCTAATAATGAGAACATTTTTATTTCACATCATTATTTTTCTTATTTCACACCATTATTTATTTAATATTTCACACCATTCTTGATTCAAATTTTGTATTTGTAAAGACCCTTGGGGCATGGCAACCCACTCCAGTATACTTGCCTGGAGAATCCTCGTGGACAGAGGAGACTGGTGGGCTGCAACTCACGGGGTCACAAAGAGTTGGGCATGACTGAGTGACTAAGCACAGCACACTTGGCAGTTATTATTGGAATTCTATTTCTTATATGCTTTGGGAATTTGTTAGGACACCTGAAATGGTCACTTTTGTGGTCCAGAAGAATTATAATGTACTATTAGGATGTCAACTCAAAGAGGCATTCTGAGTATGGAGTTCAGAGGAAAAGTTATATCATTTAATAGAAAGACAAAAACATCTTCCTTAAGGACAGGAAACACATAGACTTGCTTTGCATCTCAAATGAAAACTTATAAGTAACTGAGTAATTTGTGCAAACCCAAGCAGTTTTTTTTTCTTTCTTATCAGTCTTCCTTACTTTCAAGTGAGTAATTAATATTAATAAGGTACCAATATTAATAAAGTACCTCAGAATAAAATACAATGAATATAACTATTCTAACCTTAATATTTCTACTGCTAATCCTGCTATAAAACTTAAGATGGCACGTATGCCTTTTCCTAAACTTTATGTTTATTAACATGTAAAGTGTTAATCATTCAGTCGTGTCCAAATTTTTGTGACTCCATGGACTGTAGCCCACCAGGCTCCTTTATCCATGGAATTCTCCAGGCAAGAATACTGGAATGGGTAGCCATTCCCTTCTCCAGGGGAATCTTCCCAACCCAGGGAATGAAGTCAGGTCTCCTGCATTGCAGGCAGATACTTTACAGTTTGAGCCACCAGGGAAGATCATTAGCATATAAAATGATCACACTATCAACTTAAAAACTTAAGGGAATAATACATTGTTTAAAGATAAATTGGGTTTCCCTGGTGGCTCAGACAGTAAAGAATGCCTGAAATGCAGGAGACCTGGGTTTGATCCCTGTGTCAGGAAGAGAAGGGAAAGGCTACCCATTCCAATATTCTTGCCTGGGAAATCCCATGGACAGAGAAGACTGGTGGCTACAGTCAGTCCATAGGGTCACAAAAGAGTTGAACATGAGTTAGCAACTAAACAACATCAAAGTTGAGAAAATTAACATTTAAGACAGATTTCCTTTAGAATAGATAGAATTATAGAAATTGTAAGAGTTATAAGGATTGAAAATATTAACCAATTTTTTTTTTATGTTTGTTTTATAAGCAGCAGAAGTTTATGTAATCATATAACTACTTTGGAAACTACTCTCCCAACCCCAAATAATGCCTGAACCTACCGGGTGAATAAAAATGACTTTGGATATTTTATAATAATAGATTTGAAAATCATTTGTAGTTTTCCCCTCAGAACAGGAGTGCTTTCAGCTGGACAGTAAATTAAAAACCACATCCAACAGATGATCGATCTGGCTGCATCTGAGACCACTCCTGGGAAAGTTACCATGCAGAAGCTGGGCACTCTTCCTCACAGAAAAATATTTTTACTTCCACATGCAATAGGCTTTGTTTCAATCAAAAGAGAAAGAATTACTTTTAACACAGTTATATGCCTTAATAGTTGAGTTAACTGGATTATTTATTTTTTTGTCACAACTCTTTGGAGTTTTTATTACAATTCTCTCTATTATTACAAGATAGCACTATTCCCTAGTAGAACCATTTATGTGGAATAAAAACTAGTAAATAACTAATAGAAGAGCATCAGAGAGATTAAGAAATCTTGCATCAAATTAACAAGTACTGCCTATGTAGATACCTTGTCCAAACACACTAGCCCATGCATCCTTGACAAGCAGAAAGCAAGCTTGGCTAAGGAGTCCATAAAGGAGGTAGCCATATGCAGTAAGTCTCAGAAAGGGCAACTGGAAAAGCAGACAGTAACACTGAAGATGTATCAGGAAAAAAAAAAAAAAAACACTATAAGGTGTTTTATAACTGAAAATGCATAAAGAAATGCAATTAGAGTATTTTGAAATATAGTCATAATATATTTTTCACACACTTACAATCATCCCAGGAAATATTATTCTTTCTTCATGGTGAAAAATCATATATCAAAAGAGAAAGTTAATGAGCGACGGGACATATTATGACAGTGCAAACCAAAATTTTTCCAAAGCGCAATATTTTTCCATGCTTTTATCCCACCCACCTCCTATGTCCTTTGCAGTGAATATATTCTATGACAATATCAATGTTCCTTTTGTTGTTCTCTAAATTGTACTCAGACATGTACCTTTGTGCCTTTTCTCTCAAACCCACAGTTGCTTAAAAACAATGGTGTATTGTAACTGTAGTTAAATTACCTTGGCAACAGTTTTACCCATCTTGAACAATTTGGCATCAATTAATGAAGTCAGTGATTGCTTTCAGTAAGAAGCTGTGCTTTTAGGGATTGAAAACATGGTGCACACATCCCCAATCTTTACTTTTTCTTTATAGTAACTAAGATGCTACTTTCTGATCATTAAATTCAAATTCTTATCCCAGTGAGGTTTCAGAATCTGAGTATGTCAAACCGTGCCACCTGGTCTGTAACAGGAAGAGCCGACACCTTACCTCACTTTTAGATTGCCCTGTTGGAGCTGTCCATCATACACTGACAGAATATCGAAGTCCTCTTCCAGAGCAAAGGTGTGGAAGGACAGCTGTATCCGATTGCGCTCCCCTGTGATGATGATCCAGGTGCAGTTGGCGTAGTTGGGGTAGCCATGGGGGAACCCTGGGCTCTCAATGGTGCCATTGGGACCCTGAACTAAGCCTCCACAGTTCTGACCTGGAAAAGAACACACACCAGAAAGCATATGAGCTTGGCCTGTCTTTAAGTTATTCTTTGTAAAAGTTTCCAGCCATTATGGTCATTTTTTTTTTTTTTTTTTTTTTGGTCACACTGTCTGGTTTGGAGGATCTCAGTTCCCCAACCAGGGATTGAACCCGGGCCATGGCAGTGAAGTCCAGAATCCTAAACTCTAGACCGTCAGGGAACTCTCTGGCCTGTCTTTATAATGATTTATTGTGTGATCCTTCATGCACAAATGCTGAGTGATAAATTGCAGCAGTATTCTCCAGTGTTAAAAATAGAGAATGCGTGTGTGCTTGGTCATGCCCAACTCTTTGCAGCCCCATGGATTGTGCCCACCAGGCCCATCTACCCATGGAAATTCCCCAGGCAAGAATACTAGAGTGGGATAAAAACAGAGAATAAGATAGCAAAGGAGTAGGTGGGCATGGAGTACATCTATCCCTATGGATACATCAGGAACACACCTTCAGACACAGAAGTGCAGACAGAACACCAGCTGAGAGTGGACAGGAGGACCTGATCAGTGGAAAAGAATATATAGAACCATGAAAAACTTGGAAGGATGAAGGAACTAGAGGGGAAAACAGGAGTGTTATTAGGACTGGACTTGCTCTCCACAGGTGGAGGAACTGAAGCAGGGGTCCCATCCCCATGTGGGAGCAATTGTCTGAGTCAGAGGGGAAACATTTTAAGGCTGAGAGTGAAACAGCTGATCAGTGGCAGCCTAAACGGAATGAAAATCAGACAGTCCTTGCCTCAGCCACAAACACCCCAGACAGGGAGGAGGGTCCCCTGGAAGGCACAGCAACTGGGAGCTGGAGTTTAGGGATTGTGGAGCAATCCCAGGGTGAGGGCTGGTGTTGACTGTGGAAGGACAGAGCAAGGGGATGTGAGGGAGGAGACTGTGGTGCAAAATGCCTGTGGAGGAAAGCCAGGGAGCCATGGCAGCAAGGGGATATTGGTGAGTCATGCATAGGGGGTGGAGCCATCACCATAGCCTCCCTCTCCCCACACACCAGCATTGGCAGTTGAACAATAGAGAGGCTGGCCTGTCAAATGCCTGATGCACTGAACTACAGGGTAGGACCCCACCCAGGGTGCCCCATTATGTGCCTGACACACTGATCTACAGAGTAGGGCCCTAGCCAGAGGGACTCCCTCTATGTGCCTAACAAGCAGAGCAACAGAGAAAGACCCCAGGCAAGGGAGCCCTCTAAGTGCTGAATGGGCGGCATTTTGGAAAAGACTGGACAGACAGGCTTTCTGATCTCCAGCTACAAGAGGCTTGAAAAAGAGACTCTGAGAGGGCCATAACTCCTGCAGTGGAGGCAGTCGGTGTCCCTGCACACTTGGTGCCACCAGGGTCCCTGCAAACCAAGCAGCTCTGCCACTTTCATGCTCAGCTCTCACTGGGGCAGAGCTGCCACTGGCAAAAAAAAAAAGTCTTCCGTCTATGCGCATAGGGTCACTTCAGTAGTGTTCGATTCTTTGTAATCTTAGACTGTGGCCGGCTAAGCTTCTCTGTCAGGGAAGGCAGTTCTCCAGGCAAGAACACTGGAGCGTACCAGCCAATACTGGTTGCCACACCCTTCTAGAGCAGTACATTTCCTGCTGCCCTAGCCACCAACTCCCCTGAGTAGCTGGTGCTGCCAGAACCCCTGCTACCAAAGCAGCTGACCTACCTCCACACCTGGCCCCCACAGGGGGCAAATCCAGAATCCTCCAGGGCAGCCTCAGGAGCAAACCCCAGTGGATGCCCCACAAGCAGAAGTGGAAATAAAACCACAATTGAAACCCAGGGACAGAGTGGCTAAGGAAGAAGACCCAAAACCTTCTCACTAACTGTACAAGTTGCGGATTAAATCCACATGATCAACTAGGCAGACTCTGTGAATATATATATAAGGCCATTGAGAGCTCCCACAAAACAAAATGCACCAGTTCTGATAGCTGTGGACATTGGAGGCAAGAACACACAGGAGTTGGACCAGATTAGAATCTGAGCTGCCCCCAAGGCAGGTCCACAGATCAGCACAGTGCTGGAGGGCATCCTAGGGAGGTGAGGTGGACTGTGACTCCCAGGGAGGAAAGGACTCTGACAGCAGTGACTCAAGAAAAACATTTATCATTCTAATGTTTGACTTGTTCTGTAGAATCTTTTGGACTTTTTCTTTCTCTTTTTCCTTTTTCCCTGCTCTGTGGTAGTTGGTGATTTTATTGGCACTATGAAATCTAATTAAGCTTTTGAGCTTCTTCTTTTTTTTTCACAGTCACATTTTTTATTGCTGTTATAAACCTCTGCTGCTATGTTGGGTTCTTTCAGTTCTGGGGAGGTTTGTTTTTGTTTTTTGTTTTTCTCTCTTTTCACTTAAAACAATTTTAAACCCATTATTATTTTTCTACATTTATTCCTTTGTTTGCTTTTCCCCTTGCAGTTATTCTTTAATGTATATAAATCTTCCTCTACCTCTATTTAACTTTGCATATCTATTCTTTCTTTGTTTTCTTCCTTTCCTTTACTCTCAACATATTTGTTAGTTTCATTCCCCAATTAGCACCTTGCTTTAGTTTTGTTTTCCAGTTTGTGCTTTAGTTAGCTTTGTTCTGGCAGGTATAATTTTGGTTTCCTTTGTTCACCAGGTCAATCTACTGTACTTTATGTTTGTTGGGCTGCTTTGATTTTACTCATGGGTGTATAGGCCATCATTTTAATTATTATTTGCCTGTTATATAACTGCCATTTGTCTGGGGTTCATGTTTGGTTTCTCGTTTTTGGATATTTGTTTTAATCTCACTTAATGACATGACAAACCACTTGTGCAATCTTTGTTCCTGACCAGAGATCAAGCCCTGAACCTTTGGAGTGGGAGCACTGACTCCAAGACCCTAGGCTACCAGAGAGTTAACCCTAGGGAGTATCAAATAGTGAGAACTCACACAACCGAAACCACTTGAATACAAGACCTGGCATCCCCGACCACCAGTAGCAACCTCTGCAGATTGCCTCATCTAAACAACAAACAAAACAAAAATACAAACCCAGTCATCAGCAGACGGGATCACCACCTCACTCAGCCTTGACTATCAGAGGAGAAACAAACACACAAACAAAAATCTCACCCTATAGGAAGCTTACACAAACCACTGGGCCAATGAAGCCTGTAAAAGGAGACCTCAAATGCAATAAGGTAAAAAAAAAAAAAAAAAGAAAAGGCAGAAAAATACTGGACATATGAAGGAACAAACTAGAAAAACAGAAGTCCAAACAAATGAAGAGGAAGTAGGCAAACTGAAAAGAATTCAGAATACTTATAGTAAAGATGGTAAAAATCATTGAAAACAAAATGGAGAAAGTGCAAGACTCAATTAACAAAGGCCTAGAAGAATTAAATAATAAACAAACAGAGACAAACACAATTACTGAAATTAAAAATACTCTAGAAGTAATCAATAGCAGAATATCTGAAGCAGAAGAACAAATGAGTGAGCTGGAATATAAAATGGTGAAAATAACTTCTGAAGAACAGGAGAAAATAAAAAGAATGAAAAGAATTGAGGATAATCTCAGAGACCTATGGGACAATATCAAACACAAAAACATTTGAATTATAGAGGTCCCAGAAGAAGAAGAGAAAAAGAAAGTGTATGAGAAATTTTGGAAAAGATTGTAGTTGAAAATGTCCCTTTCCTGGAAAAGGAAATAGTCAATCAAGTCCAAGAGGCACAAAGAGTCCCATACAGGATAAACCCAATGAGAAAAATACCAAGATACATGTTAATCAAGCTAACAAAGACTGAACATAAAGCAATATTAAAAGCAGCAAGGGAGAAGTGAAAAGTAACATGCAAGGAAAACCCCATAAACTTAACAGCTGATCTTTCACTAGAAACTCTGCAGGCCAGAAGGGAATGGCAGGATATATTTAAATTACTAAAAGGGAAAAATCTACAACCAAGATCACAGTAGCCAGCAAGGATCTCATTCAAAATTGATGGAGAAATAAAATGTTTTTCAGACAAGCAAAAGTTAAGAGGATTCAGTACCACCAAACCAGCTTTACAACAAATGTTAAAGCGACTTATATAGTCAAGAAATACAAGAGAAGAAAAAAGATCTAGACCCAAACAACCCCAAACAATTAAGAAAATGGCAATAGGAACATATATATCAATAATCACTTTAAATGTAAATGGATTAAATGCTCCAACCAAAAGACACAGACTGGCTGAAAGGATACAAAAACAAGACCCATATATATGCTGTCTACAAAAACCCACTTTGGACCTAAAGGCATATTTAGACTGAAAATCATAAAACATATTCCAAGCAAAAGGGAAGGCAAAAAAAAAAAAAATCTGCAGTAGCAATCCTCGTATCAGACAAAATAGACCTTAAAATAAAGATTACAAGAGATAAGGAAGGTTACTACATAATGATCAATGGAATGATCCAACAGGAAGACAAAACAATTGTAAATATCTCTGCACCCAACATAGGAGCAACAAATACATAAGACAAACACTGAGAGACATAAAAGGAGAAATAGCCTACTATTAACACAGTAATAGTAGATTTTAAAAACCAACTGGCACCAATGGACAAACCATCAAAACAGAAAATTAATAAAGAAATACAACTTTTAAATAATACATTAGATGAGATGGATCTCATTGGTATCTTCAGGACATTCCATCCAAATGCAGAAGAACACACCTTTTTCTCAAGTGCACATGGAACATTCTCCAAGATAGACCACCTCTTGGGTCAAAAATCAAACCTCAGTAAATTTAGGAAAATTGAAATTGTATCAAGCATCTTCTCTGACCACAACACTATGAGACTAAGTATCAATTACAAGGAAAAAAAAAACTATGAGCAACACAAACACATGGAGATTAAAAAACACATTTCTAAATAACCAACATGTTATTGAATAAATCAAAAGGAAATCAAAAAACCTAGAAACAAATGATACTGTAAACAGGACAAATCAAAAACTATGGGATGCAGCAAAAGCAGTTCTAAGAGGGAAGCTTATAGCAATACAACCCTACCTCAAGAAACAAGAAAAATAATCTAATAGACAACCTAATATTATACCTAAAAGAACTGAAAAACAAGGAAAAAATGGCAGAAGGAAAGAAATCATAAATACCTGAGGGGAAAAAAAAGGAACAAGAGTAAAGATTAATAAAACTAAAATCTGCTTCTCTGAGAAGATAAAATTGACAAATCCTTAGCCAGACTCATGCAGAAAAAGAAAGAAAATTCAAATCAACAAAATTAGAAATGAAATAGGAGAGGTTACACAGACAATGCAAAAATACAGAAGATTATAAGAGACTATTATGAACAACTACATGGCAATAAAATGGATAACCTGGAAGAAACGGACAGATTCTTAGAAAAGTTCAATCTTCCAAGACTGAACCAGGAAGAAATAAAAATTATGTACAACTCAGTTACAAGCACTGAAATTGAAGCTGTGATTAAAATTCTCCTAATAAACAAAGCCTACAACCAGATGGCTTCACAGGAGAATTCCATCAAACATTTAAAAAGAGACAATGCATATACTTCTAAAACATTTTCAAAAAGTTTCAGCTGAAGGAACACCTCCAAGCTCATTCTATGAGCTCAACATCACCCTGATACCAAAACAAGACAAAGACAACACAAAAGAGAAACTACAGGCCAATATCACTGAAGAACATAGTTGCAAAAATCCTCAAAAAAATTTAGCAAACAGAATTCAGCATCACAGCAAAAGCTCATACACCATGATCAAGTTGGGTTTATTCTAGGGATGCAAGGATTCTTCAATATAATCAAGTCAAACAATGTGATACACCATGTTATCAAATTGAAAGATTAAAATCATATGATAATCTCAATAGATGCAGAAAAAGCCTTTATCAAAATCCAGTACCCAGTTATGATTAAAATTCTTCAAAAAATGGACATAGAAGAAACCTACTTCAGCATACTAAAGGTCATATATGATAAGCCAACAGTAAACATTACTCTCAATGGTGAAAAGCTGAAAGCATTACCGGTAAGATCAGAAACAAGAGTGTCCACTTTCACCACTATTATTCAACATGGTTCTGGAAGTCCTAGCTACAGCAATCAGAGAAGAAAAAGAAATAAAAGGAATCCAGATTAGAAAAGAAGTAAATTTCTCATTGTTTGCAGATGACACGATACTGTACATAGAAAACTCTAAAGATAGTATCAGAATATTACTAGAGCTAATCAGTGAATTTAGAAAATTTGCATGATAAATCAATACACAGAAATCACTTGCTTTTCTATATACGAACAGTGAAAAATCAGAAAGAAAAATTAAGGAATCAATCCCATTCACCACTGCAACAAAAGAATCGAATATCTAGGAATAAACTTACCTAACAAAACAAAAGAACTGTACACAGAAAATTACAAGACACAAATGAAAAAGAAATGTAAAAAAGCAAAATGGCTGCCTGAGGAGGCCTTACAAATAGCTGTGAGAAGAAGAGAAGCAAAAAGCAAAGGAGAAAAGGAAAGATATATCCATTTGAATGCAGAGTTCCAAAGAATAGCAAGGAGAGATAAGAAAGCTGTCCTCAGCGATCAGTGCAAAGAAATAGAGGAAAACAATTGAAAAGAAAAGACTAGCAATCTCTTCAAAGAGAAGAGATACAAAATTAGAAATACCAAAGGAATATTTCATGCAAAGATGGGCTCAATAAAAGACAGAATAGGTATGGACCTAACAGAAGCAGAAAGTATTAAGAAGTGGCAAGAGTACACAGAAGAACTATACAAAAAACATCTTCACGACCCAGATAATCAGGATGGTGTGATCACTCACCTAGAGCCAGACATCCTGGAATGTGAAGTAAAGTGGGCCTTAGGAAGTATCATGATGAACAAAGCTAGTGGAGGTGACGGAATTCCAGTTGAGCTATTTCAAATCCTAAAAGATGATGCTGTGAAACTGCTGCACTCAATATGCCAGCAAATTTGGAAAACTCAGCAGTGGCCACAGAACTGGAAAAGGTCCATTTTCATTCCAATCCCAAAGAAAGTGAATGTCAAAGAATGCTTGAACTACCACACAATTGCACTCATCTCACATGGTAGTAAAGTAATGCACAAAATTCTCCAAGCCAGGCTTCAGCAATACATGAACCATGAACTTCCTGATGTTCAAGCTGGATTTAGAAAAGGCAGAGAAGCCAGAGATCAAATTGCCACAAATTTTGATCAATTGAATCATCAAAAAAGCAAGAGAGTTCCAGAAAAACATCTATTTCTGCTTTATTGACTATGCCAAAGCCTTTTACTGTGTGGATCACAATAAACTGTGGAAAATTCTGAAATAGATGGGAATACCAGACCACCTGATCTGCCTCTTGAGAAACCTGTATGAAGATCAGGAAGCAACAGTTAGAACTGGACATGGAACAACAGACTGCTTCCAAATAGGAAAAGGAGTACATCAAGGCTGTACATTGTCACCCTGCTTGTTTAACATACACAGAGTACATCATGAGAAATGCTGGGATAGAAGAAGTACAAGCTGGAATCAAGATTTCCACGAGAAATATCAATAACTTCAGATATGCAGATGACACAACCGTTATGGCAGAAAGTGAAGAAGAACTAAAGAGCCTCTTGATGAAAGTGAAAGAAAGAGTGGAAAAAGTTGGCTTAAAGCTCAACATTCATAAAACTAAGATCATGGCATCCAGTCCCATTACTTCATGGCAAATAGATGGGGAAACAGTGGAAACAGTAGCTGACTTTATTTTCCTGGGCTCCAAAATCACTGCAGATGGTGACTGCAGCCATGAAATTAAACACGCTTACTCCTTGGAAGGAAAGTTATGACCAACCTAGACAACATATTAAAAAACAGAGACATTACTTTGTCGACAAACGTTCATCCAGTCAAGGCTATAGTTTTTCCAGTGGTCATGTATGGAGGTGAGAGTTGGACTGTGAAGAAAGCTGAGTACCGAAGAATTGATACTTTTGAACTGTAGTGTTGGAGAAGACTCTTGAGAGTCCCTTGAACTGCAAGGAGATCCAACCAGTCCATCCTAAAGGAAATCACTCCTGAATATTCATCAGAAGGACTGATTCTAAAGCTGAAATTTCAATACTTTGGCCACCTGGTGAGAAGAACTGACTCATTGGCAAAGACACTGATGTTAGGAAAGATTGAAGGCAGGAGCAGAAAGGGATGACAGAGGATGAGATGGTTAGATGGCATCACCGACTCGATGAACATGAGATTGAGCAAGCTCTGGGAGCTGGTGATGAACAGGAAGCCTTGCATGCTGGAGTCCATGGGTCACAAAGAGTCAGACATGACTGACAACTGAACTGAACTGAACTGAGAAAAAGGAAGATCCCAAGATGGTGGAGGAATTGGAGGGGGAGACCACTTTCTCCCCAAAAATTCATCAAAGGATCATTTCAATGGTGAGCAACTTTCACAAAACAGCTTCTGAATGCTGATGGAGGATACCAGGCACCCAGAAATGCAGCCCATTCTCTTCAAAAAGAGGTAGGACAAAATATGAAAGACAAAAAGAGAGGCAAAAGTATTAGGGATGGAGATCCATCCTGGGGAGGAAGTCATGATGGAGGAGAAGTTTCCAAACAGCAGAAAACCCTCTTAGTGTCAGGTTTGTGTGGAGTTTTGGAATCTCAGAGGGCAACATAACCAGGAGAGAGAAAAATAAAAATTAAAAAAACCCACAGAATATGCGCCTAACCCCAACTCCCAGCAGAGAAGTAGCCCAGATGCTCACGTCCACCGCCAGTGAATAGAGGATGAAAAGGGAGGTGCAGGCTGCATGCTTAGGATAAGGACCAGGCCTGAATACCCTGAGGGCAATAGGAGGGAGCTAACCTGAGGTAGCAACCCAATCTGTGGGATAGCCAGAAAGGAAAAAAAATCAAAATGAAACTTTGCACAAAAGGCTCAGAAAACAAAGGATTGAGTGAATACCAAAGGAGAGCTATCCAGCTGTGTACAGGTCCCTCCCTCCCTCCAGAGATAGAGAGGCAGGCAGGGGCCCAGCTAGTCAGAAGGCAAGGGGCAATCTCAGCCCCAGAGACTGGTATCCTCCTCCACACTGTGAGCAGGCTCCCAGCTGCTAACCACATCTCACTGGGATCCTAGATGGTTGACATCTGCCAGAAGGTCTCAGCCTGAGATCAGCTTCTCAGAGCAGACACACAGCACACCTGAGACAGTGCTCTTGTGGTGCCCCCAGATAACTGAGCGCCTAGACCAGGGAAGTGATAAAGACACATGGCTCACCTGGAACAGTGCATTCATCAAGCACTTGGTCCCCTGAGCTGCTCAGATCTGGGAAGGGCACAAAATGTACAGCCAACCAAGTCTGTGCCCTTGTAGTATACCCAAGAACCTGAGTCTGAGCAGCTTGGACCTGGGAAGTGCACAAAACCCAGGGCCTGCTTTGGACAGCCCCCTGCAGAGTAACCTGGAGCCTGAGCAGTGTAGACCTGGAAAGCACACGCTCCCGTGAACTGGGGCAAACTCAGTGTGGTCCATACACTGCAAGCACTCCCCCACACACGCCAGTGATATTTGTTCCCAGAGTTACTCCGTCTCCATAACACAACTGAACAACTGAGTCTAAATAAGTGACCACCTTCGCCCCCTTATGTCAGAATGGAAATTAGATGCTGAAAAGACTTGCAAACAGAGGAAGCCAAAATAAACAAAGAAGAGGGAACTGCTCCGGAAGTGACAGTTGCAACAGATTAACACTCTGTAGTTAACATTGACTAAGGATTGGAAGGGGCCTATAGACCTTGAGAAGAAGTACAAGCTGGAACAAGGAATTATCTAAAACTGAACTGATCCCACCTGACCTGCCTCTTGAGAAATCTGTATGAAGATCAGGAAGCAACAGTTAGAACTAGCATGGAACAACAGACTGGTTCCAAATAGGAAAAGGAGTCTGTCAAGGCTGTATATTGTCACCCTGCTTATTTAATTTATATGCAGAGTACATCATGAGAAACGCTGGATTGGAAAAACACAAGCTGGAATCAAGATTGTCGGAAGAAATATCAATAACCTCAGATATGCAGATGATACCACCCTTATGGCAGAAAGTGAAGAGGAGCTAAAAAGCCTCTTGATGAAAGTAAAAGAGGAGAATGAAAAAGTTGGCTTAAAGCTCAACATTCAGAAAACGAAAATCATGGCGTCTGGTTCCATCACTTCATGGCAAATAGATGGGGGAACAGTGGAAACAGTGTCAGACTTTATTTTGGGGGCTCCAAAATCACTGCAGATGGTGATTGCAGCCATGAAATTAAAAGACACTTACTCCTTGGAAGAAAAGTTATGACCAACCTAGATAGCATATTCAAAAGCAGAGACATTACTTTGCTGACTAAGGTCCATCTAGTCAAGGCTATGGTTTTCCTGTGGTCATGTATGGATGTGAGAGTTGGACTGTGAAGAAGGCTGAGTGCCGAAGAATTGATGCTTTTGAACTGTGGTGTTGGAGAAGACTCTTAAGAGTCCCTTGGACTGCAAGGAGATCCAACCAGTCCATTCTGAAGGAGATCAGCCCTGGGATTTCTTTGGAAGGAATGATGCTAAAGCTGAAACTCCAGTACTTTGGCCACCTCATGAGAAGAGTTGACTCATTGGAAAGACTCTGATGCTGGGAGGGATTGGGGGCAGGAGGAGAAGGGGATGACCGAGGATGAGATGGCTGGATGGCATCACGGACTCGATGGACGTGAGTCTGAGTGAACTCCGAGAGATGGTGATGAACAAGAAGGCCTGGCATGCTGTGCTTCACGGGGTCGCAAAGAGTCGAACACGACTGAGCGACTGAAATGAACTGATCCCACGCTGCCCACAACAGCTTCAGAGAAAGTCCTAGATATATTTTTACTATTATCATTTTTTAATTTTTTATATTTTTAAGTTCTTCATCACTCTTTTAATTTTAATTTTTATAACCTACTATTACTTTGCAAAAAATAAACCCTATTTTAAAAGCAAATTTCATATATATCTTTATACTTTTGTGTGATTGATTTTGTTTTCTATTTTTAATATTGTATTTTTGGGAATCTAAGCTCTACTCTAAATTTTTCATCTTTGCTTTTTGTATTTGTTATCAATTTTGTACCTTTAAGAATTTAATCTTCAGTATCCATTTTTGCTTAGGGATGTGATTACAGGCTTGATTGCTCTCTCCCCTTTTACTCTCCTTTTTCTCCCCAAGGTAACCTCTATCTCCTCCCTCCCCTTTCTCTTCTCTGCTTAACTCCATGAATCTCTCTGCATGTTCTGGACTTTGGGGAACACTTAGGGAACTGATTACTGGCTAGATTGGTCTCTCCACTTTGACTCCCTCTCTTTGACTCCTGGTCACCACTATCTCCCTCCTCCCTCTTCTCTTCTCCATGTAACTGAAACTCTTTTGGTGTCCCTCACTGTGGAGAATTTTTTCACCATTAACCTAGGTGTTTTATCATCTGTGCTATATGGATGGAGAACTCTTGAGGCTACTGTAAGAGTAAGACTGAAAGCCAGAGGCAGGAGGCTTAAATCCAAAACTTGAGAACCCCAGAGAACTCCTGAATCCATGGAACACTAATAGACTAGAGCGCATCCAAAAGCCTCTATACCTACATTGAAACCAAGCTCCACACAAGAGCCAACAAGTTTCACAGCAAGACATACCATGCCAGTTCTCCAGCAAAGCAGGAACACAGCCCTATGCATTAAAATACAGGCTGCCCAAAGCCATGTTAAACCTATAGACACCCCAAACTCACTACTGGACACTTCTTTACACTCCAGAGAGAACAGATCCAGCTCTACCCATCAGAACACAGACACAAGCTTCCCTAACCAGGAAACCTTGACAAGCCACTAGTCCAACCCTACCCACAAGGAGCAAGTTCCACAATAAAGAGGAACCAAAAACTACCAGCCCACAGAAAGGGATCCCCAAACACAGTAATCTAAACAAAATGAAACGGCAGGGAAATATTTAGCAGGTAAAATAACATAATACATGCCCACCAAACCAAACCAAAGAGGAAGAGATAGGGAGTCTACCTGAAAAAGAATTCAGAATAATGACAGTAAAATGATCCAAAATCTTGAAAACAAAATGGAGTTACAGATAAATAGACTGGAGTCAAGGATTGAAAAGATGCAGAAATGTTTAACAAGGACCTAAAAGAAATAAAAAAGAGTCAACCAATAATGAATAAATCAACAACTGAGATCAAAAGCACTCTGGAGGGAACCAACAGTAGAACTGAGGCAGAAGATAGGATAAGTGAGGTGGAAGATAGAAAGATGGAAATATATGAAGCAGAGAGGAAAAAAAATTAAAAGAAAAGAAAACAACCTCAGAGACCTCTGGGGTAATGTTAAATGCTACAACATTTGAACCAAAGGAGTCCCAGAAAGGGCAAGAGAAAATATTTGAGGATATAATAGCTGAAAACTTCCTTAAAGTGGTGAAGGAAATAGCCGCCCAAGTCCAAGGAACCCAGAGAGTCTCAAACAGAATACACCCAAGGCAAAACACACAAAGACACATATTAATCAAATTAATGAAGATCAAACACAAGGAGCAAATATTGAAAGCAGCAAGTGAAATTGCTCAGTCGTGTCCGACTCTTTGCGACCCCATGGACTGTAGCCCACCAGGCTTCTCTGTCCATGGGATTCTCTAGGCAAGAATACTGGAGTGGGTTACCATTTCCTTCTCCAGGGGATCTTCCTGACCCAGGGATCAAACCCAGGTCTCCGGTATTAGAGGCAGATGCTTTAACCTCTGAGCCACCAGGAAAGCCCCCAAAGCAGCAAGGGAAAAGCAAAAAATTACCCACAAGGGGATCCCCATAAGGATAACAGCTGATCTTTCAATAGAAACTCTTCAGGCCAGAAGGAAATGGCAGAATATACTTAAAGTGATGAAAGAGAGAAACCTACAACCCAGATTACTGTACCCAGCAAGGATCACATTCAAATATGAAGGAGAAATCAAAAGCTTTACATAGAAGCAAGAGCCAAGAGGATTCAACACCACCAAACCAGCTCTTCAACAAATGCTAAAGGATCTTCTCTAGACAGGAAACACAGAAAAGGTGTATAAACTCAAACCTAAAACAATAAAGTAAATGGCAATGGGATCATACTTATCAATAATTACCTTAAATGTACATGGTTGAATGCCCCAACCAAAAGACAAAGACTGGCTGAATGGATAGAAAGACAAGACCCCTATATATGCTGTCTATAGAGACCCACCTCAAACCAAGGAATACATACAAACTGAAAGTGAAGGGATGGAAAAGGATGTTTCATGCAAATGGAGACCAAAAGAAACCAGGATAAAATAGACTTTGAAATAAAGGCCATGAAAAGTGCACTACACAATGATGAAAGGATCAGTCTAAGAAGAATATATAACAATTATAAATATATATGCACCCAACATAGGAGCATCATAATATGTAAGGCAAATGCTAGCAAGTATGAAAGGGGAAATTAACAGTAACACAATAATAGTGTGAGACTTTAATACCTCATTCACACCTATGGATAGATCAAGCAAACAGAAAATTAGCAAGGAAACACAAACTTTAAAAGATACGATGGACCAGTTAGACCTAATTGATATCTATAGGACATTTCACCACAAAACAATGAATTTCACCTTTTTCTCAAGTGCATATGGAATATTCTCCGGGATAGATCATATCCTGAGCCATTAATCTAGCCTTGAGAAACTAAAAAATAATTGAAGTCATTTCAAGAATTTTTTTTTTTTTCTGATTGCAGTGTATTAAGATTAGATGTCAACTACAAGGGAAAAAAACTTTTACAAATACAAACATATGGGGACTAAACACACTTCTAAATAACCAACAAATCACAGAAGAAATAAAAATATGCACAGAAACAAATGAAAATGAAAACACAGCCCAAAACCTATGGGATTCAGTAAAAATAGTGCTAAGGGCAAGGTTCAGAACAATACAAGCTTACCTGAAGAAACAAGAGAAAATCAAATAAATAACCTAACTGTACACCTGAAGCAACTAGCAAAAGAAGAAGAAACCCAGGGTTAGTAGAAGTGAAGAAATCATAACAATTGTGGGAGAAATAAATAAAAAAACAAACAAAGGAGACCATAGCAAAAATCAACAAAACAAGCTGGTTCTCTGAGAAGATAAATAGAGTTGACAGATCATTAGCCAGACTCATCAAGAAAAAAAAATGAGAAGAATCAAATCAACAAAATTAGAAGTGAAAATGGAGAAATCACAACAGAGAACACAGAAATACAAAGGATCATAAAAGATTACTATCAGCAACTATATGCCAATAAAATGGACAACTTGGAAGAAACGGACCAATTTTTAAAAAATATATAACCTTCCAAAATTGAACCAGGAAGAAACAGAAAATTTTAACAGACTCAATCCAAGCATGGAAATCAGAACTGTAATCAAAAATCTCCCAACAAACAAAACAGATGGATTCCCAGGTGAATTCTACCAAAAATTTAGAGAAAGGCTAACACCTAGCCTACTCAAACTTTTCCAGAAAAGCAGAGGAAGGTAAACTCCCAAACTCATTCTATGAGGCCACCATCACCCTAATATCAAAACCAGACAAAGATGCCACAAAAAAAGAAAACTATAGGCCAATATCACTGATGAACATAGATATAAAAATCCTCAACAAAATTCTAGTATACAGAATCCAACAACATATTAAAAAGATTATATATCATGATCAAGTGGGCTTTATCTCAGGGATGCAAAGATTCTTCAATATTCACAAATCAAAATCAATGTGATACACCACATTAACAAATTGAAAGATAAAATCCATATGATTATCTCAGTAGATGCAGAGAAAGCATTTGACAAAATTCAACATCCATTTATGATTAAAAAAAAAAACCCTCCAGAAAGCAGGCATAGAAAAACATACCTCAACATTTAAAAAGCCATAGATGATAAAACCACAGAAAACATTATCCTCAATGGTGAAAAACTGAAAGCATTTCCCCTAAAGTCAGGAACAAGACAAGGGTGCCCACTCTCACCACTATTATTCAACATAGTTCTGGAAGTTGTAGGCACATTAATCAGAGAAGAAAAAGAAATAAAAGGAATCCAGATTGGAAAGAAGTACTTACTGTTTGCAGATGGCATGATCCTCTACATAGAAAACCCTAAAGTATTCACCAGAAAATTACTAGAGCTAACCAATGAATAGTAAAGTTGCAAGATACAAAATTAGCATGCAGAAATCCTGTGTGTTCCTATACATTAACAATGAGAAAACAGAAAGATAAATTAAGGAAACAATTCCATTCACCACTGCAAAAAAAAGAATGAAATACATAGGAATAAATCTACCTAACTGAACTGAACTGAAAGAAACAAAAGACCTATATATAGAAAACTATAAAACACTGATGAAGGAAATCGAAGAGGACACAAATGGATGGAGAAATATACCATTTCCGTGGATCTGAACAATCAATATAGTGAAAATGAGTATACTATCCAAAGCAATCTATAGATTCAGTGCAATCTCTATCAAGCTACCAACAGTATTTTTCACAGAACAAGAACAAATAATTTCACAATTTGTGTGAAAATACAAAACAAACAAACAAACAAACAAACAAACAAACACTCAAATAGCCAAAGCAATCTTTAGAAAGAAGAAATGAACTGGAGAAATCAGCCTTCCTAACTTCAGACTATACTACAAAGCTACAGTCATCAAGACAGTATGGTACTGGCACAAAGACAGAAATATAGATCAATCCAACAAAATAGAAAGCCCAGAGATAAATCCACACACCTATGACACCTTATCTTTGACAAGGGAGACAAGAATATAAAATAGAGAAAAAAACAATCTCTTTAACAAGTGGTGCTGGGAAAACTGATCAACAACCTGTAAAAGAATGAAACTAGAACACTTTCTAATACCATGCACAAAAAATAAAATCAAAATGGATTAAAAATCTAAACGTAAGGCCAGAAACTATAAAACTCGTAGAGGAAAACATAGGCGAAACACTTTCTGCCATAAATCATAGCAAGATAAGCCACCTACCAGCATAATAGAAATAAAAGCAAAAATAAACAATCAGGACTTAATTAAGTTTAAAAGCTTTTGTACAATGAAGGAAACTATAAGCAAGGTTAAAAGACAGTCTTCAGAGTAGGGAAAATAATAGAAAATTAAGCAATTGTCAAAGAATTGATCTCAAAAATATACAAGCATCTAATGCAGCTCAATCTCAGAAAAATAAATGACCCAATCAAAAAATGGGCAAAAGAAGTAAACAGAAATTTTTCCAAAGAAGACATACAGATGGCTAACAAACACATGAAAAGATGCTCAACATCACTCATTATCAGAGAAATGCAAATCAAAACCACAATGAGGTACCATCTCACATCAGTCCGAATGGCAGCTATCAAAAAGTCTACAAACAATAAATGCTGGAGAAGGTGTGGAGAAAAGGGAACCCTCTTGCACTGTTGGTGGGAATGCAAACTAGTACAGCCACTATGGAAAACAGTGTAAGATTCCTTTAAAAACCAGCGGGGGTGGGGGGCGGGGGAACTGCCATCTGACCTAGCAATCCCACTGCAGGGCATACACACCAAGTTATCTAGAACTGAAAGAGACATGTGTACCCCAGTGTTCACTGAAGCACTGTTTACAACAGCTAGGACATGGAAGCAACCTAGATGTCCATGGGCAGACAAATGGATAAGAAAGCCATGGAACATATGCACAATGGAATATTACTCAGCTATTAAAAAGAACATGTTTGAATCAGTTCTAATGAGGTGGATGAAACTGGAGCCTATTAAACAGAGTGAAGTAAGTCAGAAAGAAAAACACCAATACAGTATATTAATACATAGATATGGAATTTAGAAAGATGGTAACAATGACCCTATATGTGAGACAGCAAAAAAGACGTAGATATAAAGAAGAGACTTTTGGGCTCTGTGGGGAAAGGCAAGGGTGGGCTGATTTGAGAGAGTAGTATTGAGACATGTATGTTACCAGATGTGAAATAGATCACTACTCCAAGTTTGATGCATGAAATAGGCCACTCAAAGCCAGTGCACTAGGACAACCCTAGGTGATGGGATGAGGAGGGTGGTGGGAGGAGGGGCTCAGGATGGGGGACACATGTACACCCATGGCTGATCCATGTCAATGTATGGCAGAAACCACTACAATATTAAAAAGTAATTAGCCTCCAATTGAAATATTTTTTTAAGTTAAAAAAAAAGGAAGAGAAGGGGGCAACAAAGAATGAGATGGTTGGATGGCATCATTGACTCAATGGACCTGAGTCTGAAAAAACTCCAGGGAATAGTGAAGGACAGGGATGCCTGGTGTGCTGCAGTCCATGGGGTCACAAAGAGTCAGATATGACCAAATTAGTGAAAAACAAAACTAAAGTAAAGGCTCAGAGTCAGGAATGGGCGAGTTTAGGCTTCCCCATGCAGGTTGCAGGGTAACCCATACCTGGTTCACTCTTCCTACCTGGCTTAGAGAAGAGAAATTAGCATAGCTTATTTATTGTTCAAGGTCTAAATATTTATTGCTGTGATTGATTAATAATAAGAAATATTTATTTGGTCTTTGTCCTCTCTGGCAAAGAGCTCCTAAATCTTTTGGAATTTCTCAGGTGATGTGGATGTGAGTGTCTTTTGTTGCGCTGATGAGGCAAGTTTTGGACCAGGCTTGGGGGATGGGACTGATTGTCAGGAGAACTTCACCTTATTAGAGGGTGAAAACTTTGAGTCAGCCTCCTGACCATTGGAGGGTGGGAGAGAGGAGCTGGAGGGTGATCAATGGCCAATGGCCAGTGTTTTAATCAAGCATGCCTGTGTAACGAAGCCTTTTCTCAAGAGCTGGTTTTAGGCAGCCTTGGTTTCTCAAGATGCTGTGGAACTGACTCTAACATCAGGCTTCCCTGGCAGTTCTCAGATTTCAAAACCAATTCCAAAAACAGGACCTTTTTTTATTTTGTAAATTGCAGCCCTGGGATACCTAACAAGGATCTTCTGCTGAAGGGACATCATCTGGGAGATTAGTAACAGCGCCACATCTGGACCAAGTGCATTCCTGCCCCTCAACAAGCCCTAAAATTCCTCCCTTCCAGCCTCACCAGTCTGGCTCCTTTTGGCCACTCCTTGTCCTTCATCCACCTCCTCTTTCTTCCTTGGTTGTTCTTCATCTGTTCTTTCTACCTCCCTTTCTCAGGTAACCACTCCTGTATATAAGCCTTCAGGGACATGCTAATAGGCCCCTATAGTTGTTTATATGCTTTCTGTGCCTTACCCCGAAGTGTCCCCTCTGTGACTACAGCTCAGGCAGACTGGATGAAAAAGAGAAGCTAAGAGATGGATGGTGGATTCTTTGAACTTCCCTAATGAATACACTTGAATCATTTTAACCATAAATATCATGGTAGTGTGAGGGAACAAAATAACTCCTGTGAAATTGTTCCAACATTGAGTTTATATGAGGCTAGCTCTTCTGTAGGGCTTCCAGTGTGGCTTATAGGTAAAGAATCCACGTGCAATACAGGAGATGCAGGAGAGTCAGGTTCGCTCTCTGGGTCAGAAAGATTCCCTGGAGGAAGGCATGGTGACCCACTCCAGTATTCTTGCCTGGATAACCCCATGGACAAAGGAGCCTGGTGGGCTACAGTCCATGGGGTCACAAAGAGCTGGACATAACTGAAGTGACTGAGCATGCACAGAGCTCTTAAATAGCCCCTGCAAATGGTGTTCAGTGTTTCATTCCTTCTTAACCTGCCCATTTTCCACCAAGATATTTAAATGTATTTAAATATTTTTACACTAAGAATATTAGGAAAGAATATTAATAATATGGGCACACTCAGATTTCTGCATAGAGTAGAAGCCCTTGAATACAAGTATTATCCTAGCTTTTACTGTTGAGCGACAAACAAAATTATTTCCAACTACATTTTACACTTAAAAAAATCATTCACCATAGAAGCTCTCACTGAGTTCAAATGTTATCAAATGCTGTGGGAGTTTGCTAAATCTTAAAAAAAAAAAAAAAAAAGATTTAATGAAAGGGATTTATGAGTTTAAAACCAAAGAACTAATAAGAAGCCTATTTTCCACTAAATTTAAATCTAACAATAACACTGTAACAAGTAGATATTAAAGCTGCGGGGTTTTGAAAAGTCGTTAAATAAAATAGCTTTTCTGATTTATCTAGCAATTCTCGCTTCACAGTAAATCAAAAAAGTGAACATTTGATTATAAATTGGAAGAAAGAAAAGTAAATGAAACATAAAAAATGTCACCTGGAAATGGTTACTATTATAGACCCATCATGATGAACCCAGAGAAGGCAATGACACCCCACTCCAGGACTCTTGCCTGGAAAAATCTCATGGGTGGAGGAGCCTGGTAGGCTGCAGTCCATGAGGTCACGAAGAGTGGGGGCACGACTGAGAGACTTCACCCTCACTTTTCACTTTCATGCGTTGGAGAAGGAAATGGCAACCCACTCCAGTGTTCTTGCCTGGAGAATCCCAGGGACGAGGGAGCCTGGTGGGCTGCCGTCTGTGAGGTCACACAGAGTTGTGACTGTCAACTGAGTCAACTGAAGTGACTCAGCCACGATAGAAGTAGCATGGTGAACCAGATTTTTTTTTTTCTCCTGGGGATAACACTCAGGCTGCATTTGGGTACCAATTATTACATGATGCTTTGCAGAATGAAGCACATTTGATCCATAGATAGACTTAACCAAGGGGCCAATTACAAACGTATGGAAGTGCTCAAAAGTCCCTATCAAGCTTGACTACATGCTGCAAATAATTGAGGAATTGTCAAAGTATCTATGCATGAGACAGAGTCTGAGTTAGCTGGTCTGGGCTGAGAATTTCAAAGACAATACCAGAGATCTCTTGCTACTTAACACACATTTTATTATGATACTACAATGATTTGAACAATGTTTAATCATCTGCAAGCTGAGATAAAAAGTATATGGAACAGAATAGAAACTTACCAAATCTACAGAGAAACAGACTAGATTTATGACAAAAAGATGCCAAAGGCTTGGAGAAAAGGATGGTCTTTTCAGTGATGGTTCTGGGCCCAATTGAATATCCAAATGAGGAAAAATAAATCTTGATTCCCTACCTAACAATATATGCAAACATCAGTCCCAAATGAATTACAGGTCTGAATGTAAAACAATACTGCTTCCAAAAGAAAACAACATAAAAACATCTTCATAAATGTGTGGTAGGCAAAGATTTCTTAAATAGCATGTGAAAAGTAATAAACATAAAAGGAAAATGTGAGCAGGAAATAAAAAAGGATATACTTTCAACCCATATACTCAACCAATGGCCTGCTCACCACCTAATGAATAAACAAACCTCACAGATCAATAAGAAAAAGGCAACACAATAAAAAACAATAACTAGCGGTAGCTGGAAATATAGAACTGGTGGGGATTTTTCTAGAATTGGAGAGACACAAAGTGGTCATAGCATGTACAAAACTCTCTGGCCCTGACTATCCCCTCCAGCCCCCTCCCTCACCCCAGGCCAGGGCCTCTCCTAGAGGTGTAAGGAAATGATATTTTTGCTAAGGAAAAAAAAATGAGTTATTTGGTCTTTCTTTGTAGAAACAACCCCATTTGGTAATGTGGTTCATGCCACACAACTTTTGGTCCCAATAAGGAATTTCAAATTTGCCAGCAATTGAGTCAGTATCTCTCTACCCAGAAAAATCTCAAATTTTACTTATAAGAAAGAAGCAAATGAAATAATTATTTGCCCAGCAAAGTGCTACAATGGTATGACGGTTCCAGAGTTCCTTACAAAAATCCATGTTTTTTGGGAGAGGGGGCCCGCGTTTTTTAAACCTTCCTCCAAGCTCTGGTCAGCATCATTGGGATCTATATACAGTTGTGCCTGACAGCTTCAAAAATAATGCTGTCACCAGTAATAACTAAATTATTATTCTCCAAATGGAAATCCCAGGATAGAAAATTATTATAACGAACAAAAACATAAACAATGCATCACTTATGTTCTTTGTTAGTACCAGAACTTAATACAGGATCATGTGTGTCTGATATAAAGACTGCTTCAGTGGAACAGGAAAGGGAGAGTTGCTCAGTCACATCCAACTCTCTCTGATCCCATGGACTGTAGCCCACCAGGCTCCTCTGTTCATGGAATTCTCCAGGCCAGAATACTGAAATGGGTACCTGTTTCCTTTTCCAGGGGATCTTCCCAACCCAGGGATCGAACCTAGGTCTCTCAGATTACAGGCAGATTCCTCACCATCTGAGTCACCAGGAAAGCCCACTTCAGTGGAAAGACATATTTTTCACTGAATAAAATGAAGCCATGAGTGTACGCACATAGATTATGTGTGACATTTGTGTATATTTTCAGAATGTATCTGCACTTTACATAAAGATGGAGTAGGCATGTGCATGCCAGGTTGCTTCAGTTGTGTCCAGCTTTTTGTAACCCTATAGACCATAGTCCACCAGGCTCTCTGTACATGGGGGTCTACAGACAAGAATACTGGAGTGAATTGCCATTTCCTTGTCCAGGGTATCTTCCCCACTCCAGGACTGAACCCAAGTCTCATGTGTCTCCTGTGTGGGCAGATGGGTTCTTTACCACCAGAGACACCTGGGAAGTGCAAAGAGGGAGTATTTGACTTGCCAATTGCCCCACCATTACCAAATGTCAAGTTATGGGTTCTCAGAAGAGTTTTCATCCTGTCTTCCTTCTATCATTTTCCACCTTGGCTCCTTCACTCCAGTGCACATTTGCCTGCTACAGAGAACTCTCAAATATTCTATGAACTTTTAAAACTATAAATATAACCATATATTTCTATACTGTGAAACAGCAATCTATTGTGGAATTGCAAATTTTATTTCCTAAGACTGATGAAATAATCTGCAATGGTACAGTGATCATTTTAATCTCTTAGTGAAAATGATACTGTTAGTTACTGGATAGTAAACCCAGTTAAGAAACTGTCCTTAAGATTCTGATATGGGGAGTTACCTTGAAATCAAACATCAATGTCAATGGGGGAAAAAGTAAGTGTCTATGTACAGGTACTTAGAAATTTCATGTATCCTATAAATACACATCACACGGAAACATACACATAGAACTGTGCACACAGGTAAGTTTTCATTGTAATTATAACAAACTACAATAAAAAATATCAATAATTGTAAGAAATTATTATCTGTAATTATAGGAAATTGTTATCTGACAATGTTATGTATCCAATATATCTCAATAAAGCTGGGAAGGGGAAGAAACTGGCATCCAAACCATGTAGCAGTTCAATTGCACCTTATGAAATACTTGGTCACGTCTGAAGTCAACAAAATTTTAGGCATAGGTACTCATATGGAGTTAATTTAGGGTAGATTTCTAGCCAGTTTGTGGGTTCTCAAAACCACAACTTCAAATACAGAGGGCTTCCCAGCAGTCTTGTCAATTCTGTCTTATAATTTGGAGGGAGTCATGTTCTCAGAACACATTTTCACATATAATCTTAGTTGTCCAGGATATCCAGCCACAACATGATCTGATAGACACACGAAGGCAGGGGAAAGTGATGTGAGTCATCCCATGTCTCCCAGAAATGAAGTGGGGTCTTCTGACATCAAAGCCTGGTGTTTGTTTCCTGAAATCACAGCTGAGCTAAACACCTGCACAGAACACAGTCCACCCTCTGCTGCACATACAGTTGATGTACCCCATGTCCATCATGAGGAATTCTTAAGATCACACAATAAGATAATGATGGAATACAGACATTCAGGAAACTTAGATATTTAGAAATTAAGCCAAGCCCTGCTTTACAACTAATGGATGCCCATTGGGGGGTGGAAATAGTATAAAGTAGCATTCAAGAATATAAAAATTTATAAAATAGAAATAGAGTCACAGACACAGAAAACTAACTCATGGTTACCAAAGGAGAAAACAGAGAGTGGGGGGTTGTAAATTAGGAGATTGGGATATTCACACTCCTATATATAAAACAGATAACCAACAAGGACCTACTCTATAGCACAGGGAATAATACTCTATATCTTATAACAATATCTTCCATCTATAATGAAAGATAACATAAAAATATATATTATATATGTATTTATATATGTGACTGTGTAATAGAGTTATTTTGCTGTACATATAACTAATACAACAGTGTAAATCAACTATCAGTTCAGTTCTGTTCAGTCGCTTAGTCTTGTTTGACTCTTAGTGATCCCATGGACTGCAGCACTCTAAGGTTCCCTGTCTATCACCAACTCCCAGAGTTGGTGATACCATCCAACCATCTCATCCTCTGTCATCCATTTCTCCTCCTGCTTTCAATCTTTCCTAGCATCAAGGTCTTTTTGCAATGAGTCAGTTCTTCACATCAGGTGGCCAAAATATTGGAGTTTCAGCTTCAGCATCAGTCCTTCCAATGAACATTCAGGACTGATTTCCTTTAGGATAGATTGGTTGGATCTCCCTGCAGTCCAAGGGACTTTCAAGAGTCTTCTCCAACACCACAATTCAAAAGCATCAATTCTTCAGCACTCAGCTTTCTCTATAGTCCAGCTCTCACATCCATACATGACAACTGGAAAAATCATAGCTTTAATTAGATGGAACTCTGTTGGCAAAGTAATGTTTCTGCTTTTGAATATGCTGTCTAGGTTGGTCATAGCTTTTCTTCCAAGGAGCAAGCGTCTTTTAATTTCATAGCTTCAGTCACCATCCACAGTGATTTTGGAGCCCAAGAATATGACGTCTCTCACTGTTTCCATTGTTCCCTCATCTGTTTGCCATGAAGTGATGGGACTGGATGCCATGATCTTAGTTTTCTGATGTTGAGTTTTTAGCCACCTTGTTCACTCTCCTCTTTCACTTTCATCAATAGGTTCTTTAGTTCTTCTTTGCTTTCTGTCACAAGTTTGGTGTCATCTGCACATCTGAAGTTATTGATATTTCTCCCAGTAATCTTGATTCCAGCTTGTGCTTCATCCACCCCAGCATTTCTCATGATGTACTCTGCATGTAAGTTAAATAAGCAGAGTGACAATATACAGCCTTGATGTACTCCTTTCCCAATTTGCAACAAGTCTGTTGTTCCATGTCCATTTCTAACTGTTGCTTCTTGACCTGCATACAGGTTTCTCAAGAGGCAGGTTAGGTGGTCTAGTATATTTCAATAAATTTATAATTCTAAAACTGTGTGTCACTCATCATCCCATTACCAGTTATCATTTATTAAATTTTTCCAGTTTATTCTTTAATGGTGTTGTATTACCTGATGTATAATATGTGAGCAATCTGCTTTAGGTGACCATGTCCTGTGGACTGAAAGGGAGACAGTAAGAAAAGGGTATAGAATTTGTCCTGCTTTATCCTTTGGTTGATTGGTTGGTGATGCTGCTGTTGATTCTGAGAAGCTACATAAGATTGTCTAGGCTTCTGCAAGGAGACCACCAAAAATCCCAAGTCCTAAGAGCAGAGTAACTAATGATGGTCAGATAGGGAGCTTCACATGGAGGCTGGGGCCCTGGGGAACACACTACAAGATACACAGGGACCACGGTGCCCTAGAAGCAACCAGACATGGAACAACTAACTGGTTCAAAATTGGAAAAGGAGTATGTCAAGGCTGTATATTTTCACCCTGCTCACTTAACTTCTGTGCAGAGTATATATGTGAAATGTCAGGCTGAATGAAACACATGAGGAATCAAGATTGCCAGGAGAAATATCAACAATCTCAGATATGCAGACAATACTACCCTAACAGCAGAAAGCAAAGAGGAACTAAAGAGCCTCTTGATGGAGGTGAAAGAGAAGAGTGAAAAAGCTCAGTGAAAAACTCAGCATTCAAAAGACTAACATCACAGTATCCGGTTGCATCGCTTTGTGGAAATTAGTTGGAGAAAAAATGAAAAGAGTAAGAGACGTTATTTTCTCGGGTTCCAAAATCAATATGGATGGTGACAGCAACCATGAAATTAAAAGATACTTGCTCCTTGGAAGATAAGCTATGACAAACCTAGATAGTGTATTAAAAGCAGAGACACCATTTTTCCAACAAAGGTCCATATAGTCAAAGCTATGTTTTTTCCAGTAGTCATGCATGGATGTGAGAGTTGGACCATAAAGAAGACTGAGCATGAAGAATTGATGCTTTCGAACCGTGGTGCTGGAGGAGTCTTGAGAGTCCCTTGGACAGCAAGGAGATCAAACCAGTCAATCCTAAAGCTAATCAACCCTGAATATTCATTGTAAGGACTGATGATGAAGCTGAAGCTGAAGCTCTAGTACTATAGCCACCTGATGCAAAGACCCAACTTATTGGGAAGACCTAGTGCTGGGAAAGACTGAAGGCAAAAGGAGAAGGAGGTAGCAGAGGATGAGATGGTTAGATAGCATCATTGACTCAATGGACATGAATCTCAGAAAACTCTGGGAGATAAGATAGTGCAGTACAGGGAAGCCTGGTGTGCTGTAGTCCATGAGGCTGCAAGGAGTCAGACACAACTTAGTAAGTGAATAACAACAACTCTGCTCTGAAGGGTCATCACACTGGGATCTGTGCCTCTCCCAGGTCTTAACTCTGCTGCTGATGCTAAGTCACTTCAGTCATGTCCGACTCTGTGTGACCCCCATAGATGGCAGCCCACCAGGCTCCCCCATCCCTGGGATTCTCCAGGCGAGAACACTGGAGTGGGTTGCCATTTCCTTCTCCAATGCATGAAAGTGAAAAGTAAAGGGAAGTCACTCAGTCATGTCTGACTCTTCGCGACCCCATGGACTGCAGCCCACCAGGCTCCTCCATCCATGGGATTTTCCAGGCAAGAGTATTGCCTTCTCCGCAGGTTGTACTCTAATTTGTGCTAAAGCTTAGCACACACCTTGCACTTCTGAGATGAAAACATCAACTGAGATGTTTCATCTGTGATTCATCCTGATTCACTGTAAGCATTTGATGAGTAAACGTGCATATACACAAATGCCTTCCTGATTCCACAAGTTTTTGAAATTGTCATTTACCTAAATTTTGGACCACCTGACCCATTCCTGGAAAGTAGCAGAGGTGGACAACATGCTATTAGGAAGCTCACCTACCAAGCATCTAGCACCTACTGTCTTGTTTAATCTCTGCAGTCTTTCAGGTAGGAAGTAGTTTGCTAACTGTTATAACATTTATTGATCAGGTAATTATAGTTACATCATAGCTGTTAGGGGAGAGGGCAATGGCAACCCACTCCGGTACTCTTGTCTGGAAAATCCCCTGGATAGAGGAGCCTGGTAGGCTGCAGTCCATGGGGTCGCTGAGGCTCAGACACAACTTGGCGACTTCACTTTCACTTTTCACTTTGATGCATTGGAGAAGGAAATGGCAACCCATTCCAGCATTCTTCTCTGGAGAATCCCAGGGACAGCGGAGCCTAATGGGCTGCCGCCTAGGGGGTCACACAGAGTTGGACACGACTGAAGCAACTTAGCAGCAGCAACAGCAGCATAGCTATTAGGATATTTAGTCAGATGAAAATATAGGATAAGCCAGCACCTTTGCTGTATAAAACTCCTTTCTGAGTTTTATCAAAGTATCCAAAAATATTTTGCCATTTGCAATGTTTTGACCGTGATTTGGTTCAGTGACTACAGAAAGTCACAGTCTATAATATTGAGTATGTGAAGAAAGCCAACCAAGGAAAGATACTCTGTCCTGAATTCTACAAACAAGGAAACCAGCCAAGTGACAAGTGATGCCAGGGCTATAGAAGAACAGATGAGAACATTTCAGAAATACAGAGCTACCTTCTAACTCTGTGGCCTGATGTCATTTAAAGGAGTAAATAGATTTGTGGGTAGAGTATGAACAACAGCTGTATTATCATCCCAAATGCATCTCTCCTTGGGGGTGAACATTGAAAACTGTCAGGTTTACATCCTGTATGCAACAAGCTCAAATAACCATACTGGCTCATTCTGAAAACAAGGGAATTCAGGAAGATTTTGTTTTACTATGCTGTTGTTTTAATATTTATATATGATGGCTGTCTCATTCCATTCATTCCATTCTGTGAAAATAACAATTTAAAATTGTTAAAAATTTTATATATTGTTTAAAATTTTCATTTATTATGTAAGTTTCTGGGCAAATTAAATTTTAATGACTATCTTACAACCAGGTTTTTGGCCTTCAAAGCTTCTCTTATCTTGGAATCTGTGTGGACAAAGACTCCACACCTGTAGGTTTGCTATAAGACTGAGAATTTCCTTCTCTTATCAGAGGCAATGATGCAGTAACTCAAAAGTAAAAGGAAATGGCTCAAGGTGATTTCCACTGTCACTTTCTGTTTTTCTTCATGACTAAGGAGTATGATGTACTTTAAAAGGATCCAGAGTTTCCAATATCAGGAGGACTCACATTCCACTGATGAGGGGAAGTCTCCCCAATCAGATAAGCACTTTTGAGGTGGAAAACAAATCAAACAAGCATTAAACTCTGCTCAGCATTAGCGTCTATGGTTTCACTGGTTATTTCTGGGTATGCATTATTTGGGAAAAGAGTAATTGGAGAAGGATCATGATGTAGAATGCCTAGTCCAAGACTTGATTAAGGTGTTTTATAATTACTCCTCAGGCCTTTTTCCAGGAACTGCATGCCCCGAAGGATGTTTTAAAAGCATTCTATTTCTCCGTTCACCCAGAGCAGCCACATTTTAGCTACAGTAGCTGACAGCCTGAGGGTGCTTCGTTCGGTTTTAATCCTGAACACTTATGGGAGATCACTCAAGATGTGAGCAAAGAAGGAAAATAGAAAAGCCAGAGGCGCATGAGCCTGAGACTGGGCCAAGACCTCAGTTCCTTCCTAATCGCTTCACCACACACAGACAAGGCTATGCAGCAAGCCCTAACACTACGGGTGAACCACGCGCCCAGTCCCACCACTGACCGGACTGTGTAAACACAGAGTACAATCATTCATTCTGTTCTGAAGTCTGTTATCATAACCAAGTGCAGGTTTGGTCTACTCAGCATCTCCCCCTTCCTCATCCACACCAAGCCTGCCCCCACCACAGGGCCTCTGCACCTGCTGATCCGTGTGCCTCGGACATTCTTCCCACCCACCTGCCCGTGTCAGAGCCCTCCTCCTGCGTGACAGGGCAGGGTGTTCTTCCTAGACACTCTTCTCCTGATCAGCATCCCCTGTCCATCATTATTCACCATCTCGTGCCCTACTGTGTTTACTGTGTTTCCAGATACCATTTATCATTTTGGTTGCTCACTCATTGCTTACCCACCTCTGTAACTAACCCATGGATCTTTCCAGAGGGAGGATCCTGTGTGCCTTGTTCATAACCTTGTTCCCAGAAGAGTGTCTGGGACTCATTATGGAGGCATATAGGTGAGCTGGGGTATATGTGTGGGAAAATGTAGTGGCGGTGGTGGGGTGATTATCAGTATTATTAATATTAACTGCAAATCTACAGGCCCACTCATATGGGAAGAATCTATAAATCACAAAGTAATGTTACTAGAGGGAAGTTTCCATATATTCTCCAGCCAGGTGATTCTTTAGAAGATTCAGAGTGTGATACTGGTCTTGCTCACTCAGTCGTGTCCAACTCTTTGTGACCTCATGGACTGTAGCCCACCAGGCTCCTCTGTCTATGGGGATTCTCCAGGCAAGAACACTGGAGTGGGTTGCCATGCTCTCCTCTAGGAGATCTTCCCAACCCAGGGATCGAACCCACGTCTCCTGCATTGCAGGGAGATTCTTTACCAGCTGAGCTACCAGGGAAGCCCCAGGATGCAGTGCTATCACTCTAATTCCAAGAAAGGGGGATTATATCATCTCAGTCCTCCAGAAAGGTCTGATTGGCAATGGCCCCTTGCTGCTGCTGCTGCTGCTAAGTCGCTTCAGTCGTGTCCGACTCTGTGTGACCCCATAGCCGGCAGCCCACTAGGCTCTCTGTCTCCGGGATTCTCCAGGCAAGAACACTGGAGTGGGTCGCCATTTCCTTCTCCAACGCATGAAACTGAAAAGCGAAAGTGAAGTCGCTCAGTCGTGCCTGACTCTTAGAGACCCCATGGACTGCAGCCCACCAGGCTTCTCTGTCCATGGGATTTTCCAGGCAAGAATACTGGGGTGGGGTGCAATTGCCTTCTTAGACTAATGTAAATATTCCCTTTGTTGGATGTAAATACAGCCACTATGGAAAATAGCATGGAGGTTCCTCAAAAAACCAAAATTAATATTGCCATATGATCCAGCAATCCCATTCCTGTGCACATAACCAGAGAAAACTCTAACTTGAAAAGACAAATGCACCTCAGTGTTCACTGCAGCACTATTCCCCATATCCAAGACATGGAAACAACCTAGTTGTCCATCAACAGATGACTGGGTAAAGACATGGTACATATACACAATGGCATATTATTCAGCCATAAAAAGCATGAAGTAATCCCATTTGCAGCAACACTGACTGAACTAGAGGTTGCCATACTAAGAGAAGTCGGACAAAGACAAATACTAGCTGATGTCACTTACATGTGAAATCTAAAGTATGACATGAATGAACTTATCATAAAACAGAAGGGCTTCCCCGGTGGCTCAGCAGCAGAGAACCCTCCTGAAATCCAGGAACCCTAGGAGATGTGGGATTGGTCTCTCGGTGGGGAAGAGCCCCTGGAGGAGCGCATGGTAACCAACTAATATTCTTGCCTGGAAGACTCCCATGGACAGAGGAGCCTGGCGGGTTACAGTGCACGGGGTCACAGAGAGTCGGACACAACTGAGTGACTTAGCAAGCACACATGAAACAGAAAGACTCACAGACATAGAGAACAAACATTTGATTCCCAACAGGGGAGTAGGTTGGAGAAGTATGGATTGGGAGTTTGCAATGAACAGATGCATATTACTATATATAGCATGGGTAGGCAACAAGGTCCTACTGCATAGCACATAGAACTGTACTCAATATACTATGAAAAACCATAGTAGAAAAGAATATGAAAAATAATAAATACATGTACAATTGAAACACTTTGCTGTACAGTAGAAATTAACACATTGTAAATCAACTACAATAAAAATTTTAAAAATAAAACAATAGAAGTTAAAATAAAAGTTTGCTGCTAAATACCCCCTGCTTTGTCTGCAGTTAATTTTTCTCCTCTGTGATCCTCCTCATAGGTTGGCTTGTCTGCCTTCTAGAAGTGGGTCATGACTCAGAATAAGGCAAGGCTGCAGCGAGTCAGACCTGGAGTGGCTCTGAATCGAGGTCCATATGGCAATGGCACCCCACTGCAGTACTCTTGCCTGCAGAGTCCCATGGATGGAGCCACCTGGAGGGCTGCAGTCCATGGGGTCGCTGAGGGTAGGACATGACTGGGCAACTTCGCTTTCACTTTTCACTTTCATGCATTGGAGAGGGAAATGGCAACCCACTCCAGTGTCCTTGCCTGGAGAATCCCAGGGACGGGGGAGCCGGGTGGCTGCTGTCTATGGTGTCGCACAGGGTCGGACACGACTGAAGTGACTCAGCAGCAGCAGCAGCAGGGTTTCCTTAGCTGCCGCACCCAGGGGAGGGGTTTTATCTAATTCCGGGTGTGTAATAGGTTCCGTGCTGCGATTCATGGGGGTAGGAAACACGACTGAGCGACTGAACTGAACTGACTGACTGAATAGGTTCACCACAGTTGGAGAAGACTCTTGAGAGTCCCTTGGACTGCAAGGAGATCCAACCAGTCCATTCTGAAGGAGATCAGCCCTGGGTATTCTTGATTCTAAAGCTGAAACTCCAGTACTTTGACCACCTCATGCGAAGAGTTGACTCATTGGAAAAGACACTGATGCTGGGAGGGATTGGGGGCAGGAGGAGAAGAGGACGACAGAGAATGAGATGGCTGGATGGCATCACTGACTCAATGGACATGAGTTTGAGTGAACTCCAGGAGCTGGTGATGGACAGGGAGGCCTGGCGTGCTGCGATTCATGGGGTCGCAAAGAGTCGGACACGACTGAGCAACTGAACTGAACAGAATAGGTTCACCAACTGAGAAATCATTGCATTGTTGGTAATAAAGTCATTCAATGCCAATCCACTCTGAAGAGACAGACTAGAAGAACTCTGTGCATAGTGTGGGGTCAAAAAAGCACTGAGCTACAGATCAAAGGAAACAAAAATGTGAGGAATTCCCAGCATGGAGCCCTCGGGATCGATCAAGTCACCTGGCTGATGTTAACCTCAGTTTCCACGGGTGGGAAATGAGCACACTGAAGGTAGGCTGGGCTAAGTGATGATGTTCTGTAGGGGAAGTGTATTAAGTCCATTTCAACTGATGGTATTTTCAACTTAAAACGGGTTTGCTGGATGTAACACTGAGACCTAACCCTATTGTAAGTGGAGGACAATCTGCTCCATTTTCAATGATATATTTCACTAGAATCTCCTGATTTGAAGAGAATTTTACAAGCAAAATAATAAAGAGTTGGACCTCACCCTTTATCTGCTTTCCTTTAAATGTCTGGGTAGACATTGCTTTTTAGGAGATGCTTTTATGAGTACCAGTGCCTGCTTGGTGCCTTGCCCACATGGCTTTCAGTTCTCATTGTGGTACTTAAAATACTAGGATTGGGGGCTTCCCTAGTGGCTCAGTATTAAAGAATCTGCTTGCAAATTCAGGAGATATGGGTTAAATCCCTGATCCCGGAAGATCCCACATGCCTCGTGGCCATTAAGCCTGTGCACAGCTACTGAGCCCGGTCCTCAGGAGCCTGGGAGCTGCAACTACTGAAGCCTTCATGCCCCAGAGCCTGCGCTCTGCAACAACAGAAGGCACCACAGTGAGAAACCCACACACTGCACCTGGAGAACAGACCCTGCCCACCCCAACTGGAGACAAGCCTGTGCACTCGTGAAGACCCAGCACAGCCAAAAACAATAAACACTGGGATTCTAACTGCCAAAGTATTTGACTTTCTAGATTCTGAGTGTGATGAAGTTGGTTATTCTACAAATCAAGCCACATTAACACAAAATAAACAAGAAAATTAAGCTGTACGCTGTCATGGCTCCAAGATTTTATGTCGATGCTTTCCATAGATGACTTCTGGCCCCAAACAGGCTGCCATCTAAATCTGCATCTTTTATTTCAGAAACTTCAAATTGGCATTTCTCTACTGCAGGTTATTCTGAACTCAATTCTACTTTTCTTATAGAAACATGCCATGCATTGTCAGTTAAGATAATTCTCTCTCCACGGACTGTAGAACTAACACTCTTAACTGTACACCAGGTGCTGCTTTATCTTTTAATTAAATTCCCAGTGATGAAGCACATTACGACTGGTCAGTATAACTGAGTTGTTACTCAACTTTGAAATAATGTCATTTCATATCTCTGACTTAATACATTGAGAATTCAAAAAAGGTATAAATCAGACTTAAGGTAATGGTGGTGAATCAATGTAGGAAAGTTAAGTTTTGCTTAAATAGAGAATTTAAAATCTAAAATGTTGCTATAGTTTAATTGTGATGCTATATGATCTGTTCAGTGGTATTTGTTAAGAAAGGTAAAATAAAACCACCACCTGACTCCTTCCTGGGTGCTCCATCCTGTACATGAATTATTTTTGTGCAGATAGATTGTAATCACCATTCCATTCTTCATTTATTTCTTTTTTAAATAGTAGAGAACATTTTCTAGGTCAGCAAGAGAGATTTAAAAAAAAAAATTCCAATAGGATATTCTGTTTTAATGTTTAGTGACAGTTTACCTCCAAAGAAAAATTGAAATATTAAAAAGACATGCTAAAATTTCATGAGGATTTATAGACTGTCATACAGAGTGAAGTCAGAAAGATAAAAACAAATATCATATATTAATGCATCTATGTGGAATCTAGAAAAATGGTGTAGATGATCTCATTGGTAAAAGAGAAATAGAGACACAGATGCAGAGAACAAATGCATGGATCCTAAGCAGGGGAAAGACGGGAGGATGAGTTGGGAGGCTGGCATTGACATATATAAACTACCGATACTAAGGCTAAGGTAGATAACTAATCAGAATACACTGTACAGCCCAGGGAACTCTACTCAGTGTTTTGTGGTGACCTAAATGCAAAGGCAATCCAAAGGGGGCATGTATATATTTATATATGTACAGCTGATTCACCTTGCTGTACAGCAGAAACTAATATAGCCATTGTAAAGCAACTATACTTGAATAAAAATTAATTAAAAATAATAAAACTCCATTGACCTAGGATCATCTATGAAGCATGAATCTATTGCAAAGTAAAGGAGGATGTACACTAATAAAGTCCTTTGCGGTCATGGAAGATTTTCCGATTTAGAGACTGAAAAACCTGAAAAATCACAAACACATAATTTTTTTTTAACCTTAAATTAGCAAACGCACTAAAAATAAAAAATAAACATGGAATGATTTCCTCCATTTTTAATATCATCCAGAATGAGTGGCTGAGGTGGCAGATGCCTCATAATAGTAAGGGTTCTTGTGTAGGTTTAGTAGAAATAATTGATATCTAAGAAGTGCTTAAATTTATCAAACAAACAAGCCAGTTTATCATCTGTCCCTTTGGACAAATAGACCACTGGGCCCAATAGGGCTCCTGAAATGTTTCATGTCTCAATTCAGTGTCTCTCTTGTTCCCATTCTCCATCTGTGAATCACCATGGAGATGGTTCTGCCACATAGGACCCTCATGGCTTCCAGGAAGGTCCACAACTCTGGAGCATCAAAAGGTGAGACCCACCCCCCTCTTCTTCCTCCCTCTCCCGCCTCCTCACACACACACACACACACACACACACACACACACACACACACACACACAGAGTGTTAGCCTGCTTCTCTCACCTTTGGATGGAATGATTTTGGGTTCTGAACTAGAGTTGTGTCTTCCTGAATGAGACACTAGATGTCTTCTCAGTGGCTGCATACCGTACCCTGATGTATGATCTCACTGACAGAGTTGACTTCACAAACTACCGTGCTTCACCTTTTAGCAGACTGTTCACATTTCCAATTGTGCTTTTCCTCAGAGTCCGCACTGATTCAGGGAGAGAAGGTGGAAGGATAAGGGCCTGACTACACAGCCCCCATCATGATCAGACATGAAAAAGCATATTCCCTGGATTCAGCACTGGCCTGGATCTGACTGGGAGCTTCCTGTTACTACATTCACTATCTCTAAATTAGTAAATGTGCACTTTATGGATGATGGGGAGGGATGTGGGTCTGTGGTGTCCTGAAGTACTGAGGTTTACTCAACAAAACCTTACCAAGTGTCATTACCACCTAATCTACACCTTGATGACCTATTTTCCTGGGTCATAAACTCCTCTTCTGAGTTGCAATGGCTTTATCTGCCAGGGCACCTGAAAAAAGTGAGTTTACTATTGATAAACCATCATTACTTCATGCAATCTTTTTGTGAAGATCTAACCAGACCACCTAACCTGCCTTTTGAGAAATCTGTATGCAGGTCAGGAAGCAACAGTTAGAACTGGACATGGAACAATAGACTGGTTCCAAATAGGAAAAGGAGTACGTCAAGGCTGTATATTGTCACCATGCTTATTCAACTTATATGGAGAGTATATCATGAGAAATGCTGGACTGGAAGAAACACAAGCTAGAATCAAGATTGCCAGGAGAAATATCAATAACCTCAGATATGCAGATGACACCACCCTTATGGCAGAAAGTGAAGAAGAACTGAAGAGCCTCTTGATGAAAGTGAAAGAGGAAAGCAAAAAGTTGGCTTAAAGCTCAACATTCAGAAAACAAAGATCATGGCATCTGGTCCCATCACTTCATGGGAAATAGATGGAGAAACAGTGGAAACAGTGTCAGACTTTATTTTGGGGGCTCCAAAATCACTGCAGGTGGTGACTGCAGCCATGAAATTAGAAGACACTTACTCCTTGGAAGAAAAGTTATGACCAACCTAGATAGTATAGTCAAAAGCAGAGACATTACTTTGCCGACTAAGGTCCGTCTAGTCAAGGCTATGGTTTTTCCTGTGGTCATGTATGGATGTGAAAGTTGGACTGTGAAGAAGGCTGAGCGCCCAAGAATTGATGCTTTTGAACTGTGGTGTTGGAGAAGATTCTTGAGAGTCCCTTGGACTGCAAGGAGATCCAAACAGTCCACTCTGAAGGAGATCAACCCTGGGATTTCTTTGGAAGGAATGATGATGAAGCTGAAACTCCAGCACTTTGGCCACCTCATGCAAAGAGTTGACTCACTGGAAAAGACCCTGATGCTGGGAGGGATTGGGGGCAGAAGGAGAAGGGGACGACAGAGGATGAGATGGCTGGGTGGCATCACTGACTCAATGAATGTGAGTCTGAGTGAACTCTGGGAGATGGTAATGGGCAGGGAGGCATGGCGTGCTGCAATTCATGGGGTCTCGAAGAGTCGGACATGACTGAGCGACTGAACTGAACTGAACTGAAGTGCTCAAAACTGGAAGTCAGATAAGTGCAAAATTCCTCACCCTAGAATCTGCGTCTCCACCCTAGATGCTCAGCACCGTGTCCAGATCATACTAAACCATCTGTCTATGGGAGCAGGAAAATCCAGTTGACCGCATGGCTGATAAAGGACCATATGGGTGCCTGTAATAATCACTGCAGCCTTTCTCCACAGAGAGCATCTTCCAAGTTTTCTCTAATTCTCACAAAGATCTTGATAGGCAGGCATTGTCATTCCTTTTTTTGCTGATGAGGAAACTAAAGAGGGTAAATGATTTTCCCAAAGTCACACAGACACAAAGGTCAAAGAAATGGGAAGCAAGTCAAGGTTATTCTGACTTCAACACCAGTTCCCATCCCATGACACTACAATTAGAAGCCACATACTACCACTCCTTTCTGTTTTCTAAAAGGAATTATGCCTCCAAATTGTGCACAGGAACAAAGCGCAGTGTCTGAGTCCTCAGAATGTTTCCACTGCCATTCAGGAGAAGACCACATAAACTGGGAAGGAAACAAAAACTGATTTTGTGCATCTGAGATGATGACTGGATTCTATTTGTCTCTACTGGGGACATTTAAGAAAGTTTAAAAAAGCTATTTTTAGTTATGGATTGATTCTTTAAATGACCCTTTTGCCTCAAAGTTATTATACACTTTAACACATGGGTAGGACTTGGGATTTCACTAACAGCTCTAGGTGTGGGACTGGGGGACACATAGATTGAGTGCTACACAACTCCAAGGGATGTGATGCACTTGCCACACGGTGGATGCGCTCAGTTGCTTCAGTCCTGTCTGACTCTTTGAGCCCCATGGACTGCAGTAACCCACCAGACTCTTCGGTCCATGGGATTCTTCAGGCAAGAATAATGGAGCGGGTGACTACGCTGTGCTCCAGCGGATCTTTCCGACCCAGGGTTCACACCTGTGTCTCCTGCACTGCCGATGCATTCTTTACCACAGAACCACCAGGAAAGCCCCTGTGCACACACACCACCCAGCTAATTAAACAAAAGACAGTTGAGAACTTGACTGGTATTCGAGTTTCTCATGTCCTGATAACGTCACCTCTGAATATGCAGAATCAATACTGAAGACACCGACCAAACAGCCACTGAACTATTAATGGAAGCAAAAGCTCCACTTATGTATCTGCTACTATAACTGACCTTTATGTAAGTCTGTGCTTCCAAGTTTATGACCTTTCATCTTTACACTTGCTCCTAAGTTGTGGGAAAGAAAGCAAAGTCTTGGTTCCTGTCCCTTATTTTATCTTGGTTTTGTGGTGTTTCTGAAGAAATTATGCATGATACCGAAATTCCATTGACAATTAGAATTTGCTGTAAAAAATATTTTGACAAAAGAAACACTGTTCTTTCAAATCTGTGGCCTTGAGTTGAAAAAAAGCAATTTGTAGTGAACTATGCTTGTATTTTTTATTTTACTGATTTCTACTTAGAACTTCAAGAGAACAAAAGGGTTTTTCTTCCTTTTTAAACATACTTAGTTTTATCTAGATTCTATTCTTCTTTGTTTTATTGTAGTTTAACTTTCAAGGTTTTAGATCAGAAACAAAGACCAGGGAGAAAAATAGCTTATTGCCTCGATAAAGAGCATTAAGAGCAGTGTTGATCTGTTTTGCAGGAAAGCACTAATTTAATTTGCTTTGCTCTAACTACTGCATATAAACCAGATGATTATACTCATAACTTAAACATTTATAAAAAGAAGGAATATAGGCAAAGAGATAAGGGACCATTTGCAGTATTAACTGATCAAAGCTACACAGTAAATAGAAATGTTTAGATCTGCAGAGGATCTCTGGAAAGTATAATGGGAAGTAAAGTGAATGATGGTACAAACGCTGAAAGTAAAACGAGTGTGTTGCTTTTGAATATGAAAAAAAAAATCCTAATATACAAAATTCCATAACATCAAATGTGTATACATTTAGGAATGTCATATAGCTGGCCTAAAGGAAGAGGGAAATTGAACGTGTGTGTGTGCTAAGTCGGTTCAGTAGTGTCTGACTGTAGTAGGCAGATTACAGTCTGACTGTAGTAGGCAGTAGTGTCTGACTCTGGTAGTAGTGACCCATGGACTGTAGCCCCCAGCTTCCTCTGTCTATGGTATTCTCCAGGTAAGAACACTGGAGTGGAGTGCCATTTCCTTCTCCAGGGGATATTCCCAAAACAGTGATCAAACGCATGTCTTTAAGTCCCCTGCATTGGCAGGTGGGTTCTTTACCTTTGGCATCGCCTGGAAAGCAAGGAGGAAACCAAATATGTGGGGTTTTTAAGTATCTGTTTAATTATCAAGAATGAAAGGATTGTCAGAATGGGCAAAGAAGGTCCAAATGTACAAACTTCCAGCTATAAAATTAATCAGTCCTGAGTATGTGACATATGGTATTGTGACTAGAGTTAGTAATGCCCTATTGTACATTTGAACCTTCCTAAGAGAGTCTCCCCACTCCAGTACTCTTGCCTGGAAAATCCCATGGACGGAGGAGCCTGCTAGGCTGCCATCCATGGGGTCGCTAAGAGTGGGACACGACTAAGGGACTTCACTTTCACTTTTCACTTTCATGCATTGGAGAAGGAAATGGCAACCCACTCCAGTGTTCTTGCCTGGAGAATCTCAGGGATGAGGGAGCCTGGTGGGCTGCCATCTATGGGGTCACACAGAGTCAGACACAACTGAAGTGACTTAGCAGCAGCAAGAGAGTCTGATGGATGTGAACTAGGCTTAGAGCCATGATCATTTTACAATATATACACATAGGAAGTTATCATGATGTACATTATAACTAGGGCTTTCCAGGTGGTGCTAGTGGTCAAAAAAAAAAAAAAAACCCAGCTGCCAGTGCAGGAGAAATAAGAGACATGGGTTCAGTCCCTGGGTCAGGAAGATCCCTTGGAGCAGGGCATGGCAATCCACTCCAGTATTCTTGCCTGGAGAATCCCAAGTACAGAGGAGCCTGGCAGGCTATGGTCCATAAGGTCACAAAGAGAGACATGACTGAAGTGACTTAGCTCACAAGCATATCAAAACTAATATAATGCTATATGTATGACTCAATATAAAAGTCACAACAACACTAAAGTTATGTAGTTGGTATTTCTGAGGTAGGAGATAGATGGTCTCAAGGTTAGACATTTACAATTGGCCTCCTGTTTGCATTTCATGATGCAGAAGGAAGTGGGCTTCAGGGTGGATTCTTGTGACTAGCCTCCTGTATACATCCCCTGAGACAAGAGACAGGTGGGCTCCAGTTAAAATGTTCACAATCAGTCTCCTTTTGGCCCTCCAAAATGGAAGTAACAACAGAAACAGGGTAAATAACAAGACTTTGTCTCTTGTAAACACCTTAATATAACACTCGTGACAACAGTCAAGGTAATAGTCATGGTAAGGACAGAGAGGGGCAAAGCCCTGTTAGGTAAAGGATTAGATTAAGGGATTTCCACTCCTCCCTTTCTGGGACAAGAGAGACACTATACACATGCAGAAAGGCTCCTTGGGGTCATAACTGAGGATAATTCCAAGCAGAAGCCTTCACTTCCTGATCCTTCTTGGCTGAAGAGTGCACGTGTGCTTCAGGAGAAGGTCCTGAGACAAATCAACCAGGGTGGGACAAGGCGAGATGACAAAGACCCAGAAAACTGACCCTTTACAAAGGATCTCAACTTCCCAAAGGAGGAACTCTCTCTGAGTTCATCTGTGTGCTTTTCTGAAAGTACTTATCTTTTCAACAAGCTTTTTGCTTTACTTTTTACCCTCTGCCTCCTCATCTTAATCCATTCCTAACTAAGGAGGCAAGGAGTCAGGGCTCCAGCTCTGACTGTTGGCTCCTGTGGTCCAGCAGTTAGGACATCCAGTCTGGGAAACTAAGACCTTGCTTCCAGCCACTGCTCACTGCTGCACATGTCTGAAATCATTTCCAGAATAAGAAAGGCTGACAAAATCACTCTTGAGTGGTGAATTTCAAAGCAGATAAGCCCTATTTTTAAAATCAATGGGCCCATGGGGCATGGGCTATCCCACTTCCCTGGGCCCTGAGTTATCAGCATTTCTGGTGATTTCTAGATGTAGGTATGTAGCTTGACAACAGACATTTTTGGAAAAGAAAAGTGAACAAGCACAAGTGGATAAGCTAAGAAAGAATTAGGCTTAGTGGTTTCTCTATGCAAAAGATAATGAAGTTGTGTCCGACTCTTTGTGACCCCATGGACTGTAGCCTACCAGGCTCCTCCCTCCATGGAATTCTCCAGGCAAGAGTACTAGAGTGCATAGCCATTTCCTTCTCCAAGGGATCTTCCGGACCCAGGGACAAAACCAGGGTCTCCTGCATTCCAGGCAGATGCTTTAACCTCTGAGCCACCAGGGAACTTTACTGCTAAAGACTGAACTCCTATTTATCCCACAGCAACTCAATCCCCCAGTTAAGACTTGAAGTCCAGGGAATTCACAGCCTCAGGCAGTTCTCAGCACCTTCTGGGAGAATGTCCAGTGTCTCAGTTCCTGCTGAGTGTATGCTGTCGTTCTCTCATTATTATCTGCCCATGACACTCTGGTTTAAGCCTTATTTTAGAATTAGATTAAAAATACATATAAAAGGTTTCCCTAATAGCTCAGTTGGTAAAGAATCGGGTGCCCACTTTCACTGCTACTATTCAACATAGTTCTGGAAAGTTTGGCCCAGCAATCAGAGCAGAAAAAGAAATAAAAGGAAAAGAAGAAGTAAAACTCTCACTGTTTGCAGATGACATGATCCTCTACATAGAAAACCCTAAAGACTCCACCAGAAAATTACTAGAGCTAATCAATGAATATAGTAAAGTTGCAGGATATAAAACACACAGAAATCCCTTGCATTCCTATACACTAATGAGAAAGTAGAAAAAGAAATTAAGGAAACAATTCCATTCACCATTGCAACGAAAAGAATAAAATACTTAGGAATATATCTTACTAAAGAAACTAAAGACCTATGTATCTAAAACTATAAAACACTGATGAAAGAAATCAAAGAGGACATTAATAGATGGAGAAATATACCATGTTCATGGATCAGAAGAATCAATATAGTGAAAATGAGTATACTACCCAAAGCAATCTACAGATTCAATGCAATTCCTATCATGCTGCCAGCAGTATTTTTCACAGAACTAGAACAAATAATTTCAAGATTTGTATGGAATACAAAAACCTCAAATAGCCAAAGCAATCTTGAGAAAGAAAAATGGAACTGGAGGAAGCAACTTGCCTGACTTCAGGCTCTACTACAAAGCCACAGTCATCAAGATAGTATGGCACTGGCACAAAGACAGAAATATAGATCAACGGAACAAAATAGAAAGCCCAGAGATAAATCCACACACCTATGGACAACTTATCTTTGACAAAGGAGGCAAGAATATACAATGGAGTAGAGACAATCTCTTTAACAAGTGGTGCTGGGAAAACTGGTCAACCACTTGTAAAAGAATGAAACTAGATCACTTTCTAACATCACACACAAAAATAAACTCAAAATGGATTAAAGATCTAAACATAAGACCAGAAACTATAAAACTCCTAGAGGAGAACATAGGCAAAACACTCTCCGACATAAATCACAGCAGGATCCTCTATGATCCACCTCCCAGAATACTGGAAATAAAAGCAAAAATAAAATGGGATCTAATTAAAATTAAAAGCTTCTGCACAGCAAAGGAAACTATAAGTAAGGTGAAAAGACAGCCTTCTGAATGGGAGAAAACAATAGCAAATGAAGCAACTGACAAACAACTAATCTCAAAATATACAAGCAACTTATGCAGATCAACTCCAGAAAAATAAATGACCCAATCAAAAAATGGGCCAAAGAACTAAATAGGCATTTCTCCAAAGAAGACATACAGATGGCTAACAAACACATGAAAAGATGCTCAACGTCACTCATTATCAGAGAAATGCAAATCAAGACCACAATAAGGCACCATTTCACACCAGTCAGAATGGCTGCAATGCAGATTCTTACCAGATTCTTCTGCAATGCAGAAGACCCTGATTCAATTCCTGGGTCGTGAAGATCTGCTGGAGAAAGGATAGGCTACCCATTCCAGTATTCTTGTGCTTACCTTGTGGCTCAACTGGTAAAGAATCCACCTGCAATGTGTGAGACCTGGGTTCGATCCCTGGGTTGGGAAGATCCCCTGGAGAAGGGAAAGGCTGCCCATTTCAGTATTCTGGCCTGGAGAATTCCATGGACTGTATAGCCCATGGGGCTGCAAAGAATCTGGCATGAGTAAGCAACTTTCACTTCACTTCACTTCACTTCACTTCATAAATATCAAACCAATCAATCCTAAAGAAAATCAACACTGAATATTCATTGGAAGGACTGATGCTGAAGCTTCAATATTTTGATTACCTGATACAAAGAGCCAACTCATTGGAAAAGACCCTGATGCTGGGAAATACTGAGGGCAAGAGAAGGGAACAGGGAAGGATGAGATGGTTGGATGGCATCCCTGACTCAATGGACATGGGTTTGAGCAAATTCTGGGAGATAGTAGAGGACAGAGGAGCCTGGCATGCTGCAGTCTGTGGGGTCACAAAGTGTTGGATACACCTTATGGACTGAACAACAACCATCCAGCTCCCACCTGCACTATTTAATTGGCAAGTTGTGTGTTTATTAGAGGGACTTGATTTCATCCACTGAACAAAACAGAGATGTTTGACACTAAAAGGTTTCTGTTTTAGAAAGTTCTCCAGCCAGCAAGCTAAGGGCATTAGAAGATGCTACACACTCAGGGCTATTTAAAGAAGGGAAAGTGAAGAATCTAGTTCAGTTCTCCAGACTGAGTTCCCTCAAGTACATGGAAGAGATGGAATTAGAAAAGCTCTATCTCAAGTTTCCTCTGAGATAGAAAGGAGCCACACTGAAATAAGCAAGACTGTGAACTGACAATTCTACAACATAATTTTCTGAATAAATTAATAGGAGAGGAGATTAGGAGAGGGAGGTGGAGAAGTGATAAATTATATTTTCAACCATAAAGAATTAGGAGATTGGATTAATAGGAATCCTCATAAGTACTATGAAAATCTAAGGAGGGGAGTGGAAAAAATAATATAGGAAAATACATCCAGTCTCATCTCATTCATATTTGGAGACCAGGAATTACCATGAAATGCATTCTGATATTTCTTCTTCAGTTCAGTCACTCAGTCATGTCTGACTCTTTGTGATCCATGGACTGCAGCACTCGAGGCTTCCCTGTTCATCACCAATACCCAGAGCTTGCTCAAAGTCATGTCCATTGAGTTGGTGATGTCATCCAAACATCTCATCCTCTGTTGTCCCCCTTCTCCACCTGCCTTCAGTCTTTCCCAGCATCAGGGTCTTTTCCAATGAGTCAGGTTTTTGCATCAGATGGCCAAAGTATTGGAGCTTCAGCTTCAACATCAGTCCTTCCAATGAATATTCAGGATTGATTTCTTTTAAACTGACATTTGATCTCCTTTGTCCAAGGGAATCTCAAGAGTCTCCTCCAACACCCCAGTTCAAAAGCATCAATTCTTTGGCACTCAGCTTTCTTTATGGTTCAACTCTCACATCCATACATGACTACTGGAAAAAAAACATAGCTTTGACTAAATGGACCTTTGTCAGTAAAGCAATGTCTGCTTTTTAATAAGTTGCCCGGTTTGTCATAGCTTTTCTTCAAAGGAGCAATCATCTTTTAATTTCATGGCTGCAGTCACCATCTTCAGTGATTTTGAAGCCCAAGAAAATAAAGTCTGTCACCACTTCCATTGTTTGTCCATCTGTTTGCCATGAAGTCATGGAACCAGATGCCATGATTTCAGTTTTCTGAGTATTGAGTTTTAAGCCAATTTTTTCACTCTCCTCTTTCAGTTTCATCAAGAGTCTCTTTAGTTCCTCTTCACTTTCTGCCATAAGGGTGGTGTCATCTGCATATCTGAGGTTATTAACATTTCTCCTGAATATCTTAATTCCAGCTTGTGTTTCATCCAGCCCAACATTTTGCATGGTGCTGTCCATGGGGTCGCTAAGAGTCAGACATGACTAAGTGATTTCACTTTCACGTCTCACTTTCATGCATTGAAGAAGGAAATGGCAACCCACTCCAGTATTCTTGACTGGAGAATCCCAGGGACAGAGGAGCCTGGTAGGCTGCCATCTATGGGATCACACAGAGTCGGACACAACTGAAGTGACTTAGCAGCTACATATAAGTTAAATAAGCAAGGTGACAATATACAGCCTTGAAGTATTCTGTTCTCAATTTGGAACCAGTCCATTGTTCCACATCCAGTTCTAACTGTTACATCTTGATCTGCATGCAGATTTCTGAGCAGGCAGGTAAGGTGGTCTGGTATTCCCGTCTCCTGGAGAATTTTCCACAGTTTTTTGTGATACACACAGTCAAAGGCTTTGGTCTAGACAATGAAGCAGAAGTAGATGTTTCTTCTGGAATTCTCTTGCTTTTTCTATGATCCAATGGATGTCTGCAATTTGATCTCCAGTTCCTCTGCCTTTTCTAAATCCAGCTTGAATATCTGGACGTTCTCAGTTCACATACTGTTGAAGCCTAGCTTGGAGAATTTTGAGCTTTACTTTGCTACTGTGTGAGATGAGTGTAATTGTGTGGTAGTTTGAACATTCTTTGGCATTTCATGTTAGTCTAATTTATTTTGTTTAAATTGGAATATAATTGATTTACAATATTGTTAGTAAATTAGTTTCAGGTGTACAGAAAAGTGATTCAGTTATATATTTATATGAGAGTGTATGTGTGTGTGTGTGTGTATATATATATATATATATATTTTTCACTTATAGTTTATTATGAGATATTGAATATAGTTCCCTGTATTGTACATTAAATCCTTGTTGGTTCCCTGTTTTATATATAGTAATTTGTACCTGTTAATCTCTTACTCCCAATTTATCCCTCTCCCTTTACCCGCTGGTTATCATAAATGTGACCTCTATGTCTGTGAGCCTTTTTCTGTTTTGTAAATAAGTTCATTTATACTTTCTTTGGAAGGAATGATGCTAAAGCTGAAACTCCAGTACTTTTGCCACCTCATGCAAAGAGTTGACTCATTGGAAAAGACCCTGATGCTGGGAGGGATTGGGGACAGGAGGAGACGAGGACGACAGAGGATGAGATGGCTGGATGTCATCACTGAGTCGATGGACATGAGTCTGAATGAACTCCAGGAGTTGGTGATGGACAGGGAGGCCTGGCGTGCTGCGATTCATGGGGTCGCAAATAGCTGGACACAACTGAGCGACTGAATGGAACTGAATTGATACTACTTTTTAGATTCCACATATAAAGTATATCGTATTATTCATCCAATATAAGAGCACCTAAACACATAAAACAAATGTCACCAAGTCCAAGCTCATTCTGCTTGCTGCATGATAGGCCAAGGAATCCAAGAAACAAGATGTTGAGGCAAGGAAGAGATTTTAACCAGGGAGCCAGCAGACCAAGAAGATGGCAGGCTAGAACCTCAAGTTATCTTATTGGGGTCTAAATGCCAGGTCCTATCATAGATCAGGGAGAAAGAAGCAATGAGGAACTAAAGTCAAAATTCAGAATAGAGAGGGAGATGCAGTGGGGGAGTAAAACGAAAGGGTCCTCAGTCTTGTAAAACATCTCTGAAGGGTGTCCAGCCTTCAGAAGGAGTGTGTTATATCTTCTATTCCCAGGTAGGCAGGGACAAACTGTCTCTCCATGAGCTGAACAAAGGCACTTTAGTTTACAGTCAAGTAGAGGGGGAGGATCCTCCAGGCAAGCCATTGCGTATGATTATGGCAATAAAAGCAAGTCAAAGAAACAGTCTCCAACATGCAGTCGAATTGGCTTCCTCCCTGCAACAAAAATACTAACAGACATTAAGAGTGAATGTGATGGGGAATAGCATAACTTATTAACATCAGAAAAGGTCCTTGGAAACAAACATACAACATTTCTTTTCCAATTTTCAGCACGTTTCTCTCTGCTTTGAGAGGAAATGAGAATTATGTTTAGTGGGCAAGTAGACTCAAGTCCCTTCACCTACAGGAGAGAATGAATACTCTGAATTGGCCCAGGATAAGCTCACCTGGATTTAGCTGGTGGAGTAATTCCCATTGTGCTGACCATTGAGGAAGGGATTTATCTATGATAGAGATCTTTGTTCCTAGTCACCAGGTGACAGTTTTAGAGGTCAAGTAAATGACTTTTCTAATCCTCAAAATCTGGCAGGGGTAGAGGGATCATTTGATCCACGACCACTGAGTAACTGAATGGAAAGCAACAATCACTAATGCGCAAGTCACCCCTTTTGCTTTCAGTAGATGATTAAAAAGATGGATGGTTGTTTTTCAAGCAGTGGTGAAACAGAGCAGGACCCTGGAGCTGTGGGGATCAAAAGCCTTTCTGTGTCCCCTATTTCTTGATTACAGGAAATAGGCTTCATTCAGTCTCTAAGACATTCCTTGAGTTCCAAGGGCAGGTTCAAACAGATACAATTAGGGAGGGGAGGAGATAAAGAGACCAGGGAAGAGCAGTCAGAAAACAGTGGTGTGGGATTTCCTGGTGGTTCAGTGATTAAGCATCTATGCCTGCTAAGGCAGGGGACAAGGTTCTTTCCTGATCTGGGAAAATTCCCCTATGACACAGGCAACTAAGTCCCTAAGTGCTGCAATGACTGAGCCAGTGCTCTGGACCTGCCACTGCTGAGCCCACACACCGCAGCTAGAGAGCAGCCCTCCCTGGCCGCAGCTAGAGGAAGCCCTCACACAGCAACGGAGACCCGACACAGTCATTTTCTTTTTTTTAATGTGTAAAAATGAATAGCACCGCCTTGGAACAGGTCCTGGTTCCCCCTCAAGGGGTACACGTAACAACATCTTTGAGTTGTTTTGCAGATACTGAAATCCCAAGCAGGTTGGGAGAAGTTAACTGTGGGCTGCCCACAAGCATGTACACCCTAGACCTGTTAGAACCAGAAGGTTGACGATGCTGACTCCTGATCACCTCACCACCAACCAGTCAGAAGAATGTCCATGAGCTGACCACGCTCTCTTTGAATCATTTCTATAAAACTCCTCGGTATCTCTCCAAGGTGGCACACATACTTTGGAGGGCATTAGCCCACTGTGGTCCTCTTTGCCTGGCAAAACAATAAAGCTGTTATTTTCTACTTCAACCAAAACTCTATCTCTGAGATTTATTTCAGTGTTGGGGTACAGAGCCTGGATTCAGCTTCAGCAGCAAAAGCATATGAAATATGGTATCTTTTTTTTTCTTCATTATTGAAAATTCTGTTATTGTGTTTTAATTCACAATAGTTACTTGTCTGTCTCTGTACAGATGAAAATAACACTCCCTCCACCTCCCCCTCCCGACTCTGGGCACAATCTAAAATCTTGAATGAAGCAGAGTTATCAACAGACTTTCTAAAACAGATTTTAGGAACCCATGATCAGGGTTTTGTCAATTTGTTTCAAAATAGGAACTTTCCTTTGTGATTTATGGCATGCATTAAAATAGTCCTAGATAACAACTCAGTGCTGTCAAGTCAGCCGCAGGGGGTCCTGATCGCAATATGACACTTGGGTAGTTAAGTTGCCCCAGGCTAGAAAAAATCATAACACAAATGGTGAAAAGGAAACAGCAGAGGGAGAGCTATTTTCAAACGCATTTCTTTGGGACACCAAAGTATGCCAAATATCATTTTGACTTCGCACTGGGGCTTTTGCAAGTAACTGATCTTTATCAAGTGCCATGCTTATGGCAGAAAGTGAAGAAGAACTAAAAAGTCTCTTGATGAAAGTGAAAGAGGAGAGTGAAAAAGTCGACTTAAAGTTCAACATTCAGAAAACGAAGATCATGGCATCTAGTCCTATTACTTCATGGCAAATAGATGGGGAAACAGTGGAAACTGTCAGATTTTATTTTTTGGTCTCCAAAATCACTGTAGATGGTGATTGCAGCCATGAAATTAAAAGACACTTACTCTTTGGAAGGAAAGTTATGACCAACCTAGATAGCATATTCAAAAGCAGGGACATTACTTTGCTAAAAAGGTCCTTCTAGTCAAGGCTATGGTCATGTATGGATGTGAGAGTTGGACTGTGAAAAAAGCTGAGCGCTGAAGAATTGATGCTTTTGAACTGTGGTGTTGGAGAAGACTCTTGAGAGTCCCTTGGACTGCAAGGAGATCCAACCTGTCTATCCTAAAGGAGATCAGTCCTGGGTGTTCATTGGAAGGACTGATACTGAAGTTGAAGCTTCAATACTTTGGCCACCTCATAAAGAGTTGACTCTTTGGAAAAGACCCTGATGCTGGGAGGGATTGGGGGCAGGAGGAGAAAGGGGATGACAGAGGATGAGATGGCTGGATAGCATCACCAACTCGATGCACATGAGTTTGGGTAAACTCCGGGAGTTGGTGATGGACAGGGAGGCCTGGGGTGCTGTGATTCATGGGGTCGCCAAGAGTTGGACACAACTAAGTGACTGAACTGAACTGAACTGAATGCTTTTAGGATCTTGAAGAACACATACTTTCATATTGTTATCCATGCAAAATGTCTCAGTAGATACTTTTCCCCAAAGTATATGCTTGAGGATATTTTAGGATAGAGCTGGCTTCATTTGCTCACAGTTAGGGTTTTAATACACATATGTTAAGGTTAGTTTTTCACATGAATTGGCTATAATCATCCAAGTTCAAAAATAACATCCATGAGTACTATAAAGAGCTTTAATAGTCCTTTTCTCTCTCTCTGCAAACTGGGGCCAATTTAACATGACAGTTGCTAGATGCATGTTTTATTTGTTGATTGCATTGTCTGTTGTCTCATCTTGAAACCATTTTTCTGGATTACTCTGGGTCCAGGTCTCCCAGTACATCTAAAACATTCCTCAAGAATTAAGTTCAGCTCAGGCAAATCTCAAGTGAATATGGACATACGTGACAAAGGACAGACATGACTCGGAGATGTTATTTCCTTCCATTTGGAAGGAAACCCTTAGTGTAACATTCCTGGTTTCTCTCTAATCACCCCTCACATGCACACTCTATTGCAAGAGACAGAGTAAATAATTTGCTTGCTGTGTTTAAAATGGGAAAGTAGAAATCTGCAACAAGAATCTTTTTCTCTCCAATCTTTGGGCAGCCTACATTCTTTGTTCCTTTCTAAGGACTGAGTGCGCACTTGCAAAGATGTGAGTGGAGTTTGATGGGGAGAGAGAGAAAGGATGACGGCCTAATGAAAGAGTTTCCTAGTAGGAAGATCAAATGTCTAGTTATCAACCAAAGGCTCCAACAGTAGCTTAACTTGTGATAAGGCTGCCCATAGGTCCCTATCAGCCTTACATTTTTGTTTCATTTCTCAATTTATCCATAACTTAGGAAAGAAGGTTATTGCTGGGCTCCCTCTGCCTACACAGGCAGACAACTTAGAGAGGTAGATTCTGATTGGCCAAACAGGAGCTCTCTCTCTAGGACAACAAATAACTATCCCTGGAAAATGAGGCTAACCAAGTTCATGACACAGAGACACATATTAAACCTCTTCTTACGTTGTGGAAAATTTCATTCCATTTGTCCATCAAAGGAGACCCATGGCTCTTTCCTATTTGAAATTCTAAGGACTGTATCTAAGACTCAGTTTTGTTTCTTCTGATTTCATCAAAAGATCTTTCCTTCAGTATAGGCAAACAACATCCCATGAATCTGTTTCCCTTCCTCCTATAGATCTTTTCTTTGTAATTATGATAGAACAAACAACCCTTTGCATGTTAATATTCAGGCTCCTTCTGTTCCTACCTGATCTGTCTCCAACCCAACTTCTAAGGCTTTGAAAGTAACTTCTAGGAGACAGACAAAAACAAAAGCAAGAGAATAGCACAAATAACTGTCTTCATGGAAATGGGAGGCTAGAGACATGACTCCTGGCTTACTTTTATTTTTAATTGAAGTAAAATCTCTAGTGATCAGAGTTTAAGAGAAACTCAGTTTGTAATATTTGCTTCTGTTACCTGCCAACACAGGAGACTCAAGAGATGCGAGTTTGATCCCTGGGTCTGGAAGGTCCCCTGGAGGAGGAAATGGCAACTCACTCCAGTATTCTTAACTGGAAGATTCCATGGACAGAGCAGCCTGCTGGGCTACATTCCATGGGGTCACAAAGAATCAGACATGACTGAGTAACTGAGCATACCCACAACACAAAATACTTCATAGAGAAATAGCAGTGGAACTGATTAAACTGAGTGTTTGCAAAAGAATATCTATGTATGTAACTTCGTGGTATTTGCTATAGGAAAATATGGCACCTTAATGATGTAGTTGAAATGCCTAGATGATACAAGACCTAAAGAGGCCACAAAAAGATGTTGAAGGAAATACCATTTTAATAAGCATCACTACTCATTTACAGTAACATTAAAATTGATTTATAAGATTTGATCATTAAAAGAACCTCAGCAAAATATGGACTGGAATTCAGCTAATTCATTTATTGGGAATGGGAGAAAAATGCTTCCCATAATTCATCAAAAATTTATTGACTATAAACTGCTTCCACTGCTTTGGTCCCTGGAGTTCTATCAGGAAGACAGAAATCCTGGCCCTCAGTACTCCATTGTGGTTTAGAGGGCTAGGCGATGAACAACAAAGGTATAACTCCACAAATTATATGTTCCCAGTGGAGATGAGACGTGTCATGGGAGGGGAAAAAGGTACAAAAGAGCAAGGATTAAGAAACCACCAATGGTATACATTGAATTTAACCTCGGTTTCAATGGGAGGTGACCTTGACCAAAGAAAGAGTAGGGGAGGGTGCGGTCCGCAGCATGAAGCAGCGGAGGAACACGCATTCCTCATTAGTAGTTATTAAGGAGATGTGAATTAAACCCCAGTGAGAGATCACTAAGAACTTATCAGTATGATAACACTTTAAAAAGTGATGCTATTCAATGTTGGCTAGGGTGGAGAGAAAACAGGCTGCTCATATGTTGCTGGAACATGGTACAGCCATACTGAAAAATAGTTTGCAGTTTCTTTAAAAACTAAGACTGCAGCTACCATACAACCTAGTACCTGCTCTGGTGGGTATTTAATTCTAGATTTCTGAAGACATGTTCACATAAAACCAGTACACAGATATTTGTAGCGGCTCTGCTGGAATAAACAAAAGCTGAAACAATCTACATGTCCTGTCACCAAAGAATGATTATCTGTACATCTGGAACATGTATCACTTCTCAGCAATAAAAGGGACAGGTTACATACTAATACACAAATCTCGGAGAACTATGCTGAATGGGGTGGGGGGAACAAACAGTCTCAAATGCTACATACCATATAATTCAATTTATACAACATTCCACATCAAGATAACAAAATTCTAGGAATGGTCAAGAGGTTAACAATTGTCCTGGGTTGGTACGTGGAGGTGGGATCAGGAGGAATGTGAGTGTTGGCTATGAACAGGTAAAAGGATCTTAGTGGTGATGGATATATTGTACAGGTTGATTTTAAATGTTCTATAACTTGATCATATTGATGTCAACACTCTAGTAAGAAGTTATCACAGAGGGAAATAACTAAAGGGACAGGAATTTCTATATTAGTTTTTACAAATACATGCGAATCTAAAATTATCTCAGTATGACACATTTGACTAGGAAAAAATACAGACTAAAATCAATTCCTTTCTCAGAAGAACAGTAACTCCTGATCATCCCAAATCCCCAAAATTGTTGAAATGGGAAATATGTTTGTAGCAGGCGATATAAGTTGGCTAAACTCAGTGTTAGCATCAAGATGAAGAAAAAAACAGCATGTTGCAAGATGGATGAATAAATATGTATGTATATATATCTAATATAATGAATATGGTATAGCATATTATATAATGAATATATATGTATATTATATATCCACAGTTAATATCCTCTAATATGATTATCTGAACTGACAGGATTTCTACATAGTTATACTAATCTGTGGGCTTCCCAAGTGGTGCCAATAGTAAAGGAAACACAGATTCGATCCCTGGGTTGGGAAGATCCCTTGGAGAAGGGAATGGCTACCCACTCAGTATTCTTGTCTGGAGAATTCAATGGACAGAGAAACCTGGCAACTGCAAAGAATGGGACACGACCAAGCAACTGAGCACAATCTACAGTGTTACTATGATAAAATCAATGTAATTTTTCTGTTCGGAAAGCTCACATTTCATGAACAAATGCATCACTGAAACATGCAGGTCAAATAAGCAAGTGTGTTTAGACTTTATATGAAAAGAGAAAATCAGAGATGGAGAAACACCACATACACGTAAGACTTTTCAAGCCCATGACGATCAAATGTGTCAACTGCAATGGAAATGAAATCCCTCCATTGAAAATTCACAAACCATGTCTAATACTCAGTTTGTTCTCAGAATTATGAAATACATTTTTGATAATTCATAGCAAATTTAATAAACATTCCTACTCAGTAGGCAAATAAGGAGTTTCTAAAAATAACAGAGGACTGAATTATTTGGAGGAAATGAGAAAACACATGGGGGCAAATTTTAGGAACATGTATTGTTCTTGAAATTGCTGAGGAAAAGGATTGGGTTTTACAAAAGGCCACACTGACACACTTTTCTTTCAATAACGCTAATTTCTTTTTATTTTCTCCAGCGAGGCACTTTGTTCTGTGCTTGGGCGCCTCCCCATGGTGAAAAGCCCATCTGTGTGTTTTTTGCGTATGTTCCCTGGTCTCCCTGGTGAATGCTAATGTGAAGACATGAGTCATGTGTCCAGCGATGTCAGTCTGAACCATTACTATTCCTCACACCATGTTCTTCAGAAACAGGAAATCCCTTCAGCAGCCCCTTCTCTTTGTGTTCTATTTTCAGGAACGTGGCTACACCGTGCTGCCAAATTTTCTGCAACTACTCTTCACATCCACCTTCGCTTCATTATTTCCATTGACTGTGGATCAAGCCCTTTCCCACTGCGGATGTGCGCTGTGAAACAAACCAGCTCCCTCATCGTCAACATTGTGTCAGGACATGCATCACTGTATTGAAAAATGCAAGACTGCACATCCCTATGTGAGTTGGACCACAAAAGAGGAACAAAAGAGAAACAATAAAAGGAGTTACTATGATGTGGGCGGAGAAGGAAATGGCAACCCACTCCAGCGTTCTTGCCTGGAGACTCCCAGGGACGGGGGGAGCCTGGTGGGCTGCCGGGCTGCCGTCTATGGGTTCGCACAGAGTCCGACACGACTGAAGTGACTTAGCAGCAGATGATGTGGGTGGGTGGATAGGTAGAGACACATGGTCACATGTTTACCTGCTAAGTATTTCCTTAGATCTCCTCCTTCCTTTCAATCTCATTGACTTGAATGGTTAGTTTTAATATTCTGGAAGCATGAGGGTGGACAGTCTGTATTTTCTTGTAGAAACTTTTCTTTTTAGTGCTTAGGATTCCTTCTTATTTTTATTATTTACTTATCTATTTTTTTTGTCCACTCTCCGTAGCTTGCAGGATCTTAATTCCCCAACCAGGGATTGAACCCTCACCCTTGGCACTGAAACTTCAGAGTCCTAACCAACAGACCACAAGGGAATTCCTGAAACTTTTTACATTTGAATAAAGCTCTTTAAAATTTTAGGGTATAAAGTTGTTAACTTTTTGGTTAACTTGAAATTTTCAGCAGTTATGTTTCAAAACTCTTTTTACATAGCTTGTATTTATCTTCTCAGGATCGGAGGCTGAGGCACAGCAATGTTATTCCAGAAGGACAGTGATTCAAACAGAAATATTTGGAAAGGCATGCAAGAAGAACGGTGAATTAGAAGGCAACTGGCAAAACCTCACTAGGTGTCTCACAATTCAGTCCATAGCACATGACCTGTAAGCCAGCTAACTGATGATATCTTGACTGTCTGTACATTAATATTTTATTAGAAGTAAAAGTATAAACTTCAGGAGTTGTTGTTGTTCAATTGTTCAGTCATGTCCAGCTCCTTGAAACCCCAAGGACTGCAGAATGCCAGGCTTTCCTGTCCTTTCCCATCTCCCAGAGTTTGCTCAAACTCATGTCCACTGAAGCAGTGATGTCGTCCAACCATCTCATCCTTTGTCATCCCCCTTCTCCTCCTGTCCTCAATCGTTCCCAGTATCAGGGTCTTTTCCAATGACGTGGCCCTTCACATCAGGTGCTGTATTTTATATTTGATCTGTATTCTAAAAATGAGGACTGAAGCACATCCTTGCTATAAGCAGCACTCTCTGGTGTGTGTTTTGATCCTTCACTATGTGAATGTTATCTGTACTAATACAAAAGTATATTTGAAGGTTACCTGGAGATATGCTGCATGAACCACAACGATGTGTCTTCACAGGACTCAGGACACTTCAGACAACCCACAAACAACTGCTGGTGGTGACTCATTGAGAAACACAGGTTCACAAAAACATATACTACAGAAATAACAACAACAACAACAAAATTGGGACCTAATCAAATTTATAATTTTTTTCACACCAAATGAAACCACAAACAAAATGAAAAGACAACCTACAGAAAGGGAGAAAATATTTGCAAGTGATGGAACCAACTAGGGCTTAATTACCAAAATATACAAACAGTTCATACAATTTAACAACAAAAACAAACAACCTAATTAAACAATGAGCAGAAGACCTAAATAAACATTTCTCCCAAAGAAGAAATATGGATGGAAAATTTGTTGTTGCTGTAAAGTCGCTAAGCTGTGTCTGACTCTATTGCAACTCCATGGATTGTAACCTACCAGGCTCCTCGGTCCATGGTGTTCTCTAGACAAGAATATTGGAGTGGGTTGCCATTTCCTTCTCCAGGTATCTTCCTGACCCCAGGATCAAAGCCACGTCTCCTTCATTGGCAGGTGGGTTCTTTATTGCTGAGCCACCAGGGGAGCCCACAAATGGTCAATAGGTACATTAAAATATGCTCTATTGGCTAATAATAAAGAAATGCAAATCAAAACTACAATGAGGTGTAACTTCACACCAGTCAAAAAGGCCATGATTAAAAAGTATATAAGTGACTAATGCTGGCGAGGGTATGAAGAGAAGGGCAGGCTCCTATATTGCTGGTGGAAATGCAAGTTGATGAAGCCACTATGGAATACAATATGGAGGATTCTTAGAAAACTAAAACTAGAATTACCTTATGATCCAGACAATACTACAATTTGAACAGATGCATGCACCCCTATGTTCATAGCAGCACTATATACAAAAGACAGGAAATAGAAACAAGCTAAATGTCCATGGCAAATGAATGGAGAAAGAAGATGTGGTTCATATATATGATGGAATATTACTCAGCCATAAAAAAGAATGCAATAACACTGTCTGCAGCAACATGGATGCAACTAGAGATCATCATACTAAGTGACATAAGTCAGAAAGAGAATTACAAACACCATATGATATCACTTATTTGCAGAATCTAAAATATGACATATATGAATATTTACATGATAGAAACAGACTCACAGACATAGAGAACAGACTGGTGGTTGACAAGGGGTCATGAGAGTGGGGGAAGGTTGGATAGGAGTTTGGGGTTAGTAAATATGAATTATTATATATAAGAAGAGATAACAAGATCCTACTGTATAGCACAGAGAACTATGTTCAAACTATATTCAACTACATTTTCCTCTGATAAACCATAATGGAAAAGAATATAAAAAAGAATGCATGCATATATATATATATATATATATATATATAATGTATAACTGAATCACTCTGCTGTACAGCAGTAATTAACACAAAACTGTAAATCAAATATACTTCATTTAAAATGTCTAATATAAAGAAAAAAATGTTATGTTTCATGCACTGAGTAACAGTGCATTTCCACAGAGAGTGCAGGAATGCAGTTGTGTGTGGTGATGATGGTGGTGTGTGGAAAGGGCTTTATTCATGGAACAGAGCCACATGACAAGCATATCTGTGTCCGCACCAGACTTTGGTTTTACCAAGAGGCTCCCCTGGACTCAAGTCCACTGGATGCTGTTTCCCCACCAATAATTCTGAACACAATGATGGCATATATCACAGAGCATCAAACACTGCTGGTTAAAACTGTGGCTTGAAATATAGCTCTGTTTCCAAGTACTGTTCTTCGTTAGGACCTTGCGGCATGATTGATACACCGACGAAGCTTAGTACTCTTCTATTTTTCTGAGTATTTTTCTTGTCCTTCCAGATGAAACAGTCAATTCTTTTGCCATTAGGGTCATGAAATCACTGCTCTGCAAATGCCGTCCCAGGTTGCTGGCTGGCCCTGGGCAGACGCTAATCTGCCCAATGTCTAGATCCTGTTTGTAGCCCCAGTTCTCGCTGTTTGGCTATACACTAAAACAACACACATGTAACACATGTACTGCAGTTGTGCCATTTGGCTAATCAAGGGGAAACATTTCATGAGGAGTAAAACTTAAAAATAAACATTGTGGCCGACAGGTTTATTGTGATAATCCTGAAAGTACAGGAGAGAAGTCAGTCGCTGCTTTGGAACAATAGCAGTGGTGTTGGCCAAATGCGGCTGGCTGTCTTCCAGGCAGGGGTCCTGTCCGCCTCCCCCACCTGGATTCACCTGACACTTCCAATGGACTCAGATAACTCATCCTCAATAGTGCCTCGCTCAGCACAGAGAGATTAAGGAGAAAAGGTTGAAAATGAACAATGTTCATGGTTAGATTTAATTAATAGATCCATTTTGTTCTCACCTTGGAAGACATACAGGTCAGAAAGCATTGTTGGTTATATATCTATTTTTTTCCCTCTCTGGGAGGCTATCAGACTGAAGGAGCCAGTGGGGGAAAAATAGCGTTTGAAGACTTTCATCCACGCCGCGTCTTTTCAAGTCACGTTCAGAATGAGGAGACAGAAACCTCCAGTTGCCGAGAATGGCTGCTGAATGGGTCAACATTCCAAAGTGAGGAGGGGCTCCCCTCCCAGGTCAGCTTCGTGCTTCTTTCTCAAAACATCTGATGCGGTTCTGGTGGCTTGTGGAGTGTGTGACAGCGCCCATGTCAAGGACAGCCGCCAGCTCTTTGTGCGGGAGATGCAGCATCTATGAAAGAACCAGGCTTCCTGCAGCCAAAGAACCTGGGGACCTACTTCTGTGCCTGGGGCCCCAGGTCCCAGGCCTGCATCCCAGTGGGAGCCCCGCTGAGCTTCTACTGGCCAGTCCCCTGGGACTCCAGGAATACTGGTGTCCTCACAGGGGATGCTGGTACAGGTGTCTGCATCTCCTCTATAAGAACATGTTTCAGGATTCTTGTGATCTCTTGAACTCACTCACATGAAAAGAGCCCCTGGGACCTCATCTCTAAGATCAAAGCTAGAAAAGGTGATGCTCTGAATTGACCACAGGGTGTAAGGATGGTGGACACTGTCAACATTCTCCACATAAAGGCAGACTTGGGAGGATGGGCAGAAGATATCTACAACGAATACAAAATCACCTCACTCCTTATGGAGAGAACAGGGGAGAAAATCTATTTCTATTGATGCTTAAAAAAATCTTTCTGTAAAGGGTTATTAAAATAATGAAACACAAACATGTAAGTTAAACCCCACCCTAAAGAGAAAATGTCACACTGTCACTGAATCTTGGGTAAATAAAAAGCATCAAGTACATAGAAAAATTAAAATCAAGCACACAGAAAGGAGAGATGCTTGACTACAAAGGAAAAGAAAAAGATTTGAGAGTCATGAAGGAGGGAGAAAATGTGATTGTATACACACACTCACACACTGGCATGCACATGTGCACTTGTTTTGAAAATTGAAGGGGATAAAAAGCTCAAAAAGGGTACTGAGAGGCAAAGAGAAGTACATCAAGAAAGAAAAAGAGAGGGGGAGAGGAAGGAAGAAAGGAAAGGAGAAAGAAAAAGGAGGCTCCCTGGTGGCCCATTGGTAAAGAATCTGCCTGTAGTACAGGAGACTCAAATTCAGTCCCTGGTCTGGGAGGATCCCACATGCTATGTAGCAACTAAGTCTGTGCACCCCAACCACTGAGCCTGTGCTCTAGAGCCCAGGAGCTGCAACTATTTAAGCCTGCATGCCCTAGTGCCCACGTTCTGAAACAACAGAAGCCATGGCAATGAGAAGGCCACACACCGCAACTAGAGTGTAGCCTCTGCTCACTGCAACTAGAGAAAAGCCCAGACACCAATGGAGACCCAGCATTCAGTTCAGTTCAGTTCAGTCGCTCAGTCGTGTCCAACTCTTTGCGACCCCATGAATCGCAGCACGCCAGGCCTCCCTGTTTATCACCATCTCTCGGAGTTCACTCAGACTCACGTCCATCGAGTCCGTGATGCCATCCAGCCATCTCATCCTTGGTCATCTCCTTCTCCTCCTGCCCTCAATCCCTCCCAGCATCAGAGTCTTTTCCAATGAGTCAACTCTTCGCATGAGGTGGCCAAAGTACTGGAGTTTCAGCTTTAGCATCATTCCTTCCAAAGAAATCCCAGGGCTGATCTCCTTCAGAATGGACTGGTTGGATCTCGTTGCAGTCCAAGGGGCTCTCAAGAAGTCTTCTCCAACACCACGGTTCAAAAGCATCAATTCTTGGGCGCTCAGCCTTCTTCACAGTCCAACTTTCACATCCATACATGACTACAGGAAAAACCATAGCCTTGACTAGATGGACCTTAGTCGGCAAAGTAATGTCTCTGCTTTGCAATATGCTATGTAGGTTGGTCATAACTTTTCTTCCAAGGAGTAAGCGTCTTTTAATTTCATGGCTGCAGTCACCATCTGCAGTGATTTTGGAGCCCCCAAAAATAAAGCCTGACACTGTTTCCCCATCTATTTCCCATGAAGTGATGGGACCAGATGCCATGATCTTTGTTTTCTGAATGTTGAGCTTTAAGCCAACTTTTTCACTCTCTTCTTTCACCTTCATCAAGAGGCCCTTTAGCTCCTCTTCACTTTCTGCCATAAGGGTGGTGTCATCTGCATATCTGAGGTTATTGATATTTCTCCCAGCAATCTTGATTCCAGCTTGTGTTTCTTCCAGTCCAGCATTTCTCATGATGTACTCTGCATAGAAGTTAAATAAGAAGGGTGACAATATACAGCCTTGACGCACTCCCTTTCCTATTTGGAACCAGTCCACTGTTCCATGTCCAGTTCTAACTGTGCACCCAGCATAGCCATAAATAAATTAATTAAAAGAGAAAGGAGGGTAGGTATGATTCATGAAGGGGCATTTTGGAACTCATGAGTGAAACAAAGGAAAGTGGAGATCCAAGGGCAAAACCTTGATTTCATCATTGGTGAGTTAACTGATCATCACTGACTTGTTTAACTTCACAGAGCCCCAGGATTTCAGGAGAATGAGGTGGGAAGGATACAAGCATGATGCAGAGCTTGGTTTCAAGAAGAACCAGAGATGGAAGGTGAGGTCAGGTCTGAGAAGGAGCCAGAATCCCCAGCAGGGATGACCAGGTCCTGAGCAGAAGGACCACCAGTTACAGGAGAAGATAGTCACAGGGGATATTAAAGGGATAACCTTCCTGGAAGCATCAAAAGAAAGCTAAGTAAAAATTCAACAGGTACGCTTGTACATTTTTACCTATTTTCCCATATATTCACCTGTAGTGTCTCCAGTGCCTTCTGCTGATCAACAATAAGCCTGTATTTATGTTTGGGGGGAAGCATCAAAAGAAAGCTAAGTAAAAATTCAACAGGTACGCTTGTACATTTTTACCTATTTTCCCATATATTCACCTGTAGTGTCTCCAGTGCCTTCTGCTGATCAACAATAAGCCTGTATTTATGTTTGGGGGATTTTATTTTATTTTTCCAATAATGCTGGTAGTGGTTTAGTCACTAAATGATGTTCAAACTCTTTTGCAGCCCTATGGACTGTAGCCTGTCAGTCTCCTCTGCCCATGGTATTTCCCAGGTATGAATACTGGAGTGGGTTGCCATTTCCTTCTCCAGGGCATCTTTCTGACCCAGGGATCAAACCTGGCACTCGAAACATTGCACGTGTGTTCTCATGCTAAGCCATCATATTGTTTCCTAGACACCAAGTTCCTAACTTTTCAGATTGACAGGAAGAGCCTACAGAGAGCTGTTCAGGCTGAATCACACACTCTGCCTTCAGAACACACCTGAGTTTGACAGATAAAACAATCCTTCTCACTGCTCTGCATAAGCCTTTGCAGTTTTTGAAGCATATTATCTCCTATGATCCTGACAACAATCCCTAGAAAGTAGGTAAGGGCACTATTATCCCCATTTTGCTAAGTGATAGTTACACAATTCAGCTTTGCTGAGAGTGTTGTCATATCAATAGCCATATTCTGTGGATCTCTGGACAGACAGGTCACCACATGGAACTCAACATACATCAGCTGGGAGGTACTTGGGACTGAAGTTCCTTTCAACATCATCTTTACTCCTGTTTATGACACCCTCTCCATCCACGTGGAGACCAAATTAGCCAGCTTCTCATTCCTACCAAACGCTGAGGCTCCAGGGGTCTATCTCACCCCACCTGCACCTTCACCTTATGTTGTCTTGCCCCACTGTTGGCACCCTGACCCACCCCAACGCACTTCTCACAGACTCCACAGCTGCTGTCCTAGGTCCTTATTCCTGTCTTTATCTCTCCATTCTATGTGTCACCAGGTCCTGCTTATGTTGCTTTTTAAATAAATGTTATCCTTTCCAATCCTTTCCAATCATCTCCATCAGCAGCAGCACCATCTTAGCACCTGCCTGCAGCCACCCCAGACCATGGTCCTCACTGACTTCTCATCTGCAACAATCTACTTTCCAAGTCACAGTCAGAGGATGAAAAATGCATCTGTTATGATGGTGTACAGAGCCCATCACTATGGTTCCATATCCACATCTCTACAGATACTCCCAGCTCACTTTCCCTCCGGATGCTAAGACCTTCCTTGCTTGTTTTATTTAGCACATTGCTCACTTTCTAAAATCCCTTTGAACCACTGCTCTGCTTTCATCTCTGTCTCTTTCTCTCTCCCTTCTCCCCACTCCACTGGCTCACCCCAATATACCACACTTTATCTACATATTCTATTAATATAATCAGGGATTTTATTTCCAAGCCAGAATAACTTTCTTAGGAAATATTATCTTTATAAACTAAACCATATCAAGAACACCCGATTTTATGCTTTCATAGCATCAGAATAAATTTTCCTTATAGCAATGATCACTGTTGCCATTTTACATCTCTCCATGTGATCATTAATGAATTTCTCCCTCCAACTGGACTGTACATTTCATGAGTTCTGCTTTTCCTCACCACAATACCCCAGCAGCACTTTAAAGTCCTTGGCAGGTGGTAGATGCTCAAAAATAGTAGTGGCGAGAAAGGATAGAAGGAGAGAAGGAAGGGAGGGAGGGAGGGAAGAAGGAAATTTAATAATGTCTCAAGTTATATGTTAGAAACATGTAATTTTCATGCTGAAAAATAACTATAAGGATTAATGATACTATATATTGACCCCCAGGGTTTAAAATACTAAAGGCAGTAATCCTTGCCTTAATAGAGAATAGAGACAAAAAACACATAACTGCAAGACTATGTGATGATAATTCTTGCAAGAATTATCACACACACTCATACATATGCACATGTGAATTAAAGGGACAGTTTTATCAGACATGGAGTCACAAAGTCTACACAGAAGAAACATCTATCAATAACTTAAGAATGATAATGTATTTATTACATTTATATAGACAAGTATCATTTCAGTACAGTTCAGTCACTCAGTCATGTCTGACTCTTTGCAACCCCATGGGCTGCAGCACGTCAGGCCTCCCTGTCCATCACCAACTGCCGGAGGTTACTAAAACTCATGTCCATCAAAGCAGTGATGCCATCCAACCATCTCATCCTCTCTTGTCCCCTTCTCCTCCTGCCTTCAATCTTTCCTAGCATCAGGGTCTTTTCCAATGAGTTGGTTCTGCCCATTAGGTATTACTGCCGAAGTATTGGACCTTCAGCTTCAACATCAGTTCTTCCAATGGATATTCAGGACTGAGTTCCTTTAGGATGGACTTTTTGTTTCCCCTCACAGTTCAAGGAATTCTCAAGAGTCTTCTTCAGCACCACAGTTCAAAAGCAACAATTATTCAACACTTAGCTTTCTTTATGTTGGACCATAAAGTCATGGTCCATACATGACTACTGGAAAAACCAGAGACTTGACTATATGGACCTTTATCAGCAAAGCAATGTCTCTGCTTTTTAACATACTGTCTAGGTTGGTCATAGCTTTGCTTTCAAGGAACAAGTATCTCATTTCATGGCTGCAGACACCATCTGCAGTGATTTTGGAGCCCAAGAAAATAAAAGCTGCCACTGTTTCCATTGTTTCCCAATCTATTTGTCATGAAGTGATGGGACTGGATGCCATGATCTCAGTTTTCTAAATGTTGAATTTTAAGTCAGCTTTTTCACTCTCCTCTTCCAGTTTCATCAAAAGACTCTATAGTTCTTTGTTTTCTGCCATAAGGGTGGTGTCATCTGCATATCTGAGGTTACTGATATTTCTCCTGGCAATCTTGATTCCAACTTGTGCTTCATCCAGCCTGGCATTTCACATGATGTACTCTGCATAGAAGTTAAATAGGCAGGGTGACAATAAACAGCCTTGACATACTCCTTTCCCAGATTGAAACCAGTCCATTATTCCATGTCCAGTTCGAACTATTGTTTCTTCACCTACATACAGATTTATCAAGAGACAGGTAAAATGGTCTGGTATTCCCATCTCTTTAAGAATTTTACACAGTTTGTTGTGATCCACAGAGTCAAAAGCTTCGGCATAGTCAATGAAGCTGAGGTAGATTTTATTTTTTCTGGAATTCTCTTGATTTTTCTATGATCCAATGGATGTTGGCAATTTGATTCCTGGTTCCATTACCTTGCCTAAATCCAGATGTTCTTGATTTAAGAACCTCTGGAAGTTCTTGGTTCATGTACAGTTGAAGTCTGGCTTGCAGCATTTTAAGCATTCCTTTCTAGCGTGTGAATTGAGTGCAACTGTGGGGTAGTTTGAACATTCTTTGGCCTTGCTTTTCTTTGGGATTGGAAAAAAAATGACATTTTCCTGTCCCGTGACACTGCTGAGTCTTCCAAATTTGCTGGCATATCGAGTACAGCACTTTAACAGCATCATCTTTTAGGATTTGAAATTGCTCAGTTGGAATGCCACCACCTCCACTAGGCTTGTTCGTAGTGATACTTCCTAAAGCCCACTTGACTTCACACTCTAGGGTATACGGCTCTAGGTGAGTGATCACATCATTATAGCTATGTGGGTTATTAACTTTTTTTTAATAGTTGTTCTGTGTATTCTTACCATCTCTTCTTAATATCTTCTGCTTTTGTTAGGTCCATAACATTTCTATCCTTTATTGTGATAGTTTTGCATGAGATGTTCCCTTGCTATCTTTAATTTTCTTGAAGAGATCTCTAGTCTTTCCCATTCTATTGTTTTCCTCTAGTATCTTGCATTGATCACTGAGGAAAGCTTCCTTATCACTCCTTGCTATTCTCTGAAACTCTACATTCAGAGGGATAGATCTTTCCTTTTCTCCTTTGCCTTTAGCTTCTCTTCTTTTCTAAGCTACTTGTAAGGCCTCCTCAGACAACCATTTTGCCTTTTTGCATTTCTTTTTCTTGGGGATGGTTTTGATTACTGCCTCCTGTGCAATGTCAGGAACCTCTGTCCATAGTTCTTCAGGCACTCTATCAGACCTAATCCCTTGAATCTATTTATCACTTTCACTGTTTCATCATAAGGGATTTCATTTAGGTCATACCTAATGGTTTTCCCTACTTTCTTCAATTTAAGTCTGAATTTTGTAATAAGGAGTTCATGATCTGAGCCAGTCAGCTCCCAGTCTTGTTTTTATACATCCTCAGCTGCAAAGAAATATAATCAATCTGATTTCAGTATTGACCATCTGGTGATGTCCATGTGTAGTCATTTCTTTTGTTGTTGGAAGAGGGTGTTTGCTATGATCATTGCATTGTCTTGGCAAAAGTCTGTCACTCTTTGCCCTGCTTCATTTTGTACTTCAAGGACAAACTTGCCTGTTACTCCAGGTATCTTTTGATTTCCTACTTTGGTATTCCAGTCCCCTATGATGAAAAGAACATCTATTTTGAGGTGTTCATCCTAGAAGGTCTTGTAGGTCTTTATAGAAATACTCAACTGCAGCTTGTTTGGAATTAGTGGTTGGGGTACCGACTTAGATTTCTGTGATACTGAATGGTTTGCCTTGGAAACAGAGATCCTTCTGTCATTTTTGAGACTGCACCCAAGCACTGCATTTCAGACTCTTTTGTTGACTATGAGGGCTACTAGAGTCCTTCCAAGCGATTCTTGCCCACAGTACTAGACATAATGATAACCTGAATTAAATTTGCCCTTCCAGACCACTTTAATTCACTGATTCTTAAACGTCAATGTTCACTCTTGCTACCTCCTTTTAGACCACTTCTAATTTACCTTGATTCATGGACCTAACATTCCGGGTTCCTATGTGATCTTGTTTTCACAGAATTGAACTTTACTTCCATCAACTGTCACATCCACAACTGGGCTTTTTTTTTTTTTGCTCGCTCTTTGTACAGATAACCATACAGAATAGTTAAGTTACTGTAGAAATCACACTCACTGAGATTTGGAAGGCATCTTATTATTATTATTTTTTTGGTAGAAAATATCTGATAATATATTCAGAAATTAAAGTGAAAAGATAAATGTACAGAGTTCACCAATTAATGAAAAATGCTCTCGCCATATTTATCTCTGAAATGGACAATAGGACAACATCTTTGAGGAAGTCTGTTGTTAACACCATATGTTAATTCAAATTGCTAGCCAGGTTGCCTCTCTTCTTACCAGATTTTGGCAACGTTACTCTGAACACCCCACGAACAGAGCCTGGTTTTGCTAACTGGGGCACTGCTGGTCAGAGGCCAACCTCCAATCCCATCATGGTGGACATGATAACCAGTGATCCTAACACATGGCTCATGGGCCACACCAGGACTCCAGCCTCCAAACTAGCAAGGTGCTATGGTGGCCTCATTCCGGCTCTGTCCATCTCCCATGGACAGGCAACAACAGGACTCTGCTCAAGTCTCCATGGCGTTTGTCCCTATTACAATAACCTCTGTGGCCCTAATCACTCCCCCAGGGGACCTCACATTCACCACCCTTTACAGGGTCTCTCAGGACCCTTCCCACCACTGCCTCCCTGGCCAAACCTGCAGGAGGGCGTGAAGAGCAAGTTACAGGTCCCGGCCCTGTGTGGTCACCTTGGCAGCAAGGAACACACTTCCAGGGTGAACTTTTCTACTCCCAAAGCAGCCATCTTATTGATGCTGTTGTTTAGTTGCTAAGTCGTGTCTGACTTTGTGACATCAGGCTCCTTTGCCTCCATTATCTTCTGGAGTTTGCTCAAATTCATGTCCATTGAGGTGATGATGCTATCCAATCAATGTTACTGATAGATGCTTTAAAACTATTTTCAGCTCATGCCTACTTGATAAACATTAAAATATTAATCCTTTTTTAGTGCTGTTGAAATTCAAAATATAGATGACACTGTGCTTAATAACAAATCTAAGTAACTCAGCTCTGTTTATTTTTAGACCAGCCACCTTCCGCTCCCATGCATACACATCACTATTCTAGAATTTGACGAGCCTACCTTTCACTTCTGACATCCGGTCTCAAACTCCAACTTGGGGCTGGGTGAATGTTTACACCACAAAAACTGCAATAAACCTCTTAATCTCCTTCCTTTCTTACTGATAATTTTTCTACAAGGAGGTAATATTAACGAAGAGGTTAGGAGGATCAAACAACATAATTATTTAAAAGAGCCTAGACAGCAAACATTTGCTGAATCTTAAATTTATTGGTTTCTGTAACTACTTAATTTCTTTAAATGAAGCTTTATGCATAAGTAATGTCTGCATAAATTATATAAAATGGTTATGCAGTTCAAATTTTCTTTTATTGATTTTAAAAGTAGATGGTCACTGTCCCAATTAATTGCTAGTTGTTTTATCTCTAACAATGCAGATTTAAAACCATATTTCTAGAATATTAGATATAACAGCTTATCATTTGTTTGAAGATTCTGCATGAATTCTATGGTGAGCACTGTATGCAAATGATGTGATAAAACAGTAGGCCATGAAAATGAATCAAATATATACTTTAAGTGATTTAATAATTCATAGTCTTTGGTAGAAGGGCAACTATAAATAGACACGTTGCATTTCAAAGCAGCACTGTGCTTGGGATCAATTCAGATCAATTTGTGCACTGGAAAAATGCAGGCGGCAGCACTGGTCACTGAACTGAATCTGAGAAATGTGGTTTCGCTGTGACTGAAATTCTACCTAGAAAAATGAGCCTGGAAAGTAATATGAATCTGAAAGGACTGGGTCACTTAATTCAACCTCAGATCCCCCTACTAATGTTACTTTGCAATATGAATACATTTTGCTGTGGATTTCCTTCACCCTTTGAAATGACATGCAGGGAGAAACCATGTTCCCATCATTGTGCCTTCACACTTGATGGTGTGGGCAAGTGTATTAAATTACGAAGTGTGTAGGAGCAGGGAAGTGAAGAGGGACTGGTGGCAGTGAGCTGACTTGAGAGCCAGTCAACACGTTTTAGATAGTTCCTCATGTGAATAGAACACACACACACACATGCCATGTCTTTTAAATTCAGAAACATTAACTTTTGACATGGCTGTGTAATCAAATATAATTAATGTCACTTCTGAAGATGAAAAGACAACATTTCTCGACAGAGGCATGCGCTGTCAACAAGATGTCTTCAAAATGTATCCCTGTCAGTGGAATTGCTTTTAGGAAATAAGAGAGACCGTTTGATTCTAAGAAGCTAGCTATCTAGATGGACACATCTCTGCAGCTGTGCTTTCATCTCCTGCTTCCTATTTGTAAATTTGATGTACTATAATGCGTACTATAATGCACATATTTGACACACTATAATAGCTACTATAATAGGTACTATAATGTTTGACTTCAGCCTTGAAGTAAATGACTTTCTGGCTTCAGGGGTATCATTGTTATCTCCACTGTCTCTATTTCCTCTCTTTTATTCCCTTCTTAACAAAACCCCAGCTCTTCCAGTCACTGGATTTTGATGAAAGAAGTCCATTCTGGCGCCAAGGATTCAATGAGCTTACGCCAATTAGCACTCAGCACTTTTTCCAATGGCCATGTGGTGTGGATCAGTCAGATCAAAATGCCCCATCATCCTGGTTGTGGTGATTGGGGGTCCATATGATTGGACATGTGACCTAAGCTGGTCCTCCCATGGGAAGTCCACGGCCAGTGCCCAATGGCTAGAAACACCCTGATGCTGGGAAAGATTGAAGAAAGGAGGAGAAGGGAACGACAGAAGATGAGACGGTTGGATGGCATCACTGACTCAATAGGCAAGAATTTGAGTAAATTCTGGGAGTTGGTGATGGACAGCGAGGCCCGGTGTGCTGCAGTCCATGGGGTGGCAAAGAGTCAGACACTACTGAGCAACTGAACAACAACTGGTATTTACTATGCATATGACTCTGAGAAGGTCTTAAAACCTCAGGAAGCATCCACCTACTGCTCTGAAAATTAGAGACAATAAACCTTGAAGCTCTAAATTATGAGGAAGATCCCAGCACAGTTCTTGCCATGTGATGTATCCCCTGTAAATGCTGACTTGCCTGCCTTTCTTGAAGTTAGTGGAAAACTAGGTTAATGGGCTTAGAATTTTTGGCTCTTCTAAAGTATCTTGATTATTTCTTTTTACATTTTTTAAATGTTCTCAATGATGAATTCTTTGTTGTTTTTCAGTCTCTAAGTCATGTCCAACCAGTTGCAATCCCATGAACCATAGCATGCCAAGCTTTTCAAATTACAATTATTTACTTCTTACAGGGTTGTTTTTTTTAATACCATATTATATAATTTAGTGTATTATATATATAGTATGTATATATAAGATATATATATGTATGAATATATTATGCTATCTGGAAAGTTCAATATAAAGGTAAAGGCTTTAGAAAATATTTACTTTTAATTTTGGACTTTAGGATACTATAGGTTACAATAGCTTGCTACTTTTTTTTCTGGAGAAAGAATACTCTAGTTAGATAGTATTATTTCAATTCATGATGTCTTTTTGTATTAAAGAATGGTTAAAATGTTATAGTGAGTGCATTTAAATGAATAATGTGTATAATATGATTTCTCACAATGTTAAATATATTAAAATATATATTTAAAGTTTCAGTTCAGTTCAGTTCAGTCGCTCAGTCATGTCCGACTCTTTGTGACCCCATGAATTGCAGCACAATAAATATTAAATGCATAGTTTATCAATATTTTTAATAACTTTGGAAAGTTTCAAATAAAGTCCATCCCATTTCTCCTAAAAAAATAGTATTATTTTATATGTACAGATTTTAACACATATTATGAACATACTCAGGCTTTCTCACTTTTCATTGGTGACAGAAAGGTCAAAGTAGTTCAATTTATCCAAGTGGGATGAAGTCAGACATAAAGAGAAGTTTTCATTCAATCCATACTATGACCATTGGCATATACCAGAAACAATGATCTAGAATTCTCATTTTACATGTGTTTATTCAAAGGATAATATGACCACGAAGCAATTTAGTATTACCAAAAAGAGTCTTATTATCTCAATTTCCATATTGGGAATTTCATCTAAAGAATAAAAGATGCTTTAAAATTCAGGAAGATGTGCTCTTCAGAAAGACGCATTAAAAATCATGAAGGTGAATATGACATTCTTCCATCATACAAAAAGAGCAAACCCAGTGCAGACTGAATGACTTATAAGCGTCCTACCAGAGGCACAGGCCCATGGGGAGGGCCTTTGCAAGTCCACACCCTGTCTCTCCTGCTCAGAGTCCAGCCTCACATGGACACATTGACCACAGACTGAAGGGCACACTTGATCCAACCAGGTCGGTCAGACTTAGCTCCTGGAGGTATGGGGTCAAGACTGAGACAGCCTTGTTCACTTCTATTAGTGATGGCACTAGGAAGGCAAATGTAGCAGCTAAGAACATGTTATTTTCCATCCTACTCAAGGAGGCTGGGAGAGCTTTTCTTCAAAGAGTCCTGGCAATGACCATGAACTTCATAGAGACAGGTGAGCATTCTAACGCCTGGGGGCCAGCAGCCAGACCAGCTGCCCCCTGGTGTTCACTAAGTGTCCTGATGCACTCAATCAAAACTCCTTCTTTGCTGTACAATTAGCTCAGACATGTTCTGTTGTTCACACCTCTCTAGACACTAAGCTTACTGAAACATGCACAAAACAAAAACAAAAACAAGATCAAGCAGAGATGTATTTCCTGGAGCATGAATCTGCACATTCTAGATCATTAATCTCATTCAAGAGCTGTAGAGTCGAGCGAAAATTAGTGATATGAGCAAAATCTCATGTACAGGGGGGATTCTTTTTTTTTTTAATTAAAAGCTTATTTATTATAGTGAAATTTGAGGAAATACAATTTGCTGATGAGATATTGGCTAAATAAATTATAGCACATCAACATGATGGTGTTGCACAACTTTAAAAAAAATTTTCAAAAGCATTAAAAAATAAGGGGAGTTTTGTATAAGAAAAAGAGCAGGATGAAAAATGTTAGACATGCAGATACAAATGTAGAAAAATAAAAGAACAGATAAACACCAGCAAGTTATTCTGAGTAAGGACATTACAGGTACAGCTTTTCTTCCTCATATTTTGGAAATCTTTCTACAAAAAGTGTGCATTGATTTTAATAATAAAAAGCAACAGAGATGGTGCTATTCTCACAGAATATAATCTGCCCTCTTTCCTACATCTAGTTTATATTCCCCAAATTTCAATAATTTCCAAAGCTTAAAGCTGTCATCTTGCTCTCAGAATTGGATACAAACACACACACCTGCACACACTTACACCAATATATATTTTATCATAACTAGACAATTTTTCGGAGAAGGCAATGGCACCCCACTCCAGTACTCTTGCCTGAAAAATCCCATGGACAGAGAAGCCTGGAAGACTGCAGTCCATGGGGTTGCTGAGGGTCTGACAAGACTGAGCGACTTCACTTTCACTTTTCACTTTCATGCATTGGAGAAGGAAATGGCAACCCACTCTATGTGCTTTTTATTTTTTTACTTTATTTTACTTTACAATACTGTATTGGTTTTGCCATACATTGACATGAATCCACTACGGGTGTACACGATCTCCCAATCCTGAATCCCCCTCCCACTTCCCACCCCATATCATCTCTCTGGATCATCCCCGTGCACCAGCCCCAAGCATCCTGTATCCTGTATGGAACATAGACTGGCATTTCATTTCTTACATGATAGTATACATGTTTCAATGCCATTCTCCCAAATCATCCCACCCTCTCCCTCTCCCTCTCCCTCAGAGTCCAAAAGTCCGTTCTATACATAGAAAGGGCCAGATATACCTTTACTACTTTTATGATCATTCTTTCTTTTTTTTGAGTTGATGTGGTTGTGTAATTGTTTTTCTTCTTTTCTTTTCCTTCTCCTTTTTAAAAAACTTTCTTACAGTTTTAAATCGTACTCCAGTGTTCTTGCCTGGAGAATCCCAGGGACAGGGGAGCCTGGTAGGCTGCCATCTATGGGGTCGCACAGAGTCGGACACAACTGAAGTGACTTAGCAGCAGCGGTCAATTGTTAATTACTTAGTTTACATGTAATGCATGTTCCAAAATGAATAGATCTGTTTCCAAAGATGCTTTAAAAATAGAATCATCTTTACAGATATTAAAGATATCTTTTCTGAAGGAGATCAGCCCTGGGATATCTTTGGAAGGAATGATGCTAAAGCTGAAACTCCAGTACTTTGGTCACCTCATGTGAAGAGTTGACTCATTGGAAAAGACTGATGCTGGGAGGGATTGGGGGCAGGAGGAGAAGGGGACGACAGAGGATGAGATAGCTGGATGGCATCACTGACTCGATGGATGTGAGTCTGAGTGAACCCTGGGAGCTGGTGATGGACAGGGAGGCCTGGCCGGCTGCGATTCATGGGGTCGCAAAGAGTCGGACACGACTGAGCAACTGAACTGAACAGAGAGATATTTTCAAATTCAGTCTTGGCCATAGACATACATGGTGCTTTGTACTAGTTAATCTATCTGAATCATTTTGTGTAAAGTAGGGATAATAGTACAAGAATCTAAGGATAGTGAAGGCAGTTAAGTGAAAGAGTATATGTAAAATATCATCAACATTAGCTTCCTTAGCAAAAAAGAGGACAAATGTAAAAATATCATGAACCATAAGAGTCACAAATTGCTAAGTTAACTATGCATGCTCAGTTCTTGAAAATATTAACTGAAAAAAAAGATTACTTGCTCTTACATGCTAAAGAACATAACAGACAAATTTGCGTTACCTTTTTTCTTACATTAATCATTCACTTAACAAAATTGTGAGTTTGTGTAGTAATACTGCCTTTTATATTCTACCAATTGCTCCCAGTTGCTGAGATAAAATTCCCTTTAGCAGGGAAATATGTGACACAGAAAGAGAAAGAAAAGAGTACTCACAAGTCAGGCAGAAAAACAGTGGTTCCAACTACAAGTTTTCTGACCCTTCTCAGTTATCTAGTAACTCCAACACAGTTACTATCTTCTCTTATCATTAAATAAAAGCTTATTAAAAGGAATGATAGAAATTCATAATATATATTGTTAACAAACAGAAAGGATACAAGGTAACTCAAATAAGAATGAAGACAGTTAACAAAGTAATAAATAGGAGAAAAACACAAATACACACAAACAAACCATAAAAACAATATAACAGAATGAACAATATATACATGTTTTATTAAACATATGTGTGTGTGTATATATATTTATATGGAAATCTGATCATTAGTTTTTCACTTGAAAGAAGATGACAAAATCAACTATATTTAAAAATTAAGTAAAAGAGGTAAAATACTAACTCTTAACTCTAAAGACATTAACAAAATATTGCCAATATGTTAATGAGAATAATATAATTTTTGTAGGTTTGGTAAAAGAGGTTGTTTTCTCCTTGGTTGGTGATGTTGATTTTCAAGATGAAGAATTGTATGAGTGGATATTATAGTATTATCTTTATAAGTGCTGAATTTATTATAAACACAAATCAGGACAGCAAAGACTATTCATTTAAAAACCTTATTTTTCTACTACATTATTTCCCAAAGGGGACCAATTAGCTTTTTTTTCTCTTGGGTACTCTCCTTCCTGTTTTCATTCTGTACTTTATATCAGAAAAATATATTGAGACACGGCATCTGTCTTCCTGTGGCCCAGAACTAAGACCGTCAAGGCCATGCTTTCTTCCACACCTCCAGTCAGTCAAGACTTTCTGACTGAGGTGTCTTGGCTTTCCTCTTCAGCAGGTGTGAGGAATGATCAAGCCCTTTCTTTGAGAGGCTGGTAAAAAAAAAAAAAAAAACCATAAACATACCTCAGACTCAACCATTTGGAAAGGTAGGACCATGGGAACCTCAATACGGATTCAGTGCTGGGGGACAGAGGAAGGAGGTGCATTCCTGAGGGGGCGATGGCAGAGGACAAAGGAGCGGCTCCCAGTGGTAGAAACTGGAGAAGCACTCGGCGGTGGAGGGGGCCTGCTCCCAGTCCTAGACAGCACCCGAGGAGGTGGCAGGGCGCTCCCCTCCTTGCAGCCAACCTGCCACAAGGCCAACTGACTTGTGAATCCCTGTGCTCGTGAAAAATGTCTTCTGAAGCCACGCTTCAGGTGATTCAGATACTGTGAAGGTCAAGTCAACAGACAATGGGGGATCAGCAGAGAAGAGTGCTACTGATGGCCAACAGGGAGCGGCCATGAGCAGGAGAACGAGGAGGCGCCTTCTGCCAATCTGGTCCCAGTCTATGTATCCAGAGGATGCCTCCACAACCAAAGGAAGGTGGGTGGGGCGGTGCATCTAGATTCTTTGTGGAAAGACTCTTCAACAAGTGGACAGCCGGGTTGGTGGAAAAGCAGATTTAACTAGAGTTAAGTAAATTAAGGAATGTGCTGTATCTTGCAAATGCCATAGAAAAAGGACCAATTCAAACTGAGACTAAAGAACCTTCACACAAAGATGATGATTTCCATCAATACTAACTCAAACTTGTCAACTTAGAAGCAAATTATGGCAGATGATGCTGGAAGAAATGACGTCTGGCACTGTCTTGGAGTGATTTAGAATAAAATCTGCAGAAATTTTATGTATGCATTATAAAAACTGAAGAAAAAGAACTCTTAATTTAAAAATACTTTCCCCAGTGAATTACAAAGAAGTTACTCAAGGCTAAATCAGTGTACGCTAAAAGGGGTCCTCTCTAGTTTTGATCTATCAAGATAATCATGTTGAGAAGGTCATCTCCACTTTCTACTTTGTTTTTTTTCTGCAATTCCTGGCTCTCTCATCTCCCTTTCCCAAAAATGTCCTTAGTACACACACACACACCCCACATCTCTCCCCAGGCCTTGAGGTAGGGTGTCAGCTTGGATGAGTACATACATGGCATGAAATGGGAGAGTAGTGTTTCACATCCTGATCATTTAATGCTTCTTCCCTCAATCATCTTCTTTGCACTGGTCACTTAGGAAGGCTTTCTTATCCTTGCTTGCTATTCTTTGGAACTCTGCATTCAGAGGGATATATCTCCTTTTCTCTTCTGCCTTTTGATTCTCTTCCTTTCTCAGCTATTTGTAAGGCTCCTCAGACAACCATTTTGCCTTTTGCATTTCTTTTTCCTGGGGATGGTTTTGATCACCACCTCCTATTCTTCAGGCTCTCTATCAGATCTACTCCCTTGAATCTCTTTGTCACTTCTGCTGTATAATCATAAGGGATTTGATCTCAGTCATATCTGAATGGCCTAGTGGTTTTCTGCACTTTCATCAGTTTAAGTCTCAATTTTGCAATAGTGAGTTCATGATCTGAACCGCAGTCAGCTCCCAGTCTTGTTTTTGCTGACTGTATAGAGCTTCTCCATCTTCAGCTGCAAAGAATATAACCAATCTGAATCTGGTATTGACCATCTGGTGGTGTCCATGTGTACAGTTGTCTCTTGTGTTGTTGGAAGAGGATGTTTGCTATGACCAGTGTGTTCTCTTGGCAAAACTCTGTTAGCCTTTGCCCTGCTTCATTCTGCACTCCAAGGTCAAATTTGCCTGTTACTCCAGGTATCTCTTGACTCCCTACTTTTGCATTTCAGTCCCCTATGATCAAAAGGCCATCTTCTTTGTTGTTAGTTCTAGAAGGTCTTGAACATCTTCACATAACCATTCAACTTCAGCTTCTTTGGCATTAGTGGTTGGAGCATAGACTTGGATTACTGTGATACTGAACAGTTTGTCTTGGAAGCGAACCAAGATTATTCTGTCGTTTTTGAGATTGCACCCAAGTACTTCATTTCAGACTCTTTGTTGACTATGAGGGCTACTCCATTTCTTCTAAGAGATTGTTGCCCACAGTAGTAGATATAATGGTTATCTGAATGAAATTCACACATTTCCATCCATTTCATTTCACTGATTCCTAAAATGTTGATATTCATTTTTGCCATCTCCTATTTGACCACTTCCAATTTACCTTGATTCATGGACCTAACATTTCAAGTTTCTTTCTTTCTTTTTAACAGAATTGGACTTTACTTTCACCACCAGACACATCCACAGCTGAGCACTGTTTCTGCTTTGCTGAGAACTGTTTCTGCTTTGCTCAGCCTCTTCGTTCCATCTGGAGCTAGTTCTCCACTTTTACAGGAGCATATCAGGCACCTATGGACCTGGGGACTTCACCTTTCAGTCTCATGCCCTTTTGCCTTTTTGTATGGTTCATGGGGCTCTCAAGGCAAGAATGCTGAAGTAGTTTGCCATTGCCTTCTCCAGTGCAAAAATGGGCATAATAAAGGACAGAAATGGTACGGACCTAACAGAAGCAGATGACATAAGGAAGAGGTGGCAAGAATACACAGAACAATTACGCCAAAAAAGATCTTAATGACCCAGATAACCACAATGGTGTAGGAACTCACTTAGAGACAGACATCCTTGACTCTGAAGTCAAGAGAGCCTTAGGAAGCATCACTACGAACACAAGTAGTGATGTCATTCCTGCTAGCTATTTCAAATTCTAAAAGATGATGCTGTTAAAGTGTTGCACTCAATACGCCAACAAATTTGGAAAACTCAGCAGTGGCCACAGGACTGGAAAAGATCAGTTTTCATTCCAATCCCTAAGAAAGGCAATGACAAAGAATGTTCAAGATGCACCACAATTGCACTCATTTTACAAGTCAGCAAAGTAAAGCTCAAAATTCTTCAAGCTAGGCTTCAACAGTACGTGAATCAAGAACTTCTAGAGAGTCAAGCTGGATTTAGAAAAGGTAGAGGAAGCAGACATCAAACTGCAAACATTCACTGTATCACAGAAAAAACAAGAGAGTTCCAGAAAAACTTCTGCTTCACTGAGCGTGCTAAAGCCTTTGAACTTGTGGATCACAACAAATACAGAAAATTCTTAAAGAGATGGGAATACCAGATAATTTTACCTGCCTCCTGAGAAACCTGTATGCAGGTCAAGAAACAACAGTAAGAACTGGACGTGGAACAACCGACTGATTCTAAATTGGGAAAGGAGTACGTCAAGGCTGTATATTGTCACTCTGCTTATTTAACTTATATGCCAAGTGCATGATGTGAAATGCTGGCCTAGATGAAGCACAAGCTAAAAGCAAGATTGCAGGGAGAAATATCAGTAACCTCAGATATGTAGACAACACCACGCTTATGGCAGAAAGTGAAGAGGAACTAAAGAGCCTCTTGATGAAGGTGAAAGAGGAGAGTGAAAAGGCTGGTTTAAAATTCAACATTCAAAAAGCTAAGATCATGGCATCCAGTCCCATCACTTCATGGCAAATAGATATGGAAACAATGGAAACAGTGACAGACTTTATTTTCTTGGGCTCCAAAATCACTGCAGATGGTGTCTTCAGCCATGAAGTTAAAAGATGCTTACTCCTTGGAAGAAAAGCTTAGACCAACCTAGACAGCCTATTCAAAAGCAGAGACATTACTTTTCCAACTAAGGTCCGTCAAGTCAAGGCTATTGTTTTTCCAGTAGTCATGTATGGATGTGAGAGTTGGACCATAAAGAAGTTTGTGTACCAAAGAATTGATGCCTTTGAAATGAGGTGTTGGAGGAGAGGAGTCCTTTGGACTGCAAGGAGATCGAGCCAGTTAACCCTAAAGGAAATCAGCCCTGAATATTCACTGGAAGGACAGATGCTGAATATGAAGCTCCAATAATTTGGCCATCTGATGTGAAGAAACTCACTGGAAAAGACCCTGATGCTGGGAAAGTTTGAAGGCAGGAGAAGGGGATGATGGAGGATGAGATGGTTGGATGGCATCACCTACTCAACAGACATGAATTTGAGCAAGCTCTGGGTGATGATGAAGCACAGGGAAGCCTGGCATGGTGCAGTCCATGGGGTTGCAAAGTGTCAGACATGACTGAGAGACTGAACAACAACAGCAATTGTTTTTACTTCTGCTTGGTTTCATCTGGCGCACTTTTCACAACAATGAGCCACCGTAGTAAGATACTTAAATGATTACATGGAGGTTCCATTCACTCTTTCTCCAGTTCTAAGGCCTTCCTATATTCATACATTAATGGGAGGACTGTACAAATCTCTCTATGTTTCCTGACTCTAGAAGTCTGTTCTCAGTGTGAGAGAAGACTCTAGATTCTTTCATTTTAAATATTCCTTTTTACATTTAATTCTCAACTGCAGGTACAAATTACAAGATGCATATCGGTCTGGCATCATGCATCCATCTCAACAAGAATTAGTAATTTTGGACTTTGACTAAAGGTCAACAGACTAAAGCTGAAAAGCTGTATGTGCACAGGACAATCGGCTGAGATGCTGAGCCCGTGTTAATGATGTGCCACCAACAGGGCCACACCAAGGAGGGGCAGTCACCCGTGTTCCCAGCTGCCAGCCAGGATGTGAACGGGCACTGGGATAATAAGCATGATGAATTGAATTTCATTAAAATACCAAGGAAAATCCTCCAAAACGGTTCTTAATTAAATGGTCTCCAGCTAAGCGTTAGCCAAAATGTGAACTTGCCCTACATCCTATTCCACTGAATAATCACATTGACTCCAAAGCCTATGGGGATGGGAGGTCTTTAACTCATAACAATGCTTCCTATTTACATGGTTCTTCTCATGTGAGACCCATACAGTGTTTGATAAATATCCCCTTATTACCTCACAGTGAGTTGATTACGGATCTGGGGAGAGAACCCAAGACCCAGAACTCTGTCTCTTGTGAGACTAGTTCTAGTTCAGCATCACAGGTGGCCTGCCTATAAGGGACTTAGACAGGGAAACTAAAGTTTGCTGCATATTTTTGACTCACATCAGTGTCTGGAAGCACAACAGTGACTGCCCTTTAAAATATTCCCTTTCTGATTTTTCAAGAAAAAAAATTTTTTCTAACTATGATATCAACTACAGCAGTAGGTCATGGGACTCAGTTGTCCAACAGTATGCAATGTTCTGATGCATGCGATATTCTGATGTCCATGAATAATTCTTTTTCAAGTGGCAAATGCTTGGCATTGATAAGCTTGTTCTCAACCCAGTAGACAATTTATTGATTTTGTGTTTCCTGGGTTCAGCAAACCTAAGAAGCTCTAAAACTGGAAATTTTAGTATCCGTATGGTTTTTGTTCTTATATCTGTTGGGTGATTATGCCCATAATATACTGATCATAACATTGGTAAGAAAGAGAACTTACTAGTATCTCAGTTTGCGATATACTAAGAGATAAATTTGGGCATTGCTAATTTAAGATTTGATACCAGTAACACTCACTTTCCTGAGTGACTTTTCACTTTTATTATTATTTATTTCAAATTTAAAGAGCAATATTGTGTGTTAACTTGTCTATACACTTTATAAGAAACTAGAAAAAATGGTTAACTGGGTATAAATCTCCAACAGAACATGTTTAGTGAAAATTTTTTACTTTTTTATTTTTTTACTGTATTTATTTTAATTGCAGGCTAATTACTTTAAAATATTGTAGTGGTGTTTTCCATACATCCTGAAGCCCCCTCCCACATCCCTCCCCATCCCATCTCTCTGGATCATCCCAGTGCACCAGCCATGAACACCTTGTCTCATGCATGGAACCTGGACTGGCAATCTCTCACATATGATAATATACATGTTTCAATGCTATTCTCTCAAATCATCCCACCCTCGCCTTCTCCCATAGAGTCCAAAAGACTGTCCTATACATCTGTGTCTCTTCTGCTGTCTTGCATACAGGGTCACTGTTACCATCTTTCTAAATTTCATGTATAAATGTGGTCCACTGGAGAAGGGAATGGCAAACCACTTCAGTATTCTTGCCTTGAGAACCCCATGAACAGTATGAAAAGGTACAATGATAGGATAATGAAAGAGGAACTCCCCAGGTCAGTAGGTGCCCAATATGCTACTGGAGATCAGTGGAGAAATAACTCTAGAAAGAATGAAGGGATGAAGCCAAAGCAAAAACAACACTCAGCTGTGGATGGGACTGGTGATAGAAGCAAGGTCTGATGCTGTAAAGAGCAATATTGCATAGGAACCTGGAATATCAGGTCCATGAATCAAGGCAAATTGGAAGTGGTCAAACAAGAGATGGCAAGGGTGAATGTCAACATTCTAGGAATCAGTGAACTAAAATGGACTGGAATGGGTGAATTTAACTCAGATGGCCATTATATCTACTACTGCAGGCAGGAATCCCTCAGGAGAAATGGAGTAGCCATCATGGTCAACAAAAGAGTCCAAAATGCAGAACTTGGATGCAATCTCAAAAATGACAGAATGATCGCTGTTCGTCTCCAAGGCAAACCATACAATATCATAGTAATCCAAGTTTATGCCCCAACCAGTAACGCTGAAGAAGCTGAAGTTGAACGGTTCTATGAAGACCTACAAGACCTTTTAGAACTAACACCCAAAAAAGATGTTCTTTTCATTATAGGGGACTGGAATGCTAAAGTAGGAAGTCAAGAAACACCTAGAGTAACAGGCAAATTTGGCCTTGGAAAGTGCAATGAAGCAGGGCAAAGACTAATAGAGTTTTGCCAAGAAAATGCACTGGTCATAGCAAACACCCTCTTCCAACAACACAAGAGAAGACTCTACACATGGACATCACCAGATGGTCAACACCAAAATCAGACTGATTATATTCTTTTCAGCCAAAGATGGAGAAGCTCTATATAGTCAACAAAAACAAGACCAGGAGCTGACTGTGGCTCAGATCATGAACTCCTTATTACCAAATTCAGATCAAATTGAAGAAAGTAGGGAAAACCACTAGACCATTCAGGTATGACCTAAATCAAATCCCTTATGATTATACAGTGAAAGTGAGAAATAGATTTAAGGGCCTAGATCTGATAGATAGAGTGCCTGATGAACTATGGAATAAGGTTCATGACATTGTACAGGAGGCAGAGATCAAGACCATTCCCATGGAAAAGAAATGCAACCAAAAGCAAAATGGCTGTCTCAGGAGGCCTTACAAATAGCTGTGAAAAGAAGAGAAGTGAAAAGCCAAGGAGAAAAGGAAAGATATAAGCATCTGAATGCAGAATTCCAAAGAATAGCAAGAAGAGATAAGAAAGCCTTCTTCAGCTATCAATGCAAAGAAATAGAGGAAAAGAATAGAAAGGGAAAGACTAGAGATCTCTTCAAGAAAATTAGAGATACCAAGGGAACATATCATGCAAAGATGGGCTCGATAAAGGACAGAAATGGTATGGACCTAACAGAAGCAAAAGATATTAAAAAGAGGTGGCAAGAATACACAGAACTGTACAGAAAAGACCTTAATGACCCGGATAATCATGATGGTGTGATTACTCATCTAGAGCCAGACATCCTGGAATGTGAAGTCAAGTGGGCCTTAGAAAGCATCATTATGAACAAAGCTAGTGGAGGTGATGGCGTTCAAGTTGAGCTATTTCAAATCCTGGAAGATGATGCTGTGAAAGTGCTGCACTCAACATGCCAGCAAATTTGGAAAACTCAGCAGTGGCCACAGGACTGGAGAAGGTCAGTTTTCATTCCAATCCCAAAGAAAGGCAATGCCAAAGAAGGCTCAAACGACCGCACAATTGCACTCATCTCACATGCTAGTAAAATAATGCTCAAAATTCTCCAAGCCAAGCTTCAGCAATACGTGAACTGTAAACTTCCAGATATTCAAGCTGGTTTTAGAAAAGGCAGAGGAACCAGAGATCAAATGGCTAACATCTGCTGGATCAAGGAAAAAGAAAGTTCCAGAAAACCAGCTATTTCTGCTTTATTGACTATGCCAGAGCCTTTGACTGTGTGGATCATAATAAACTGTGGAAAATTCTGAAAGAGATGGGACTTGCCTCTTGAGAAATCTGTATGCAGGTCAGGAAGCAACAGTTAGAACTGGACATGGAACAACAGACTGGTTCCAAATAGGAAAAGGAGTATGTTACGGCTGTATATTGTCACCCTGCTTATTTAACATATACGCAGAGTGCATCATGAGAAACACTGGACTGGAAGAAACACAAGCTGGAATCAAGATTGCTGGGAGAAATATCAATAACCTCAGATATGCAGATGACACCACCCTTATGAGAGTGAAGAGGAACTAAAAACATCTCTTGATGAAAGTAAAAGAGGAGATTGAAAAAGTTGGCTTAAACCTCAACATTCAGAAAATGAAGATCATGGCATCTGGCCCCATCACTTCATGGGAAATAGATGGGGAAACAGTGGAAACAGTGTCAGATTTTATTCTTGGGGGCTCCAAAATCACTGCAGATGATGACTGCAGCCATGAAATTAACAGACGCTTACTCCTCGGAAGAAAAGTTATGACCAACCTAGATGGCATACTCAAAAGCAGAGACATTACTTTGCCGACTAAAGTCCGTCTAGTCAAGGCTATGGCTTTTCCAGTAGTCATGTATGAATGTGAGAATTGGACTGTGAAGAAGGCTGAGTGCCGAAGAATTGATGCTTTTGAACTGTGGTGTTGGAGAAAACTCTTGAGAGTCCCTTGGATTGCAAGGAGATCCAACCAGTCCATTGTGAAGGAGATTAACCTTGAGATTTCTTTGGAAGGAATGATGCTAAAGCTGAAACTCCAGTACTTTGGCCACCTCATATGAACAGTTGACTCATTGGAAAAGACTCTGATGCTGGGAGGGATTGGGGGCAGGAGGAGAAGGGGACAACCAAAGATGAGATGGCTGGATGGCATCACGGACTCGATGGACGTGAGTCTGAGTAAACTCCAGCAGTTGGTGATGGACAGGGAGGCCTGGCATGCTGTGATTCATGGGGTTGTAAAGAGTCAGACACGACTGAGTGACTGAACTGTACTGAGCTGATACTGTATTGATGTTTTTCTTTCTGGCTTACTTCACTCTGTACAATAGGTTCCAGTTTCTTCCACCTCATTAGAACTGATTCAAATGTATTCTTTTTAATGGCTGGGTAATATTCTGTTGTGTATATGTACCACAGCTTTCTTATCCATTCATCTGCTGATGGACATCTCAAGAAAAAAGTCAAATAAATAACCTAACTCTACACCTAAAGCAACTAGAAAAGGAAGAAATGAAGAACCCCAGGATTAATAGAGGAAAAGAAATCTTAAAAATTAGGGCAGAAATAAATGCAAATGAAACAAAAGAGACCATTGCAAAAATCAAAAAGCTAAAAGCTTGTTCTTTGAGAAGATAAATAAAATTGACAAATCATTAGCCAGAATCATCAAGAAACAAAGGGAGAAGAATCAAATCAACAAAATTAGAAATGAAAATGGAGAAATCACAACAGACAACACAGAAATGCGAAGGATCATAAGAGACTACTATCAGCAACTATATACCAATGAAATGGACAACTTGGAAGAAATAGACAAATTCTTAGAAAAGTGGTAACTTTCAAAAACTGAACCAGGAAGAAATACAAAATCTTACTAGACACATCACAAGCACAGAAATCGAAACTGTAATCAGAAATCTTCCAGCAAACAAAAGCCCAGGACCAGACAGCTTCACAGCTGAATTCTACCAAAAATTTAGAGAAGAGCTAACACCTATCTTACTAAAACTCTTGCAGAAAATTGCAGAGGAAGATAAACTTCCAAACTCAATCTATGAGGCCACCATCACCCTAAAATACCAAAACCAAACAAAGATGCCACAAAAAAAGAAAACTACAGACCAGCATATATCACTGATGAACCTAGATGCAAAAATCCTTAATAAAATTCTAGTAAAAAGAATCCAACAACATATTAAAAAGATCATACATCATGACCAAGTAGGCTTTATTCCAGGGATGCAAGGATTCTTTAATATCTGCAGATCAATGTAATACACCACATTAACAAATTGAAAGATAAAAACCATATGATTATCTCAATAGATGCAGAGAAAGCCTTTGACAAAATTCAATATCCATTTATGATAAAAACCTTCCAGAAAGTAGGAATAGAAGGAATATACCTCAACATAATAAAGGCTATATATGACAGACCCTCGGCAAACATTATCCTCAATGGGGAAAAATTGAAAGCATTTCCCTAAAGTCAGGAACAAGGCAAGAGTGCCCACTCTCCCCACTGCTATTCAACATAGTTTTGGAAGTTTTGGCCATAGTAATCAGAACAGAAAAAGAAATAAAAGGAATCCAGATTGGAAAAGAAGAAGTAAAACACTGTTTGCAGATGACATGATCCTCTACATAGAAAACCCTAAAGATTCTACCAGAAAATTACTAGAGCTCATCAATGAATATAGTAAAGTTACAGGATGCAAAATTAATACAGGGGAATCCCTTGCATTCCTATACACTAACAATGAGAAAACAGAAAGAGGAATTAAGGAAACAATTCCATTCACCATTGCAATGAAAAGAATAAAATACTTAGGAATATATCTACCTAAAGAAACAAAAAAAACCTATATCTAGAAAACTATAAAACACTGATGAAAGAAATCAAAGAGGACACAAATAGATGAAAAATTTTTAAATTAATACTTTAAAAATATTTTAAATCAATACTTAATTGATTACACTGAGGTTCCATTCACTCTCTCTCCAGTGCTATGATCTTCCAATATTACACAGAAATGGGAGGACTCTCAAGGTTCTGCTTGAGAACAGACTCTCATGTCTGCTCAAGGTTCTTAACTCTTGAAAAAAGACTTCATTGGGTGAAAAATTTTTTTCTTTCTAAGATACTTCTTGGGAAAGTTCGTGGACAATTTTTAAACTGCCATATGCTTTATTATAAACATTCATAGTACAATATATATTTGAAAAGCTGAAGAAAGCATTTAGTAAGATTCTTTATCATTCAGACAATAGAAGAAGTGTCAGAAAACATAGCATGTCTAAGGCAGCTAAGTACGCGGTCTTGTTTTGAAAAATGCCTTTGCTTTGCCTCCTGACCACATGGAACTGTGCACAGCCCATCTCTGGCTACAGTTACTCTTGTACCAGACGTCTTTCTCCTATTCACCTATCGATGGTTCAAGGCTGACTCTCAGTGATATCCATCCCTGGAGACCAATGGTGCATTTTATGGTGCTTTAATTGCTAAAGTCCTAGCATATTTATATGAGTGATTAAAACAACTCAGTAGATAAAATGGCAAACCTCTATTCAAGGGCAGGCTCCAAATTGGCATCACTTTCCTGCATCAAGAAGTGGGCATCTTACCACATTAACACAGGGGAAAAAAATTTTTAACCATTTATCATTTATTTATTATTATTTTTATTTTTACTTTACAATTTTGTTTAAAAAATAATGAGTTTAGAGAAGAGAACAGGACTGACACAGAGTTAATCTTCCACAGAGAGGTTTCGGAAAGCCCTCCAGGATAAACTGTTCTATTTCAAAATAACTTCATTTTCCACTAAAACACTTGCTACAATGCTCACAATTTAAGATGGCTCTCACTATCTATTTGCCAGGAGAGTACATTTTTCTCCTCTTAACTCTAAACCGCTTTCAGGTTGCCAACATTTCTAGTCCAACAAGAACATGACAAATATGTCACACTGAGAGGCCTCAGGCCTCCACCTGAAGGAGGTGATGCAGCTGTCCAGTGGCCTAATTTAAGTAAAAGGCACAGAAAATTTTAAATGCTGCCCACATTTTCTGAGCCAGATACGCTCCTGGTACACTCAGAGTTCCAAGTGATCAAATGAACAAACAACAGTTATCATCAAAAAGTCTACAACTACCAAATATTGGAGAGAATTTTTTGAGAAAAGGGAGCCCTCCCTCTTGCACTGTTAATGGGAATGTAAATGGGTGCAGCCAATCTGGAGAACAATATAAAGGTGCTTTAAAAGTTTAAAATAGAATTATCATATGATCTAGCAATTTCACTCCTGGGTATACATCTCAAGAAAATGAAAACACTACATCAAAAGATACGTGAACTCCAGTGTTCACTGCGCATTATTGACAATTGCCAAAGGAGAGCAGCACCCTAAGTGCCCATTTACATAAAAAGATTAAGAAGTTGTGATGTATATTTATATATGTACACAGAGAGAGACACACACACAATGGAATATTATTCAGCCACAGCAGAATGAAATTCTGCCATTCGCAACAAGGTGGATGGACTTAGACTGTATTACACTTGATAAAATAAGCCAGACAAAGACAAATATTCTATGTTATCACTAATATGTGGAGTCTAAAAAGAAATGGGAATGAATTAATATTACAAAACAGCTTTGCAGATAAAGAAAATATATTAGTGGTTATCAGTGAAGAAAAGGAAGGAAGGAAGGAGGGGTATGATTGGATTATAGGATTAAGACTGCTATCTATAAAATAGTGTTAGTCTCTCAGTCCTGACTCTTTGTGACTTCATGAACTGTAGTCCACCAAGCTCCTCTATCCATGGGATTCTCCAGGCAAGAATACTGGAGTGGATTGCCTTCTCCAGGGGATCTTCCCAACCCAGGGATTGAACCCAGGCCTCCTGTATTGCAAGCAGATTCTTTACCATCTGAGCTACAGGGAAGATCGATATAAAGTAAATACGTGACAGAATATATTGTACAGCACAGGGAAACATAGCCATTATTGTGTAATAACTTTAATTGGTCTAATCTAGTCATGTATGGTGGAAAAGGAAATGGCAACCCACTCCAATGTTCTTGCCTGGAGAATCCCAGGGACGGGGGATCCTGGTGGGCTGCCATCTCTGGGGTCGCACAGAGTTGGACATGACTGAAGCGATGCAGCAGCAGCAGCAGTCATGCATGGATGTGAGAGCTGGACAATAAAGAAGGCAAAGCCCCAAAGAATTGATGCCTCCAAACTGTGGGGCTGGAGAAGACTCTTGAGATTTGCTTGGAAAGCAAGAAGATCAAACTAGTCCATCATAAAGGAAATCAACCCTGAATACCCTTTGGAAGGACTGAGGCTGAAGCTGAAGCTCCAGTATTTTGGCTACCTGATGCAAAGAGCTGACTCTTTGGGAAAGACCCTGATCCTGGGAAGGACTGAGGGCAGGAAGAGAGGGATGACAGAGGATAAGACAGTTGGATGGCATCACTGACTCAAAAGACATGAACTAGGGCAAACTCTGGGAGAGGGCAAGGGACAAAAGCCTGGCATGTTACAGTCCACAGGTTGTTAAGTGTCGGACACAATTTGGCAACTAAACAACAACGATCTATAAAAATGCTGAATCATTATGCTGCACATTTGAAGCTAATGAAATATTATAAACCAACTATACTTAAATAGAAAAGAATGGACAAACAAGAGTATTTCAATAGTATAAAAAATACCAGAAATTTAATTTAAATTTTTTTTAAACTTTTTTTTTTAACTTTATTTTACTTTACAATACTGCATTGGTTTTGCCATACATCAACATGAACCTGTCACGGGTGTACACGTGTTTCCAATCCTGAACCCCCCCCCCCCCTCTCTCCCCATACCATCTCTCTGGGTCATCTGAGTGCACCAGCCCCAAGCATCCTCTATCCTGCATCAAACCTAGACTGGTGATTCGTTATACATGTTTCAATGCCATTCTCCCAAATCATCCCACCCTCTCCCTCTTGGAATTTAGAAAGATGGTAACAATAATCCTGTATGCAAGATAGCAAAAGAGACACAGATATATAATTTTTAAAATTTGTATTGGATAATAAATGAGAATTTTTGTGTTACATGCCTTGGAAAATTTTTATTACATTAAATTATAGAAACAGGGTAACTTCTAAACCAAAGTATTAGCAAATTATGCTATTCTTAATTCATGTGAATATAGTTGTTAACATGAGATTTTGTCTCAACATTTGCAATTTGACTTTATAGATTGCATAATTTATACTGTAGCTTTCTCCTAGGGATCTGACATCTTGAAAGTCTTGCTATATTTTGCTTTAAAACATGCATCTTTAAAATTGTACCTGATTTTTTTTAATGAACTTGTTTCTGTCTTTGTGATAGAATAGAATAGCACATGGCATTTTAACTTAGAGTGAAGAGTGGTAAGGAATCAAAGAACTTTACCAAAAGAAACTGCAAATCAGCAACAAACTCATAGGGATGAACTGCTAAGCAGAATTAAACTGGAAAGCCAACTTGTCAGCAGAATGAATAGGTGGACGGTCTGAATTTCAGTGCTAAGCCTCGGTTTAATTTCCTTCCCTGATAACCTTGACCACAGGCTGCTATTTCAAAGTCACCCAGTTAACTCACCCTGATAGACACCTATTTCCAAAGAAATCACATTTCTGCAACATGTTTAGTAATTATATTCATCTTGATAACATCCTTCCTGACAATTTGATCATTGATGGGGCTCTCCACCTGTGAAGGTCATTTGGATTTCACCCCTTCCTAACCTTCTGTTTTGATAAGGGTTCTGTAAAGTAAATTCCATTTGTTCAGTTATCCTGGGAAATGGCCACGCTTCTTCTTCCAGGAACTGTGGCAAAAAGTTCTTTCTTTCCTGCAGTCCATCTACGCCTGCAGGCCTGTTGCCTTTTGCAACTTTGCTTATTTCCAACACAGTGTTATTAAGGTCCAGGCACACTACCTGAGTTGCATAGCCATGGAGCCTGGAACTGGAATTTTGACTCTTTGACCTTTACATCAATGTTTAAATCTAATCACAACGGATAAAGTTGAAGAGATTTGAAACCAGCCAATGTTTTCACATTTTTCAAACTGATCCTACAAGTTGGTAGAAACATGAACTGAGGTTGGGGACCCATGCCCACTGTGATCATTCTGTGGCACACAAACTTCAGCTCCCCACTTATGCCACTTCACCTAGCCTACCTATACAGGCCAGATGTCCACCTGGGTTCAGACACACTTGGCTGGATCCTGGCCACCTGACTGACCTCAACCAAGTCCTCCAGGAAGCACCTCCCAAAAGGCAAGTTTTAACTTATATGTTGTATACATGCATGCTAAATCATTCTGTGGACTGGTACCTGCCAGACTCCTCTGTCCATGGGATTCTCCCAACAAGATTACTGGGGTGGGTTGCATCCCTTCCTCCAGGAGATCTTCCCAACCAAGGGATCAAATCTGAGTCTCTTGAGTCTCCTGTGTCTCTTGCATTGGCAGGTGGGTTCTTTACCAATAGCATCACCTGTGAAGCCCAACATATAACTTAACGAGGCACCAATTCATGAATATTAATTTAATACTGTCACTAACTAAAATACTGAACAGAAGAGAGGATCTGATGAATCCCTGAATTACTGTTCAACTTGCTTGCTGTCCTATGGCAGAGTCGGTGCAATGACAGATTGCCCATCATCAAGTGAGCCTCCTGACTGGCCAACCACAAATCCAGAATGACAAACATGGGCTTTCAAGAAATATACCTAATAACCATTAATGCAATCATATTTCTTGAGCTAATGACTAAAAATACTTCAATGTAGAATGTCTCGTCTATTATGAGGAATGAAAGAAAGAGTGCCATTTTGAGAAACTCATTAAGATTGCTGGGGAAAATATCGACAACTTCAGATATGCAGATGATGCCACTCTAATGGGAGAAAGCAAAGAGGAAACAAAAAGCCTCTTGAAGTGGGAGAAAGAGTAGACTGAAAGAGCTGGCTTAAAACTCAACATTCAAACAATTAAGGTCATGGCATCTGGTCCCATGGCAAATAGAATGGGAAAAAGTGGAAACAGTGACAGATTTTATTTTCCTGGGCTCCAAAATCACTGTGGACCTTGACCGAAGCCATGAAATTAAAAGATGCTTGGTTCTTGGAAGGAAAACCATGAAAAACCTAGACAGCATATTAAAAGCAAAGACATCACTTTGCCAACAAAGATCTGAATAGTCAAAGCTATGATTTTTCCATTGGTCATGTATGGATGTGAGAGATGGACCATAAAGAAGGCTGAACGCCAAAGAATTGATGCCTTTGAATTGTGGTGTGTAGAAGACTCTTGAGAGTCCCTTGGACTGCAAGGAGATTGAACCAGTCAATTCCAAAGGAAATCAAGCCTTGGAAGTCCTTGAAAGGATGGATGCTGAAACTGAAGCTCCAATACTATGGCCACCTAATGCTAAGAGTTGACTCATTTAAAAAGATCCTGATGCTGGGAAAGATTGAGGACAGGAGGAGAAGGGAGTGACAGAGGATGAGATAGCTAGATAGCATATCCAACTCCCTGAACATGAATCTGAGCAAATTCCAGGAGACAGTGAAGGACAGGGAAGCTTGCCGTGCTGCAGTCCATGGGGTCACAAGGATTCAGACACGACTTAGTGACTGAACATCAACAACAAAAGAAAAAAGGATTAGGAAAAAAAAAAAAAACTATCTTAGGTTCTACTTCCCAAACACAAGCCCTAGGCACTTTCTCTGGTGAAATTTCCAACTTTTGAAAACTGTACCTTGGAGTACATGGTTGTCTTGGGGACATGAGAATTGAGAGAACTGATAAGGGAAAAATAAAATGAAGTAATTCTGAGTTGAAGAATAGGGAGCAGCCAGGAAGAGTGTGCTCAGGGCTGGAGGCAACTGATGAGCAAGAAACACTCTCAACTGATGGCAAGATCAATTTCATCACGGGGGGTGGACAGGAAGGGAGAGGGAGAAGCAAGCCAAATGATTTCGTATCTTTGACACAGTGCAACACAGAGATGGTGGTGTTTATGTGAACACGGGGAGGAGCAAGATTTGGGGTAATGGAATTTTCAGGGGGTCTGTTCCAACTGAATTGTCCTCAACAATTCCAGCTTTTTAAACTCTTTACCTTGCTCTCCACTAACTAACTCTGTAAGAATGTCAACTCTATGCCATTCTTTTACTTCCTCTTTTATTTTCTGGGGGTGGGTATTCTCTTTAATCGTATTGAACATTTTACACATGATTGCTAAATGACTGAATGAGTGATTGAATAGAAGAACCTATGACCATCCAGAATGATCAAATTTCATTCCATAAAAATCATAAAATGCTAGCATTAATAAAGTTATAAACTTAGCTTGGACATTGTAAGTTAAAAGAATAAAGAAAAGATTTTGGTTTATCCTTTGAACCTAGAAAACAAACTCACAAAAAAGGTCCTTAGTAAGTGCGCTGAATGACAACAGGAATGCCACCTGGGGTTTGCTCTGGCAAATATTTACGATGCTTTAATCCCCACCACCACCACCCTCCCTGGTTTAGGTAGTACAGCCTAGTTTGCTTTAGCGCGCTTGTGTTTGCTAATACAGGTGAGTCCAGAGACGTGGAACATGGCACACTGGTTTCTGATGATGCTTTCCTCTGGCTTCAGATGGGCTGCGGGGTCCCTCACTGCCCAATCCGGTGGGGACTGTTGCCCAGAACAGTTAAGTCATCCACGTGACCACTGACGAGGGCTCAGCCAGGAAGTTCAGGTTATGATACCAGAGGCGATTTAACAGGGACAGATATTAGAGATGATGACATGATTTCCCTGGACAGTTTTCATTAGTGGACAAGGGAGTTCTGAAATATGTGAATTACTGAACAGCTTAAAGTACAAAAAGGGAAGCACGAGTCACTTGATGTAATAAACTGATGAAGGACAAACACACTTACATTGCACAGAAGCAAACACACTCAGTCTTAATTCTGTAATTAGTAAGTGGCTTAATATTTGCAACTTTTTATATAAGAAGCAAAAGAACATTCTTAGTTTAAGAATAATTTATATGGCCCATCAACTTTTAAAATCTTGGTCCTGTCAAGGCAGATAGTGATGTTTAAATCTAAGTATTCATTACCATCTATAATTTGTAGTGACTATTTAATATGCATACAGAAGAAACAAGATTATGAAATTGAAATGGTTTGATCAAAATATTAAGAATACTTTCCGAAATATAGTGAGTACAAACCACATGCTAAATCTATGAACGAACATTTTTGGTTTGAATATATGGCTTTGTGGTCTTTTTAAGAATTTTATTTTATTGAAGTATGAATTTACAATGTTGTGCTAATTTGCACTGTATAGCAAAGTGATTCATGTGATACATGTATGTATATATGTAATATTTTTCATATATTTTCATTATGTTTTATCATAGGATATTGAATATAATTCTCTGTACTATAGAGTAGGACCTTGATTTTTATCCATTCTATATATAATAATTTGCATCTGCTAACCCCAAATTTCCAGTTCACTGCTCCCGCCAACCTGACAATTCCAAGTCTGCCCCCTGTGTCTGTGAGTCTATTTCTTTTGTATATGAGTAAATTTGTGTATTTCAGATTGCACATATGGTATGTGTCTCTTTCTGACTTTCTCCATTTAATGTGATAATCTCTAAGTCCAGCCATGTTTCTGAAAACGGCATTATTTAATTCTTTTTCACGGTTGAGTATTCCATTGCACACATGTATCACATCTTTATCCACTCCTCTCTCAATGGACATTTAGGTTGGTTCCATGTCTTGGCTATTGTAAATAGTGCTGCTATGGACCTGGTGCATGAATATTTTTGAATTATACTTTGTTCAGATACACGCCCAGAAGTGAGATTGTTGATCACTGGATAACTCTCTTTTAGTTTTATGAGAACCCTCATGTTGCTTTCCATAGTGGCTGCACCAGTATTTTTTTTTTTTTAAGAGTACTGCATGATATACCACAAATTCTATGACATACACTTACTTAACTACATTCATATAATATCTGATATTTCATCAGAATCTAAAATTAACTTCCAACTTGAGGAGATGTGTTGAGTATTATGTAAATGTTCTTTAAAAGGCTTCTGTGATGAAACAGTAAGTTCATACATGAAAGCGTTTATAAAATGTGAAATGGCAGTTTTTCTAGGTCAAGCTTACCCCAGAGTTCTTAGGAAAATTTTTTGAGTAAGGTACAGACTTTTATAGATCACCTTATGTCTTCCCCTAAACTTTGGATTTGCATGTATGTAACAGTTTCAAATAGGTGATGATTTGAGGATTTTGCTTTTGCATAGTGTGTATATGTGCGTATGGTGTTTGTTGTGTGTCTCCTGTTGGTTGTGTGTGTTGTGTAGTGTGTGTATGGCATGTGTGAGGGGTGTGTTTAGTAAACTGGGGCCCCGGAAACAGCCCTGAGGTGTCAGTGAGAAGGGAGCTGTGACTCAATGAAAGGTCTTGGTTTTTCGGAGTCACTTGCCAGCATACTTCCTGGAGAGCTGCTTCCATTGCATGCCCTTTATGAACCACTCTTCCCATTTCCTGAGCAAAAACACACACTTTCTCTGAACCTGGCCATCATTTTGCAGTTGGGAAACTGAAAGGTGACTGGATACCTGATTTCTCAGCCATGTGTCTACATGTGTGTAGCACATCTACCTGCAGAGACATGGGAAGGACAGTGAAGCTTCTCATATCTGGGCTCCTCCTCGGTGTCTGACAGTGAAGGACCCCCCCCACACAGCGCACGGCATTGGGGCTGTCACACAGAGGCCACTGGATAAACATTTATGGGGAGCATTTGAAGAGGTAGTATGGTACTGATTTCTCATTCAAGAAATAAATTTTAACCATAACACTGTCAGGTTTTGTGCCAGAAACTAATGAGTACAGACACTGACGTGAAGTGGGCTAGGTCCTCACATCTCCCCTTCCAAGCCTCCCATTCCCTCTTAAAAAAATTAAAAATTGTGATAATAATTCAGAAAATTATCTTTTTTAGAGCTGGATCATAAAGCAGCTTGAGCACCAAAGAATTGATGCTTTTGAACTGTGGTTGTGGGGAAGACTCTTGAGAGTTCCTTGGACAGCAAGGAGATCAAACCAGCCCATCCTAAAGTAAATAAGTCCTGAATATTCATTGGAAGGACTGATGCTAAAGCTGAAATGACAATACTTTGACTACCTGATGCAATGAACTGACTCATTGGAAAAGACCCTGATGCTGAGAAAGATTGCAAACAGGAGGAGAAGGGCACAACAGAGGATGAGATAGCTGGATGGTATCACTGACTCAGGGGACATGAATGTGAGCAAACTCCAAGAGATACCAAAGAACAGAGGAGCTTTGTGTGCTGCAGTCCATGGGGTTACAAAGAGTCAGACCTAACTCAGCCACAACAACTTCTTAACAATATTGTAAAGTAATTAACCTCCAATTAAAATAAATAAATTTATATATATATATTTTTAAAATAGCTTCTTGAAACAAATTTTAGAAAAACTTGGTTTAAGGACTTTCCTCATGACACAGTGCATAAGAACCCACCTACCAACGCAGGACTTTAGTCCGATCCCTGGTCCAGGAAGATTTCACATGGCATAGAGCAACTAAACGCATGTGTCATGACTGCTGAGCCTGCACCTTAGAGCCTGCGAGCCGCAACTGCTGAAGCTCCCCACACCCCCAGAGCCTGTGCTCCTCAGCAAGAGAAGCCACTGCAGCCCAAGCGCTGCAAAGAAGAGCAGCCCTCACTCGATGCCACTAGAGGAAAACCACACAAAAGCAGTGAAGACCCAGCACAGCCCAAAATAAAAATGAAACTAAAAAAGAAAGAAAGAAAGAAAAACCGAGGTTAAGCTTTGGTTAAAAAGTATAATCTAGGTTCTCCTCTGGATGAAAGTGAAAGTCACTCAGTCGTGTCCGACTCTTTGCGACCCCATGGACTATACAGTCCATGGAATTCTCCAGGCCAGAACACTGGAGTGGGTAGCCTTTCCCTTCTCCATGGGATCTTCCCAACCCAGGAATTGAATCCAGGTCTCACACATTGCCAGCAGATTCTTTACCAGCTGAGCCACAAGGGAAGCCCGAGAATACTGGAGTGGGTAGCCTATCCCTTCTCCAGCAGATCTTCCTGACCCAGGAATCGAACCGGGGTCTCCTGCATTCCAGGCAGATTCCTTACCAACTGAGCTATCAGGGAAGCCTCTGGATGAAGAACCCCATAAAAGTCCATCAAGAATCAATAGCTGGCACTGTTCCCCAAGCCTGGAAGGCCTCCAGGCTTTCTGACTGGACTATGAATTTTATGTTAGTTATGTCCTATTAGAACTAACCATTTCAAGAACCATTTTCTAACAAAGCCTTGAATGAATGATCTTGCTAAAATAACCTTGTGGGAGATGACATCTTGCAGACCAGATTAGAGCAATCCAAATAGTCTCATTTGCTCAAAATATTTTTAATAACATGGAAAATAAAAATATTTGCCACTATAAAAATCACAAGACATTCATAACTATGAGTCACGTGATAGATTTTGTATGAGAACATAATGTCCACTGCAAAATAAACCTCATTAGTAGTCAATGAGAAATTGAGAATCACAAATAAGGGCTTCTGAGAAACATCTTTAATAACCACTAATGCAACCATGTTCTTTTCGCTAACCATGAAAAAGTCTTTAATGTAGCATTTCTTGTTTATTCCAAGCAATGAAAGAAAGACCATCATTGCCAGGAAAAAAAAAAATGATAGGAAGCAGGCTGAATAATAACTCAGGGATTCAACACGTTCCTTTTTCTTTAGCACTTTACTGATGATAGTATTAAAACAAATGCATCATTGCCATGTGAACGTACCTTGCAAGCTGACTATGCATTTTTATCATAGATTGTATAGTTTTTCATTTCATCATAGATTGCATATTTTACAAAATATTGTAAATGAGAAATTTACCCTGAAAATCTCAAAATAGGCTTTTAAAAATATATTTCCCTAGGGAAGAAAATTATGTGAAATTCTAAGGGAAAATCTGGTGATAATTTTAATTTCTAATTGTCACATTTTATTATGATGTGAATTACTGTATACAACTTCTAGTTTGCATTTGAGTGATATGTCATACTACATATCAATTACAGGCAAAAATCTGGCAGGAAAAATAAGAGTGTATACATCCATACTCAGTGTCTGATGCTTTTGAGTCTCAACTGTTGATACAGCGGTGAAGAATGTAGAAATAATAGTGCCTGGTGTGTACATCAGAATCATCTGTCAAATTTATTCAAATATGTCTTTTCCATACCCCCTTCTGGAAGGATCCACACTCCTCGATTGACAGGAGAAGTAATGACGTTACCAAAACTATTTCCATTCACCTGTAATTCATTATTTTGATTCTGCATGAATATCCTATCTTACAACAAAATATGAAGAATCTGGAACTACTTAATATGTGTACTTCATTTTGGTTATTAAAATGAATATCCCTTTAAAATTAATTTAAAAACTAATTACAGGTGGAGTATAATCTCACAGCAACAATGCATTGTTTTATATTCATTCAGGAAATATGTCAGTCCTTTCACACTAGTAATTGCTAGGTACTTCAAGACAAGAAAATCCTAAAGACAAATAGCAGTTGACTTAGATTTCTCATGGCCGTAATAATCACACACACATACAACGAAAGTCAGAGTGACTTTAGCCAAATTCAGTGAATACAAGCACAAGGTGCTATTAGGTGAAGACGAGATGTGATCCTTTGACTGGACCATCAAGCCCTAGTCTCTAGTATCTTCTTCTTCCAGAACCCACAGAACCCACTCATCTCAGTTTGTTGGTAAGAGCCTCACAAGGTCATTTAAGCACTTCTCACTAATCCTCCAAGGAAAAAGAATGAAATTTTGCCATCTGCAACAACATAGACGGATTTGGAAAGTATTGTAGTCAGTGATGTATGTCAGAGAAAGACAAATGCCACATGATATCACTTATATGTGCAATCTAAAAATTACAAAAAAAAAAAAAACAGTGAATATAATAAAACAAAAGCAAAATAAAACAAAAAAACAGACTCACTGATATAGAGAATAAATGAGGGGTTACCAGTGGGGAGAAGAAATAGGAGAAGGGCAATTCAGGTGTATGGGCTTAGAAGGTATGAGTTAGTATGTATAAAATAAGTTACACAGAAATATTGTACAACACAGGAATACAGCCAATACTTTATAATAACTATACATGGACTATAACCCTTAATTCGTGAATTAACATGTTACATACCTGCAACTTATATAACAGCGAACATCAACTGCATCTCAATAAAAATGCTAACAAAATAAATAAATAAATACTTCCTACTTGTAATCTCTGTGTTTCCTCCAGGCATATCTGGAAGAGAGAAAGTTTTACAAATGTAATAGTCAGTTCAACACCTAGTGTTTACTGTATTCGGTAAGTGAACAACTAACACTTAATGAATGAATTAACACATTTCTGAATATGCCCTCCACATTCCACATAAAGTTTCACACCCCATAACTGTATCTACAAATGTTTGCTGGGAATAGATTATAGCACTTATTATAATCAAGTAGTATCCTTTTTCGCTTATTTATTTGCAATTTGGTGTTTGGGCCAGACTGGGATTTCAAAACACATGTGCTTGAATGAAATTCACTTTTAGAAAGCTGAATTTCTGTAGTACTTCTTTGTTTCCAATTTACTGTTCCAGTGTCATTCTATAGACACGCTGACTGCTATTAATTACAGAGCACTGTTACCTTGACATCACTACACTGATCAATTCTAAATTTTCTAACTCTGTGTACATTTCTTCTGCAGTCATCCTATTTCCTACCGGTCATTTAAAGAAAACACATTTTTCCAAAGCTTGTTTTATTTACTTAGTAGAGTATCTGTCCTCTGAAAGTTTGGGATGTGTATGTATTGTGGAAAAACGGGTGGGTCTATGGTTAACAGGTCTAAGTTGGGGAGACGGTCATATGACTCTCAGCATCAATCAGACTTGACACTATGTAGCACAGGGACGTCTCAGTTCAAGTAGGAAAGAAAATTATTTAATTTTATCTTAATAAAGACTCAGATGGTAAACAATTTGCCTATAATGTGGAAGACCCAGATTCGATCCCTGGGTTGGGAAGATCCCCTGGAGGAGAAAATGGCAACCCATTCCAGTATATCTTGCCTGAGAAATTCCATGGACAGAGGAGCCTGCCCAGCTACAGCCCATGGGGTCATGAACAGTCAGATATGACCAAGAGACTAACACACACAAAGGCTTACTAAACTTAGTTAGCCTTAAGTCTCTTAAAAAATAATATGTGGTTCTATATTCTAGGTTCTGGCTCTTCTCTCTGTTTCCAAGTATGCCTCACATTCTTTCTGAGTAGTTCTTCAACACGTGCCACGTTAATCTATTCTGTTAATGAAACCATTTTGACATCACAAACACAAGTCTGGATACACCACCAGACCTGATCCATTTTTTAGAACTCAACCAAAGACTCCACATATAATGCTCTGCTCTGTTTCCAACGTCTCTGATGTGGCCTTGAACTGGTGATTACAACCCTGCGTACACCATCTCTCCAGCTGAAATAACGAGCAGCATGGTGGAACAACCATGCATCTTTCCAAATAACCAGCATCTAACACAGTATCTTAAATCTGGAAACTAACATTCATGTCAGTAAGTTTAAATTATTGTAACTTCATATTTTAAAACATTTTTCTTCATAAAAATCTTCTTGTTTTGCTTTCTAAATTTTCCCAACTACTATCATGAATGATTTTTTTTCTTGATGAAGAATCACTTCTTCTAGTTACTTCTCCCTGGATTGGCTGAAAGACACAGCAGATATAACAGATGACTTTGGGTTTCCAGAAGTTGACAGGGCATAGGTACCATATTCTAAAGACAGACCCCGTGGACCAAATTCTAGCACCATGTAAGGACGGAATACAGAGAGATCTCCAGCAGGTTTTGGTTAAAAGTATTAACATTGGATGGTAGTAAAAAGACAACAGACATTTTACATTTGCTCTGATTGCTTAGAAAAGATATGTCTTTAAGAGAGAAAGCACATCAGGTCCTGACCTAAGTAATGTTGTGCTGAGTATAATCAACTGACGTCAGAACTGGAGGAATAATAAATGCTTCTGATCAATTTTTCAGATAACTTTGTCCATGAAATTATAAATTAGTCCATTAAAACTAGTAATTCAAAATACAATTAAAAATGAGGATGCTTAATTATATTTGAATTAAAGAATGCCTAGTCTTGTGGGAATCATTTTTGTAGATGAGTTGCATCAGGATTGCCTGGGTGCACTTACATTACATAAGCACCCTCTGCTTCCACTCTTGGGACATCATCCTGGTTAGGTCCAGGGTGGCACCTCCTGCTCAACACGTAAATCCCTTTAATGAACCTCTGCAGAGTACTTAGGGGACCCCTATGAAACATAATCTCTGTAGGGAGAAGGCAACACACGTCTGGGTATCATCTGCACAGTGATAACAGTTTGGAAGTTCCACAATATACTTGAGCTAAATGTCTCTCTCTCTCTCTCTCTCTCTTTTTTTATTCTCTATCAATAAAGAATAAGAAGCAAATAAAATCCTTTTCCATATGGTGACCTTTTAAATTCTTGCATTCCATACGGAATGGACTGAACTGTAAACGAATAATGCTTGAGTCAACATCCATTAGGTCACCTTATGCCACATTCAAGTCACTTTAAATATTTACTAAGCCTCTGGTCCATAAAAAAACAACACAACAACATGTTAAGAGTGAAGAAATAAAGATAAATCATCCCTCATCATTGCACTGGCAGAAGCAGATAGAGACATGAGCATCTGAAAACAAGAGAAGCGACACGGAGAGGAGTCCTGGTTCGGAGGCAGCAGGAAGAGTTGAGGGAAGATAATGCAGTGAGTTGTGACTGAAATAAACACAGTCAACTGTACTGACCACGTGGAGAAAAGCCTTATAAGCAGAAAAGGCAGCCCCGTGAAAGTATTAACTTAAACAAAAGTCATAAAAATTTCTAATTTCATGAAGTGAAACTGTTCATTTCTGTTCAACTGAAGCTTGGCAGAGGTTGGGGTTAGAGTGACAGGAACTGAATTGCTAAGAACCCTTCTCTTGATTTTTGAGGAATGCCATCAACAGGTCTTGTTAAGTGACTTAATATGATCAGATGTGAGATTTAGGCGATCACACCAGCAGTTCCGGGGAAAGTAAATTAGAACAACCAGGAAGTTATGACAGTGACAAGGGTAAAAATAAAAATAAAATAATAGCTTCCCCTTTTAAGGGAAGGGTTGAAAATCCAGGGTCAAGATCAGAGGCTCCTGTGGGGAGAGGAGTCTGGGCTGTAGACCTGAATGGATGCAGCCAATCGGAGTCAAGGTCCTTCCATAAATTGTCAAGTCCCTTAGAGCAGCCCTGGTGGCTCAGACGGTAAAGCGTCTGTCTACAATGGGGAGACCCAGGTTCGATCCCTGGGTTGGAAAGATTCCCTGGAGAAGGAACTGGCAATCCACTTCAGGACCATTGCCTGGAAAATCCCATGGACAGAGGGAGCCTGGTGGGCTACAGCCCCTGGGGTCGCAGAGAGTCGGACACGACTGAGCAACCTCACTGTCACTTTCACTTTTAGGGCAGCCCCAGATTCCAAACAGGAACCAGGGCATCATCCATGGGATGAGGGAACTAGAGGCAAGGACATTCCAGCCTTCCCCCAGTGCAGATGAACACGAGTATGCACGGGAGAGATGGGAGCCCTGGGGTGCTGCCAAGGACGAGGGAGAAACACGAGCAAAAGCACACAGTAGTATCTGATTTGGAGAAGGCAATGGCACCCCACTCCAGTACTCTTGCCTGGAAACTCCCATGGATGGAGGAGCCTGGTAGGCTGCAGTCCATGGGGTCGCGAAGAGTCAGACACAACTGAATGACTTCACTTTCACTTTTCACTTTCATGCATTGGAGAAGGAAATGGCACCCCACTCCAGCGTTCTTGACTGGAGAATCCCAAGGACAGAGGAGCCTGGTGGGCTGCTGTCTACAGGATCGCACAGAGTCAGACATGACTGAAGTGACTTAACGGTATCTGATTGAAGGTGCCACAGGCGAAATGTAGGTAGGAGAACTGGCCAGGAACCAATGGATGCCCTGCGAAGAGAAATGTCCTACTGAGTCCAGAGATAGTCCACAGCCTAAGGGACATGGAAAACGCACAGCCCAGAGCCCTATGTGTGGGTCCCAGTAGGTGAATCCTGATCCTTCACAAGAGAAACCTCCAGCAGGGAGAGACAGCAGATGGTAAATAAAGATGGTGTTCACACAGGCCCCAAACTGAATGGGAATAGACATAACAACAGCAACAGCATGTAAATAAAAATTCAGAGTACGTATACACTTCCCATGACCTCAGCCATAAAAGACTGGAAACCGTAAGATAAAAATGGGACCTTCTGAGAAAATACCAGGTCATTTAGGAATGTTGGTACTAAATACAGAGTTAACTAAAAAAAGATATCACTGGGTATTTTGATTAGGAAACTAAGCTGACTTGAAAAATAGTGATTTGGAAAATTTGAGAAGAGAGCAAAACACAGCCCAGGAAGATCATAAGATAGAATATATTTTTAAAAGATAGGTTAAGAGGTATAGAGACTAAAGGAGAAATTCAAAAGTACAGGTAGTAAGTGTGTCAGGGTAAATTTGAGGTGATAAAATACTTGCATATAAAATGACTAAAAATAGTTTATAGCTAGAAACCAGCCATGTTCATGTTTTCAGGGGCCATACTAGGTACTGAAGTCACTGAGTGTATCCTGGATGTATGTACACTTGAGTGATATCAGTGATGGATAAATGTGTCTCAGGCATGTGGGTCAGCAAACCATTGATGAAAAGAAAATGGAAAAAACGGATGATATGAGGTTTCAGAAGCCAATTTTATTTACATATTAATAACAAATGCTTATACGAAAAGTCTTTGCAAAATGTATGAAACTCTGAACAATTTTTGCAAAAATGGCCTTCTTGCAAATGGCACTACCAAATGAAATTGCCGGAATAATTAGACTTAGGAAACACCATTCATTTGAGTCATTTTTTGTTTATCCTTCAAACTGAAGACCAGAGCAAACCTTTGTTTCAACTATAATTGAGGAATCTGGCTCAGATTTTCAGGCAATTAAGTGGCCTTTAGTATCAGTTATCCTTACATAACAGGTTCTTTCCCATCACCTACATTTTCAAACAAAGATATGAACAGTGCCTATTATTTTTGTAACACAAAATTGACTTCCAGAGAAACTATTTTTGGAACAACTATCCTGAAAAAGGTATAATAGAAAAATCTGACCGTTTTTCAACAAAGGACAGAGGAAAATGAAAAAATATATATATATATATTGGTACTAAATTTGAAATCCCACTTAACAGAAAATATTGTCACAATAGGAAAGACCATTAATACTTCTAGGACTGTGGTAGGTAGAGAGTTTTTCTTCTTTCTTTTTCCTTATCCTTCCACCTTTTAAAAACTCTAATAAAGACTTTGATCCTAAAAGCAACTTCAAAAGAATTCTTCTGGAATTCTCTTCAGAAGTTTCCCCACCTTCCCCTTCGAGGACAGGATTCAAACATCTAAGAAAGCACCCTGTCCAATGAGTTTTGGCTCTATGGCAGCAATTATTATTGACAACAAGATGACAATGTTACAAATAACAAGTTGCTTTGTTAAGTGCCTACTATGGGAAAACTCTGGACGTGGGTACTTGGCATGTTCATCCCGTGGGAGGTAATTTTCATCTCGAGTCAGTGATTTAAAATATGTGACCTGGCTGATTCATGTTGTTATATGGCAGAAACCAACTCAATATTTTAAAGCAGTTATCCTCCAATTAAAAATAAATACATTTATAGTTTAAAATAACCATACAAAAGAAAAAAAAATGTGACCTAGCCAAAGTGTTACAGAGTACATTTACTCATGAGAAATCCTATGAAACACATGTTAAGAGCTGTGAAGAGCAAATGACTGGCTTCCTTGAAATGCTATGAGGCTGCCCATCACTGAAGTTGAAGTCCTAGACCACTGAGTCTCCTCTATTTCATTTATTTGGGCTCAACTATCTGTGAACCCACTAGTCCTTGACTTCCACTCATAATTCTCAGGATAAAGCCATTACTTTCAGTTAGCTGAAGGTGGCACTGGGCACGAGTGTACTTGAGTATAGGCCAAGTCATTTTCTCCTGGGTAGTCCCAATTCCTTTTTTGAATATTTAAAAGCTTCAAATAGCATGTGACACAGTGGAAATTGTCTAATAATCCCCAAGTTAGAAACATAAAAAAGACACCTAAAGCAAAGGCAACAAGATAAGTAGGGCCACATCTAACTAGAAAGCTTCTGCACAGCAGAGAAAACTGTTGACAAAATAGAAAGGCAGCCTACTGAATGGCAGAAAAGATTTGCAAACCATATATTATGATAAGGGGTAAATATCCAAAAATATTAAATATTTATAAAACTTTATAACCAAAAAACTCACTAATCTGACTAAACAGTGGGCAGAGAATCTAAATAAGTATTTTTGTCTGAAGAAGATATAAATAGTCAATAGGTACATAACATGTATACTCAACATTACTGATTATGAGAGAAATGCAAATCAAAACCACAATGGGATATCACCTCACACGTCAAAATGGTGATCATCAAAAAGACAACAAATAACACATGCTGGTGAGGATGTGGAGAACAGAGAACACTCACCACTGCTGGTGGGAAGGTGTATATTGGTACAGCCACTGCAGAAACAGCATGGCGTTTCCTCAAAATATTAAAAATAGAATTACCATACGATCCAGCAAGATGACTTTTTGGGTTCTTAATCCAAGAAAACAAAAACATTACCCGGGTAAGATACACATGCCCTTCTCTTCAGCAGCATTATCTACACTCAGTAAGATGTGGAAACATCCTAAGTGTTCCGTGATAAATGAACATATTATACACACACAGCCATAAAAATGTATGAAATCTTGCCACCTGAGATAACATGGATGGACTTTGAGTGCCTTATGCTAAAGGAAAAGACAAATACCACGTGATCTCATTTATATGTGAAATCCGAGCAAACAAATCTCACAGAGAGGAGAGACTGACAATTATTGGTTGCCAGAGGCAGAGGGTGGAATGGGGGCAAATTGGGTGAAGGCTGTAAAGTTACAAACTTCTAGTCATAAAATAAGTCATAGGGTTACAACAAGGTGACTATCGTTAATAACACTGTATTGAATATCTGAAAGTCGCTAAGAGACTCGGTCTTAAAAGTTCTCATCATAAAAAAAAATCTGTAATGTATGTGGTAACAAATATCAACTAGACTTCTTATAGTGGTCATTTAACAATATATGCACACATTGACTCATTATGTTTTACTTCTAAAACTGATGTAATATTATATGTCAATTATATCTCAACTAACAAAAGGGAAAAACAAATTCAACTGTTTTTTTGTCATCTCTAATTTTTATTGAAGTATAGTTGATTTACACCATTGTGTTAGTTTCAGTTTTATAGCAAAGTGATTTAGGTTTGGGATGTTTCTTTTGCAGGTTATATTTCATTATAGGTATTATAAGGTATTGAGTGTAATGACCTGTGCTATATAGTAAAGCCTTTGCTTCTCTAGTTTATGTATAGTGATTTGTATCTGTTAAACTCATACTCCTAATTCCTTCTTTCTCCCCTGCCTTTTCTCTATGGTAACCAAAAATTTGTTTTCTAAGTCTGGAGTCTGTTTCCATTTTGTATATAGATTCATTGTCACTGTGTTTTAGGTCACACATATGAGTTATATAGTATTTATCTTTTCTCCAATTTATTTCACTAAGCATATTCTTTAAGTTCATCTACATTGCTGTAAATGGGAACAGCTCCTTTTTCTTAGCTGGGTAGTATTCCATCGTGTGTGTATAGACCCACTTCTTCCTAAGTCAGTTGTCTATTGTGGACACTTAGGTTGTTTCCATGTGTTAGATACTGAAATAGTGCTGCTATGAATATTAGGGAGCAAGTATCTTTTGAAGTAGAGTTTTCATATTTTCCAGCTACATACCCATGAGCATGATTACTGGATCATATGGAAGGTTCTATTTTTAGTTTTAAATTCAATTCTAATTTTGAACTGCCTTTTTTTTGTCCCATATCAATGCAGAAGTGGCCAGTTGGGTGCAGGGACATTTACCTGGTGTGAATGAGGAAGACGAGTGAATGAAAAGTAAAGAAGCTTTGGAATACTAACATAAAATGATAGTCATTTATTTCTGATGAGAAGATTTGCAGACTTTTCTCCATTCACTAATGAGTAAACAGTTCACGTATGGATAACAAGGACTGCAGTTTCATTTTTCTCTGTTAACTGGGGATGCTAAGTATACTTTGTTTCCTTATCTTGGGACTGTTGACTTTTTAAAATTTTTTGTACCTTGCTGAGGTACATTTATGACTATAATGTCTACAGTTTTACTTCAGAGAGGTCTGATCTTGACATATATTAGGAAACATTGGTATAGATGGATGAGAGAATACAGTTCTCAAAACTTGTGCTTGACCTGCATGGGAGGCCCACACAAACCATCAAATTTCCTACCAGGATGAGCCAGCAGGCATTAGTGGTGGTGAGATCCAGCCACCTGCATGGCGTGGTGCGATTACAGGGATACTGAAAAAGTTCCTCTTCCAAAAATTGGTCCCCACTGCACCTCAAATACCCACCATTAAAGTCGCTCATTTGAGTTAAGAAAACTGCCAGGAAGACCTCTATTAAAATGTAAATGCATTCCTTGGGTGGGGGAAACACATTAAATCATTATCAGCCATTAACACTTTAGACCAAATTAGTTTCAGATTTATTAGCCAATTATTCAAAGTACAGAAGGAATGGTTGTGCAGGAGAGGTTAGAACAAGCTGGTGTGGACAGAAAGGAGAGCTGGCAAGAACCATCATTCTGTGATGTCTTGCAACAATGTCCCATCTTTCTATTTTTCAGTCATGCTTTAAAAAATGAAATGATGTATAAAATTCTCACTTAAAAATATTAAAAAGTGAAACTTTTTTTGACAAAACAAAGGTCAGGGCCAGGGGCCTTAACTCTCTCCTCCCTCTCACCTCCTACTCCCCTAAGCTCCAACAGGTTCCTAAGGCAACTGCAAAGAATCCAGAGTCCTGAGAATCAGTTTGAAAACTATACCAGGAGGTATTTATTCTCCTCTCTATGCTTTTTCTGTCCCCTTTTTGTGATACTCTGTGGTAGACCAGAAGCCAAATGCACAGATGCAGGTAGGGTTTGGAAAGTTAGTTCTTAAAGACACTCTGTATTCTACAGCAATCACCAAGTTCTGTGTCCATCATGGTGAAGGGATGAGATGTCATCTCATTACACCCTGAGACACAGGGAAAAAAATCTATATGCTCATCCCAAATGAATGTAGGTCGCTTCTTTTCTCTTCAAGACCGTCCTTGGCATTCATTATAAGACTAACCAAATGGATAAGGTGACATTTCTAAATGCTTCAAATCTTGCACACAGTGTCCCCGGAATATCCTAGAAACCATTCAAAGGACAAAGGGGAGATGAAAAGAAGTTTCCATCGGACCCTTGAGTAAGTCACTCTTGATTTTGACTCTTGCCAAGTCTCTGTTACTCAGTGGACTCATATGTGATTCAGATCCTTGTGCAGTAGAGACTGTGATTTTCAGAAACAAACAGAATCATCCTGCTATAAATTGGGATGCCAACCAATGTTTGATTAATTTCTGTATTGAAAGGATCTTTGAAAAGAAAATCTAGATCATTCTTACATTGCTAAAGCCTGAGGATGGGTGAGAGCAAGCAAGCAAGCAATTAAGTACTATACACATGTATATATGTTATACATGTGTTAGAGCACCTCTGACAGCTCAGTTGGTGAAGAATCCATCTCCAGTGCAGCACACCCCAGTTTGATTCCTGGGTCAGGAAGATACCCTGGATAAGGGATAGGCTACCCACTCCAGTATTCTGACCTGGAGAATTCCACGGACTATATAGTCAGTCCACAAGGTCGCAAAGAGTGGGACAAGACTGAGTGACCTTCACTTTCACTTTTCACTTCCCATGTGTAAGAAAATAGGATGTCCACAGAATAAACTGAAAAAAATTTAAAACAAGAAAAGTAGGAAATTTTAAGTCAAGCACTTAGGTGCTTTCATACACATCTTTGTATAATTCCATCCCATAAAATTTAAACATAAAATCTTAATAATAAATTTAAAAACTAACAAAAGTAATTAAAATTTTCAAGCATAATTCTTATGTTATGCAGGGAACTATTAATTGAATAGGTCTAGCTAAGAAATCTCGGAGAAGGCAATGCCAACCCATGCCAGTACTCTTGCCTGGGAAATCCCATGGACGGAGGAGCCTGATAGGCTACAGTCCATGGGGTCGCAAAGAGTCAGACATGACTGAGCGACTTCACTTTCACTTTTCACTTTCATACATTGGAGAGGGAAATGGCAACCCACTCCAGTGTTCTTGCCTGGAGAATCCCAGGGACGGAAGCCTGGTGGGCTGTTGTCTATGGGGTCGCACAGAGTTGGACACGACTGATGTGACTTAGCAGCAGCAGCAGCTAAGTGATCTAAAGTTACCAATCTTCAAATCATTTTCTATCAGTTAAAAAACTTAATAAGACAAATATATGCTTTAGTGACTTTATCATTTTCTAGGAAAAAAAAAAGAAAATGTGATATACATCTAAATGTTTTCATGGATTTGTGTTTAGAAGCTAAACTCTTAGCTGTGACAAAAGATGAGCTTAAAGCTGACTTGACACTATCCCTGCTTCGTTTACACAAAATAACGTACAAATTCACACAGTAATGACTAATTGAAAAGCAACGCTAGAAACCAAACATAAAAATTTAAAACAAATGCTTTTGTTACCCTCTTTCCTATTTACTCATATTTTCTTGACAAATTCACTGGTTTTACGGTTTTAAATACAACACATGAAATGATGAGCCCCAGATTTGTTTCCCCAGCCTAGACTGCTCTAATTGGTGACTCACAGAGCTGAGATCTCTGTGTTTCCACGCAGATGCCGCATGGGCTGCAAACTTCGCAAGTACACAAATGAGCTCCTATTTTATTTATTTGTTTATTTGTTTTTCTTTTCAAAGCCACTGTTTTCCTCCAGACTTCTCCCAGTTATCCTTCTGGGTACTCAGTTCCAACACCATGGTATCAGCCATCTCATCCACTCAGTTCCTCTCACCCATATCCACTTTGTCAGCAGAGTCTTCTTGTTCTTCCTCCAGAAGGAACACTGTCACCTGCTCCCTGGCGAAGCAACCGAGAAAATAGCAGCAGCTTCCTAGGCACTGCCCTTGTGTTCGCCCTTGTCCCTGTAGAGACTTTTCTTGACACAATAGCTAAAGTCGTCCTGTAAATCTTTCTTCTAAAATATAAATCAGACCATGGACTCCTCTGCTTAAATCTCACCAGAGACCCCAAGGGCAGGCAGAGACTGGAGTATTAAAGCCAACAAATGGAGGGACCAGCAGAGAAACCATTGTGGGGAGCACAGACTTGGGTGAGTGTTTATCTGGAAGAACCCTGAGTCCTGAGATAAACTATACTAGGAGTCATAGATTTTTTTTTTTTCCCATATGATCCCCCAGATCAGAAAACTATTAAGCAGATGAAGGCTGGTCTAGAAAAGACAATGTCGCAAGAATCTTTACATCCTCACGCCACCCTCACACCAAGAGACACAGTGAGCTGGCATGCATCTCCCGCTGCATCCGGTCCCATCACTTTATGGCAAACAGATGGGGAAACAGTGGACACAGTGAAAGACTTTATTTTCTTGGGCTCCAAAGTCAGTGCAGATGGTGACTGCAGCCATGAAATTGAAAGATGCTTGCTCTTTGGAAGAAAAGCTATGACCAACCTAGACAGCATATTAAAAAGCAGAGACATTACTTGGCTGAAAAAGGTCCATATATTCAAAGCTATGGTTTTTCCAGTAGTCAAATATGGATGTGAGAGCTGGACCATAAAGAAAGCTGAGGGCTGAAGAATTGATGCTTTAAACTGTGGTGCTGAAGAAGACTCTTGAGAGTCCCTTGGACTGCAAGGAGAGCAAACAAGTCAATCCTAAAGGAAATCAGTCCTGAATATTCATTGGAAGGATTGATGCTCAAGCTGAAGCTCCAATACTTTGACTATCTGATGTGAAGAGCTGACAAATTGGAAAAGACCCTGATGGTAGGAAAGACTGAGGGCAGGAGAAGGGTATGACAGAAGATGAGATGGTTGGATGGCATCACTGACTCGAAGGACGTGAGTGTGAGCAAGCTCCAGAAATTGGTGATGGACAGGGAGTCCTGCTGTGCTGTAGTCCATGGGGTCGCAAAGACTCAGACACGACTGAGTGACTGAACTGAACTGATCTCCCTCTGCGTCCAGAGTAAACTAGGAGGGAAGGCATCTGACTGAATGAGTAATGATTTTTTTAAGAGAAAAAAAAATTTTAGTTTTAAGTGATTAGTCATTCAAATAGATGATATTTAAATTGTTTAACATATTTTAAAATATGAATATAATTATTATTTTATCATGTATAAGAAGATATACATATAGATGGAAGATATAAGCTATATTAAAAATATAAATTGAATTTTTCATATTTATCTGTGATTAAATGTAATTACATATCATTAAATACCCAGCATAATGTCCAGTTGATCAATGAAACTTAATACTTTTGTCTTCTCTTCACTCAATGTTTTACTAATGTCAAGAATATAATGACATAAAAATGAAAGTAATATAAATACCAATTAAATTTAAAAAGCAGAAGTTTGGAAAATGTACACATGAAACACATATAAAATATATATGAGAGATATGTGTGTTTTATGTATATATATTATTTTTTGTAATTATGCACATTATATAGTTAGCAGTTAAAACTCTGATGGTTTTGGTCAGGTCAATATAGTCTAGGAAGTTAAATAAGATCATTTAAAATTAGCACTATTTGAGAGGAAAAAATACATTTTGGAAGGTAATTTAAATTAGTATTATGTTTCCAATTAAAAATCTCCATAGAAAATAGTTTCTTTCAATTGACTGTGGTTTAAAACAATGAGTGATACAATCATGAAATAACAGAAGTTTATGCCAACACATTTAAGACAACAAATATGTGAAGTATACTATAAATGCTGCTGCTGATGCTACTAAGTCGCTTCAGTCGTGTCTGACTCTGTGCGACCCCAGAGACAGTAGCCCACCAGGCTCCCCTGTCCTTGGGATTCTCCAGGCAAAATCACTGGAGTGCGTTGCCATTTTCCTTCTCCAATGCATGAAAGTGAAAAGTGAAAGTGAAGTTGCTTAGCCGTGTCCGACTCTTAGCGACCACATGGAGCCTTCTAGGCTCCTCCATCCATGCGATTTTCCAGGCAAGAGTACTGGAGTGGGATGCCGTTGCCTTCTCCAATACTATAAATAGATCTATGCAAAACATATTTATCACTTACTAGAACTTAACATAACTAAATGCTAGAAGTTACTTCATTATACTAATACTAATACTCATTATTACTTAGCATTAAAAGAATTATTGTCTAAAGTTGACACAAAGGTTAATATTCACTCTGTAGTTTTTCTTTCAAAAGTTCTTTCATTTAGCTTTTATACGGGGCTACTTGTCATTTATCTATAATTTTTTCCAGTGAATGGTATACCTCTTACATAATAGAGTCTCACACAAATGAAAACAAATCAAAAAAAAAAAAAAAAGAAAACAAAGACAAATTCTTTAGATGGATCAGGTCAATGGTTCTCAGAATCTGAAAAAAAAATGAATAACTTCTTTAAGTACCAGTTTAAAAAGCCTATAATTATTTGTAACAATTTTGAAAAGTTTATAACAAATAGCTGATCGTGAACATTAGTGAACATTGAAACTCCAATACTTTGGCCACCTGATGCAAAGAGCTGACTCATTTGAAAAGACCCTGATGCTGGGAAAGATTGAGGACAGGAGGAGAAGGGCACAACAGAGCATGAGATGGTTGGATGGCATCACTGATACAATGGACATGGGTTTGGGTAGACTCCAGGAGTTGGTGCCGGACAGGGAGGCCTGGCGTGCTGCGATTCATGGGGTAGCAAAGAGTCGGAAGTGACTGAGCGATTGAACTGAACTGAACTGAACTGAACATTAGAGCTGTCCACCTCTGATTCCACATAAACATCCCTCTCCCTCTCAAATCTGCTCCTGTCAAGAGCTGGTCACAGCTCTGGGGTGCCATTTCATCAAGCCATAATGAATTTTCGTTAATTGGACCACTCCGTGTAAACAGCAGATCTACCCAGTCCTCTCTGCTCTTCTTGCCTTATTTTGCACTTCTTATGTCTTTCATTCCTTTTTCACAAATGTGACAGCACCCCTTGCAACAGAATGAATGCTTGTATGTCTTGCTCCCAAAATCCATCCTGTTGAATCCTGATCCCGCAGGTGATCCACTGTTCGGAGGTGGGGGCACTGGCAGGTGGCCATGTCACGAGGGTGGGGCCCTCATGGAAGGAGTTAGTGTCTTCATAAAGAAGACCCGGTACATTCTTTTGTCCCTTCTTTAATGTAAACACACAGAGAGAAGACAGAGTCCATGAACCAGGAAGAAAGTTTTCATTCAACAACTGTCAGAGTTTAATCTTGGACTTATTCGCTCCCCAGAGCAATGAGATGATTCTGTTGACTGTAAGCCACCTATTCTGTGGTACTTTTGTTAACAGCCAGAACTGAATAAGACACCATCCTCCATTACTTTGGGATTCCTTTCCCCACATGGTGCTTCCCTTAACCATCTTAGGATCAACTTCAACAAGTCCTTGGAGGAAACATGGGCACAAAGTCCTCAGCACATAAATAACCAATAATATGAGCTGCAACTGTTGCCAGTAGCCCACCCACTTACACACTACTTAAATACATTTTGTCCTTTTTCAAATTCCTAAATGTCTCATCCTCTGCCAAATATTCAGATTCACTAATGTTGAAAGTGGAGAAGAGAATGGCTGTCCACTCCAGTATTCTTGTCTGGCAAATCCCACGGACAGAGAAGCCTGGTGGACTGCAGTCCTTGAGGTCATGAAAGAGTCAGATATGATTGAATGGCTAAACAACAATGCTGAAAGAGAAGATGGCTTGTCAGAGCCACATGGAATAATCATATTAACAAGGAGAAAAAAGACATAAACCAAGACTTCTGGTATATAAGCATGGCTGTCAGGGATGGATTTTTTTTTTTTTTCTGTTTAGTCCTAAAATAATCAATAAGGAAAAAAAAATCTCATCCCTTCCCTCTCTCCTTCAAAGTGAAATTTTCATATAAACATGGAGATATAATCTTCACGGGGAGAATATGTTTAAAATGAGATATTTGGGAGTCACATATGAGGAATTGAAGAGAAGGGCACAATGCGTAGAACGCTCCCAGGAGGGGCAAGTCTAAGGTGTGAGCAAAATGTTCGCACAGCTTATATACAAGGGAGGCTCAGGGGCAACACAGCTTGGTTTCAGTGATGATGAAGGAACCTAGATAAATGGGAAGGTTGATTACAGAACTTCCTTTGATTCAGAAGAGAATGGGAGAATCCCAAGAACTACCTGAGAAGCCACACTACCTGGAAACAGAATTCATGAGTGAGAAAATAATCTTCAGATTGTGAAAACCCATAAAACCTGGAAGATGGTTGGGCCAGTCCAGGTCCCACTCCACACCAGAAATCAGAGCCTAGTAGGTCCACAGACATGCAATACTTTTTAAAAATTAATAATAATGAAGCTTGCTAAAGTATTGATGCAACATATTATAAAGTGAAGGGTGGAAAGCACAGTCAAGTTTATAAGGTTGAGTGAATTCAGGCAAGAAGTACATGTTTGCTTCTTTATTATGAAAATCTCATAAACGTTTTTGCTGAAATTAATCTGAATATTCCCAAATTTATATGTAACAGGATAAAAGAAATCTCGCTTACTTCTCTATTTAATCACATGCTTAACAGTGACAGCCTAGTGGCATTGCTTCTAAAAATAGGAACTACATAAGGATTGCCACAACATGGCTTAATATCCTATAGGAATTACTAGCCACGCCAATTACAAATAAAATTTATAAACCATAAAAGAGACGAGGATAAACAAGTATCACTATTTGCTTAAAATTTCATTGCATGCCAAAAATTCAAATAAAAACGCTAATACAAAGTATGAAAACATTTAATAAGATAATGGGAATTAAATTATTATAAAGGAATTATTAGCTTTCACATAAAAAATGTTAGAAAATTTCATAGAATAGCATCTATTTACTAAAACAACAAAAACTTAAGATGGAAGGGTATAAACTAAACAAGAAATATCAATGACCAAATTTAGGAAAACTTTAAGACACTCCTGACAGACATAAATGAATGAATAAACCTATTTTTGGAAACAATACAACTTTGTAAAAGAATGAGGAGGTTCACTATGTTAATATTTAAAGTACTTTTGAGACACATTATGATAAAAAATAGTAGAGAAGAAATTTATACTGTGTTATAATTTATGGGAAAAAGGAAGAGTTAGGATATTTAAAAAGTAAAAACAGTTTGCTTATGCTGAAAGAAGATCTGACAGATGAACAAACCTGAGAGAGACATCTGTGTAGTTTAAGAAAAAAGATTTTAAACAACCCACAATTTAAAATTCTATCTCTTGTATTTTGTGCATGTTATCTCCATGATAAAACAAGCAAACAAATAAATTTTGATAAGGAATAGTGACATTCTGATCCCTCTCTCTTGCTCTCTTTTTCTCTCTCCTCTATGATTTTTCATTGCAGTACTGTATTCTTATTAGGTTCTGACATTTATTGCTTCATTACTCCTGAAACTGAGTCTTTTATTCCCTTCAACTGTTTGTAAAGATCAAATTCCTGAAAGATTTTCAAGAATCACTGAAACATTTCCAAGATATTATAGGATTCTGGGTGAGCATGCTTTCAGACAGGTAAGGTAAATACAAACTTGGCTTCTTTTCCTATTTTATTCAAAAGCTAAATTTTCATTTATGTTGTACTCCCAGATGAAAGTAATTTGATTTATGAATTTCAGTAAAAGCAAAGGAGCTTTAAATTACTTACAGCATTGCATTCCCAATATGCATCTGTGATCTTGAAAGGATAGATTACTATTTCCTTTGGAGACCTTGAACTGTTGCCTTTCACTTATGTAAATAAAATTTTATCTCATTAATGTAGTATAAAACACTGAGAAAGATGCCTTATATACATCTCACATATATACATTTTACTCCAGTTTGACTGATTTTACCAATTTTTGATAGCAACTAACAGCTTCACTTTAAATTTTCCCTCCTATACTTTACCTGCAAACTAATAAGCCATTCTTATTGAATTTAAGTACTTACTTATGGATCATTAAACCTTTTAAAGAAAGGATTCCTGTGGTGAGCCTTGTTACAAAATGAAACACTTATCAAAATGTGAAATACCACCTTTAAGTTTATGGTTGTAGATTTCTGTATTTTTGGTTCTCAAAGCCAGGAACCCATATATATTTTTAAAAGGGAAAATTGACCCCTTGCTGTGTTTTAGTAATTAATATGTGAATGGAATGGAATATTTTTGGAAAATCTAAAGAGCTTTCACAAATATCATAGAAAGAAGACCTGCAGAATCATTTCTTCTCAAAACAAAATCTATCTTACCAGAATAATATGCAATATGGTGTCTTAAAGAAAATAGGAGAAACACAAATTGAAAAGTAGAAGCTGTTACTTCTCATTTATAGTACTGTATTAAAATAATTACCTTGATTTGAGTATTTAAAAACTAAACGTTTTCAACAGATCATTGTGGCCATGATTTTGTGACTTAGAATCCCAGTAAAAATTAAAAAGGTACATTATGACACGGCAGATGAATGCTTAATGCAAACAGAAAACCAACTTTTCAATGCCATTCGTGGCACTAACATATTCAGTGACCTTGATCGAATGTCTGAATTTCCATAAACCCATGAGTCACCATCTCTGAAGCCTGCCCTGCCCACTCACCAGGAAGACCATTTTTATTTGAACTGAACTGACATGTAGAGCTAATCTCTGGGTTTATAGGCTCACCTATAAAACCATGATATATTAAACTCTCAAGATGAACATGGGGTTAAATGTGGGAGCAAGACAAAGACTGAAAACTCACAAACACAAGTCAACACCAAAATTCTTGCAGTACAAATCTCACCAATGTATAGTGTTGAAACCTAGGTAATTTGCCCCGTGAACATCTTAGGTACTGGGCTCGAGTTCTCCTTACCCTTGCATCCCTCCACCTAGTGTCCTGTTCCACCTATTGACTCAAGAAATAAATGTGGTTTCATTTAGTTTTTATCTTTGGCTTTGTTTGTTTGCTTTATTTACTTTTGACTATGCTGGGTCTTCATTGCTGTGTGGGCTTTTCTCTAGTTGTGGCAAGTGGGGGGCACTCTCCAGCGCAGTGAGCAGGGCTCTCACTGTGGAGGGACACGGGTTCTAGAACACAGGCTCAGTAGTTGCGGCGCATGGGCTTAGCTGCTGTGAGGCACGTGGGATCTTCTCAGACCAGGGATTGAACCCCTATCTCCTGCACTGGCAGGCAGATTCTTTTACCACTGAGCCACTGGGAAAATCTTGGTTTCATTGTTAATGCAATAAAAAGCCTAGGTGGTTTAACAGAAACATCTCATTCTTATTTTACTACTTAGGGAGGGGTAGGGATATTAAAGGAATCAAGAACTGTCCAACGGAAACAAATACGTCTCTGACTTGGGATTCACATCAATGTTGAACCATTTTGAAATATACAAGTTATTTTGAAGAAAAGATGGTATAATATACTTATTATATGTAAACATTTTACCTTCATCTAAAGCAAAGTAGCCAAATATAACTGATACTCCTAATGCTGAAGCCATGAAATTAAAATACAATTGTTCCTTAGGAGAAAAGTTGTAACAAACCTAGACAGCATATTAAGAAGCAAAGATATCACTTTGCTGACAAAGGTCATACAGTCAAAGCTATGGATTTTCTAGTAGTCCTGCATAGACGTGAGAGACCATAAAGAAGACAGTGCAGGAAGAATCAATGCTTTTGAACTGTGGTGCTGGAAAAGACTCTTGAGAGTCCCTAGGACTTCAAGGAGATCCAACCAGTTAATCCTAAAGGAAATCAACCCTGAATATTCATTGCAAGGACTGATGCTGAAGCTGAAGCTCCAATACTTTGGCCACCTGATGCAAAAAGCTAGCTCATTGGGAAAGACCCTGATACTGGGAAAGATTGAGGGCATGAGGAAAAGGGGATGACAGAGGACAAGATGATTGTATGGCATCACCAACTAAATGGACAAAAATTTGCACAAAGTCCAGGAGATGGTGGAGGACAGGGAAGCCTGACATGCTTCAGTCCATGGGGCCCCAAAGAGTCTGACAAAACTGAGCAACTGAACAACGCTGTACACTTCTGGACTGAGTTAAAACTTATGCCATCTCCTTCAAATGCAGGGAAGATGCATTTTATACTGCAGTCCAGAGTGGCCGAGTGGCCCAGTGGTAAGAACCTGCCTGCCAAGGCAGGAAATGCAAGAGACATGAGTCTGATCCCTGGGTTGGGGAAGACCCCCTGAAGGAGGAAATGGTTAGCCACTCCAGTACTCTTGCCTGAAAAATCCCATGGATGGCGGAGCCTGGTGGGCTGCAGTCCATGGGGTCGCGAAGAGTCGGACACGACTGAGCAACTTCCCTTTGATTTTTCATTTTCATGCATTGGAGAAGGAAATGGCAACCCACTCCAGTATTCTTGCACGGAGAATCCCAGGGATAGGGGAGCCTGGTGGGCTGCAGTCCATGGGGTCGCGAAGAGTCGGACACGACTGAGCAACTTCCCTTTGATTTTTCATTTTCATGCATTGGAGAAGGAAATGGCAACCCACTCCAGTATTCTTGCACGGAGAATCCCAGGGATAGGGGAGCCTGGTGGGCTGCAGTCCATGGGGTCGCGAAGAGTCGGACATGACTGAAGCGACTTAGCAGCAGCAGCAGCAGCAGAGGAGTCTGGTGGGTTACAGTCCGTGGGTTCTCAAAGAGTTGGACATGACTGAGCACGCATGTGGGCTTCCCTCATAGCTCTGGTGAAGAATCTGCCTGCAGTGCAGGAGAAAGTGAAAGTGAAGTCGCTCAGTCGTATCCGACTCTTTGCAGCCCCATGGACTGCAGCCTATCAGGCTCCTCCGTCCATGGGATTTTCCAGGCAAGAGTGCTGGAGTGGATTGCCATTTCCTTCTCCAGGGATCGTCCCAACCCAGGAATCGAACCCCGGTCTCCCACGTTGCTGGCAGACGCTTTACCGTCTGAGCCATCAGACCTGGGTTCAATTCCTAGATTGGGACGACCCCCTGGAGAAGGAAATGGCAACCCATTCCAGTATTCTTGCCTGGAAAATCCCATGGACGGAGGAGCCTGGCGGGCTGCAGTCTGTGGGGTCACAAGAGCTGGACACGACTGAGCGACTAGAAGCAGGACGCTCCCCTATAGGCGGTGTCACTGAGTCGCGAGGACTACATGCTGAACGCGGTGGGATTTTTCACACCACATCTAATACTGATAAATGTCCTCTTTTCTGAAAGAATCCTGGGCCACATGGTGTATAAGACCAAACAGAATAATCTCCACATCTCATTGCTAATCTTGATGGAAAAAATATTTTATTTGAATATGACGAATTGGCCCATTTTCACAGAACAAGAACAGCTAGTCGACAGCCCTCTGTCAGGAAAAATGACATGAGCTTGAACTTAACTATTTGAATATTTCAGGAACACTTATTTTCTTCAACCTCTTAGTCAATTCATAAAAGATAACTAGCAAGGCACCACTTTAGAGATCTCAGCAAAGGAAATGTCCTTTGTTAAACACAATGACCTGCTATTTTTCATTTTGTATACCTACCTGATTTTTTTCAGATCCAAACACAGTGGGCTGTGAGGTTAGAGGGCTAAAGGATCATTTCTCTTTACTTTTAGCATTTCGAGAAAGATATAGTCTGGGAGTACCTAACGCAATATCGATCTACTTTCAACAATGTGCAGAGGTCAGCTTTCTATCTGGACATTTGGATATCTGACTCGTATCCCTAAAACCATTAGAACTTATTTGAGTGCATTAGTGGAAACAGAATCCATTCTATTGCCTCATGGGAAACCCACAGGAGAGTAATAGAGTATTATGTAGATAGCTACTTTTAAAGACATTTCAGGCAATTTTCATGCCATGCCTGAACCTCATTTTCACTGGTGAACTGGGGCTAATCCAATTATAATATCTAGGATAACAGGATTGAGAGCCAGAGCTGGGAGAGGGTCTCTTCCAAAGAGGGAGACTGGCTAAACTCATGAAAGCTTGTCACCATTTCTGAAAACATTTAATACCAGGGCATTTAATAGCAGGGCAGTCTGTGAAATTCAATCCAAGTCACAAAAAGAGGCTACTTCACAGTCCATCTCTTTTGTGTTTGTAGAAGGTATGCCCTTAAAGAATGGGACCTATTAAGTCTAAAAATAAATACTTCATATTATAAAGTTTATGAGAAAAATGAAGAATATATAAAAACAAATAATGATTGATTAAGTGGTTTGCTTAGCTAATGGGCAAAACTCTTGTCCATTTTTCCATATTTTTGTAATTCTAATCAAAATGCCCAACAAGTATATGTATTTAACAATCATAAAAAAATGATAATTCCTAGAAGAATCTATGGGCTTCCCTAGATGGTGGCTTAGATGGTAAAGAATCCACCTGTCAATGAAGGAGATGTGGGTTCAATCCCTGACTCATGAAGATCCCCTGGAGAAGGGAAAGGCAACCTACTCCAGGATTCTTGCCTAGAGAATCCCACAGACAGAGGAGCCTGGTAGGCTACAATCGGTGGAGTTGCAAAGACTTGGACATGACTGAGTGACTAAGATTTGTCATTTTCACTTTTTTCATAAAAATCTAGAACCTGAATACTACATATGCCTTAGCATTTAAAAAAAAAAAAAAAGGAAGAAACACAGTATCCACCACTCTGCTGACATTGCAAAACTTTTTTCTTGCCTTCCCAGGACAAAGTTGCATGACTAATGAGATTATTTCTGTTTATACACTTATCTTGGGCTTCCCTGGTGGCTCAGATGGTAAAGAATCGGCCTGTAATGCCAGAGACCTGGATTCAAACCCTGGGTTGGGAAGATCCCCTGAAGAAGGGTATGGACAGAGGAGCCTGGAGGGCTATAGACCATGGGGTCACAAAGAGTAGGACACGCCTGACAGACTAGCACACACATGCATGTTTCTAAAGGAAAGCTTCCAGTATTTGCCTAGGGAGGCACACTGAATCCCATTGCTCAGAGAATGTGAAGGTCATTCTTTCTACACTATATACTATCATGTCAGATCTATTAAAGAGGAATCAGTGAATCATTTTTGTAGCTCTGAAGATGGTAAAAAACAATCTATTTGCACTTAAGTGAGATTCCATACTATGGTGTTTTCCTGTAAGAGCTCATCTTGGGAAAAATAAAAGAAAACATGCACGCCTCAGAAACATTTTCATGATTTGTTGATAATCATCATTATCTCACAGCAAAATATTTGATCTTGTAGTCGTAAGAACAGGAATTTCAGGTTGAAGTGTGAGCTCTGACATGTAAGTCATTTTTTAAAAGCCTATCCAAATTATGCGGTAGCAACCTATATGCAAATCAGGAAGCAACAGTTAAAACTGGACATGGACCAACAGACTGGTTCCAAATAGGAAAAAGGAGTATGTCAAGGCTGTATATTGTCATCCTGCTTATTTAACTTATATGCAGAGTACATCATGAGAAACTCTGGACTGGAAGAAACACAAGCTGGAATCAAGATTGCTGGGAGAAATATCAATAACCTCAGATATGCAGATGACACCACCCTTATGGCAGAAAGTGAAGAGGAACTAAAAAGCCTCTTGATGAAAGTGAAAGAGGAGAGTGAAAAAGTTGGCTTAAAGCTCAACATTCAGAAAACGAAGATCATGGCATCTGGTCCCATCACTTCATGGGAAATAGATGGGGAAACAGTGGAAACAGTGTCAGACTTAATTTTGGGGGCTCCAAAATCACTGCAGATGGTGACTGGAGCCATGAAATTAGAAGACCCTTACTCCTTGGAAGAAAAGTTATGACCAACCTAGATAGTATATTCAAAAGCAGAGACATTACTTTGCTGACTAAGGTCCGTCTAGTTAAGGCTATGGTTTTTCCTGTGGTCATGTATGGATGTGAGAGTTGGACTGTGAAGAAGGCTGAGTGCTGAAGAATTGATGCTTTTGAATTGTGGTGTTGGAGAAGACTCTTGAGAGTCCCTTGTACTGCAAGGAGATCCAACCAGTCCATTCTGAAGGAGATCAACCCTGGGATTTCTTTGGAAGGAATAATGTTAAAGCTGAAACTCCAGTACTTTGGCCACCTCGTGTGAAGAGTTGACTCATGATGCTGGGAGGGATTGAGGGCAGGAGGAAAAGGGGACAACCGAGGATGAGATGGCTGGATGGCATCACGGACTCGACTGACATGAGTCTGAGTGAACTCGGAGAGATGGTGATGAACAGGGAGGCCTGGCGTGCTGCGATTCATGGGATCGAAAAGAATCGGACATGACTGAACAACTGAAGTGAACTGAGATTCAAATATAATATTCATACAATCTATAAGTAAATACATTTCACACAAAGACTTAAGTTGTATTTTTAGTTGTTATTGAACACTACTGTAAAACAAGATGTGGATAAAATTAATAATCAGGTTTCACATTCTTAGGACATTTTAAAAGTTGAGACACAGTGTATAGTCTTGCAGTATGAATCAAGTTCACATGTTCAATTACATACACATCACAAGTTGTATAAAGATTGAATATATAACTTCAAATTAGACAATAGTTTACATTTTTGTTAAAACTCTATTATGACATAATGGAAAACTAATTGTGCAGATTAAAAAAAATAAGATGATAACAGCTATAGAAATGATTAGAGTTTACACCTTAAGCCTATAAATTTTTGGATGAAAGAACATATCTTTTAAATATCTGCATTTGTTATTTTAAGCATAAAAAGGAAAACTGTAGACTTGGCTACTTGTGATTCTGACTTTTCAAACTAATGTAGATCTGCAAACTGCTCTTCATTTGACAAAGCTAGCATCACAACCAAAGAGAATGAAAGCAATAACCAAAGAAATAATACCAAAAGTTTAATTTTAAGAATTGTTACAAGCTGCTTAGTGTCATGAGTAAGTTTTTACTGCACAGTTCCATGAGTGACCAAGATTCCTTTATCTAAGTTTCCTTTTGCCATTTCTCCCTATTAGAATTGCCAGAATCAAGTTATAGAAAATCCAGCAGAAATTGATACTGATGATGATGATGGTGTTGATGATGTTTTTGGCATGAAACTATCATATAAGCTAGGTACAGTATTTATATTAGACTCTCCATTAAAGAAAAAAATCAGAAAAACATAGCTATGTGAGCTTATAGGGGCACATTGTGAGCAGAGATTTCCATTTTATGGTTCTCCTTTTCAATATGTTCCTAGCAATAGCTAATGAACCAAAACCCTGAAATTTCAGCAGCAACTTAATGTACTTCTGAGATTTCAACTTTTCTAAATAAACCTCCTGAAATGGATTCAGACGGGCCTTTCAACTTTTATAATCTCATAGGAATTCCAACCTTGCTTTTGGCATCCAAGAAGAAAATCTGCATTTATCCAAAATAATAGAGCAACAATTTGCCCTGCATTATTTAGTATTTGGACAAAAAAATATTGTATAGATTTTTGCATTGCATTTTATTCTGGGTAGCTGACTGGAACTGAGTGTAATTTTAAAGATGTTGCTAAGAGGGCTCCCAGTCCGACCTCCATCCCAACAATCTTTACATTCTGGTTGTAGAACTAGGTACATGTTCTAGAAGGGTGCTTTCATTTTTTTGTTTGTTTGTTTGTTTGTTTTTAACATTTGCTAGTAGACTAAATGGAATAGGAAATGGCAACCCACTCCAGTATTCTTGCCTGGAAAATTCCATGAACAGAAGAGCCTGGCAGGTTACAGTCCATAGGGTCACAAAGCATTGGACACGACTGAGCACACACACGGACAGTAGACTAAAACGATGGATATCTTTTACTGAGAAGTAATAATGATCGAGCATGAACTCTGACATCACTAACAAGTTGCAGAGGCTTCCTGGCAACAGACATTTCTGGCATGTGAGCCAGCGACGATGCCTCAGGTCAGCACCAGTTCAAGGCACTGACAAACGGTTCACAAAGCACAGAGTGCCTCCATGATACACGGGAAGAACCAAGATGAGAATATACGGCAGACAACCAGGATGTCATCTGCACTGGCCATTTGCCTCCAGGTGGATAAACGCTGAAGGTGGTTCTGTAGGAACGCTGAGGTTTCCAGCAGTAGCTTCATCACTCATGTGGGATTCAAGAAGAGCTCTTTTGTGTGTCTGCTGATTTTTCCCACTTCTTTGATCCTTTGCAGAGAAAGAGACTAAGTGGCTAGTGTGTCCTTTAAAAAAATAGCTTTCCCTATTCCTTGAAGATGGTTATTAGGACCAAAAGCTTTCTCTTCTGACAACTAAAATAGAGCCCTCTGCCCTTCTGCTGCAGCACAGAGCTCATTCTCAGTCTCCAGGGTTTTGCGTTCCTCAAGCCCTCTTCATAGTCTTCGCTTTCCTTTTTAAGTGAGACCCCAGTGGACAAGACCTTAGGAGGAATCTAACTGATGCTGGCCAGTGAAAGTCACTCAGTCATGTCTGTGACCCCATGAATTATACAGTCCGTGGAATTCTCCAGGCCAGACTACTGGAGTGGGTAGCCTTTCCCTTCTCCAGGGGGTCTTCCCAACACAGGGATCGAACCCAGGTCTTCCACATCTCAGGCAGATTCTTTATCAGCTGAGCTACCAGGGATGTCAGGGGGCAGGGTTATCTCCATCTCTGGACTTCTGGGGCATCTCATCAACTTTCACCTGAAGCAGAAACTCGGACCTACTTCCAGGAGCTTCAGCATCTTCTCTACTGCTCTGCTGTCACCATGCCTCAGCTTTTCTAATTTGCTTCTTCCTCCTCCTTCTGGAACTTTCCCTCCAGCACAGGATGGAGTGTGAACACATTGCCTTTCACCAGTCCTGCTGTTTATTAAGAATGAGGAGAGCACTGGGGTTGATCTGGAGATGCCCATGAATAAGATGCGCTGGGATACTGCTGAGTTTCAAGCCGTTAGTGAACATATGAAGACCTGGAACTAATCACTTTTTATGAGTTTCTTCTGGGAAATGTACAGATGTCTTTAGAAGAAATACTGCCTACACTGAGGAGGTAACTGACATGGAAAATGAGACCCTATGAGGTACACTGGAATAACAACAGGAGGTTAATACTAGCAGACCTCAGTGACACTGCGGGCGCACTGCAGGTCACCACACTAAAGCAAACATTGCAACATGGTGCATCACACAGATATTTTTGGTTTCCTAGTGCACTCGAGCTTTTCTGGTGGCTCAGCTGGTAAAGAAACCGCCTGCAAAGCAGGAGACCTGGGTTTGATGCCTGGGTGGGAAGATCCCCTGAGAAGGAAACGACAACCCGCTCCAACATTCTTGCCCGGGAAATCCCATGGACAGAGGAACCTGGAAGGCTACAGTCCATGGGATCGCAAAGAGTCAGACATGACTTAGCGATTAAACCACCACCAGTACCGCCAACCACTACCACAGGACATACAGAAGTTGTGTATACACACTATACGTTGCAGAAGCAGCAGTGTTATGCCTGAAAAATAATGCATACAGCGTAATTAAAATATACTCTCTGTGCCAAAGATGCTGAGCTTTCAGCAAGTTAAGATTTTTGCTGGTGGAGGGTCTTGTCTCCTTGTTGATGGCTGCTGACTGATCAGAGCGGTGGTTGCTAAAAATCACAGTGCCTGTGGTGATTTTTTAAATAAGACAACAATAAAGTTTTCCCCACACATTGACTCTTTCTTCCATGAATGATTTCTCTGTAGCCTGTCATGCTATCTGGTAGCATTTACCTACAGTGGAACTTCTGTAAAAAGTAGAGTCAGTCTTCTCAAACTCTGTCACTGCTTTATCAACCAAGTTTATATAATATTCTAAATTCTTTGTTGCCATTTCAACAATGCTCACAGCATCTTCATCAGGCATACTTTTCATCTTAAGAAGCCACTTTCTTTGCTCATCCATAAGAAAACTCCTCAAACATTCCATTTTTATCATGAGATTTCAGCAATTCAGTCACATCTTCAGGCCTGACTTCTAATTCCAGGTGTCCTGCTAATTCTAGCACACCTTCAGTTATTTCCTTCACTGAAGTCTTGAACCCCACAAAATCATCCTGAGGATTGGAATCAACCTCTTCCAAACCCCTATCAGTGTTGACACTTTGACCTCTTCCCATGAATCATGAATTTCTAATGGCTTCTATAATACTGAATCCTTTCCAGAAGATTTTCCATTTACGTGGCTTAGATCCATCAAAGGAACTATTATCTCTGGAAGCCATAGCCTTACAAAATGCATTTCTTAAATAATATGATTTGAAAGTCAAAATTACTCCACCCATGGACTGCAAAATGGATGTTGTGTTAACAGTCATGACAACAACATTCATCTCATTGTACATCTCCATCAGAGTTCCTGGGTAACCAGGTATATTGTCAATAAGCAATAATATTTCAAAGGGAATCTTTTTTTCTAAGCAGTAGATCTCAACAGTGGGCTTAAAATATTCAGTAGAGCATGTTGTAAACAGATGTGTTAACATGCAGGGCTCTGTTGTTTCATTTATAGAGCACAGGCAGAGTAGATTTAGCATAATTCTAGAGGGCCCTAGGATTTTGGAATGGTAAATGAACACTGGATTTAACTCCAGGTCACCAGCTGCATTAGCTCCTAACAAGAATTCTGGCCTCTCCTTTGGGTCCATGCAGGCAGGCACTGGCATCTTCCCTCAGCTATAAAGTTCCTAGGCAGCATTCTTATTCCAGTAGAAGGCTGCTGCTTCTGCACTGATGATCTGCTGTTTCGTGTAGCCAGGTTCATTAGCTATCTTAGCTAGACCTTCTGGATAACTTGCTGTGGCTTCTGCATCAGCACTTGATGCTTCACTTTGCACTTTGATATAGAAACAGCTTAACCAATCCAGTGCAGGGCCAAAAATGATTTTATCACCAACTGAATTAACAGTACGCAGGACAGAAGTGGCCTGTAGTATGAACTCAGAAAATAATTAGTAACTGAATGAATGAATGACTCTCAATTTTTATCTTAGAGCAGCTCTTTATCCAGTTTATTGATTTCCGCCATATAACATAGGCCCTCCCAACTCCAAGTCACAGTTCAAAGACACATCTATTTTAGAACATCTTCACTAGTTAATGCTGCCTAAAGAAGAAAATTTCTGTGCAGGCGGTTTGCCTAGTTCTGTTTGTGAGATTATTTAAATAGGTGCTCAGCTGAAATTTCCAAATTAACTGGATATCTGCTGGCAACTAAAAAAATCTGACTACTTTAGTTCAAACTACCTGAAAGCAAAGAGGAGGCATTTATTGAGATTAATAGAGGAAGAGGGAATATCCTGGCAGGTAGAATGCAGGGACATGGCACAGAGCATGTTGAGTTTGAGATAAGTACTAGACATGACTGGCCTCCATGTGGAGGTTCAAATGGGCAGCTTGATTGCCAAGGGGAGGCAGGTTTGAGACAAAAGTTTGGAAGTTGTCGTGTAAGGATGGAGCTCGGTGAGCATCACCTATGAAGTGATGGTAGAGAAGAGGTGAACACTTGCAAGTAGATCATTCCAGCATTTGGAAGGACGGAGTGGAAGAGCCAGTGGAAAACTCAGAGTGGCTGATGAGGTATAACCGGGGGACTCAGAAAACAAATTAAAACAAAAAAAGATAGTGGGGTGGGAGGCAGGTCCAAGAGGGGAGGGATATATGGACACATATGTCTAATTTTTTTCCTTGTACAGCAGAAACTGACACAACATTGTAAGGTAACTCTATGCCGATATAAAAATGAGAAAACAATATTTCTCACATTCAATGGGTATACCATTACACTCTTTGCATTAGTATCATAAATGACAATATTTTCACTGTTAAATTTCAAATATATTAGAAAAAGAGTAGGCTTGGAAGAGAATGAAAGGAAATTTTAAAAGGGGAAAAGCAAATATTGACACATTCTAAGAGAATTATGGCAGAGGAGAGTAGGGAAATGGGCAGTAGTTGAAGGGAGACTGTGGTTCTAAGGGATTTTTAAGATGGAATGAAAATCACACATGATTTTACACTATTGAGAATGATCCATTAGGCAAATTTTGTTAATGCGAGAGAGAGAGAGAGAGAGAAATCAAATATCTTAATCCTCAAGTCACTGAGAAAAGGGAAATGTAAACTTTGCACACATATACATTTTAACACAGAAGATTAACCAATGATTTTAGAATATCAATGGCTTTTTAAAAGTTATGCTCACACCTGTGTTTCTGAAAAGACTGATCATGTTTCATGACTAATGTATACACGGAATATATATATGTATATCTATATATCTATATCTATATCTATCTATCTATATATATAACAGCTAATGGAATTAAAATTTTTCCAAGTAATTCCAGTGAAAATGAAGATACTCTTAAGTATTAATCTTCTTCCAAAAGAACTTTAACATGGCATTGGCCTCACCATCTGCAATGTAAGCAAGAGTTTTGATATTCAGTATTTTCATATGTTGCATTGAGCCATGTATTTCAGGGTGAACACATGACAAGGAAGTGTAATATCCAGATTCTGAACCACATGCTTAAGAACAGAGTCGCTACCATGTTCATGTTGTAACTACTCTCAGATGACCAGAGAATAGAAGAAATCAGACAACGTCTTTATCATCCCTTTTATTCTCCTCATTTCAAAGTATGTGAAAATACTTGGATAGATTCCCAGAACACTGAGAATAGCCACAGTGAAGAAGAAAGAGCTAACAAAAGAGAGAAAAAAAAAGGGAATTTTACTTGGAACAAACTCGGAATAATTTTGGAGACATTTCATTAATCCAAAGACAAATTAGGTCCAGTAGAAATATTGAAGCTATAAGAGAAAGGCCTTGGAATGTAAAATCTTATTAAAAATAAATTATAAACTTGAGAATAAGAACTACTTGTTGGATGGAGTCACTCAAAGAAAATCAGAATTAAGAATAAAGGAAGTGAGTAGTTGGGGAATTGCTGATTTTCACCATTTCTGCCCCAAACTCTGCATCTAAAGAAGAAAGAGCAGAGATGGAAACTGAATACCCCAAGCCTTTCTGAGCTGACTTAACTTTGATTCCAGGCATCTCGGGGGGAAGCAGGGCTAATGTTTCCACCCGTTGTCACGATTACATTTCACTAATTCAGGAAAGCTTTGAAGTTTGATTTCTTGGTTTTCAATCCTGGGCTCAAGACTTCCGTGGAAGAAGACTATGGTGGCTCCACCGCTGTGGCCACAGTGCACGTTCTTCACCTGCAGGAACAGGTGCTTGTTCATCACTCAGGGTTTTCTATTTGGTTTCAGGAGAAAGCATTCTAAGGCTTAGAGCCGGGCTAGAGCTTACAAAATACAGCTAAACACTAAATCTAATTTCTGCCTTAGCTTTGACGTTATAACGAGTCCTTCTTGACTTGGTCTCCCCACAAGCAAGGCCCAGGGCATCTCACTTATGTTGGATTAGGGACACCATCAGGCTCCTCTCTTGGGAATGACATCCCTTCCTCCTCTCACCATAGGACAGAGTCAAGGACTGGAACAGGATTCATATACCCATGTTCCTGTGCCTGTTGTCCCTTGTGTGTGTGTGTGTGTGTGTGTGTGTGTGTGTGTGTGTGTGTGTGTGGGTTTTACAGCATAGTGTATTTTCATCATTCCTAAAATTTACAAGTTTACTTGGGGTAGCTTGCCTTGGAAAGAAGCAAATATCCTTTACATCATATCATTACATTTATTTATCTATTCCTTTGTTTAGTAATGCACTCAATACAGTTTAATCGAATATTTTGACAGTGATGTAGAGTGTAACAGTGAACAAAAACCAACGCAGTTCTGCTCTCAAGGAGCTTACTTGCCCACTGCTCTCCTGCTCTTGAGGAGTGAGACAGGTGTCTCTGGGTGCTCTGTGTGTTCAGTGGGGTTTTCCTGATGAGGGAAACTGTACCCATCACCTTGTCCCTCCCAGGGGACTTCTGTATTGCATTTTTCCTGAATTTTTCTTCTACTTTTTAAAATGCCTCAATAAAATGGTGTCTGATGCTGGAATGATTGGGGACAAAACGAGAAAGGGGCAACAGAAGATGAGGTGGTTGGATGGTATCACTGACTCGATGGACAGGAGCTTGAGCAAACTCCAGGAGATAGTGAAGGATGGGGAAGCCTGGCATTCTGCAGCCCATGGGGTCGCAAAGGGCTGGACATGACTGAGCCACTGACCACCAACAACAACAATAGTTATCACAGTACTGACAACTCAGAGGAAGGTGAGAAGAAGAAGGGAACATGTGAGAAGGGAGGAAAACATGACTGTATGCCCACTGCACATCTGAAGTGTGGCTTCTCTCTCCAGCCCTTACAACAACCCCACGTTCTTATCTTCATCTCAGTGGCCACAGGACTGGAAAAGGCCTGTTTTCATTCCAACCCCAAAGAAAGGCAACGCCAAAGAATGCTCATACTGCACCGCAATTATATTCATCTTACACACTAGAAAAGTAATGCTCAAAGTGCTCCAAGCTAGGCTTCAACAGCACATGAACCAAGAACCTCCAGCTGTTTAAGCTGAATTTAGAAAAGGCAGAAGAAGCAGAGATCAAATTGCCAACATCTGTCAGATCATTAAAAAAATCAGAAAATTCCAGAAAAACATCTACTTCTGCTTCACTGACTACACTAAAGCCTTTGTCTGTGTGGATTACAACAAACTGTGGAAAATGTTTAAAGAGATGGGAATATCAGACCACCTGACCTCACTCCTGAGAAACCTGTATGTAGGCCAAGAAGGAGTAGTTAGAACCAGACATGTTACAACAGGCTGGTTCCAAACTGGGAAAGGAGTACGTCAAGGCTGTATATTGTCACCCTGTTTATTTAACTTATATGCAGAGTACATCATGCAAAATGTTGGGCTGGATGAAGCACAAGCTGGAATCAAAATGGCAGGGACAAATATCAATAACCCCAGATATGCAGATAGCATTACCGTTATGGCACAAAGTGAAGAGGAACCAAAGATCCTCTTGATGAAGGTGAAAGAAAAGAGTCAAAAAGTTGGGTTAAAAATCAGCATTCAAAAAAGAACTACATGGCAGCCTTCATGGCAAATAGATGGGAAAACAATGGAAACAGTGAAAGACTATTTTCTTGGGCTCTAAAATCGCTCAGAGTCAGACACAACTGAGGGACTGAACTGAACTGAACTGAACTGAAAATCACTATAGATGTTGACTGCAGCCCTGAAATTAAAAGACGCTTGCTCCTTGGGAAAAAAGCTATGACAAACCTTGACAGAATATTAAAAAGCAGAAACACTATTTTGCCAACAAAGGTACGTATAGTCAAATCTGTGGTTTTACCAGTAGTCATGGTAAAAGTGATTGTGAGAGTTTGGACTGTGAGAGTTGGACTATAAAGAAGGCAGAATGCCAAAGAATTGATGCTTTTGAATGGTGGTGTTGGAGAAGACTCTTGAGAGTCCCTTGGACTGCAAGGAGATCAAACCAGTCCATCCTAAAGGAAATCAACCTTGAATATTCATTGGAAGGATTGATGCTCAAGCTGAAGCTCCAATACTTTGGCTACCTGATGCAAAGAACTGACTCACTGGAAAAGACCCTAATGATGGGGAAAATTGAAGGCAGGAGGAGAAGGGGGACAACAGAGGAAAAGATGATTGGATGGCATTACTGACTCAATGGACATGAGTTTGAGCAGGCTCAAGGAGAGAGTTGGGGCTTCCCTAGTGGCTCGGATGGTAAAGAATCTACCTGCAATGCAGGAGACCCACATTCTATTCCTGGGGGGAAGATTCCCTGGAGAAGGAATGGCAGCCCACTCCAGTATTCTTGCCTAGAAAACTCCATGGACAGAGGAGTCTGACGGGCTACAGTCCATGGGGTCATAAAATGTCAGAAATGGCGGAGTGACTAACACATACCAGGAGATGGTCAGGGACAGGGAAGCCTTATGCTGCAGTCCATGGGGTCACAAAGAGTTGGACGTGACTGAGCAACTGAGCAATAACAAATCTTCATCTCACACACTGAGATTCAGAGACTTCTAATCATGAGCCCCGGACCCAGAGGGAAAAAGTGTGAAGTAACAGAAGACAGGACAGAACTCAGATTTATCAGACTCCACAGGAAGGATGCTTTCTACTTTAGCAAAACACCTCCAATGAGACTTGAAACTTTCAAACTAAATCAGAACACCTTAAGAGTTACCGTAACATTTTCTGATGGTTTTCCCCGAGATCCCCCACTCTGGGTGTGGAGACACCAAGCCCTCACCCTGCCTCCCTATGCACAAAGGCAAGTATTTACAAGCCCTTCCTTTTAGGATCTATTAATGTTTGAATTATTTTGCCAAATTCAAGTCCTGTGAAGCTGTTGCATTTTATTTGTACTAATGGAAAGCAACCTGCCAGGACCACCCAGCTTTCTGAGCAACCCGGGATGCAGGGGTCAGCAAATCGAGTTCCCTGGGCATTGATTACAGTCACGTCCAGGTGGCATCGCCTGGCTGTGTCCTTGCACTCAGCGATCAGCCTCCCTTGCAGTTTCTGTCGTTTTTAGCCCCGGCATGATAAAAACTGAGCAGCCATTTAGCAGCTCTAATTGTGTTCAAATCCTCCAGGATTTAGGAACTCCAGGCAGTTAATGTGTTTGGAACGTCTCAGTCTGCTTGATGACCATGTTCATTCATTTTGCAATGTTCACAGGGGCCCTAAAATGTACCACACCTGGGGGACAGGTGTCACCCAGGGGTGACAAGGATGGAGACCATCACAAAGGGGAGAAGATGCTTCTGTTCTCCAGCCTCTGCACTGACTCTCTTCCTTTTCCAGGGTTTATTGTGTTTCTTTGAAAAATAAAATAAATCATGCCCCAAACAGACAAACAAAATAATTAGAAACAGACTGAGGCTGGTATCCAAACTGTAGATTTTAAGGCAAACCAGAAGAGAAGGCATTCATTCAATATTCCTTCAACACCTCCCAAGTAACAGTGCTGGAAAAAGCAAAAACATCTGATCATTATACATATATACCAGCTTCGTAGGTAGTGCTAGGGGTAAAGAACCTGCCAACCAGTGCAGGAGGGAAGAGATACACTTGGGTTGGGAAGATCCCCTGGAGGAGGTCTTGGCACCCCACTCCAGTATTCTTGCCTGGAGAATCCCGTGGACAGAGGATCCAGGCGGGCTACAGTTCATGGGGTTGCAAAAGGGTCAGACACAACTGAAGCAACTTAGCATGCATGCATGTGTACATACATACACTATTATGTATAAAATAGATAACTAATGAGAACCTACATAGAGCACAGAGAGGTCAACTCAATGCTCTGTGGCAATCAAAACGGGAAGGAAATCCAAAAAAGAGGGCATACATGTATATATATATATATATATATATATATATATATATATATATGGTTGATTCACTTTGCTGTACAGCAGAACCTAACAACACTGTAAAGCAACTATACTCCAATTAAAAAAAAAAAGATTTGATCATTATATTCTAAGACGGAGTCATCCAAAAAGTTTAACAAACTCTAGGTTCTTTACCACTAGTGCCACCTCAGAAGACTTACATACAGCAGGTCATGGTAAATCCTTCCCTGCCCTCTAGACTAGCCATTTTTTGGAGGGAAGGAAAGACAGATGGAAGGAAGAGAAGGGAGAAGAGAGGAAGTCAGCATCTGCTAGCTATCAACTAGCTGGTCTTCTGGATGCCTACTAGGATCTGTCATCTCAGTGGACTAAGAAGATACACAGTGAATTCCCCATTTATACAGGTGAAGATACAAAAGTTAAGGGATTAAATAATTTACCTATGGCTTAACCATAGCTCTTTCTAGTATTTATCCAATATTTCACATTGCGTTTTAATACAGTACACACACATTCTGTTCATTGTCTGTCTACTGTTTTCTCCCATCTATGACTAAACAAAATAAGTATGCAACCATCCATGAAAAGAAACAATCTAAAGATAAAACCCACACCACTGTAACATTTTTGCTATTAACACTATATCATAAAAACTTTCTTGGATTACCATGGTCTCTGACCATTTCAGAGATGTCTGTTTATTTCTGTTTCAGAAGTGAGACCGAAACTCAGAGTGACTTGGGAAACCCATCTAGGTAGGTTTTTGAAATTTTGTATGAAAAACAATAAAGGAGGAAAGGTTTTACAGGAATTAGCACAAGGCTTCTGAAGTTGGTGTTTAGCGCCTGACACAGGTCTAGTAAATATTCCCAGTGTGAGGAATCCTCCTTATAGACACTATTTTGAAGAATATTTTCACAGGTCTGTAGAAGCTGAGTTGTTTTTTTTTTGGTCTTTGTTAGTGGTCAGTATCAACATTTTTAATTTATTAAAAACTTTATTTTATGTTCACACATCTTTAAACTAGGCTAAAATACAAATAAGTGTTTATATTGGGACTTTAAAATATATTTATCTGAAAAGTCCCCATGCATACTATAAGGATATGTTTTGATTTTCTATCTTTAGAAGAATTTATTAAATCTTTTTCAGAAAATGTGGTAAATTGGGAAGCATTAGGCAAAGCAAATTATTTCTTATAGATGTGAATTTCACAGTATAGCTTATTATACAGAAATCTGCAACTTACTGTGAGTGTTTTAATGCATGCAATTTTTCTTGTGTTTATTTTTAGTGAAAGGAAGAGATGAAAAGATAAAATCGGATCCAGGTTTTCTGGCTGGAAGATTTTCCTCTATGGTTAAAACCCTAATGCTATTTTATTTCTAGAAAATAAGAAATATTAAAGATTTGGGGAGGTATATTGGAAGAGAAGCATGAATAAAGGCTGGGCATGAAAATATATCTTTATCTGACATAATACAATTAATTTTATGGGGACTTATATATTTATGACTTTTAAATATATATATTACATATATTTAATGATCATGTGTGTGTGTGTGTGTGTGTGTGTGTGTGTGTATATATATATATATAATGATTCTCAGTGTTTACATAGTTTAGATGAGTGGATTGTCCCAGAAGAAAGAGAGGCAATGTTAGGGCAGAGAAGATAGTAGTTGCTCATTTGATGGACTTTATCACTGCCACCCCACCTTGATTTCTAAGACATCTCTCAAGCACCTGGATATTTCCAGTTCTGGTTCCAAGGCTAACCTCTCCTTTCACGAATGCTGTGAGTCTGTCTGTCTACATGGGTGACCAGCAGCCCTAGCATTTTGCTCGCCTAAGAGGTCTGGCTTTAGAAACTCCACGTTACTCTCTGGGACTGTGTGGAAACTTCCACTTGGATGAATGCAAAATGGTACTGAGGAGTGCTCAGGGTATTTGCAACCACATCAAGACTGATGGAGAATGAGTTGGTTCAGAATAGCAAATTGTTCCTCATTAAAATTTGGAAGAGAACAGGAGCAAAGTTTGCACAGGGCTGAGCAAAGGGATCTTGGGAGCTGGTCTGCATGCCCTTGGCTCACCCAAGAGGCGGAGGCTGCTCCTCAGGGTGAGGGACCGCCTCCTCCCTTTCAGAACCTTTACTGCTGCCGCCGAGTGACAGAGGACCCTTCAGACATCACAGCACTGAAAAATGCGAAGGCCTAGCAATCTCATCCAATTGACTTTTTAAATTGCTTCTCAAATGCCAGCCACTGAGTTACCGAGCCAGGACGCAGCCTAGATTCTGTGTTGCCAGGGCAATTGTCTTTCCATCGTCAATTTATCAGCTCCCAATAAACTCCTCTCTTCCATGAGAAAGAGTACGTATTAGGCAGACCTGCAGGTTTTGTTGCAAGATAGATTTTCTTTGACATGTCAAACTTTCTGCAGTGCTTTAATCCAACTTAGTAAAGGGCAGGAGACTGTTCACTCTTTAAAAATGTCTATTTTCAAAGACACAGAAAACAAACTTATGTTTACCAAAGGGGAAAGCGGGGGGAGGGGGTGTGGTAGGAGTCGGAGAGAGAGATATTAGGAGTTTGGGATTAAAATATACATACTACTACATATAAAAGAATTAGAAAACCAACAAGGACAGGGAACTGTACTCAATATCTTATAATAACCTATAATGGAAAATAATTATATATATATATAATTATATATATATTTTATATATATATATATTATATATACTGATATATATATATATACAGTATAAAGGAAATGGCAACTCTAATCTACTCCAGTAATCTTGTCTGACAAATCCCACATCTACAACTGAATCGCTTTGTTGTACACCTGAAGTTAAAACAACGTTGTAACTCAATTATATTTCAATTAAAAATTTAAAAACCAAAAAGAAGACAAAATTTTAAATGTCTCTTCCCTCAGATTCCTCATATTGCCAAGAAAAGAGGTGAACAAGTCTTCAGTAAATGTTGATATAACACTAAGGGCAATGACTCAGCAGTGATGAAGATAAGACAGACAGCAGTGACCTGCGCTGTGACCCGCCCTGTGTCAGGCACTGGATCAAACACCTCACGGCTTCTCTCATCCCCTTGGGCCCGAGGAGGCGGGTAAAGCAGGCTTCCCCATTCTGCAGCTGCGGATTTTCACTTCAGAGTTATGAGTTCAAGGTCACATAGCTCCTAGGTGGTGCCAGTGTTAGAACCCGGGTCTTTCTGATTCCAGGGCTCACCACTGAACACTTCTGCTTTATTTAGTATTTAATGATGAACAGGTAATAAATAGCCACATTTTCAGGCATAAACCTGTTATCCCACTTAACGTTTTCCCGAATGGATGTTGCAACTTGATTTTCTAATATTACAGAGTGACTGGAGGCACTCAGGTTATCTGTAGACATTTTTATTACTCCACATCAGCTTTCTGGTAGGTCTACTTGTTGTTGGAAAACTTTGCTTCCCATCAGCTGTCAGGTGTTTTTCTAGAACAAATTCTGTTGGTCTGAGTTTTCAGTTCTGGACTCCTGGCCTCACTCAGATCTCTGTGCCAATGGGACTGAGCGATGTTGAATTTTAAAAGACCGTGAAAAACAAAGGAAGGAAAGCAAAATATATAAAACCTTTCACACCTATTCTTTTTTCTCCTTTAGTTTTGAATACTATGATTTGCATCCAGGAAGATAGGGGTGATGTTTCTTAGAGATATTCAGGTGATGAAGAGATCACTATGATCACAGTGACCCAGAAAATGTTTTAGGATGAGTTTAGAAATTGTGGAAGGCATCTGCCTAAAGAGAGAGAATGCACAGGGCCCTCAGGTGGGTAAAGATGAGAAAACCTAAGACGTCAGAAGTCAGAGCTTCAGAGTCATTAGTGAATCAGCCACAAGAGCTGCAGAAAGACATCAGGAAGCGTGGACCTTCAGCTAGAAGCCTCAGAAGGAGGCTTGTGAACACTGCACTGTGACTGTGGACAGACCTAACTCTCAAGGGAAATAATTAGTGAATTTGAGAAGATAACTTGCACCATCACAGGGAAGTTTCAGGGGAAAAAAATGTGCCTGGCCTCAACAGAATAGTGCCGGCCCTGGAAGCTGGTTCTGTGTATGCATATGGCTCTAAATTTTTTCTCCACTTGGGCAAGCTCTTTAATGTCTCTGCCTCACTTTATTTCTTGGTCTCCCTACTCTGTAGATGAGGCTTCCCAGGAGGCTCCAGTGGTTTAAAAAAAAAAAAAAAAAACTCGCCTGCCACTGCAGGAGACATAAGAGATGCAGGCTCAGTCTCTGGGTGGGGAAGACTCCCCTGGAGAAAGAAATGGCAATGCACTCCAGCATTCTTGAATGGGAAATTCCATGGACAGAGGATGCTGGAGGGATGCAGTCCAGGGGGTTGCAAGGCGTGGGACACGACTGAAATGACTTGGCATGCACACACGCCCACCCTGTAGATGGGGGTTCTTTGTCCAAGGTCACATAGCTCCTAAGAGGTGGTGCCAGGACAGCAAACAGGCCCTGCTGTAGATGCCACAAAGGCTTCATGCAGAGCTGGCCCAGGAGTGGCCAGCAGACGCTCCCTGCTGTCTCCACAGTCCTGGGAACCAACCCAGCCCTGAGTCACAGGACAGCATCGCGTTCTTCATTCTCTCATGGTTGCCCTATTATCCTGATGCTCACATTTAACATACAGTATCGTCAGGAAGGCAACTATTTCCCTGAAAAGCGCTGAGTGCTCTGAAAGTACAGATGTGTCTCGCCTTCCTTGTTGCACCGGTTTCAGACTTGACACATTAAGTGTTTTCTACATATTTGATAACTGAATAATTTCACAGAAAGTGGATTAGGGAGAAAGACAGGAGAGCAGTTGGAAGGGATACATGAATACCTCCAGAGCCCAGTTAACCAGTGTATTCATGTATCCCTTCCAACTGCTCTCCTGTCTTTCTCCCTAATCCACTTTCTGTGAAATTATTACCAGTAGTGTAAGAGCTTGAACTAACTCAGCATGAGAAGAAGTCAAAATGAGTCTCTTTTAGAAATTATCAGTCGTGACGGACTGCCTGAAGTAGATATGGAGGGAGAAATCAAATATTACTCCCTCCTAAAAAAGATATTAATCCGCTATGACTAAGAGATTGACAGCAAAACTGGTTTTAGGAAAAGGTGAGGAATTAAATTTTGACATTTTGGGTTTTAATTGACAGCCTGATATTGGAGCGATCTAATGATAGCACAGACTTTCTCAGTCGTGTGATTTGGGGAAGGATAAAAGCACAGGAGTTGATAACAGTGGAGAGAGCTCAGGTCACATATCAACTTGAGGCAAATTCTGTATGAAAACAGTGAAGTTACACAGAGCTCTGATCCCACTGTCTCAAGTACAGACTTTAACAAAATTCAGAGAAGTTTAAATCTCATTGTTTGAAGTAATTCCTTTAGTCAACAAAATAGATCACCTAACCAAAATAGATCACTCCCCACCATGGCAAATTGAATTAAAAAATATAATTGTTAATAGAAAGTTTAGTCTAGATACAAAACTAGTTATTGTTAAAGTAATGAAATTTTGATACTGTCAAATTTGGGAAGATTTCTAACAAACTATTTTCATTCATGATCAGTAAGTCTTTAGGGCTCTTCAAACTTACGTGAAATGATTAAAAATAAATGCTGTTTGCATTGACACTTATTAACAACATTTTAGTTAATAGCTATATTTTTGTGGTATATGTTGTCTTATATTATTATTATTGATGCAATTTATTTAACTGATTTTTAGTTAAATCAACAAGTGTAAATATCTTTTTAAATATTTAATTTCCTCTTCTTCATTAATTGATTTATCAAACAATACAAAGCTTAATAATTCTATTCAAAATATATCTTTTTATCTTAAGGAGTAACTGAGTTGGTCTGATTTAACTTTTTATTAATATTTGCTTCACTTTGCCAACATTTTCAACACTAATCTTTATCATGTTTAATTATATCTGATTTTTCTGTATTTAATAAATATATTTAATTTTAAAGATGAGACAAGTGGAACCTCTCTTAAATACCCATAACAAGAAATTCTTATTTCTTTTAATAAATTGTTCTAAATCCTTTTCTCAATTGAAGATTAAATTTGAGTTTTATCACTTTGACCATGATTCATATTGGAGAGCTATCACAAGGGCCACTATAAACAAACAGGAAAGAAAGTTCCACTCCATCCATGCCAGGATACACTAGACATAGTGAGTGTTAGTCGCTCAGTCCTGTCTGATTGCTTGTGACCCCATGAACTGTAGCCCGCCAAGCTTCTCTATCCATCGGATTCTCCAGGCAAGAATACTGGAGTGGATTGCCATTCCCTTCTCCAGGGGGTCTTCCCAATCCAGGGACTGAAGCCAGGTCTCCTGCACTGCAAGCAGATTCTTTACTGCCTGAGAGCTACAGGGAAGATCCATGAATAATCAAGTCCATTTCTGACAGTGCAGGTTGGTGTCAACAAGAACTTTGCCTTCTACTTCTCACTTGCCACTTTGCAAGTCTTATGATCAGAACCATTTCCCATAGACCAGATTCTGGCTCTGCACACATCAGTCCTTATTTTTTTCTCCACTCGTGCACTACAGGTGCCAGGTACCCGGGGACCTATTCACACGATGATACAGTCTCATCTCTGTTCATTCATCTTATAGCACTGAGTACCAGCATTCCTAAAAGCCACTTCTAAACAGGACAACTATCAGACTCTTAATTATGCACCATATACCTGGGAATCCCATAAATATTTCTCACTGAAGACAAGTTAATATACCTCCAGTTGAATATCTCCTTAGCGGCGCCCTCAAAATGCCCTTGGGCCATTCACCATGAGATGAACGGTGGTAGAGAAGTCAAAGTGGAAAGAGACAGCGGTCTTAACCATTTGCACTTTTAATATCTTAACATTTACAAGAATATTTGATGAGGTGAACACACTAGAAATAGGGTACTGAAAATAAGGGGCCTGAAATTTAATGGTAAATCCATCTCTGAGACTAACCATATATTTCATCCACTAGAAACAAAGGACAAATCTAGAGCTCAAGTCCAGGAATAAGATAGTTGGATCATCAACAGCCTTCAAAACTCCACTTCGTGTCATATTTAAGTAAACCACCATAAGCTATGTCAAATATTCAGAAATAGGTTGTTAGAAAGATGGTTCAACTATATAATTGTTCCTTATTCTCCAAACCCAAGGAAGGAACACTACTGGTTTTCTTAGAGTTACAGGCCTTATACCATTTAATTGTTCTCAGACAGTTTAACAAAAAATTTACATTTATCCACCAAAATGAAGGAAACCACTCAATAACCGAATTTCTTATCTTTTAATCATACTGCATATTTTAAAGTACAGGGTGCTGATTTATTTTATGTGACTGAAAATCTAAGTGGAGTTTAGCCTTGAATGACTCAATGTATTGTATTATTGAAATATAAGCATTGTTTCATTGGTGGGAGAACCAAATTTCAATGACAATATTTCCTTGCTAGCATGAGAGTATTTTTATAGAAGGGGAAAAAGGGGATTACAAATGTGCTTAGGAGGAAATACCTGAATCTCCACTGCCAATTTTTTTACTAAGTTAAGGCAATAGACTCAAGTTCAATAAAAGAGTAAGTGATTCTGTAGTTCAGTTTACAGCCTTGCCCTCAAAGAAAAACATGACTCATATCAACTAAACCGGTATATAAGCACAAGATGGCTTCAAACTCAGTTGGCAAAAGATGTAGGGTTTTTAATTAAAAAATGAAACAAAGTTACTGTGAACCAACCTTGGGATGCAGCTATCAGAGAAAGCTATTTGCATCCAAGGCTTTATTGTAGAAATGGGATTAGAGTGGAGAATTAGCAGCCTCACTGGGTCATATATTGACAATAACCCAGTCATGGTTATTCTATTTCTGCAGCACTGAGTGGAGCCCTGAGATGCAGATGTCATGGAAGGAGTTCAGAGGAAGGCGGGATGGTGGACGAGTGAGAGGTACTTTCCGTCTCCAAACATGTGCAAGAGTATTTCAGGAAAAAGATATTCGGACTGTTTTATTAAATTATCATCTCAGCAGAACACACAGCAAACGATAGAAGGTAGGGGAGATATAGCTGTGGTGAAGATGAAGAGCTCTCCAGCTGTTCAAAGAGGGATCAAGAGTCTAGTCAAGAATCACACCTCTCTTCCTGATGTGTGTTCAAGGCACAGGTGTGGGTCTTGCACTGGGGGTTTGGGAGCCCCCTGCACTAAAGGAGCTTTAAATACCTTCCCCACCTGCAAACCAGGCTTTTCTGGTTTGTTGCAGATAGCTAAAGCTCCTCAGTTTAAATATAAAAACTTTGAAACACACATAATAAAAATCTTAATATGTATTAAGTAAACTCTATTTATTATTATTAGAATTTAAAATAATGAATCATAAAAATACAGAAAATAATTTCATAGAACCCAGTAAACAACTGTGTACCTTAAACAATGTTGTCGTTAATACTTATGATCTAAGGAATGAAAACACTGTGTTCCTGTCAGATTTCACCCTATTGTCTCCGCTTTTTCTCAGAGACACCTTACTGTCCTGTTCTGGATAGTTTTTCTTCTAAAGCACTAGACTTTTAATTGTCAGAGTAAGTAAATAAGTGAAGTCACTCAGTCATGTCCAACTCTTTTGCGACCTTGTGGACTGTAGCCTACCAGGCTCCTCCGTCCATGGGATTCTCCAGGCAAGAATACTGGAGTGGGTTGGAAGCAATGCTTAATAGAAGGCACTAGTGGTATACACATAATTTATTAATCTCCATTAATGAGGCTGAGAGATACGCATCATTGTTAAATTTCATTAACTCATGCTATCATAATGATATTCACTATTGCATTTAAAAAGTGTGGAATTTCTCTTTCAGACTGTACTATTTCCATGCTATTCTATTTTGATATTTTGTTGTAAACAAATGACCACTTGTGCCACACAATTACTTAAATAATCAATTAGCAGGAGATAAAAGGGATCTGTTATTAAATGAGAACATGTTAAAATATATGTAATATTTTATATCTATCATAGACACAAACTATGTGTTAGAAGGCTTTGTCAGTGTGATCAAGCTAGCATGTGAACATACATGCCTTAAATAACAATAAGAATGTATTTAAAGTTTGAGATCATAGCATTTGTCCTGAGAACCGGATGGAAACATCTTCAAGGAACAGTATGAGAAGAACATGTACTAAGTTACTTATGGAAATAAGACCCATTTAGTAAATCACATCTTCTATATCTTTGCTACTCAGCGGGGTCTCACATTTTATGCATCAGTTGGAAACTTGCTAGAAATTCAGAATCTCAGCACCACCACCCCTGCCTACAGGATTAGATCTGCTTCTTAATAATCCTCAGTGATCCACATACACCTCAAGCTGTGAACAGCACAGCTCTGTGTCGGCACTTGTGTTATAATGAACATAAGGTTGTGCTTAGGTGTGAATGTCTGTGCCCCCAAAATTCATATGTTGAAACCTAAGCCCCATAGCCATGGTGTCAGGAGGCACAGCCTTAGGGAAGTAATGAGTTCATGAGGATGGAGCCCCTATGAATGGGATGGGTGCCCATGTGAAATATACTGCATATACTGCAGAGCGCTCTCTCCCCTGCACCTGTGAGGAGGACACAGGCAGATGAAAAAGTCTATGAGCCAAAGTAAGCTCTCACCACATACTTAATCTGGGGGTACCCTGAGCCTGGACTCCCCAGCTTCCAAAACTGTGAGGAACAAATGTCTACTGTTCCTAAGGCAGTCTGTGCTGCTTCTCATGATTAAGATGACAACCATTTAGATAAACAAGGACCTACTGTGTAGCACCTATAGGTAATAACCTATACTAAGTAATAACCTTTAGATATTATTACCTATATTCCTAAAATGAGAAAGTATCTGAAAAAAGAATATAGATATAGATGGACATCTGAACAAAACATATGGTAAATAACCATCCTTCAATTAAAAAAAAAAAACTAGCGTTAAAAAAGATGATATATTTAATATTCACATTCAGTCATAAATATACATATATAAAGAGAATCTAGAGTGTGTTTTGCATATATATATATATATAAAATGGTTTGTTTCATTTAATCATTATTTGCAAGTTGAAATTCTTATGTTAATGTTTCTACTATTGTAAGAATCAAAGTAAAACCAATATAATATTTAAATGGAATGTGCCTTAGAGTTGATAATCAGGTTAGTTTTAGAAAAATTTCAACTGAGAAATGGCATGTGGCAGAAAGAAAAACACTTGTATGATCCATTAAATGACATCTCACAAATGCCAAATTAAGTGAATTGTAGAAAATGTTCCTGTAGAACATTTTGATACAAAAATTTCAATTATTCTAATTTGTCTTGCTTTTTATAAAGGGATGAGTATCTATCAGAAGTACATAAGTAAATCTGAAAATAAATTATAAAATTTATAAATTATACCAGAAACTACATTCTCTAGAACTACAGGAGAAAGACTGACTCATTTTATCAAGCACAAGCTTCTCCATGTTGGCAATACACACCCATTTTCTGATTGTTCAGTCTTTTATTGCATTAATTATTACCTTAACAGAAACTTGTGATTTAGTATGTGGTATCGCTAAAATCAAAAGCTAGCATGAATATCTGAGAGTAAATACGCCAAAAAATAATAATAATAGTAATTGAACTCATAATAGAGATTACACTCTGATAGAAGAAAGATATTATTGTTGTTTAGTTGCTAAGTGTATCTGACTCTTTGGGACCCCATGGACTGTAGTCAACTAGATTCCTCTGTCCATGGGGTTTCCCAGTCAAGAATACTGGGGTGGGTTCTTATTTCCTTCTCCAGGGAATCTTCCTGACCCAGGGATTGTACTCACATCTCCTGCATTGGCAGGAGGATTCTTTACCACTGAATCACCAGATAAGCCCCAGAAGAAATATATACAATACTTTTAAAAGTATGTGTGGAATTTGATCAAGACTCAAATTCCAATTTAAAAAAATCCTTATGTCAATTCATTTCTATCACAATGCTGACAACTAAACAAGGAACAAAGGCAAACAAACAAAAAAAATTAACAGAAATGAAAATTATACTCATAAGACAAGAAAATAACATCCCCACAGTAAGAAGAGCTGCGTGCCCGTTAAGAATGGCAGAGTAGAGAGTGCTGACCCATTGAGAATGGAAGTATCAGGAACTCACAACCGACTTAACAGACCCAACTATGCTTAACTACAAAGATGAACCGATCATTGGGCCACTCCCAGGGATGTGGGATATGCTATTAGAATTTTAGAAATTGTCATACTGATTTATACATTAATCATTTGTGAGTTTACAATATGAGTTGAAGCTTTCCCTTGCCCTAACCACCTCTTGATATATGAATGGATTTTTCTCTGGACTTTGGCAAAGACCTTGAAGAGTCACGTGCTACACACAAATGAAATGCAGTGGATATTCTTTGATGCCTCAAGTAGCCACTTTGTCTCAAAGAAAAAGCTGCAGGGCCACAGACCTCTCTGTCCACCTCCACCTGTATTCTCTCCAGTCAAACACTCTGTTTGCTTCTCCCTACAGCCGGTGAGAGGTCCCCAAATCACAGACTGTTTTCCCTTTTCCCATCCTTATAGACTGATTTCACAGAAGGATGCTCTGGAAAACACATACGCTGGTGCAAGGCTTTGGGGCCTCCACCCACCAGCATGTACCGTCAAGACCCGTTTGCTGATGGGGCTTGCACGGTGATTAGCTACAGGTCTCAGGATGGCTTCACCGACTCAATGGACACGAGTCTGAGCAAACTCCAGGAGATAGTGAAGGACAGGGACGCCTGGAGTGCTGCAGTCCACGGGGCTGGACACGACTTAGTGACTGAACAACAAGCCAGCAACTAGCAGCTCGCTTTGGGAAGACCCTGAAGGAAGGCAGTCTCTTTGACTTCTGAGAACACTTCGGCCCAGGTCCAGGCTGAGGCTCACCGGGAGAAGGCTGCGGGGGTCGCTAGCTGGCCCCCACGCAGAGAGCACGCCCTAGGCTTTCTACTCGCCTCTCTTCCAAAACGTTATCTCCGTAGTTTTTCTTGTTTGCTTTACTACAAAATAATTTACTCCCACTTAAACTTCATTACCATTTCACAGTACCGATGGTCCCGATTTACGACGGTTCAAACGTAAAGAGTTTTCCGCTTTACGACGGTGTGAAAGCAGTACTCAGAGACCGTCCTTGGAATTCGAATTGCGACCTTTTCCTGGGCCAGTGATGCTGGGCGGTGGCAGACGCAGCTCCCAGTCAGCCCGGAGATCACCAGTGTGAACAAACAACACAGTCGCGACCACTCGGGACCCAGAAAGCTGTGCTCTTTTCCACTTTCAGGACAGCGGTCAGCAAATGACAGAGCACACCATTTTAAAGCAGACTCTGTGTTAGATGGTTTTGCCCAGCTGTAGCTAGATGTAAGCTCTGAGCATGTTGACAGAGCTAGGGTGAACCATGCTAGGCAGGGCAGGCACACTGAATGTACTTTTTACTTAAGGTACTTTCAATTTACTCTGAGTTTATCAGAATGTAACCCTATTCTTTATCAAGATGCAACCCTGGTATCTCAGATGGTAAAGAACCTGTCTGTAATGCAGGAGACCCAGGAAACCCTGGGTCAGGAAGATCCCCTGCAGGAGGAAATGGCAACCCACTCCAGTATTCCTGCCTGGAGAATCCCATGGACAGGAGCCTGGTGGGCTACAGTGGATCACAGAGTCAAACACAACTGAGTGACTAACACACAACCCCATCGTAAGCTGAGGAAGATCTGCATTTCAGGTTGGCTCACCTCAAAACAATTCAGTTCAGTTCTAAACTACGCCAAGCACAGCTTCTCTGTTCTGTGCCTCTTCTGAGACTCACAAATGCTCTTTATGAGGGAGGAAGTGTTTACAGGGACTCCCTGTTCATGAGGGAGCCTCTGTATAGGGGTTCTTTGTGGTAATAATATATAAATTGATTATCTATATTCAGAGTATCTGGCTCAGTGATTCATAATGTTAAAAAAAACACTAATATGAACACCCATAATTGACAGCTGTGAAAACACACCACTTTTCACTTGAGCACTTCAGACAATATTATTATTCTCAGTTTTTAACCCAAATATCCATGTCAGACATTATTACATGTAACATGTTTCTCAGTCACACTTGACAAATAATCATTGTTAATTTGTATATGAATATGGATTCTTGTTCACCAAACTTGTAGAATTTCTTTATTATCATAATTTTTAAAAAGTAGGACACATCTTTCTGAAAATATATTTTCTTCATATTCTTAGACATCAAAGTTGGAGTCAGATTATTGAATATAACCTTAATGATTCAGCAAATAGAATTCAAATGTAAATTGGAAAGAAAAAGAAACTGTCCTTCAATCATTTCAAAAAAATAAGACATGTTTAAAGGCATATGGTAATTTTGAACATCAGCCTTCCATAATGAACTACTGGTAAATTCACTAAATACATCAATAACTTTCTTTTAATGGCAAACATAACTTATTTTTGGTAAATAAAATTTTTAGAAAGGCATAAAAACTCCACATCAAATGTTCACTCAAATTTATGCACTTAAAATCAGGTTTAACGTTATAGGTAACTTGTAATCAATAAAGTTTTTATTTACTATGCATAAAAATATCATAGATATCTTATTTCCTTAGTAATTTTTTTTTCTCCTAGACAAAAATCACTTTTTTTCCCTGGTCTGGGAAAAAAACTAGGCTTTTTCTTAAATAAAGTTATTGTAGTCTAATGTATTTTATTCTGTTTTAATTTATAAAAAGTAGAAATACAATGCAATTATGTTCAAAATAAATTAGTAATTAGGATGTAAGCTTTAATAAGTGTTAAATATGAACATTAGCTCTCATAGTTTTCAAGTTTAGCTTGAAAGCTGTTAGACACTATTTATTGCTGTGATGCATATTCTTTCATGACTGCTTTCACATTAAGAGCCTCTTCATGCTTTCTTGTGCTTATTTGACTATTTATTCACTTATTTAAATGAAGTATGCATTTCTTAGGTGCTAGGAATACAAGAAGAAAGCAGGAAAGAAAGAAAATAAACAATGTATGCCTTTACAATCTTAGCTACTGAGGACTGAGGTTGTTTTAATGCATTTTCAAGGAATTAACATTCTCCAAAGAAAATGGCTTCCCCCTCCACTATTTTTGTCTGGAGAATCCCATGCACAGAGGAACGTGGTGGTCTACAGTCCATGCCGTTGCAAAACATTGGACATGACTGAGCGACTAACATACAACACGTTTAAATGAATAGAAAAATGAATGTTTGAACTCCTACTATGAGTAGAGTAAGTAAGGTATGAAGAGCTTGATGAAGATACAAAGAAAATTGAAAATTTCCTCCATGGATTGCAACTAGCTTCCAGTGTGATAAATATATTCTCAGCTCCTCTTTTCCTTGGGATCATCAGATCAGTCTAACATCTTTGAATGACAGTTTCTTCTGTAGAATGGTAGCAATAGTAAAATCTCAACTGTTCACCCAGAATTACTGTCTAAGGACCAAGATGAAGTTTATTTATACAATAAAGTATTGTAAAAAGGGTTATTATCATTAGTAGAATTTGTTACTATCAACACATCCCACTAGTAACCTAGGAAACATCACCGTTCTTTATCTACTATTAAATTTAAAACCTAAAAACAGAAATACCATATGATCCAGAAACCCTACTCCTAGGCATATATCTGAAGAAAAATCTAATTTGAAAAGACACATGTACCCCAATGTTCATTGCAGCACTGTTTACAATAGCCAAAACATGGAAGCAACCTGAATATCCATCAACAGATGAATGGATAAAGATATGGTACATGTGTACAATGCAATATTACTCAGCCTTAAAAATAATGAAAAAATGCCATTTGTAGGAATACAGATGGGCCAAAAATTATCATATTAAGTGAAGTAAGTCATACAGAAAAAGACAAATACAGATATCACTCATAAGTGGAAACTAAAAAAAAAAAATGATATAAATGAACTCATTTACAAAACAGAAATAGAGACACAGATATAGAAAACTAACATGGTTTCTAGGAAGGAAGAGGGAAGACGAATAAATTGAGAGACTGGGATTGATATATACACATTATAATATATAAAATAAATAACTAATAAAGAGCTACTGTATAGCACAGAGAACTCTACTCAATACTCTGTAATAACCTATGTGGGAAAAGAAGGAGCTTCCCAAGTGGTGCTAGTGGTAAAGAAACCACCTTTCAATGCAGGAGACATAGAGATGTGGGTTCTATCCCTGGGTGGGAAGGATCCTCTGGAGGAGGAAATGGCAACCCACTCCAGTATTCTTGCCTGGAGAACCCCATGGACAGAGAAGCCTGGCAGGCTACAGTCTATCGGGTCAGAAAGAGTCAGACATGACTAAAGCAAATTAGCACACATGCAGGCATATAGGAAAAGAAGCTAAAAAGAATCTATCTAACCATCTATCTAAGTGATTAATGTTGTTGTACACCTGAACTTAAAACAATGAATATGCAAAGCCTTTGACTGTGTGGATCACAACAAACTGTGGAAAATTCTGAAAGAGATGGGAATACCAGACCACCTAACCTGCCTCTTGAGAAATCTGTATGCAGGTCAGGAAGCAACAGTTAGGACAGGACATGGAACAACAGACTGGTTCCAAATAGGAAAAGGAATATGTCAAGGCTGTATATTGTCACTCTGCTTATTTAACTTATATGCAGAGTACATCATGAGAAATGCTGGGCTGGAAGAAGCACAAGCTGGAATCAAGATTGCTGGGAGAAATATCAATAACTTCAGATATGCAGATGACACCACCCTTATGGCAGAAAGTGAAGAGGAACTAAAAAGTCTCTTGATGAAAGTGAAAGACGAGAGTGAAAAAGTTGGCTTAAAGCTCAACGTTCAGAAAATGAAGATCATGGCATCTTCATTTCCCATCACTTCATGGGAAATAGATGGGGAAACAGTGGAAACAATGTCAGACTTTATTGTTTTGGGCTCCAAAATCACTGCAAATGGTGACTGCAGCAATGAAATTAAAAGACGCTTACTCCTTGGAAGGAAAGTTATGACCAACCTATACAGCATATTCAAAAGCAGAGACATTACTTTGCCAACAAAGGTCCATCTAGTCAAGGCTATGGTTTTTCCAGTGGTCATGCATGGATGTGAGAGTTGGACTGTTAAGAAAGCTGAGCGCCAAATAATCGATGTTTTTGAACTATGGTGTTGGAGAAGACTCTTGAGAGTCCCTTGGACTGCAAGGAGATCTAACCAATCCATCATAAAGGAGATCAGTCCTGGGTGTTCACTGGATGGACTTATGCTGAAGCTGAAACTCCAATACTTTGGCCACCTCATGAGGAGAGTTGACTCACTGGAAAAGATCCTGATGCTGGGAGGGATTGGGGGCAAGAGGAGAAGGGGACGACCGAGGATGAGATGGCTGGATGGCACCACGGACTCAATGGACATGAGTCTGAGTGAACTCTGAGAGCTGGTGATGGACAGGGAGGCCTGGTGTGCTGTGATTCATGGGGTCACAAAGAGTCGGACACGACTGAGAGACTGAACTGAACTGATATTCCAATAAAAACTTTTAAAAATTAACTCCTCTTTGAGCCCGGTTTTCCAGATTATACATTTTCTTATCCAAAGCAGGATGGAACCCAGACAGAGGACTTGGGTTACTTCTCAGCTGAATCATCTGAGAGGAGTGACTGCCATACTCCAGTGGGAGCAGATTCCATTCAAGTGTCACAGTTACAGTCGGCCTTGGGCACTGCTGCCTTTTCAGAAAGAATTGGCTAAGAATAGAAGCTGCAGACACTTTTGCAGAACTCAAGGGTTTTATTTTTAAGTGATAAGGTCTTTCATTATCCCTCAAGTTTCATTTTAAGGTGAAGGCAGCATTTCTTCTTCTGAAACAGACAAGACTTGCTCACCACAGCGTTAGGCTTCTTCAAGAGTGACTGGTTTGTTTTTTGTGTGTTTTTTTTTTTTTTCATCAGAGATGGGGACATTTAAGAGACATAATTTTCTTATCAATGAAGGTGAAAGCCTTGCCAAGTGAGAATGAGGTAAGGAGATCTACTCTCAAGCATTTCATCCATGACACACTTGCTAGAATAATCATTAGATCTACCCAGAGCATCACACAACCATGATTGGAATTATCTGGTTGTTGTTTTTTTAATCTGTTATAGAGCACATCCTAAAAGTTTGGGGAGGGGAGTGAATATATGTTTCCTCTTTGAGGGGCTGAGAGAGAATAATTTCAGGAGATGCTGATATCAGGAGGTCACTGATTCATGTGTTACAACATCAAAGCGTGACTGCCTATCACAATCATCTCTCAGGAAGAAGAGTGACCCATGGTTTGTGAGCATTTCCAGTGCAATAAAGCTGATGGCTCAAGTGTTGGTCCAAATTAGAGACAGCAGCTGTCCTAACCTCTCAAACAGGAAGCTGGTGAGATGCCATCACTTGGAAGCAGCTGACCTGGGTCTCCACCCCCAGACCTGATCTCTACCTGTCTGGGACAAGAGACTCCTCTTCTCACCAAATGGAACCCTGTCCAGAGAGAAGCACATGGCTCTATCTGCTGCTCTGAAAACTGGAGGAGCTGCAGCCCACCTTTTCGCAAAGGAAGGGAGGCACAAAGACCCTGTATTTTCCTTCTTAGAGGGAGAGTTCAGTTCAGTTCAGTCACTCAGTCATGTCCAACTATTTGTGACCCCATAGATTGCAGCACGCCAGGCCTCCCTGTCCATCACCAACTCCCAGAGTTTACTCAAACTCATGTCCATTGAGTCAGTGATGCAATCCATCCATCTCATCCTCTGTCATCCCCTTCTCCTCCTGCCTTCAATCTTTCCCAGAATCAGGGTCTTTTCGAATGAGGCAGCTTTTCACATCAGGTAGCCAAAATGTTGGAGTTTCAGCTACAACATCAGTCCTTACAATGAATATTCTTAGAGGACATCTACCTCTAACAAAGTGTTACATGAGGACATGTCCTCTTCATAAACAGTACTGAAAAACCATGAGACTAAGCCCTGTTCTTCTTCAAGTACATGACATGTTCTATTCACTCACTCATTCATGCATTCATTTCGTGAACATTTACTAAGTGCCTTGCACACACTGGTTAATATTCAAGGATAAAATCTTTATGGGGTAGACAGAAAACTGCCAAGATAAACAGGAAAAATGTACAGTATATTAAGTGATACGATGGAGGCTGGAGAAAAAGGAAGCAGGGGAGAAGAGGAAAGAATGCCCTCCTAGGTGGTGGAGAAATACCTTCTGACTCAAAGCAGATCGCTTCAGATTTGCATATGTTTTACTTTTTGAATCTACTATGGTGCCTAGTTTCTTTGTCTTTGGCCAAATATTCTGAATATTGTGTACTTTTATGAGTGACTCAATGGACCTGATTTTTGGCAAACTCCTGGAGATAGTGGAGGACAGGGAAGCCTGGCGGGCTGCAGTCCAGGGGGCTGAAGAGAGTCAGACACAGCTTAGCAGCTGAACAACAACAAACGATGAGCTATTTCTCCGAGTAGGCATCATTCCTGCCCTTTGCCTCTACACTCAGCTATTTATTTTGTACACATTGTGACACACCATGTTTTTCACCCACCGTCATCTCGGCCTTCAGATGAATGAGATGCCAGGGTTCTGTGGTCCAAGCACAGTGATGTTATTTAAAAGGCTAGACAAAGGCTAATAAATAGCATTCAAACCCAGCCAGAGCATCATTTGTAAATGTCTCCATTCATTGAGTGTTCAGGTTTATCCTGTCATAATACACACCAGGATATTTGTTGCTGCTCTGAGAAAGGCATAATCAATGACAAACAAGCAGTTTCTTGCTGAACCCACCATATGGTCGGCTTTCTACTCGCCATGCCATATACTGTCTCAGCTGATGCATCTTTTTCACTGTTATCCATCTTCCACCCATTAAGTTCTACACGCCTGAGTAACCACACAGGGTCCGCTGTGTCCATTCCCTCTGATGGCAGAATCCTAGTGGATGTCCTCCTCCATGGCACCCAGGACACGGGCTGCAGTTACAAGGCATCACCATCACCTTGTTTTTCTAAGAGTCACCTTCCACATGAATAAGATGTTTAAATCACTTTCTTTTTAGTGGAAACAAGAAAAAATAGCTCAAACAATCAACAAAATGATTGAAAAGCAGAGAACAAGGAAAAGTCGCTTAGAGAAGGTAGAGCTCATCATGCACGTTCCATGGAAATGTGTATATACGGAAAGTAGCATTCTTAGATGAGTACATACCAAGGTGGCTCACTGTGCCTGATGAATAATCTCAGGCGAGTTGAAGCATGCAAAGCAGATTAAGCTGTTAACCTGTGAGTTAGCTGTTATAAATGCCACAGCAGTGCATAGGTACTGCAGAACTACCTGACAGAGAGAGGCCTCCTTTTCTCGTTCCTTCCTAGTTTTAGAATCTGAAATTAAGGAAGTAGCGTTTTAATGGCCGCTAAAATACAGTATCATGACCCAGAGAAGTACAAAAATGTGAAGAGTATGTTCAGGCGTTGCATCCATCACTCCTTCTGATTATCCCTCTTAGTTATTGTTAATAATGATGTATCCATCCCTCAGAAGACCCCTAGTATGATTAGTGTATGGATCTGGGAGAGCTTAGTGGGGAAACCATAGTGTCCATACCCAAATTATTTGTTAGTTGGCATGTCTCAGGAATTTAATATTTCTTTTTAGTCTAATATTCAAGTGTGTACAACCTGCATATTCAGTACCTGAATCAGATATATTCAAAATAATGTTAATAGAAGAAAATGTACTCTTTACAAAAAATAATTGTATTTTTGCTGACTTACTGAAAAGCCTGAGACTGTCTTCTCATCCTCACCATGGTAAACACGTAGAAACACACACATCCCTTTAGGACAATTATTCAAGAATGTTCTGATACCATTACTTTGAAGGTATCTCTCACTGACACTGGGATGTACTTCACCTTCCTCAAGTAAATACGAAACAAGTAACAGGCTACTGACATCAATCTGTATTTTGTCTTTGCAAAACATCATAAGTTTTGATCCTAAACCCGGGTAAGTGTAAACAGGTTTGACTAGTTTTGCTTCCCAAATTTACGTCACTGTAGGTTATAACAAAAGGACAATCTATTAATTGCTATGGATAAGAAGAATATTAATAAATCTGAAAACTCCTCCATTAATTAAGGTAAGGGGCTGAATATCATGTATCTTTGAAGGGAATGTCCTACAATATTTTATAAATTTCACCATGGAATTTTTCCAGGGTTATTCTTAGTTCAGTATCAAACTATACTAGAATCTGGGGTTAAACGTAAAAGCCTTTTAAATTCTCAGCAAGTTACCAAATAGACTTTGGTAAAGAAAATGATTCACACATTCAGGTGTTTAGAAGATACAAGAATCATTAGTAACATGATCTGTGGTTGGCACTCTGATTATTCAAGTTTTCTTTAATCTAGACCTCTAAAATTAAGGTTTTTAGGGGTGTGTCAATGAGCTTGTACATAGGAAAAAATTATGTGTTCTTGGAATTTGTCAATATTATTTTACTTTAACAATTACAAATTTAATAATTTTAATATACTTGTTTACCAACTTAATTTCAATCAAAATTTTTATTTTAATAAAAAAACTAATGAGCAATAAAAAATCAAGAACTATCAACATCTGTGAGTCTCTGCTTATATGTTACATCCTTTTCAGCCATAACATGGCATGCTAGTTATTTGCATACACATGCTATGGACTTCCCAGGTGGCTCAGTGTGTAAACAAAATCTGCCTGAAATGCCGAGATGCAGGAAATTCAAGTTCCATTCCTGAGTCTAGAAGATCCCCTAGAGGAGAGCATGGCAACCCACAACCATGGGTTGTGGAGAATCTTACTCCTGACTGGAGAATCCCATGGATAGAGGAGCCTGGAAGGCTACAGTCCACGGGGTCACAAAGAGTCAGCCATGACTGAAGCAACTGAGCACGCGGCATGCAGGCGTGCATCTTCATGTGTTTCGTGTATGTGTCTATTCAATTGTCTTTAGTCCCTTACAGTGTCTCTGAGCAAGAAACAGAGAACAATTACATACGTTACTATTTTTAAAAAATTAAAAAAAAAAACAGAATTCTCATTTTGTGCAATTTGTTAAGCTGAGAGAATCAACTTGTGACTTCAGAATGTTAGTTCACTGTACTTTTTACTATACCATAAACGACTCTATCAGATCTTAAATATTTTTTCATCTCTGTATATTACTCTGAATTTGTCTTAACTGTACAATTTCATTTATGACCATTTAAAATAACCTTTTTCACTTTGCTTGGTATTGTCTTATGCATTTCTCTGTTCATCACCTTTTTTACTCTCTTGAAAAACAGGCAAAACAAAAGCTGTGTATTTCTGTAAGTTCACAGGGGTTGGCTGAAGGTGTGGCTGACTGTTTCATAAAATATCATATGCTACCTTAGGTAATGAAGGCTGTCTTCTCTTGTGGCTTTGAGTATGAGGATGGAAATGTGAATATGTATTTGCAACTCAACGTATAAAGTCCCCTTGCCCAGATGCACACAGTAAAACCAAAGTATATTAAATGCATGAGTAAAATTCTAGAAATGAGAAAGGGAGAGAGTGACAGAGGAAAACATCGATTTGCTATGTTTTCTTTTGAAGAGATAAACTCTGATGGAAAAATGGAATTGCCCTGCACAGGGATAAGTTTTACCTGCAAGGCTTAAAAACATGTGCCTCTTTGGTTTCCTCCTTGGAAGCACAGAGGTGATACTTCAGGCTATACAGGAGAAGGGGCATCAGGGCAGAGAGAAGGGTCAGTAAGGTGAATACCTGTGAACACAGCTTGAGGACACAGTGAAGATACCGATGACTCATGTCCACCCTCAAGTCCCCGGCCTCAGTCTCTGTGAGTGAGACTGGCACAGACACTGCTGGTGGCGTGGACATGCTGAAGGCACAGCCAAAGAATCGGGTTTACATACAGTGACGAGTGGTTCAGTATGTAATGACCATTAGTCATCACATGTGTAATGAGAGGCAAGATGATCTCTCTATCTCATTCAGTCCTCACAACACCCTCAGAACATGGGCGCTGATCTTGTAACCATGTTATGATGACAGAGGAAGCTCAGGGAGGTGAAGCGGCCTGCCCCAGACCACTCGTCATGGCTCCTCGTCACTGTCAACAGTTAAAAACACTTGTGGCCCATCATCCTCACTCCCTCCAAGCCTGTGCTTCTCACCAGACAGTCCAGGTCTTTCACCTATAATCCAAGTGACCCACAGTCACCAACCTTACATTACTTCTCATCACTGGCACCAGACTCTACATCCTAGCGGCATTGTTCTCCAAGTGCAACACAGCCTTTCACGCTGCTGTCTTCATAAGCTCTCCCACATCTCTGTTGATTTTCTGCTCCTTTAATAGTTGACTTCGCCTCTAAGACATAGCCCAGATGTAGCTGTGACTTCCTCTCTGACGGTGAAATTCCATCCCCTCCACAATGTATCCTCCTGTGGTCCAGAGTACTTTATTATTCCCATAGACTTTTGGCATTATAATCACTGGGTGACATTCCTTTATCTCTTTTAAGCTGGATGGTGGTGGGGATTTATTGTCCTGCTTATCTGACCCTAGCACATGGGATATGCCTAATATACGTTTTCAAATTCAATTTTTAATTAAAAAAATGCAAAGGATGGACTTCTCTGCCGGTCTAGTGGTGGGACTCCTCCCAATGCAAGGGGGCCCAGGCTCAATCCTGCTCAGGGAACTAGACCCCACATGCCACAACAAAAACTGAAGATCCCACATGCCATGGAAAAGATCCAACACAGCCAAATAAATAATTAACTTGTCTTCTAAAGAAAAGCAAAGGAGTTTATTCAGTTACAAACAGAGTAAAATACTTTGTCTAGCTGAAGATTTTCTTTGAAGGTGGCCAACTTTGACATAGGAGAAGCAACAGATATACAGCTATTCATATTTAAAAATATGAAAAACAAATACCGTGCTGCATTAAAAGTCCATGCCAACTGGTGGCAATAAAATGGGCATTTTTGACTGAGCACAGTCTAGGACCAAATGCTGCGTGCACACGACTCATCATCAAGAGTCTGAAAGGCTGGCCTCTCGTTTTCATTTTTAGAGAAGGGAAAGGAGTTTGGCAAGGAGAAGAAATTGCTAGAAGCTTCACAGCTGCATAATGGAGAGCACAGAAGAGGACCAAGTTCCAACCTCAAACTCTGTGCGCGTCTTACAATGCTCCACACCCCATGTGGCCATCCAGTCTCCTTGGGCATCATATCCTGACTGGTAACATACAGGTAAGTAGTCACCTAAATGCAGACACAGAATTAAAGTCCCTATAGTACACACACAGAGAGAGGCAATGGCACCCCACTCCAGTACTCTTGCCTGGAGAACCCCATGGACGAGGAGCCTAGTAGGTTACAGTCCATGTGGTCGCTGAGTCGGACACGACTGAGCGACTTCCCTTTCACTTTTCACTTTCACGCATTGGAGAAAAAAATGGCAACCCACTCCAGTATTCTTGCCTGGAGAATCCCAGGGAGAGAGGAGCTTGTTGGGCTGCCGTCTATGGGGCAGAGTCGGACACAACTGACGTGACTTAGCAGCAGCAGCAGCAGTATACACAGATGTTAAAATGAAAACAAAAATCAAAACCACTGAACAAATCTTCTCTAGCAGCTATAATTTCTTAATACAGTATTTCCTGAGGCTGGAAAACAAATGAAACTGTAAGAATTAAAACTTATTAATTTCCCAGTAAATAAAAATGTTTCAAATGTAACCATGATTTAGCCATGTTTTATACTGGGGCTTCCTGGTGGCTCAAACAGTAAGGAATCTGACCTGGCTTTGATCCCTGGATCAGGAAGATCCCCCAGAGAAGGAACTGGCTACCCTCCCCCGCAGTGTTCTTGCTTGGAGAATCCCATGGACAGAGGAGCCTGGTGGGCTACAGCCCACAGGGTGCAAAGCATCAGATACAATGTAGTGACTAATGTTTTCACTTTCTTATTATATATATATGCATATATATATGTGTGTGTGTGTGTGTGTATGTCAGTTCATTTCAGTAGCTCATTCTTATCCAACTCTTTGCCACCCCATGGACTGTAGCACACCAGGCTTCCCTGCCCATCACCAATTCGCAGAGCATGCTCAAACTCATGCGCATTGCATCCATGATGCCATCCAACCAACCCAGTAGTTTAAAAATACCAACCAACCCAGTAGTTTAAAATACAGACATAAGCTACCTCATTGATGCATGATTGACATGTAAAAGATGTAACTATTTAATATATATAACTCAATAAGTTTGGAGATAAGTGTATACCTAACATTCAAACCATTATCATCATCAAGGCCATAAATATATCCATCATCTCCCAAAATTCTGCCCCATCCTTAGCCATGTAGGAGTGATAAGCAGGAATTAAATTCTTATAACTATCTCTATGGTTTTTCCAGTGGTCATGTACGGATGTGAGAGTTGTACTGTGAAGAAAGCTGAGCACCTAAGAATTGATGCTTTTGAACTGTGGTGTTTGAGAAGACTCTTAAGAGTCCCTTGGACTGCAAGGAGATCCAACCAGTCCATCCTAAAAGACCAGTCCTGGATGTTCATTGGAAAGACTGATGCTGAGGCTGAAACTCCAATACTTTGGCCACCTCATGCGAAGAGTTGACTCATTGGAAAAGATCCTGATGCTGGGAGGGATGGGGGGCAGGAGGAGAAGGGGACGACAGACAATGAGATGGCTGGATGGCATCACTGACTCAATGGACATGAGTTTGAGTGAACTCCAGGAGTTGGTGACGGACAGGGAGGCCTGGCGTGCTGTGATTCATGGGGTCGCAAATAGACACGACTGAGTGACTGAACTGAACATATGGAAAAGTAGAAAAAAAGGATGGAAAATATACCAAAATGTTTTATAAATATCTTGGTATAAGAGTGACATTTTGTTTGCTTTTTGTTTGTCCATATTTTTTCAAGTAAACTCTCATATAGTGCATACTCTGCAATGAAAATGATTCAACCTGGGGAAAGCATGTGGGCAAACCAAGTTATGGAGGAAATATTAAATTAAGATCTGTCACATTAGCGAGGTGTGACCACGGACAAACTACATTATTCCTATTATATACAGTTCAAGTCATCTTCCAGGAAATGTGCGGGAAGACGCTAACAGTGAAATATTTATCTTATGCTTGTTTACAGATGTATCAACTTATCTAAGACTGGTTTTGTGATATTAGTGTCAATTCTCAGTTTCAGTATTAGTTTTTAACTGATAAGGAAATGTCTGGGGCGCACACAGCAAGCATTACACTCAGAGCAGAAAGCAGAAAGCATATTACCTCTCAAAGCCAAAGGTGAGTGGTCCAAGAAATATGTGTTTGTTAGTCAGACTGAGAGTCAGTAGATGCAGTGAATCCCTGGAGTTGATTTTCACACACTAAAATAACTTGGAAATAGTCACAGCAGAAACGAAACTTGAGATAAGTTGGAGCTGGGCTGTCCAACTCAGGAGCTAAAAAGTCACCTGAAGTCAAGACCACTGAGGAGGGATTCTCAGAACCTGGAGACCTGGGTTTAGTCCCTGGATCAGGAAGATCCCCTGGAGAAAGGAATTGCTCCCCACTCCAGTCTTCTTGCCTGGAGAATCTCAGGGACAGAGGAGCCTGGGGGCTACATTCCGTGGGGTTATAAAGAGTCAACACGACTGAGCGACTGACATTTCCACTTCACTGTCCTCTGAAAGGTGGGACATGGGAAGTGTAAGGTTCATGACAGATTTTGAGAGATTAGCCCCAAAATAACATGCAGTATTTTATTCGTCATTTTGTATTATTTGTTGACATAATAGTATTTAGAATACACTACATTAAACAAAATATATTCTTAAAATAAACCTCACCTGTTTCTTTTACTTTTCAATGTGGATAAAACTTTACATTGCATATGCAGTTTGCATTATATTTCTATCAGACACCCCGAAGCAAAGTCTGAAATTTCTGATGAGAATGTGACTGCAAAGGTCACCTCTTAATATACACTACTTATCTTTTAGGATTTGCAAGCCATACCGTTAAAATTCAGAAGTATGTAAATTTATTTTATTAAAATAATTACATATTTTGCTGAATCAAGTGATCCCCAAATTATTTACTCTGAAATAATGAATTAGGTCGGTTTTATCTCCAGCTACGGAGTACATGGTTTGTTCTGTACTTTTTGTTTTAACATTTTGAATAATTCTGCTAATAAATGAAATAGCAAAATAGTACATGAAAATTTATACCGGAAGATTCTCAGTGGAAAAGAAACCCAAATTAACATAAGAAACTCAATTACAACTTTTAAATAATATATTAGTACTCAGGATACTGATTAAGACCAGAGAAGTCTCAGATGATACGAACACAGAAGTTTGCAGTTTAAATTCAATTTCCCTTTAAACTAACAGAACAGTGACATCAATCTAAAAAGTGTAATGTCCCCACCTAGCCTAAAAGAAAAATACCTCACATATTCATTCCTATGTATTGCATTGACATCTTTTTGTATGGTGCCAGCTTTAGCTATTTTAGAATCCGAACTCATGAGATGACTTGGTTTTCTGGGTTTGTAGCTTCCTTAAGGGGAAACAACAAATGCATCTGTGTGGGTGCTGTGCTTAGTCGCTCAGTCATGTGCGACTGTTTGTGACCCCACAGACTGTAGACTGCCAGGATCCTCTGTCCATGGGGATTCTCCAGGCAAGAATACTGGAGTGGGGGGGGGGGGCATTTCCTTCTCCAATAATAAATGTATAATTGCGTTTAAATGTATATCATACTTTAATAAAGTCAATTCCACTTGGATTCTGGGATATTAAATATGTTATCATGGTATACCAAACATTTGCCTTTCTTAAGTGCCTCAGTAACTAAATTGCTCTAACTTGATGTTGTCTTAATTTACATACATAAACAGAGATTCAAAAATGTGATTGACCTACATTTCAAAAATGCATCCCCCATGAACACAAGGAAATACATGAAGGTGCTGGACTCCGAGTGATCCCCTTGCACTCACTGGAGGACACCGGTGCATCATCTCTGCTCGAATGCATCATTCTCCATCAATTAGGCATCATCCAGGCGCAGAGGCATCTCTAGAGTTGTCTGTCCTGCATCCTCCACCTCAGTTCACCCCCTACAGTCAGTCTCCTCTAAACTCTTTGAAATGAGGCCAAAAGATGTGTCAAAATTATACCATTTACTAACACTAACAAAATACCTTTCACCAATACCAAAGTTTCATGATAATTATTAGGCATCTCATTTACATATCCTTGCCAGAGTAACATTGTAGTTAAGGTTATAGTTTAAAAAGTCTAGGCCAGTTTATATTTCTCAATATCTGGGTGCTTTAGGAGAAAGAGACAAAAGAGGAAGCTGTTTGCAAAGACAGACTCATTTTATGGAACAGGCTCAAGGACGAGCATGTCTGTAACATCCTGTGTCTTAGACTGTTGGGTGAACAGACATGATAACCAAATTCAGCACCAACTTTCAAAGACAGAGGGACTCATAGAGGTAACAAAACAAAAATTATAAACCATCAATTTAATAACTCAAGGATTATTGGGTAAAACAGCATTGAAAACTCATACTGTTATTTTCTTTTGAAAACTATCTTGAAAAATGGGGGAAAAACCCACAGCAAGTTTGATGTATTTTGTACACATAAAATAATTCTGCTTTCTCTAATTCTCTAAGGGCTAATTCATCCCTTATCATCACTCCACGGTCCCTTTTCCATCCAGAATCCTTGGTGTCACAGGTTTCTGTACGATGAATTCAGTCTGTGCTGAGAGTAGAATGTAGGTCAGTCTTATGGAAAACTGAATTATTTATAACAGTGATAGAATCATAGATCCATAATCTTTCAATTATTTATTGGTGATTACCATACCGTGCCAATCATTTGTCTATGGGGTAAGGCACCATACAAAAAGAAGACACATTCTTTTACCAGCTGTTTATTTTCTGAATAACAGATCCTGCTACGTTTGGACTATTTTACGAACTATAATTAAAGGATTAACAGTCCCAGAGATGTGAATAATAATGCATGTTGCAAGCAAGTCTTGATTTAAATATATTACTGATTAAATAGATAGCATGCAATTTAAGAGTTCTGGAATACCACTTCAAGAATCATGTGCAAATAGTTTCTTAATATCTGCTAATTTATCTGAAATACTTGAATTAATATTATTAAATGATTACAGTTCAATTTCCACTTGAGATATTTTCCTGAAGGAAAACAAGAATAAATAAAATACAAGATTGAGCCATCACTACATAACCCTGAAGTCTTTAAAATATTAAGTCTGGCCAGTCATAATGTCTCTCATGCCACTCACAGCATGTCAGAATATTAGAGCATGACAGGAAATCAACACGTAGTCTTAAATTTAAATTGAATAAGAAGCAGCTAACTGCCAGTGAATTAGGTTACCAGCAGACAGCATTCTGTGTGCAATGTCAGCCCAATCTCCATCTCCACATAAGTAATAAAGATTTGATACTTCTAGCTTGCTGTATTAAACATCCACTATGGCAATCAAGAAAAGATTGGCAGTGTTTTTTTCAGAGGCACATAGAATTTACCAATTTGACTGTATTTTACAGAGACTAAGAAATACTTTCTTTATTATGGAATTGGACATGAGACTATTTTTTGCAACACATACAGTAGACCAAAATACACAGATTTAGAAATCTAGAGATGATCACTGATACGTAAAGAAGCAAACATGAGATTAAGAATTTTCTGACCCACTGCCTTTTACAATTTGATCAAGTTTGGACCCAAGGAAATGGGAGATAATTTTACGTTACCCTCTGTATTCTTAAGAATATGAAATTGAAAAGACAATTAGCATTCCAAGGAGGAGACATTTTTCAAATTAAGTGTTCTGTCAAAATTGGAAGACAGCCAAGCTGTTCTCTAAAAATATCAACTTAAACTACTGTTTTCTACAAGTGTGGAAAGAAGATTTTGGTCTACTGCATTCAGCTAATTCTCACGTTTGTAACCTATGTTTCATATTTGAGCTAATACAGGTGTAACAATAGTGAGAGGCTGATGTCATCAGTCATTTTCTGCATCTTTTGTTTTCCTGCTTTTTAAGCTCTTCAGGTTCTTGCTGAGGGCAGTGAATGTACTCTGTACCTTGGACAACACACTAGGGTGTTTCCACAGAATGCCCCTCTGAGCACGTTACCATCAACAATATTATGTCATTGCTAGCTTGGGGTAATTTTACTGCTGAAACCATTGCACTCCCCTTGCACATACTTTCTTTAAAAATCCAACTTTTTGAGTAAACATTACTATTGTGGTTTTGGTCTTATTTCTGTGAGTGAGGCAGCCAGGCAGGGGCAGTCTGTCACTGTAAGCATAAATAATCCTTCTTTGTTGGGAAGGTCCCAGTCTGAGGCTTTTTAGAAAACCATTCCCTAGAGAGCAGAACTGTGATAGTATGTACAGTTTTCAAAAATCAGATTTCAGAGTTACCACTGAATATCACTGCAATAAGTAACACAGTAGAAATACAGATAAAAGTACAAGCCATGGACTACACTTTGTAATACTGTCCACCTGTACACTGCAGAAAATAACGAATAAACTTTGTTTCACCCTATTGATTTGAAAGTGAATATTATCATATCTCTTCTTACTTACCTAGGAAAATGATTATCAAATTTTATATGTTCACCAGATTTTAAATGGCAAATCAGTTTGGGTTAATTGCATGTAAAAGTACATGGCCAATCCAACATGTCTCTTACCCTCTTCTGCCTATGGCTTTCAAACCCCATGAACTGCCTCAGGGTAGCCACCGAGTCCCTGGAAACCTCCTCTGTCCACACTAGAGCTGAGCTTCTGAAGCCCTGCTAACCTCCAACATTCTCCTTTCCAACCATGTTTCTAATTTTGTTTACAGTAGAAACACAACAGAAAATGGTATTTCTCCAGAAAACTGATGAGCAGATAGATGGGAACAAGAAGGGTACAAAGCCAAGGGGAGAACTTAGTAAACATGCATCCAAGTGACTGCAAAAGGAGGAGGTTCCCAGTGAGGCAGGCATCAGGGACAGAGCTCTAGCTGACATCTGAATAATCTGTGCAGCCTACCAGTTCCTCCGTCCATGGGATCTTCCAGGCAAGAGTACTAGAGCGGGTTGCCATTGCCTTCTCTGGTAACAGAGACAGAGTCCAGTATTGACTGAAAGGTAGCTGGATGCAGAGGTAACCACAAAAGTTATACTGGGAGCTTAGAATACGGGCTGTTTGTTCTTGGGCTCAAAATGAAATTGATAGAACGCAAGGTAGCAGTTATACATAAGTGTGTGCGTGTTAGTCATAACCGTGTCCAGCTCTTTGTGACCCCGTGGACTGTAGCCCATGGGCTAACAAAGATTCATAAAAAAATAACCTGCCAATGTTTTTGCTGATTTAAAAGCATATATCCCATTAAATACAAAGATAGTTAAAGAATCAAAGTTAGAGAATCCATTTCTGGAAATACTTTTATGTCCTTTTTACAATAAAATATTTCATATATATTTTAATGAATGCTACAATGTAAAATATTTATAAAAATATTTATCGATATATGTAAACATATACACACATATACACACACAGTGCTATTCTGAAACTCTGAAAGAAAAACACTGGAAAGATGCATTTCCCCAATGGCAACTACATTACTATTTTGCAACCTAATATGGTTTTTCTTTAAAATATATAATGATTGTGTTTTCTTCTTAGAGACTTGAGGCAGTATCCACTCTGTGGTTGCCTAGCAACAAAGAGTGTGTTGGCAACAACCAGAATGAACATAAGGAGTTGCACAGTATCTTATCCAGAATATCTTACCTGCTAATTATCTGTTTTATTCTTATTGATACTCTATGAAAATTTCCATAATGGCATGCCATTTTAGTAAGATCACTGTACCCTCTTCAAAAACTACATAGACTTCAGGCATAAAATTTGCCTAATTTTTCACTGGGCCTTCTGAATAGTTATCAGTTCAGTGGAATAAAATTAGTAGCCACCAATATTTTCAAAAGAATAAGTATCTAATGGAAAATCACAATGGCACCAAAACTGGAGAAATCAGCTCCATCTGGTATTTTATCAGTTATCTGGTGGAAAATTATTTCAAAGTAAAAAGTCTTTGAGAACTGTTGAGTGCTTTGTGTTACATAGACATGCCTCTATTGTTTTTATTTTATAATACCTAAAATTGTCATCTATTATATTAATAAACCTAGTCTCTGTATATCATCTACTGATTACATAGTTTTATAAAGCAGAACTTCATAGGTGAGTACTGAAAAAAAGTCTTACTCATTCAATTACTATTAATTCAGAAAATCTCTATGAGTCAACTCTGTGTAAATAATCATAAGGGAAGTAAGTCAGATGGATAAATATAAGTATCATATGGTATCACTTATATGTGAAATCTAAAAAAGTGACACAAAGGAACACATTTACAAAACAGAAGTAGACTCAAATGCATATTAGAAGTAGAAAACAAATTTATATTACCAGAGGGGAAAGGTGAGGAAGGAGGTATAATTTAGATCTGGATTACATGCACACACAACTATATATAACACAGATCATTAACAAGGACCTACTGTTCAGCACAGGTAACTTACTCAGTCTTGTTATAATCTGTATGGGCAAAGAATCTGCAAAAGAATAGGTATACATATACGTATAACCAGGTTTCCCTGGTGGCTCAGATGGTAAAGGATATGCCTGTAGTACAGGAGACCCGGTTTGATTCCTGGGTCTGGAAAATCCCCTGGAGAATGGAATGGCTACCCACTCCAGTATTCTTGCCTGGAGAATTCCATGAACAGGTCTCAAAAGGTACACACACACACACACACACACACACACACACACACACACACACTTACGCATAACTGAATCACTTTGCTATACACCTGAAACTAACACAACCTTCTAAGTAAACTATATTCCAAAACAGAATAAAGATTTAAAAATAAAAAAATAAACAAAATGCAGGTAAAGATAAAAACTTAGCTCTTGAGTGTATGGTGCATGGAAGTAATTCTCCATTCTACAAATGAGAAATATAGAATCAGAATAAATTGTTGGAACCGGACCAAGTTTACACAGCTTAGATTTTAAGAGAGAGAATCCCATGTCATTTTTATATGAATGATCATGTACAAGAGTGTAAATGCATGCATAAATGGCTAAGAAATATGTCGAATGTCTCCAGTTGTGCAACAAGAAGACAGACCAACTGACTGCTTTGTGAAGAACAGGGGCCTTGGGCAGGGACAGTAGAACATGGAAAGAAAGCAGGCTTGTAGACGGAAGAGGTGAGAGTCTTCCAAGGCAGTGAAACAGAGCTCCCTTTCAATTCCAGACCGCTGAGAAGGCTCAAGTGTCACAAAGAGAAGGAGGGCTCTGACAATCAGCAAGAATAGAACTTCTTTGTGATATAAAAGTCATTACAGCCCACTTCCAGGATGGTTAAGGAGTGTGCCCCCATGTCATCTGTTCATCTCCTAAAGCCTTGCCTCACATGTACTAAGGTGTTCATGCTTGCTTATGAAATAAGTAACCAGAACACAAGTCAATGATGACTAACGAAGGCATCACCTGGGGTTCTATGCGACTGCTAAGGGGTGAACCCAGACTCTGGTTTCCAGTCTGAGAAGGTTACCTCTGCTCCTCTCTTCCCTCTTTCCAATTATTAACGGAGATTTATACCCACCGTGAAAATAAAAATTCTATAAAATTGACATCAGCATATATTACATTGATTTAAAGATTTACATACATATGCATATATTAATTTCTTATATTAATTTACTTGAATCAATATAAGAAATTAGATCCCATTTACACTATATAAGAAAATATTTTGGTGTTAGAGAATGTGCCAAGGAGGAAATCGTTCCTTAATTAGTGACTTCTTGGGAAAGTGTAGTATGGATACCGATTAACAAACGCTTTTAGGAAACAGTGCTTTAAAATGATAAGTTAGAACTATAAAACCTCACACCTTTTTATGTATAGAGAAAACAGGCTGGGAGTAGTTGTGTGGCACAAAATTAATAGACACAGAAAACCCCTTAGCTTCCTGTTCTCAGATGCTTACCGAATTGTCCCACATGGATGAAATGGAGAGCGAAATCCAAGTTTTAAATATCACTTTAAAGCTGTACATTTGGCTATCTCGATGGCTGAAAGCAGATGCTTATCTTCAAATACAGAGATCTATGAACTCAATCAGCTTTTGCTGCAGTGAGAGTCAGTCCCTTTCTTCTCACCCTGGCACCTGTGTTTCCCCCACCCCATGTGCATGTCCCCCACGTGCATGCTCCCACCCCACCCCCACCCCACTCCACCCCCACCCCCACCCGACACCACTGTGTCCCCGCCCCCGCCCCCCACCCAGCGTCCAGATCTACCACCTTCTCAGATCTACCACCACTGTCCTTCCACGCACCTACATCCTTCCTCTTCCTTCAGCTTCTTTGTATTTTTTCTACTTTTCACCCAGCCACACTTAGCTATCTTTTTACAAGGGAATTCCCAAATACCTAGGCTAGAGGACCACTTATTTACTCAAGCTCTAATAAGAAGAATTTTCTTCCCAATATGGAATGATTTGCCTCTTTTGTTTCCTCTATACTCAGAGGTCCATGATGTCCTGGGTGATTCTAGCACTGAATCACAGTGGGGACATCACAGATGTGAAAGTCAAGTTCAAGTTTCCTGGACACAGGCTTTGACTAAGTTAATTTTCCAATGTCCTCAACACTTCTCAAAGGTACTTTATGTGTAGCAGATATCCAGAGAATATGTGTTCAACCACAGTGTGAAAATATCATGAGGAATAGATTTTTTAAACAGAAAAGATGGGAAAATCAACAAGCCTTTAATGGTTGATGTGAAGACGCCTGTTAAGTGAGAATGGACCTGTATGAACCCATCCTGAGAGCAGCCCCTAACCAGTAAGGAAGCATATAGTAGAATTCATCCCACTAATGACATATATCCATACTTGCAGATGATAGTGACCTGCACCAGGAAACGTAGGAAGTTTGTTGTTCAGTCACTCAGTTATGTTCATCTCTTTGTGACCACTTGGACTGCAGCCCTTTTCTATCTCCTGGAGTGTGTTCAAACTCATGTCCACTGAGTCAGTGATGCCATCCAACCATCTCATCCTCTGTCACTCCCTTCTCTTCCTGCCCTCAATCTTTCCCAGAATCAAGGTCTTTTCCAGTGAATCAGCTCTTTGCATCAGGTGGCCAAACTATTAAAGCTTCAGCTTTAGCATCAGTCCTTCTTATGAATATTCAGGGTTAATGGTTGATTTTCTTTAGGATTGACTGGTTTGATCTCCTTGCTAGCCAAATTCTCAAGAGTCTTCTCCAGCATCACAATTTGAAAGCATCAATTCTTCAGAGCTCAAAGTCAAAGCTTTGCATTCTTTTCATTCAAAAGAATCTTTACCTGGTCCTGCTGAGTACCAGCAACTCTGTTAGACTTTGGGGAAACCAAGATGCACTATGTGTGTCCATTCTGTTATGTGCTTTGGCACTGAGTTGAGTTCTTTACACAGAAGTTCTGAGATAATCTTTATTTTTTTTTTTTATTTTTTGTCCCTGGTGCAGAAAATACTTTGCTTTCAGGAACTCAGTGTTCTTCCTGATTTGCTCTGTTTATCTGATCTTCTCTGCATAGAAGAATGGATGTTACCAGTCAGCAGACCACACGTGTGAGCAGGAAAGACTTGAAAACCCCAGGACAGGTATTCACCTGAGGCCCTTGAGCACTCCCAGAAGAGTTCTCCTCACTGAAGTGATTGGGCTTGCTCACCACATTAGCATGGGAGGAATTAATAGGGCAGGAATTAATAAAATAAATGGAAATTATAGGCAGCCCTTATTTCAAACAGAAAACAGAGGTAGCCTAGAGGCGGCTCCATTTCTTTTTCCACTTGCAATGGCACCCCACTCCAGTACTCTTGCCTGGAAAATCCCATGGATGGAGGAGCCTGGTGGGCTGCAGTCCATGGGGTCACTAAGAGTCAGACATGATTGAGCACCTTCACTTTCACTTTTCACTCTCATGCATTGGAGAAGAAAATGGCAACCCACTCCAGTGTTCTTGCCTGGAGAATCCCAGGGACAGGGGAACCTGGTGGGCTGCCGTCTATAGGGTCGCACAGAGTTGGACACGACTGAAGCGACTTAGCAGCAGCAGCAGCAGCTTTATCCATTCCAACAATTTTGATTTATGCTTTTGATTCCTCACCTCTTACCTCCAAATCAGGTAAATAAGTTGATTTCTGCCGACATTGTTATTTCATGGAAAGAAAAGGCCAATGCCTATGACAGGGTTATTACATTTGTCTACCAGCAAAGTCATTATGGGTAATGTATTTCAGAGGCAAAATGGTCCTCCACAGCTTGGGTTCTGAAGTCATACAGACTTGGTTCAGAATCCATTTGCTTGGTGACCTTGACAATCTCCCTCACCTCTATTGATTTCAGCTTCGTTAGGAAGTTGTGGATAATAACATCACATACCTCATGGGTTTATAGACAAGATGAAATGAAATAATTCATTTAAAGGGCTTGGGAAGGTGGCTGGCACAAAACTTTACCTGCAGGCATTTTTACCACTGTTATTGTTAAGCTACTATCATTATTCTTTACTATGCATACTATTAATAATCAGGTATTTTTATTTAATGAGAAAATTATGCATAAGGAACACCAAAACACAGGACTTTATTACTCAGAGTCCTGGGTTAAATTGCAATTAAATTACAAGTTTGTGATGTTATTGTCTGAAGATCATTTATAAAACACAAATGTCTATAAATTAACATCTGACAAACTATTAATACTTAGAATATTTTCTTTTTAAATAAAAATACTGACCACCCAAGAGCTATTTTATCATTTTCTACTTTTGCAAATTATAAACTATAAATTTATGAGAGTCTTGAGAGGATTTCTAATTTAAATTCTCACTGGTTGAAAGAGAAATCTGGGGCCTGAGAAACTTAATGGACTCAGCAGATGAGTCAAATCACACAGTACATTGCACTGAAGACCTGGAAGCAAAACAAAGTCAAATTTTACTCTGGGAAATACAGTAGAGTCTGTTGACTCCTAATCTTGTTTCTTAATACTTAAAATTCAAAATAATCACAGCCAACATTATCTATAGTTTAACAAGCACATCTCACTGTGATTTATTATGTCCTCTTAAAGAATAACTCTCTCCTACTCAATTTCTACTCCTTTATTTAGACTGTTTTTGTCATTCATTGCTTAGCTGTGTCCAGCTCTTTGTGACCCTATGTACTGCAGCACGCAGGCTTCCCTGTCTTTCACTGTCTCTGGAGTTTGCTTAAACTCATGTTCATTGAGTCAGTGATGCTGTTCAGCTATCCCATCCTCTGTCATCCCCTTCTCCTCTTGCCCTCGATCTTTCCCAGCATCACAGTTGTATTTTTTCCAATAAGTTGGCTCTTCTCATCAGGTGGCCAAAGTATTTGAGCTTCAGCTTCAGCATCAGTCCTTCCAATTATGAATTCTCATCAAGTAAGATTTTTAAAACAACTTTTTACTCAAGAATGCAAAATCTGCACAGAAAGACAGAGTCAAGAGAACTCTCGAGACACTCCCTCTCGCCCTCCACACACAAGCGTCTCTGTGCTAGTTGATTTTACCCTTTCAAGTTTTCCAGTTCCACTCACCTCAGCACCATCCCCAGCCTGACTTCTCGAGTCCAGGCTACCATATTTCCCACGAAAATACTACACTAACCTCTTCAAAGGTACTTATGGATCACACAGTCCCTTCTTCTATCTCATCCATTCATTCTTCACAGATCCAGAAAATTTTCCAGAATACAAATATGGCTATGTTACTCCGCTGCTTACAAAGCCTTCTGCATTTTACCATGTGATTTTAAGACATGCCATGGTGCTCACATAACCTATAAGACTTATGCAGACTAATCCTTGTCTGCAACACCAGATTCCTCCCGGCCCATCTGGTCATGCAACATGAGTTGGGCTGACTTGGGAGAAACCATGTTCCTTTCGCCCACAGCACTATGGGGTGTGCCAGTGCTGTGTGCTGCCAGGCCTCACCTTGACCCGCTGACCCAGTTAGCAGTCTCCTTTCATGTTTCAGCGCATTATACAGACTCATAGCACCTAGCACAATAATCATCATATGCATTGTGGCTTAGTAGCTAAGTTATGTCTGCCTCTTTGTGACCCCATGGACTGTAGCCCGCCAGGCTCCTCTGTCCATGTGATTTTCCAGGAAAGAATCTGGGAGTGGGTTGCCATTTCCTTCTCCAGGGCATCTTCCTAACCCAGGGATTCTTTATGATCTGAGCCACCAGGGAAGTCAATTATATATGCATCAAATATATATATATATATGAGTGCCTCTCTCATCACATCTTCAGGACCACTGAGATGGACAGTGCTCATTTGGCTCATTGCAATTTCCATAGATACTAGTGGTAGGTCACATAGATATTACTCAGCCCCAATTCACCCTGCAGAAAGGAGGCGGAGGCCCAGAAACAGAAACTGCATTGGCTACGATCAAGCAGTTAGCTGCAGGCATGACTAGGATGGAGAGAATGTATACATAACTGCATATAAATCCACGGTTCTAACACCAATCATCTCTACCGCATCTAGGCAGCATTAAGGCATCTAGATAATACATCAAGGGATTAATGTAATACCAGGCTTTGGGCTGTACTCAGGGAAACTTCATTACTATTACAGGGACACTTGGATCTCTTTGTAAAAATTTTCAATCAAAATATTATTTTAAATCCATATCATCAATGAGCAGCTCCATCCTGAGATAACATAGTTACATATTACTGATTCATTTAGAAGTTATTAGTTTGCTGCTAGTCATTTTCCACTGTAAGGAAAGAAATCCTGAAAAGATTCAGAATATTTAAGGATGGAGTAGCTAAATGCTGAGGCTCACATAAATTCTAGATTGATGTTGTATGTTTTATCCAGTTAAATTAAACTACAAGCAGGGTAAAACATCACCTCAGCCTTGCCCCATATATCAAGAGGGCTGAGGGATAATTACATATGAGAGATAAGGACAGCTTTCATGTTGTAGAGAAAATTTTGCTGACTTTCCAGTTTGTATGTTTTCATAGATTGTTTCTGTTTCCTTAAACAGTGAACAGCTTGTTACTGAGGTTTTAACAAGAGAGTGAGCTGTGCTCCATGCAGGAGGCATGAAGGCAGAGGCCCTGTTCTGTCCCTGGATGGGTCTCTAACGCTGTTACAGTGGCTTAAAACAAGACAATCTATCATTTAACTGCTCTGTAGGTTACATGTTCCATACGGGTCTAATCAGATTGCCTTTCTTACTGGAGGCTCTGGGAGAAAATGTGCTTCTGGATTCACCCAGGTCTTTAGCAGAATTTACTTCCTGTGGTTGTTGACCTGAGATGACCCCAGATCTTGTCAGCTCACATCCGCAGGTCATCTTCTGCTTCCAGAGCCAACTCTGAGCCCTTGTCCCATGGCCCATCTCTCAATCCTCAAAATCAGAAACAGTCCTCCTCACTTTACGGCTCCCTCATTTTTCCTCTCTGTTCTTGCATCATACCTTTCTGGCTCCATCTGAAGAAAATTACATATACAGTCCAGGGAACTATATTCAAGATATTATAAAAACACTATTTGGTAACTAACTGACAGAATCCTTTTTCTGTATGCCTGAAACTAAACCAGTATTGTAAATCAACTATACGCAAAAAAAAAAAAAAAAAAAAATGCAAGAATTGGAATAGAGCTTTACGTATCTGATTTCCAAACTAGGAGTTTTCAGTAGCACAGGAACTGGACTAAAGCAATTACCAAAGATACCTCTTAGGGGAGCCAACAATTATAACAGGATGCAGTGATGATGAGATGATGACAAACGTAAACTCAGTTTTCATAAAACCTGAAGACAGAGGCAACAGTGTAAATTTCCATTTTACAGGTGAGTAAAGAAACTCAGGATGCCCAAGGTCACACACATATTTGAGGCTTGCAAGCAACAGAATATGTATCTTGCAACCCCAGAGTTGCAATTCTTATCAACAGCTGATCTGTTCACTTAAAAATAAATTCTTATACTGAAGATATAAGACATGAATAAATTCCATATACAAAATGGCCTACCTAGAAAAAAACTAATATTGTTTTCTTTAAAATTAAGTTAGAACAGTATTTTCTTAGATATGTTTTCATTTGCTACTCCCTAGGGCTGCAGTAGTTTTGTTGCTTGGAAATGTCGTTTTCCGATTTGATATTCTAATGCTAAATACCAACAGAGATGTTCTACTAACCTTGGGATGATTTGGCTAAGTATGTTACTTTCTAATTATTTAAACTCTTTAAACCACACCACCCACATATTGATAGGATAAATTTATATTTAAAAATAAATAAATAAAAGGATTTTTAAAGTAAAAAAAAAATAGAATCTTTTCAGCCTTCAAGCTTTTCAATTTATTGAAGTTACTCGATGAGACAGAAAGGTATTTCAGTTAGGTTAAAATATCTAACTCTCTAAATATTAATTGATGCTGATGCTGAAGCTCCAATACTTTTGCCACCTCGATGCGAAGAGCCAACTTATTGGCAAAGAGTCTAATGCTGGGAAAGATTGAAGGCAGGAGGAGAAGGGGTTGACAGAGGATGAGAGAGTCGGATGGCATCACCGAATCAAAGGACCAGAGTTTGAGCAAGCTCCAGGAGATAGTGAAAGACAGGGAATCCTGGCGTGCTACAGTTCATGGGGTCACAGAGAGTCAGACATGATTCATCGACGAAACAGCAACAACTAAATCTAACTGCATTGTAAATTAAATATCACTAAAGTAAAGCTGTGTTGTTTTTTTTTTCTTGTGGTAAAATTTAACTAATTGTGAAAACATTCTCAGCATGATTAAGGACTATCATTGGCAGATACAACTTTTTTTGAACAAAGTGCATTGAGGAAACCAATAACTACTGTTAATACTGGAAATATTTAATAGCAAAGAAAATGTAAAAACAGGATGTGTGAGAATAGAAAATAAACCATGAAAACAAACTGTGTGTGTGAAAGGGTATGCATTTGAACTGAATGAATTTGACCTGCTCTGTCCATCCAGACAGAGGTGGGTTTCAACCCTGGTTAGGTCAGTTTTGATTAGCTACGGCATCCTCAGTATGCTTGCCATCCCAAGGTTTGCTGTCCTTATTTCTTCCTTTGGGATAATATTACTTCCTAAAGTTGACTTATAGATTTGACAGATGGCTAGTCTTGAGTCATTCAACGAATGCTAGACTTTAAATCTATTACTGACAATGAATAGTGCAAGAAACTTGCTTTAAAAAAAAATACTCTATCCCCTACATTGCTAAAATCATAAACATTTAGTGTTTAAATACATGATACTATTTAAATCTATTAAATTTACTATTTAAATCTATTAAATTTACTATTTAAATCTACTATTTCTAGAATGCACTAATGGTTGATAAATGCCCAAACCATAGCTGGTTTTAAAAGCTTGAAGCCCTCCCTTCAAAGATGACTGATACTTTCTGGTGAGAAATTAACACAAAACCCCAACAGCTCCTTGTTTCTGGCATAGTAGGTTCACTCATGCAGCGCTATTCCTGGGAGGCCTGGGCAGCCCAGCACAAAGACGCTCTGTGTTCTTGGATAAAGAATTCTGTTGGGTTGCTTCCTCAATCAGTTTTTATGATTCTGTTGAAAAAAAGTTACTTTTACTTCACTCTGAATCCTTCTTTCTCATCTATACCAAGGGGAGACCAAGGATTCATTTATAAGCCTTTTCTTGCTTTTAGGTTCTTACAAGGGCATTCAATTGCTTTCTATAGTCCTTAGTGCACTGCTACATAAGCATCATCTCATGACTGCTCTTCCTTTAATACCAATGCAGTGATATTAGTTTTAATTGGTATTATTATCTATATACTATGCCATGAACCCCCATATAGAAACTTTAAAAAAGAATAAAATTGTTTTATCATTTCTTGAATCTCATCAACAGCCACCTCCACTGAGCTGTGTAAGATACAACTATTGTTCTTCACTCTTTCTTCTGTACGTATGGCATTTGTGAAGGGGAGAGTGTTAGAGTGATGATGCCATTGAGCCTTGCGCTTCTGAGTGAGCTACAGCAGATGAGTATATGAGGCCAGATCTCTGTAGGCCAAAGAAAGACAGTAAATAAGATCAGAGCAGCATAATGCTATTTAATCCAGATTTCATTTGGAAAGATCAGTAGAGAAATACACACAAATCATGTAAATAAATACAGGAATCAAATAATGCCATTCAGGATGATATGCTTGCATACATCAAATAACTTGAATAACTTTAAAACATTTCATAAATAAAGGTGTCATTATCCCTAGGAAGATATCTATTCATGCAAGAAATACAAAATGAATACGAGATAAAAAGTTGCGATATCATCAAGGACAACACACCGAGCCCTGGAAGAGTCTGGATATACAATAAACAGAAGCAGGAGGAAAGGGTTAAAATAGCACAAACAGAATTGACCGAGCGAGCTGTGAAGTCACCCCCTCACTATTCTATGGACGAGAATCTCATTATTTTTCTAATTTGGAGGACACATAACTAAAGCAGGAAAGGGAGAGTTTAAAAATTAATCAGAGAAAAAGATTAAACCAGACCCAGTATAAAATCTTGAAAGGAATCAAGATTTTAAGTAGGACAATACAGAGAAAGGGACCAATACATCTTTTTTTTCTTGTCGAAAAATGTTATCTACAACGGTACTTAAAGGTTCTGAATGTTTTTTGATAATGGAATAAGGGGAACCGGATATAAATAAAAATATTTCTTCATTGTATTCAATTAGAAATAAAAATATTAAACAGAGGGGTATAAAATATGCAAACAATTATTTATCATTCTAGGACTTCAGGGGTTCCTGTCTGAGGAATGAGAATTACAGATGAGAACTGATTTAGGAATGACAGAAAAACAATAATAAAAATTAAGTATAATTTTAAAGCCAGCTAATCCATCCCACTCCAGTACTCCTGCCTAGAAAATCCCATGGATGGAGGAGCCTGGTAGGCTACAGTCCATGGGGTCGCTAAGAGTCGGACACAACTGAGCGACTTCCCTTTCACTTATCACTTTCATGCATTGGAGAAGGAAATGGCAACCCACTCCAGTGTTCTTGCCTGGAGAATCCCAGGGACAGGGGAGCCTGGTGGGTTGCCGTCTATGTGGTCACACAGGGTCGGACATGACTGAAGCGACTTAGCAGCAGCAGCAGCAATCAACGCCAACGGAAAATACACTTTAGCTGATACCCTTATTTTTCTAGTATCGTCTTTAGACTTGTATAAAATACAAGACTACACATTCCAGACAGTGCATGTGATGTGGCCAAGGAGATGTTAGGTATAATTCTAAAGTGTCATGCCACCCATCTTTCTGTTCAGTCATCTGTAGTGTAAAGGTTCAGGAGGGACCCTCTAAGTAAACACCATCAAAAAGCTTTACTTCATGTTGTAGGACAGCAATGCTTTAAGGAGACACAAAATGAATAACACAGAGACAGAGAAGACAGATTACAGACAGGAAAACCAGGGCACCCACTCTTGTCTTAGTAAACAGTGATGGTCAATAACCAAGATTAAATAGGGCATCTGGGGTCAAGAAAAGAACAGCACCCTCAACAGTACCATAAAAAACATCTCATACTTTGTACACTCAGAATTTACAGATGCGATCACTCTTAATAACAAGCACTTGAACCTCAAATTCCAGGAAGACTAGGACATTCACTGACAGATGCTCACCAAAGCCCTGGGACAAAGCTCATTGCCAGAGGCACCCCACAAGTTATTTCCATAAACGCCTTAAGAAGGAAAAAAACTTGTAGTTGCTTTCAAAACCTTCCTGAAAATTTAAATTAACAGTAACTGAAATATGATAATATGACTACTAATTTTTGAATAATTACCCAGTGCTGTTACCTTAGATATCTTAGTTCAGTTTATCGTGATGATATCCCTGGAGAATGATTCTGATCCTTTTCAGAAGAGTATCAGGCAAGTCTGGAGCTCAGGGACTAGGAGGCAGAGTTATGATTAGAACTGAACATAAATGGTCCCAGGGACCATTTCGAAAGGACCCTGCCATGTCTCTGTGGATTCACGGTGTAGACTGCACTGTTCTCAACTTCTGTATAAAGTCCCTAGTTAAATAAAACCTTCAAGGATTATTGCTAACTGGAAATTACTTAAAGGGAGTGGTAGTTACATTATAAAAGTAATGATTCTTCTATCTGAGGGGGCGTGCACATAGGCATGCTCAGTCCTGTCCAATTCTTTGTTACACCATGGACTGTGGCTCACCAGGCTTCTCTCTCCATGGGATTCTGCAGGCAAGATACTGGACTGGGTTGTCATTGCCTCCTCCAGGGGATCATCCCCACTCAGGGTCCAAACCCACGTCTCCTGTAGCTCCAGTTAGCAGGAAGATTCTTCACCACTGAGCCAACCACAAAGCCCATCTGAAGGGGCAAAACCACACAAACAAAGCCATAGAAGAATGACTTAATCTGCTTCTAATTTTACTGTGAAACGTCACACATTACACTCAGTAACGTGTCTTTCACGCAAACATTTTCAGAACAGTTGTAGAAATACAAAGAGTATTCTTTTAGAATTACTGGATGATTTGGGTTTGGATTCCATGCTTTTACCCATATCTAATCCTGCAGCTGCCACAAATCTTCTACTTTCTGATCCTCTTAATCTTTAAAATGAGGTAGTAACAACACTTTCACAAAGTTGCCCAGAAATGACAGCACTCGACAAGCTAACGGTGATTCGTCAAATAAACCTAGCTTATCCTCAGCTTATCCGCAGAGGAGATGTGACTGACTTCTACGTCGGTAGTGAATTGCCTGTGTTTTGTATAATCCACTCCAGTCTGAGGCATGCTGACAACCTTTTGTTTAGATTATAACCTCATCATGATGCTGCAGACTATATATTCATAGTGAGTGCCACATGGAGATGAGCGACTAACAAGCTCAATTCAAACTTCCCGTCTGCAAGGGTGTCTGTAGTACCAAAGAGTGCTAACCCACACTGAAAACAGAGCATCTCCCAGGAGCAGGGGGCAAGGCAGGGAGAGAAACGATGAAGACTAATTGACTCAGCAGGTGGGTAAAACCAGAGAACTGGGTCTAGCACAGTAAGTGAGAGCATGTCCTCAGGAGCTGAGATGCCTGCTCCTGATGTGGGGAAGGGTGAAGAGAGGGAGTGACGTGCAGGGCTCTTCCTAGAGACGGTCCATCAGGGTACGTTAAGAGAGAGGGGGATCCACCCGGAAGCCTCATCTATTCACATCACTAGGAGAAATACAACAAATGTCCAGATTGCGTCCTCTTATAGGTGAGTATAGAATATTGAGTATAGCTCCCAGCCCTATCTATTAGGTCATTTTTTAAATTTTTATTTTATATTGGAGTATAGTCTGTATAGTTCAGTTGGTAAAGAATCTGCTGGTAGTGCAGGAGACCCTGGTTTGATTCCCGGGTCGGGACGATCCACTGCAGAAGGGAAAGGCTATCCACTCCAGTATTCTGGCCTAGAGAATTCCATAGACTGCATAGTCCATGGGGTCGCAAAGAGTTGTACATGACTGAGCAACTTTCACTTTCTTTCATATTTGATTTACAATGTTGTGTTAGTTTCAGGTGTATGCCAAGGTGATTTAATTTTATACGTACTTGTATCTCTTCTTTTCAGGTTCTTTTCCCACACAAGTTATTACAGAATATTGAGTAACAATTGAGTAGCTCTGTATATCTGTGCTACATGGTATAGAGTGGGTATACCATATACTTATTATCTATTTAGTATATAAACATATAAAGAATATATATAATATAGATATATACATATATTATATATATATAACTGTGTGTACATGTTAAACCCAAACTCCAAAGAATTTGAAGAAGATTTTATACACACCCACATATATAACACATATACATACATATAATAACAATAACTTAATCATTTTGTTTTACACTTGAAACTAACATAACATTGGAAATCAATAATACTTAAAAAGAACACATGGTCAGTTAAAAAACAAATAAAAATCCCAAATGTCCAAACAAGTGCTTTCCTGAAACATAATGCATCTTTAAAGAATTGTAAGCATAGGTTGTCTTTCTTTTCAGTTAATCCTAAACATGCAGCATGCACATGCCCTAAATTACAGTTTTAGAGCATTTGCTTTTGAAACATTCTGTGTGTGTGCTTAGTACATGTGATACACACACATGCATACACAGAAAAGGGAGTCCAAGAGTAAAGGAAATGGGGAACCATATGGTCTCCTAGGCAGCAGATCTATGAGTCTCAAGGAAGGGAAAGTGTGAGCTTCGTTTTGACACACTCACCAGTTCCTCCAGTCCTCAAACAAACTGTCTACATTGTGCCAAAGGGCTCCCCTTGATAACACGGTCGCCATACGAACGTGGGCAAATATGAGAGTTAAGGTTTTGGTTTGACGATGGCAAATGCTAACTTGCCCCCTACTGGACAGCAGTGCAAAGTTAATATTCAAATCTCCTACCAGCTGTACTAATAATATTGTGTGTGTGTGTGTGTGTGCACACACGCATGTGTGTGTGTCTGTGTGTGTGTGTCTGCCTGTGTGTGCTGCATGTGTGTGTGTCTGTGTGTGTGTGTGTCTGCGTGTGTGTGTGTGCCTGCGTGTGTGTGTGTGTGTGTGTCTGCATGTGTGTGTCTGTGTGTGTGTGTGTGTGTGTGTGTGTGTGTGCATGTGCGTGTGCCATGTGCTCAAGTTGTTTTAGTCGCATCTGATTCTGCGACCCTGTGGACCATAGCCCACTAGACTCCTCAGTTCATGGTGTTCTCTAGGCAAGGATCCTGGAGGGGCTGCCATGGCCTCTTCCAGGGGATCTTTCTGACCCAGTGATCAAACTGCCTCTCCTGCATCACAGGCAGGTTCTTTACTACTGAGCCACCAAGGATGCCTATATGTGTATATATTTACCTACTATTTATAGGTTTATTTATATATAATCATATATATATAAGCATACATATTATTAAGGTATGAATAAAATGAATATGGACTAAATATATAATACATTTTCATTATTATGCAATTACCATCACATTAGTAAATTACTGATGATAATTATTATATTCTCATCTGCTATCAGGAATAGATCATTGCCGACCCAATGGACACGAGTTTGAGCATACTCTGGGAGATAGTGAAGGACAGGGAAGCCTGGAGTGCTGCAGTCCATGGGGTAGCAAAGAGCTGGATCTGACTTAGTGACAGAAAAACAACAATTATGAATGTATAATCTAGATCAGGATATGCTGAGCTAAGGCACACAGGTTGGAAGTCCATTTCTGTAAATAAAAAGCCCCAAGTCATTTTGATATTAACACTGTACAGGGCCTTTAGTTCTTTCACTCTTTTGATTTTTTTTTTTTATAAATGTTAATTTTGCTTCTTCCTAATTCCTTTCAGTATATTCATATGAGAGATCCCTTAGCCCCTTGGAGCACTCAGAATTTCTCCAGAAGGCCTATTCTATGTCATATGAGACAACACATACAAAGGACCTAGCCCAGAACCTGCCCAGGGCAGGTGTGCAAGGAGTCATAACGGTGTGTATGCACAGTGCTCTCTGCAAGTAAGGTCGTCCTGGGAATTCCCTGAGTGGAAGGTCATGTGCAAGCTCTTCTTCTCTTACTTCTATTGACTTGCTGATCTTGACAGGAGTGATCTATACCTCGATCTAGTAAACCTGGAGTGACACAGATGAGCTTTCCAGTCAACTCTACCGATTTTATAGAATCACTCTTTGGAACTAAAAGCTCTCATTCTGATTTTCCTAAGGAAATATCGGGCTCTTTCTCCAGGCGATGTCTGCCATAGAGTAGGCACCTCTACTCAACATCTAATGCTCAACATTCAGACACTGTCTCCTTTAAGCGATGGCTGCAAAGTGGAACAATATATGGGGAGAGGAATACATGATCAATTTTTGAAAGATGTTGGAAAAATCCGTTTTTGGTGAGTTTTTAAACAATCGTTATACAACATTATACTACATCTAAATATTTAGAATACATTCATAAAGGTTTAGACAAATGATAAGGATTATTTTTAAATTAATATCTGATGGATTGACACTGATACTTACAAATAAATTCCCTATCAGAGATTTGATGCTCATTTCAAAGCTTTTTAATTCTGTAAAATGTTAAAATCCTTTTTCAGGAAGTACCTGAAGTCCTATGTTTCAACTAATTTCCAGCAGTGGCAAATATATGCTAATTGGCCTCGTTAATATTTTTATTTGAAAGTATTCCAGCCTCGTAGAGAATCTAGCATTACTTGGGTATCCCTTACATTTTTACAGTACTTTAGGGTTCACTGATGGAGAAGGCAGTGGCGACCCACTCCAGTACTCTTGGCTAGAAAATCCCATGGGTGGAGGAGCCTGATAGGCCGCAGCCCATGGGGTGGCTAAGAGTCAGACACGACTGAGCAACTTTACTTTCACTCTTCACTTTTATTCATTGGAGAAGGACATGGCAACCCGCTCCAGTATTCTTGCCTGGAGAATCCCAGGGATGGAGGAGCCTGGTGGGCTGCCATCTCTGGGGTCACACAGAGTCGGACATGACTGAAGTGACTTAGCAGCAGCAGCAGCAGGGTTGACTGATGTTTTCACATACATATCATTTTTATTTTTAGGAAATTCAAGTGCAACTAAGTCAAACTTGCTCACAGGATAATTTGTACAGAAAGATTCAATATCTTGGAAGCCTGTGTTACCCACAGAAGCATTACTGCTTTGAAAGACAAAGTTCACCAGGATGTACATTCAACGAAGCTCATTTATCTACTTGTCCTTATTTCCTTATTCACAGTCCTAAACCTAATACAGTTCCAGAGAAGGGACATTATGCAGGTTATAAATGTCAAGAACAAAACGGATATCAGGGTTAGTTCAAAGAAACATGGAGAACATCAGCTGCAGGCCCCCAGCAGTATTTTCAGGCTTCTACAGCAAAGCTGCGTAGAGCGCTTTTATAAATAGTCTCCGTTGCAACATTTCATCACTGAGAAAATCCAAACGTGAACATATAAAACCAAAGGAAAGTGTAAATAAGAAATAAATCCTCTTAATTGAGGCTTGCTGATGCCGGAGCCTTTTCTACAGTGAAGACCCAGGAGATTTCCATGGCACAGAAGCTGATGCATCTGAATCTCGAGCTTCTGCACAGCAAAGGAAGATCGCTCCCCTGGCTCACTCATTCACACCATTGTTTTTCCTTTTCCTTTTTACAGAAGAAAAGAAATAGATCTTATTTTCTCCAACCAGTTGATAAATAAGTTCTTGCCTTTTAGGTAGATGTCCTTTTCTCTTCTGTATTAGCAACAAGGGATGAAAGAATGATTCAACCATCACTGAGCCCCTACTCAAGAGTGTCTACTGAATATGTACTCCTGGGTAATGTATTTTGTAAATATTTATTCCAGTCAGAGACTCATAGTGTAAATGACCAGATGGTTAGCATCTTTAACAATCTAGTGGGTTTGCAATAGGAATCATGTCTAAACAAACAAGAAATCCCTCTTGATGACCACAGTGAAGATGAGCAGATGTCTGTATGCTTTAAGCTCCACCCTGTATGTCCTCCTCTCGTGATATGAAGGGGGCTTGCCACTATTACATTATTTGTAACTAATTGCAACCTGAAAAAGGAGGAAATTCTATATCATGAGCTTGATAGTCTGGAACTGAAAGCACTTCACTTTGCTCTATTGTTGCTATTCACAGCTCTTTTACTGGAGAAAGCAGAAAGGAATTCTGCCTTTGATTCATCATGGCCAAGATGACATCCAGTTTGAAAAAGAGCAGGTCATCACAAGACTTAATAGCTTGTTCTTATCGTTACCCCTAACTTAAAGGATTGATATCTTACTCTAAGTAGGGTAACTCCCACCTGCAGACAGATCTTCCTACTGCTTCATCTGACTATCCTCTGCGTGCTCCACCTTCTTAAGACAGGTCTCATCTCTGCATCATGACTGCTTCTGGAGATAGGGGCTGTTGTGGCCCCAAAACCCACGATTGTGGCTGTGCTTTCTGCCCAATTCAGTGCGTATGGCTTCCCAGGTAGTATAGTGGAAAAGAGTCTGCCTACCAATGCAGGAGATGCAAGAGATGCAGGTTCCATCCCTGGGTTAGGAAGCTCCCTTGGAGTAGGAAGTGACAACCCACTACAGTGTTTTTGCCTGGGAAATTTCATGGATGGAAGAGTCTGGTAGGTCCATGAGGCTTCAAAGATTTGGACATGACTGAGCACACTTACACAGTGAGTATGGCTCCCAAGTAAGAAAAGTACGATGAAAGATGATATGTGGCATGGTACAGTGGCCAAGCAGGAAAAGGGAATTCCCTCCTACATAGATAGGTTAGTATCATAAAAACAATAACACATTCTCCTGCAAAAAAATAATGCCTGGGTTCAGGCTTTCCCGGTAGGTCAGAGGGTAAAGCGTCTGCCTACAATGCAGGAGTCCTGGGTTTATTCCTTGTGTCAGGAAGATCCCCTAGAGAAGGAAATGGCAACCCGTTCCAGTATGCATGTCTGAAAAATCCCATGGACCGAGGAGCCTGGTGGGCTACAGTCCATGGGGTTGCAAGGAGTCAGACACGACTGAGCAATCTCACTTCACTTCACTTCACACTTACATTTATGATACGTGATCCCTTTCTAGATTCTTGTTTTCTCTGCACTCATTTACTTTTTAATTTTGTTCCATCCAGAGAGCTTACTGCAAATGATAATGAGCAAACTGATGGAAACCATTATCACCTTAATTCAGGTTTAGCATCAAAGCAACAACAGAATCCCAGAGGTTAGTCTTTTAGAAACAGATCACATGAAGAAGAGAACTAACAGTAATAAGGCCAGAAAAGCGGTGGAAAACCCAGTCTGGGGGTTAAACGGATCTTGTTTAAAACTGAGCCTTTTCTGTTCATTAATTTGTGGCTCTGTACTTAATCAAATGCCCTGAGCTTATTCAACTGTGAAATGATATTGTTCTTATCACTATTGTGATAGAGTGAGTATGCAAATTTCTTGGCACATTATAAATGCTGACTATTGAATAACCATTATTCATTGCAGTAAGTAATATCTGTAGGATAATTAGCACATACGATCCTCATATAGACCAGAAAAGCATGTTTCTCAAAGATGATTCCCACATGATAGTTACAATATGAAGCGGCAGGGAGTAATGGTGATTACCAGCAAGTGTCCAGCCAGGAAATGGATACCAGAACTTAAAACAAGCTCTTCAGACACTTGTGAAGAGAGTCAGGCACCTTCTTACAACATACAGTAGCTTCACCATACTCACGGTTTCACTTTCTGACGTTTCAGTTACCTGTGGTCAACCACAGTCTGAAAGTACTAAGTGCAAGATTCCAGAAATAAATGCTACTAAGTTTCCAACTGAGCACCACTCTAGGTGATGGAATCTCTCACCATCCTCCTTCTCCCTGCCCGGGGTCCTCAACCTCCTCCATCAACTTCTCCTGACGTCCAGTCATCAACACTGCTGTGGCTCCACAGCCCAGGATCACCCAGAGCTGTGGTCATCCTGACCCATTGTGAGGTCAACAGCCACCTAGTACTGCACCCCAACACCTCCGACATCCAGCTCACTTCATCTCATCACAAGGGCGTTACAACATCTCACAGCATTGCAAGAAGGTTGAGGACAAGACAATACATATTTTGAGAAAGAGAGCCCATGTTCACATAAATTTTACTTCAGCATATTATTATACTCGTTCTATTTTATTATTACCTGCTGTGGTTAATTTCGTACTATGCCTAATTTAAAAATTAAACTTTCCACAGGCAGGTATGAATAGGAAAAAACACAGTTTTTACAGAGTTTGGTGTTATCCATGGTTTCAGGCACCCACTGGGGAACAGACATGCCCCACAGAAAAGGGAGGGGGCAACTGCACTCTCCCTATATGATCCAACAATCATGCTGCTTGGTCTTCACCCAAGGGAGGCGAAAACTTATGTCCACACGAAAACCTGCACATGGATGTTTATAGAAGCTATGATTGTAATAACTGCCAAAATTGGGTAGCACCAAGATGTCCTTCAGTGGGTAGTTCAAGTTCAAGTTCAGTCGCTCAGTCATGTCCGATTCTTTGCAACCCCATGAATCGCAGCACGCCAGGCCTCCCTGTTCATTACCATCTCTCGGAGTTCACTCAGACTCACGTCCATCGAGTCCGTGATGCCATCCAGCCATCTCATCCTCAGTCATCCCCTTCTCCTCCTGCCCTCAATCCCTTCCAGGATCAGAGTCTTTTCCAATGAGTCAACTCTTCGCATGAGGTGGCCAAAGTACTGAAGTTTCAGCTTTAGCATCATTCCTTCCAAAGAAATCGCAGGGTTGATCTCCTTCAGAATGGACTGGTTGGATCTCCTTGCAGTCCAAGGGACTCTCAAGAGTCTTCTCCAATGCCACAGTTTAAAAGCATCAATTCTTTGGTGCTCAGCCTTCTTCACAGTCCAACTCTTACATCCATACATGACCACAGGAAAAACCATAGCCTTGACTAGATGGACCTTAGTTGGCAAAATAATGTCTCTGCTTTTCAATATGCTATCTAGGTTGGTCATAAATTTTCTTTCAAGGAGCAAGTGTCTCTTAATTTCATGGCTGAAGTCACCATCTGCAGTGATTTTGGAGCCCCCAAAATAAAGTCTGACACTGTTTCCACTGTTTCCCCATCTATTTCCCAAGAAGTGATGGGACCAGATGCCATGATCTTCGTTTTCTGAATGCTGAGCTTTAAGACAACTTTTTCACTCTCCTCTTTCACCTTCATCAAAAGGCCCTTTAGCTCCTCTTCACTTTCTGCCATAAGGGTGGTATCATCTGCATATCTGAGGGTATTGATATTTCTCCTGGCAATCTTGACTCCATCTTGTGTTTCTTCCAGTCCAGCGTTTCTCATGATGTACTCTGCATAGAAGTTAAATAAGCAGGGTGACAATATACAGCCTTGACATACTCCTTTTCCTATTTGGAACCAGTCTGTTGTTCCATGTCCAGTTCTAACTGTTGCTTCTTGACCTGCATATAGATTTCTCAAGAGGCAGGTCAGGTGATCTGGTATTCCCATCTCTTTGAGAATTTTCCAAAGTTTATTGTGATCCACACAGCCAAAGGCTTTGGCATAGTCAATAAAGAAGAAATAGATGTTTTTTCTGGAACTCTCTTGCTTTTTCCATGATCCAGCGGATGTCGGCAATTTGATCTCTGGTTCCTCTGCCTTTTCTAAAACCTCAGTGGGTAAATGAATAAATAAACCATGGTACATAAAGACAATGGAATACCATTCAGTTATAGAGTGGACTTTTGTACTCTGAGGGAGAGGGAAAGGGTGGGATAGTTTGGGAGAATGGCAATGAAACATGTATATTTTCCTGTAAGAAACGAAGCGCCAATCTATGTTCAATGTAGGATGCAGGATGCATGGGGCTGATGCACAGGATGATTCAAGTAGAGGATGTGGGGTGGGAGGTGGGACGGGGCTTCGGCATTGGGAGATTGTGTTCACCTATGGCTGATTCGTGTCAATGTATGGCAAAACAAATACAGTATTGTAATTTTTAAAAATATATAAATTAATAAATTAAAAAAATATATATATTAAAAAAAGAAAAAAAAACTTAAAAAAATATAAATAAAATAAAATAAAAGGTGGAAAAAAAAAAAGAGCTACAAAGCCACAAAAAGACATACAGGAACCTTAAATGCATATTACTAAGTGAAAGTGTCCAGTTTGAAAAGGTTACTTACTAGCAATGATAGCAGCGCTATGACATTCTGGAAAAGGCAAAACTATGCAGACAGTGAAAAGATCAGTGGTTGCCTGGGGTGAGGAAGGAGGAATGAACAGACAGGAGAGGGCATTTTTAGGGCAGTGGAAATGCTCTGCATGACAGCACAGTGGTGGATACATGTCATCATACATTTGTCCAAACCCATAGGATGTACAGCAGCAAGACTGGACCCCAGTGTAGACTATGAACTGGGTGATGGTGACTTGTCAACACAGGTTCATCAGTTGTGATGGACGCACCATCCCATGTGGGACGTTGATAATGCAGGATGCTCTATATACCCGTGTAGGGGTATATAGGAAATCTCTGCACCTTCCTCTCAATTTTTCTGAAACTAAAACTGTTCTAAAGGTTGTTTTAATTAAAACATGTAAAGCAACAACAACTGTAAGGGAGCAAAACTTGCCACTCCAAATTGTTCCTCTTTGGCATGAGGATTGATTTAGGCTGATTTATTTTAAGAAAGAGAAGACTCAGAAAGTTTTTCTATGTACTTCTACCTTAACTGTCTAAGAGACTTTAGAGGAAGGGCATGCAGGAACAGGGGCATCACCAAAGACACCTGCTAAGCACATAAGCTGTGTGTGGCAGGGAGGCTGGGCTAGGCCCCGAGACCAGGGTCCACTCTGGCCCAGCAAACACATGTTCACCAAACCTTTGCTTTCATCTCCACGCGCATTACCTTCCCCCTCTTTGAAGTCCCATACTAATACCAGCAACATCTCCTTGTGTCTTGAGCTGAAGATGGCATTTAAGCTGAGGGCTTCATCCCTCTTGATGAAAGACGCAGTTTCCCTGGGTCTCACCCACAGACACATGCGATTAAACTTTTGTTGATTTTCTCCTGTGAATCTCTTATGTCAACTGAATTCTTAGGTCAGGCAGAAGAACCTAGAAAGGTATAGAAAATGCCTTCCTTCCTGACACTGCAAACAAGCTCTTTAAGAAAACACAGAAACAACAAAATGCACAGAGACTGCCTGAGGCCAGAGTTTGCTCACCTGTTTGTGCTGCCTCTATCAGGCCACATATAAAGCCCACTAAACACCAGTGATTTCCAACCCCAACAGTGCAAACCACCAGGCCATACTCTTCAGAAAGAAAACATAGCTTCATTTTCCTTGCATATAAAACTCTGAACATTTTTAAAGAAATCTCATCTGAGGATTAGAATTGTAGATTTTTGTCCGTCTATAATTAAACCATCAGTATATTCAAAGACATTTTAGTTTTGTGGTACTCAGCTTGGAAACACCTACATCTCATTTTCTTTGCAGATATTGAAAATAAACTCCACATCTATAGCTATTTTCACTGTATATTTTTGCACAATGTAGCTCTTCTGTGACTCATACTTTTGCAAATGAGCAATTCATCTTTCTCTCTTTAATTTGAAACAAAAAAAGTGAAAGTGTAGAACATTTGGCTATATCACTTTCCAGATAATATTAGTTATCAAGATTCCTGGTTATATGCATTTTTACAAGGTCCACCAAATTGAATTTAGAAAGCAATTAAACTCTTTTTTCAGTAAACACATTCACCTTCAGTTCAGTAGCTCAGTCGTGTCCGACTCTTTGTGACCTCATGAATCATAGCATGCCAGGCCTCGCTGTCCATCACCAACTCCCGGAGTTCATTCAGATTCAGGTCCATCGAGTCAGTGATGCCATCCAGCCATCTCATCCTCTGTTGTCCCCTTCTCCTCCTGCCCCCAATCCCTCCCAGCATCTGAGTCTTTTCCAATGAGTCAACTCTTCTCATGAGGTGGCCAAAGTACTGGAGTTTCAGCTTTAGCATCATTCCTTCCAAAGAAATTCCAGGACTGATCTCTTTTAGAATGGACTGGTTGGCTCTCCTTGCAGTCCAAGGGACTCTCAAGAGTCTTCTCTAACACCACAGTTCAAAAGCATCAATTCTTCACTGCTCAGCTTTCTTCACAGTCCAACTCTCACATCCATACATGACTACTGGAAAAACCATAGCCTTGACTAGATGGACCTTTGTTGGCAAAGTAATGTCTCTGCTTTTGAATATGATATTTAGGTTGGTCATAACTTTCCTTCCCAGGAGTAAATGTCTCTTAATTTCATGGCTGCAGTCACCATCTGCAGTGATTTTGGAGCCCCAAAAGTAAAGTCTGACACTGTTTTCACTGTTTCCCCATCTATTTCCCATGAAGTGATGGGACCAGATGCCATGATCTTCATTTTCTGAATGTCGAGCTTTAAGCCAACCTTTTCACTCTCCACTTTCACTTTCATCAAGAGGCTTTTTAGTTCCTCTTAGAAATTTTATAAGTGTGCTTTGATTTTGGAGGATGAAAAAAGTGCCTTATTTGGATTCTTACTAACGAATTCTTTAAAAAAAAAAAAAAGTCAAATAGTTTATTTTTCTCTTAGCTGAGGACAACTTCAGATTAGAAGGAATGGACACAAGACTGAGATCCATGCAGTGAGGCTGTCTGGAAATCAAAGTATTAACTCCAATTATAAATCTGGACCTCTTCTAAAAATGTACTGAAATGTGCATTAGGTCAGCAAAGTGCATGGTTTCTGACTCACACAGGTAAGATGTCATTAGTAATCAGCAAATTCGTCTCCCCACCAGGAATTTCAGAGATACTCAAGATCTACTCAGAGTCACACAGGGTAAGGGTGCCCTCCCACCCATCCAGACTGTCCCCCTTGAGGCCTATCGCCGGGGGTCTGAGAGGGGTTGGACAGGGGCTACGATCTCACCTGGGGAGGCTTTGGCAACCAGCCTGTTTGTCAGAACAATGCACTTGCATATTAGAACATTTGTCTGGTCATTAAATGACGATAATAATGTAATAATAAAAATAGTAAAGTTTATGCAAATTGCACTGCTCTTCCTGGCCCCACTAGGTAGATCCAGCTACTGGCTGTCTCTGCATGAGCTAGCAGTCTCACATTCTTTCACCTCCCTTCACTAGGTCCTGTCCAAGAAGCACTAGTCATGACCAACCAAAACCAATCCAGAGACTACATTCATGAAACTGTCAAATGCCAGGCCTCCAAACACTAGTGGGGGCTGCAAGAAAGCCAAGCCTCCCTGGGTGCACCCTGGAGGTACCGTATGTGGAGACACAGAGGAAGGGCCCCAGGGAATGGATCGTCCAGTCCCAGGAGGATGTTCCTATATCCGTGAAATCACACTTGGGAGAGCCAACCCTCGATGTCTGCTTTTGTGACAGATTTCCCTACACTGAACTAGACAGAAAATCAGACGTGCCCAACACATGGTAAAAGAGAATCTTAAGAGTTCTGACAGGTTGAAAGAGGCTGGCCAGCGCTGAGCGAATGTGGTTCATGAACACAGTGTTACAGGCAGGTGTGCACTGTCTCAGCTCCCCGTGAGTTCTGAGGCAGTGTGTGCTAGGATGGGTCCTCTGCGTTTTTAGTGGCAAGAGCTGTTTCTAGTCAACCTTTCTATCAACTCAGAAAACCTGGCTCCAGACTTTTCTCCCTGCAGTTGTAGAACCTTTTGGGTAAATTCTACCTAAAGACCGAAAGTCAGTCTACAGCCACCAGAAACATGATCATCTGGTATTCTAATGTAACATGTGTAGCTACAGTCTAAGTCTGGATATTTATCAGGATCTACCTATACTAGGACTGGGCTGAGGTCTCCTGCATCTTGACACATGCTAGAAGGTAGTCACAAGCACGTGGGCTGAATCAGAGGCAAGGTCAGATCTTTGCACTCAAGGGCATCTGCCTTCTTGCAAAGGGAAGCTGTTTTTGACTTGTTCAACTGCTGTAATCTGTAATTATCATTAGAAAAGTCAAGCTCAAGCATGTACCTCTCCTCTGGCCAAATGTTCAGGTCCCAGTTCAAACACAAAGGCAGGCAGCATTTTGTTCGGGAATGCTCTCCCTGTGGGTCATTTCATGGATGATGTCATAAAATAGCAGAAACAGTTACAAAGGAAAGAAAGGAACTCAAAGGACCAGATATTTTATTTTTTACTTATAACTAACACTTGTACTGAAACTTTTCCAGTTGTCATAGATTTGGCCAACTATTTTTACTTAGTCACAGGAGGCTGTCCCCTTTGACCTTTTAATCTTTTGTCTTTTCTAGGAGACACGTTTTTTGCCTTCATAAGCATTTTATTTTCCTTTATCTTTTTTCATCAGTAGATTTCACTGCCCATCATATCTCTATTGTAAAACCACTACAATATTGTAAAGCAGCCTCCAATTAAAATAAACAAATTTTAAAAAGAAAAAATAATAAAAGGGGGCAATTATTTTTGTACACTTGAAATGCCTAGTAGAACAGAATGACGGACAATAGGCTTTTATATTAATATTAGATTTAAATGAAGACCTACCTGAAAAGAGCTTTTTACTATACTGCTTTCTTTGGAAACATGAACAGAAAAATCTAGGGGAGAGTGCTCCCTTGAGAGGGGGACTAGAAAGATATACTGCCATTGAAACTAAAATTATTAAGGGCCTTCTCCAGCCCTTGTTTGGACTTCATGCTGACAGCACTGGAAATTCATGTTTGTAAAGATGACTAAATTAGGCTCACAAGTGGTAAAATATTCAACACAGAAATGGAAGTCCTCAAGTTTTTAGCTGATATTGGGAATTCTGAAATCAATTCTGGGCATAGAATTAGTAGGAGTGGATATTTATATAACCACATGGCAAGGATGGATCTCTGGAGGTTATCTGCACTTTATATCTCCCTCCAGGAGATGCTCAAGCCCTGTGGAAAAGGGAAGAACATGGCTCTGTAGCGTGTTCCATGTTGAATGTCGTCCCCTGGGGCTGTCAGTGACGGTGACACTGTGTCAAGGTGCTTGGTGGGGTGTCATGAGGAGGTAAGCCCTGGGACAGGCAGTTTTTCGAACTGGACACACCGGATCCCTTACTGCAAAACAGAGCATGGATTTAACTATGTTCTTAGTCTGACGGTAACTTACATGACCTACGTGGAGAGAAAAAGGAGCCAGAGATGAAGGAGTGATGCAGGCCTGAGGGAGGGAATCTTGGGTAGCAGGGTGCATCACAGTGACCTGCAGGCCTCCTGTGAACTTTTGAGCCAGAGACCAGGAGAGATTTAGAGTCAATTACTCCAAAGATCGCCAGAAAGCTGGGTTGCCTGAAGTGCACCCCCAAGCCCTGTGCCTCTGGGAAATCTAGATCCGCAGGTCCCTGGCCAGGGCTCAGCTCATGCCCCTGTGACCACTTCTGAGGGAAGCCCCAGCCCCAGACTAGGCTTTCAGAAGGAAGCAGACACTGACCCAACAAAGAGAAGGAACATGAAGGGAGGATCCTCATTTTTGAGCCCACTCTTGGAACCAGTTCACTGTAAACAACGACAGCCTTTCAATCTCACAGAAATTCTATGAGATGGAAGTTATAACCCTGATTTTATACACATGAGTCCTGGACATGATCAGGAATCTTATCTGGCAGGATCCTGACCCAGCAAGTCTAGGGTTTAAACTCCAAGACTGACAACACCCAAGGTCAGACTTTCCTAGCTACTCTCCTAAATTAAAGTGTTGGAAAGGAAGGCCACATCAGAGGAAGCTCATACGCTTGATCCAGCAGAGGGAGGGGGTGCCTGAGAATAAGAAAGAATGGCAACCACTTTTAAACCCAAAGAGTTTATAAATATTAACAAGATCGCTGTTATGTAGAGAAGAGTGTGAGACAGGGGAAAAATAAACAGTCCATTTGCTTCTGGAAATGGATTTTAACAACAGCTCACAAGTCCAGACAACTCACCCTTCCAACCTACCTTTGCTTTTAAGCAAGAGTTTCATTCCACCCATTCACTTGGAGTTAAAAAAATATTCACTGGGATTTACTTTTTCATTTCTTTTATATAGAAAGCAAACACTCCTAGGATTCTGTTGATTTTAAAAATACATGAATTTGGCAGCAAAATTTTAGACTAGGTTGGTGGGTACAAAAGAGGCATCTGTTAATTGATACGTGTTCACTGCTAACGTGTGGTCCAAGGCAGCTACGAGGCTCCCTACTACTTTTCTGGTTCACACCACAGTTGCCTCATTTTATTTTCTTGGCAATGAGATGGAAATTGGTGGTTGGTAATTTTTTTTGCCTTTAGACAAGACACTTATATTTAGAGACCACTTAAAAGACAGCAGCTTGTAGCAGTTGCAACATCTATGTTATTATGATGATGTTTGGGCCTCTCTCTGATCTGACTCTGAATTCAATCTAGAATATGTTCTTTTAAGAAAACGCTACTCTATTTGATGTTCTTCAAAACATGAGAAGATTTTAAAAATAGGATGTCGTGCTTCATTTTTTTCCCTTTAAATGTGCTCAATCTTTCCCAATCAGGAAGCGTGTGCTGATTTGGGATGTATCCTAAAAACTGAAGTCTACATAACTCAGATCACAGGAGATAATGATGAGAAAATAGTAAGTCTGCAAATAAGATGGTTGGTGATAGCAGGAAAAAAAAATAACTTGGAGAGTACTCCATTTAAGAGAGGCTTGTATCTGAATTTTTTAAGGTGGTATCTTTTGTATACTGTCAAAGCCACACACCTGCCTACAGTAATGCCCCACTTATCTCCCTAATGTCATTAACATTAAAAAGATGACAATGTTGAATTCCATGAAACATTACCAATGACTAAATTATGTGCTTTAACAAGCAGAATTAATAGCATTATGTCTTATTCAGTCTTTGAATCTTCTTGTGAAACCTGCACCGTATTTGTATTGATGACACTTTGATGTGATGGGAAATAAGGCACCAAACAAGCAGAACTTGACCATCCCAGCTCTTGCAGAAGTGGTCATCATGTACAGAAGGGAAGAGGGCCAGGGTCTCACCTTTGGAATCCCTGCAGGCCAGAGTGAGGCGGGGTCTCAGCTCCCTCCACTTAAAGGGGAGGAGACGCTATGTTTGTGCTGCTCAGGTGGCTCAGTGGGTAAAGAATCCGCCTGCGAAAACTCGGAGTTCCATCCCCGGGGAAGAATCCCTGGAGGAGGGGATGGCAACTCACTTCAGTATATTTGCTGGCAAATCCCATGGACAGAGGAGCCTGGCAGGCTAGAGTCCATGGGGTCATGAAGACTTGGACCCAACTCAAGCAACTGAACACACATGTCATATTTAACTGAAGACGACAGTTACGCTTGAACTGTCTGTACACTGTGTGAACTGTGCCAGTGAAGTTCTCTCCACCCATCTCCTGACCTCAGGGCTGGCACCGGGCTGGAGTTCCCAAGTGTGCGGACTGGCAGAACCCAACAAGAACAGGTGCTGGCTAAGGTTTACGGATGTAAGCTGAGAACACAAAGATGACTTAAGGCAATGTTTTGTTTGGGGCCTTTAAGAGACTCATCAGATCCAACAAAATCCATGACCACAAATTGTGAATCTTTGCTCTTTTCTTGTAGCTGTCTTGCCTTGAATCCTTTAAACCCATATTCTTAGGTGGCTCAGTGGTAAAGAATCTGCCTGCAATGCAAGAGACATGTGCAGGAGACACAGCTTCTATCCCTGGTCAGGTAGATCCCCTGGAGAAAGAAGTGGCTACCCATTCTAGTATTCTTGCCTGGGACAGAGGAGCCTGGCAGGCTGCAGTCCATGGAGTCACAAAGAGTCCGACATGACTTAGCGATTAAACAGCAACAGAGTTTATACGGTGACTCAAGTAAACGCCTGGTGCCTGGTTTCCATTCAGCAAACACTAATCGCATCTCTCCCAGATGGTTTCCATTTATCCAGAATCTACCACAAGGGACTTTGTCCACAGGACAGGGTTTGGAAAAAACTGATTTCCTCAGTGAGGTGAGAGCTGGTTTGTGCTGCACTGTCGAATCCTGGCGTACTAACTGTGTTCCAGAATTGACTCTGTTCCAAAATTCATTTACTCATGGGCTTGTATTATTTAGATAAAGATTGCCCAGTAATTCTAATAACATTATGCATATAGCACATTATTTTAAAAAGTAATTATTCTCACTCTTTAAATCCTAATGTAATTTGGGAAGAGGTACCACTTGGGTCCTTGCCATTTTAATTGTGAAAATAAACCTAAATCTAAAATTTGGAAAAAAAATAAAAATAAAATTTGGAATGTCTTCAGCACTCCTTTATCTTTCATTTCTGTCCAAGTAACAAAATGCAACAGTAGCTATCAAAGCTGTTCTACCAGAGAAAAACATACCCTTCAGATATACCCTAAAAATGCTGTCGACCTTCCTTCAGCATATAACTTGACAGGGGTCAGGTTATACTGAGGAAGACAAATCCATGATTATTGGTGAGTCTCAAGATACTTCTAGGAACAAAAATGCCAGAGGAATTTCATGGGAAAACCTAAAGCTGCATTGTATAAAAAAGCCAATATTTGACTCCGCTTGACCAGCTATTATTATGGCAAATACACATGGCTCAACCTAATAAGAATATCCCCTAGCTTGGGAAGATTTAAAGCTCGAATTGTAACAACAGTTTTCAATTTACTTGGTGCCCTATTGAACTTGAAATAACAGGCATAACAAAGAATCCATGTAGAAGAGTAATGTCCAAGAAATAAATACATGTGGGTACCATTGTGTTAAGTAAAGTCTGACCTCAAGGACCATCAGAGCAAGACTGAAGCACTGCTGCCCTGCCAGCCCTCCCTAATGAGACGCATCACAGGGAGGGCCGTGGCCACCAGCAGGCACCTGTGCTCCACCTGAACCGCAGACCCAAGGCCCTCATCTTCAGCATGGAGCCACCGCCCAAACACAAGCAGTGACACCAGATCATGGTGAGAGTCCAGAAAGTGTGGACTCAGGGAGACTGGGGGAAAAAAGAGCAGGTTCTTATAGCAGATGAAATTATCTTTTGCTCTTCCTAGAACATCAATGGTAGGAAAGAGACAGAAAGCAGAGCAAGAAGATGCTGTGATCTGCTACATTTCAAATGAGAGGCTCAGGTCACGTTCTGACACCAATATTTGAATTCACCAAGAACCTAAAGGTAGAGATGGAAGATTTAAACTGGATTTTAAATGTATTGCCACATGCATCTCAAGTATCAGGAAGGAAAACTTGGATGACAACCATGCCCTCGGTCTCATAAGCAGAATGCATATGAGGCAACTCACGCTCCGCCGGTCGCAATGTTCCAGCGAAGCTGTTCAGGGCTGTGTCTCCACTCAGATCACTGTCCTCACACACAGTTCCTACACAGAAATACATCAGCTTTGTGCCCGCAACGTACAATCACCTTTGAAAGATCAAGTTGGGCAGGTGGGGTAGTGTGTTTTTAGCCAAATTAAAAAAAAAAAAAAAAAAGCTTTAAAATCTGAAATAATCATTCTAAAGCAACACAGGAGCATGTTTAGTTACAGATCAGCAAACTCTTTAGGCCGAAGGATTCAAGTCAGACAGTTCTAGAAGATATTGATCATGTTGTTCAGGTCAAACTGAGATGAGCAATCGCCCCTCCATAGTTTCTAAAGGAGATCAGTCTCTCCTATCTCACATACACACTGAAGTTCATCTCTGCAACTCACCACCATCATCTTTTGAGGAAGAAATACTTCCAAAGGACAGACGTGCAAATCAAAACCACAGTGAGGTACCATTTCACACCAGTCAGAATGGCTGTGATCCAAAAGTCTACAAGCAATAAATGCTGGAGAGGGTGTGGAGAAAAGGGAACCCTCTTACACTGTTGGTGGGAATGCAAACTAGTACAGCCACTATGGAGAACAGTGTGGAGATTCCTCAAAAATTGCAAATAGAACTGCCTAATGACCCAGCAATCCCACTGCTAGGCATACACACTGAGGAAACCAGAATTGAAAGAGACACGTGTACCCCAATGTTCATCACAGCACTGTTTATAATAGCCAGGACATGGAAACAACCCAGATGTCCATCAGCAGATGAATAGATAAGAAAGCTGTGGTACATATACACAATGGAGTATTACTCAGCCATTAAAAGAATGCATTTGAATCAGTTCTAATGAGATGGATGAAACTAGAGCCGATTATACAGAGTGAAGTAAGCCAGAAAGAAAAACACCAATACAGTATACTGACACGCATATATGGAATTTAGAAAGATGGTAATGATAACCCTGTATGTGAGACAGTAAAAGAGACACAGATGTATAGAACGGACTTTTGGACTCTGTGGGAGAGGGAGAGGGTGGGATGCCTTGGGAGAATGGCATTGAAACATGTATACTATCATGTAAGAAACAAATTGCCAGTCTATGTTCGATACAGGATACAGGATGCTTGGGGCTGGTGCACGGGATGATCCAGAGAGATAATATGGGGTGGGCGGTGGGAGGGTTCAGGACTGGGAACTCATGTACACCATGACTGATTCATGTCATTGTATGGCAAAACCAATACAGTATTGTAAGGCACAATAAAGTAAAAATAAACAATTTTTAAAAACAAAAACAAAGGACAGATGTGTCTTCTCTAGAGCAATACTTATATTATGCTTTGCCACCAATGGGTGAATTTACCAGAAATTGGCAAAAAGAAAGCCTATGCTCACATATTTTTATGTACTTGGAGATAAGGAGATGTAGATTCGCAGGCTGGGAGATACACGGAGGAGAGGGAAAGAGAGACAGCAGGAGAGATAGCTCATGAGAGAGACTTTATGAGAGAAAAGAAAAAAACTCATACATCCCGTAGAGACGAAGGACCACTTGGTCTACAGAGAAGAGGTAAACAGGTTGGTCCACAGGAAGAAGAGAAGAGATGAATAGGATGGTGACTGGCGGGCCCCTGCCGGCATTCCTGATGATCCTGGCCCCTCTGTTTCTGCTTACAGAGCCTCAGGAGGCCTCTCCTGGTATAGACTCTGCTGTGACATCTCCTGGCCATTTCTTCTTCCTTCTTCTGGGGAAGTATTCCAATGTTCTGCACAGGAATCTGGGCAGCAGCATCTCTCAGTGCTCATGTATTCAGGGCGGGACTCCATCCCTTGTCTAAAGTGAAACATGTCACCTGAGCTAAGGAGGGAATGCGCTGAATTTCCTCTCTATTGTGCTGGGTTGGAGGAAGAACTAACAAACCCCTCAACTTGTGTGGGAACCACTGGGATTAAAAAAAAGTGTTCCCTCTTTTCTGTTGGAAGTTAACCCAAGGGAATCTAGAACTGGGCCTGTACCCCCATTACAAATATGACGGCTGTACTTGTCCACAAAGAGGACCAGCACGAGAGAGGTCAGGTGGGAAGGGGAGGAGAAGCCCAAGATGCCTGAAGCCCGCACATCTCTGGCCTTAGTAATTTCTTGTGCTAAAGGATTTACTTTGACTTTAATCCAAATTTGGTGGCATTTTCTCCCATGTTGATCTATAAAACACTAATGGATACATCTTCTATCTTTTACTTTCTATTTATTATAATTTTATGCATAGATTTTGCATGAGTGGACTGTTCACAGGTAACTTAGTTCCTTTCTGCTCATTGTCTTGTTCTTAATACAAGTGTGTTTACACTTTTTTTAAGATTTTTTTTTTTATTTTAATGTAAACCATTTTTAAAGACTTTATTGATTTTAACTCCATGACCAAGGATCTGCACTGCCTGTATTGGAAAGCAAAGTCCCAACCACTGGAGCTCCAGGGAAGTCCAGAAGCATTCTTTATATTGGGCACCTCAAAGGTGATTCATGAACCCCACCTCACACAGAACTGGTGACTTTCTCAGCCAAAACTGATTGCTCTGGGGCTAATTCTACCTTTCTTTCTGGAGGTCTCTCCCTCTGTACTTCCTAACTGAACGCTTTCCTCTTCCTCCCTTCCCTCCTTCCCTTCCTTTCCTCTCTCTCCCTGCCTTCCTCCCTTTTCTTTCTCCTCCACTCCCCTTTCCTCCCATTCCTCTTTCTCATGTATTTATGAAACTAACACAATTAGGCAGACATGGAACTCGGTGCTAAATGATGGTGCTAAAAAACAACACAGCAGGAAACACAGAAATATCCCACTGCTCTCTCCCTCGCCCAATAAAACTCATGGTCCCCAAGACCCCTCAGCTTCCAAAACTTACACCAAAATGCTAGCCCACTCCCAACAAGGGATTTGCCTAAAAAATTATCACTCAAGTTTACCTCTAGACATATATAGTCTTTGCACATCAAGACCAAGTTCCATGGTGGGACATAAAATGTATCTCACTTCGATGTCACTTGCAGTTTGGGATTTTCTATCCACTCCTTGTTGCTGTGGGTGCTGAAACCCCAACTTAGGCAGGGCACCGCACTCAGAGCTACCAGCCCTGCCAAGCAGGGAATGGTGAAGACAGGTCCTTACAACTCTCTTCACACAACTGCTCCCTAATCGTTAGCAACCCAATTTGTAACCGAAGGGTGCAGAATCACAAGGATCAGTTCTGGAAGGAGCTGCCAAGAAGCTTCCTCAATTACACAAATGCCCTTTCGTACACGGCATTCTGTCTCTTGGCCCCTTGCCTCCCAGGAGCACTGCAGTACGGAAGGAAACCAGGCAGTTCCCAGGCTAAACTTCCATAGGAGTCTCCAGAAAGCCTCTAATGTCCCCTGGAGTTTTATGCCATTGGTCAGCATACTGAAGTTCATATAGGATGCCATGTGATTAAAAGCAGATGTAATTTTTTTACAGAAATGTATGTTGACCATTGGATAATTTGTCTCATAAACATCTAAATGGAAAATACCATGTAGGGAACAGTATACAAATTTTTTATATTACCTCTTGCCTGGAAAATCCCATGGACAGAGGAGCCTGGTGAGCTGCAGTCCATGGGGTCGCTAAGAGTCGGACACAACTGAGCAACTTCACTTTCACTTTTCACTTTCATGCGTTGGAGAAGGAAATGGCAACCCACTCCAGTGTTCTTGCCTGGAGAATCCCAGGGATGGCGGAGCCTGGTGGGCTGCGTCTGTGAGGTTGCACAGAGTCAGACACGACTGAAGCGACTTAGCAGCAGCAGAAGTATAGCAGCACATCAGAAACAATATGATCATAGCACCAACTTCATTAACTTTTAAGTCCTTGAGCACCAAGTTATGACTAGTCACCAACAATTAAATGCAACACAATTGCAGAGGCACAGTGATACAGAACCCACCTGCCAATGCAAAAGATGTAAGAGACGCAAGTTTGAGTCCTAGGTCGGCAAGATCCACTGCAGGAGGGCATGGCAACCCACTCTAGTATTTTCCCAAGGATAGAGGAGCCTGGCAGGCTACAGTCCACGGGGGTCGCAAAGGTCAGACACGACTGAGCGACTTTGCACATACACACAGCTGACATCTACAAATTCATATTTCTTTGTGTGTAGGGCCTGACTTCGGCATCTATTTTCCATTGGTGAAAATATATCATGTGGTCACAGGAGACACAATTTGCACCTAATCAAATGGCTTTTCCATTTTGCCTGTTGACACTGTCAGTCAGGCCCCCACACACAGCAGTATTCCAGGCTGCCGGGCGCCTGTGCCTCAGCTTCTAAGCTACATTTCAGATCTTTGTTGATGGGAGTGCTGCCATATACATTTGCTTCCCTGACAAGAAGTTCGCGAATGAATGATACAAAGGGAAACTAATGACCAGTATTGGGCTGGGAGCAGCAGTTCCAGGCAGGAGGTGCCCTGGCCTGTTCTCCACTGCTTCACTCCTACCTGGGTGCTCTCACGCCTGCACAATTCTTGCATCACGATGAATACTGCACGAAGCCAGGCGCTTCTCAAATTAAGCACAAATGAGCTATAAATGGAACCCTGAGATGCTGCTCTCCTGTTAAAGTAGACGGACAATACTGCCTCTAGGGGACACACGCAAGGCTTTCAAAGGCAATCAGATTTGATGTTGTGATAGTTCTTTTAAATCTTTCCAATATTTCTTAAAACAAAGGAAACATACATAGCCAAGGCCAGACTTCAGGTATGTAAGTTAGAATCGCCAGAGCCATTGAGACTCCAAAAAGTAAGATGTGCTTATTTTATAAGGAGGTCTTATACAAGGTTTCAGTGTGTGTAGAGATCAACACCCTCACTTTCACGGAGCCTGGGGATGAGCCAGGGGATAACTCAGCTGAGGGCTGGTCAGGCAGATGGTTGAAATGGCCTCGCCCATCCTCTGGGCAACACTAAACTTCAGACAGACTTTTTCCTGACTCTAAGCCTCTATCCACCCCTCTTTTCCTGTTTTAAAGAATTTTTAAATCTCACTGCAGATTTTGGGTTTTTTTTTTTTACCCCTTGTCCCTTTGAGATGTATTGCAATCTTTCTAAAAAGACTCTTGCTGATTTTACAACCCAGGATGGTCTTTCTCAAGGACCCAGGAGCTGATCCTTTGAAACACAGCCATCAGAGGTGAGGGCTCCTCTGTCTCCCAGTCTCCAGCGGAGGGGAATCCCGACCTTGATGCACACCGATGAGCAAACACGGAAAGTCTAATCATTGAGGAAATCATGCGCAGACTCAGGAAAGGCCGAGGCACTGTCCACCTCCCTGTCGGTCCCTCTTCCATCAGCTGCCGTCTGCACTTAGAAGCCCTCCTGACCTTTGTTTCAGGGCAGAGGATCCAGTCTCTCCCCCTTATTGCATTCCTCCTGAATGAAGTCCTCTCGCCTCTCCAGCTTGTCCAGTGCCTTTATATTGTTTGGACAGAGTACACTGGGCTGGAGGCAGGGGAAGCCGGGGGAACTCAGGCGTCAGGAGGGCTGTGGACATGTTAGGTCTGCAAGTGTGGCTGGTGGGGGCAGGCCATGGAGGCCCCACCACCCACACAAGGAATATGTGGCCCTTTCTAAGGAGTGTGCATCTTATCCTGTAAGCCAAGGGCCACGGTTGTCAGGAATTCTCAAGAGAGAAGTAACAGATTCAGATTACTTAGTTAGGGAAAGCCCTCTGTCCAGGGGCACGGGCACTGAGTGAGGCTGGGCCTGGGGGAATGCGGGCGCCACTAGCGTGGTGGGAGGAGGAAATGAGCGAGGCCAGGGGCACGTGAGGCTCAGGACCGGTGATCTGCTGAAATCCACACCATCAGGACAGAACTTGATGCGAGAGGTGAAGTTCCATTCTTTCCTTACAAGGCATGTTCAGGTTTAACTTAGTTTAAAACTACTTCTTCAACTTTCTTGAGATCATTATACTGAGATAATGTTATAACGGAAATAAGACACTGTGTAAGGTTAAGGTAGGCAAGGTAACAATTTGATACACGTACATGTTGAGAGATTATCGCCACCATAAGGTTAGTGAGGACACTCATCCCTTCACATCAATGTCATTTGCTGTGGTGGTTGTGGTCTGAAAGTTATTTCTTAAAATAACTGTACTGCACTTGACTATGAAGCAGGCAAGGGTACAACTTTCATGAAGGCAGACAAAGTAAATATCTACAGAACTGAATGGTGTCTAGAACACGGGAACCAAAGCATCACTTAAAAGGCAAAAATTAAGTACCATTCTAAGCACTGAGACAGACAGACAGACTGAAAAATTATTTTTAAAAAATCCTATAGACACCATGACTACGTTATTTTTGGGTAACAGGACTGCTTCCTTTGAAAATCACTAACTATGAAGAGACGTCCTTAAGTGTGAGAGTTACAAAACAAATATATCAAACAAACAGTTTTCAGAAACATCAAGAATTATCATTAAAAATTCCCATTCATATAACAAAAAATATAACTTATCAAGGGAAAAACTTACAAAGACCTTTACTTATTGATCTAAAGAAAGCCATATCTGAAACATGTTTAATATCACACAGTGATGTATGAAAGGTCTAAGTAAATGATGACACAGTGTTCCCAAATGACAATTTTCCCAAATGAATCTATGAATTCAAACTAATTCCCATCAAAATCTCAAAGTATGTCTTTAATAACTATTTTCCCTAAGTTTTAAACAAGGAATTTTGTAAAACTAGACAGAAAGTTTGTGTGAAAAGAGAAACCTTGTATTAAAAACTATAAAACTGAAAACAGCTTGGTGCTGGTATTTTAAAAGATAATTCAGTATCATCGGGGAGGTGGGTACAGGGTGGAAGGATTCAAAAGAATTAGACGATGTTTGTGGAAATGGATTTTGAATAAAAAATGATTCTAAAACCAGGCAAAAATGTTTAGAGAAAAAAAAATATACCCATCATAGTGTATATCAAAATGATTTCCAGAAAAAAAAATCCATGTTTTAAGTACTAGAAACTTACATACATTAATATTTATGTAGTACCCTGCTGATAAAGACCTCATTAGTGAAACTTCAAAACTAGAAGCTGGGAGGAAAAGGATTAATCATTTGGGCTGCTTAAAATTACATACAACCTGTGTCTGTCTCAGCTACCATAAACACAGTGCCAAGATGAAGCTGATGCTCAGATAAGGAAACGTAGGAGGCCTATGGGCTGGAGATCCTCCCTCTGCCAGATCCTCCCTCCTCCCTTCTCCACCTGCTTCTCTGTCTCTACGCCCTCCCCACCATCACCTCTCCCCCTTCACGGCCTCCCTGGGTTTGCAGGTGGTTCCCCTGGGAGAGGCTGAGATGGGACAAGGAAAGCTGCTGGGACAGAGGTCCAGGAGGGTGGCAGTATGGCCTGGACTCCTTCCCCGCCAGGCCTCTGGGGGGGCAATGGCCTCTCTACCCTGCAGCTCACAGCTCCTGCAGGACCCTCTTTCCACCAGCCCCAGGGCTCCCCTGGGCTGCCAGAGCATCTCCTGACCCCCAGGGCTCCCCTGGGCTGCCAGAGCATCTCCTGACCCCAGGGCGGGCTCCCCTGGGCTGCCAGAGCTCTCCTGTCCCCCAGGGCTCCCCTGGGCTGCCAGAGCATCTCCTGACCCCCAGGGCTCCCTGGGCTGCCAGAGCATCTCCTGACTCCTGTGCCCCGGGGAGCCATTTCCCACCATTATCGGCCCAGGGTACCTCTCATCCTGCTCTGATCGCCTCACCAGGCCCATGTCTTCACAGGGTCTTTTCATCATTCAGCCTCTTCAATTAGTCACTTAGAATGACAGCTTTGTCTTTTGTTTTGTCTTCTGGGATCTCAACCAATTCTATACATAAAAGACCTACAAGGTTAATACATGATGGGATCTTATGAATCGATGTGTTTGTAAAAAGATAAAAAAACTGCATCCATAAAATGGCAAGTGATCATAAAAGGAATGATGCATCGGTTAAGAAGTCTATGAAGGATATTCAGTTTCATTTATAATAAAGTAAATTAAAACATCTAAAACAATGTTACAATAAAACATAAAAACAATGACAATTTTATGCCTACTTGAATACATAAATTTTTAAAGATGATTTCCAAGCACTCATCTAGCTATTAGGAAATTTAGGATTTTATTTTCACTGCTTTGGGTTGAATGAAACAGTATAACGTTTCTTGAAAATGTTGGCATCAAATGCCTATATATTTTGACCTGGAAACTCAATTTTTAGGAACCTATCCCATGTTTTAAAAAGTGACAATATGTAAAGATATTTGTTCAAAGATATTCTTTTCACCTTTATATATATGTAATACATGTAGAAAACCACCCAAATATTCAACAAACTTGGATTGATTAAAAAAAAAGATATCCAGTTATAAAAATGTCATATGCATGTTCAACACACAAACCACACACCACACATACCTTATTGATGTTCTAATTTTTCTACTATTAAAAAAAGGTTGGAAAAAAATAGGTGAAATAATAATAATTAGCTTTAGATGGCAGAAAATTAAATATTTTGCTTTTTTCTTATAAAGCATATCTTTTTGTTTTCTGTAAAATGACTTTTAATACAGAAAATGAAAGTGTAAATAAATAATCTGTTTTAAGTTGCATTGCCCAGAAATATACCCTGGGACTGGGATTCACAGGAACATGATTTTTAAGTTGTGTTCTCTGATAAGGCTGACTGGCATGGGAGGGAAGGAAGGAGGTCAGCCAGACTGCACTGTCCAGCAACCCCTCCACAGAGGTCGATAGCTCAGAACCCACCGGGAGACGCTGGGGACAGCGAGTCCCTAGAATATTCCAGAATGCCGAGCACGGGAGTGAGGCTAAGGCCTCACAGATGTCAGTCCTATGGACTGGCTGCTTCATGCCTCAAACTAGGGCTGCTAGAAGGGGTCAGGGAGAGAGTTCAGGACTGAAAGGCAAAAGTGCGGGGTGGGGGAGTGAGGGAGAGGCAAGAGGGGCCCAGGGGGCAGGGGGCGCAGTGCAGCAGGAGCTGGCTCTGAAGTCAGCATGACTTAGCAATAACATCTAGCATCTGTATTGTGAACCAGTGAAACAGAGACCACACTACCTTTAATCTCTTGATTTCGACTTGAAAATCAGCTTTCCTTGCATGTGTAGGGGAGGAAGTATAAGGAGAATCTCTCCATTTTCTTCTCAGTTTTATACTAAAACTGCTCTCAAAACATTGTCTTTTAATTTTTTTTAAATATTTTTTTACATGGCACAGCACTTATTTTTATTTTTTACTATTTTTATTTTATTTTATTTTTAAGTTTTTACTTTATTTTCCTTTACAATACGTATTGGTTTTGCCATACATTGACATGAATCTGCCATGGGTATACATGATTTTTTTTTTTTTAATCAGTCTCCCTTTCTTAGTTTTATCCCAAATTGTTAATGAGGAGCAAAACTGAGTTCAGTTTTACATTGTTAATGTTTCTAGTTGAGTTCACCTTTTGACAGATCCTTAAATAAAAAGCAAAAGGAATGAATTTTAAAAATGTAATTATAAACCCATGAGAAAAAACAAGCGTTTTCACATTTCATTTTTCTTCTCTTAAATAAATGTCTTGTCCCAGGCAGTCTGTGACCTTTGTCCATTTCAGCTATGCCCAACTGTAAACACCTTGGGACTGAGATGTGATCGGGCAGCTTTTCCAAGTCATCTTCAATTTCAAAATAAAATGTGAAGGCCCACACACTGAGGACGGAGCCCTAGCTGCTGCCTCTGTGGGAACCAGACACCCGGCAGATGAGGATGGAACACACACCTGCCCTGGTCCTATCTCAGCCGGGCAGCACTTAATGGACTCAGAGCATCTGATGACTTTTTATTTGGTATTTTCTTTTTAATGGAAAGGAGTCCTTAATGCGATTCTGAGGGAATGCAATTACCAGGCCAGAAAGAAATCTTTCTTCGCTAATTCACTTCTTATCTCAAACGTCCCTGGAGGTGAAGGGCTGCTCTGCCGCATTCAGGATTCTGGAACCCAGCTCACTCCATCCCGGAGCTCCTGCCTGTCTAATGAGGCGCTGCTGACCTTGGACACAAGGTAGCCTACACCCCTCACCATTCAGCCCACGTTGTAGGAAAAAACACAGACGTTGAAGAAGTGAACGTGAAGTCGCTCAGTCGTGTCCGACTCTTTGCGACCCCATGGACTGTAGCTCACAAGGCTCCTCTGTCCACGGGATTTTCCAGGCAAGAGTAAGGGAGTGGATTCCCATTTCCTTCTCCAGGGGCTCTTCCCCAAGCAGGGATCAAGCCCGGGTCTTCAGCACTGTGTGCTCTGTGCTAAGTCGCTTCAGCCGTGTCCGAATCTTTGTGACTCCATGGACTGAAGCCCCCCACGGTCCTCTATCCCTGGGATTCTCCAGACAAAGATACTGGAGTGGGTTGTCCTTTCCTTCTCCTCCCGCATTGTAGGCAGACACTTTTACCGTCTGAGCCAGCAGGGAAGTCCCCGTGAGCCAAAAAGGAGGAAAAAAAGAGAAAAAGGAAGACAATGTTTAAAAATCTGAGAATAAAACAAGCGAAAAATGGACTTCCTGTTTTCTAGGCTGCAGGACAGAGTGATTTGTTTGGTTTATCTAGACTTGGCAGGGCCAGTATCTTTTTGTGATTTTAGGTGTGGGGACTATTGCACGCAAGGTTATTTCTGTTTTTTGTTTTATTTTCTCATCTCTTCTTTCCACACTCCCTGAGTCTCCAAGTGAGGGAGGGCTCGGCATTTGGTCTCCTCCGTCCCGGACCTATCAGGGACAGTCGTGTTTCCAGCGTGCCTGGAGGCCCACACCCAGCGTGAGCTCCCCGACACTGGGGAAGGCCACCAGTCGGAGGAGATCTAGAGGAGTCTCAGGGTCGAAGGGCAGCATCCCAGGGGAACTCATTCAGACCCCTAGGCTGAAATGGAAGCGGTGCCTTTACACCCCTGTGATCCATCAAGGGATGGTTCTCCCGTGCCTTCTTCCCCGCTGCAGCCGGGACTTCAGGTCACCGTCCACTCTTGCCCTTCCGCCAGAACGCATACCCGGGGGTGTTATGCGTGCGGGGAGGGGTGAAGAGCAGCCCCCAGCTAAGTCACTCTTCCATACCTGCCATCTCCCCAAAAGAAACAAACAAGAAAAGTAAAACCATAAAAACAAGACCGTTTTTAAGAAGCTAGAACTACGTGATGAAATATTAAGCAGCTGGAGAGATTATAATCTTCAAATTAGGGAATAGTCCACTTTATAGAAAATCGGTACAGGATCTTCAAATAAGACTGAGAAATGCACCTTCCTATATGACTTCTATAATCTCCAGCCAAATTAGTTTAAAAATGTTCACAATAGTTCCCCCCCACTTAAGCTTTTTCTTTTCTTTTTTTAAATTGAAGTATAGTTGATTTACATTGATTCAGATGTATAACGGTCACATTTTTCAGATTCTTTTCTGTTGGAGGTTTTCTCAAGATACTGAAAACAGTTGCCTGCGTCACACACCAGGTCCTTGCTGTCTGCCTGCTTTCATATGTAGTGATATGTATCTGTTATTCCCAATTTGTCCCTCCCTGACTTTTCACTTTGGTAACCATAAGTTTATTTTCTGTGTCTATGAGTCTATTTCTGTTTTGTAAATAAGTTCATTTGTTTCATTTTTTAAGATTCCACATATAAGTTATATTACAGGGTACTCAACAGTTTTTCTCACATTTTATTCATAATGTCTATATTTACGTTTCTAAGCACAGACCTGGGCTTCCCTTATGACTCAAGTGATAAAGGATTTGCCTGCAATGCAGGAGACACAGGAGACTTGGGTTCCGATCCCCGGGTCGTGAAGATGCCCTGGAGTAAGAGAGGCATGGCAACCCACTCCAGTGTACTTGCCTTGAGAATCCTGTGAGGAGCCTGGGGGACCACCGTCCTTGGAGTCGCACAGAGTCAGACATCACTGAGAAGGCACACACAATCATAGGCTTCCCTGCTTCTGATAACTCTGAAATGCCTTTTCCTACTGTGAAAGGATTTTCTCCTTATTTTTTTATATTCTCTTGCAGAGATAAAGATTAATGTTTGAATAAATGTCTACTATTATACTTGCCCATGCTTCCAGATATATGAAAATCTGTGATTCCACATGGAGGCCAACACTTTCACTACACTTTGTTCTTGAAACATATCAAGACGGAAAAATAATATAAGATCCATGTGTTTGCAAATTGTGTGACATCGACTAGCAGAGAGAGGAAGAATCAAATGATCTTATTGTGGGCTTAGGGGATCAATTCTATTTTCAGAATCCTTATGTTCGTTAAGTGAGCCCTAAAGTTACCAGATGTCATTTTCTTTCTCTGATGCCAGCTTCAATTCACTAAAAATATGATCAAGATATTGTGTGCACATGAGTCATAGAAAGGTCCATTGTCTCAGTCTTGTTTAAAGATCATGTGTGTAATGAATGTCTACTATAACACTGACTGTTCACTGTGATAGTGATAGATAGTGAAGTCGCTCAGTCGTGTCTGACTCTTTGTGACCCCATGAACAGTAGCCAACCAGGCTTCTCTGTCTATGGGATTTTCCAGGCAAGAATACTGGAGTGGGTTGCCATTTCCTTCTCCAGGTGATCTTCCCGACCCAGGGATCGAACCCAGGTCTCCCGCATTGGAGGCGGATGCTTTGCCGTCTAAGCCACCAGTGTTAGCTGATTATTCATACACATTAAGGTGGCAAAGGCCACTTTCAAGGTAGGGATAAATGTGAAACGTTTGCATCCACATTTATAATTTATGGCTTACTCAAAACTATTTGCCTAGAAAAGCATGAATGGAATTCATTCCCTTAGAGTGAAATGGAGAACTCATGGAGAAGTCCTTTGAAATATAAACTAGGTAGGGTTTACTACAGACTATGAATAATTTAATCAACATGTTATTAAATGTTCCCTCTATATTAGCACTGGTCTCTCTTCTATGACAGGGTGTTGTGTGACAGAAGGAAAGAGGTTTAGGGCCCAGACAGCCCTGGGGTGAAATCTTAATTCACAAACTCACCAGAGCAGAACTTTACCTGGAACAAGTTAGATGCACTCAACCTTGGTGGTTTCACTCAAAAAATGTCTTTCCATGGGCTCCTTTGTGTATCATAATTATTAAAAAGATCTATGTCTCCTGTCATCCAATTTAATTAAAAATAAAAACAAAAAAATAGGAGTTTAGGATTAATATATACACTATTTTATATGAAATAAATAATCAACAGAGAGCTACTGTATAGCACTGGGAACTTACTCAATGCTCTGTAAAAACCTATATGGGAAAAATAATCTGAAAAAGAGAGGATATATGTACACATGTAACTGAACTACTTTGCTGTACACCTGAAACTCATACGACTTTGTAAATCAACTATACCCCAATATAAAATAAAAATTAAATTAAAAAAACATAGTGGAATGCATTTAAGCTCATTTCTGACTTTTCTACAGATGCCTATTCTATGAATCTTTTGAAATACTGACATAACTTTTTTTTTTCCATAAAATATTATCAGGTGTTTGAAATCTTCTGTTTGCCAGTCAGTGTTCTGCCTTGGAGCCAACTTGCCTCACAGAGCGACTAAGCTGCCATCACATCTGCCATCACATGTGTGCTGTAGGTTTGTTGCAAGGATTGTAGGAGAGCATGGTGTAAACTGCTTGGTCAGGTGACTAGCCCACACCACCCTCCACTGACAGGACGGTCACTCACACAACTCAGGTCTTTACTGAACGCATCTAAGTCCTAGGCGGTATGTTTGGAGCCATAACCTCAACCATCATAACACACTGGAAAGCTACATCTCATAAATACCAATAAAATAGTAACAGGAAACATGTTTTATTTCATGGTTACTTACTTGTCTGTTCAACAATAAAACTTATTTCTAGAATGATGAAAAAAAATGTCCTTACAAGTCAGAATTAAAAACACCGGTATTATGAGTATAAGTAAATGAGTTAATTTTCATTTAACTTAGACCATATTTAACTGGATGAGTTAAAATACATCTTCCATGGTTGCAGGAATGTGACACTAGAAAACTAATAGAACAGAAGCAATTAATGACTGAAGAAAGTCAGAGCCGGGGAATAGTCAGAGATTAAAAATGGATAACAAAGTCAACAATTTGATTGAAGCATTTTAAGAAGTCACATCACTAACCTTTTGTGCAACTATAGGATAAATTGCCAATCACACCCTGTCTTCAGCATAAATGTGATTTTTTTGTTTAATGTAAGAAGGAATTATTGAATTACTTTATATTAATATAACCAGCAGAAAAAAAGATGGAAAGCAGAGTGGGAGGAGAGAGAGGGACAGAAAGAGACAAGGAGGAAAGGGAGTAGGTTGGAACGTTAAGCTTTTTGAAGGAAGGAGGAAAGATGAGAAGAAGGGACAGACAGATAACATTACAAATAATCTTTGTTGGTTAAAAAAATAGAACCAATATTTGTGCATTATATGGATGCCAATGTTTTATGAAATACATGGAAACAAACAAAAAAAAAAGAGCTTTAGCATTTTTACATGTTTACACGGCATCGTTTGTTCCTAGGAATTTTTTTCTTTTTTTTTTCTTTTAATTGGGGTACTGTTGCTTAATAATATTGTATTAATTTCTGCTGTACAAGAAAAGTGTTAGTCATTCAGTCATGTCCAACTTTTTGCGACCTCATGGACTGTAACCCAGCAGCCTCCTTTGTCCATGGGACTTCCCAGGCAAAAATAGTGGAGTGGGTTGCTATTTCCTTTTCCAGGGATCTTCCTGACCCAGGGATCAACCTGGGTCTTCTGCACTACAGGCAGATTCTTTACCATCTGAGCCACCAGCTGTATTAATACCCCATCCCTCTCTGACCTCGCTTCCACCCCCTCTAGGTCACCACCGGGCACTGAACTGAGCTCCTTATGCTATACAGGAGGATTCCCCTAGCTATCCATTTTTGATTACTCTCCAAAATATACAGTTAGCTCATGTAGCTCAATATCAAAACAACAAACAACCCAACCCAATAAAAAAATGGTTAGAAGACCTAAACAGACATTTCTCCAAGGAAGACATACAGATGGCCAAAAGGAACATGAAAAGATCTCCCTAGGAAATTTAACATAGTAATAGGCCTGATAGACTTGCAAATACAGAGACCAACTCATTATCAAATACACTGTGTAAAAAGCCTCTCTTTATATGAAGTGAAGTGAAGTGAAGTCGCTTAGTTGTGTCCGACTCTGCACCCCATGGACTGTAGCCTACCAGGCTCCTCCACCCATGGGACTTTCCAGGCAAGAGTACTGGAGTGGGTGCCATCGCCTTCTCCAGAGATCTTCCCCACCCAGAATTCAAACCTGGGTTTCCTGTACTTAAGCAGACGCTTCACCATCTGAGCCACCAGGGAAGTCTTTATGTCTATGTGTGCCTCTCTAAAAAACAAACCTAAAAATACCATAATTAACAATCAAAGGGACAGATCTCTGCTTCCTGATAAACGTGCACAAAGTAATTTTGCATCCAGGAATATGTAGGATTAAGGAAGAAACAAGTCAAAACTGTTCACATTTGAAGATCACTGTGTAAAATACCCAACTATCAGACTGATAATATTAAACTGGAACAGAAAATTAGGTATAGACATGATTTTCCTCTTATGTTTATTCTTCCCCTAAATATTTATCTAATAATTTGAAAATGTGAGATAATTTTGAGATCTCTCCAGTCCTAAAATTGTGGTTCAAGAATGCATGTGTGCTTTACCTATTGATTCCATGTATAAAATATATAATGAATAAGAACCTAGTGTGCAGCACAGGGAGCTCCACTCAGTGCTTTCTGGTGACCTAATGGGAAGGAAATCTGTAAAGGAGTGGATATACGTAAACCTAAAGCAGATTCACTTTACTGTACAGTAGAAAGCAAAACCATGGACAGAGGAGCCTGGTAGGCTGCAGTCCAGGGGGTCGTGAAGAGTCAGACACAGCTGAGCGACTTCGCTTTTCACTTTCATGCATTGGAGAAGGAAATGGCAACCCACTCTGGTGTTCTTGCCTGGAGAATCCTAGGGACAGGGGAGCCTGGTAGGCTGCCGTCTATGGAGTTGCACAGAGTTGGACCCGACTGAAGTGACTTAGCAGCAGCAGCAGAAAGCAAAAGAACACTGTAAAGCCACTATTCTCCAAAAAATTAGTTTAAAAAAGAATATGTGTATTTTGCATCCCCTCCCTCTCTCCCTCAGGTATATATTGAATATATCTTCTATATCATATGCCAGGCTAGATGAAGCACAAGCTAGAATCGAGATTGCCAGGAGAAATATCGGTAACCTCAGACAGATATGCACATCTGCATATCCCCCTAGTGGCAGAAAGCAAAGAGAAAATACAGACCCTCTTGATGAAGCTGAAAGAGGAGAGTGATAAACCTGGCTTAAAACTCAACATTAAAAATCTAAGATCACGGCATCTGGTCCCATCACCTCATGGCAAATAAATGGGGAAAAAGTGGAAGCAGTGACAGCTTTTATTTTCTTGTGCTCCAAAATCACTGTGGATGGTGACTGCAGCCATGAAATTAAAAGACGTTTGATCCTTGGAAGGAAAGCTATGACCAACCTAGAAAGCATATTAAAAAGCAAAGATATCTCTTTGTCAGCAAAGGTCTATCTAGTCAAAGCTGTGGTTTTTCCAGTAGTCATGTATGAATGTGAGAGCTGGACCATATGGAAGGCTGAGTGCTGAAAATTTGATGCTTTTGAACTGTGGTGTTGGAGAAGACTCTTGAGAGTCCTTTGGACTGCAAGGAGATCCAACCAGTCCATCCTAAAGGAAATCAATCCTGAATATTTATTGGAAGAACCAATGCTGAAGTTGAAGCTCCAATACTTTGGCCAGCTGATGCGAAGAGCTGACTCACTGGAAAAGACTCTGATGCTGGGAAAGATTGAGGGCAAGTGGAGAAGAGGGAGGCAGAGGATGAGATGGTTAGATAGCATCCCTGACTTAACAGACATGAATTTGAGCAAACTCCTGGAGACACTGAAGGACAGAGAAACCTGCTATGTCGCAGTCTGTGGGGTCACACAGAGCTGGACACGACTTAGCAATGGAATACACACACATACACTATATTATACATAATCTGCTTTACTTTCTATAACAGGTAAATTTCCTTTGAAAATTATTAAGCACTTTGACAATGTGTGGTCTCATTTGTACTGTGATCTACTGAGATAAATCAGTTCTTAGTCTTTGGGTGATTAAGACCTTGCCTGATAGAGCCAGGCTGCCTGGTCGGTTGAGAAGTCTGCTAACACAGTTCCGGCACTCTGGATCGTCACCCTGGGATCATGTGTCTCATTTAAGCTTTCTCACTTTGGCTGGCCTTAGATTTGAAATAGAAATGAAGGTACTGTGTGTGTGTTATGTTGCGAATACTTGTGAAATATCTTTCAAAAGATACCATTACTTTAAAATAATTTGATGCAAATAACAAAACTGACCTAATGAAGAATCATACAATATTTTGCTCAAATTTCAAACCTTGCCAACATTTCATTGGTGAATATAGAATGATTCCATATAGAATGAATATAGAATGATCCAAGGATATATTTTCAAAGTGGCATGCTGCCCCAGGACAGACAGAACCCAAGAGTGTAAGCTCGCCTGAGGATGAAGCACAGAGCAGAACATGAATCATGACGAATCTAACCATTTGGGTGACTGCAACCAGACGGCCAGTGGACCCAGGGAGGTAGAAGTGAACCTCAGATAGACTGTCTTTTAATCAATAGGCATTTTTCTTTTTCACACCAACTGAATATTTAACAAAAGAATTGTTAAGTATGTGGACTGATGTTCTCCAGCCTGGACCAAGTCACCTGAGTGTGTTAGGGGAAGGCAGATCCTAGGACAGTGACCCAGAAACAGGGAAAACGTGAAGGCAGAGATCATTTAAAATGAGCTACTTTTCTTTCATCAGTATCTTACAGTTTTCTGAGTAGAGTTCTTTTGCCTTCTTAGGTAGGTTTATTCCCAGATATTTTAAGTAAGGCAGAAAGAGAAAAACAAATGTATTAGCTACATATATGTGAGATCTAGAAAAATAGTACAGATGAATCTATTTGCAAAATGAAAACAGAGACATAAATGTAGAGAAAAAACATATGGACATCAAGGAGGTATGATAGATTGGGAGGCTGAGACTGACATATATACACCACCATGTATAAAGCAGACAACTGATGAGAACCTATTGTATAGCATGGGGCAGCGAAGGAGGAGGTACAATCTGTTCGTAGGACATATATTGAGCTAATCTTAAAATGCATTCCAATATATGCTGCTGCTGCTACTAAGTCACTTTAGTCATGTCCGACTCTGTGGACCCCATAGACGGCAGCCCACCAGGCTCCACAGTCCTGGGATTCTCCAGGCAAGAAACTGGAGGGGGCTGCCACAATATACGTTAGGTATAGACAAATACTGTTTGATTCCACTTACACAAGATACCTAGAATAGTCAGACTCATATAGTCAGAAAGAATATTGGTAGACGCCAGGACCCAGGGGGTGGAGGGTAAGAAGGGGGATGGGGACTTAATATTAATAAGGATAGAGTTTTAGCTTAGGAAGGTAAAACACTCGGGAGACGGATGATGGTGAGAGTTGCACAGCAATGTCAATGGACTTAGTGCCACTAAAGTGCACAGTTAAATATAGTTGAAACAGTATGATTTATATTATGTGACTCTTACAATAAAAATCTTTAAAAATTAATTTTTTACACTCACCTAGAAATTTTCATTACAATCATACTCCAGTCGTACAAAAAAACAGACACCTTTTCACACTGGACACATTTCCTCTGTAGTCATTGTAGAATGCACTCTGTTAAAATCATTCCATACACAAAGAGTTTCATTTGCAAACAACCCATTTAATCACTATCCTCTAGTTGTATGTGATTATCTTAAATTCTTGACCCACGAATGAAAAAAAGTCAGAAGACGAGTGCTTGAAAGACTGCCCCGCCCTCCACAGGTCCTGAATGAGCAGGAGGAATTCATGGCCTGGGCTCCTGGTCTGTTACTTACTTACTCTCTTCTGTAGAGTGTTTTGGTTTTTAAAAGGCACCATATTACAAAAACAACTTCAAATGTCATCTCTCCTACCTCATCATCTCAAAATAGACGTATCCTGAAACTATGAAAATAATGGTGTATTCTAGATTTCCTTCATTCCAGAAGCAATAGATTTTCATAACAAATTAATGGAAACATATAGAGGGGTCCTCAGGAAATTTCCATCTATGATCACAGTAGGGGGCCCCATTGCCCCCAGGTTTTCATTCCTTCCTGCATCCTGCCTACACAGTTCCTGCCACAAAAGACGGTGCTTCCAGCGTCTCAGCCACACTGACCTTGGCTCTGGCCAGCCGACAAGCCTTACTACCTTTCAAGGCCACGCATTACTGGTGCCAGCTCCAAACCCAGGTGCTGAGCGTTTCCTAGCACCATGATAAAAACGTGCTCTGGAGAGCCTATACTTCTCACAAAAATAAAAGACCCGAGGCATGCACTTGAGCTGAAAGCTTGCCCTAGAGCCATGCTGAGCCAAGCCCAGCTCAGATCTACAATCCTAGACAATCACAGCTATACTCCTGGTGAATAAATGCTTAACGTTTTGTGGCACTGGGTTTTGCCACTCAGCATTTTTATGGTACTAGTAGACAGTGATGTTAAAAATCCTAGGATAAGCATTAACTTATATACATATATTTGCACATGGTATATAAATATATGTGTGTGTATGTTTACTTATTTGTTTAAAATACTACATACAGCCTTGAGTGCTCATGCTCTGTCGCTCAGTCGTGTCACACTCTTTTGTGACCCCATGGACTGTAGCCCACAAGGCTCCCCTGTCCATGGGATTCTCTAGGCAAGAATACTGGAGTGGGCTGCCATTCCCTTCTCCAAGGGATCTTCCTGACTCAGGGATTGAATCCACGTCTCCTGAATTGGCAAGTAGATTCTTTACCACTGCGCTGCCAGGAAAGTGCACATATAGCTTTATAAATCAATAAATCAAAATTAATTTAAAATATTAGCACTATGTCTTTCATATGATAATGGATCAATAAATTCCAGCTATTCTATTAATAATACCAGTGAGAACATACTACTCCTCTTAATGATATTGATATTAATACTGTACTATATTGTTTCAATATAATTATATTAATACAATTATACCATTAGTAATTGCATTATTAATTATATTAAGGGGAGTAGTATATAGCTAAAGATTTCCCTGAGAGGAAATGCAAGTTCTTTCTCTAATGCCCTCTCTAATTTTATAAATCCATCCATTGGAATTCACCAGAATGTATTTCCCAAATATTGGAACACAAATCCGTTCTGTATCTCATCACTGTCATCCACAGATATTACATCTGGTTGCATCTTGTAAATAATCTGAATGTGAGCTAAAGATTGCCATTAGCATGATCATTTGCATTTAAGCCTCCTGGGTGATGGACACTGAGGAACCCACCTCCCCCGCCTAGAGAGTGGGTAACTGGAAAGAGAGGCAAACAAACCACGTCCGTGGCCAGCGCCAGTCAGTGAGCAGGACTGTGGATGGCTGTGTTAAGAGTGATAGTGAAGATGCATTTGCCATGGGCATTGGTTGAAAAGTGTGCAAGTCATTTACTGATGTGTACCTCCAACTTTCTCCCCATCCTGAGACAAATAGTTTTGGAACTTCTCTTACATTATAGCCCTTTTTTGCCTGTAGGCTCCAAGGAACCAAAGGAAAAAACACAAATAAATGATCTGAAATATTAGCAGATGTAATTTGCCTGAAGCTTGTACTTGAATTCTAAACAGTAATACAACTTAAAGTGTCCTGAATGCTTATCATAACAGACAATGCTAATGCTTTCACCTTGAAATAAGCCAGAACCCTGGCAGCAATCAAACTAACATTCATTGGCTAAGTGGCCTCAACCACTTAGAGCACATTGGTTTTAAAACCAACTCTCTCTTGGACGTGACCACTCAAAAGATTCCCTGATGGGAGAAAGCATTAAAACATCGATAGATTCTAGAATCTCAGGATCATCTTTCCTGGTGTTCAGGCCAAGAGTCATAGATTCAAGTGACTGTGCTTTCAAGATCTAAAAGCTCTCTGTATTTCTCAAATGAATCTGAGTCAAATATTCTTGAACTGTGTTATCAAATGACTGAGGTGAAACCATTTGGGTCGGGGAGAGAAATCGTTATTCAAGGCTATGAGCTGCCAGCAGAATCTTGTCATGTCACTGAGGGACATCCTTCTCATTTAGTCATCTCTTAGAAACTTTTACTTTGCAGTCTGGCATTGATGAGGACATGTCTAAAGAGCCTCACTCCCACAGCTGCCAGATCAAACTGCTGGAGGAAACAGATCAGTCTTGTTACTAATAAAGTAGTTATTACTGACTGGATCCCTTCATGACAAGTATATGGATTGCTAGAATATGAATTCATAGATATTATCATTTTGAAGTAAAAATGTGGTTTTTAAAAATAAGGGGAAAATCAAAACAGGACAATAAGAAAGTCAATTAAATGCATTGCATCTATTAATATTACTGTATACCCGTATAAGGAACTTCCAGAATAGAGCCATAGGATAGAAGAGTTGCTTCAAAATCTCCCATCAAACATCCAACATTTAGAGCTGTAAGGAATCTACTTTAAATGTTCAAATACTACCTGCAACCTAAGGATATTGTATGTATAAAGGATTATGTACCCATAGCTTATTTTATATTTGTACATGTCTGTAATTAAACTCTACATTTAATACTATCATGTTTTCTCTGCAATCTTGCAACACCACATTAATTTGTTAAATTTTAGAGCCAAATTATTATTATTTTTCTGGATATTTCTTAAAGAACAGTATTTCACACAATATAGCTGAAGCCAAATAAGTATTATAAGAAAATATTATTTTTGTTAATATATAAATTCATTATCCTTTCAAAACTATATTCACAGAAAATTAAATGAGTATTACCTGCTGTGTGTAATTTATTTTGTCCCAGACATGGCTTTTAGACTTTTTACTAGCCTGAGATTGTAAAGGTTAAAGCTGAAGGTTTTTCTTTTGCTTTTAGTCATCACATAACTGAATTTTCATTTCCTACTAACAATTTGAGAAGTTGGTTACAAAAAAAAAGAACTCAGCTATTCCAGGAAAATAACAGTAGTAAACAATTGATAAAATGTCAAAAATTAACTTTAACAAATTCATCTTTTTTTTTTTATGTTTAGCCAATTGGGGAAGAAGAAATTGACCAGTAATGGAATACTCTGCCACCTTCCTATAATTTATACCTGAGAGTTCAGGCCAAAATCGTAATGAATTTTTAAACTCTTATTTGGTTCTGCTTTGGTGTCTTTAAAACCCAAGTAAACTGCATGTATAATAAAGCATTCTTTTTTATATAAATTTATTTATTTTAATTGGAGGTTAATTACTTTATGATACTATATTGGTTCTTAAATAGAATAGTGGATGCTGTTTTGGCACTAATTTCCCATAATAAATACTTTAACCCTCTTTGCAAAGTAAGGCCTTCCTGTGTGCACGTGCATGTAAGGTCACTCGAGTCGTGTCCGACTCTGCGACACTATGGACTGTGGCTCACCAGGCTCTTTGGTCCCTGGGGTTCTGGAGGCAAGAATACTAGAGTGGGTTGCCACTCCATTCTCCAGGGCATCTTTTCAACCTGGGGGTTGAACCTGCGTCTCTTGTGTCTTCTGCATCAGCAGGCAGATTCTTTGCTGCTGGCGCCACCTAGGAAGCCCATAAGGCCTTCCTATGTGCTGCTTAATTTGTGAAATTTCCTCTGCTTTTTGGCCTGTTCAGTGTTTCCTCACTCCCAGGATGCAACTGTGAAGCTCTGTTTCTAATGGAAGTCTGCCTCCTCCAACCTCCCTTAGGTTAGATGCACCTGTCATTCAATAGTACTGTACACTGCATTCTTCCTTGATAGTATTTATTCCTGGAATCATTCATACGATGCCCTTAATTCTCCTTGTACTACTCGCCTCCATTAGGCCAGGTCCATGTATGTTTTCTGGATGCAACAAGCAATGACCTACATGCTTTCAAAGGATGTTTATTTAATGGTTGATTAAATGATAACTTAATCATTTAAATAATGTTTAACATCTTCAGAAGGCTTTCCATTTGATTGGATAATAGATATTCAATAAATACTAAAGGCTTATTAAGTCAAGCCTAAAATATATTTGAGAATATCCACTTGCACTATAAACCTGCTTGCATTTGTGGGCTAAAATTCTCAATAATAGAAATGTGTTCCTTCAAATATTAAATATATAAATATTTAATCAATACATAGCTGAAGTAGAGCAAGCACAATATTTCCCATTACCCCAAGAGTGGGTTGTAAACCCACAAAAACTTCAGGTAGTTGATTTCTCTTGTTTCAGTATTTCAGTAAAATCTTTCAACAAACTCCTTTGCACCAACAATGTCGCAAAACTTACTCCTAGGATCAGAGCTGACTGTTGAATGCAGAGCTGCAATTCTCCATAGCAAAAGTTCTGGGTAGGGAATTGAGTCAAGAAAGACTTGCACAAATGCTTCAAATATTTTAGGAAATAGGGAATATCTTTCAGGAATAAATCATCAATCAATACTCTCTTCAAAGATGCCTTTGACACATGTCATAAAATAGGAAAATTAAAATAAAAACTAAATGATGATATCAACCATTTTGAGCATATATATACCAAGATATCTGATGGAAACCCCATTTACATTTTGGCATGAAAGGTCCATTGAAATCTAAAGACACAGGCATTATTGTTTTCCCTTCTGCCAGGAGATACCTGAGACCTAGGCTAAGTAAGCTGACAAGGGGCATACTGCTTACAAGGGGCAGCAAAGTTAGGCACAGAATCTGCTTCTCTCTGATTTCAGGGAACATAACACGAAGTGTCTATGTTTCATAGTCAGACTCAACCAGAGAATTATATTTTTTACACTAAAAATTGAAATATAAATATGTTTTATGTTTATATGAAACAATTACAAATCCAGAAAAGCCAGTTGGCTACATAGATATAAAGATAAAGACCCTACAGAATGACTTGAGTGAAAAATTAAATAAACAATGCCAACTACAAAAAAACAAATTTCACACAAATTAAAAAATAAAAATAAAAAAAGAATCCTGGCCGTGTGTTGATTAATTCTCCAACATCAGGGATGTTATGCAATAGTTTTAATACAGATCAGTAAGAAGTAACAGCAATAAAAAGCAAAAGCACCATGTCCTGATGAAGCAAAGATGCAGCTAATAACATGGAAGGGCCAGGAGAGCGAGGCCTGGCCGATTTCACCGAGCTCTGGGGATCTCAAACTCAGTCCACTCCTGATAGGAGCCACTACATCAGGTGTCTAAGACCAGAGGCAAAATCCTTGTCCTTCAACAGAAATAAATGAAACCACACACATAATTTTAAATTTTCTAGTAGCCACATTAAAAAAAAAAATTAAGATTACTCCAGTGTGTTCAAACTATTATCATTTCTATATGCAATCAATATGAGCATTATTAATGAGATATTTCACATCTATTTTTCCTAAAGTTTAAAATCCAGGTCTCTCTCAGCCTTTCAGCCCATCTCAGGTTGGACTGGCTACATTTCTCATGCTCAAGAGCCACACAGGGCTACTATATTGATTAACCAGACTAAATTCAGTTTAAGTTACTTGCCAAGTAGGTAAACTAATTAACTCACAAACTTTTCTACGATTTTCTCCCATACATGGGTAATAACAGTATCTCCCTCCTAATGTTGTTATGAACATCTTCAGGATTAGTGACTGTAAAGTGATGCAAACCTTGGATAGTCCAGGATCAACATTATATAAAGATGTCAGTTACTCTAATTAGCTAATCCTAAAATGGCTTCAGTAGTCTTTACAAACCCGAAATTTAATCTTATTTTACATAATTTTGAAAAATTGTAATATGAACTTTAAAGAATTGAGTCACATTCACCAACATGCATTCCCCATGCTAAACTGAAATTGAATTTTCTGATTCATTATTTATAAGACATGAATATCTTTAAAATGCTTTTAAAATTTGAATGATGCTCCTTGCAGTCAAATGAAAATGTTGCTCATGTAATAATCCTTTGAAAACGAATGCTTTGCTGCTTTTGCTTTCTTCCTCTGATAATTTAATCCATAATGAATAATAATTAGATTAGATTTTCATATTCACTACATAGGTAAACTAAATGAGTAAGACTTATTTTGCTTTACTTCATGGAGTGTGTGTGTGTGTGTGTGTGTGTGTGTGTGTGTATGTGTGTGATACATATATATTCTTTGCAATTAAGATTGGAGGAAAATACACAGATAATGCAATTTTGTATTTCATAGATAACTGAATAGCACCTTTATACTCTTCCAGGGAGCTAATGAAAATCAGTCAACTGGAAGTTTTCATAATTCATATGTAACAATGTACTTACTCTGAGGAAATTGAAAAGGCTTGAGAAAATGCTGTGCATATCACCAATATAATAAATTGTGTAAAAAGGAAGATGAAAGCTTTATAAATTAGTTCATGGAGATTAAACGATTTATAAGAACATTCTAAGACCCTTTAGTCTGCACCACATAAACTTAAACTGCTACCTTTCCTGCAAAATGAGATTAAAGAGTGGGATAAAATAGGTATGATTTTCAAAGCAAGATGTCTGTTCTAAGATTTTTATTTTCAGTACAATTCCACCCAGTGAAATGTGCACCAAAATTAAAGGATTAATCAGATACCATCAGGAAAGTGATCCGTGCATTTCAGAGGAAGGTGCTGTACAAATGAAAAGCATCATTTTTACCACACATAAGGGATAAAGTGAGAAAAGTAAGGCTAGCGACAGCGACCATCTCTGCCTCATTAATCTCTTCCTCTCTCCTGTCTAGAAAGGTGTGAAGCAGGAGGCTGAATAAGAGAACTGTAGACAACTCAATTTCATTGAATTTCAAGCTAATCTGTTCAAAGAAGAAATGCAAAACTTGCTAGCAATTGGGAATATTGCTTCTGATCACAGAAGTTCCCTCTGTCAAGATACTTTGAATAGTGACCCACTGTTTTTTAACCACTAGAACAGGATTAGTTCTTTTTTAAAATAATATGTTAAGTTAAATCATATACAATTATTATTTGACCATTTTTGCTCTGGAGGAACAAAATGTCAAAAGATACGATGTAACTCACTCTAGAGGCATGATGAGCAGGCACTGCTATCATGGTAGTAAGGATATTGGTGAATGCTGACTTGGAAACACACAAAGACATGATCTGCATCTTTAGTGTGCATTGAAATATCCTGTAATACCTCCAGTATTTACTTGAAAATGGCATAGGGCTCTGATAACCACAGCTGGTTTTTCTTTTGCTTTGTTTTAACATGGGAAGAATTTCTATTGTCTCAGTAAGTCATCAAAAACAGTAAAGGTTTGTATTCATTCTTTTTCTTTCTTCCTTTAAATCTTCTTGTCTCTTTCCAATATGTGATTACATTTTAAGCATATGGTTTAAAATAAGAAGTTTTGCAGAGCAATAGGAAAGGGCTTCCTTGTAAGCTCAGACTGTAAAAATCTGCGTACAGTGTGGGCAGCCTGGGTCCAACCTCTGGTTGGGCAGATCTCCTGGAGGAGGGCATGACAGCCCACTCCAGTATTCTTTTTTTTTTTTTTTTATACTTTATTCTACATTACAATACTGTATTTGTTTTGCCATACATTGACATGAATCAGCCACAGGTGAACACAGTCTCCCAATGCTGAAGCCTCCTCCCACCTCCCACCCCACATCCTCTCCCTGAATCATCTTGTGCACCAGCCCCATGCATCCTGTATCCTGAATTGAACATAGACTGGCACTTCGTTTCTTACAAGAAAGTATACATGTTTCAATGCCATTCTCCCAAACCATCCCACCCTTTCCCTCTCCCTCAGAGTCCAAAAGTCCGTTCTATACCTCTGTGTCTCTTTTGTTGTCTCACATATAGGGTCATCATTACTGTCTTCTAAATTCCATATATATGTGTCAGTATACTGTATTGGTGTTTTTCTTTCTGGCTTACTTCACTCTGTATAATCAGTTCCAATTTCGTCCATCTCATTAGAACTGAGTCAAATTTATTCTTTTTAAGGGCTGAGTAGTACTCCATTGTGTATACGTACCACTGCTTTCTTATCCATTCATCTGCTGATGGACATCTAGGTTGTTTCCATGTCCTGGCTATTATAAACAGTGCTGCAATGAACATTGGGGTACATGTGTCTCTTTCAATTCTGGTTTCCTCAGTGTGTATGCCCAGCAGTGGGATTGCTGGGTCATAAGGCAGTTCTATTTGCAATTTTTGTGGAATCTCCACACTGTTTTCCATAATGGCTGTACTAGTTTGCATTCCCACCAACAGTGTAAGAGGGTTCCCTTTTCTCCACATCCTCTCCAGCATTTATTGCTTGTAGACATTTGGATCCCAGCCATTCTGACTGGTGTGAAATGGCACCTCACTGTGGTCTTGATTTGCATTTCTCTGATAATGAGTGATGTTGAGCACCTTTTCATGTGTTTGTTAGCCATCCGTATGTCTTCTTTGGAGAAATGCCTATTTAGTTCTTTGGCCCATTTTTTTATTGGTTCGTTTATTTTTCTGGAGTTGAGCTGCATAAGTTGCTTATATATCTTTGAGATTAGTTGTTTGTCAGTTGTTTCATTTGCTATTGTTTTCTCCCATTCAGAAGGCTGTCTTTTCACCTTGCTTATAGTTTCCTTTGTTGTGCAGAAGCTTTTAATTTTAATTAGATCCCATTTGTTTATTTTTGCTTTTATTTCCAGTATACTGGGAGGTGGTTCATAGAGGATCCTGCTGTGATTTATGTCGGAGAGTGTTTTGCCTATGTTCTCCTCTAGGAGTTTTATAGTTTCTGGTCTTACATTTAGATCTTTAATCCATTTTGAGTTTATTTTTGTGTATGGTGTTAGAAAGAGGTCTAGTTTCATTCTTTTACAAGTGGTTGACCAATTTTCCCAGCACCACCTGTTAAAGAGACTGTCTTTACTCCATTGTGTATTTTTGCCTCCTTTGTCGAAGATAAGGTGTCCATAGGTGTGTGGGTTTATCTCAGGGCTTTCTATTTTGTTCCATTGATCTATATTTCTGTCTTTGTGCCAGTACCATACTGTCTTAATGACTGTGGCTTTGTAGTAGAGCCTGAAGTCAGGCAAGTTGATTCCTCCAGTTCCATTCTTCTTTCTCAAGATTGCTTTGGCTATTCGAGGATTTTTGTATTTCCATAGAAATCTTGAGATTATTTGATCTAGTTCTGTGAAAAAATACTGCTGGTAGCTTGATGGGAATTGCATTGAATCTGTAGATTGCTTTGGGTAGTATACTCATTTTCACTATATTGACTCTTCCAACCCATGAGCATGGTATATTTCTCCATCTATTAGTGTCCTCTTTGATTTCTTTCATCAGTGTTTTATAGTTTTCGATATATAGGTCTTTAGTTTCTTTAGGTAGGTATATTCCTAGGTATTTTATTCTTCTCGTTGCAATGGTGAATGGAATTGTTTCCTTAACTTCTTTTTCTACTTTCTCATTATTAGTGTATAGGAATGCAAGGGATTTCTGAGTGTTGATTTTATATCCTGCAACTTTACTATATTCATTGATTAGCTCTAGCAGTTTTCTGGTCGAGTCTTTAGGATTTTCTATGTAGAGGATCATGTCATTTGCAAACAGTGAGAGTTTTACTTCTTCTTTTCCAATTTGGATTCCTTGTATTTCTTTTTCTGCTCTGATTGCTGTGGCCAAAACTTCCAGTACGATGTTGAATAGTAGTGGTGAAAGTGGACACCCTTGTCTTGTTCCTGACTTTAGGGGAAATGGTTTCACTTTTTCACCATTGAGGATAATGTTAGCTGTGGGTTTGTCATATATAGCTTTCATTATGTTGAGGTACGTTCCTTCTATTCCTGCTTTCTGGAGAGTTTTTATCATAAATGGATGTTGAATTTTGTCAAAGGCTTTTTCTGCATCTATTGAGATAATCATATGATTTTTATTTTTCAGTTTGTTAATGTGATGAATTACATTGATTGACCTGCGGATATTGAAGAATCCTTGCATCCCTGGGATAAAGCCCACTTGCTCATGGTGTATGATCTTTTTAATGTGTTGCTGGATTCTGATTGCTAGGATTTTGTTGAGGATTTTTGCATCTATGTTCATCAGTGATATTGGCCTGTAATTTTCTTTTTTTGTGGTGTCTTTGTCAGGTTTTGGTATTAGGGTGATGGTGGCCTTATAGAATGAGTTTGGAAGTTTACCTTCCCCTGCAATTTTCTGGAATAGTTTCAGTAAGATAGGTGTTAGCTCTTCTCGAAATTTTTGGTAGAATTCAGCTGTGAAGCCATCTGGACCTGGGCTTTTGTTTGCTGGAAGATTTCTGATTACAGTTTCAATTTCCATGCTTGTGATGGGTCTGTTAAGATTTTTTTATTTCTTCCTGGTTCAGTTTTGGAAAGTTGTACTTTTCTAAGAATTTGTCCATTTCTTCCACGTTGTCCATTTTATTGGCATATAATTGCTGATAGTAGTCTCTTATGATTCTTTGTATTTCTGAGTTGTCTGTCGTAATCTCTCCATTTTCATTTCTAATTTTGTTGATTTGATTTTTTCTCTTTGTTTCTTGATGAGTCTGGCTAATGGTTTGTCAATTTTATTTATCCTTTCAAAGAACCAGCTTTTTGCTTTGTTGATTTTTGCTATGGTCTCTTTTGTTTCTTTTGCATTTATTTCTACCCTAATTTTTAGGATTTCTTTCCTTCTACTAACTCTGGGGTTCTCTATTTCTTCCTTTTCTAGTTGCTTTAGGTGTAGAGTTGGTTATTTATTTGACTTTTTTCTTGTTTCTTGAGGTATGCCTGTATTGCTATGAACTTTCCTCTTAGCACTGCTTTTATAGTGTCCCAAAGGTTCTGTGTAGTTGTGTTTTCATTTTCATTCGTTTCAATGCATATTTTGATTTCTTTTTGATTTCTTCTGTGATTTGTTGATTATTCAGAAGGGTATTTTTCAGCCTCCAAATGTTGGAATTTTTAATAGTTTTTCTCCTATAATTGAGATCTAACCTTAGTGCATTATGGTCAGAGAAGATGCTTGGAATAATTTCGATTTTTTTGAATTTATCAAGGTTAGATTTATGACCCAGAATGTGATCTATTCTGGAAAAGGTTCCGTGTGCACTTGAGTAAAAGGTGAAATTCATTGTTTTGGGGTGAAATGTCCTATAGATATCAATTAGGTCTAACTGATCTATTGTATCGTTTAACGTTTGGGTTTCTTTGTTAATTTTCTGTTTAGTTGATCTGTCCATAGGTGTGAGTGGGGTATTAAAGTCTCCCACTATTATTGTGTTATTATTAATTTCCCCTTTCATGCTTGTTAGCAATTGTCTTACATATTGCGGTGCTCCTATGTTGGGTGCATATATATTTATAATTGTTATATCTTCTTCTTGGATTGATCCTTTAATCATTATGTAGTGGCCTTCTTTGTCCCTTTTCACAGCCTTTGTTTTAAAGTCTATTTTACTGGATATGAGTATTGCCACTCCTGCTTTCTTTTGGTCTTTATTTGCATGGAATATCTTTTTTCCAGCCCTTCACTTTTAGTCTGTATGTGTCCCTTGTTTTGAGGTGGGTCTCTTGTAGGCAGCATATATAGGGATCTTGTTTTTGTATCCATTCAGCCAGTCTTTGCCTTTTGGTTGGGGCATTCAACCCATTTACATTTAAGGTAATTATTGATAAGTATGCTCCTGTTGCCATTTACTTTATTGTTTGGGGTTCGGGTTTATATGTCCTTTTTGTGTTTCCTTTCTAAAGTCTATCCTTTAGTATTTGTTGGAGAGCTGGTTTGGTGGTGCTGAATTCTCTCAGCTTTTGCTTGTCTGTAAAGCTTTTGATTTCTCCTTCATATTTGAATGAGATCCTTGCTGGGTACAGTAGTCTTGGCTGAAGGTTATTATCTTTCATCACTTTAAGTATGTCTTGCCATTCCCTCCTGGCCTGAGGAGTTTCTGTTGAGAGATCTGCAGTTGCTCTTATGGGGATCCCCTTGTGTGTTATTTGTTGTTTTTCCCTTGCTGCTTTTAATATTTGTTCTTTGTGTTTGGTCTTTGTTAGTTTGATTAAAATATGTCTTGGGGTGTTTTGCCTTGGGTTTATCCTGTTTGGCACTCTCTGGTTTTCTTGGACTTGGGTGATTATTTCCTTCCCCATTTTTGGGAAGTTTTCAACTATCATCTCCTCAAGTATTTTCTCATGGTCTTTCTTTTTGTCTTCTTCTTCTGGGACTCCTATAATTCGAATGTTGGAGCGTTTCATATTGTCTTGGAGGTCTCTGAGGTTGTCCTCATTTCTTTTAATTCGTCTTTCTTTTTCCCTCGCTGATTCATTTATTTCTACCATTCTATCTTCTATTTCACTAATCCTATCTTCTGCCTCTGATAATCTACTATTTGTAGCCTCCAGAGTGTTTCTGATCTCATTTATTGCATTATTCATTATATGTTGACTCTTTTTTATTTCTTCTAGGTCCTTGTTAAACCTTTCTTCCATCTTCTCAATCCTTGACCACAGGTATTTATCTGTGATTCCATTTTGATTTCAAGATTTTGGATCATTTTCACTATCAGTATTCGGAATTCTTTCTCAGGTAGATTCCCTATCTCTTCCTCTTTTGTTTGGTTTGGTGGGCATGTCTCCTGTTCCTTTACCTGCTGGGTATTCCTCTGTCTCTTCATCTTGGTTATATTGCTGCATTTGGGGTGGCTTTTCTATATTCTGGGAATTTGTGGAATTCTCTTTCTTATAGAGCTTCCTCTCTGTGTTTGGGGTTATATCAGTGGCTTGTCAAAGTTTCTTGATTAGGGAGGCTTGTGTTGGAGTTCTGGTGGGTGGAGCTGGATTTCCTCTCTCTGGAGTGCTGTGACGTGTGAAGTAATGGGTTATGAGACGTCAATGGTTTTGGAGTATTTTGAGCTGCCTGTATATTGAAGCTCAGGGGCTTGTTCTTGTGTTGCTGGAGAATTTGCGTGGTATGTCTTGCTCTGGAGCTTGTTGGCCCTTGGGCGGTGCTCAGTTTCAGTATAGGTATGAAGGCGTTTGATGAGCTCCTATTGGATAATGTTCCCTGTATTCAGGAATTCTTTGATGATCTCAGGGTTTGGACTTATGCCTCCTGATTCTGGTTTTCAGTTTATTTTTACAATAGTCTCCATCTATTCAGCACTAATGTTAAAACATCTAGGTTAATGATGATAGGTTTCTCCACCTTGAGGGTCGTTCCTAGAGGATCGCTGAGTTACTGGTATTGAAGCCAATCATCTGCTTTGCTGGATGCCTGATGTCCTCAGCCAGCAGTCAGAAGTTATTTTGTGGAATTTACTCAGCGTTGAAATGTTCTTTTGATGAGGTGGAGAGGGAGAAAGTGTTCTCCCCATCCCATTCCTCCGCCATCTTTTCCGCTCCTCCCCACTCCAGTATTCTTGCCTCAGAAATCCCCATGAACAGAGGGGCCTGTTGGGCTATAGTCCATGGGGTCCAAAAGAGTCAGACATGACCGAGCGAGCAAGCACAGCACAGCATAGGAATCGTTATTACGTTTTCCTGTAAAAACCAGTGAAATCACAACCACCACTCACCTGTGAATAAGACAACTATTCCCTAACAAAGTGTTTCTCTTGACAGAATTTTCTGAGAAGGGCTGTAGAATAAGCCATTCAAACATAAACTGAGGGTTAGAAACATAAATAAAAAGAAGAGAAATGAAAAATCCTCTTCCTATTACAGCAAGAGACAAAGAATGACATAGTTTTGCATGTCCTGTCATTTATATGACTTTGACATCGCCAACATTTCCTACACAGCTGGACGAGAATTGTCAGCGACAAGAAAGCAACCAATTAATCCTTTCGATGGCACTTACTGTGCGCTCCATGTGTGCAGATGAGGAAAACACAGCTGCCCTATCTCTGCCTGACCTGCATCTCTAAGTGAGACAGGACCGCTAGTCAAAGTCTGGGTTCCACAGATGGAGAGCTCTTCCTGCCGGGGGAGGTCCTTAGTTCTCTCTGGGATCATGGCTGCATCCCATCACCGATAGATGGCTGGATTCCCCATTGATCTAACCTATACCTTCCGTGGGGGCTCCCCTGAGAGCTCAGCTGGTGAGGAACCCACATGAAATGCAGGAGAGCCTGGATCCATTCCTGGGATGGGAAGATCCCCTGGAGAAGGGATAGGCAACCCACTCCAGTTTTCTTGGGCTAGGCTGGTGGCTCAGATGGTAAAGAGTCAATCTGCAATGAAGGAAACCTGGGTTCGATCCCCAGGTTGGGAAAAATCCCCTGGAAGAGGGCACATACCAACCCACTTCAATATTCTTGCCTGGGAAATCCCATGGACAGAGGAGCCTGGCGGGCTACACTTGGACACAACTGAGCGACTAACCACAGCACAACATACCTACGTGGAGCCTGTCCACAGATCACTACCAAAAAAAAAAAAAAATCCCTCACTTACTCTACAAACTTTACTCCCCTAAATGAAGAAGCTATAAAATTAACACCAAAACTGAAAAAGTACCACTTAAAGAAACTGACTTTCTTTCTAAAGTAGTTGGGAAACATCGAGAGTGTGTGCTTTTGTGGATTTTTTTCAATTGCTCTTAGAAAGAAAAACACATTCCTGCTGCTGCTAAGTCACTTCAGTCGTGTCTGACTCTGTGTGACCCCATAGACGGCAGCCCACCAGGCTCCCCTGTCCCTGGGATTCCCCAGGCAAGAATACTGGAGTGGGTTGCCATTTCCTTCTCCAATGCATGAGTGAAAAGTGAAAGGGAAGTCGCTCAGTCGTGTCCAACTCTTCCCGACCCTATGGACCACAGCCTACCAGGCTCCTCTGTCCATGGGATTTTCCAGGCAAGAGTGCTGGAGTGGGGTGCCATCACCTTCTCCAAAACACACTCCTAATACTCACTTTTTATAAGGCAGTATTACCACTGGCACTGTCATCAGTGATTTTCTCTGGTGACTTAGTGGTAAAGAGTCTGCCTGGCAATGCAGGAGACACGGGCTCAATCCCTGGGTCAGGAAGATCTCTGGAGAAGGAAACGGCAATTCATTTCAATATTCTTGCCTGGGAAGTTCCCAGGACAAAGGAGCATGGTGGGCCACAGTTCACGGGGTTGCAAAGAGACTGTCTTTCTAACATAGTTGGGAAAGATCCAGAGTGTGTATTTTTGTGTGTTTTTACATATGCTGTTAGAGAGGAAAACACATTTCTAATACCCCACTGTTTATTACGCAGTATTACCATTGGCATGTCACAGTATGTTTCATTATACCCTTGAGAACCAGGTGATATTGCCTATGTCAGAATATACCACATTAAACCATGAATTGCTTGACAAAATTCTAAGAATGAATGACTTTTCAAAAAAAAATTGCCTTGTCTTAGTCTTATTTATTTATCTGCCAAAACTCTTATCAACATTGGATTCTAAAAGGAACAACAAGATTTTACCCTGCTTTTAAAATCCCTCCAGCAGATGTTATATTTATGCATGATTTACATAGTTGAGAAAAACTATTTCCAGAAACATGGTAAGCTTTCTCTAAGTCACTGACATCAGCTTCATTGATTAATTCATAGACTGAAGTCACACCGTATGTTTTGGTCATAGGAATATATGTATTCAAGGAGAAAAGGTATTTTGAAGAAAAAAAATCAAATATGAAATGCCAGGAGATATCTTTCCACTAAAAAGTAAATACAGAAATTACTCCCACCCAGAGCCTGTGTTATAGAAAAAAAATTTGCTAAGATTGTGGGAGAAAATTTTGAAGAATATAAAACTGCCACCAACCCTATCTTAAGATAAAAATTTATGATCTACGTAAGCCACATCCTTTGCATTCTTCCTGCATCTAGCAAGGGAGCTTCTAAAAATAAGTGCCAGGAGCTTTCTGACTTGTTTCCTATTTTAATGATAATGACCAAACACCAGTGAATGTGTTGGCTTTTCCCAGAAACCCCAGAGAAACCTGTTCATCAGAGCTCAGATCTCTAGCCAGCATCTTTGCTGAGCCTCTGTGAGGGTCTCCAGAGATTTAACTTCTTCACACATTTCAGGAGAGAAGGACACACTGTTAAAATTCAAGAATCCTCAGTAATTCGAGATAGAAATAGCCCAGATAAACCCCCTGACATGCAACCTTTGAGAAAATGCATTTGGAGTAATCATACCGTCGCCTGAAAATGTCTGAGTTGTCACTGGATATCGTCAGATATAACAAAACAATTCTAGAGTATACAAGCAGTCTTCTCAGGCTTTGTATCACTGTCAAGTGATACAAACACTGTAAACTGAACAGTTATCCCTGGAAGCTTGATCCACCCTCTCTAAACCTCTTTACCCTTTATAATAGCATTGATGTTCAGTCACTCGGTCGTGTCCGACTCTTTGCTGCCCATTGACTGCGGCACGCCACGCTATCCTGCCTTCCACTATCTCCCAGAATTTACTCAAGTTCATGTCCATTGAGTCAGTGATGCTACCTAACCATCTCATTCTCTGCTGCCCTCTTCTTCTGCCTTCAACCTTTCTTTATCATCATGTATTTTTGATTAAATAATCAATGACTAGACAATTGAATAAAATAATTTCTGAGCTTCAGTTGGAAAGTGATGTAAGTTCCAGAACCAATCACTTTTAGAAAATAATTTTAAGGACAACTTTTCATCATGTGCATCACAACTTCAGTCTATTTCCAGGAATATGCAATGAACTTCCTGGAAATTGCAGGAAGATTAGATGTAGTCTATCTACAAAATAATGGTTTCATAGGTTTACATATGCATACAATGAAGCAGAGTTTCAGCAAATCATGCAGTGTCTAGTATGAGCAGATACTACCCAGAGATTTGGGGCCTGGGTGATCAGAGCAGAGAGCCCCACCCATGCAGCTGGATCCTGAGGGCAATACCTTCAGCATTTTTGCCCCAGGACAGAAATCGTCAATGAGAAAATGTTCCAGAATATCAAAATCCCTCTTTATTAACTTTAGCTTACTAAAAACAAAGGGTTAGTCGCTCAGTCATGTCCAATTCTTTGTGACCCCACGGACTGCAGTTCACCAGGCTCCTCTGTTCATGGGATTCTGCAGGCAAGAATACTAGAGTGGGTTGCCATTTCCTTCTTCAGGGGATCTTCCTGACCCAGGGATCGAACCTGGGTTTCCTGCATTGCAGGCAGATTCATTACGAACTCAGTCACCAGGAAAACCCCTTATTAAAATAAGATCCCCCAAATTATAGTTTTGGGAACTCTTATCATAAGGTGGATAAAGTTACTGCACATTTAACTGATACAAATATAATATAGTCCACATAACCATATGTTTTATTAAATAAATTAATAATTTGATGATCCTATCTGTTCACTTCTTGGACTGATGAATCCTGTATTTCATAGACAATCATTTTTCTACCTAATATAGACATGGTTTGAAAGTCCAGCTAAATCACGGCTCGAACAGGGAGCAGACTATACAGCCTTCCATTGGGCGGTCAGTTTTGACCTGAGGTCTGACTTGATCAATAGCACCCAGGTTAATATCACTGAGGGCTGGAAGATACCATGATGGACATCTGAAGATCAATACGATCGAACATGTTAAAGCAAAGCTTTGTTGTCTCACCATCTGAACAACTAACTTAACCGTCTATTTCAACTAGCTGCAAATTGGTCAGTTTGCAGTTGTGCCCTGACCCTCTCAGCCTCCTGATACCACAGTCCACCTGAGGTCCCAGCCAGCCTGTGGACACAGGAGATTGATTACAGGGATTTATGGCAATATAGTAAAAAGGAAACATGGGGTGCTGTCATCAGTATAATTTTTGAGGGTTCTGGGAGCAGAAGAGGAATTCAGTGATATTGTAGAACAATACGGACGACTGTACTCTTTCTGACATAGCAGTACCAGTTGTGATGAAAGAGAAGGAGGCACACTTAATATTATCTGGGTCATTAAGTTGCTAGCTTCCACATAATTCGCATCCAGTCATCCTCTCTACGTAATAGAAACACTCCAAGTCATTGTTCTCTCCAGGGTTATACTAGGTACAAGGAAGATACACCAGGTTGAAATCTTTCCTTTAGAGAGTTTTTAATGGTAAGGACACATATTCTGGATTTTAGCAATGTTTACTTTCAAAGTCATCAATGCGAAAAGTGTTTTCGCTCAAGAAGGGCTATGGTTGATTTGGAGAAAACCATGACGGCTTTATGTGGATCAGGAAAGACCACCTCCAGAATATCGGGGAAGTGGCCTCTGAGCCAGTCCCTGGAAGGTGACAGATTGCATATGGAGAAGTGAGAAGAACTCTCTGGGGAAAGCATCGCAACACCAGGAAGCTAACAGAGCTAATCAGTTTCCTCGGTGGCTCAGTGGTGAAGAATCTGCCTGCAATGCAGAACATGCAAGTTTGATCCCTGGGTTGGGAAGATCCCATGGAGAAGGAAATGGCAACCCACGCCAGTATTCTCCCCTGGGAAATCCCATGGACAAATGGAGCCTGGTGGGCTACAGTCCATGGGGGTCACAAAGAGTGGGACGGGACTTAGTGACCAAACAAAAACAACAACATATGTACATATATATACATGCCTGAATCACTTCGCAGTACATCTGAAACTAACATGATGATGTTATACATCAACAATACTTTACTTAAAAAATAATAGTAATAAGCATGAAGCTAGAGGGCAAAGAGTACCAGCCAGTCTCCCCAACAGGGCAGAGGTGCAAACAGTGCAGAGTAGATTTAGGACAGTGAAGGCAGGATCACGGAGCTTCAAGTTTGTGTGAAGCTTTGCCCAGCTTCTTCAAGTGAGTCAGACTCAACACAGGTATCTTTTTTTTTTTTTCTTTCAGTGCAAACATAGATCAAGAGGCTTCTGACTGTACCCACAGAGTGTGAGGCAAACAGGGGTGAGCATGTGTCCCCTGCCTGTATGAGCACGGGGTTCTGCCGGCGCAGTTTCATTGGGAGGAAGACGGGAACTTCTACCAGGGAAGAGCTACCGGGCACAGTCTGGGGGAGCACCGTCCAGGCGGCTGAAGGTGGGCTAGACGAGCAGGAGCTGGAGAGATCGCAGAGTCAGGCTCGAAGGCCTGAGCAGCGGCTGCCCTGTGAGGAAGCGGCTGCATAGGAGTCTCAGAAATAACTTGCCTCCCGCTGCTCCCCCAACTCTCCCCAGCAAACGTCCCACCCTTCACGTAACAGACAATCATCAGCTGATTCATGTCAATGTATGGCAAAAACCACTACAATATTGTAAAGTGATTAGCCTCCATTTAAAATAAATTAATTTTTTTAAAGGCAATCATCAGTTAATCGAAAGTGAAACCACAGTATAACACAGAAAAGAGGACTCAGAAGCTCTCGGATGAGAAATACACATTAAGACTTATGAACAGATATACAGGATTGTGCCTTGCTTGTATACTTTATATATTGAATACATTATATATATATATATATATATATATATAAAACACATATTTTTTTTTAATATTCAACACAATAGCATTCTCCTTATATGAAGGAGTAATCTCCTTATCTCTGTAATTATTAATACATATTTATGCAAACAGTCAGGCACAGCTGAGTGACAGAACAATAAAATATATTTATGCACATATTTGTACATAATTATATATGTATATTAATCCATAATACACACATGTGTGATAAGCTGCTTTGGTCATGTCCAGCTCTTTGCAAACCTATGGACTGCAGCCCGCCAGGCTCCTCTGTCCACAGGGATTCGCCAGGCAAGTATCTGGAGTGGGCTGCCATGCCCTCATCCAGGAGAATCTTCCTTATCCAAGGATCAAATCTGCACCTCTTATGTTTCCTGCATTAGCAAGTAGGTTCTTTATAACTACCCCTACCTAGGAGGCCCACACATAAATATATGCATTTATACACATAATATTAAGCATTCAGAAGTGAAAATGTTAGTCTCTCAGTCATGTCTGACTCCATGACCCAATGAACTACAGCCTGCCAGGCTCTCCGGTGCATGGAATTTTCCTGGCAAGAATACTGGAGTGAGTGGAATGCCCATTCCCTCCTCCAGGGGATCTTCCCAACCCAGGCACTGAACCCAGTATACACATATGTGAATCTATCTTATACATGTACAGTATCTACATTTGATTCTGCTTCAGCCTAGGGTTGCATTTAGTGACAAAATGGGAGGATTCTCTTCTCACAGGTATGTACCAGAGATTTTGTAGGTGTTAAAAATTTTGCTATTTTCTTTAAATGCCCATTTTTTCCTATGGAAAGATCTGCCTGGAAACTCAAATTCTTGTGTTTTCAGAGGCAGGATCTTGATCCTCTCCAGGGAGGTGATTCATCAAGCTTGTCCAAACCATCCAGTTGTGACTCTAGTCTTCCACCATATACCTAACACCATTGCTTTAAGTAATGGGTGCCATGTATTTTTAAACTTAAAACTATAATTTTCCACCTTCTGAGTTTTCTCATAGAATCCCAATGTAATTTCTGAATCAAACCAAACAATTTAATTACATACTTAAAATCAATGGAATTACAAGGCAGATTTATGAAAAGAGAGTGCTGCTGCAATCAATATTTTAAATGTCATCATTTGTTTATAGCCAAATTAATATAATTCAGCTATCACCCTAAATATATACTTGCAATATGATTAGAAATAAATCAGGAGTAATATGACTCCTGCATTCTGCAGTCAATGCAAGAAGCTTATGGCTACAGAGTCATTTGGTGAAGATTGAAAATAGTTAATGATTTGATATAGTGCTGGCAAAAAATTAGAACAATCAGTCAAAAATATTATCTGCCTCAACGCTATACTTTAGCCTGTTACCTCCACCATTATGATAGTGCTAAAGAGCTAAATTTCACATCAGGTTATTATGCATCATTCATAATAACATGCAGTCAACATCTTACTGACCAGCATTTTTTATATGTGAATCATAATAGACTATAATCAATTAAGGATATAACATTGAACTAAACACATACAACACGTAACTAGAACTCTTGGAACCTATTCACAAACTTGTATAATTTATGTGACAGATGGGAGTTACAAGTTCTTAATATTTCATATCACCATGGGTTCTCCTGAGCAAATGTTTTCAAAGGTCTATTGAGAGGAAATCATTCTAACTTCCTAACAATTGTCTCCTATAAGCCCATGATTCATTCTAGAAAGAAGTCCAGCTAGTGCCTTTATAAAATTTGTCACAGCTAAACTACAGAAAAATAGTTTTGGGCACTGCCTGTTACGTCATTTAATGTCATTTAGATAGATACGATATACATTTTTCTTTAATTTTAAATTAATTTTTAATAAAGCAAATGATACAACAGTATATTTATCTTTATATCTTGATTACCAAAAAGCTCAGTGAATTCAAAATTAGATTCAATCTTAGCAACAGTGATGAGTTTTAATGTTTTCATCTGTATTTTTACTTTGGTCATAATCTCCATATATACACACATAAACATACACACATATACATATGGAAATACAAGTGAAAATGGACACATACTTACATAAATATTGTATTATCTTATATAATATTGTATTATTTGCACATATGACAGTGAAAGTGTTAGTCACTCAGTTGTGTCTGACTCTTTGCAACGCCACGGACTGTAGCCACCAGATTCCTCTGTCTATGTCATTCCACAGGCAAGGATGCTGGAGTGGGTAACCATTCCCGATTCTCCAGGGGATCTACGCAACCCAAGGGTCAAACCCAGGCCTCCTGCATTGCAGACAGATTTTCTACCGTCTGAGCCACAAGGGATGCTTATCTGCATATATAAATAAAAGTGAGTAATAAATGAATATATTCATATCACATGTGCATATCATTTAATTTTCTATATACAGGTATAATAAATGTGCTTTCATATTTTAATGTATATGTTCATATAAATAAAACATATGTGGATGAATATTTCCTTGAATAAATTGCGTATCTGGCCACATGACATATGGTTGGGAGGGAAATGCCGGTAAAAGGAAGCAATATCATTAGAAAGGAGGCAAAAATATAAATACACAAGTGTTTTTAGCAAAACAATCCTTATACAGAAAGCAGCCACCAGTGCAAATTAACTCACATTCTAATAATAGTGTCTACACATCACTTTATTGTCTGCAAACCAGAAACACCTTCATCTCATTTAAGCCTCCACACAGGATGTAGGTAGTATGGTTTGCTTCCCTCTTTGAGGGTAAGAATCAAGAGCTGTGAAGTTTACTAAGGGATGTTTGGTTTGTTAAAGGTGAAAATAAGGTTTGGAAACTAGGTTTCTGATTCCAAAACCTGTGATTCAGCTAACGACCAGGTCTCAGAATCCTCCTTTGTAAATGGGAAAAATGATATTATTTACCTTCAACAGCTTTCCATGTGAGAAATAAATGGCTTAGGAGATATAAAAGGATAGAATAGCACAAGATAACAACAGCGTGCTCGTGAAGGGTTAGGCGCTGCTGTTATACTTCAGTTTGTGGCATATGGACTGTATTTACTTCCATGGTATTGTTGACATTCAGGTCCCAAGAAAGATGGATCTATTCTTTGATGGAAGAAATATTGATATCTATTACTTTGCTTAGTCACTCGGTCATGTCTGACTCTTTGCAACCCCATAGACTGTAGCCCACCAGGATCCTCTGCCCATGAGATTCTCCAGGCAAGAATATTGGAGTGGGTTGCCATTTCTTTCTCCAGGGGAATTATAATATTTGGCATTTTTAAATGAACAGAAACTAAATCCTCATTAAAAATCCTTTCTTATATACATATACACATACAACACACACACACACACACACACACACACACACACACAAATATATACAACATGCCTCAGGCCCAAAAGCAGAATTTATCTGTGTCCTTTTATTTAATATGGAAATGGGTCTCCTGAATTTATTTCATATTATCTAATTATCTTGCAAGATTTAAAGAGCAAAGTAAATTTCATGATTAATTTCTACAAAGATTGTTATCAAATTTATGGTCAACATATCATAATATATGGTAAGTACTGTACTATGTTACTTGGGTCTTTGGTTTCCTTTGTATTAGACTGTTTAACTTTTTATATCTGTCACATAAGAAGAATGTCCACATCCGGGTACTTGTCTTCAAATTTTCTCTCTTCAGTTTGAAATATCAAGCATTCAGTCAACAGACATCTGACCTGTCCCCTGCCTCTTGATCTTTTTATTCAACATGTCAGACAGGGGCACTCTTTGGAAATGCTCCTTTAGAATTCTGTCAAATAAGATTATTGAGCTGAAAGTGCTTGTGTAGAGGCAATAGGCTGCTCTGCCACACAGCAGGGTCACGTGCTGAAGGCCAGAATGTCTGGAAGGATCAGCCCCTGAAGCTCCAAGGAGAAAAGACAGCAGGACGAGGGAAGACCCGTGAAGACAGGCAGGACACCATCCTGTGGATTTCTCCACGTATGGAGGACCAGCTATGCTGAAATGTGTCATTTGGAAGTATTTTTAATCAACTAACACATTCTTTTGACACTTATAGTATTGCTCTATCACTAGTTTCTCATAGTTTTCCCATCAATGGTATCTAAAGCCCATCTAAGAACCATGAGAAAATGGTCATTAACCTTTCAGCCTGTTGCAATAAGAGACAATAAGCTAAAGGGGGTGGAGGATAGACTAAAAGGTATAAAAATGAAATGAATATGGCAGAAGTTCTCTGAAATTATTGAGGTGAACTGAGAATAATTGAAGACTAGGCGTTCTGGTCATTCAAGTGTCTCTGTGAATTCCCTCCTGTGGCTGCAGACTTTATGCATGAAGGAGGGTAGAGATTTGTGATCAGATATGCAGATATATATTCTATTTTCTGCTTCATTTATATGACCTCAGACTCAGTCTGCTCTTCCATAGAATGATGATAATATCTGCCTTCTATATAGTGGGTGCAAATGAAGGGTCCCTATTGTTACTATTTTTATATGTAAAGGATTTGAGATGTTTCCTTAACCCTCAGATACATATACCTGTCTATCCTCAAGTTGTATTTTCCTAATGCTGAAAAATAGTAAAACAGTTCAATCTTCATAAACTCAGTGTGATTTCTCTTAGATGGCCCCCTTTCCAATTCTTCCACCCATGAAGAAAAGTGTGCAGTGAGAGCCCTGCTATATGTGTACAAAGATGTTGGAGTGATCACTTAAGGTCAGGGTTACATCTCACAGGACATTGAACCTCTGTCTGAGTCAGGATTCCTAATTTCTCATTTGCAACCAGTCCACTGTGATGTTCAAGTCATGTCAGGGATGCAAAAATATTTTATAGATATAAAGGGTTATTTTGATATTTCTATTTGGAATTATTGCTGAAGAACAGCTTGGTAACACGTATTGATGTAACCCAATCGGTTGAAGAATCCATTAGTTGTACAAACTTGATCTGAAAAATAAAACAGATACAAAGAAATACAACTTCCCCTATAAAACACTTAGGCACTACTTCTTGAGTGTTTCCATGGCAACTTACTTTCAAAAATCTCATACTATATACTTGTAACATATGCAATGTTATAGATAGTCAACTTTCTTTTGTGCATGTTCTAAGTGCACCAAATACAACATAACTGTGTGTCCCTGGTAATCATGATAATTCCTACATTATCTTCTGTGTGTGTGTCAGTTGCTCAGTCGTGTCCGACTCTGCAACCCCATGGACTATGGCCTGCCAGGCCCCTATGTCCATTAAATTTCCCAGAAGAGAATACTAGTATTGGTTGCCATTTCCTTCTCCAGGGGATCTTCTGGCCTAGTGATAGAACCTGGGTCTCCTGCAATACAGGCGGATTCTTTACCAGCTGAGCCACCAGGGAAATCCACATTATCTCCTGATGCCCTGCTATTCAGAAAAGTAGGAAAGTTCACAAGATTGCCAGGAGAAATATCAATAACCTCAGATATGCAGATGACACCACCCTTATGGCAGAAAGTTAAGAAGAACTAAAGAGCCTCTTGATGAAAGTGAAAGAGGAGAGTGAAAAAAATTGACTTAAAGCTCAACATTCAGAAAACTAAGCTCATGGCATCTGGTCCCATCACTGCATGGCAAATAGATGGGGAAACAGTGACAGACTTTATTTTGGGGGGCTCCAAAATCACTGCAGGTGGTGACTGTAGCCATGAAATTAAAAGACACTTGCTCCTTGGAAGAAAAGTTATGACCAACCTAGATAGCATATTAAAAAGCAGAGACACTACCAACAAAAGTCCATCTAATCAAGGCTATGGTTTTTCCAGTAGTCACGTATGGATGTGAGTGTTGGACTATAAAGAAAGCTGAGCACCAAAGAATTGACGCTTTTGAACTGTGGCATTGGAGAAGACTCTTGAGAGTCCCTTGGACTGTAAGGAGATCCAACCAGTCCATCCTAAAGGAAATCAGCCCTAAATATACACTGGAAGGACTGATGCTGAAACTCTAATAATTTGACCACCTGATGCAAAGAACTGACTCATTTGAAAAGACTCTGATGCTGGGAAAGATTGAAGGTGTGAGGAGAAGGCGATGACAGAAGATGAGATGGTTGGATGGCATCACCAACTCAACAGACATGAGTTTGAGTAAACTCCGGGAGTTGGTGATAGACAGGGAGGCCTGGCATGCTGCAGTCCATGAGGTTGCAAAGAGTCGGGCATGACTGAACAAGTGAAGTAAACTGAATACAAACAAGGAAATGGCAAAACTAATTTTTTCAAAGAAAGAGCCATATCAGTTATGCTTAAGTCCCGAGCAATAGTGATGTTCTGGTGTCATAAGCGATATCATGCTTACTAATTTCCATAGCAGATGCCGCCACCCTCCAGCAATGAGGTGAGTGAAGCTGAATGAAGAGCGTTACTGAATAAAGATCAACAAACTGACACCTGAATTCTGTTCCTGTCATTTGCACACACTGCTTGTGTAGAGCTAGGAGTGCAGACATCTTCATTGCCAAGTGCAGGAAATTACATTTGCTTGCCTATTTCAGGTATTCTGAAAAAATCAAACTGAATAAAGTGTTTCAAAAAATGCAATGTAAAACAAAAAGTATTACAAAACACAATGATGGCAGATGTCATCAGTATTTTTTTACTAAAATTATCCTTCCTTTTCCTGTTCCCCTTCTTTTCTTTTTCTTCTGGGCAAAAATCTGCAACTTTCAGATACTTCCATCTGCCTTCCTACCCCCTCCCCCAAACTGAATGCTGCAATCCCTAAATTTAACTGTGTGTCAATATATTCCAGGAAAGTAAAATAAAGCTGTTTGATGCATGGTACTGTATGACTTGTCCATTGTATTATCTGCCATTAATAAACAAGGCCAGAGCTTGATTCTTGCTAAATGACAATCCAAATGTAATTTAAATCCTAATACTGTAAATCATCATAATTTTAAGTTTATTTTTAGTCAAGAGGTAACTAAGTTCATTGTCCTAGTCACCCTCAATTTCCTCTGATATTTTAAAATTCATATTCTATATGAATTCAGGAGGACTTTAAAAATGGTAGCAGTCAACATAAGTGGACTGTACCTGAATCAAGGTACATCATATATACTTAGGCTGGGGATTACCAGACAAGTAACCTGTTTCTGGTTCAAAAGACTATTAATAGGGGGAAAAGGGCATGAGAAGGGTTAAGATCAAATTTATTTGGAGCAATATACAAAGTTGAAAATATAAAGACACTTCAGAGACTTTGCCCATAATTTTCATTTCAAACTTAATCAATTATATACAATTTCCTACATCTATGCTTTCATCAGAAAAATTTAATGTTTGTTTAAATGATATTGATGCTTTTGAATTGTGGTGCTGGAGAAGACTCTTGAGGGTCCTTTGGACAGTAAGGAGATCAAACCAGTCACTCCTAAACGAAATCAATCCTGAATATTCACTGGAAGGACTGATGCTGAAGCTGAAACTCCAATTCTTTCGCCACCTGATACGAAGAGCTGACTCACTGGAAAAAATCCTGATGCTGGGAAAGACTGAGGGCAAGAAAAGTGGGTGACAGAGGATGAGAGGTTTGGATGGGATCACCGACTCAATGGACATGTTTGAGCAAACTGCTGGAGACAGTGAAGGACAAGGCAGCTGGTGTGCTGCAGTCCAAGGGGTCTCAAGAGCTGGGCGCGACTCAGTGACTGGACAGAGGTAAACAGGACTGCTTTTAACTTCTATATGTGTCAACCAAATATTTTAAGAACATTCCTCAGTTTGAGGAAACCATATTTCAATATATCTTGTCCGTTTCATAATTTTGTTTTTCATTTGATTCATCATCTCTTCCCCTATATTTAATGTTAATTTGAAAAATACACTGTGCTCTTCTGTGACTAATATTTTCAGTTGATAATCAATTTACTTGGACTTTATCTCTGATGATCCCATCTAGCAACCATTTGGGGAATCCAGTAATTAATTTTATTCCACCATATCCAGCTCTTATTTCATCACTGTGTCTGTAAAATGCATTTTTGCCGCTCTGTCCACCAAATTTATTTTAAGTGATGTCTTGATAGAGCATGACATGCTGGTGTCAAGCCGAAATATTCGATACTTTATACAGAAACTTTAATAATCTCTGGGCTATGTAGATATGTTTAACCCTAGGTTCTTCTTAGGTTGAATCCAGAAGTTTAAATCTCTTAATGCTCTAACTCTCATGTATATAGTTTCAAATGGTGAAACTGATGCAATTAAATATGAGTGAAACTTAACTCTTTTCTCTAAATTTTAGGGTTTTTTTTTTTAATGACTTACTCTTCAATGATTTTTAAATGTTATATTTGCAAAGACATTTCTCTACTAATATGACTTTGTGAAAAATATGAACTATTTTATCTTCTTACTTTCCTGCTGCACAATGAATTTATCAGTATCCTCTGTATTTTTGATCCTGTCTTCATAAAATCCAAGTTCATCAAAGTTTTCTTTTTTAATGTTTTATTTTTGTTAAAGGTTTTTATATACTTCACAATCATTGGCTGTGGAATTTTTCATTTTAGGGGATCCTTTATCTCAGATAATTTCCTAAATATGAACCAGGGAAGTGGGGGCAGTGGTTAGGGACTGCCTCAGCCTTTCCTCGGTGAATATTTTCTATCAAGATTCCTGGCAGATTTATTTAAAATATATCAATGCTTTATTCATCAGTGAAAATAAATGTTGTATTCATTTTAATTTATTTTAAAAAGTTATTTAAATAAATATATTATTTAAACAAATGCAACATTAAATAAATGAAGCATTCTGTTTTAGGGATATGTATCTGAGAGAGATTGACTAGCCAATCTTCAGGAGTTATGAGATTATTATTTTCACCCTGATTTACTGAAAAACCTCCATTGAGCACATTTGTGTTAATTACCTATTGATCCTTAAAAACTGTATTATATTCCAGGGTGCTTGTGTTTCCCCCAAAGATGTTTTGTTCAAAGTTTATAGTCTGAGCTCATGTTTAGACCTCTCAAGTAATTTTAATCTACAGGCACGAACTACTCAAATATTAGTTTACTCGTCCTTTCATATTTAGTGTGTTTCCAGACGGGGAGATCTGAAGGCAGGGTGACTTGTGCTTGGCAGCCCCCAGCATGGGTGTGCTGGGCGTCCCATGGGGTGGGAGGGCTGGGCTGCCACAGGCAGGCCGGCCAGCGTGGGGGGAGCTAGCTCACACCGCTGTGCTTCCTCTCCAGCTGGAGCAGTTCAACACGATGGAGAACACCATCAGCTCCAGCAGCCTGTACAGCCCAGGTTCAACACTCAACTACTTGTTTGAAACACAGTGAACAATAACAAATGCTATGCTTAAGAGTTTTACATGTAAGATGATCAAAATGTAGAATTTCAACATAACAAACTTCTATCAAAAATTTATATTAAATTTTTGAGTCTAAGCCAGTTAGAATCAAAAGCAGCCTATTTTTGTAAGAATAAAATATTCTTCTGGTTTGTTTTTTTTTTTTTTGACAAAATTATACAAAGTTGATTTTTCAACATGGCAAGTTATCCCATAAGGTAACTGATTTCCAAACATACACACAGCTAATTTAAGTGTTTTAAAAGCTATGCTACGGTCACTTAATATTCTAAAAGCTTAGTTAATATTTAGTAAATACACTCCATATATTTCTGTTAACGTCAATGAAAATTATGTCAGTATATTTCCTGGGTTTTTGTGTAGGCGAAAGAAAATAGAATAGCATAGTTGTCAACATTTCACCTAAATGGGGAATAACACAGGGATTTTCCTACAGCTACTTGATGGCATCAGGAGGGAGCTGTGAGGTCCAGGCAGGTAACCCAACACTTGACCTGCTTTCAGTTGGAACCTTAGAGGAAGTAAGGCCTCAGTTCATGGCCTTCTTTCCCTGAAGTCAGATCCCCAGGTGCCTTCTGGCTCTTCGCTGTCCACGCCATCTCCTGCTCCCTTGAGTGTGTGGCAAACCCCAGCCCATCCTGTCACCCTCCCTTCCTCCAGACCCCTCACCTGAACCATCCCTCTTTATAGCCAAGTCCCCTGCAAGGGCTGACTGGCACAAGCTGGGTGATGTAATGGGGCGAAGTATCAGGAACACAAAAGGCAAGCCAGCCAGACTCAGAGTTCTCACTGGACACCTCATTCTGCTCATGGAAAAGTCACGACACTCTGCCTCTGCTTCCTTTCCCTTGAAACGGATGAAAATGGTTGCCTAAGTGTAAGACATCTATTGATACCAAGTCTGAAAATGCTTACAGAGAACTGGGCTTAGAATAAAAACATTCACTCCACACATACTATCTGGTAGTTAAATGTATCCGAGAAGGTCTTCAGAGGAAACAATGTCACTGGTGCCCTGTTGAGATGAGACGTCTCCTGAGATTTTTATGAATGAAAACTCATTAAGATACTACTGACTTAGGCATCCACCCAACAGTGCATCTTTCCACGCCCCCATGACGACCCCCATCATCTGTCTCTGTGCGGCACTGATCACACTGAGGAGTATGATTTTATGTCCTTGTCCTTCCTAAACCAGGGAAACCCCAGTGCTGGAGACCTGGCTTCTGGGAATCTCAGCTCCACACACACCTCTGGGCCACTCCTAACAAATCCAACACCTGTGAAGAGTTCTGCTTCCCATAGTGAGATTACGAAAGAGAAAACGGTCCTTCCAACCTGCATTTCTACAGCAGAGCACACGACTTAATTCAAGTCCAGTAAAGAAAAGCCACTGTCAGATTGTCATTTCCTTCCTTGTCTCTGAGTACCTCACTTTAAGAATCTATAAAATCCTAATGCATTGTGAATATCTGATGACTATGGGAAAAATAACAGTTAGCCACAGAACAATGGTAAGAGAACTGAATTTGCATTTTTATGGAACCATTCATTCTTTCAAGCAATTATTTGGGGCCTGCTTTGGTGTTGGCTTTTCAGGACAAAGGATGGAGAAACTACTGATCCTGACAACTTCCTACAAGCAGGTCACACTCTTCCATGTAAAGAAGGGACATGATTAGGGCATTGTACATGCAAGAGATGGACAGACAGATAGACAGATAAATAGATGACAGATAAATGGATAGATAAGTATGTGGATGGATTGACAGAAAGCTGATACGTAGACAGAAGATAGAAAGATAATAGATGACAGATGATAAATTAATGATATAAGATAGGTCAACATGTATTGATAGATACATGATAGATAGATTGCAAGTAGATAGTAAATAGGTCATAGATAGGTAGGTAATAGATTGTATGGAGAGATGATAAAAAGACAGATGACAGAACAGCAGGTCCATGGGTAGAACCTTGATTTGACAATTCTTGGTACAATTGCTAAGGGCTCACAAAGGAAAGTTTATTTCCTGCTAGAGACAACTTTGCCCCACAACTTTGTGTTCTTGAATCTCCACTTCATAAGAATCTTTGCATTCTAAGAAATGAATGCAGAGAATCAGGTGCAGTCTAAGGTAAACAGGAGATGAGAAGGGGAATAGAAATTAGACAGGTGAGAGATTCCGGAAAGAATAAATATCAGAACAACACCTCTGGAATAAAGTCTAATGAACTCTGTGTGAACCTCCCAGAGACTGTTTACAGTGGGAAGGGTGTGAGCAGCTCATCAGGAAGGCATTGAGAAGCCCTTCTTTCTGGGGCTGCACCAGGCCGGGAGTGAATAGCAGGACGATCTGCCCTTTGCTTCAACCGCAAACATGCAAAGTCAGAAAGTGGGAGGGTGCTTTTTTTCTTTTATTCCATTTTACCTATGCCTTAGAAGAAAGAAGAACTGTCAAAACTTCATTAAACCCTCAGCTATTCAATGGACAAAAACCCCTGAGATCTGAAAAATACAATTATTTGCAGATGTCTTTTCATTTTCCACACCTGACAGAAAGATTCAGGATTGCACCAGCAGATTATAATTACGGCTGGAAAACCACAGCTCCACTTGGGGTTTTCATTTTGGTTCACATCATTGTTCTAGATCGTCACTGGTTGTTGCAAAACCCTTATAATTAGCATCCTTAATAATAATCCTCATTATTAAGAATAAAAAAGGAGCTGTCATTTGTTGAGTACCGACAAATGACAATGTGAAGGCCTACTGTATGCCAGACATTCCAAATGTGACATCTGATTTGGCTGATGTGGAAACTGTAATTGAATTAGACATACTTTGTATGGTTGAGAAAAAAAGGGTGTCAAGGCAGTTAAATAACTTTTCCATGAGGTCACACAGATTAGAAGATAAGCAAGGTCTGCCTGACTCCATAACACCTTGTTTTCTTAGGCTACACTTTCAATTTCATTATAAACGCTATCTAATGGTGCTTTTCTCATCCCTCCACACTCTGATGTAATGGTCGATGAATACCCACAGGACATTTGGAAGTAGATGCCTGCATCCGGGCTTTGAGATTCCAACCTAAGCCACATGATTTTGGAAGAGATTGCTCTAAAGTGGCAACTTCACCTCCTGGCCACTCATCAAGGAGACCACGGCAGCTCCCACCCAGAGGAGAGCTGGTGGAAAGGGACCGTGAGGCTGTTTGCACCAGCAAACACATCCGCCTGGAGGGCCAGGCCCTTGAGATCGAATCTGCTCTTTTGGGAGCTCAGCTTCTGGGGCCCCAAACTTCCACGGACCTAACAGGTTCTGAAGGAAGGGACTCCTTGGAACCAATTCCATCCTTTACCTGACAACCGAACTCAGCTTCTCTTTCTCCATCTCTCCTGCAAACCTTGGTGCCCTGCTTGCTTCCCTGCTTGCCTTGCCTTGCTTGCCTCTTCATCAAATGCAGACGCACCAGCCAACGCTTGTCAGATGCTCAGGCTGCATCAGGGATAGGACGCGAGACGCTAGAAGGCGGGCGGGGCGGAGAACGGGCCGAGAGCAGCCACCAAGGCTCCAAGGCCCGGAGAGGGTCCCAGCACTCAGAGCACAGGAGGGGCTGGGCACACCGAGAGAGAACCTGGATGATGGAGCCATGCGCTCTGCTGGAGACTAGTTTAAAGGGTTAACAAAAACATGGCGATACTTGATTCCTACCAAGGACATCAAAAACGGCTTTAGAGAAGAGGTAACAAGGCCATAAAGAAAAATTATGAGTTGTCCCTGTAAAGAAGTTGGGAGAATTTGACTCGGCAGAAAAAAACTGTAGGGACAAAAGCAAGAGACATCATGAAGGCAATCTGGGATTACGGAAAGCACTGGTCATCTACTTGGCGTTCAAAATACAAGCTGTTCAGTTTTCTGAGCATATAGTACTGTCAGGCACAGCCAATAAGTGTTTTACATACTACCTTATCACGTTTACTTTCGGATAACAGAAACTCTCCAGTAAATGGCCGCCTATCTCCGCCTCATTGATAGGGAATTAAAGCGGAGAGGGATTAGCCTACTAGGTTCGCACATGAGAGCGTGGACACAGCTAATCCGGCCCTGTGTCAGAGCCAGCGAGTTTGACCTCCGTGATAAAAGAAGGCATGTTTGTGTGAGGGTGTGCTGCGAGGAGTGCACATTTCGAGGCATGCACGCAGTAGATATCAAACGGCTCGCAACTCTTGACGCCTGAATTCCTTGTTCTAGAAGCTTCTAGGCTGATCCCAGGGAGAATGCCTGGGCCTGTCATGGTCACCATCTCTGATTAAAAATCATCAGCTTGATTCACTTCCACCGATGCACAGGAGAAGTTATCTGATGGAAAAAACTTTCTAGTTTTTATTGGATTTAAATATGTATGTGAGTATTCCCGGATTTCTCATGACCTGAGTAAATTGAAACTGAGCTACCTTGAGCTATCCACAGCAGATAAATTATTATGGAGAACCGGGTGTTAGATTACAAATGGAGTGTATGATTATCAAAAGCAAGGATGCTAAATATTTATCACGGATCCTTACTGTGTAGCTGATGCTTCTAAGTAGAGTGTTAGTTGCAACAGCAAATGTTCAATCACATCTAGTGGAAGGAAGGTAATTCTTCACAAAATTTAAAGCAACTGTTGATTTACACTGACTTCTGTTGAACAACAAGTCTGCTTGTTCTGAACAAGCAATCCCATGAAAAGTTCTTCCAAGTGATTAAAATAGAACCTTTCAATCAACTGGATACCAGGACTAGCTCTCCACTCTAACCATGCTGTATATATTAATAAAACAGTGTACGTGGCTTATAAATATCAGCAATTAAGGTATCTGGAAGATCCTTCCTTTATAGAGATAATGCCACATCCCATGTGACTGTTGTTGTTCACTCACTAAGTCGTGTTCAGCTCTTTGCAATCCCATGGACCGCAGCATGCCAGGCTCCCTGTTCTTCACTATCTCCTGAAGTTTGCTCAAATTCATGTTCATTGAGTCAGTGATGCTAACTATCTCATCCTCTGTTGCCCTCTTCTCCTTTAGCCTTCAATCTTTCCCAGTATCAGAGTCTTTTTCCAATGAGTCAGTTCTTACTAATAAGGTGACCAAAGTCTTGGAGCTTCGGTTTCAACATCAGTCCTTCCCATGAATACTCAAGGTTGATTTCCTTTAGGGTGTACTGGTTTGATCTCCTTGCAGTCCAAGGGACTCTTGAGTGTCTTCTTCAGCACCACAGTTTGAAAGCATCAATCTTCGGAGCTCAGACTTCTTTGTGGGATCCAATTCTCACATCCATCTGTGACTACTGGAAAAACAATAGCTTTGACTACATGGACTTTTGTAAGCAAAGAGATGTCTCTGCTTTTTAATATGCTGTCTAGATTTGTCATAGCTTTTCCTCCAAGGAGAAAGCATCTTTTAATATCATGGCTGAAGTCACTGTCTGCAGTGATTCTGAAGCCCAAGAAAACAGAATCTGCCACTGCTTCCACTTTTCCTATCCATGGTTTCACTACCTAAGAACACAGGAGAGTTTTGCCTTTGGCCCTATTTAAATATGAAAATAGCTCCAGGATGCAATATCACACTTGGCCAGAAGGTGCCACCACCAACCACATGATTTTTAAAACCGAATCCTAGTGATCAACCAATGAATTATTTTTGTTTCCTGTTCATGCAAATGAGGAAAGAAAGCAATGGCCACGTTTACAAATATCTAAGTCATACAAATGAGTCAAGGATGTGTTGGCAGGTGAGTTAAAGCTGTATTTCAAAAAAATAGTACTTGAATATGGTAAAGAGTCGGGGTGGTGGGGATGTTTGGAAGGTAAGCAGTGCAGTATCTGGGAAAGATTGAAGGCAGGAGGAGAAGGGGATGACAGAGGATGAGTTTGTTGGATGGTGTCTCTGACTTGATGGACTAGAGTTTAAACGAGCTCCAGGAGCTGGTGATGGACAGGGAAGCCTGGCGTGCTGCGGTCCATGGGGTCACAAAGAGTTGCACACGACTGAGGAACTGAACTGAACTGATTAAGTGCAGCATCTACTGAGTGCATGTCATATATGAGATACTTTAGGGACTGGGGATTAAAGTAGGTAAGACTTTCACTTGATATAAAAGAGCATTATTTTTAGAGAGACACACATACCTACCTAAAGCATTATAATTCACATTCACGTAAGTTCTAATGATAGTATGAGAAAATGCAAAGAGAATTGAGTAGATAAATGCCTTGTGGAGATCACAGAAGAGGGGAAATTTGAGCTGGGTTGTTGAGGGTCAGTAGGTGAAGGAGAAAAGGCAGGGCTTAGCCCTTGTCCAAAGGAAGGCCATCATAAGAAGAGTTCTAGCCAAGCAAGATGTTGGGTGATAAACATCCAGCAGTGGGAAAAGAAGGAGGAAGTCACTAGATCATGCGGAAATGTAAAAAGAAAATAGGAGGGGCAAATTAGGGACTGTCTTACACACCACACAAAGAAGTTTGGACGGTGTCCTGTAGAAACTAGGAAACTGGGAATCATGTATTTTTGAGGCAATAACTAGGATTAGCATGCAGAAGGAACCAAAGAAGGCAGGGCTTCAAGTCAGGGGCAACAGAAGAGCACACTCATCAGATGAGAGAGATGATCCAGGGCTGAGTTAGGAGAGTGATGGGGATGGGGAGTCAGAGCCCTGGCTGATACACCCGTGGGGTGAGACTGGAGAAGACTAGGGATCGGCTGGTCTTGAGGAGGGAAGACTTGGAGAGCTGAGCATCTAGGCAGACTCTGAGGGCAGTAATCCAGGATGGACACACAGGACACCAGAGACCAAGATGGAAGAAACAAGGGTTAAACCAGTTATCTCAGAAGTGAGGTGGGTGGTGAATGGAGGCTCTTCTATGCTGGATTCGAGATACCTAGGAAGCATTTAGGTAGACAAATCCATGGGAGACTGAACCACGAGGATGGCTAGGCTAAGAGGTAGAGATGTTGGAATGATTCAAACACAAATTTCATCCTCCAATTTTACACAAGAGTAGCTTGATTTGCTTGGGTGATAAAATTCAATAAATATATATGTGGTACATTTAACAGTTAAAACACTATTTTCCTTTATCTGTCAAAGTAGATTTCCCCCTACCTACCAAGCACCTCCAGCTAGGAGGCATAGCTAGGCCCAACAGCAAAAATTACTCAAAAATGAGTAATTCTGAACATCATAAAATCTCATGGAGGATCCAGATATGCAAACATTTCCGAGTCAAGCTGGTAACCAACGTGATTGACTATTGTGCTGGTTGATTTAAATGACACTTTTTTCTCCCTAAATTTTTGGAAAAAAAAGTATGACAATCTCTGAGTACAAAGAAGGGAAATGGTTTTGTTTTGTTAATTTATTAAATGCCTTCTAAACATGAAGCATTCTACCAGGTCCCAAGCAGGAGTTGGAGAATAAAAGGAGATGGTGGGTGTCTGTCTTCAAATGAGTTTTCTGTTTATAACCTGAAGCACACACATGTCATGCAAGCAGGATGGTGCCTCAGAGTTTCCAGTTTCCAGCTTCCATTATAGGTATAATAAGGCTACTTTAAAAGCAGGGTTATTTAAATTGTTAATTGTGAATTGATTCAGGCATTCATTTACCTTCAGGAATTAGATAGGTTAATTAACTAGCATGACTCATTTTTCAAATTATAACACGAAGACTAATTTTCCTTACCTTCTGCCTCTAAGATATTAATTAATACATTTGAGCATCGCCCCATTTCCACATCCTATGAAAATTCATACGTGCAGCAGGGCAGCGTCTTGCTGGCGGACACTTAGGTAGGATGCTTATCACCACCCTGTGGGAGAGATTTGTCCAAACTCCCCTGAAGTGCAATTCCACAGGACCAGCACTCTTGAATAAGGCAGACAGGTAGCATGACTCATGCATATGCTAATTGTAATAAATAATGAAAATATTTAGAGACAGTGAGGCTTGAACTTGAACTTTATGAATAAACGTTGATTAGTATGCAGCACAAGCAGTATCCTCAGCTTTTGTTCTTACTGTTAAAAGGCAGTCATTACTAAATGATGCTTTGAAATTTTACAGCTGTTCGCTCATCTCCCTGTTTCTACTTTTCCAGAGCAAAGAAATCTCAGCGTCTCTACCTTGAAATATCAACAGAGAGGTCTTCACCCACACCTGGACTTGCAGATGTGGAAGCACTGATGTCCACTGGCCGCAAGTGAGCTCTCAGTGGAGAGGATAAGAGGTGGCATCGTCTGCTAACAGGAGCACAGGGCAGAGGGACCATTTTCGACTCTGACAGCAGGCTGACTGCTGGTCGCACTGACCACAGATGCCCAACTCAACAAATACTGAAAGGAAACCCTCAGGTATCAGAGACTGACTTTTCTCTTCTATTAAGACCATTATCTCACTGTCAGGCCTGAATTGTCATGAGAAATGTAGTGGAAAATTGGTAGAATTCATGAAGATGGGGGCTTCCCAGATGGCATTAGTGGTAAAGAATCTACAGGAAGCAAAGAGACATGGGTTTGATCCCTGGGTCGGGAAGATCCCCTGGAGGAGGGCATGGCTACCCACTCCTTGCCTGGAGAATCCCATGAAAAGAGGAGCCTGGTGGGCTACAGTCCATGGGGTCACAAAGAGTTGGACACTACAGAAGCAAATTAGCATGCACAAAGACAGAGAGATGAGAAAAGATCAGCAGTGAAAACACTGCCCTGGGACAGGGCTGCTAATTAATGAGGGCCTCACTGAGCAATCTCATGTCTGAGAGACCCAAATGATTTTATGTCTGAATTGGAGAGAGAGAGACGGACATCTCGCAGATGCTCCGTGAGGCACTGACTGTGAAGACAGCACATTCATCTTCCATCCGACCCGGGAGCCACCGGCAGGACAGGCAAGAAGGGCTGAGGGCGGGTGTGAAGCTGGAGCTTGGCTTTGCTTGTAATGGCAATGAGTGAAGACACAGGGAAAGGAGGAAAAGGGGCTTTCACAGCCAGGCCAGGCACAGCCTTTCAATGGTTGCTTTTGTGCCATTTCTCCCCTTTCTTCAATCTTTTAAGATTTCATGGGAGCCTCCTTCTAGGTTTTAATTCATTGAACACTTAGTGTCAGAGTGTCTGTGGATACCAGTCACTGCACCCACATTCTTGCTGGTGGAAATAACAGTCCTGCCTCAGACTATGCAATCAAGGAGTGAAGAGAAGAAAATAAACGGCTGAACGCAGGTGCAGGTCCTAGGATCACTGGGTGCAGCTCAGAGCAGAGGAAGAGAAGGCAAGGAGGCGTCCTGATGGAGGCGCTTGACAAAAGCGGGCTTCTGTGGTGTCACCATGCTCCCTTAATGGAGAAAAAGCGGCCCCGTTCCTTGAGCCCACAGAGAGGGTAGCTCTGTGCTGAGCACACTCTCAAAACTCATCAACCCGAGTCTGGGTGGACTGGAAAACACTCCTGCAAAACTGCTCTAATTGCATTTATAAGGACCTTTATTTGTTATTATTTTGAAATTTCTGGCTCTTTTTATTTTAACTTTTAATTTTGTAATGGAGTACAGTGGACTAACAATGTTGTATTAGTTTTAGGTGTGTATATGATTTAGTTATATATACACATATAACATTATATTTATATATGTATATATATGTGTGTGTATATATATATATATATTTATGCATGTATTCATTTTCAAATTTGTTTTCTATTTAGGTTGTTTTCTAATACTGGACAGAGTTCCCTGTGCTTTACAGCAGCTCCTTGTTGCTTATCCATTCTAAACATAGCAGAGTGTACATGCCCCAACTCCCTAACTAGCTAGAAGGGACCTTTATTCTCAGAGGGGCCTCCCTCAGCCCCTCCAATGAACACCATGCTGTCAGCTCAAACTAAAACCAACAGGAAAGCTGACCTCCCTCCCAGAGTTCAAGGTCAACCAACCCATGCTCTCTGCCAAAACCGAGTTTCCACTAAATACACTGCTTCACGCGCCTCAGTGCCTAGAACTCAAGCTTTAAGCTCACATAAACCATAAGCTTTATTACCAAGATGACAGCACTTTACACACACTGGGACAGTCCCTGCTGAGGTGTTTCTATCAGGGGCTCCCCTGAACAGTCAAGTGTAGTGAAATGTCACACGGTCTTGTCAGGGTTTTATGCCCATCTCGCTTGTAATACAGACCAGATGCTTGTACTGACGCCTATACATAAATCATTCCAGCACTTTATTTCTGGTGGAAAAACCAGTAAAATAGTCCCAAATAAAAGTATTTTGTATTGCTCCTCTGCCCCTTCTACCTAGGTTGTCCACTTTAATGGTATCTGCACTGGAATCGTGACAACCACGTGAACGTGAACAGAGTACTTGCCAGTAGCATCAAACACAGATCAAAAATAACTCACCCTCACAGTTCATTTGTGTGAGATTACAGTCGCTTCGAAAGATACCTGTTACACATTTGGTTTTATATGATCAGAAAGTAATAGTAAACTAAGATGGAGTGATAAGACATCTATCAAAGGAACAACATATAGAATGAAATTCCCAGAGAAACAGCATGGGAAGAAGTATCACAAATGGAGTAAAATACAACTCGAAAAGACAGGACTCCACTACCGCCTGAGAGGCAGTGCTGAGTGCCGCCTTCCACGGCAGCTTTTCATTCTGGCCGAGTGCATGCGGCGCGCCATCTCTCATGCTGTTTCTCATGTAAACCACTTACAGGCTTTTTCCTCCACCAAAAGAATAAACTACTTTCATGCCGTGTCTTCACGCGTGCAGATCTTACACAACATAAATTTGGGTGAAGAACTATTAGTAAGAATGACCATGGCTCATAAAAGTAGATGCTGTTAATCAGTGCCCAGTATTTGAAGTGGAAACTAACTTCCCTCATATATAAGCGAGAAAAAATGAAACAACTTGCTTGGACAGATGAGAAATTTGTTCTTAGCCCGGGAGCTCACCATCCCCTCCCTAAACTCCATTGTCAGTATTGCTGATTTTCCTTTGATCATTTACACCATTGGCCAAGCACTTATGTCAAAGGACTTTTGTTCACTGAAAATACAGCATTTCAAAATAATTGGCATTATCACCTTTATTATTCAACAGATATGTAGATAATAACCAGAGCTTCTCTTCTCCTTGTGAGAGCAAATATGATACCTTCCATTGATAGAATTCTGGCAAAAGGAAAAAAAAATGTGATGTCTCATTTTGCCAGTGCAACCTTTGAAATCGATTAATGTAGCGTTTTCCTTAAACCTTCAAAAAAAATATTGACACTATAAATAGAGTCAATCTTACTTGTAGAACTAATCTGTGAAGATCATGTTTGCAGCAAGTGAGCTTCCCAAAGGCAGAGCTCTTACTTTATCTATGTGTTTTATTCTAGGTGAGGTGAGGTGAAGTCACTCAGTCACATCCGACTCTTTGCAACCCCCGTGGACTGTAACCTACTAGGCTTCTCTGTCCATGGGATTCTCCAGGCAAGAATACTGGAGTGGATTGCCATTTCCTTCTCCAGGGGATCTTCCCGACCCAGGGATTGAACCCGGGTCTCCTGCATTGGAGGCAGATGCTTTAACCTCTAAGCCACCAGGGTGCTGAGTTTTTTTATTCTAAAAATAAAGCAAACCCTAGCACATGGTGGCTGCTCTGTGTTGAATGAATGAGTGAATGAATGAAAGAGCAGTGGAGAAATCATGAAATCACCTCAAGTGAAATAAAAATCAATGCATAAATAAGACACTGCAAACCATTTAAATATTACACTAAAATATAAACAAGAGATTTAAGAAACCAATCCTATAGTATTTCAAGATCAAAACTAGTAAAGTCTTAACGATGAGATTAACAAATTATTTGTCTCCTTTCTTGGGTATTCTTTGGAGATGTTGGAAAATGTATTGATAAAATAATGAATATTATTATAAATATATTTTGTCCCTTCTGGGATCATTGGCAAACCTGAAGGAATGCTTCAGGGGAAAGGAGGATAGTTTTCAATCAGCCTGTAAATTTCCTGGACACCACCTGTGTCAACACTGTATTAGGGATGGAAAAAGGTGTAAGTCACCACCTGGGCCTCTTAGAACATGTACTCTTTTTGGTAAGATAAGCCACATGCAGATGAAAATATTTTCAGCAATAAAAAGGTAACCTAGTGAATATGGGAACTGAGTAGGGTGGGAAAGGGAGCCGTGGTGACTTTCACATAAATGTGAACGTTCCAGATGGACTGGGTTTTGGCCATTAGAAAGCTATTAACACTTGCCAACATTCTATAATGGAACTTTCATATTTGACTTTGGCTTGAACTCTTTTCTTTATTGTTTTCTTTTTCTTTTGCCATCTGTAGAACTTCTAATACAAGCTCAATCTTAATGATTTTAATCTTGTGAACTACATTCAATTAATGTTTCATGAGCTGCCTGATGTGACAGATACCTTGAGAAAAAAAGCTTCCTGGAAAGGGTAGGGAGCATCTACCTGTAATCAGCACAGCAGGCAACAACGTAGAAGCCATGGACAGCACAGAGAATGTAGGGCACTGCTGAGTGGAAGCAGGACAGCTGCCTACAAAGCCACACGTGGTGGCAGGTGTGTGTGGGGGGGCGGGGGTTGGGACTGGCCAGAGGGATTCTGGCAAGGATGGAGTCAAACACCTCTGAATCCTTGTGACTACCTGGTACTATCTTGTGCTTTAACTAATAGATTATTATTTATTTCTTTTAATAACCTTGTGAAGCAGAAATTAATAGTTATATTTTACATCAGTCACAACTGTATTTCAAATATGTTCAGTAAGTTTCTCAAAGTAGCACAGCTCAAAGTGCAAAGACTTTTCTGTTTTGCTTCAAGTCTCACCAAAAACGTACTGACAGCATCAGAATGGACTCTAAAGGTGGTGGAAACCACGGTTTGTGGGAAACTCTCCCCATGGAGGTGAAAGTAAGCAGAGGCCCCTTTCCTTTGCACTCAGATGGTTTTACAGTGGTCGTTAGCACTGTTCTCTGGGAATCCAGGATTCAATTCAGTTCAGTTCAGTCGCTCAGTCATGTCCGAATCTTTGTGACCCCATGAATCGCAGCATGCCAGGCCTCCCTGTTCATCACCGTCTCCCAGAGTTCACTCAGACTTGCGTCCATCGAGTCCGTGATGCCATCCAGCCATCTCATCCTCAGTCATCCCCTTCTCCTCCTGTCCCCAATCCCTCCCAGTATCAAAGTCTTTTACAATGAGTCAACTCTTCTCATGAGGTGGCCAATGTACTGAGGTTTCAGCTTTAGCATCATTCCTTCCAAAGAAATCCCAGGGTTGATCTCCTTCAGAATGGACTGGTTGGATCTCCTTGCAGTCCAAGGGACTCTCAAGAGTCTTCTCCAACACCACAGTTCAAAAGCATCAATTCTTCAGTGCTCAGCCTTCTTCACAGTCCAACTTTCACATCCATACATGACCACAGGAAAAACCATAGCCTTGACTAGACGGACCTTAGTTGGCAAATTAATGTCTCTGCTTTTGAATATGCTATCTAGGTTGGTCATAACTTTTCTTCCAAGGAGTAAGCGTCTTTTAATTTCATGGCTGCAGTCACCATCTGCAGTGATTTTGGAGCCCCCAAAATAAAGTGTGACACTGTTTCCACTGTTTCCCCATCTATTTCCCATGAAGTGATGGGACCAGATCCAGGATTAGAGTCACCTTAAGAGAGATGATGTTAATTTGTCATCCTAGGGTTAAATATAAACTCATAAGTTGTAAGGGTGTGGGGACTGAGTCAACAATCAATCATCATGCTGAGCACTATATTACCAGTCTGCTTCCCTGGGCAGGAGCATTCTTACCGTGACCTTGAGAAGAGGTGGAAAAGGTAACTTTCTACATATGATGATCCCAGGGATTAGGAAACAGTCTCCATGATCAAAAATATCTCCTATCTCATGTATGGCATATTACTTGTGCTAGCATTTTTATTATTAAAAACTGACTCCCAAGTCTTGGAAATTCATCATTTGTTAAAATATATACATTGGGGAATGTAAATGAAAAACTCAAGAACTCTTGGTTGTTTTCAAGTACGTCCATGATTCCTTCCTGACAGTGAACACTGACATCTTAGAACAGAAGAGAGAAAGAAAGTACACATACAGAGGGAAGAGACAAGGCCTTCCATCTGCGCCTTCGTCTCGGCAGCTCCACGGCACTGCCGCCTGGTGAGTCCAGGGAAAACGAGCTGCCCGTCTTCACAAAGAATTTCCCATATCTCAGTTAGAAGGTCCCAGAGTTATTTAGGCACAGATTCTATCTAAGCTTCTAGAACCGAAGATTCTGTTTTTCTCACTGTCTACCCCATGCCTTGCGCTTCGATCTAAAATGTCTCTAGAAAGTACCAGCTGAATAAATGATACAATAGGAAATGAGGCATGGAGGAGACTGAAGATGTGATTCCTGTATGTGGAGCCAACTGAAATTCACGAAGCCTTCAGCTTACCTCCCACCCAGCTAGCTGTTTCCTGGGTGCACCATGGGGAACTTCAAAAGCTAAAGAAGACGAAGCTGTTCTCCTTGAAATATACCCTTCTTGTGAATCAGCAGGGAGGATGAGGATGCAACTCATTTGACAAGGATGAGCCTAGCGTGAAGATGACACTCATGGCATGTATGTAGAATGCTTCAGTTTCTTTACCCATTAGGGAGAAAATGAGTCTGTGCAGTGTTTATATAATCTGACATTGATTTACAAGTTCTATTTTTTCCCATCAAATATGAATCATGTTCTATTATATATGGTGCTGTTAAAAAAAAAAAAAGGCATTAACTGTAGCCACCTGGTCATTTCAAGTAGTAAACTGTAAGGCTGCATTTCCTACTAAAACTAGCCTTTTTGAACTTTGTGTTTATCTTTATTTAATAATAAAATATTATTATTTAAGTGGATGAGTCTTTGATTGAATCATTTATTGTGGAAAAGACCAGTGGAAAGGGACCCAGGCCATTCCCAAAGGAAATTAACAAATCTGAATATGGATGCTAAAGCTTTCACCCACTCCTTTTATTTTGGATTCTTATTTACTCAGCATAATGCCATCTTTTTGCTCATAATCGCTTCAATCAGCACTCTTTGCAGCTTCAAGGTCAAGACTGCCTGCTGAGACTGCCTTGCAATTCAATAAGCAGCCAAAAGGGGGTGGGTGCATAGAATTAACTACACAGATTGCATTTTCTGTGTTTCCATTTAACCAGTTCAGTTCATTTCAGTCGCTCAGTCTCAGTCAGGTCTGACTCTTTGCGACCCCATGGACTGCAGCACACCAGGCTTCCCTGTCCATCACCAACTCCCAAAGCCTACTCAAACTCATGTCCATTGCACTGGTGATGCCATCCAACCATCTCATCCACTGCCGTCCCCTTCTCTTCCCGCCTTCAGTCTTTCCCAGCATCAGGGTCTTTTCCAAGGAATCGATTCTTCGCATCAGGTAGCCAAAGTATTGGAGTTTCAGCTTCAGCATTAGTCCTTCCAATGAAAATTCAGGAGTGATCTCCTTTAGGATGGACTGGTTGGACCTCCTTGCAGTCCAAGGGACTCTCAAGAGTCTTCTCCAACACCACAGTTCAAAAGCATCAATTCTTCGGTGCTCAGCTTTCTTTATAGTTCAACTCTCACATCCATACATGACCACTGAAAGAACCATGGCTTTGACTAGACGGACCTTTCCTCCTAAACAACTCACACCCAAAAAGTTTTCTCAGGAACAAAAATAAATAGTATTTACTCATGAGTAGCCCAGACTCCAAAGACTTATTACTAATGATAACAATAACAATAACAATGCCATAATTCACAATATCTCAGTGATAACCTAATGAATCCTCCAGGCAAATGCACTGACTGACAAGTTTTCTGATTTGTAGGACAATTCATACTAGCCTTTAAAAAGCTTCTAAGAAATAAGACAACTCATTGATTTTATCTAGCTTGGTATTTCCCAAACTGACACAAGTTCATTTGGAAAATTATAAAACTTAGTAATTGCAATCAGTCCTATGGCTTTTATTTTTTTAAGTCACATGGATACTTAGGATTTCCCATGCATACATAGGACATAAATTTTATTATATAATGGCAATGTTTACAATCATATATATATATACACACATATATAGTAAATATATGACTGCCATCATATATATATATGATTATGATATATATGTACATATGATTCTCTTATCACCAGCATTTTAAATTTTAATCACCATATTATAATCATCACTTACAACAATCATTCCTTCTGAGAAGAAGAGTATAAGAAATCATTACACAAAAACTTTTCAGCTACATATTTTGATAATTTCACGTCATTGCATTCGATAAAGACTAAACAGAATTAAAATTAAACAATTAAATTATGGGAATTTAAATACAAACAGTGGTTAATATGCCAGTTTTTTTTTCCTTGGCAAGGCATTGTCTAGTCAGGGCACACATATGCAGGCATGATTATCCTTACATATATTAGATTCCTTTTGCTTTTGCAAAACATTTGATTCAACTGATAACATACAAGTGCAGTCAGCAAAAAGTCTCATTATAGGCCATTTGATAGGTAAATAGATAATATATCACACATATATATCACCTCTGTGCAAATATATTTAAAGTAGATTAATACATGACAAAATAATACTAAAACTCACTGGGAATTAGAAAGCATGTGCTTCTTTAAAGAGACTATTTGTTGAGTATAAAAAATTACACAGTGATTTTTCTCAAGACCCATATTAATTATGTTGCCTAATGATTTGTCAGTAGAAGAAAAACATTTGTTTGAAGAGCATTTTTCTTCTGATGATTGGCTAAATTGGCCAATCACAAGCTAAACTCTATGCTTTTGCACCAAATCTTAATTCAGCCAGAGTGATAGAATTCCTAGTTGATTTCTGAAGGTTGCCCTCTGCTGTCTTCTGGAATGTAAATCTAAGGTCCCTACCTACATAAAATTAATTCACGCTTAAACTAATAATGGGTTTGTGCATGAACCATTTCTTTAGTATCGCAAAGAGCACTCTAAGAGAATTACTTGACAGAAGCAATTTATGACAACAGAGCTTCTTGCCTACTCAATTCTGAAGAGTGACACTAACTTCACGTTAAAACAGCAAAATGAAAAAAAAATCTCTTTAAAAAGATGTTAATTTTAGATCAGTTTCAGATTGAGAGAAAGTTTGTCAGAGAGTCCCCCACCCTGATGCCTTATACTCTGTATACACTGTGCTCAGTGGCCTCAGTCGCGCCCCACTCTTTACGACCCCAAGGACTGCAGCCCACCAGCCTCCTCTGTCTGTGGGGCTTTCCAGCCAAGAATACTGGAGTGGGTTGCCATGCCCTCCTCCAGGGGATCTTCCCGACCGAGGGATCGAACCCACGTCTCTTAGGTCTCCTGCATTGGCAGGCAAGTCTTTACCACGAGTGCCACCTGGAGCTTCCCCTAATATTAATTATGTTAAATGAGTGTGGGAATTTTGACATGGTTAGTAGACCAGTATTATAACCTTTTATCACTAGAGCCCACAGTTTATTCAGATAAGCTTTTATTTAATGTTCTTTTTTTCTGTTCACAGATTCATCTAAGTTACCGTATCACATTTAGCATTATGTTTTCTTAGGGGTCTCTTGCCTCTGACAGTTATCAGGATTTCCTTGTTTTTCACGACCTTGACACTTTTGAGGAGCACTTGCTTGGGTATTTCGTGGAATATCCCTCTACTAGGATTTTTGACAATTTCTGTGACATATAAGTTGCATATCTCTGACCGACTAATGTAAACTACATGGAGTCAGTTTTAGTGTATTCACAGATCTGTACAATCACAAGGCTTCCCCGGTGCCTCAGACAGTAAAACTTCTGCCTACAATGTGGGAGACCCAGGTTCAATCCCCAGGTCAGGAAGATTTCCTCAAGAAGGAAATGGCAACCCACTCCAGTATTCTTGCCTGGTAAATCCCATGCATGAAGGAGCCTGGTGGGGTCCATGGGGTATAATCAGAGTCAACTTTAAATTATTTTCATCAACTCCAAAGAGACCTCATTCCCTCTCCTATCAGTCCTGTGTCCCCTCCCCATGGACACCTACCACCCTCACCTTTCAGACCCCAAGCAACCACTAATCTACTTTCTACATTTTGTAGATTTCCCTGTTCTGGACATTTCATATGAGTGAAAACACATGACATATGGTCTTATTCTGTGACTGCCTTATTTTGCTTAGCATAGTATTTCCAGTATCTGTTAATGTTGTTAAAATGTATCAGCATCTCATTACTTTTTATGACTGAATAATGTTTGTTTGGATATAACACACATTTATCCATTCATTCATTGATGAGCTACTGGGTCATTTTCACTTTGGGGCTATTATGAATAATGTTCTTTTATACAGTGATGCTCAAATTAAACATTTGTAGTACAAGTATTTGTGTGTATATTTGTTTTTACTTCTCTTAGGTGTGTATCTAGGAGCAGCATTTCTGGGTAATAAGGTAATGCCATGTTTAATTATTTCAAGAACTACTGTTTAATTCAAGAATTGCCAAACTGTTTTCCGACATACTGCACCTTATTACATGCCCGCTGGCAGTTTATGAGAGTACCAGTTTCTCCACATTCTTGCTAACACTTATTACTAACTTACTTTTTGATCCTAGCCATCCTAGCGGGTGTGCAGTGGTATTTCACTGTGGGTGTGGTTTGCATTTCCCTGATGAATAATGATGTCAAGCATGTTTTCATGTGCTTATTGGCCATTTGTTTATCCTCCTTGGAGAAAGATTTATTAAGATCCTTCCTCTATTTTTCAGCATGGTTATTTATCCTTTTATTATTAAAAGATAAGCATTATTTCCATAAAATGAACACAAAACTCTTATCAGGTATATAATTCGAAAATACTTCCTCCCATTCTGTGAGTGGTCCTTCTGCTTACTGGATGGTACCCATAGAAGCCCAAGTTTTTAGTTTTGATGAACCAGTCTATCTTTTTTTGTGTGTGTGTGGCTTGTGCTTTTGCTAAAAACATCTTTTCTCATTGCCAGCCGTTTACTCTCTCTTTCAGTCAATAACTATTGCAAGCCCTGAAGCCTTGATCACTTTCCTATATCTTTCGATTCCTTTACCCCCACCCCATCTCCTCTGCAGATGGTATGTCTGATCCCGTCTGGAGCACTATCAACCTTATCCATAACCTGGAAGTTAAATCATCATCTCAGAAACCACCTGATGTCTAAACTCCCCCTGCTCCTCCTCCCTTGAACCGACACTTCCAGGGAATGAAAGTAGCAATCATCCATCTGCCTAATCAAGAACTGTGCTGCCTATTTAAAAAAAATAGCTTTATCAACCTAACGCACTTGGAAATCCCCTCTTTAAATACGTACAATTACTGAGCATATATACAGAGAAGGGCAACTGTCACCAAAATCCAATTTTAGAGCAGTTTCAACTGCCCTTAAAGAAAGCGGGTACTCATTAAATATCATTCTCCATTCTTCTCTACCTCTTCCTCCACCCCAGGAAACCATCAACCTGTTTTATTCCCCTGTAGACACACAGACCCTCTCTCTCAACATTTAATCTGCCACTAAGATCTAACTTACATGCCTCCTCAGTACATCTCAAATCTATCTACTTTCTTAGTTCAACTTTTCTGTTGTTCTTAGCTGTATTGCTGCAATTTTCTCCTAACAGGGCATGCTATAAATTTCTCCTTTCCAACCTATTGCTGCCAGAAAAATTCTTGCAATAGTAAATACAGTCATGCCACTCACTCACTGAAAATGTTTGAGATGCCCCACCCTGCCTTCAGAATAAAGGCAAATACCTTCTCATGCATGAAATGCCCTTCATGGCTATTCTCTGCATAGCCACCTCGCCACCCTCATGACTTACCCCCCCCCCCACCCCTGGCATGACATCAGATCACAGCTACCTTCAGCCTCTAGCAGGATCCTCCACCCAGTGTACCCTCTCCTTTCTAAGAGCCTTCACACGGCTAATTCTCTTGCTAAAGAAAGCTTCCTGGAGTCTACATCATGAAACTGCTGATCCTCCCAACCTCAGCCTGGCATTAACGGATCACTGATGGTATCCTCTGCTCCCCCAAGTTAACATTCCTAAGACTGTTATAACATGCATTCTGGGTATTTATCTATCTACAACTTTTGCTATGAAATCTCCTTGAAGGAAGACTGTTCTCTTGTATTTGCCATGGCAAGAAAAAAATCCTTTCATTTAACATCCATTTAATAAATACCTGTTGGTCAAAATGCATGAATGGACGTTAATAACAGGTGATGACTGTGATCCCAGAGATAGTCTCTAGGCTACTTTACCACTTTTCTAGACACTCCTTCACGGCAACTATACGTTGAAAGAGATGCGGTATTAAGTGCACAGTAGGTGTATAATTGTGAATTTACATACCTATGAAAGCAGACTGGGAAGGCTGACATTTCAGGCTCTGTGGATTCAGGGTTTAATCCTGAAAGCAGCTTGATCCTATTACACACTGCAAACACCCAGGTGCAATGGAGAAAGGAAGCAGAGTCTGGGAGGGGCACCCATGAATCAGTCTCTGCTTTACACCCGTGCTTATGGTAAGGGCAGGTTTAGTGTCTGGAGAGGAGAATGGAGGAAATGACATAGGTGGATGACTGAAAGAAACCGGGAATGCTAGCTAGCATTGTCAAGTGAAACTTCATGAATAGCAGTAATGAAGAATTAATATTTGTCTAAATTATATACTCACTCAAAATCCAACCACACTGATCCTTCAATTTCTACTTTTTAAGCTCACTGAATTGAAGGATTAGTGTCAACGCCTATAATTCCCCAAATTCACAGAGATTAAGCCTATTTTGCATGAGTTTTCTTGACACTACCTTTTTAAAGGTATCATCTCAAGCAATGATGGCTTAGCTTGTTTTCAATATGCTATCAAAGAAGATTAGGAGGTATCAAGTGTTTAAATACAGAGGTCTAAAGACTTTTTAAAAATGTATTAAATTATTATTTATTGTAAACACAATACATCTGAGAAAGAGTTTTTATCTGAAGGAGAAGAGAGACAGAAACAACTTTCAGAGTGAGGAGATGGAAAAATAAACACATGCATAAAATACGCGTAGAAGGCACCAAGCAGTAAAGCGTGCTGAGGGGAAAGATGAAACAGGATGATGGAGCTTCTGAAGAGGAGAAAACTACATTTATGGCCCAGGGTGTGCGGCGCGATTTTCTTGAGCACAGTGGCTTCTGACTGGACACCTGGAGAGAAGGAGGGATGAACCTCGTGCTGGGGGAGAAAGGGCAGCCAGCAGAGCACGGTGCGGAGGCGCGAGGCGTGCGGTGCAGACACACGCTCCGGCGGGCTTCAGCAGAGCGAGCGAGGCGGTGGAGCCTGGGCGCCGAGCGGTGTCCGCGACCCAGAGGCCTCAGGCTGTCCGCAACCACCGTCAGGACTGCAAGCGTGACAGACTGAGACCGAAGACTGGCGGTGCATCTTGCACAAAGGATAACTTGACCTGACTAGTTCTACGTTTTTTAAATTTTCTTTTTTTCAAAGAATCACTGTAGCTATCAAGTAGATGACAAACTGTGATTCAGGTAGAGGGAGTACCTTAGTCCCTTTAGGCTGCCATAACAAGATGTCAAAAGATATTAAAGAGCAGAAGCGTTACTTTGCCAACAAAGGTCCATCTAGTCAAGGCTATGGTTTTTCCAGTGGTCGTGTATGGATGCGAAAGTTGGACTGCACTCACACATATATATGGAATTTAGAAAGATAGTAATGATGACTCTGTATGTGAGACAACAAAAGAGACACAGAGGTATAGAACAGACTTTTGGCCCCTGAGGGAGAGGGAGAGGGTGGGATGATTTGGGAGAATGGCATTGAAACATGTATACTATCATGTAAGAAACGAAGTGCCAGTCTATGTTCGATACAGGATACAGGATGCTTGGGGCTGGTGCACGGGGATGATTCAGAGAGATGATATGGGGTGAGAGGTGGGAGGGGTTTCAGGATTGGGAGCTCGTGTACACTTGTGGCTGATTCATGTCAATGTATGGCAAAACCAATACAGTATTGTAAAGTAGAATAAAGTAAAAATAAAACTAAAAAAAAAAAAAGAAAGCTGAGCGCCGAAGAATTGATGCTTTTAAACTGTGGTGTTGGAGAAGACTCTTGAGAGTCCCTTGGACTGCAAGGAGATCCAACCAGTCCATCCTAAAGGAGATCAGTCCTGAATATTCATTGGAACGACTGATGCTGAAGCTAAAACTCCAATAATTTGGCAACCTGATGCGAAGAACTGACTCATTGGAAAAGACCCTGATGCTGGGAAAGACTGAAGGTGGGAGGAGAAGGGGACAACAGAGGATGAGATGGCTGGATGGCATCACCAACTCAATGGATATGAGTTTGGGTAGACTCCAGGACTTGGTGATGGACAGGGAGGCCTGGTGTGCTGCAGTCCATGGGGTCACAAAGAGACGGACACAACTGAGTGACCGAAATGAACTGAGCAAGATAGCACTGACTGGGCAGCTTATCAATAATAAAAATCATTTCTCACAGTTTTGGAGGCCGGGAATTCAAGGTCTAGATGCTTACAGATTTTTGTCCAGTGAGGACTTTCCTCTTGTTTCCTAGATGGAGTCTTCTCACAGGTCCTTACAGGGAGGAAGGGGCAAGGTTGTTCTCTGCATTAATCCTTCATGAGATAATTATCTACCAAAGTCCTACCTCCCAACATCGTCATCGAGAGGATTAGTATTTCTACCTATGAATTTTGCAGAGACACAAACATTCAGATTGTAGCAAGGGTGTGTGGAAAAATTAAAAGTAAGAAGACAAGTTAATAAGCTATAGTGATAACTAGTGAAAAATGACGGTTTGGCAGAAGATGGCATAGAGGTAGGGAGACTATGGATATTTTGTAACATGAGAAGCAACAGACATGATATTTAGTAAAAGACTAGAGAAATACAGAAATCAAGAATGGCTCCAAGTGTCTAGAACCAAGGTCTGGAATTGCTTTTTATTGATTTGACACAGGGAGGAAGGGTTCAGAGATGTTGGGGTGCAGGTGCTTGGAGCCATGCAGGTGACATCACGTTAGGATTTAGGGTTGCTCTAAGAGGTCTCAAGTCTGGCCCCAGAGGCTTGAGACTTTCAGAGTTTGGGAAGATAGAACAAGCTAGTACATGTGAGGGAGACCAAGAAGCCAGAGACATGAAGGGGAACCGAGGGAGACCATGACCGCTCAGTCAAGTCAGAACAGAAGGGATCACCATAAACACGGCCATATGGTTCTCAGAGACCACGTGAAAGGTAAATGGCAAATGACCCTTGGGTTGGACCACGTTTGGGCCACTGGTGAACTGTGGCAGACATCACAGTTAAAGGTTCCGTGTTCACCATCATGAAAAATGGCATCATCATTTATCAGGTTTATGTGGATAATCAACTGTATATATAAATTGAGCAAGTTTTTCATTTCTTCTGACCTCGGCTGTTTCATCTCTAACATGGAGAGAAAAACGATATTGAAAAGTGTTTTGAGATTACTCCAAATATGAAACAAATACTAAGAACAGTGAGTGAGAGATATATTCTCAGTGAATGGTGATTATATATTTTCTTCTGGTGAGATTATAGTATTTCCCTTAAAATCACTAGAGTCCTCATCCAACATCAATATATATCCAAGACTGCAGTAATCAGTTATTTACCCCCACCCCCATGAGAATCAACAGATCAGAACATGCAACTGGATTCTAGAACATCAGTATTGATATCATATACAGTCTTGTAACATTCAATTACTGCTATTTTAGTGAAAAGCATAACTCACATCTATTTTTATCTCATACTCTCATTCCTGCAAATTTTAGCAACAATTTTGCAGAACCATTTCTGATTTTCACATAAGCAACACTCTCCTTGATATCTCTTCTTGGGGAGCTTGGCAGGATATTTACTTTGGATAAAAATGTGTGCATTTCTCAAATTTGATTCATCAATAATCAAAGCTTATCATTTTTCTATCAAAATTAATATTTTATACAATAAATACGTACAACAAAATTGATGTATCTGATAAGCATGTTACTTTGTATTTTTGGAGTAATTTTAAATAAAATATGCAAATCCTTTAAGAAAAAGAAATGGAATCAAAAAGTATTTTTTCTTGATTTAAAGTTACCTTTCTAAGACAGGGCAAAAATTTTATTTTTTTAAGTAAAGAACAAGTAATATTACTTTTCTTCATAAATGGATCCTAAAAGAAATGCCAATGCATTATTCAAAAATGATTAATATTTGATTCAATACCTACCTAAATTTGGCAATATTATTATTCTTTGTATTAATAGTGTTTTTATTTCCTGGGCCATTAATCTTTTCTGTTTCAATGTAACATATAAAATGACATAATTATAGAGTTTATACAATCATGCATGCATGCAAAACTATATCTGGTTATTTTTTAAATTAATTGTGTGGGTTTTCATCCAATATCTCAATGATAACAATGTGAATAAAAATTGGGCTGAGTTCCAAGTAGCTATTAAAGTACCTAAAATAGAATGTCCATCATTTTGAGGAACACACACACATACACACATGCACATACACACACAGGTTGAAGTAATTATGCCAAATCCATGGTATATTTAGAATAAAAATCAAAAACAAATAATTACTTTAAAATGTACTCATCTTGCAACTGTTTAAAAATGATTTCTTCCTTCCTGTGCTACCCATAAACTTGCCTAGTATTGCCCAGTGTAATGGACAGGAGTCATTTCCAAAAATCTAAAGTGTATTTTAATTTGTGTATTCTCCTTAGGTAGCACTAGAGATAAAGAACTCACCAGCCAGTGTAGGAGACGTAAGGGAAGCAGGTTTGATTCCCAGGTCAGGAAGATGCCCTAGAGAAGGAAATGGCAACCCACTCCAGCATTCTTGCCTGAAGAATCCCAAGGACAGAGGGGCCAGGTGGGCTACAGTCCATGGGGTCACAAAGAATTGGACACAACTGACGTGAATGAGCCCACAGTTTATTTTTGATTTTTACATATGTGATTTTTACGGACAGAATCTTCATTACAATTACTTTTTTCCAAAGTTAATACCAATTTTTATTTTATAGCATCAAGAGTTGCTAGCTTTATTAATTTTAAAATTTTATTCAATGTACACTCACATTCAGACATTAAGGATTACAATAGACAGGTTAAATAAAGTCTTTGCATGAGTAAGAGAAACTATCTTGTGATTAAAAAAGATTCAATGAATAATTCCCATGTGGATAATAAAGATATGATTATTTTTATAGATTGGCTAAAACAAATAATGTTTGTCTTCTCTGAGACGTTTCAATTCATAATGAACATGAAAGAGGTGACCCAAATGAAAAGAACAAGAAACTGATTCAAACTGATAGAGAACAGACTTTTGGTCGCCAAGGGGAAGGGGGAGAAGGGAAGAAAGGATTGGGAGTTTGGCATGAGCAGATGCAAACTGTTACCTATGGGCTAAGAAATTAACAAGGTGCTACTGCATCGCACAGGGAACTATATTCAATATTCTGTAATAAACTATAATAAAAAGAAATATGAAAATATCATACATATGTATATTATATATATAACTGAATCACTTTGCCATACAGCAGAAATTAACCCAACATTGTAAATCACCTATAGTCAATAAAATAAAAAGAGACAGCCTACTATCTGAAATTTATCCTAAATTCTGAAATTTGAGAATTTACCCTTTACACATACATAGACACTGGAGGCAAGGATACAGGAGTGGGTGGCCTTTCCCTTCTTCAGCAAATCTTCTCAACACAGGGATTGAATCCAGGTCTCCCGCATGGCAGGCCGATTCTTTACCAGCTGTTCAGTTCAGTTCAGTTGTGTACGACTCTTTGCAACCCCGTGAACTGCAGCAAGCCAGGCCTCCCTATCCATCACCAACTCCCAGAGTCCACCCAAACCCATGTCCATTGAGTCGCTGATACCATCCAAACATCTAATCCTCTGTCATCCCCTTCTCCTGCCCTCAATCTTTCCCAGCACCAAGGTCTTTTCCAATGAGTCAGCTCTTCCCATCAGGTGGCCAAAATTGGAGTTTCAGCTCCCTCGTCCTTCCAATGAACACTCAGGACTGATCTCCTTTAGGATGGACTGGTTGGATCTCCTTGGAGTCCAAGGGGCTCTTAAGAGTCTTCTCCAACACCACAGATCAAAAGCATCAGTTCTTCAGCACTCAGCTTACTTTATAGTCCAACTCTCATCCATACATGACCACTGGAAAAAAACCATAACCTTGACTAGACGGACCTTTGTTGGCAAAATAATGTCTCTGCTTTTGAATATACTATCTAGGTTGGTCATAACTTTCCTTCTAAGGAGTAAGTGTCTTCTAATTTCATGGCTGCAGCCACCATCTGTAGTGATTTTGGAACCCAAAAAAATAAAGTCAGCCACTGTTTCCCCATCTATTTGCCATGAAGTAATGGGACCAGATGCCATGATCTTCGTTTTCTGAATGTTGAGCTTTAAACCAACTTTTCACTCTCCTCTTTCACTTTCATCAAGAGGCTCTTTAGTTCTTCTTCACTTTCTGCCATAAGGGTGGTGTCATCTGAATATCTGAGGTTATTGATATTTCTCCTGGCAATCTTGGTTCCAGCTTGTGCTTCCTCCAGCCCAGCATTTCTCATGATGTACTCTGCATATAAGTTAAATAAGTAGAGTGACAATATACAGCCTTGACATACTCCTTTCCCTATTTGGAACCATTTTGTTGCTCCACGTCCAGTTCTAACTGTTGCTTCTTGACCTGCATACAGATTTCTCAAGAGACAGGTCAGGTGGTCTGGTATTCCCATCTCTCTCAGAATCTTCCACAGTTTATTGTGATCCACACAGTCAAAGTCTTTGGTATAGTCAATAAAGCAGAAATAGATGTTTTTCTGGAATTATCTTGCTTTTTTTGATGATCCAGTGGATGTTGGTAATTTGATCTCTGGTCAAAAGGAAAACCCAAGAATACTGGAGTGGGTAGTCTATCCTTCTGCACATCGAGCCAGAAATAGAACCAGGGTCTCCTGCATTGCAGGTGGATTCTTTCCCAACTGAGCTATCAGGAAGTCCCACACACAGAGACACACACTCACAAATCTGGCAGAACTGAGGCAGCACTCTCCTTCTATAAAGCATATGTTAATATCACCTAACAATTATATATATATTTCTAAAGTATGCATTATATAAAGTTATGTATATAATTCTTAAATGGAGTATGATCTTTTAAATCCAAATTTGCTTAACATGTTACCTTATTCTTGACTTATTTCAATGACATGAACTTAAACAATTCTCATACAGAAAAACAGAACTGTTATTTAGAAAATTAAAGTACCTGCAGTTCCACAAAATCTCTGGCATAGTATTCTTACAGAAATAACATGCGTTGCCTCTGCTTTGAATAAAGAGAAAATCTCATTAAGAATCTTGGAGCTTAACTGCAATGCAATCAGCAGCTTCCACTGAAAACAGTGACTTCCTTTTCTCCATCCCTATAACGTCTGAAGTCAACCTGATGGCTCTGAGTAATAAAAAATTAGTTTCATTGTGTGTTTTTTTAATTTCCTACCAAAAAATGATTTAACAACACATTAGAGGATGTTTTGGAAAACAATATTTTTATTATCCCAACAATGACCATCCTTAAAGTGAGTTCAGTTTGCATTTTAACATAGATCTAAACACAATGAACATCACTTTGCAATTCTTTTCTGATAGAAGTTAGATGGTCTCCCATCAACCCCAGTTGCTCTATTGCAGAGCTTATGCATAGTCCGTTCATAGGAAAAAGAATAGTGCTACCCTAACAAAAAACAGGTCTTTTTAGGTGGCTCAGGTGTAAAGAATCTGCCTGCCAACTCAGGAGACCCAGGAGACCAGGTTCAAGCTCTGAGTCAGGAAGATCCCTGACAGAAGGAAATGGCAACTAACTTCAGTGTTCTTGACTGGAAAATCCCATGGACAGAGGAACTTAGCAGGCTGCAGTCCAGGGGGTCACAAGGAGTCGGACATGACTGAGTGACTAAGGATGCATACAAGCCTATTTTATGCACTGACCAGATCTTAAGAGGGCTCAGCTGAACAATAATTCTTAAGTTTTATGTATTTTAGGACTCACTGTTTTTCATTTAACTAAACTAAATCATGAAGTCGAAAGAAAATCACTGTGAAGAGTTTTAATGCTCCTGTGTCGATCATTTGAAATTCTTGCCCCCAAAATGGTTTCCATCAGTTTATATTTACACAGGAAATCCTTGAAATGTATCATAACAGCAACAGCTAAATTGGAAAGACTGGCATTATGTCATATCATGTCACCCAGGTTTTGACACCTGGATGGTTCTAGGCCTACGTGAACCATGAATAACAGTAATCCAGCTGTGCTACCAGTTCAAAGTGATTAGAACTATGTCACGCTAAACTGCAAAGTTCATAACATGGGTGTAAGATGGTTCGTATAGTCAAAGCTATGGTTTTTCCAGTATTCATATACGGATGTGAGAGTTGGAACATAAAGATGGCTGAGTGCCAAAGAACTGATGCTTTTGAACTGTGGTGTTGGAGAAGACTCCTGAGAGTCCCATGGACAGTAAGGAGATCAAACCAGTCCATCCTAAAGGAAATCAACCTTGAATATAATTGGAATGACTGATGGTGGAGCTGGAAGTGCCAGTACTTTGGTCACGTGATGCAAAGAGCTGATTCACTGGTAAAGACCCTGATGCTGGGAAAGATTGATGGCAAAAGGAGAGGAGGGCGGTGGAGGATGAGATGGTTAGATAACATTGCTGACTCAATGGACATGAATTTGAGTAAACTCTGGGAGACAGCGAAGGACAGAGGAGCCTGGCGCGCTGCAGCCGTGGGATCACAGAGCTGTACAGGACTTAGTGACTGAGCAAGAGGGGGACGGCCACTCTTTTCCCTTCAAGTGAAAAGCTTTCCACAAGACATCAATTTATCAGACTTTCTTAAATTCACATTAAATCTCTTTCTCAGTTCTTAGTCCTGCTGCAAATACTGTATGCATCTAATCACCTATTTAATTCTCCAAGCATTGTTCCCACACAGACAGAACCAAAAAATGACGACCTCTGTCTTTGAAGAGTATCTCCCGTGGATATCATTTTCCTAACTGCTCCTCTAAGGTAATGCTGACTAAAGAGCCTGTTGTATTCTTTTTTCTTTCTTTTTTTTTCCTTTTTAAAAAAACACATCTACATTTGAAAAGACATCCATTTTTCTCACTTCTTCATGCTAGACACTCTTAATCCCCTCAAGATGAGAACTACACTTGATGATTGAGTAAACAGAAGTCCAAAGAAGCTAAGTTATTTCTCCAGGGGCACATAACTTACCTGTACAATAGCTGAGCCAGAACTGAAAATGGCATTCCCTGCTTTTCCTTTTCCAAGATCATAAAGAAATGCATATAAATAAATATTTAAATAAAGAAATACATATAAATAAAAGTTGTAACATGAAAATATTAATAATCAACCTTCCATCTAGTTTCTGTTTAGTTATTAAAGACATAAGGCAATGAATGAAAAGTGAAGGATATATATTCCAACAATTCAGAGTCCTTATTTTTTATGATCTTATCATTGTAACTTTATCATCCACAGAGAACCCTTACATTCTGTGGCCTTATCATTCCTTAATATGGAATGTGCTGAGTAGTACAGAGATTTTAGATGCTGGAATTATTAATAACAACAACTAATTCTCTGAAAACTTAAGTTGTTCATTTTTTTTTATTCAAAATAAACCATTCAGAAAACAGATTTGCAAGAAATTAAAGAAAATAAAATGAGCCCTATGATAACAAGTGGACCCATATCTTTACTTTCATAATTAATTTTACCATTATTATAGCTTAATCTTTTGGTGTACCTTTCAAACCATCTGCAAAAGCTAGAAAAATCTGGAGTTGTCAAGTGCTATGCAAATTGATGAGTCCGCTCCTCAAATAGCTTCTGGAAAATGAATGGCCCTACTGCTATGTCTTGTCATCAAAGAGCATTTGATTAATATTTCCCCCTCCTTACAAAGATGACCAACACTTGATTATATGAGAGGTATTACTAAGTGCAGAACCTAAATATATCCTATGTAAATAGAGACATCCCAGTGAGGTAGAGTTATTTACAGGCAGCAATTATCTGAGGCCATCATACTATCTAGTTGAGCCAAACACTGATTTTGAATTTCTTTATTTTTGCAAAAGCAAATTGCTAGTGATGGCCCCACAGCAGCCATAACATGGCTTTTTTCATAGATGCTGTATTTTATAGCCACCTTGCACTTAACTTTATTATGCCAAAATGCAAGCTTGGGTATAGAATGATGGTGCTGAAGAAAGTTACAGGTTGGAATGTGTTGGTTTATGTGTATGTAACTTCTCAAAACTAATGTCATACTAATGACTGATGCACTTTATTTTTCAGTTGCTTAAAGGGAAGTGCACTGCTGATCTCTATAAAGAGTGGATTGACTTTGATACATATTACAACACTTAACTGACTGCATGCCATCAATCCTGCATGCCTTTACAATATTGCACATCAAATATACTGTCACAGACCTTGGGTGGGACTCTCCAGCTAACACCTTACTACCAAGATATGTGGTAGTACAGGTATTTTCAGGATTTGTAATCCTTTAAATTCAGTTTTCAAAAATGGCTAGATATGTAAGAAGTTTGGGAAAATAACTGCTTTCTTGTGACCTTCACTTTGCCCCCTAGACCCAGAGAGACAGCAGTAAGCTGGATTTTCCAACCAAAGTCTACTCATCTGCAGAATGGCAGAATAATGGGCTGATATAGAATTGAGTAAGTTAATATAGGCATACTGCTTGGAGGAAAATGCTTGGTCCTAATTTCTGTGTTATTTTTTATTAATAGTCGTTTAATTAGTGTTAGCATTAACACATTCTTATCACTATTATTAAAAAGCCAGTCACTGTCATTAACTTAAATTGAGAAACCATAAATAAGAGTCACATAGTCTACTTACTTTCAAGATTAATTGATAATGTGTACCTCGGAATGGGACTTCCCAGGGAGACTAGTGATAAACAACCCGCCTGCAAAGCAGGAGACATAAGAGATACGGGTTTGATCCCCGGGTAGGGAAGATCCCCTGGAGGAGGGCATGGCAACCCACTCCAGCATTCTTGCCTGGAGAATCCCATGCACAGAGGAGCCTGGCAGGCAACAGTCCATGGGGTCACAAAGAGTCAGACACGACTGAAGTGACTTACCATGCACACAGGCACCTAGGAATAAAAATACAGCTAATAATGGGGTGTTTTGGTTGAAAGCATTGGATGTGGTACCAGTCAGAACTAAATTTGAAATCAGTGACAATTAGATAGTAGCTGTGCAATTCTGTAAAAGTAGTAAAAATCCTTGTTAAAAAATTACTCTGTGTGCGTTAGCTCCCCTGAAAAATAAAAATTGATACTATCACCTATTCAAGACAATTTTTGAGAGAGTTAAATGAGATAATACTTGCAATTTTGACACTGAGGATTCACTCATAGGAGTGTGGGAAGAAATGTATCTATGTTCATGTATACATGTATCTACATATTATAGACAGCAGATTGCAAATACTCAGTGAAGTCTGTATTTTATTCTATAGTAGTACGCATCACTTTGAAGTGCTAAAATGTGTTTCTAGTTGCAAAGAGAAACAATCTTCTGTATCACTTTTATTTAACTGTGTGTGTATGTGCGTGCGTTAGTTGCTCATACCTGTCTAACTCTTTGGTACTCTTGGACTGTAGCCCACCAGGCTCCTCTGTCCATGGGATTCTCCAGGCAAAAATACTGGAGTGGGCTGTCATTTCCTTCTCCAGGGCATCTTCCCCACCCAGATATCAAACTCAGGTCTCCTGCATTGTAGGCAGGTTCTTTACCATCTGAGCCACAGGGACACTCCACTTAAATACATAAGTATTACCAAATTTGTGGCCCAGAAAATACTTACCTAATAAGTTAAATGCTAACAATTTTGTAGACTCGATATAGCTTAAGAACTGCATTTTCTTACTTACATATACACATGCATACACATATACCATTAATTCCACTGTGTTTTTAATACACTAATGGAAACCAAGAAGAAACTAATTCTCTAGGGATACTGGATAGCTTTAAGACTCCATCTGTTTTAATTTCTGTATTACACTCAGTGGGGTAATTGACTAAATTTCCTTACCAAACAGAATACTTAGTACTCACTAAATTTTAAATGAAAGCGTGTGTTTGTGTGTGTGTGTTTTAAGTCACTTCAGTGGTGTCTGACTCTGTGTGATCCCACGGACTGTAGCTCACCAGGCTCCTCTGTCCATGGGATTCTCCAGGCAAGAATACTGGAGTTGGTTGCCATGCCCTCCTCCAGGGGATCTTCCTCTTCCAAGGATTGTACCTGGATCTCCTGCACTCCAGGCAGATTCTCTACCATCTGAGCCACAGGGAGGCCCTAATGAAAGCATGTATCTATACAAATTATAGTAAACTCAAGATGGTAAGCTATAATTCATGTATTAATACGTTCATAGTACATGGTTCTTATGAAAAGTTACAGTTTTGTGTTAAATGTTGTAGTCTAGTTAATGATAATTAAAAGACAAACCAAAACAACGGCAGCATAATATCCTGAATTTCTCATTATCATTTCTCTCCGCCTGTATGGATATTTAGGAAAACTTGGGAAGCATAATGCTCTCTCTTTCTCCTTTTTTAAACTGTTAAAATACCTTCTACATTCTTGGAATAGAGAATAAACAAAACCAAAATCTTTCCACTTGCTTATTTTTGCCTATTATATAACTGGTCTGTATCATATTTTCAATATTTGTTTTCAATGAGATGAGTTCATTTTGTGTTTAGAAATTCTAAAGGACAAAGACGATTCAGTCTATTGCCATAATCTTAGATAGTTATATAACTGCTTAACATGATATTTAAAAATTAGAAGAAATGCAGAATGTGCTTCAGTCTCTAATGACAACTGCAAAGTGTCTCTCCTGTGTGCTACACTGTGGCCTTTCAGATTTCTGATAAATAAAAACAATATTTATTCTTTCAGAGTCTCTTTATTTGGTCATATATTTTTACTTAATCAAACTACCCATGCTTATCACAAAAATATTTATATATTACAGAATTTTGCAAACTGAATTGTGAAAAACTCTTTATTCTTTTCTAACCTTAACTCCTCAACCCAAGAGTTAAAATGGGTAATACCTTGTACGTGACATATCCATGTAGAATTTTTGTTGTATATGCAAAAATGGAAGATATACACAGACCATCTTACAAAACTAGGCTTCAGTCGCATTTGTATGTGTTGTTGTTTATCTCATTTAATAATATAGTTCAGAAACTCAACAGAGATATAACTCAGTTTCCTCAAAGGATGCACGGTATTCCAGTTTGGGTGCACCAAAATGTATACAGTCAGGCGCTATAGTGGTGGCCGTTTAGAATGATACCATCTTAAATTCAGATGCAATGTAAACATAAGTTGTTGTGTGTATAATTATACATACGCATGACTGCTAAGTCACTTCAGTAGTGTCCGACTTTTTTTGAGACTCTACGGACTATAGCCCACAAGACTCCTGCCCATAGGGATTCTCCAGGCAAGAACACAGGAGTGGATTGCCATGCCCTCCTCAGGGCATCTTCCCAACCCAGGGATGCTACCTGTATCTCTTATGTCTCCTGCATTGACAAGGTGGGTCCTTTATCACTAGCGCCACCTGGGAAGCCCAGTCATACAAAAAAAAATATATATATATATATAATTATGAACAGAATAGGTACATATGAAGTTAGAAGTTTGATAATTTATAGTATCTTCAATAGATTTTAGTGGATAAATCTTCCTACAATCTTTAATTTGTCCTCTTTGATCTTTTCTTCTGTTCTCTTTATTAGCTTTCTCCTTCATTTTCTTCCTTCCTCCCTTCCTCCCTTCCTTCCTTACTGAGGAAATCTGCCTGGATATTTGGAATTCATAGCCAGACCTGATGCCCGTCTTTCCTTCACTGTAGGATGCAGTGTGCCCTGAGATCTGGAGGCTTCTCATCCCTTTCTTGTATAGTAGGATCCTAACGACTCAGATTAGATCAGGCATAAGAATCATAATAGAACAAGCCTTATAACCTGTCATCTGAGGATACACAAGTTCATCGACTCTCTAAAATGATCTGGCCTTGGCATATGTGACAGTTGTTTCACACTTTGGAATTAAAAAGTGACCTGTTTTCTTCTACCAAAGCCATTATTTCACTGATATGAATTATTAAATGTAGGTTTTATCTTGCATTTGATTTACAGTGGCAAGCAATTTACATTTGTTTTGATGCAAAGAATCTCACGGGAGCGACTCATGAGATGAAGCGTCAGCATTTGTCTAGCGCCATCTACTGCCCGTGTCCTGCAGAAGCATGGATCTCACCCCGTAAGGAAGCTGCGTGTACCCTACAGTGCAGCTTGGAGAGCTGCCGACAGGATACGCCTGGAAAGAGAGAGCCTGGAAGAAAAAGCTGGGTGGGGAAGCTAAGTAGTGGTAAACAAGCAGAGAAAAGAGACTAAAATACTCACACAGGCACGGAAGTACACTCGATCATGAACTTAGATGTTAGGAAACACTAAGAAATGGTTTTTGCACACACAGACATTCACAAACACACACATCACACAGTCTCAAAGGATTAATGAAAGCCATTCAATAAACACTTAGCAAATCTTTTTTTTTTTTTTTGGTTACAAAGAAGAAATTACTATTAGGAAACCATATTTTTGTATTTCTTCTGAATAAGTTATTATTAGAGTAAAATATTAATATTTCAGTGAAAAGAAAACCATCTATTCAAATCCATTAGAAAAATACCCCATCGTTGTTGTTCAGTTGCTCAGTCAGGTCCGACTTTTCGGGACCCCATGGACTCTGCATGCCAGGCTACCCTGTCCTTCACCATCTCCCAGAGCTTGATCATACTCATGTCCATTGAGTCAGTGATACCATCCATTCATTTCATCCTCTGCCATCCCCTTCTCCTCCTGCCTTCAATATTTTCAAGCAACCGGGTCTTTTCAAATGAGTCAGCTCTTTGCATCAGGTGGCTAAACACCCCACAGGATAATGATTATAATACAAAAAGTCCAGTCAGTTCAGCTTGGTTCTAGCAATGGCAAAAGTACAAACGGTTGCTGGATCTGTTCCCCTGCTGGGTAATAACAGGAATTTAATGAAATGTGCAGGCCACTTTTAGAACTCAGACTTCAAGTCTTCTATTACTTTGATATAAATTTACCTTCCACAAGATAATTCATACATGTCCACTTGCTGCTTCTTTAAAATGGAGTTACATTCATAGGCAACACAATTCACTTAGAATGTATTTAAAAATACAGCAAATCAAATACCTACAATCAAATTCCATTTTGAGAACATGTTGCTCAGTCCAGTTTATCCATAAGTCCAACAAAGTTAGCCTCGGTACCCGACTATCACGATCAGCTATGTACGTGCATGCCAAGTCGCTTCAGCCCTTCCAACCCTTTGCAGCCCTGTGGACTGCAGCCTGCCAGGCTCCTCTATTCACAGGGCTCCACACGCAAGAATACCGCAGTGGGTTGCCATGCCTTCCTGCAGGGAATCTTCCCCGACCTAACATTCAGACCTGCATCTCCCGCGTTTCTTGTAATGCAGGTGAGTTCTTTACCACTGGCGCCACCTGGGAAGCCTAGTTGGCTGTATAGTACTGTTCTGTAATAGATTTTTAATGCTTTTCACGCAAATATTACATAAAAACACTAAACAAAAAAATAAAGAAAAATTTAATCTTACAGTATGGCACCTTATAGTACAATAGCAGAGTACACCTGGCATATCGGGGCTGGAATTGAGTGAAGAGGCAAGAAGAACTACTGCCTGGAGGTGGAGGAGGAAGCGGGAGATGGTATTGCTGCAGGCTCACCAGCAACAGCAGACGGGGCGCCTGCTGCAATTTCACTCGCGTCTGACGCCGGCGGCGCAGGGTCTCGGTTCTTGCTGGATTCAATTTTATCTATCTACCTTCTCATTTCTGGACACCCTGAGCTTGAATGATACTGTATCACTGTAGTCTCTACTGTACTATACAGAAAAGTGCAGAAAAGCACAACAGCTTGTAGAGGATGTACACACATAAATGTGAGCCAGACATGTGAACTAACTTAGGTGACCGAATGAGAGCACACATTCACATATTTGAAACTTCGCAACTTGCTGGTCCACACGTAGGAGACTTGCTGGAATTGTGTGAGAACTCACACCTCTTGGAAATACAGAGCAGACTGCCAAAGATATGCAAGGAGCCTGTTTTTGTTAGGATCTCTATTTCATGCAGATTAAAAACACTTTTTAATAATAGTTACCCTTATGGCAGAAAGTGAAGAGGAACTAAAAGCCTATTGATGAGAGTGAAAGAGGAGAGTGAAAAAGTTGGCTTAAAGCTCAACATTCAGAAAATGAAGATCATGGCATCTGGTCTCATCACTTCATGGGAAATAGATGGGGAAACAGTGGAAACAGTGTCAGACTTTATTTTGGGGGGCTCCAAAATCACTGCAGATGGTGACTGCAGCCATGAAATTAAAAGATGCTTATTCCTTGGAAGGAAACTTATGACCAAGGTAGATAGCATATTCAAAAGTAGAGACATTACTTTGCCAAGAAAGGTCTATCTAGTCAAGGCTATGGTTTTTCCTGTGGTCATATATGGATGTGAGAGTTGGACTGTGAAGAAAGCTGAGCACTGAAGAATTGACACTTTTGAACTGTGGTGTTGGAGAAGACTCTTGAGAGTCCCTTGGACTGCAAGGAGATTCAAGCAGTCCATTCTAAAGGAGATCAGTCCTGGGTGTTCTTTGGAAAGAATGATGCTAAAGCAGAAACTCCAGTACTTTGGCCACCTCATGCAAAGAGTTGACTCACTGGAAAAGACTCTGATGCTGGGAGGGATTGGAGGCAGGAGGAGAAGGGGACGACAGAGGATGAGATGGCTGGATGGCATCACTGACTCAATGGACGTGAGTCTGAGTGAACTCCGGGAGTTGGTGATGAACAGGGAGGCCTGGCATGCTGCGATTCATGGGGTCACAGAGTTGGACACGACTGAGTGACTGAACTGAACTGATGCTTACTTTTTTCAACCAGATTTCTTGAACCAGACGATGTGCAAACTTTGAAAGAAATCAGCATATTTTAGTGCTCTCTTCATTCTAACTATACGAGAATGCTTTTTGCAGGCTTCGCAGGTGGCGGTAGTGCTGTAGAACCTGCCTGCCAGTTCAGGAGACCAAGGAGACACGGGCCAGTCCCTGGGAAGATGCCCTGGCGGAGGGCATGGCAACCCACTCCAGTGGTCTTGCCTGGAGAAGCCCACGGACAGAAGAACCTGGTGAGCTACAGCCCATATGATCATAAAGAGTCAGACACAACTGAAGTGACTTAGCGTGCATGCACACACACACACACACAGACCACCAAGGAAAATATTTTCATCTCAGGAATGTTTATTTATATATGCCTTTTTAAAACTCAGCAAGCCAGCTGAAAACTGATTAGTTAGCAAAGTTCAGTGAAATATATTTTATGTGTAAAATTTTAAGGACTACAGTTGTGACCATTCTCCTCTGGGCTGAATGTACCAGTTTATGTTTGAGTCATTTCTCATTTTCTGGGAGCATTTTTTCTTTCTCATATCTAAACTAGTTGAAGTAATAGGACTTAAGAATAAGACACAATTAGCAGCACTGTAGGAAAAGATGAACAGAAAAGTAAAGAATAAACTACTTTGAGAAGGTTGGCTTTCTCCTAATTCACATGCCCACCACAAAAGTGCTTACACACTTTATATAAACTCAGGACAAATAAAAATAAAAATTAAATATACAGAGAAAAGATCAAAGAATTTCACGGGAAAAAAAGCTCCCCTCTTTATTTGGAGCTTAACTTTAACAGCTCTGTTTCAAATTTACTGTGCTGTGACTTCCATTTATAGAGAATTAAGTTTTTCTCTTTATCATCCTCTTGTTTATCACACCACATTCTTTACACTCAAAGCTTTGTCTGCTTACAATGGCACTTGAATGAGAGAGGAGTGTAGCTAAATAAAATATGAAGCTAAATTTACAGAAATGTGCACAAAAAATTCCAACATGCAGCCAGAATTTTGACGAGTATAAGAAAACCCATTGCATTTTCTAATCCTATAGGAACGAAAGTTCAAATAAGTCAGGTTTCTTTACATTTTCTCTTATCTATGGAACTACAGGGGAAAAAAAAGAATAAGTAGAATCATCTGCAACCATTTAAATACTTTCTTCAAAGAAGAACCCCAACTGGCTATGTGTCTGGACTTGACAAGGGTTTGCTTCATCCTCTATAAAGTACAATCTAAAGATGTGGTGTCTCAAACCTTTAAATGAACATGTCTATCTTCTTTGCTCCAAGTAAAAACCTGTAAACAACTAAACTGTTCTAACCAATACAGCTTTAGGAATGAAAGACCATTATATTTAACTGGAAAAAGGAACCACTTCAGTAGAGAACTGAAATCCACACAGGCATACACACCCACACACATACCCCCACATCTGCATATACTCACGCCCCTGTTCAAAATATTAATACTACCTGTTAATATCTTGTTAGAGCATAATCAGATCATTTCATTTCTGCAGGTTACATATCCCTAGAAAATGCTATCATTGTCTGAGAATAGTACCAATTTTTCCTATGAGTCTTTCAAGTTCTCTCCAAAGTTGGGTCTAAGAAAGTTATTTGTGAGTAAAAATTATTTGCAAGTAAAACTATTCCAAGTAAATAGATTATTTTGGAGGTAGTGCTGCAAAACTGTAGAGAGGAAGGAGCAGGTGAGGCAAGGAGATAAAGGGGAGGGAAGAGGCAAACACAGAGGGATTATTAAGTAACTCAACCCTGTGGGCACCTGGGGCTCAGTCTCACGAGGAAACTGGGACGAGAGTAGGACTTCCACCCCAGGGCCATCCTGCTTGACAGAAGTCTAACAGCTATATAGATAAATGCATCTTCTACTTTCTAAAAAGTATCAGAAACACATAAAAAGTAACCTCTGCAGGAAGACAGGTGTGGAGGGAAGATGGTGTGGAATCACAATTTCTTATTATCCTACTGACTTTGTGAATGCCTTTTGCTCTTTGCGACCCATGGGCAACAGCACGCCAGGCCTCCCTGTCCATCACCAACTCCCAGAGCTGCTCAAACACATGTCTGTCTAGTTAGTAATGCCATCCAATCATCTCATCCTTTGTCGTTCCCTTCTCTTCCTGCCTTCAATATTTACCCAGCATCAAGGTCTTTTCCAATGAGTCAGTTCTTTGCATCAGGTGGCCAAAGTATTGGAGTTTAAGCTTCAGCATCAGTCCTTACAGTGAATATTCAAGATGGACTGGTTTGATCTCCTTTCAGTCCAAGGGACTCTCAAGAGTCTTCTCCAACTCCACAGTTCAAAAGCATCAATTCTTTGATTCTTGGGTTTCTGTATGGTTCAGCTCTCACATCCATATATGACTAATGGGAAAAACCATAGCTTTGACTAGAGGGACCTTTATTGGTAAAGTAATGTCTCTGCTTTTTTAATATGCTGTTTAGGTTAGTCATAGCTCTTCTTCCAAGGAGCAAGCGTCTTTAAATTTTGGAGCCCAAGAAAATAAAGTCTGTCACTGTTTCCATTGTTTCCTCTTCTATTTGCCATGAAGTGACGGGACCAGATGCCATGATTTTAGTTTCTTGAATGTTGAGTTTTAAGACAGCTTTTTCACTCTCCTCTTTCACTTCACTTTCATCAAGAGGCTCCTTAGTTTCTCTTCCCTTTCTGCCATAAGGGTGGTATCATCGGCATATCTGAGGTTACTGATATCGCTCACCCTGATCCTGATTCTGGGTTGTGCTTCATCCAGACCAGCATTTCACATGATGTAATCTGCATATAAGTTAAATAGCAAGGTGACAATATACAACCTTGATGCATTCCTTTCTCAATTGGGGACCAGTCTGTTCGAAAGGAATTAACTAAGCGGTAGTTATACCAGTGATTCCCCATAGAAAGAATGGACCATTCTCATCACAAGTTAGAGAAGCTGTCAGCAGTGTTTGGGGGTGATTGTCTTGCTTGTGTAAGGCCTTCTCTTCCAGGTTTTGTACATTTTTAAAATTCCAGATAGCACACTGCATGCCTTTCACTTAGGGAATGCCCAAGGTGAATTGGTTGATTTTAAGTTAAAAGCTTGGAATTTGTTAATATGTCACAGGGATCTGAGGATGAGAAGACATGACCTAGGACATCATGGGAAATGCCAGGCTGAGTGACTCACGATCTGGACATAAGATTGTTGGGAGAAATATCCACAGCCTCAGATACAGATGATGCCCCCATAATGACAGAAAGCAAAGGGGAACTAAAAGCCTCTTGATGAAAGTAAAAGAGGAGAGTGAAGAAGCCGGCTTAAAATTCAACATTCAAAAACTAACATTATGGGCATGGGCATCTGGTCCCATAATTTCATGGCAAATAGATGGGGGAAAAGTGGAAACAGTGACAAGATCTTATTTTCAAATTGTGGTGCTGGAGAAGATTCTTGAGAGTCCCTTGGACAGCAAGGATATCAAACCAGTCAATCCTAAAGGAAATCAACCCGGAATACTCATTAGAAGGTCTAATGCTGAAGCTGAGGCTCCAATACTCCGGTCACCTGATATGAAGAGCTGACTGATTTGCAAAGACTCTGATGCTGGGAAAGATTGAGGGCAGGAGGAGAAGGGGATGGCAGAGGATGAGATGGTTGGATGGCATCACCGACTCAATGGACATGGGTTTGAGCAAACTTCATGAGATGGTGAAGCACAGGGAAGCTTGGTGTGCTGCAGTCCATGGGGTCCCAAAGAGTCGGACACGACTTAGTGACTGAACAACAAAAGACACAGAAGAAAGTACAGATGTTCCAGGAAGAGGGAATGATAACTGCAGGAAGGGCTGATGAAGGCAGAGGCTGTGCACCAATGGGCGGCTGGATTCATGAAATCAGATGACAGGACACTAGGGTTTCAGAGTAGAATTCAAATGTTAAGGTGATGTGATTTAATATTGTAGACACTAAGCAACGTTTATAAACAAGAATATAATGTAATATTTATGCTTTGGAGTATGGTGACCACATGGAAAATATACTCAAGGAAAGAGAAAATGCAAGCAGGGAGAAATTGATGAGAGATCTACTGTAATATTTCATGAGAAGAGGTGAGGATCTCAACTAGGGAGTGATTAGGGAGACAGGATATAGGAAATACTTTTTAAGAAACGTGTATGAGATGTATTTTGGTAGGATATAGAAAGCAATTAAAGTCAGAGAATGAGGAGGAATAGTTATGACTAACAGAACGATCCAGCATGGGTAACTAGTTGGATCATAGGATTAACTGGTATCATGGAAAGAGACTGGGAGAACATTTGGGGGCTGGGGATGAGATTACAGGGACTACGATGACATTGGGCTTCCCTGGTGGCTCAGATGGTAAAGCATCTGCCTGCAGTGCAGGAGACCAGGTTCAATCCCTGGGTCAGGAAGATCTCCTAGAGAAGGAAATGATAACCCACTCCAGTACTCTTGCCTGGAAAATCCCATGGACAGAGGAGTGTGGTGGGCTACAGTCCATGGGGTTGCAAAGAGTTGGACAGGACTGAGTGATACCACTTTCACTTTCGTCTTTCACCGCAACATTGGAAATGTGTGTTTGCAAGTCACGGTGGATGTAAACAGAGAAATGTACAACTGGAATTTGTTTACAAGGTGCTAAGTTTAATTTCCAAGGAGGGTCTATAAAATCAGAAGAAAGTAAAGGGAAAGTCTGAGCCCAGAAGAACAACATGATTTAAAGAACTAGTATGGGTAAACCTGGCCAAGAGAAAAGAAAATCTGGAGAGAATGAAGTCTAAGTTAAAAGAGCATCTGAAAAGGAGTCTGGGGTCTGTAACGTCACAGAATAGACAGCCTATGGGATGGGGGCAGGGAGGGCAAGATGAATGCATTTAACAAAAGGAAAATCACTTAATGTTCTCAGAATTCTGGTTCTTATCTTGGGGACTATTCAAATCAGAACTAACTTCTTGTTGAGACTTATGCCGTTTGGTTAAAAAAGTAATATATATCTTAAATCATTCACTGATGACTTATTTTGGATTCAAAATTAACTTTTACCTTCCTGCAGGACACCTTAGTTTTGGTAGTTATCATCCTATTTATAAGGTCTAAGAAACTGCTTCTTTCTGTTTGAAGATGTTACAATACACGGTTGGGCTGAATTCCCGTTTCTGGAGAGATTTAAAAGAACACACTGCTATCACTTTTTAGAGCTATCCATTCAGGGAAGTGTTTCCCAAAGGATGGAAGAGATGAGGTGAGCGCTGAGCACTGATTCAATTGCAAATTCATCAACAGCACAAAGAGAGCCAAATTTACTACCCCTGAGCAGCAAGCCATTGGCCGCTTTGGAAAGACTGAGAATTAGAATGCTGCCCCGTCCCCTTTATCAACATGCCTGGTGTGCTGATGATGTTGCTTGAAAAGAGAGAGGCTTCCTGTGGTGTTGCCCTTCCAGTGCGTTCTCTGGTACAGAACCGCTGTCTTTAAATGCCACCTTTCCTGCCTTTCCCATCGCCTGAAATCCTCTTTATAAAAGAGACACAACCTCTTCTGTTCCCAGAGCTCACACTGTCTGTATTGGATTTTAGATTTGCTTACTTTGAAGTGTTCTAGGACAATAATTGGAAATGGAGATGGAAAGGCGCTTTTCTGTTGTGTCTGTGGTTGCTGCTGAACTGTCTATAAATATCCCACTTGTATCTATGGTAAGACAATTTGAAACAATTTTGTCTTCAATGCATTCATTTCTTTCATGGCACTTCCTTCCTGCAAGCGGAATTAAGTTTTAATTTTTGTTGTCATTCTTGCTACAAAAAGCCACTCCTTATTTACTATCTTTGCTTTCATTAGGCACCCTTAATGAGCCAGGAATCTGTTCTATTCCAGAAACCGATAATAAAGTCCTTGCTTGCCCTTCCATTTGTCCAAACATTTCCATTCTTCAGGGTTCACGTCCCAACTCTTTTCCTGGAGGACTTTGCCAGCTACAATGACCCATACTGATCTATCCCTATTAACAGCATCACCAGCATTCAGAATTAAAATTAATTAGATTAGAATTTAATCACATTTTACTTTTGGTCTCTAGATTCAGCAGTTCTTGTGTGCTATGTGAATAATATGCTGTGCACAGGCCTGTTTTAGTATTTCTCAACACATTATCAGTATTTATATATCTCATGAATTCATTATTAGACTGTTCATTCCATGAGGATGATGACTATATAAGTTTATCTGTGAATGCACAGTAGTTAACATACTATAGGTACATGACAACTATTTAGAGAGCAAGCAAATGAATAAATAGCTCAGTGTATCTAGCATGTATCTATATCTCTATATCTCTATATCATCGACCTATTATCTTCCTACCTACCTATCCATCCATCCATCCATCCACACATCAGCTATCTATTATCTACCAATCATCTATCTACCTATCCATCAATCCATCCACACATCTATGAGATATCTATCACCTATCTATGTATCCACCCATCCATCCATCCTTGCATCTACTTAGCCATCTTGCCTCCCACCTACAGTTGAATTTTGCCTACATTCTTAGGCTCTCTGATGTCAGGAACTAGATGGTCTATTATTTTTTTTAAATCTCATCTGTCCCTCAAAAGGATATTTTATAAGGTCTAACTTAATACATTTATATTTAATTACTTGATTTTACTGGTGAATAAATCAACTCTTTAGATGAAATTCTACATAAATAAGGTATCCTTTAAGGTCTCCATCAGCCTCACCCATTTGACATTTGGAGAAAGGGGCGCAGGGCAGTGGTACACATTTCATTATGCCTCTGTAGTCCACACACTTGATGTTCTCAGCTACTTTATTTGGGTCCTATGGTTAAAAGACAAGGTGTTGCAATTTGCTTAAACACCTTGTCTTTTAACCATAGGACCTAAATAAAGTTATTCCATGCAGGTAGGCAATGAAGTAGCTGAGAACATCAAGCGTGTTCTTCCCCACAGTAGTAGATATAATGGTCACCTGAATTAAATTCACCCAAGCCCATCCATGTGAGTTCTCTGATTCCTAAAATGTCAGTGTTCACTCTTGCCATCTCCTGTTTGACCACTTCGAATTTACTTTCATTCATGGACCTAAAATCCAGGGTTCCTATCCAATATTGTTCTTTATGGCATTGAACTTTACTTTCACCACCAGACACATTGACAACTGGATGTTGTTTCTGCTTTGGCTCAGCCTTTTCATTCCTTCTAGAAGGAAATGGCAACCCACTCCAGTGTTCTTGCCTGGAGAATTGCAGGGACGGTGGAGCCTGGTGGACTCTGGGGTCGCACAGAGTAGGACACGACTGAAGCGACTTAGCAGTGGCAGCAGCAGAGCTGTTTCTCTGCTCTTCTCCAGTAGCATATTCTGCACCTACTAACCTGGAGAGTTCATCTTGCAGTGCCATATCTCTTTGCCTTTTCATAATGTTCATGGGGTTCTCAAGGGAAGAATGCTGAAGTGGTTTGCCATTACCTCCTGCAGTGGACCACGTTCTGTCAGAACTCTCCACCATGACCTGGCTGTCTTGGGTGGCCCTACATGCCATAGCTCATAGTTTCATTGAATTAGACAAGACAGTGTTCCATATGACGTTTCTAGAACTAACACCAAAAAGAGATGTCCTTTTCATCATAGTGGACTGAAATGCAAAGAGATACCTGGAGTAACAGGCAAGTTTGGCTTCAGAGTAAAAAATGAAGCATGGCAAAGGCTAACAGAGTTTTGTCAACAGAATGCACTGGTCATAGCAAACACCGTCTTCCAACAACACAAGAGACAACTCTATACATGGACATCACTGGATGGTCAATACAGAAATCAGATAGATTGTACTCTTTGCAGCCAAAGATAGAGAAGCTCTATACAGTCAGCAAAAATAAGACTGGGAGCAGACTGTAGCTCAGATCATGAAATCTTTATTGCCAAATTCATATGTAAGTTGAAGAAAATAGGGAGAACCATTCAGGTATGACCTAAATCAAATCTCTTATGATTATACAGTGGAAGTGAAAAATAGATTCAAAGGATTAGATCTGATAGAGCATGCCTGAAGAACCATGAACGGAAGTTCTTGACATTGTTCAGGAGATGATGATCAAAACCATCCTCAAGAAAAAGAAATGCAAAATGCTTGTCTGAGGAGGCCTTACAAATAGCTGAGAAAAGAAAAGCAGTAAAAGGCAACGGAACAAGGAAGTATGTACCCCTTTAAATGCAGAGTTCCAGAGAATAGAAGGGAGAGATAAGAAAGTCTTCCTAAGTGAACAATGCAAAAAATAGCAGAAAACAATAGAATACAGTATTGTAAAGCAAAATAAAGTAAAAATAAAAATTAAAAACAAACAAACAAAAACAACAGAATTGGAAAGAATAGAGATCTCTTCAAGAAAATCAGAGACACAAAGGAAACATTTCATGCAAAGATGGGCACAATAAAGGACAGAAATGATATGGACCTAACAGAAGCAGAAAATATTAAGAAGACGTGACAAGAATGCACAGAAGAGCTGTAACAAAAAGATCTTAATGACCCAGAAAACCACACTGGTGTGATCACTCACCTAGATCCAGACATCCTGGAGTGTAAAGTCAACTGGGCCTTAGGAAGCATCTCTAGGAACAAAGCCAGCGTAGGTGATGGAAATACAGCTGGGATACTTCAAATCCTAAACGATGATGCTGTTAAAGTGCTACACTCAATATGTTAGGAAATTTGGAAAACTCAGTAGTGGCCACAGGACTGGAAAATGTCAGTTTTCATTTCAATCCCAAAGAAAGGCAACCCTAAAGGATGTCCAAACTATTGCACAATTGTACTAATTTCATTACATTACTGGCAAGATAATACTAAACGCCCTTCAAGCTAAGCTTCAACAATATATGAACCAAGAACTTCCAGATGTACAAGCTGGATTTAGAAAAGGCAGAGGAACCAGAGATCAAATTGTCAACATCCACTGGATCATAGAAAAAATGAGAGAATTCCAGAAAAACATCTACTTCTGCTTCACTGACTACTTTGAAGCCTTTGACTGTGTGGATCACAACAAATTGTGGAAAATTCTTAGAGATGGGAATATCAGAACACCTTATCTTCCTCCTGAGAAACCTGTATAAAGGTCAAGAAGCAACAGAATCAGACATGGAACAATGAACTGGTTCCAAATTGGGAAAGTAGTACCCCAAGGATGCATATTACCACCCTGCTTATTTAACTTACATGCAGTGTACCTCATGAGAAATGTCAGGCTGGATGAAGCACAATTCAGAATCAAGATTTCCTGGAGAAAGATTAATGACCTCAGATACGTAGATGACACCACCGTTATGGAAATAGGCGAAGAGGAACTAACAAGCCTCTTGATGAAGGTGAACGAGGAGAGTGAAAAGGCTGGCTTAAACTCAACATTCAAAAAACTAAAATCATGGCATCCGGTCCTATCACTTCACAGCAAGTAGATGGAGAAAGAATGGAAGCATTGAGAGACTTTATTTTCCTGGGCTCCAAAATCACTGCAGATGGTGACTGCAGCCATGAAATTAAAAGATGCCTGCTCCGTGGAAGAAAAGCTGTGACAAACCTAGACAGCATATTAAAAAGCTGAGGCATTACTTTGCCAACAAAGGTCCGTCTAGTCAAGGCTATGCTTTTTCCTGTAGTCATGTACAGATGGGAGAGTTGGACCATAAAAATGGCTGAGGCGTCAAAGAATTGATGCTTTTGAACTGTGGTGTTGGAGAAGACTCTTGAGTCCCTTGGACTGCAAGGAGATCCAACCAGTCCATCCTAAAGGAAATCAGTCCTGAATACTCATTGGAAGGACTGATGCTGAAGTGAAAGCTCTATGACTTTGGCCACCTGATACAAAGAACCGACTCATTAGAAAAGACTCAGCTCATTAGAAAAGACCCTGATGCTGGGAAAGATTGAAGTCAGGAGGAGAAGGGGACGACAGAGGATGAGATGGTTGGATGGCATGTTTGAGCAAGCTCCGGGAGTTGGTGATGGACAGGGAAGCCTGGCATGCTGCTTTCCGTGGGGTCACAAAGAGTTGGACACAACTGAGCAACTGAACAACAACAGTAACTTCATGTAAGGAAAAGCACATGGCTTTGGGGTCAATCAGACCTGGAATGTGGAGAAGGCAACTCACACTCCAGTACTGTTGCCTGGAAAATCCCATGAGCAAAGGAGCCTGGTGGGCTGCAGTCCGTGGGGTCGCTAAGAGTCAGACACGACTGAACAACTTCACTTTCACTTTTCACTTTCATGCACTGGAGAAGGAAATGGCAACCCACTCCAGTGTTCTTGCCTGGAGAATCCCAGGGATGGGGGAGCCTGGTGGGCTGCCGTCTGTGGGGTCGCACTGTGTCGGACACGACTGAAGCGACTTAGCAGCAGCAGACCTGGAATGAAATCTTGGCTTTGTGAATGTTTCTGTCCATTTCTGGGCAAGTAATCCTTCTAAACTTCTGCATCCTTACTTAAAAGTAGAAACAATAAAAGTTCCATGTGGTTATATTATTTTCAGGTGTTAACTAGATTATGCCGATAACAAACTTGGAATTATAAGTGGGTGAATTCTCTCGGGAACCTTCAGAACACGGCGGGTTTCTAACATTTATTGGGCTAGGTATCCTCAACTGTCCTTTGGATCGGTTCCATTACAGCCTCTCCATGACCTTGATAATGAGGCAGAAGGGACTCTCTGCCTCCAGCTTCCAGTTGGCTTGGGCCACGGGGAACACTGAAGTGTCTGAAGAGTGGGGAGGTGAGCTGGGGGTTTGTTCCTTTGCTTTCCCTCCTGGAGGGTTTAGAAAGGACAACTGCCCTCTCAAAGGCAGTGGCTCCTGCCAGTGACCTTTCTTCTTCAGTGATGTGAACTCACCTTCCCTCTGACCCTCAGCCCCAGGACAGAAAAGGACTGCAGAAAGTATCCCACTGTTCCTGTATTTCCCATATTCTGCGTAGGCTCTCTAGGCTCTCTCCCAAGGTATCCAGTCTGATTGTGCTGTCTGTTCCTGGGGAACCAGATTAAAACACACTTATAACAGAATTCTAATTGTTGTGGTTTTTATATAGAATTCCCTACACCAGATCCTCCCTCCTCTTCTAAGTATGAAACAAAGAAACATTTTTCATATTCATTTGACTCACATATCTGAGATTAAGAATTTGGAGGAAGGAAGGAAACACCTTTCACATTCTTTTGACTCAGATATCTGAGATTAAGAATTTAGAGGAAGGAAGGAAGGAAAGGATGAGGGGGATGATAGTTTAATGGGAAATTCTGTGACTAGATTCAGTGAAGACAGCTTGTGAGCCAGCAGAGTCAGCTCCAATTAAACTTAAAAGAAAAAGAAAAGAAAAAACAGAGCAGAAGGGGGAATGACAGTCAGCTCAGAACACTTCACAGTAAGACAGCAACATCTTCTGTGAAAGTGCTGTGGATTTCTTGAGAACAGTATCATAGAAAAGATTTTATAGTGAAAAATAAAATTTAAAAAAATCAATGTTACATGTATGCACTGGCATTTATCCTTGTAAAAGAATGCAGTCTTGTCTTATAGAACAGGTGTGGACTGTGACATCCACCAGATCATTGGTATGGTGAATTTTAATTATCAGATAAAATGGAATGATGACATTCAACAAAGATAAATGATAGATAGATGGATAAACTAACTGACACATGCATACAGATATACATATAAAGACATAAAGAGATACTGTAACATTTTACATAGATAGAAATAATTATATCTAATTCATGCATGACAAAACCCACCCTTGTAAAGTGTACTCTTCCACAGTCACACCATAAGCATCAACTAGCTGTGAACATATTTACCACCGGGAAAGAACCCAGAACCTGCAGGGGTTATGAGAACCTTCCTTTCTCCTCTGCATCCAGCCCTTGATAACCACTAATATATTTTCTGTATCTATACATTTGCAAGCTCTGGACATTTCTTATAACAGAGTCACACAGCTTATGGTCTTTGTGACTTGGCTTCTTTCACTTCCAATAATGTTTTCACGGCTCATCCATGTTACAGCACGTGTCAGCTCCTCCTACCCTTTTACTGCAGGATACGTTCCATTCTGCAGATACGCCGCATGTGTTTATCCAGTCATCAGTGGATAGACAATTGCATTTCTCCCACATTTTGGCTATTATGAGTAACATAGCTACGACTATCCAAGTACTAGTTTTCTGTGGACATATCTTCTCATTACGTCTCATAGATACATAACCCAGGAGCGAAAGTCTGCCTCACGTGGTAACTTGAGGCTTAACAGGTTGAGAACGTATCAGACTTAAGGCTGCTCTGCTGCATATTCCCACTAGTACTGAGGGAGGCTTCCAGCCTCTTCACATCCTGGGCGACTCTTGTTATTACCTGCATTTTCAACAATGGCCATTGTGATAAATATCAGGTGCTTCTCATTATGGTTTCAATTTACATGACTGAGGGACTGGGTGCACATACATACACACCTCACTTAGAGCACAGTCTATTCAGATATCCATGCATTTTATTTTTTTTTAATACTTTATTTATTTATTTATTTATTTTTAAAAATACAATACTGTATTTGTTTTGCCATACATTGACACGAAATGTGGTTGTCTTTCTGTTGGTGGGCTACAATAGTTATCTGTATGATCTAAATAATTAGAGTACAAGTCTCTTCACAGATACATGGTGTGCAAAACCCCGCATACCATGAGTTGCCTTTTTCCTTTCCTTATGGTGTCCTTTAATGCATCAAAGATTTTAGTTTTGATGTAATCCGATTTATCTCATTAAAAATCTGTTTTTCATTTGTTGTGTTTTTCCTGCTTTATCTGAAAATAAAAACAGAGTATCACTGCTTTTCCCATGATTAAACAGATTAATGCTTACATTTTCTTTGTAAGCCTTACACTTTTGGCTCTGATCTGTAGGTGCCTGGTCCATTTTGCATTAATTTTTGTATATTGAGTTGGGTAGGAATCCAGCTTCATTACATTGTCTGTGAAGTCTAGTTTTCCCCACACTATTTGTTGAAAACACTATTACTCCTCTCACTAAATTGTCTTAGCAGTCATAAAAATCAATTGACCATAAATGTGAAGGTTTATTTTTAGACTTTCAGCTTTACTCCTTGGATCTGTATGTCTACCCTTATATCAGGAAAACACTATCTTGATTACAACAGCTTTATAGTAGACATGCAAAGTGTGAATCCCACAAATGTGTTCTTCCTTTTCAAGACTATTTTGAGTATTCTCAGTTTCTTGAATTTCCACATGAATTTCAGGATCACCTTGTCAATTTCTACAAAGAAGTCGGGTGGAATTTTCACTGGCACTGCATTGAATGTGCATGTGTTCTCAGTCGTGTCAGACTCTTTGCGACTACGTGGACTATAGCCTGCCAGCTTCCTCTGTCCATGGGATTTCCCAGTCAAGAATACTGAGACGGTTGCCATTTCCTTCTCCAGGAGATCTTCCAGACCCAGGGATCAAACCCATGTCTCTCGTATTGCATTGGCAGGCAGGATCTTTACCACTGAGTCACGAGGGAAGCCCGCTGCACTCAACTTGTAGCTCAGTTGAGAATGTTCCCTTCTTGACAACATTCACTCTTCTGATCCCAATTATTTATTAATTTTTAAAACTACATTTCTTAGTTTCCAGAGTTTAAGTTAGAACTTCTTTCATTAAAAGCATTACTAAAGTTCACACTTCTTAAAACCATTGTAAATGGAATTGTATTATTTCATTTTATCCTCAGCTCATGACAGTGTACAGAAACTCCATTTATTTTTGCATTTTTATCTTGTATCCTGCAAGCTTGATGAACTTGATTGTTATCTCTGGGTAGACAGACCATCCTATAAGGAAGAACTGAATAAAGGAGGAAGCCCTCTGGTCTCTCAAATACAGTAACAAGAATATAATGTCCAAAATTCAGAGCAGGGGAGGAGAAATGTGAGTGGCCTGTCCTCCTAGTGAAATTTTCTAGTGTGACCATTACCTGGAAACAGATGGAACCCATATTCTTGGCCATACTTATTCAGTGCGAAAGTGAATTTGGAGGAGAGGGTGGACTGTCACTCAAGTGCCAAAGACGCAGTCTCTTCTTCACACGTAGATATTCTTGAGTAGATGTTCCTTCATTTATGTATGCATTTAGAACAATTTCAACAACTCGGGAGTGTTTTTTGCTTTGGTTTTGATCTTTTATGCCAGATATGATCATTTCACTGAGGGGCAGATCCATGGGGTTTTTCACACCCCCATGACAAAAATGAAACTCTGCTGGCAGTAGCTTTTTTTTTTTTTTAATAGGCTATATTTTTAGAGCAGTTTCAAGTTCACAGCAAAATTGAGCATAGTGTACAGAGAATTTCCAGAAGCCCTCTTCCCCCATACATTCATAGCCTCTCTTGCTGTCAATACCCTACACTGTATGGTATATTTGTTACAACTCTTGAGCCTACGTCCACACTTCATCATCCAAAGTGCCTAATATACCTCAGGGTTCATTCTTGGTGCTGTGCATTCTATGGGTTTGGGGAACTATATAATCATATGTATCTACCACGACAGTATCATAAAAAATAGTTTTCCTTCCCTAGGAGTACCCTAAGCTCAACCTATTCATCCCTCCCTCCCCCTTGACCCCAGGCAATCAGTGATCTTTTTATTGCTTCCACAGTTTTGCCTTTGCCAGAATATCATACCGTTGGAATCACACAGTATAATCTTCTTAGACTGGCTTCTTTCACTTGGTAATACGCATTTACGTTTCTTTCATGTCTTTTCATGGCTTGATAGCTCATTTCCTTTTAGTGCTAAGCAATATTCCATTTTCTGGACATACTGCAGCTTATTTATCCATTTACCTCCTGTAGACTTTTTGGCTGCTTTGAAGTTTTGCTAATTATGAATAGAGCTCCTACAAACATTCACGTGAGGGTTTCTGTGTGAACAGGTTTTCAGCTCCTGTGAGTAAATACCAAGGAATGCAAATGCAGAATCATACAATAAGAGTATCTTCAGTTCTGTAAGAAACTGACAAATTTTATTCTAAAGTGGCTGTACTCTTTTGCATCCTCACCAGCAATGAATGAGAATCCCAGTTCTTCTACATCCTTACCAGCATCCCGTGTGGTCAGTGTTCTGAACTGGTCATTCTAGTCGGTGTGCAGTGGCATCCCATTGTTGTTGCTGTTGTTTTTGTTTGTTCGTTTGTTTGTTTTTAATACTTTATTCTACGTTACAATACTGCATTTGTTTTGCCATACATTGACATGAATCAGCCACAGGTATACACGATCTTCCAATGCCAAAGCCCCCTCCCACCTCCCACCCCATATCATCTCCCTGAATCATCCCGTGCACCAGCCCAAAGCATCCTGCATCCTGTATTGAACATAGACTGGCGCTTCGTTTCTTACATGATAGTATACATGTTTCAATGCCATTCTCCCAAATCATCCCACCCTCTCCCTCTCCCTCAGAGTCCAAAAGTCCGTTCTACAGCTCTGTGTCTCTTTTGTTGTCTCACATACAGGGTCATCATTACTATCTTTCTAAATTCCATATATATGTGTCAGTATACTGTATTGGTGTTTTTCTTTCTGGCTTACTTCACTCTGTATAATTGGCTCCAGTTTCATCCATCTCATTAGAACTGAGTCAAATTTATTCTTTTAAGGGCTGAGTAATACTCCATTGTGTATATGTACCACAGCTTTCTTATCCATTCATCTGCTGATGGACATCTAGATTGCTTCCATGTCCTGGCTATTATAAACAGCACTGCAATGAACATTGGGGTACATGTGTCTCTTTCCGTTCTGGTTTCCTCGGTGTGTATGCCCAGCAGTGGGATTGCTGGGTCATTAGGCAGTTCTATTTGCAATTTTTTGTGGAATCTCCACACTGTTTTCCATAGTGGCTGTTCTAGTTTGCATTCCCACCAGCAGTGGAAGAGGGTTCCCTTTTCTCCACATCCTCTCCAGCATTTATTGCTTGTAGACTTTTGGATCACAGCCATTCTGACTGGTGTGAAATGGTACCTCATTGTGGTCTTGATTTGCATTTCTCTGATAATGAGTGATGTTGAGCATCTTTTCATGTGTTTGTTAGCCATCCGTATGTCTTCTTTGGAGAAATGCCTATTTAGTTCTTTGGCCCATTTTTTGATTGGTTCATTTATTTTTCTGGAGTTGAGCTGCATAAGTTGCTTGTATGTTTTTGAGATTAGTTGTTTGTCAGTTGTTTCATTTGCTATTGTTTTCTCCCATTCAGAAGGCTGTCTTTTCACCTTGCTTATAGTTTCCTTTGTTGCGCAGAAGCTTTTAATTTTAATTAGATCCCATTTGTTTATTTTTGCTTTTATTTCCAGTATACTGGGAGGTGGATCATAGAGGATCCTGCTATGATTTATGTCGGAGAGTGTTTTGCCTGTGTTTTCCTCAAGGAGTTTTATAGTTTCTGGCCTTACGTTTAGATCTTTAATCCATTTTGAGTTTATTTTTGTGTGTGGTGTTAGAAAGAGGTCTAGTTTCATCCTTTTACAAGTGGTTGACCAGTTTTCCCAGCACCACCTGTTAAAGAGACTGTGTTTACTCCACTGGATATTCTTGCCTCCTTTCCCTGATGTCACACATGCTGTGGAGCAACTTCCCATATGCTCATCTCCCACCTGAATGTCTTCTTTGATGAAGTGACTATTCAGGTCTTTTGCCCATTTTTAAATCATGTTCAATTTTGGCTAACTGGCAACAATCTTTTAATATGTAAATATATTTAAAGAAAAAAGTGACATGTCACCAATAATTAAATGGATGATCTATAAATTTTTCATAATACAATTAAGACATTGAGATGATAAAATTTAGAATTAAAAGTGATATATTTTAAATGTGGCAGGAGTTTCAGTATTTGAAAAAATACACAAGGAACATTGTTGAAATCAAATCTGGCAATAAAAAGTGACTTTTTTTCCATAATGGGCTTAGGAGAGGAAATAAAATTTTTATGGGTTGAGAAGACATCTATGATTCACTTACATAAATAAGCATCGTTATGTAAGTGACAGAGTTATGTAAACATAATCATTACATTATTCTGTTAAATCAACAGATGTGAGATCTCTGGGGGAAAAAAAAGAACCTCAGGATGTTGTAAATTTGTGAAGAAACTATCATACTTCTGGTGTGATTACATCTCTAAAGAAAGATACAATTCAAAATCCTTTTTAAATGGTAGATTAAAATATACAAGAAAACTATGTGCAGCTCTTTTTTGACCCATAAATTCCACTTCTAGCAATTTACTCTGAAGATAAACAATATGCCTAAATATGCTTTCCAGGTGGCACTAGTGGCAAAGAACCTGCCTGCCAATCCAAGAGACTTAAGAGACATGGTTTGATCCCTGGGTCAGGAAGGTCCCCTGGAGGAGAGCATGGCAATTCACTCCACTATTCTTGCCTGGAGAAATCCATGGACAGAGGGGCCTAGCAGGCTATAGTCTTATGGGGTTGTACAAAGTCAGACAACTCAAGTGACTAAGCATGGCAACATGGCATGGCACACCGAAATACTGTATACTGGATATATGTAGATATATGTATACATGTATATATATGTATATATATATATATATATATGTGTGTGTGTGTGTGTGTGTGTGTGTGTGTGTGTGTATATAATCCTTGGACAATGGACAATGGTAAGTTAGGGACATCGACCCATGGCACACTCAGAAACCATTTGCAGTCAGGCCCCCGCTGTAGCTCCACAACCACAGATTCAACCAACCACGCACTGGATAGTATTTTCTGTTTGCTATTGAAAAACATCTGCATATAAGTGGACCTGCACATTTCAAACCCATGTTGTTTGAGGGTCAACTGTACATAGTTGCTGTTTATGGGGAAAAAATAATAGAAAATTAGTGAAAAGAAAAAATATAAAAATGATAAACCAACAGCCAATGAGAATGGTTATCTATACAGACCTGTTGGGAAAAGTCAGAAAGAATGTCTGAAAGGACGGGACTAGAGAAGGGACGAGCAGAAAGACACATTTCTCTGGCTATAATTTCTTCAATAGCCATAACTTTTAGTGTCACAGTAATATTTCACATAAGTGAAAATAATAAAACCAAAAAATATTCAAGGAAAGCCCAGATTGGAATACAAAGCTTAACAGATGAAACTTACTGTATCATAAATGCATAACACAGTTACAAAGACAAGGGATGGAGAGTTACCAAAAAAAAAAAAAAAAAAGGAAACTAACCAAAGTAACTTGTAAACACTATTTTGATTACAGACGATAAGGCTAAAAATGAAGTCCTATAGACAAATATTTGTACTCTCATCAGTACATCTGGTTTCCACCAGGGTGAGTGAAGTTGCTCAGTCGTATCCAACTCTTTGTGACTGCGTGGACTGTAGCCTGCCAGGCTCCTCTGTCCATGGGATTCTCCAGGCAAGAATACTAGAATGGGTTGCCTTCTCCAGGGGATCTTCCCGACCCAGGGACTGAACCTGGGTCACCTGCATTGTGGGCAGATTGTTTACTATCTGAGCCACCAGGGAAGCCCCCTGGATTAGCAATTCTTAAGCGTCTTTATGCACATTCTGTTAGAAAGTGATTGCTATACTCTGGATGAAGAAAAAGGAATTAAAATAAGGAAAGAAGGAAGAACAGGATGAGCCCGCAGTGCTGGCTTGCTGTCAGAGGTATCAGCATGAACTCAAGGTTGTAGAGAGATGTAGGGATAGATAGAAGGGTAGACAGATAGATTAAAAATATGCAGTGACTTTGTTGTTGTTGTTATATATACCTATAGCTGAATGCTATCTGCCAAGTGAGTCTAGAAGCACTGACATCCTGGTAGCAAAGAGCACATTAGATCACAGATCTTGATTATAAACATCTTTCTTCAATAAAAAAAAGAAAAAAACAAACAAAAAACCACTTCCTTGAGGAAGTGACTGATTCCATGAGAAGTGAAGTGAAAACCTGAGAAACCTCTTAAGGCCAAAAAGTAAGAAACTGTTAAAAAAAATTAGGAAGACGTATCTCAAGGGCAAAGGAACCAATCTGAAAGAACTCCAAATGGATAAAATTGGCACAATTAAGCAAGAAAATAAATAATGTTGACTTGTAAATGTAATAAATTATTATTTATTAAATTAAGATGGCATAATTTAATTTAGTTATTTGAAAATAAATAAAAATGACTTGTAATTCATGCACTAAAAGAAGTATCCATGAATCTGAACTCATATAAATTAATTTGTGATTAAGTGGAAAAAAGTAAAAATCTTAAAGTAGAATTCCAATAAATATATTCCAAAGAAATGATAGAAACAGAAAAAAAAATCACCATTTGGCAAACACAATGGTACTGATTTTTCAGATAAGAAGCACCAATGTCAAAGTCAATAGATTAAAGTTTAATATAAAATTTTATTTGCAAAATCTAAAAGTTGAGTCCAGTTCAGTCTCTCATCTGTGTCTGACTCTTTGCAACCCCATGGACTGCAGCACTCCAGGCCTCCCTGTCCATCACCAACTCCCGAAGCTTGCTCAAACTCATGTCCATTGAGTTAGTGATGCCATCCAACAATCTCATCCTCTGTCATCCCCTTCTCCTTCCACCTTTAATCTTTTCCAGCATCAGGGTCTTTTCAAATGAGTTAGCTCTTCGCATCAGGTGGCCAAAATATTGGAAAAGTACAGTTCATGGTATTTTCATCAATTGCAAAGAGAAATAGTATTAATTTTAGGGTGGAGACATCTCACAGACACACTGTAACCAAGCGATCAAAACTAACACCACCGGTAATGACACATCCCAGCATCACAAGCCGTTAAGCAGCACAGTAAGAAGGGCCCAGCACAGTAAGAAGGGCCCAGCACAGTAAGAAGGGCCCACAGTGCCATTGCTAGAAACGCAGAGCCTAAATGTAACCATGAGGAAACAGCAGACGAATTCAAGTGGAGGGGCACTCTACAAGATGAGTATTATTCCAGTGTGTCAACTACTTTTTTTTTTAACATACATTTAAATCATTAGAGCTTCCCTGGTGGCTCAGATGGTAAAGCGTCTGCCTGAAATGTGGGAGACCTGGGTTCGATCCTTGGGTCAGGAAGACCCTCTGGAGAAGGAAATGGTGACCCACTCTAGCACTCTTGCCTGGAAAATTCCATGGGTAGAGGAACCTGGTAGGCTATGGTCCATGGGGTTGCAAAGAGTCGGACATGACTGAGCGACTTCATTTTCTTTTCATTCTTTAAATCATATTTATTATGCAGCGGGATCACTTGTAAATGATTCACATGTATTTACTCATGGAATGATTCCAATCAGAACAGTGATCCTTGCAATTGAAAGAATGCATTAAAAGGTAGGAAAACTTCCTGCAATACTTTCATATCAACTTCTTAAAAGGCAAAGAAAGGCTGAGGGACTTTTCTAGATTAAAGAACCCTGAAGAGTCAGGACAACAAAATGGATTTTATCCTGGCTAGAAAATTAGCCAGCATTTGAAAAAGCTCTGTAGATTACGTGATAGCATAGGGCCAGTGTTATCTTTCTAGTTCTGGTAATTCTACTATGATTATATAAGGTGTCACCATTAAGAGAATTTGGACAAAGGGTAGTACAGTGATTAATTGTATTTTGCAAAAGATTATGAGTCTAAAAAGTTAAAAATAACAACAACAAAAAAGAATTGCTTAAGGGAAACAGTGTCAGACTTTATTTTGGGGATCCAAAATCACTGCAGATGGTGATTGCAGCCATGAAGTTAAAAGACGCTACCCCTTGGAAGAAAAGCTATGACCAACGTAGACAGCATATTCAAAAACGGAGACATCACTTTGCCAACTAAGGTCCGTCTAGTCAAGGCTATGGTTTTTCCAGTAGTCATGTATGGATGTGAGAGTTGGACTGTGAAGAAGGCTGAGCTCTGAAGAACTGATGCGTTTGAACTGTGGTGTTGGAGAAGACTCTTGAGAGTCCCTTGGACTGCAAGGAGAGCCAACCAGTCCATTCTGAAGATCAGCCCTGGGATTTCTTTGGAAGGAATGATGCTAAAGCTGAAACTCCAGTACTTTGGCCACCTCATGTGAAGAGTTGACTCATTGGAAAAGACTCTGATGCTGGGAGGGATTGGGTGCAGGAGGAGAAGGGGACAGCAGAGGATGAGAAGGCTGGATGGCATCACAGACTCGATGGACGTGAGTCTGAGTGAACTCCAGGAGTTGGTGATGGACAGGGAGGCCTGGCGTGCTGCGATTCATGGGGTTGCAAAGAGTTGGACATGACTGAGCAACTGAACTGAACTGAACCAATAGAAAGAAGGTACTATAAATATGAGGTTGCTTTTAAAACTGGAGAGAAAAGTAACTAAAAGCAATGAAAGGAAGTTCATCTTAACTAAGTCCTTGGATGTTTAGACAGCTTGTATTTCATGTATTTATTCCATAACCCTAATAAGGAACACAGGAAGCGTCTTCTGAGTGTTTGTGGCGTTTAGACTGGAAGTTAGAACCACAGCAATCAAGGCTGCTGTTGTTACCTAGTATTTACAGATGGTGCACAAAGAATCACTATGTGTAGTGATTGGTTCAGTTCAGTTCTGAAGAGTCCTCTTTACTGACAGAATCCATGACACACACCTACAAAGCAAGCACACACACACACACACACACACACACACAACATATTGTATACTGGTACCTGATTCAACAAATACATCACATGGCACACTGGCCCCCAGAATAAGTGCTCAATCATTTTCAACTGTCTCATAAAATGGTAGCTAGTTCTAAAAATGCAAATGTGTTGGATGGCCTACATAAAATCTCATTTTCCCTTAAATTCATTTTAAAGAAGGCATTTCTAGACATTTGAGCAAAAATATCATACATAGGCTTGGTCCCTGCTCACACTAGAAGAAGTATGCCCATGCTCAGGTAGTTTATGGTTTAGTCAGGATGAAGTGGAGTGAGTCTGGTATGACAAGAAATACAAATTCACATCAGGAAGGTAGAAAGGAAGGGAGAGAGAAGATTCAGGATCCAGTGGACTGAAGCAAGGAAGACTCTGTGGAGGAGGTGGCCCCTGGGTGAGCCGTGCAAAGGAGAATAGACTTCTCCCCACCTTTGCTACCGCTTTCATGCCTGGCAAACTTCTGTTAATAAACACTGGGACAACACCAGGATGTGTTTTGGTTTTAGTGGTTAATCACATTGTCTGAGCTCTAAGAAATATACTTTCTGCCCCACCCTCCAACACATTCCTCAATCCTGGTCACGAGGAGAAAGCCCTGTGGGAAACGGGACCTGCAAAGGCAAAGACTCGAAAGGAAGGTTTTAGTGTTTTGCTTGATTTTACATCAAGAAAACATGTTTTAAATTAAGAAACCTACAACTGAATATGCTGGTGGGAGCAGTTCTATTCATTAAATATCCATAATAAGAAAAGTAGCGCTGTGAATGAAATGCTTCTATCTTGAGAACTCAGCAAAACCTTCTCCCCAAGCTGTCCCTTATGCCATTTTAGGCTTGCTATCTCCAACTTGATGACTTTTCTGAGAACGTATCTGTAAATGTGACAATTCTGTTTCACAATCAAGAGTGGCTAAAAGTACAATCATATGCCTTATGGAAAAGAACAAGAATCTTTTAAGCTAAGACACTGACCTAACAATAATACCTGACTTAAAAGGCAGGTTTATCAGAGCAATTTTTTTAGTCTAGAGCATTTTATTCATTTTATTGAATAAAAACATTTGTTCAGGTTTGTAGGTTAAGCTCTCAATATTATAATTTATTTTACTGCATGTGAAGATAAGTATATAACAGTAAAGAAAGTTTTATTATAAAAAGTTTACAATGAAAATAAATAGAAATAGTGTATGACTAAACTATATTTCTCTATAAAGATTGCCTTAAAAACCATAGCATTATACAATTTATTCATCTTCTTTCTTAGGAAATGTTTCAACCTCATAATCACTTGTCTTATTGAAAGATGCTGAATTTAAATTTCTTAAAAATGTAAACTTAATATGTCTTTCCTTTAGGGCTTCTGTCAATGCACACCAATCACTTGAACAGTTTTCAGGGGAAAAAAACAAGTTATTTCCAAATCCTGCCCACGCCTTCACCAAGTTATTTGAGTCAAGCAATTAATTCGTGATCCACAAAATCCAAATTAATTAAATGCAGTTATATTATTTGTGTAGACACAATGTTGTATTGTCCTTTGATTGCAACAGTTGACATGCACCCTTTTATATTCTATTTTAGTAAGTAAGCAGATGGTAGGTTACCAAAGAGGGAAAACAAAAGATGGCCTTCTGAGACTTAAATTCCAAAAGAGGAAGAGCCAAAAGAGGTTTGAAACATTGTGAGGACAGGGTTTAAACACCACCATATGTAGAAATAAACATTCTCTGAGTCAGTAGAAAGTGAGGGAGGTATGAAGAAATAGAATGTGCTATTTTCTTTTTCCCTGTCACATATGAACATTTGTTTTTCACTCCTCACCTGCAATTTGAACAAAGTAGTTTCATTCAGAGGTAGCTGGAACAACTTTGTGAGATCCTTTTGAGGCATTAAAATACACTATCAACAGAGCGCAGACTTGTGGTTGCCAACGGGAGGGGAGGGGAATGGATGAATGGGGAGTTTGGGGCTGACAGAGCAAACGATTATACATAGGTGGAGAAGCAACAAGGACCTGCTGCATAGCACAGGGAATTCCATTCGTATCCAGGGATAAACCATAGAGGAAAAGACTGTGAAAAGCATGTGCACATATATATGACAGAATCACCTTGCTGTACAGCAGAAATGAATGCAACACTGTCAAAACACACAACACTGTGAATCAATTACACCTCAATAAAAAGAGATTAAAAGTGCACTGCCAATAAAATCCTGCTCTTCCAACTTCGTGACGGTGCTTGTGCATTCAGGTGTCCCTTTGTTTTAATGATAAAGAATCAAACCTCTCCACTGATTTTGATATATGTATTATTTTATTTTTCTCTTATGTGATGAAATTCATGCTTCCTAACTGATAAACATCATAGCTACTTGCCAAGACATCCTGACTACCCCCAACCCAACTCACCTTGTTCTCCATACCTTCCTCTAACAAAACAGAACTCTAATTCTTAGTAGGGATGAATGAGCAGTTATAAAGAGATGATCTTACTATGGCAGCATTTAAAAACTAACTGTTTACAGAACCAACAGGTATTGCCTCATTGCAAAAAAAAAAAAAAAACACATATATAAAGAAAAAAGCAAAAGTCTTTCATTACGTCCTGTCTTGCTACTACCTGATTTTGTTCCCTCTATTCTTTTCCGTAGCGTGTGGGTCTCCATCACAGGACAACGGCTATGTGCTCTTCTATGGCAGGAGAGTGCCTTTATTTAATGTCCTCTGTTGAAAGGCATTAAGACAGCGCTCCCTTTGGATTTATGAGATATTCATATATATTACATGTTTCCTTTTACATATATAAAGCACTACTGTGTAAGCTTTTTCAGGAGTCAAATTGCTTGGTGTAATATTATACGTGTGCCTTTGAAATGTGCATATCTGCTGTCAAGACTCTCCCAGGAATGAATGCTGTCAATCATCCTTTCCATCTTCGGCCACACTGGCTATTATTTCTCCTTTTAATTTTTATCAGTGTGATGGCTGGAAATGATAATTTATATTTTTGTCTTTTTTTTTTTTTAATCAGGTTTATTACCTCAATAAAATAGATGTATTGGTATCTGAATTTCTTCTTTCAAATTTCCTGGCTATATTTAGATATATGGTTTCAATTATAGTCTTTTTCACTTGAACAATAGAAATGCCTTATATATTCTGTGTCATGATTGATTTTACATATATTTAAATACTTCTCCACCCTCATTTGTTTTTAACTTTGTTTACCATGTTTTTGTTAACACATATTTTATGTTTTTATTGTCAAATTGGTAGACAGGTCTTTTTCCTCCTCTGTAAGCTTTTAGGATGATTCTCTGTGCTTGTCATTCTGAAATTTCACTAGTATATCACTAACTGTGGGTCTCTTTTCATTTATACTTTCCAATATTTAATTACCTCTAATCTGGAGATTTGAATTTGTCTTTGGTCAAGGGAGTTTTTGTTCTGTGTTTCTTCCTTATTTATTCACTTAGGCTGTTTGTATTCTTTTCATATGGAACTAGTATTAGGCAAATCAGCCACGTCCTTTCACTGTTCATGCTGAGTCCCAATGGGAGAATGGACACTAAGTATTTAAACAGTAGGAACTGTCTCCAGGGGATTGATTACAAACCACCAAGCCTGGCATGGTGAGCAACCGTCCTAGGCTAAGCATCGGTAAACTTTCCACTCTGAGAGTGGAGTAATAAAGCGAGGAGACAGTTACAGGCCAACAATATACAGCCTTGACGTACTCCTTTCCTGATTTTGAACCAGTCGGTTGTTCCATGTCCAGTTCTAAGTGTTGCTTCCTGGCCTGGATACAGGTTTCTCAGGAGGCAGGTCAGGTGGTCTGGTATTGCCATCTCTTGAAGAACTTCCCACAGTTTCTTGTGATCCACACAGTCAAAAACTTTAGCATAGTCAATGAAGCAGAAGTAGATGTTTTTTGGAATTCTCTTGCTTTTTCTACGATCCAACAAATGTTGGCAATTTGATCTCTGGTTCTTCTGCCTTTGCTAAATCTTGCTTGATCATCTGGAAGTTCTTGGTTCACATACGTTGAAGACTGGCTTGGAGAATTTTGAGAATTACTTTGCTAGTGTGTGAAATGAGTGCAATTGTACAAAATGCTGGCTGGATGAAGCACAAGCCAGAATCAAGATTTCTATGAAAAATATCAATAATCTCAGATATGCAGATAACACCACCCTTATGGCAGAAGGCAAAGAGGAACTAAAGAGCCTCTTGATGAAGGTGAAAGAGAAGAGTGAAAAAGCTGCCTTAAAGCTCAACATTCAAAAACCTAGGATCATGACTCTGGTCCCATCACTTCATGGCAAATAGATGGGGAGATAATGGAAACAGTGAAAGACTTTATTTTCTTGGCTCCAAAATCACTGCAGATGGTGACCACAGCCATGAAACTAAAAGACACTTGGTCCTTGGAAGTAGAGCTATGACAAACCTAGACAGCATATTAAAAAGCAGAGATGTTACTTTTCAAACAAAGGTACATATGAAAGTTATGCTTTTTCCAGTAGTCATGTATGGATAGAAGAGTTGGACCATAAAGAAGGCTAAGCACTGAAGAATTGATGCTTTTGAACTGAGATGTTGGAGAAGACATTTGTGAACCTTCTTGGACTACAAGGAGATCCAACCAGTCCATCCTAAAGGAAATCAGTCCTGAATATTCATTGGAAGGACTGATGCTGAAGCTGAAACTCCAGTACTCTGGCCACCTGATGTGAAGAACTGACGCATTGGAAAAGACCCTGATGCTGGGAACGATTGAGGGCAGGAGGAGAAGGGGATGACAGAGGATGAGATGGTTGGATGGCATCACCAACTCAATGAACATGAGATTGAGCAACCTATGGGAGATGGTGAAGGACAGGGAAGCCTGGTGTGCTGTAGTCCATGGGGTCGCAAAGAGCTAGACACAAGTTAGTGCCTGAACAACAACAGCAAGACACAAAAGAGAGCACTGAGGGCCTTGGATTTCATGCTCGACTCTGGGTCTTTTATCTAAATGCATTTATGATCAAGACAGGTATGGACTCTTGCCTCCAGTGTGCAGATGATGACAGAGTATAGGATCAGAGGTGGTAGAATAAAAGCCACACTTGGTCTATCTTATTTCTACTGTGTCAAAATCCTTTGGTACTATCAAACAAAAATTTTAACTGTTCACTTATAATGGGAAAAAACCCACAAAAGGATAGCAAAGAAAGTGGCATATACAGACTTCTACCAAGCATGACACACTTTCTACACTCCACTGCCAAGGGAGGCACTTACCGAATCCACCTCAACAGGATGAGGTTACAGTTAAAATAAGTATGACTTACTTAGGAAACAAGAAAATAAATAACTCTTCTCTGAATCCTGATAGGAGCATTTTTTTTTTAATTGGCTTGTTTTACCAGGGATCCAACCTGTGCCCCCTGCATTGGGAATGCTAAATATTAGCTACTGTGAGTCCCTGGGAACATCTTTAAGTGATACAGTAGACACTGGTTCTAACCTCTCATTTCATCTTAACTTACAAATTAAAGAGTGTATTTGGTAATGTTCAATAGAGAAAAATTTGTTACTCAGTTTGCAAAATCATTCCTCACAAGTACAGTTTTCAGTCCATTCTTTGCAATTAAGTTAGTGCTTAATAATATGGCACTGCCTGCACAGAATTTTCATAAAAGAATAAGAAATTGCCACTCAAGACGTGTTACTACATTGCATTACTCAGTTTACTTTAAGGATTATAATCACAGATAGGTAGATGTATAGATAGGTAATTAGATTGATAAATGGATAGGTATATAAGCATGTGGATACATAGGTGGATGGATTGATGGATGGATGGCTACATAGATATGTGGGTACATGGATAGATCAATGGGTGGAAAGATGGATGACCAGATAGATAAATGGATGGATGGATAGATAGACAGTCAAAATAGTGACTTAAATAAGTTTTTGTTGTACTAACGAGATGAAAACAAGAATCCAAATTTTGGAGTCTGTACATACCAACTTAATATTTTTAGCTTACTTTGTAAGAACTCTGATTGGAATCATCATCAAACCCTTGGAGAAACAATGACTAGTATGACTTTTGTTCAGTGACAACATTATATTTCTTGGCATAATTCTATTTTTCACAATAAATCTAGTTTCAACTTATTTCAGAACATGCTATTTTTGCTCTCTATTGGAAGCACAGGTCCCAAGTTATAAAACAAGAAGGAAACATCAAGGAAATTTTCTTAATTGGGAATATATAGGCATGGCTTATTTGTAAAATAAATAGATATATAAGTAAAACATTCTCCATACGTATATATGTGTATATATACATATATTTGCCTTCTAAAATTTGGTGGAGGGACCCAATCTGCATCTCAGTAGTGCAGACTGAAGCACTAAGCCACACCCATGCACAGAGTCTGGGTCCCTAGACTGCCTGTCAGTCTCAGCCAGAAATAAAATGCCCCAGTTGTATTTCCTCAAGGCATGCGTCACCAGAGGCAGTGTCCATGATTCATAACTGCTTCATAATTTGTAGTCCACGTGTCATGATTGCTGAGTTCAAGTGCAGCCGTCCAGGCCCCATGGTGCCTGTGTGACCGACACGTGGGGTCGCGTGTGGGAGGGAGAACAGGCCAGTGCTCACCGTGCCCTCCCCTTTCAGCAGGACAATAAAGCGTGTCTCTACTCCCGTGTTCCTGTACATGCAGGGCTGAGTCCTGCCCACAACACACCCCATAGTGCTGACGATGGCTAAGAAAGACAGTCACCTGAATGAAGATATTTATGAAAACAGTTTCTGAAAATTGTCAAAATATACAAGCAGGAAAGTTGGAGAAAAATGAAACAGAATAGGTTCTGTTATAGTCCTTCAAAACTGCTCTCTGAGCAGTGTTAATTCAGTTCGTTGTGAAGGGAAGTAGGAGGTCATCAAATGAAAACTGAATAATAAATATTTATGCTGCTGCTGCTGAGTCGCTTCAGTCATGTCCGACTCTGTGCGACCCCATAGACGGCAGCCCACCAGGCTCCCCCTGTCCCTGGGATTCTCCAGGCAAGAACACTGGAGTGGGTTTCCATTTCCTTTTCCAATGCATAAAAGTATTTATATTTTATATCCACACTATTACAATTTTTGGCTGAATAGCAAGCATGTTTCATTTATGAGAAAATTAGATCTAATATATATTATGCTAGGAATGCAGTTATTAAATTGTTTTAACCACTGGGATAACCCTGTCTACTTAAAAACAGAAAGCTAGGAATTCTGCACTAAAAAAACCTGCCTCATTTTGTAACATCTTGGCCCATCCTGCAACCTATTGATTCTTTTTTTCCCAACTTTGTGGAAAAACTTGGCACACAGTATAAGTATATATATTTAAGGGGGACAACCTGATATTTGGACATATGTCTACACTGTGAAATGATCACTGCAATCAAGACAATTAACACATACATCATCACAGTCACTCCTTTCTCTCTTCTCTTCCTTCCTTCCTTCCTTCCTTCTTTGTCCTCCCTCTCTTCTACCTTCTTGTTTTGGGGATGAGAACACTTTTGATCTATCTTCTTAGTAAACTTCAAGCATACAGCTCAGGGCTGCTCACTATAGTGGTTACTCTGTACATTAAGTCCCCAGAACGCAGTTCATCTTATAAACAAGTTTGTGAGCTTTGACCAACACCTTCCCATTTCCCCCAGCCCCAGCTCCTGGCAACCACCATTCTATTCTGTTTACTATGAATTTACACAGTAAATGCTTGTACATCCCACATATAAGTGAGATTATGGACTATTTGTCCTTCTGTATCTAGCTAATTTTACTTAGCATAATACCCTCATGGCCCATTCATGTTGTCACCTGTGGCAAGATTCCTTTTGTTTTTAAGGCCGAATCATACTCCACTGTATGTATACCTAACATTTTCTATATCTGTTCACCTGCTGACAAAATTTGTTGTTGTTCAGTCACTAAGTCACATCCGACTCTTTGAGACCCCATGGACTGCAGCACGCCAGGCTTCCTTGTCCTTCACCATCTCCCTGAGCTTGCTCAAACTCATGTCCAATGAGTCGGTGATGCCATCCAACCATCTCATCCTCTGTCCTCCCCTTGTCTTCCTGCCTTCAATCTTTCCCAGCATCACGATCTTTTCTAATGAGTCAGCTCTTCACATCAGGTGGCCAAAGTATTGGAGCTTCAGCTTCAGTATCTGTCCTTCCAATGAATATTCAGGGTTGATTTCCTTTAGGATGGACTGGTTGGATCCACTTGCACTCCAAGGGGCTCTCGAGAGTCTTCTCCAGCTGCCAGCATTTAGGCCCCTTCCATACTTCAGCTTCTGTAGATAACACTGCAACCAACATGGGAACACAGATGTCTATTTTCAACCCTTACGTCAGTTTCCTTAGATAAAGACCCAGAAGTGGTATATCTTGCCTCTGATTTAGGTATGATTAATCACTGTAACTCTGACTTGCTAATTTGCTCATACCCATAATAACAAGAAGCAACACTGGTCTAAAAATCTTTCCCTAAGTTGCGAATACACGTGTGTTGGGGCTGTATGCACCTTCGGAAGAATCAGCTTTTTGTTTTCCTCTCATTTTTGTTATTTATATTTTTCTATCTTTTTGTTGTTGTTGTTTTTATTTATTCTTTTACAAACCCTTGTATCTAGGGCTGACTTTCAATAGATCGCAGTGAGGGAGCTGCTCTGCTACATACAAAACGGAGACCCAGAAGCAGGTCATCCAGGGATGGTGTAGCACCAGCTTCCCCACCAGCGTGCGGGGCGTCACAGGAGAGGGGGTGGCCGCCTTTCCGGCTGTGCCTCGTGTCCCAGGACGAAGGGCTCTCTGCTCACAGATCCCGGTCCAGAGGAGCGGCGGGCACGCTGTGCCCAGAGGGATGCAGGCGGGGGCCCTGGAGAAGCAGCTTTTGAAGTAAATATTTCAGGTAAACACTGATTGAGAGAGTAAGATGTTGCTAGTCATGCATAACTCCTCAAACATGAATTGATCAGCATCATATTTTTTTCTGCTAAAATTGAAGTGGCTTACACTAACATGGAGTGCATTCATGCAGGCTCAGTCATTTCAGTAGTGTCCAACTCTTTGCAACTCTGTGGCCACAAGGCTCCTCTGTCCATGGGATTCCCCAAGCAAGAATACTGGAGTGGGTTGCCATGCCCTCCTCCAGAGCATCTTCCCCACCCAGGGATCCAGCCTGCATCTATTATGTCTCCTGCATTGGCAGGCAGATTCTTTAACCACAAGTGCCACCTGGGAAGTCCCACAAAGAGTGCACCCATCAAAATCAAGTTGAAAAAATACTGATAAATTATTTAGGAGGATATGAAAATACCTATCCCAAGAAGTATTTTATGTAATTGGGAATTAAGTTTAGATAAGCAGCCTCCAGAGGCAGTTGAAGAGAAAGAACCATGATATGGTAGTTCTCATTACCCGATTAAAATAACACAGATGAGTATGTCTCAGTCACCTCCTCCAGCCACGGCTGTCTGAGCACTGAGTGCTCTGCTTATTTGAATTACCCTGAGTTATACAACACGTTGACTCTCCTTTGCAGTTTTGTTGAAAATAGGAGGTAATCATGTCTTGCATGGACTTTAAAGTCAACAAATTAACAATCTCTGATCATATCTTAGAGTAACTTTCCCTTCTGAGAGGGGAAAAAAAAAACCCAGCTTGCACACATTGTGATTTCATCATCTCTGGTACAAGAACATAGCCTCCTGCAATGGCCAAAATAAGTACATGAGTACATCTTTGAGGCGATTTTTTTCTGGAATAGACATTCTTAGAGACAAGTATTTCAGTGGCCCTGATCTTGACCTTCATCCATACCCAGGGTCTTGTTCAGAGTCGGTCCCCAAGGAATAGTTGCTGGCTCTATTGGTCTCTTTCTCTCTCCTTTACATTTCCTCTTTTGTCTTCCTCAGTCATTTCCACTTTCCCGTTTACATTTTTGCTCCTTTGCAGGCTCATCCTTCTATCCCTAGCCACTGCAATGCCTTCACACCAAAACTTTCTTACAGAAACACCTCACCTCATTCAGCTCTCTCCCTGACCAGATGTGAAGATGACTCGGATACGGTCCCCTAGCCTCTGACTAATCTATGAGCGTCTCTTGTCAATCTGCTGCCAGCCTGCTGCCCCGTTTTGGCACTTTAGAATCAACGTGTATCACTCCCCATTCCGCACATGTTACATCTCTGTGAGGAGCTACACTGTCAGCTTGCATGACGAAATGTCTGATCCACTCGGACAAAGCTCTTCCACTTCACAGCCGTCACCCGGTCCTGTAGACTTTGCCTCCTATGTAATGTTCTTATTTATCTCCCTTCTCATGCGTGTCCTTCATCCCAGCCCAACTGTTCTCGCCCTCGAGCTTGCCTGCCCCTGGCCTATCCCCCACAATATAGACCGGGAGCAGTGTGCCTTTCCATGCCACCTCCCCAGCCTCATGCCCCTGCCGGCATCCCTGGTTCCATGTCCCCCACAGTACAGACGGGGGCAGTGTGCCTTTTCCATGCCACCTCCACAGCCTCGTGCCCCTGTCAGCATCCCTGGTTCCATGTCTCCCACAGTACAGACGGGAGCAGTGTGCCTTTTCCATGCCACCTCCCCAGCCTCATGCCCCTGCCGGCATCCCTGGTTCCATGTTGCGGCCACTGAGCTATTTCCTAGGCTTCTGCCACCGTGCTCACATTTATCAACGGGGTTCTGCAAATATTTGATGTTCAGAGAATCTGATCCTCTCTTAGACCCAAGTCATCTTCCCCGTTTAGCTCAGGGATCACCTCCTCTGAAAAGAATTCACTGGCTTTTCTGCTGAAGCCAAACTGTAACATGTTAGGATGTTTCTGCCTTGGTTCTTGCACACCCCCTTCACTAGAACACAGTCACCATAAGGGCAAGTGTGGTATCTGTTAGCGGTCACTATTGTACCTGAAAACCTGGTACAAAACCTGCCACGTAGGGAGCCCTCAATAAACAGATGTGAACGAACGGATAATGAATGAATGATTCATCATATTATTGAAAAATAAAGGCTACTGAATCTGAAAAAGAATTAATACAGGTTTAGATATAACTGAATCACTTTGCTGTATACCTGAAACTAACACATCATTGTAAATCAGCTATACTTCAATATACTAAAAATAAAAGGTAGAAAGGTAGTATGTAAAGAAGATACTGATGTATAACACACAGAACTATGCAAATATGTGTTCACGCACTGTTGCAACAATTCAAATACTTGTTTAGGGCAGAAATATGCACTCATCTATTCTCTAGAAACTGTACTTTTCAGAGTACCACCTGAGTTAATAAATATTTTTTAACCAAAGGGTGATACAGATCAACTCCATTATTTTATAAGAACAATTATATTTCTGAATCTTCTTCAAGGTTATCTTTTTCTAGAAAATGAAAGTGCATCTAAGTTTTTGACATTTTACTTTATCCTTGCTCACATACTCTGAACAAGGAGAGTGATTTTACAAGTGAAGCAATCTATATAAGACGATAGTAGTATAGTTTTCTATATACTTAAATCAGTCATCGACTCTTCCATTATTCACATTTCCATAAAATTTAGCTGATAGTTTTAAAAAGAATTACTTCCAAATGATTCAAACAATTAAATTATTTCATACTGATTAGTTTAAAATGATCCTCTGTAAGCATGTGATCTCATCAAGAAAGAACAAAAAAAAAGAGGAAAGAAAAAGTCAAGTATTTTTGTGCTTTCCCTGAACTGTTATTAGCTCTTCCCTTTATATTATATTTTTAATTTAAAACTAGCATGTTCTCAAATCTCTTTGCAGCTTTTTTTTTTTCATTTACTTATTTTTAGTTGAAGGATAATTGCTTTATTATGCTGCACTGGTTTCTGTCATACATCAACATGAATCAGCCACAGGTATGCATAAGCCCTCTCCCTCTTTGTAGCTTTTTAAAACACAACCAAGGCTGTCCACACTAGTGTTCTTATTGTATAGAGGATGGTGGTTAGATGATAAAAAGAGTTCCTTTGTAGATACGTACAGTGCTGTGGACACCTCAAAGACATCAGATAAATCTGTCTAAATGGTATCATATCTCGGAGATACAAACTTCACAGGGGCCAGGGGTCACTTCTGCTTTACCTAAAGATATTAAAAGGATTGCAGGTCACATATTGATCTTTATAGTCAAAAGTCATGACAAAGCCATGGTGTCAAATATGAGCACCACTAAAGAGGTTTATGTAAGGAAATACCGATGTGACAATCTGATGTAATTGCATTGTGATGGCGGGGCTTCCACTTTTTCTACATGGAAAAATGTATGTATGTATTGATGAAGTTCATTAGAAATGAATGCATTCTATTAACTTTTCTGTAATAAGTAAAAATGAACTGTCGTTTCTAAAGCAAATAACAGCTTAATGGGACTTTTTCTATGAGACACAAGTCAACTCTGTCTTTGAGTCAATAAATGCTGACTTGTCAGTACTTGACCACTGCAACATTCTACTTCACTTTTTATTTCTTTATAATTTTTATGATGTTTCCATATTTAACCAGTTTACTTTTGAAAATGTAATACATGGACAAGGAACAAAATCCAACATGTACCAAAAGATGAAAGGGGAAATACATCTACCTCTTATCTTCCTAAGCATGTTATTCATCTTAACTTTATACCATGTTATATGTCAATTATATCCCAATGAAACTGGGAAACATTTTTAAAGGTTAACTTATGACTTAGACTAAACAAAAATTCCTCTCAGTAAAAAAAAGTATGAGCTGGCATCTAAATTTCAGAAATCATGTCATTTTTGTTCCCACTTATAAAAAAGCCAACAACCAACTCATCTACCAAAAATAAGTTGCTATGAATCCTACCCTAATATCTTACAGAAATACTATAATCTATAATTTTGTTATCATCACAGAAAACTAGTACAAATGAAGTGATAATATAGTTCTATAGCTATCCAGGTAGTGTTTTGATAGCATTTATGGGTATCTTTAAAAATTTAAATTCTAAAGCATGTTAATTTAAAACCAAAGAGTCAAAATTTAAGTTATTTTAAAAAATAACCTCCAGAATCATTATAAGCTCAGTGTTAATGACGGTTCTTAAGACAACAGAAGTGACAGTTTCCTAGAAAAGGGAACCCTCTTACACTGCTGGTGGGAATGCAAACTAGTACAGCCATTATGGAAAACAGTGCGGAGATTCCTTAAAAATTGCAAATAGAACTGCCTTATGACCCAGCAATCCCACTGCTGGGCATACACACCGAGGAAACCAGAATTGAAAGAGACACAAGTACCCCAATGTTCACTGCAGCACTGTTTATAATAGCCAGGACATGGAAGCAATCTAGATGTCCATCAGCAGATGAAGGGATAAGAAAGCTGTGGTACATATACACAATGGAGTACTACTCAGCCCTTAAAAAGAATAAATTTGACTCAGTTCTAATGAAATGGATGAAATTGGAACCGATTATACAGAGTGAAGTAAGCCAGAAAGAAAAACACCAATACAGTATACTGACACATACATATGGAATTTAGAAGATAGTAATGATGATCCTATATGTGAGACAACAAAAGAGACACAGAGGTGTAGAACGGACTTTTGGACTTTGAGGGAGAGGGAAAGGGTGGGATGGTTTGGGAGAATGGCATTGAAACATGTATACTTTCTTGTAAGAAACGAAGTGTCAGTCTATGTTCAATGCAGGATGCAGGATGCATGGGGCTGGTGCACAGGATGATTCAGGTAGATGATGTGGGGTGGGAGGTGGGAGGGGGCTTCGGCATTGGGAGATTGTGTTCAAAACAAATTGTATGGCAAAACAAATACAGTATTGTAATTAAAATAAATAAATAAATAAATAAAAATTTAAAAAAGAAGGAAACAAAAAAAGATAAAAGTGCAATCAAAGTAGTATATAACATTTTCAGTCATTTATTGATGTTAATTAACTGCAGATAACTAAGGGAGCTATAAAAAGAAACTATAATGGATGCAAAACAGCCAGCAAAGACCAAAAAGAAAACTGTAGCTGCAGTAATTTCTGTCATTCATAACTCGCCATAATTATCTACCCTGTGAAAGTGCTGCCGTAATTTGAAACGCCTCCCTCCTTATCATCAGCCGACGACGGTAATGACTTCACAAAAGACAAGGATGGAGATCCGGCTATTATTTCTCATCTGCTTGGATTTTAATGCACTATTGCCTCAGGAAGATGTGCAATTTAATTAAAAAAACATTGTGTTTCCATGACTAACCCAGCCTGCAGCCTCACTTAGAGTATGAGTCTTGATTCCCTGGAGTGAAGTGCAAACTGGCCGTCTTGATTTCCACTTAGCTATGACTTTATGGTTAAAATGGCCCATTTTTATGTTAATACTTAGCTCTTAAACGGACATCTGTGGTCTCCATTCCTGAAGCTTTAGATTTTTAAAGTTACCTCCAGGGAATTTATTTTTCCCCTTGAGAAGGATCCTATGCTAAAGCATACATGAATTTAGAGATGCCCATCTTTAATGTTGTTTAAAATAGTTTAAAGGCTCAAACAGAAGAAGTGGTTAGCAGCTCTCTCTCAGTCTATCTAGCTGTAATGGAAAATACCTGCAAACATCAGCTTGTTACATGAGCATTTATTTTAAAGTCAAAGAATAGATTTTTAATTTTACTAGAAACTTCGATCTTTAAAGCAGGACTAAATACTAGTAAGGAAAGGAATGAAGGGTGCCCTAAGGAACAGTTCACGTGAAGAAGTTAGCGATCTGGAGTGGAGAGCTAAAAAGAGAAGGAATTTGCATCCTCTCCGTGGGAGAATCTGGTCCAGGAGACCCTTCGTGAATGGTTGAGAAGCATCACCACCCCTTCATTGAAATCCACCAACAGGGATACCTTTCATTGAGGCTATTAAATTCTTAATTAGTTTTATTTTTTTCTCTTTCACAACACTGTGGCAGAGCAGGTTTAATAACCTGCATTGTCCAGGTAAACAAGCTGATTATTTGGAGAGGCAGGGTAAGTCCTAACTCGGAGCCTGGAGCCCAGTGCACGCACCACACTGCCTCCTTGCGGGCGTGGGGGGAAGAACAGCGATCAGGAGCCTAGACACGGGACTGGACTTACCGGACCGCAGTTCAAAAGGACTGTCTTCCCCTTGGAAGCCGGTAGCACTAGTCCACACAGTCCGGAATTATAGCTACAATTCCAGGACATATTTAAATGTTGTGGGTACTTTCAACAGTTATTTTGGACGCTTCCGGTAAAATATTACAGTGAGTCTGGCATAAAACTACACATCCATGGTTATTTTTAAATCGCCACCTCTCCTGACCAGAAATATTTGCTCTGCCCCTGGAAAGAACATACCAGCGATTTTCTAGAAGTCTGTTTGATGTTTCTTGGGGCCGAGGAGCTTTGCCACAGCAACAGCCTACAGAGTAGACTCTGCAAAGGTATTACTCACAGTAAGGTAGTGTGAGAGTAGAAATTAAAAATAGCAAGGACCTTTTGAAGCTCTTGAACATTTCTCTGCCAGGCCGGGGTAGTTCCCTACAGTGTATTTTTAGTGCTCCATACACTCCACTTTTAAATGTCATAAGCAATGAAATCCTGGCAGTACTATTCGGATACATTTCTGGGGGCATAAAAAAAAAGTTCTGTTTGATATCTCATCTGTGATTTTGATTCAGGTGTTATTTCATCAGACGTAATGCATTATCCAATCAATTTTGGTCATCTGCTAAAGGGTAGGGTTTCCAGACTGTAACAGATGAGCCCTGCTGCTCCCCCTCCATCAAGGGACAGGAGGCCGCAGGTGTCACTGCCCTACACTGGAAAACCCCCAAAGCTGTCCAGCCTTCCATCTTCTCAAGTGAGTGATGCTTTGAGGCCAGCTGATCTAGGAAAAATTTTCAGTAATTAAAAATGAAACCCTTATAAGGGCTACAATTTCTCCTCATTACACTATCTTTTATGTGTATGTGTCTATCCTATTCATAGTATTTTCCAAATTCCAAATGGACTGAAATATTGTGGAATATGGAGTCAAAAAATATACATGTATGTATTAAATTTAAACATTTAATTATTAAATGCTATGCATAAATAAATACATATTATACATAATAATACTTATGCTGTATAACATTAATTATACATAATTATATATATATAATAGTGGCTTCCCAAGTGGCTCAGTGGTAAAGAATCCCCTGCAATGCAAGAGACACAGGAATGGTGTTTGATCCTGGATTGGGAAGATCCCCAAGAGGAGGAAATGGCAACCCACTCCAGTATTTTTTCCTGAAAAGTTCCATGCACAGAGGAGCCTGGCTGGCTACATACAGTCCAGATACAGCCCTACAGATCAGAGTCAGATATGACTGAATGACTGAGCATGATCTATAATATACATATTATATTACTAAATAATACACACATAAATATATATGTATTTTATATGTGTTAGTCGGTCAGTCATGTTTGAATATCTGCGACCCCATGACTGTAGGCTGCCTCTTTGTGACTCCTTGTACTATAGCCTGACAGGCTCCTCTGTCCGTGGAACTCTCCAGGCAAGAATACTGGAGTGGGTAGCCATTCCCTTCTCCAGGGCATCTTCTTGACCCAGGGATCACACCTGAGTCTCCTGCACTTCAGGCAGATTCTTCACTGTGTGAGTCACCAGGAAGTCCCGTTTTATACATAACATATATTATATAAAATATATAATGGATTGCATATTATAAATACACATGGCATGTATACTAACTTGGATGCATGTAGTGCAATATAACGTAGTGCTATATATATTCATAAATGTTTACAGCATGGTGCTCTGTAATGACCTAGAGGGGTGAGATGGGGGATGAGAGGGAGGCAATAAGGGAGAAGATATATGTGCATAAATAGCTGATTCACTTTTCTGTACAGCAAAACCTAACAGAACATCATAAAGCAATCATATTCCAATTAAAAATTTAAAAAGTATACAATGTATTTCATAATCATCTTGAGGAAGTGAAATGAAAGTCGCTCAGTCATGTCCGACTCTGCAACCCCATGGGCTATACAGTCCGTGGAATTCTCCAGGACAGAGTACTGGAGTGGGTAGCCTTTCCCTTGTCCAGGGGATCTTCCCAACCCAGGGGTCACACCCATGCCTCTTGGGTCTCCTGCACTGGCAGGTGGGTTCTTTACCAATAGCACAGCTGGGAAGCCCTCTATCCATATGCAGACACATGGCTTTCACTGAAAAGTAACTATGATCATAGACTTAGGGTCTTTAGAAAATTCTTAATTGACCATGCTATAAAGCTATAAATATACAGTCTAACACATGTAGACATGTAGACACATAATATATTAATTAACTTTGAGGGATCATGCTTATCTGACATCACAGTTGGAGCCATTTCGAAAGCACTTGGGATTACCGAAGTGATACCTGTACAATTTCCTAGGTTATACTCTCACTCCAATTTCAGGGATCAGGACTCTTGCCGATAATTAGAATTTTCTTGGTTTTTGCTCTTTTATTATAAACACTGTCAGTGTTGTGTTGTGGGCGGGGCATTGAAGGATATTCAGGGAAGACACGTGATGATAACTTGGGCTGGGCAGGACTGCTGTGGTAATTCAAACTATCCTGGATTTATAAAAACACACATGTTATCAGACACACCACTGATCACTTTTAGGGAAATGGTACTACTGTTGAGAAGACTCATACAAATACATTTTACAGACTGAAGGGTTGTTTTGTATTTTAAGTCAGTTAATTCCTAAAGACATGTGAGGATTTGCTTTGCCCTGGTTCTAAAAATGGTACCTAGGGAAATGGAACATGCTCTTTGACTATAAAACAAGAGAAGGGAAAGAACGTGCTATTGGGGCAACCACAAAAAGGAATGATTTTCACCTTTCTTGAGCACCTACAATGTACCTGCTCTCTGGGAGCACTCCTGTCTGAAATCACTCATTCTCAGCCCAGACACAGAGTCCACAGGTCTCTGTCAATAGAGGAAAAGCCTGGATTCCAGTGCTTTTGAATGTCAATAGCTGTTCTTTCGAGTACTTAACATACTTCAAAGGAACGAAATCATTGCTTAACATTTGAAAATTTCTCTCTCACTGATCACAGTGAAGTCTTCTTTCAGACTAACCCGGGAAGAATTCATTGAATATGAAAATACCAGATAGACAACAAGGACCGACTGTATAGCACAGAGAACTATATTCAATGCCATATGATAAAACATAATGGAAAAGAATACTAATGAAGGTATACAACCGAGGCACTTTGCCGTGCAGAAGGCAATAACAACATTGCAAATTAGCTATGAAGTGAAGTGAGAGCCGCTCAGTTGTATCCGACGCTGCAGCCCCGTGGACTGTACAGTCCATGGTTTCTCCAGGCCAGAATACTGGAGTGGGTGGCCTTTCCCTTCTCCAGGGGATCTTCCCAACCCAGGGATTGAACCCGGCTCTTCCGCATTGCAGGCGGACTCTTTACCAGCTGAGCCACAAGGGAAGCCCAAATCAGCTATGCTTCAATGAAAATTTGAAAATGAATAAAACAGGAAAATATCTCTTCACTGCTTTTACAAGCACACATGGGGCACCATGGGACCAAGGCCAGACCAGCGAAGGCTTCGCTGCAGAGGTGAGAACAGGAGCGGATCTGGAGAGAATCCTTTCCGCCTTCGTCCCGTGACTCCTTCCTGTGTTTAAGTGACTCCACGCAGCACCTCGGATCCTCACCCTCCTTCCTACTTTCCGCAGCTTCCTGGTCTTGTTTCCTCGCTAAGTATCTGCTATACTTAGGCCAAATACCTGCTATACTTAGGTGAAGCACCCAGGAGTTTAGCACTGTTTCTATGTTATTTGGTTTTGCTTTTTTTTTTTTTTTTTTTTTTTTTTTGGTCTGCGAGAAACAGGAAAACTACCACTGAATTTCAATTAGCATGCAAGGCTTACAGGCCATATGACTTAAGACACTGGCTGCTTTTTTTTAAAACAGAGGGAGGTGTCAGGAGGGGTGCGTGGGCTCCTGGCGCAGGTCTGACCCCACCCTGTGGTGAGCCTGCTCCCCTGGAACCTCAGCCCTTTCTTCCTTTATAATCCCACAGGTGCTCACATTTCCCCTTTGCCCTGGTCACGCTGTATTGCGGCCACTCTGTTTGCTTGTCAAGCTTCCCCTCTTAGCCAAGCTTCTACAGGTTGGTGGGGCCATTTCTTCCCTTGACCATCTTCCTGATGCCTAGAACAGAGACAGCAGGCGCTGCGCAGACACTTCTTCACTAAACGCCATCAAGGACTAGCTGTCAACAAGGGGCCCATGTGCAGCCAGGCCCTGCCCTCACTGAACCCCCATGGGGAGGCCTCACCACACACGCCTCTACAACTCATTTAATCCGTTTCCAACCCCACAGGCTTGGCAGTGGTTGCTGCTGGCCAAGACCGTGTGTCAGGCCTACCACAGGCCTTTTGCAGATCAGAGTTCCAGCTTCCTACTTCTCCTGACTGTCATTAATCTTGGGAAGAGCCACTGACAAATCCATGAGCTCGGGGGCAGTGCATGTGTTCCCCGAATTGTGGACATTATTGCCAAATGGCATGCCAGTCTCTCCACCATACTCTTTGGGGCTTCGTAACAAGAAGAGTTTCCCTCGCCAGCAGCTGGTGGGATATATCATAGTCTGGATAGAACCCAATTATTGCGCATCCGTCTTAATTAAAGTGATTATCAAAGGAATCTATTGAAATTGGGCTCTAATTAATTGTATCCAATTAAGATTTTAAAGTAAAAATTCAGCAATTATTATTTCATAGATTAGGTGGGATGCTCTTGTTTTCTTAAAAGCATTTCCTGAAGAGACAGATGGTGAGGGGCTACCTAAACTAGGGAGAGAGAAAGCTGCAAACCTATCCACAATTATCTGAGTTGATTTCCTGAATAGTTTCTTCTACTAAAGGACACCGAAAGCCCCTCCCAAAAATTAAATGTGATTTCATTAGTATCACAAAATTAAATGAGATTTTGTATAGATCGAATCATTTGTTTTAAAAAATCTATAGCCAGCTTTTGAACTGTGGTGTTAGAGAAGACTCTTGAGAGTCCCTTGGACTGCAAGGAGATCCAACCAGTCCATTCTAAAGGAAATCAGCCCTGGGTGTTCTTTGGAAGGAATGATGCTAAAGCTGAAACCCCAGTACTTTGGCCACCTCATGCGAAGAGTTGACTCATTGGAAAAGACTCTGATGCTGAGAGGGATTGGGGGCAGGAGGAGAAAGGGACGACCGAGGATGAGATGGCTGGATGACATCACTGACTCGATGGATGTGGGTTTGGGTGAACTCTGGGAGTTGGTGATGGACAGGGAGGCCTGGCGTGCTGCAGTTCATGGGGTCGCAAAGAGTCAGACACGACTGAGCGACTGAACTGAACCGAACTTACTGTCTGAGCCACCAGGGAAGCCCAGAAGCAAAATAGAAAATGCAATTGTATTCTTTCAAAAGCAATAAATAATTTAAAAGATATCCATAAAAAAATAAAAGAAAAGAAAAATCTATAGAATGATAGTATGAATTTGTGGAGCAGGAGGGAAGGGAAACATTTCATTTAAAAAAAAACTGGAAAATATTAATGGAACTGTCTTTTTACTTTTGTGAGTTTTCTAGCAGATTCTCTGTTTCTACATGAATCTAAAACAATGAACCCAGGTGGCAAGAAGCAATACAAATTAGATACCCACGTGCTCAAGGCCATAGTATGCTTTTTTACTTGATGTGAGTGAGTTCTCTCACAGCAAAGTATGGGAAACGCAGAGGACAGGAGAGGCCTGTGGACATTTCGGAAGTCTGACTCGTCGCTGTTTCAAATATTCTCACTGAAGTCACTAGAAGAGCAAGGAATAGTCACATCGCCAGGATCCCAAGTCAAACAAAATATGAGAAGGACATTTCATCCAAAGAAGACAGTTCTTTTCTGCTCCATGTCATCTTACCAGGCAAGAGCTATTGTTCCTCAGTTTGGTAAATACTCTGAAGGCACATTCAGTCTTTCAGTGCTAATAAGGTTAGACCAAGACAGTTCTTAGAGATATGTTTGCAGAATGAATTATATGTGTGAGTACATATATATATATATATATATATATATCAGAATGAATTATATATATGCATCACTATATATAGTGATGAGTGTACAGATATATGCATGTATATATAGATAGATGAGTATATAGATATATACATGTGTGTGTTGTGTGTGTGCATAGTGACCATCAAAGGCATCTGTAAGTGCATATGTGTACATGAATATATTCACATTCTTAGAAAGAAAAATCTAGCACAAACTCTATTTGTTGATATAATTCAGCCCACCCCACCTCACTCCCCACAAAAGCAGATGTCTCTACATGGATTTAATGTCATGATGAGAGGCTATTTGTTGATGAATTATATTCCATATGGTCTAAGAGTTACTGACTCTACTCATATTTCATGCATCATGGTTTTTAGACTCAGCTGTCAAACATAAAGAAGAAACAATACACCTTCATATCATCTTCCTTTCCTCATAGCAACAAATACTTCCTGTTTGAGTTTCCAAGGAAGAGAATCCATGTCCAGGAGCATGGCTCTGACATTTCATGACACCCAGTTCCAGAAGTGGGCAAGAAGCAAAAGCAGCCGGATGACCAACATGACCAGTCCAAGACTGGGGTCTCAGTCCCCAAGCCCCCCACATTCAGCCCTGTAAACAAGTGGAAGCCAATGCCTGGCAGCGGTGGAGTTAGTGAGAGTGCCAGGCCATACATATCATGCCCCGGCTGGGAGACAGACATCCATTCCGATGATCCTGGCGGGGGCTCAGCCTTTAGCAGACGCACTTGCTGCCCAGAGTACTGGGCATCCTGGCCGTGCTGAGACCCATCTGTCAGAGTGGCAGCCTGCCTATTCCAAACGGGGCTGGATCTTTCCAGTAAACCCGAGGTGCCAGGCAGGAGTGGATCGTCACAGGGGGCATGTATAAAACTGCAAGAGTCATCGATTCCACAGGAAGCCCTTCACTTCTGCCAGGCCCGTTTTGGCCTGGTTCCTTGTCATCGCCACACCTGTTGACAGTTGTTCATAGAAATAGACTGGATTTGCCCTCGAAAGGCAAAGCCAGCCCTTCAAATCATGTCCTGATGCCAAGAAGACAGGTGGTTCTTCAGCGGGTGTCTGATGAAGTCAGGAAGATAACTCAGGGCATAAAAATGTTTTTATAAAAGAATATAGAGTATTCTCCATGGGAACGCTTTGAAGCAGCCCCATATGTGACCACAACTATGAAACTCAGTCGAATGTTCACTCAGTAGAATCAGAAGAACATGGGCTAGTATCAAAAGGAGAACTTGACAGAGATGAAAGCATTCATGGGTGACTCACGGCCACGGCATAGCCCTTTGAACAAAGGATCACAGCAACAGAGCCAACTGGCACTGGGGCATCTAATGGCGTATTCGCTTGCTTGAGTCAATTGTTTGTCAGGGAAGATTATTTTGCAATTTGTAAGGTCCGTTTGCTTTCTTACTCATTAAGAGAGGAAGCCTAAAGGCGGTTGTCTAGAAAGAGCAAGTGTGTGACCTCAAAGGAGGCCCTACTCAATAGAAAACCTTGGGAAGATAAGCCAGAATTTTAAATATCAGAGTATCCTCTCTTGGAATCTTTGAAGTAATAACCTCTCATGAAAACATTTTACAGAACAAATAAAACATTGCTTTTGTAGACAATTTAATGTAAGCAAGTCTCCTAAAGTAACACAGCTTTTGTGAATTTTGTAAACCAAAAACAGGATCTAGCATTCATATTTCCACAATGTGAACCTGCTCCAGGAAACTGGAATCATAACTGAGGGCTACACGAATATTGAAAGTGGAAAACGCATTAAACAGGAAAACTGTGAGGATATTTTCTTTTGGAAGAAATAGCTGTCTGCTGTCTTTCATCAACATTACACCTTGACCAGTGATGCGTACCAAGCACTGACAGGGTGAAGACCCTTAGGCAGGCCTCCCCATGGGTGCAGGTTCCAGCAGAGTTGTGGCGATGTGAAGACCCTCAAAATGCAGACGTTATATCACACGTCCTAGCAACACAAATCAGAATAAGAAAAGGGCTGCAAGACAAATCAGAGTTCAAGGGTAGCTCCCATGGAAGAAAGGCTATCTAAAGAGTGTAGTGTTTCAGACAGACTTTGAAAATTAGGTAGAATTCAGGATAAGCCATTGCTCTTAAGGCACTTCGCGTCAGAAAAGTGAAACAGGAAATGTATTACAATATATGTTTAAGAAAGTGAGTATTGCTGTATGTGTGATATAAAGGTGAAATGATAAAAAAAAGAATGTGAGACAGAGATTCATTTGTCTCTAATACTAGTCTTCCCTTGTGTCTCAGCTTGTAAAGAGTCCTCCTGCAATGTGGGAGACTTGAGTTCGATCCCTAGGTTGGGAAGATCTCCTGGAGAAGCAAAGCTACCCACTCCAGTATTCTGACCTGGAGAATTCTGTGGACTGTATAGTCCATGAGGTCGCAAAGGGTCAGACATAACTGAGCTCCTTTCTCCTTCAATACTGGAGTCAGTGGCATTTAAGATCTTGTCCCCTTCTACTACTGTAAGTAAATTACTACTATTTAAAAAAAGTAGAAACAACTCTCAGATGTGTTATATGAAAGATTGTCCCTTTGAGAGTTCTTCCTTTGAATGAAGCTGTCTTGGGCATCCTATGATCCCCACAGCAGAAGGTCTCCTACAAAGGGCTGCCAGGCTTGGAGGTGCAGGGGGTGAGCTCAGCGCGCTCTGTGCCCGCAGCACTGAGCAGCCCAGAGAACTGTGCTTGCACGTGTGGGCTTTGCGGGGCCGTTCAGCTGTTGTCCCTCTCTCCTTCCCTCCCTATCTCTCTCTCTCCTTCCTGGCAGTCTCAGCACCAAATGCAGGTGTTCCCTTTCACTTCAGGTGTTACAGTGTGTGGGGGTCAATCTTACAGAAGACCCCCTTCTGCCCCATCCTTCTCCCCATCCACCTGGATTCATCATCCATTCCCTAACTCCCCGCAGAGGACATATATCCACTCACATCTTTCTCAGGAAAAGGGTGGGAACACAAACATAAAATGCCGATTTATAACACCTAGATGAGAACTTAAGTTGTGACTTAAAAATTAAAAACGTAAAGACTCGTGGTGGAGGTAAACTTGAAAATTGATAAATATGTTATTTCTTGAGCCAATCTCATGATTTCAATGAAATATATTCATTGTTTGTGTCATGGATTCATCAAAAATGTTTATTCATTAGACTGATAAACATGTAAATTTATGTACCTACGTATATTTCAAAGTTTATGTATATACATGCATGTATTTTGTGTGCTAACATACATATGTATACATATATATGTATATGTGTATTTATATGTATATATATACATATCTTAACACATTATATATATAAACTCATAAGACCGTCACAAGCAAACCTAAGAAATTTAACCTTCTATCACTCAATATAAATGAGTTTTTAAAAGTGCATTGAAGTTGACCAAATAATTATCAGACACAACTGAGTGAGATTCTGATATGTGTGTGTTTAGTTGGTTGATGTGGATGTTTTTGCTTATGACTTGAAGCTACCAAAAATGTGGGCCCCAAAAATATATGAACCACAAGCTTAGTCCTGTAGACATGGATGAATATAACAAAGCCACTGCTTTCAACAAGGCAGTAGTTTAATAAAGAAAATAATGATTTATGCATTTAAGTAATATTTTACAGCTCACTTATAAAAGATTAGCACATAAATGAATTAACTGACTGGAAGTCTCTTATGTGTAATATTAAAATCATGTACAGTTGAAATATACTTGAAATTCAAACACATTATAATTTAGTCATAGCTATAATTCAGGAATAATCACTTGACCCAATAATAATAGTTCTGCCAACTTATGTATATGAACCAAAATTTAAATGTAAATGCCACATTCCTCTTCTTGCTATAAAAACTTTGTTGGTTCTTGGGCTTTAGCAAAAATAAATGTACTGCTAATTTTGGAATGGTAGCAATGTGGCCAGAATTTTTAGGACAACAATGAAAGCTTACTGAGACTCAGCTTGCGTTATCTGGAGCCACTCTACGGCATTTCAAGCATGGCATCATTTACTTTGCTAGAAACAGTGAAAGCTTTTATATTAGCTTCATAAGATTCCTAAAATACTGGCATAATATTAAATGATTCAACATCAATACTCTTAATATTTTGTATCAACAACACAGTAGGGGAAAAAATGACAGGAAATGACAAAAGAAAGTGAAGTCCAGATAAAAGAAATAGTTTATTAGGCAAATTTCCCACCTCATATCTGTAATATTTATAATGCTGAGTCACTGCCTGTCCTAAGAATCTGATGCTAATTAAGTACAACCTTTTTACCAGGTCACAGTATTTGCTCCCAACCGTATTCATATTTGCTGTAAATAATGTTTTCATAATTTTTGGAATTAACTAACTTAAGGGACTGAGTCCACACTGGGGAAAATTAGAAAATTAATAGCAATGTTTTTAAAGAGCAAAGGCTCACTCTAAAGGCTGATATGATGAATTAAAAAATGTAGTCATAGCTTAAGACTCAAGTTCAATAGAAAAATTGTTTTCAAAAAAACTCTCTGCAAAAATATTATTTTTCTTAAGACTTATGGATGAAGCTACTTAAACCTCTTCTCAAAAATTGTCACTATAATTGAGGGTCAGAAATATCCAGTTGTCAAGCTAGTTCTCTTTACGTTTCCCATCCTCCATTCAGACCCCTCTAACACCACCAGAGGCAACATCTAGAGCCAGCCCTTCTGAGCGGGAGGCTGGTCACATTTTCATCTGAACAGAGTGTACTCAGGATCGTTCAAATTCTGGTGTAAATACTTTTTCATCTCCCAAAGCTATTCCCCCAACCATTTTTTTTATTGTTTTAGACTATATATGTGTCATGTGAATATATGGGGGTATATGTTATCCAAGATCAGCTTTCAATAGAAAAGTCTATACACTGCATATAGGTATGTTTTGATGTATCCTCAGTTCTGATGGCAGAGTATATGTGTAATAAATACATATGACCTGTATATCTACATAGTATATGCATAATAAATACACACAGGCATAAATGAGCATATGAATAGATATCATTCATCTTTGTTGTATTACCCATCCTTGCCCCTCTCATCTCACCCAACACTTCTGATTATGTGTAATTATATGGTTCAAAATGGGCTTTCCAGGTGGGGCAGTGGGAAAATGTCTGCTTGCCAACGCAGAAGATGCAGGAGATGAGGGTTTGATCCCTGGGTTGGGAAGATCCTCTGATGGAGGGCACGGCAACCCACTCCAGTATTCTTGCCTGGAGAATCCCTTGGACAGAGGATCCTGGTGAGCTACAGCCCATGGGGTCTCAAAGAACTGAAGCAACTGAGCATAGCATAGCATTTTAAATTTTCACTTGTTTTCAGTTACTGGCTGAACCATTTATACTCTCTTGTCCTGTAAGGGCCCAGAGCATATTTGTTTTCTATAGTAGTAATGTAAAGAGTTCTAAACAGATGATAGGGAAATATAAGAAGAGTCTTATCTTGTTCAGATTTAAAATTTGAATAACTGTCCTGAAGCACCTTAAATTATCAATCCTCTCATTGTACATTACATGCATTCTTTGTTTCCATGGTCCTACATCATTACAATCTATAAGGAGGCTACCAAAGGACCCTGGATTCCCTTGCAACTACAGCAAGAACTCCATTGGTTCCTTTATTAAATCTTTCGTAAGCTGCAGTCCTAACTGGAGTCTTCCCTACCTTGCACAAGGTCTCACACTCCTCAGATCACTCTAAAGCCCAGTCTGGAAACTGTCCACAATAAGTACCTTCTGAAACAGAGACACATTCCTCTGTACGTAACACAGGCCTTAGCGTTCACCCAAGCTAAAAGGCAGGCTCTCCTTCAGCATTACTCTAAAATTTTAAATCCTGGGATAACACGCTTGAATAAGATTTGAAATAAGAGAATACCAGCTATGCTAGCATCCAAAGTTAAACAAATTTGTCGCATAATATTGGGTTGGCCAAAAGTTTATTCAGGTTTTCCCTAACAGCTTATGGGAAAGCCTGAATAAACTTTTGGCAAACTCAGTATACTCAAGAATGCTTACTCTGTTTCCATGCTCGTATAACTAATATCTTCTTTCCAAAAAGTATTGAAATAGGATTCACTGTCCTTTGCTATGTCTCCACTCACTTGAAATCCCAGTTAAAGTTGGGGAGTGAGGGACAGTGATGACTCCTGATTCTAGACACTTTCTACATTGAGTTGAGAACTGACAACTCATTAAGCACAAATGAATGCCTGACTTCGAGGTCTGATGATTAAGCTGCATTTGTATCCATGTGATCATGGTAAGACTGTGGCAAAGATAATGATACATAAATTTATTTAAATAGCGTCACAAAAACATCTTAAGTATTTCATGCACCATGAGTCTTCTCCTTAAGAATTTCAACTTTTCCCATTCTACTTTTTGTACTAGGAATTAGCTCTATGGTATTTTCAATAAGAGGGTTAATAGCAAACAAAACAGCAAATAATCACAAATGTGAACAGTATCCAATGTTGCCCCATATACAATTTTTGTATATGTATTTAATTTTCATATATAATACATATGTATATATAATGTAATGCATATTTATAAAATCTATGTATTTTAAACATTCTCAGTCATAGGTTTATATTTTGTTTTCCTAGTGTAGTTTCAGCAATTTGTTTATAAATTGTATAAATAAATTCTTAATGAGTATAAAAGCGAAAGCTCATAAACCAAGTTAAGTGGGTAAACAAATGCTTTTAGAAATGGACTTGGTTTTGAGTTTTGGAAAAGTCATGTTTTATTATGTCCGTGCTGATATTCATGAGCCTGCTGCATCATAAATCCAAAAGACAGCCAAGCCTATCAACTTTGAAATATTCAAATTGTAGGGTAAGGAAGGAGGCTGCTATTACATTTATTTTTCTTGTGGAAAAAATGAATAAATGGATATATCAGATGTAAACATGAATTTTTATGGTTTTGACGAAAGGAAGTAATAAAACACCCATCATTTTATGTAATAGCATTTCCTCTGACTAGGCCATGAGCCCTTACCTTCTCAGCATCTGCTCTGTTCCCGAGAGCTGCATTTTTGACTGTGTAATGCTCTCAAACCGAATGCCAGTGACCGCACCTTCTTAGAGCACTGGCAACTCAAAACTGGGTGTATTTTTTTCATGCAAATATAGAAACGTGTTATCTTTGTGTTTTTAATTAGCCATTCCGTTTAGGTACAGAAGTTTATAGGCTCAGAGAGAAAATCAAACCTTAAAAAAGTGAAGAAAATATAGAATTAAAACTAAGTCCACACAGGGAACTCTATTCAATACCCTGTAATGGACTATATGGGGAAAAGAATCTGAAAGAGGAGTAGATGCATAGCTGATCCAGTTTGTGGTATGCCTGAAGCTAACACAGCATTGTGAATTAATGATACTCCAATAATTTTTAAAGTGCCTAACCCCTTAATCTTGCAAAGCAATGGTGATAGACAGTTTTCTGCCTCTGTTTTTATCTTGTCCTGGTTAATACAAACAGGCTTGACAGGACTTTACCATCTGTACTGCAACTTACATTTTATTGACTAATGTTTTTACATCCTCTGTGTGTGTTGGTTCACTTACTACCACCCCATGGTTTCGGATGGTTGCATGGTATTCCTCTTTATATATACTTCCAACTTTACTTTAAAAGTCTACACTCTGCGGTCCTTCAGTGGTTTCCAGTTTTTTGGTATAATGAACAAAGATATTTTTGTTTAGGGGAATGCAATATGTTTGCTTGAACTCAAGTTTAAGAATAAAAAGAAGCATTCAGCTGTAGCATGGTATTTTCTCCCTTAGAAGCTACAGGGCAATAGATACTGTGTGTCTAAAAGACATTCTTCATCATGCCTTTTGCTGAAAGGGCAGAGTGATACAAGAGACAGCAAGACAGAGATGCGGAAATATTTCCTGGGCCTGAAATGCTGCGCTGGAACCCACCAGAGCAGGAATCTGCAAAGGGTGCAGTTCAGTCTACGGCAAGTCCACCTTGGATTGGAACAAGAACGTTTATTTAGACGATATCTAAGCTTTTGAAATGTGAAGACTGGAGAAGACTCCTGAGAGTCTCTTGGACAGCAAGAAGATCAAACCAGTCGATCCTAAAGGAAATCAACTTTGAATATTCATTGGAAGGACTGATGCTGAAGCTGAAGCTCCAATATTTTGGCCACCTGATGCAAAGGGCTGACTCATTGGAAAAGCCCCTGATGCTGGGAAAGATTGAAAGCAGGAAGAGAAGGAGGTGACAAAGGATGAGATGGTGGATGGCATGACCAACTCAATGGACATAAGTTTGAGCAAGCTCGGGGAGAGAGTGAAGGACAGGGAATCTTAGCACGCTGCAGTTCATGAGGTTGCAAAGTCAGACAGGACTTAAGCGACTAAACAAAGAACCAGCTACTATTTTCCCAGCACTCTTATTAAATTTAGTCTTTACTTAAATCCCTGAAAGACAGGCCCAGTAACTGGCAGGGAGTGTAATGTGGGAGTTGGACATTAGGCTACAGAATTGGGGGCCTGGTCCAGGGCTTGCTCTACCCAGCATATTTGTGGCTGCTGCCCTTTTCTCAGAGAGCAACAGGAATGGGCAGATGTAACGACCAGCACGACGGAGCTGAGTTCTAGAAGACACCTTGATTGAGTTGAACTGGAGCAGGAAGGGCAATAGGCAGAGATGCCTTCATTTGTATCATTTTTCAGGTAAGTGGTGATGAGATTATGAGCTAAGGACATGGGAATACAATGGTAAGTCACTGTCAGATGTGACACATTGGGAAGATAAAATTAACAGGTGTATACAAACACGCTTATCCACTTGCTTAGAATGAAAACCCTGGATTCAAACTCAATTCTTCTCTTTCTGAGACTCTTCAGTATGTCTTTCAATGTATTGTCAGAATCTGACCAAGATTCATCAGAGATTCATCTACCCCTGTCCAATCCACCCATCTCTCCACTGGACTGAAAGGAGTATTTTAAGTTTTCTCGACTCAAAATCACCCATCTGGAGTGATCCTCTCAAAGAGAAGTCTGCTCAAAGCTTCCTGATCACGTCCCGAGTCTGTGTGAGCAAACATAAGAGCCCCTCCCTGACCTCCGAGGTCTCCCAGTCCAGGCCCTGGTTCGTCTCTGAGCTGCTGTCCTGGACTCTCTCCTTGGCTCGCTCTGCTTCGTCACCCTGACTTCTCCGCACTTCCCCAAGCGCGCTGAGCACACCCCAGCCCAGGGCCCTCAGTGCCTGGGCGCTGCTTGGACCCATCTTCAGCAAGATGCTAATCATCCGAGGTCACTCTCTTGCTTTCCCCGCAGGCCTCCCTCAACAAATGTGACCCCTCCTTCGACACATAGCTTCTTTATTTTTCTTCAGAGTATTTCTCACCATTTGATATGGATTTATCCAGTTAGTTATTTACTCTGACACCACTAGAGCAGAGAGATGCCTGACATGCTTTCAGTGACACATCTACCATTGCTAGACTCACTTCCCATGCACAGTAGGGCCGCAGAGACACCTGAGGGCATCATGTGATATGAGATGCCAGAGCAAGACAAATATTGCATGACAGTGCCAGCATGTATAATCTGAAAAGCCAGATTTGTAGAAACTGAGCAGAGTGGTGATTAGCAGGGGCTGAGGTGGGTGGAAAGAGGGGCGAGGAGGTCAGTTAAAGGGTATAGAACCTACAGTCAGAAGATGGAAAGTTCTCGGATCTAATGCGTGGTATCCTAATTATAGTCAAGCATATCAACTGTTAAAATGGCATTAGAATTACAACAGTAGCAGGCATCATTTACCTGCAAGCTGCAGAGAGTCGATCCTAAATGTTATTACCACAAAAGAGAAATGATAATTATGTGACTTGCTTGAGGTGTGAGCTAGCGTGGGGGCAAGGATGGCCATATCGGTGTGCAAGTGCCCCAAATCAACACACTGTGCACCTCCAATTTATGCAAACTTATATGCTCAATCTATCTCAGTAAAAGAGAAATATCTGCTAAATGAATGTGTGACCTCAAGCAATGTGTTAGTTTTTCTGAACTTATCATTCATAAGGCTATTCATAAAAGCACTTTAAAGGATGTGGTACATAGCCTAATTTAAGGGCTTGGCAAGTGTCCGTCACTTCTAAAGGTTTTAGTTGGAGTGACTTGTGTTCGCTCACAATTCTTTTGTTGACATTTCGACCTCCAGCATTTCAGAACGTGAAAGTATCTGGACACAAAGACTTTGCAGAGGTGATTAAGTTTATCTGAGGCCATTGGGGTTGGCCCTCCTCCGATGGGGCCAGTGTCCTTATCAGAGGAGGAGACATCAAAGGGACAGGAATACAGAGGAACGGCCATGTGAGGACACGGGAGAAGGCGGCCATCTGCAAGCTGGGAGGAGAGGCCTCAGGAGAAATCAGCCCTGAAGGCACCTTGATCTTGGAATTACAGCCTCCAGGATTGTGAGGAATACATTCTGCTGCGTAAGCCACTCCATCTGTGGCATTTTGTTATAATAACCTAGCAAACTAAAGCAGTGACTAAAGGACTTCTTCAAAGAAGAGATCTACAAGAAATAGGTATTTTTAATCAAAGACTTTTATTCACAGAGATATTTCTAAACTATATAGGACTGTGAAATAAGATCATTCAGATACTACAGGAAAACCCTGTTTTGTTATTTCAGAAGTACTGGGTAATGCCGACCTGTGTGTAGATGAAGGAAAACCTCTTTTCAGTGTGTTCAGGCCATCAGTCTACAAATGACTTAATCCTTTGCCACATCTTTTACCTCCTTCACTTAACCAACACATCACTTCTTATCTCCCAGAGATCTTCAGCTTGTTTCAGTTTTTCCTCTGCAGATGATACTTCACAAGTGAGATCATGTTACGCCGCAAGTCAGGGTTCCTAAGAAGGCAGAGGAGATAGCCTAGGAGACACCAGCCACCCCCACAGCCCCATCACTCCTCACTGCCGAGAAGATGCCCTTGGCAGTTTGAAAGTTAAACAAAGGCATTCAGCATCAGCAAATTCTCCAGCTACTGACATGAAGGTGGTACTTCAAGAGTTCCTTCAGCTCCTAACTAAAGCCACAGTTCACTGTTAAGAAATTAATATTTCTCAGTTATGAAATACTGATATTTCATTAATGCTAAGAACCAAATAGAATTAAGAAAGGGACCCAGGAACAAGGCAGCAGGTAAAGCCACCAGGCTAACCAAGAGGAGACCTCATCTTGAGTCTTATCTCGGATTCTGTCTTTTGTGGCCTTTCGTGCAGTTTATAGTCGGCCCTCCATAACCGTGACTGCAACCAATTCCCTGGGATTATGAGGCCCGTGGATACAGAACCCATGGATTCAGAAATCTGTGGATATGGAGAGCCCAGGGCATGTGAGTGCTTCAGGTCCTCCTTCAGGCAATAAAGAACATAGGGATCGACAGGATGTGCCCCAGTTCCAACGTGTGATCGGTGCCCTTTCAAACCTTAGATGTGTTGTGCTAATTAATCATACAAATACTGAAACGAGTGATTTCATGCAAAATTCTCATGTGTAATAAGAACACCAATTCTGACCACTATAATCTTATGATGGAACTACAATAGTGAAAATGAAAGTCACTGAGTTGTATCCTTCTCTTTGCCACCCCATGAAACTATACAGTGCATGGAATTCTCCAGGCCAGAATACTGAAGTACATAGCCATTCCCTTCTCCAACGGTTCTTTCCAACCCAACAGATCGAACCCAGCTATCCAGCTATCCCTCATTGCAGGTGGATTCTTTACCACTGAGCCATAAGCTTGATTTATATATATGCATGTGTGTGTGTGTGTGTGTGTGTGTGTGTGTCTGTGTGTCTGTGTGTCTGTGTGTGTGTGTATATATGCACATTCCATGTACACACACAACTTTGAGAAATAAACAAAGAGAAATTGGGCATACTGTTAATTTATTAGTTTACTCAGCACAGCTGTACTGAAGACTGTTAAAGACAGAGCCCAATGTACAGCTGGGCAAGCCAGCTCTGTACCCTGGCACATTTTCTTTCTAGTTTAACGTCCCCTGCTGTGACTGGCAAGGATAAGAATAAAATGACATTTATCACCTGGCTCTCCAAAGACTATTTCCTGCCAAATCAAGCAACATTAATATTTCCTACCCCAGGTACCAATTTTTAGGTCACTTATATTGCAGACAATACTAGTTAATTGCTAGTTTTGGAGACAGGATGGTTACAGGATCTAGAAAGTGTGGCGTGTGTGTGTGTGTGTGTGTACATATATATATGTGTATATACATGTGTATATACATATATATGTGTATATACATATATATGTAGAGCGAGATTCCAACTGCAAAATTCCCATTTCTTTGATGTGCTACCATCATATATATAGGCTGTACCTTAAATGTCTTAATAAAGTTTTCCCAGTTTCCTACATTCTGTGTCTCATCCTTTCATGCACTGCCCCCAGCTAGCACAGGGCTCAGCATCCTGCAAAGTCCCAAATTTATACATGTTTATTGAACTTTGAGTCAAGAATAAAAACACATTCAGTGAAAAGTGGATTATCAATAGGCAGCTTGAGAAAAAGAAAATCTCCCATTACATTCCCTTGACTGAACTGGCCCATAGAAATCCATTTTCGGGTTGAGGCAACTATACAAAGTCTTTATTTTCCACTGGCTTAGTATAATTCATTTTATTATTTTACCTCAATGTATGCCTTCCATAAAATCATTCAGGCAGATTTAATAGATAAAAGAATAGCCTACTTCCTGTCCATTGGTTGGTGTCCCCTTAAATTTTGAACATTTCTGTGGTGGGCATTACTGCTGGTCACAGATAAGTAATTCCTTTCCCTCCTCCGGACATATGAGCAACACACCAGCTAGTCCCACCGATGGCTGGAACTGCCACATGTCCCATTTCAGCCAATAAAATGTGGGTGACACTGACCTGATTCACTGCTGTCTAGGTGCACTCTGCTGCCCACGCCTGACTCCCAGCCCGTTTTTCTTCCACACTAGCATCACAGAAGTACAACGCATAAAGTGCGCAATGCTGAGCCTTCACGTGGAGGGAGCTACCCAAGAGAAATGCACAGCCTTCAGCTGACTGCCAGCTCCCATGCAGACACACAAACTACTCTTCTCATGAAACCACAGTAAACAGGTCTACGAGCCACCTCCCCTCAAGACAGAAATTATGTATACATATATAAAGATGATGTAAAGGAAAAGTAACTAAATCTCATTTTTTGAGTTGTCCCCAATGCACTGCAACCATATAAACAATTTGTAGAGTATGATTATCCTGCAAAGGCCTGATGAGACTCAGAAAAACCATCTGTAAATATATTAGCTTGTTAAATGTTTTAAAATGCAGCACATTTTTAGGGCATAATGTTTCAGAAGTCATAAGTCTCTTGATCATTATAAAAGAATATGTGTTCTACAAATTTTCTATGGACCCTGGAATACTTAAAAAGCAAATCTTTAACAGTTGTGCTTTAGTTATTCAAATCCAGAGAAATTTTAAGTTACTGCAAATTTGAGGAATTATTTAATATAGCTATTAATGCATACTGCCAACATTTGGTATAGAAACAAAAGCATGATTACATTTACTAAAGCAATTTTCACTTAGAATTTTTCAACTTTCAATCACATCTCCCTTGCCATCTAGATAGATTCATTAAATCTATAGAGAGAGGCTTTGCTATAATTAAAATTGTAAACTTTGAATTTATTCCCTTCATTTCAGTTTTGGGAAACCTTTAAATATAACTTGCCTCCTGTTAGAAAAGTGACTTTTTCTTAAATTGTTTTAAAAAGTAACATTTGGTATCAAGTAACCACACACTTGACATGTTTCTAGAAGGAAAAAATAAAACATCCGATGTCTGATTTCAGAGTCTAGAATATCCACATGCTGAATCTGTTCCTTCTGGGAGCTGAAGATTTCAAGACTTACAAAGTCTCTCTGGCACTTTGTCTTAAACAGAAATAATCTACTACCTTATTAAGCCTATTTCAATTAAAATGAAATATAAATGAAAACATTTAGCTCAAAGCTAATTGAAAAGAAAAGTCTCAGTTTGCCACCCATGGTCTTGTCTTGGAAACCTGATATTCCAACAGGTAAGCAAACAGAACCACTGCTTTTGCAAATTAACATGTCTCTGTGCATTTTTAGAAGAAGTCGGTGGTTTGGACTGATTTTGAGACAGGAAACACCAAGAGCACACGATGGACTAACCCAGAAAAAGCTATTTTAAGGGCTTCCCTTAAAACAACACATTTAAATTGATTAATCATAAAATTCTGTACACTTAACAGGGTCTCTTAATCCTCCTCCTAAGCTCAATAGTTCAGTTTTCAATTACAGGTCATTTCCATCCCCCAAAGCACAAGAATATGAATGTTGCTATGGCTCAAAACTGCTGCCTGATATTGAAGGACGTTATTATAGGTACATTATACATATATCTAGCCCAAGTTAAAGACAGTATTTTAAAAAGATTGCAACCTGTGGCTGATTCATGTCAATGTATGGCAAAACAAATACAGTATTGTAATGTAGAATAAAGTATTAAAAAATAATAATAATAATAAAATAAAATAAAAGATTGCAAATATATTTGATTGTTCATGAGTTTTTTTTCTTTTTCACTCTAAGGCATCAGGTAATAATACATAGTGCTCTCTTTAGCAGCATGATATATTTAATCACTTTATTCCTTGCCTTGATTTGTCCTCTATCTCTACCAGTTTTGTTTACTTTCTTTCCTTCCCTCTTTCTATCCTTTCTACTTTCTTTCCTTCCTTTCTTTGTTTCCTTCCTTCCTTCCTTCCTTATCATCCACGTTTTCCCACCATGCATGTTACGACAGCACCAGTGAATTTTAGGAAAGCAAATGCAACATTCTCAGAGGAACAGAATTTGTCCAGCTGTACGATTGTGTATTAATATGCTGTTTAAATATAGTATCCCCCTTTTGGTAAATTGTAAGTTCTGCTGCCTCCTCACCGTCTGTTCCTATGGGAAGAAAGTCATATTTTGGGTCTCTGTGTCAAGATAAAGAAAATTAGTTTCAAACCCAACAAGGAGAGAAACTGCTAGTGCAGAAGGTAAGTAAATGCCAGCCGTTGCTCTGTGACTTCAAGACGGAAATAAAGAGTACTTTTCAAAAACTGCACTTTGATAGAAATAATACAGGAGCTTTTTCAGCAAATGGAACATTTCCCCAGCAACTAGCCTCAGCCCTGCATCCATGAGATCCTCCCAGACTATGTGTGAAAGAAATGCATGGATGGAAGGTGGACAGCGATGGATGGACAGGTGATGATGGATGACAGCCAGTGATGGAAAGATGTCTAAACCTACAAACGTTCACAGATGCACCCTCCTTGCTGTCTTCTAAAGTGACCTGGAAGTGGGATCCATATATTTGTTGTTTTCAGTTGCTCTGTCCTGTCTGACTCTGTGACCCCTTGAACTGCAGCACACCAGGCTTCCCTGTCCCTCAGCATCTCACAGAAACTCATGTCCATTGAGTCGGTGATGCCATCCAACCATCTCATCCTGTTGTCCCCTTCTCCTCTGCCCTCAATCTCAGAATCAGAGTCTTTTCTAATGAGTCAGTTCTTTGCATCAGGTGGCCAAAGAGCTTCAGCCTGAGCCTCAGTCCTTCCAGTGAGTACACATGGTTGATTTCCTTGAGGACCCACACATTTAGGTCAAATAAAAATTATTTGACACAAATGTGCAAGAAAGATACAGTTGATTAGGATAACTGCAGCTAGAAATTAAACATACAGCATGAGACCATAGTTAATAATACTGTACTAAAAACAACAACAACAAAAAAAAGCCAAACAATATATAGGCAGAAGACCTAAATAGACTTTTATCCATAGAAGATATACTGATGGCCAACAGCCACATAAAAAGATGCTCAACATCACTCATTATTAAAGAAATGCAAGTCAAAACTACCATGAGATATCACCTCGCATCAGTCAGAATGGCCATCACCAAAAAGTCCACAAACACTAGATGGTGGAGAAGGTGTGGAGCAAAGCGAAGCGTCCTACACCATTGATGGGAATGTAAATCGGTGAAGCCACTATAGAAAAGAGTACGGAGGTTCCTCAAAAAAAAAAAAAAAAAAAAAAAAACTGAACTAACTAACACTAGAATTACCATGTGATTCAGCAATCATACCGCTGGGCACATATCTAGAAAATGCAGACGTTTTAATTTGAAAATAGATGCATCCCTATGTTCATAGAGGCACTGTTTACAACAGCCCAGACAGGGACACAACCTAAATGTCCATAAACAGATGAATAAAGAAGATACAGTAAATACACACAGGGAATATTACTCAGCCATGGAAATGAATGCCAATGCTGCAAGATGCGTGGACCTGCAGATTATCATACTAAGTGAAAGAAGTCGGAGAAAAACACGTATCGCATGATATTGCTTACATGCAGAATAGAAAAAACAGTACAAATGAACTTACGTTCATAACAGAGTCACATACGTAGAAAACAAACTTCTGGTTACCAAAGGGGAAGGTGGGGTAGTGGCAACGCATTGGCACTGTGAGATTAGCAGACGCACACTGCCATATGCACAAGAGGTGCACAGCGAAGAACGCCTGCACAGTGCAGAGAGCTGCGCTCAACAACTTGTGGTAAACTGTAAGGAAAAGAACTGAAAAAAAAAAAAGAATACAGCATATACATATATATGTATAACCAAATCAGTTTGCTCTATACCTGAAACTAGCACAGCGTTGTCAATCAACTATACTTCAATCAAAGAGCAACAGTAGTGTACTGAGTACTGGAAATATGCTAAGACGGTAGATTTCAGGTGTCTCCTTACACAGGATAAGTAACTCTGTGAGCATATGATGATAATTAGCTTGACACAGTCATTTCACATAGGTATGTATATACAAAATCACCATGCTGTACACTTTAACATACATTAAAAAAAGAAAGAGTGATTGGGACAGAGCAGCATTAGTTTAGAGGCTTCACGTGTTGTGCTTTTCAACGTCATCAGGACCAGAAGTGTTTCCAGTTCTGCCTTCCTTCCCCCAGCAACACTCATCTGTTTTTATTTGGTTACGCATTGTTTTCAGGATAAATGCAGGAGTAGATGAAAGGGCAGGTGCACGCTGCTGTGAGTGGAGAGAGGAGCCAGGCTCTAGGAAGGTTGGGGAGAGACACGCTGGGGACTCAGCAAAGATGTTTGGGAAGGAGTCTAAGGCAAGTGACCCAGAAGCATCAGGAGTAAGAAAGGAAAGAGGCTGCCTTAGGCACCTACTCAATACTTGGCTAGCATTTTCATCCAAATACCACCAGACTAAAGAAGAACAAATGCACCCCTGTGGGGTGCTCTTCCAATAAACAGCCACCCACATCAATGACAATGTTACTCTGCAGCCCAGGGTTTTCAATTTACAATTATTTGTCTTAATGTGAAATGTTGTCTTATGGCACCCTCAAATAAATAATCTATGAAGACTGTCTGTGTTTTCACGTGGTACCTCCTGTGTTCACAGAAATTCCCCACAAGTCAGGTAAACCAGAAAGAGATGCCAGAGTGAGTTGGTGGATAACTGATTTGAATCACTACCAGCAGCTAGTTGTGGACCAGGACAGGACACAAAACTCCTCTTTTCAAATGCAGTCAATACATCTGTCTGTCTGTCTGTCTATATAATCTATCCATCCCTCATCTGTCTATCCACCTATCAGCTAGCTTTCCACCTACCTATCATCTATCTATCCATACATCTATCATCTCTGTGCAAGCTTACTATCCATCTATCATCTATTATCTTCTACCTACCTATTATCTATCACCTTTATCATCGATGACCATACCTTTATAATCTATAATCTGACCATCTATCCATCTCTCATCTATCCACCTAGAACCTAAGGCTATCAGCATACATGTGTGGAGGCAGGGTGTCCATGCCTCATGTCGAACCACGCCTTTATTACCAGGCTGCAGTCACATAAAAAGGATTTGAACTATCCCCTCCCTCAATAAGCCCTGCTCCCTCACTCTGCTTTCCAATATGTGTTTCGAGGACCTAGAAAGATCCTTGTCCCACACTCCCCTTCTTTGTTTAAGTGCCACCAAGTCATAAGTGTTTTCCAAGACTGAGTGGAGGCAGAGGTTTCACTGGGAACTGCCCCGTAGCCTGCAGTTAGAGATTTTCCTATTTGTACTCAACCCTTGTTCATGCAACTCTAAAGCCCTATCACTTGGTGCTGCAATTGCTGGTTCAGTTCATAGTTGAGAAGAGATGGTTAGCTATTAGCAATATGAAATATGACACTGAGTCCGTGGTGCTAGGCAGCATCTGTTTTATATTAGGCAGCCAAATATGTGCTTGATGGACAGATGTCTGAATGAATGAATACTACTACACAAAGTTATAATTTTTTCTTAGTTTCAGTATTTTAAGCAGTAAGTCTGTAAGCTCTTCTAACCTTGATATTCAAATATGTAGATTCTAACTCTCTGGTTGGTATCACCATTAACATTTCAGAAGAAAGTCCTACAGGCTTCCCTACCTTGGTAAAATAAGGTTGAGAAATGAACTGAGGGTAATTTGATGGAAAAAAAAAAATCCAAGAAGTTCTTTTTGATTTGGAATACAGAAGGCGGCTACAGAATTGGAACGGCATGCTGAGCGAGGCCTTGGTTCACTTTGTACCAAGTGCAGAGTCAACTGCCACCCAATGGGGAGCAGTGCTCTGACTCATGTCCCACCTTCCGATTTCAGAAGGATGCTCACAGATGTCACAGTGTCTCTTAGAACAGCTAGTACTTACACTACCTTTTCAGCAGTTTCACAGAAGAATCAGCAAAACAGCCAAGAATAATAGGAACTCAAAGTGCAATGCATTAGGGAATGAAGACTCAATCAAAGGCACAGCAGAGGGAAATTGAAATAATCACAGGCAGGCAGCACAGGTAATTACTATTAGCAAAATGGCTTCTGTCCTATTCTGCATAATCTTCCTGGCGACATCCAGATCCTGAAAAATCATGGTGGGCTGGGCAGCAGGAACTCCCTGCATTTCCATATGATAAAGATCAGGTAACATATGTCCATATGTAGTGTATCTTCAGAGAACACACTGTTTTATCTTTAGAATTTTAGTTTTCAAGTGTGTGTCCGGCATTGTGAATAAATGAACAAGGGCCAGAGGGGAAATTGGGATAATAAATCAGCCTGTTCGAGGTTTTTAGAGTGGGCAGAAATATAATCTTTAAAAATGGAAGATATGATGAAATGGTTATAAATAGAGAAAAATAAAGGAGGAGGAATTTTATCCAGAATTCATGATCATTACAAGAGTTTTAAGCCATGCTCCCCTTTTCCAGTTATATTTCTGCTTTACAGACTGTGCCTTTCCAAACAAGTATTTGGAGGTGGAATATTTTAAGCAGCTTAAGTAGAGCTAACTGTGGAATACCTCACATATATATATAGTATGTCAACACTGTAAATTACTCATAGGCCTAGTGGCTGGATTTTAATCCAATAACAGGTTATTGACATTATTAAACATCATCTATTAAAATTTCCATTGTAATTCTTTTTTTAAATTTTCTATTTTTATTTATTTTTAAATATAAATTTATTTATTTTAATTGGAGGCTAATTACTTTACAACACTGTAATTCTTTAACAGCATTGTTAATAGAACTAGACAATACCCATGTTGCAATCATCTGTATGTATGGCCCCTAAAAGGACACTAACATTAAAAAAAAAAATTTATTTTTCAAAAGAACATTTCTACCAAGTAAATACAAAATCAATATAAATTTTTACTACTTTTGGTATACAAATTATTCTTCCCCTTTGATAGTTTTATGAACATGTGTTAAGTTGCCTCAGTCACATCTGACTCCTTGCGATCGTATGGACTGTAGCCCGCCAGGCTTCTCTGTCCATGAGCGTCTCCAGGTAAGAATATTGCAGTGGGTTGCCATGCCTCCTCCAGGGGATCTTCCACACCCAGGGATCAAACCTGCATCTTTTATATCTCCTGCATTGCAGTTTCTTTACCACTAGCGCCACCTGGGAAGCCCTTTACACACACACACACACACACACACACACACACACACACACACACACACGAAAAACACTTAAAGAAATGAAAACTAAACCAGATGGCTTAGTTTGGTTTCTATATTAGATGTACTCATGAATCAACATGACTTTCTACTCTTTATTTTTGTAAGAAAGCAAAAAGATACATATTCTATTTGATGCACTGAATTCTTTCTTACAGGGCACTTTTACAGGTCGAAGTGTTCATAAAAAATTTTATTTTTTTCTGTGATGAGTAATACTGAAGAAAGCTATGAACTGATGTGTTGGATAAAAGAGATTTACAAAGCACAGGATGATGACAAAAATGATGGTTAGCAACCTACTGCACCAAATTTCTTGTTCTGTCAGCATGATAGAGAACAAAGAGAAGGAAAGTCCTCTAAATACCTCAGCGGTGTCAGAGCATCTGAAGGAAACATAAAATAAAAGCGCATGAGTTATTTCATCCCATTTAAAATAGAACAGTGCTTTCTTTGGGTGTGTGAATGATGTCTTGACAGTTTAGGCTAGGCAGAGTAAGATAAGTGTGATCTGACCTAGAAGGACACACCACAAACACACACACTACAGAGAACAGAGTGTGACTAACGGAACAAGTCCACACGCACAGCTGGGGGAAAATACAGATGCCACCTCTGCCTCTCCGTCTCCTCTCCTCTCTCCCGAATGCCGGCTACCTACTTTTCTAAATTCTGTTTCCATTATTGCATTGTGATTGGAAACTTGTTCCATGGGCATTTGTGACTCATCCCCCACAAAATAATTTTTGCTATTGAAAAACAGAGGAGTAGCAGGTCAGAAAAGCATGAGTGTTCAAATGCTTAAACTTTTATCCCTCACTGGTGACAAAGCTTCTTGGGTTAATCTCTAAAAATACCCATTTGCATACTAACCTCAACACTTAATTAACAGAGTGTTGGAGAAATATCAAAGTTGGCAGAACTGTGTACCTTTGGCTACTTAACAAAGCTCTGGAGGGACTCGCAGAGCAGAAAGACTTTTCAATGATTTTCAAGACCATTTTCATTGAACTTTGAAGTGTTAGGCATTTGGGAAAAGAAAGTTTAAATGTGATGGGTTCATATAGTAGAAGTTAAAAAAAAAAAACTTTCACAGTGTTTCTCAATACAATTGTCCTGTAATTGTAATAAATTTAACATCACACCATGCCTATTTCCCACGAACAAATGATGCATACAGACTGAGTTGTCTTCTGGTAAAGAGATGAACATTTTCTAAGGATTCTCAGAAAATAACTCCTTGCACAGATGTTTGGTGAGCATGCCCTGGTACCATGCTGAAAAGGACTGAGACAGTCCCTGCCCTCATGGGGTTCTCAGTACATAAACACATACACAAACAGACATCCATGTAAACTCTCAGCTCTAACACTGTGATCTGTGGGATGGGGATGGGGCTTCCCAGCACGGAGCTGAACAAGCAAGGGTGGGTGGGCTCAGAGGATCCATTCATGGCATTTGGGGTGAAATACGAGTGTGGGAAAGGAGATAAGTAACGCAAGTGTCAGGGAGAGGGAGGAACTTAGGGAACTCTCAGAGCAGGTGTATAGCGAGAATCAGTTTGGGAAACTGAAAGCCCCATGAGGCTGCAGCTCAGTGAGGGATGAGGGTGGAGGGCAGGGAAGGGGGAGAAGCAGGCAGAAACCCTCCACAAGCTGCCCTGGCCACTGGGAAGACTGGAATCCCACTGGGTGCACAGCAGGCACTGGGTCAGTATAGGAGCCTTTGGCCAACTACAGATGGGCATTTGCCATCCACCCTGACAGGGTCTGGGGCTTCCCTGGTGGCTCAGACAGTGAGAACTTGCAACATGGGCGACCCTGGGTCAGGAAGGTGCCCTGGAGAAGGCTAGCCACTCCAGTATTCTTGTGTGGAGGATTCCATGTACAGAGCAGCTGGTGGGCTACAGTCCATAGGACTGCAAAGAGGCAGACATGGCTGAGTGACTGATACTTTTACTTTGACAAGAATTAAATCATGAGTTGCTGCAGCTGCTGACCTTCAACATCCCTGAAAGGAATTCAGAGTGGAGATCAGGAAGGAGGTACCCTATGCTCTGAGAAAAACCGGTACAACAGGCCTGAAAACAGATATTTTCAGGAGAGGGTTTTATGAGCCCATTTCCTGCATCTCCTCATATCCAGAAAAGCACAAAAATCATTAACCATGCTATCTTCCCCTTGTGACTAGAACCCAGGCTCTGCCAAATGTGTGCACTGAAATCACGTATCACATTGACCTTTCCCCACCTCTTCTGAGCAGTTTCTCAGAGACAGCTAAAATTCTGTTTCCCGGGCTATAGTCCTCATTTGTGCCTTAACTCGCAACTCTCCCTTATGGATTTTTTTTTTTTTCATTTAAAGCAATATACTAACAGATCAATTTCATTTTTAGGAAAATTATCTTGGCCACAACACTCAGAGCATATCTGTGGAGGAAAACAGCAGAGGCAGCGTGAGCAGTAAGACGCTGCTGAGGGGGAAAGAGAGAAGAGTGAGGTCTCTTAGCTCCGGGTTACTGAGGTGTGTTCTCGACCTCTGCTCCTGACTAATGAGCATTGTAACCTATTAAACTATATTGTGTAATAAATATTAAAGTGATACAACATTTATTGATAAACATAATTCAGCTCTGATGTCGTTTTAATGAAATTTTTGATGACAATCCAATGGCTCTCAGAAAGCATCAGATTCAAAATAAATGTTTGACTTTTTGAGTCCTAAAATGTAAAGTTGGAAATGAAAGTGTTTTCTTTTGTGTCCTAAGATATTTCTGATATTTATACCAGTGATGATCTTACATCACAAGCCATGGTGTCCAATGAGTTTGTCCCAATTTCAAAAGCAAAGAATACCAATTTCTTCAAAAATAGGCTTTCGACACATATAAGTTATATTTTCTGTAGCTTCTGTTAGTTTTCTCATTTCTCTTTTGTCAATGAAAACCATAAGAAATTTGGTGACACTAATTCTGAAAAATATGAGAGTTTATAATCTGTTTGTATGTGTGTGTCTGCATGTGGGTCTATGAATGTGTTATTCCTTGTTAGATATCAAACAAAAAAAATGATTAAAATCACTAGACTCCTCAAAATTATTCTGCATTTATACGACTCTGCCATGCATTTTCTTTAAAAATCTTTCTTTGCTTCCTACTTTCATGATTAATACCACAAATTTCCTATTATGATCCAAGTAAATTATAATCTAATGCCTATTTATTTTTAAGTCACTTATTTTCATCCAGCACATACACATAAACAAACACATTCACACCAACTGTGGGTTTTACTCTTTTTTTCCCTGAAATCACTTCTCTTCTCCACCTAAATCAACATCTTTAGTGTTTACCATAACTTCTCATTTACCCCTGAGTGATCCTACAGATAGAATGACCTGGAACTTTCTTTGTGCCTTCACAGTTGATTACATATGAGCTAGCATTACTCTTATCATGGAATACTATACTAATTCATGTATCTCTATACAGTCCCTATCAAATGGACAGAATAGACAGTGCTCACTAAGTTATGAAATTTTAATTTACATTTTTAATACTCATTGTTTTCTCCTGACAATTTAAGCAATTCATAGATTAGTAATTCTTACATATTTTAAAGTGTGATTCCACTGAAATGAGTAAGTCATCAAGCACTAATGTTCCAATATGCATTTTGCTACATTTTGCAGTCTATCCATCAAATATGCACATCTGAGTCACTACATATCGCGTCGGGAGAGAAAACACACAGACACAAAATCAGCTATTGACCTTAATAAACACAAGTAGGAAGGAACGCCATGAGGATGTGACACAGCTAGGTAATTTTAACCGGTGACATAAAGTTGTGCTGATATGTGTTTAAGAATTCCAAGAGACTGAAACGTCCATTTAAGTCCAAGTCATTCTATGAAAGGACTTCCTAAGTGGTGCAGTGGTAAAGAATCTGTCAAAGAATTAGACTCAAGATTCAATCCCTGGGTCAGGAAGTTCCCCTGAGGTAAGAAATGGCAACTCATTCCAGAATTCTTGCCTGGCAAATTCCATAGACAAAGGAGCCTAGTGGGCTATAGTCCATGGAGTTGGAAATAGTTACAACTGAGCACGCACACACACACATTCTATGAAAGCTCCTTGGAAAGGACTTACTGTGAACACAACGTCAAAGATGGGGGTCGATTCAGGATGAGGACAGCCTGGTGAAGACAATTCCAGAAGAAGTAAAACGTTCTTAGGATTCTGAAGAGATTGACTTTCCTTGAACAAGGTCAAATCAAGACATTATAATACACGAGATTAAGTGCTCAGCGTAAGTGTTGCCCTTACACAAGTCCATCATAATTTGGAGGAAATCTGGAGGTTAATTCTACTTCTACTCAGTTAGTAAACTCTTCATTAGGTACCTATTTTGCAAGATGAATTACCACCTTCATTTGAAAAGTATCATTTTTCTGAAACCAACATTTATAAACACCTATAAAAATCACAAATACATATTTCACATAGCAAGTAAAAATTGGCTCACTGATTTCTTCAATGTTATCCAAGTTATCCTGTTTAGAGCTTTGAAGGCTGTCTCATATCTTGTCCCTATGTCATCCCTTAAAACATTTGAAGATATCTACATTGGCACAAGAAGAAAATAAAATAACTTCTGTAAGTTGTTCTTCAACAAAATTACATCCCTTCCCAAGAGAAATTTAGCATCAGCAGTATTTGGGGCAAACTGAAGCCAAGTTATACCAGAAAGAGATGAAAGAATCATAGGCTCTTAAAGGCACATGTAATTGAGATTATGGAGGACTGGGCTGAGATATTGAATGTGGAAATAGAGAGAATGCATTAAGGAATATTGAAGAAAGTTGGCTATTTACAAAGTAAAGAAGAACTGGGAGTCAATGATAAAGTAAACAATCATCCGTAGTCAGAAATGAACGTGTGACAGTCATGAGGACCTTTGGAGTTGAAGGGGACAAAAATTCTACTTTTAATTCTGTTGCGTTTTAGGTGCCTAAGTACTAAGAAGTCTCATGAAAGAGATAAGTCTAGGAACGTAACATTTGGAAATTTTTTAAACATATAATAAAGACCAAGAGATTTAGTATAAAAAAAAAGAGGGGTCCTAACAGAACTTTGAAGATTCAGTGCTGTGAAGATTTAAAGGTAAATGCAAAGTTGGCAAAGGAGATCAAGAAAAAGCTGGGTGTCTGCAACTTAAATATAAAGTAAATAGAAAGGTTTCCAAAATCGTCTAATGCTCTAATTAGTTACAAAATTCTCTTATTCAAATCTATGAAATATAATTCCACTGTTAATTAGCATCCTCAATCACTAACTGAATACCTCATAGAGCTTATGAAAATGTAAAGAATATATAAGAGATTCAGCATTAGAGGCAGTTACTTTATATTTTTAATATAAATTTATTTGTTTTAATTGGAGGCTAATTACTTTACAATATTGCATTGGTTTTGCCATACATTGACATGAATCCACCATGGGTGTACACGTGTTCCCCATCCTGAACCCTCCTCCCACCTCCCTCCCCATACCATCCCTCTGGGTCATCCCAGTGCACCAGCCCCGAGCACCCTGTATCATGCATCAAACCTGGACTGGCGATTCATTTCACATATGATAATATACATGTTTCAATGGCATTCTCCCAGATCATCCAACCCTCTCCCTCTCCCACAAAGTCCAAAAGACTCTTTGATACATCTGTGTCTCTTTTGCAGCCTCGCATACAGGATTATCGTTACCATCTTTCTAAATTCCATATATATGCGTTAGTATACTATATTTGGCATTTTTCTTTCTGGCTTACTTCACTCTGTATAATAGGCTCCAGCTTCATCCACCTCATTAGAACTGACTCAAATGTATTCCTTTTAATGGCTCAGTAATAGTCCATTGTGTACATGTACCACAGCTTTCTTAGCCATTCATCTGCTGATGGACATCTAGATTGCTGCCATGTCCTGGCTATTATAAACAATGCTGTGATGAACATTGGGGTACACGTGTCTCTTTCAATTCTGGTTTCCTCAATGTATGCCCAGAAGTGGGATTGCTGGGTCGTATGGCAGTTCTATTTCCAGTTTTCTAAGGAATCTCCACACTGTTCTCCAAGTGGCTGTACTCATTTGCATTCCCACCAACAGTGTAAGAGGGTTCCCTTTCTCCACACCCTCTCCAGCATTTATTGCTTCTAGACTTTTGGATAGCAGCCATTCCGACTGGCGTGAAATGGTATCTCATTGTGGTTTTGATTTGCATTTCTCTGATAATGAGTGATGTTGAGCATCTTTTCATGTGTTTGTTAGCCATCTGTATGTCTTCTTTGGAGAAATGTCTGTTTAGTTCTTTGGCCCATTTTTTGATTGGGTGGTTTATTTTTCTGGAATTGAGCTGCAGGAGTTGCTTTATCAGTTGCTATTATTTTTCCCCATTCTGAAGGCTGTCTTTTCACCTTGCTAATAGTTTCCTTTGTTGTGCAGAAGCTTTTAATTTTAATTAGGTCTCATTTGTTTATTTTTGCTTTTATTTCCAATATTCTGGGAGGTGGGTTATAAAGGATCCTGCTGTGATTTATTCTGGAGAGTGTTTTGCCTATGGTACTGGCACAAAGACAGAAAAATAGATCAATGGAACAAAATAGAAAGCCCAGCGATAAATCCACACACCTATGGACACCTTATCTTTGACAAAGGAGGCAGGAATATACAACAGAGAAAAAGACAATCTCTTTAACAAGTGGTGGTGGGAAAACTGGTCAACCACTTGTAAAAGAATAAGACTAGAACACTTTCTAACATCATACACAAAAATAAACTCAAAATGGATTAAAGATCTAAATGTAAGTCCAGAAACTATAAAATTCCTAGAGGAGAACAGAGGCAGTTGCTTTAAAGGAGTTCACAATCCACTTGAGAAGACAAAACTAGCATACAAGAAATAAACAGAAGATTAATTTTAAACTGTACATGATACTGGCCAAGAAGCATACAAAAAGTTGCTTAACATCACCAGTCACTGGAGAAAGGCCAATCAAAACCACAGCGAGATTACCACCTCACACCTGTGAGTATGGATATTCAAAATAAACAGGAAATAAGTATTGAGGGTGTGAAGACACTGGAAGATTCGTGCATCCCCGGGAACATCAAACTGTGCAGCTGCTATGGAAAGTAGTATGGCAGCTTCTCAAAAAATTAAAAATAGAATTATCACAAGATCCAGGAATTCCAATTTTGGGTATTTGCACAAAAGAATCAGATGGAGAATCTCAGACATGTCTGTATACTCACATTCATGAAGCATTATTCACAGTCACCAAGAGGTGGAGGCAACCCAAGTGTCCCCTGATGGAGGAATGGAGAAGCTAAATGTGGCACTTACATACAACAGAAATATGGACCGTTACACATCTTCAGAAAGGCAGGGAATTCTGGCGCATGTCACAGCGTGGATGAACCTTAAGGATGTTATGCTGGTGGTATAAGTCGGCCATAGAAAGAAAAGTATTATATGATTTCACTTATGTGAAGTATCTAAAACAGGTAAATTCTTAGAAAGTAGAACGCTGGTTGCCAGAGTCTGGAGGGAGGGGGGAGTGGGGAGGTGATTAATGTATAAGGAATTTCTATCTTTAAAGATAAAGTTCTGGAGACGACAGTGGTAATGGTTGTGCTGCTAATTGAGCGTACTTAACTCAGCTCACTTTCACTTTTTACTTTCATGCAATGGAGAAGGCAACGGCAACCCACTCCAGTGTTCTTGCCTGGAGAATCCCAGGGACGGGGGAGCCTGATGGCTGCCGTCTCTGGGGTCGCACAGAGTCGGACACGACTGAAGCGACTTAGCAGCAGCAACAGCAACACAACTCAATTGTGCCTTTAAAAATGGTAAAGACTGCAAATCTCATGGTATGTATATTTAAGCAAAACTATTTTTTAATGCCAATGTCATTTAAAAAGGCAAAATAAATAAATCGTGAAGGGAGATGCACAGAAAAGAAAATATACAACACTGAGTAAAATGGAAATGGAAATGAAGACTACGAAAACCATAACAAACTTCTGGCAAAGAAATTCTATGTGATGAATGCAAATTGGCACAATGTGAATATTTGAAACAATTTTGAAAAATGGAGCTTGTTCAAGGTAAACTGGTATTAACCAAAACACAGGGAGGAAACTAATTAGAAGTTATGGATGATGTTATCTGGGGTACAAGGGGAGTATTGCAGAGTGGTGATATATGAGGTTGACAGACAGCTGAACCCAATTTTGAAGATTTTAAGATCAGATACTTAAATTCAAAAAGGAAGCAATATTTGGCAGGGAATCCTAAAAGATCCTAAGAAAAGAGTATGTTTTAGGAAAATCTCCTTGAAGGGATGTGCAAGACAAGGAAAGGGACAGAAATAGAAGGACCTGAAGATGGAGTTCCTGTCATGCAACAGTTGTGTCTGACACCTTGTGACTCCTTTGACTGCAGCACGCCAGGCTTTCCTATCCTTCTCTATCTCCTAGAGTTAGCTCAAACTCATATCCATTGAATCTGTGATGCCATCCAACCATTTCATCCTCTGTCACCCTCGTCTCCTCCTTCCCACATCAGGGTCTTTTCCAATGAGCCAGCTCTTCTCAGCATGTGGACAAAGTTCTGGAGCTTCAGCTTCACAACCAGTCCTTCCAGTGAATATTCAGGGTTGATTTCCTTAAGGACTGAATAGTTTGATCTCCATGCTATCCAGTGGTAGTCGCTCAGGTGTGCCCAATTCTTTGTGACCCCATGGTCTGTAGCCCAACAGGCTCCTCTGTCCATGGAATTTTCCAGGCAAGAATATTGGAGTTAGTAGCTATTCCCTTCTCCAGGGAATCTTCCCTAACCAAGGATTAAACAAGGGTATCCTGCATTGCAGGCAGATTCTTTACGTTCTGAGCACTTGCTGTCCCAAGGACTCTCAAGAGTTTTCTCCAGCACCACAATTCAAAGGCATCAGTTCTATGGTGCTCAGATTTCATTATGGTCCAGCTCTCACATCCATACATGACTGCTGGGAAAACCATAACTTTGACTATATGGACCTTTGTTGGCAAAATGATGTCTCTGGTTTTTAATATGCTCTCTAGGTTTGCCATAGCTTTCCTTCCAGGGAGCAAGAATCTTTTAATTTTTGTGGCTGCAGTCACCATTCTCAGTGATTTTGGAGTCCAAGAAAATAAAATCTGTCACTGTTCCCATTTTTCCCCATCTATTTGCCATGAAGTGATGGGATCGGATGCTATGATCTTAGTATTTTGAATGTTGAGTTTTAAGCCAGCTTTTTCATGAATAGAACTTCGTGAAAAGCCCAAGTGGATTCCTGTCAAATAAGGCTTGCCCACAGCTTCTGGCAATGTATACACACTGGGACATCTGGCAGAGTTTCGCAAGGAAACTCTGAGTCAGATTGAGTGAAAGTCAAAACGAGCTGCTTTGGGTCAACGCTTTGTTACACAGCACTGGGCAGCTCTTTCTGTTGGTCTTGGTCAACGGGTCAACGTCCAAACCGAATCCCATTCTGGGAAGTCTTCAGGGACTGCTTCCTCTGAGGCGTGCCCAATGAGCTGATGAAATGTCTCCCCACATTGCTAGTCTCCCTCAGATAACATAACCTGCCCAAACCTTGGAACAGATTCTGGGGAAACTGTGGTCACCAATTTTAAAGACATCTTCGCACTGACAAAAGAATAGATAGAGCATCAGACACTGTCTCGCAGGATGGCTGTGGCTGGTGGGTGGTCTAACAGGCTTCACTTCTCCACTGGCGCTCCACTGAGTCTGCCCTGTCCAGAAGCAATGTGGCAGACATGTCCTGAGCTTTTGTTAGGTATGAACAAAGTCTGTCTTTATGTGAAGACTGAATCTGTATCACTGGATAGAATATTACATTTTAGACAGATGTCTAAGGAATGGTGTGCCAAATTCATTCCATGTTTAGACTCTGATTCCCACAGGAAGTAGCTAATCATTTCCTCTCCCCAGTGGTAAAATGTGCATAGGAGGATTACAATTTGACATTGGTATATTCAGTAATTTTCATACCAATGTTATTGTGTTAATTGTATAGCTTTTAATTAAAGAATGATCCTATTTAAAGAAAACACGCCTCCAATTACACATGTATTTTGACATAACATTTTAAACTAAAGCCATGGTTATTCAGTAATCAGGTATATAACTGTTTCTTTATAGAAAACAGATCCTATACACATCACTATTAATATGTTTCTTTCTTCATATGTTATAAGTTAGGCTGAGAAGCAAGTCAACAGTGCCTTGGTAATTGAACTGCTAATAAAGCAATCAGCTGACCTGCCTCTTGAGAAATCTGTATGCAGGTCAGGAAGCAACAGTTAGAGCTGGACATGGAACAAAAGACTGGTTTCAAATAGGAAAAAGAGTACATCAAGGCTGTGTATTGTCACCCTGCTTATTTAACTTCTATGCAGAGTACATCAGGAGAAACGCTGGGCTGGAAGAAACACAAGCTGGAATCAAGATTGCTGGGAGAAATATCAATAACCTCAGATATGCAGATGACACCACTCTTATGGCAGAAAGTGAAGAGGAACTAAAAAGCCTCTTGATGAAAGTGAAAGTGGAGAGTGAAACAGTTGGCTTAAAGCTCAACATTCAGAAACGAAGATCATGGCATCTGGTCCCATCACTTCATGGGAACTAGATGGGGAAACAGTGGAAACAGTGTCAGGCTTTATATTTTGGGGCTCCAAAATCACTGCAGATGGTAACTACAGCCATGAAATTAAAAGACGCTTACTCCTTGTAAGAAAAGTTATGACCAACCTAGATAGCATATTCAAAAGCAGAGACATTACTTTGCCAACTAAGGTCCGTCTAGTCAAGGCTATGGTTTTTCCTGTGGTCATGCATGGATGTGAGAGTTGGACTGTGAAGAAGGCTGAGCACCGAAGAACTGATGCTTTTGAACTGTGGTGTTGAAGAAGACTCTTGAGAGTTCCTTGGACTGCAGAGTTTCAACCAGTCCATTCTGAAGGAGATCAGCCCTGGGATTTCTTTGGAAGGACTGATGCTAAAGCTGAAACTCCAATACTTTGGCCACCTCATGTGAAGAGTTGACTCATTGGAAAAGACTCTGATGCCGGGAGGGATTGGGGGCAGGAGGAGAAGGGGACGACAGAGGATGAGATGGCTGGATGGAATCACTGACTCGATGGACATGAGTTTGGGTAAACACTGGGAGTTGGTGATGGACAGGGAGGCCTGGTGTGCTATGATTCATGGGGTCGCAAAGAGTCGGACATGACTGAGCGACTGAACTGAACTAAAAGCAATCAGCAAAGAAGAGCTCTGCTCTACCAACAGTATTTCTGTTAACCTTATAACATTTATCACAGGATATTTTATTCATGTATAGTGATCTGTGACCATCTGGACACATTTGTGCATATACCTCTATTTCATATATAAATGTAGAACAAAATAAAATGCAAGAAAATACTTCAACAGAATAAATTCAGTGAATATATCTACATTTTTGTTTTGCTTTTTTACATTCAAGCAATCAGTTCAGTTCAGTTCAGTCACTCCAGTCTTTGTGACCCCATGGACTACAGCACACTAGGCTTCCCTGTCCATCATAAACTCCTGGAGTTTGCTCAAACTCACGTCCATCATGTCGGGATGCCATCCAACTGTCTCATTCTGTTGTCCCCTTCTCTTCCTGTCTTCAATCTTTCCCAGCCTCATGATCTTTTCCAATGAGACAGTTCTTCACATCAAGTGGCCAAAGTATTGGAGCTTCAGCTTCAGTCCTTCCAATGAATATTCAGGACTGACTTCCTTAGGACTGACTGGTTGGATCTCCTTGCAGTCCACAGGACTCTCAAGAGTCTGCCCCAACACCACAGTTCAAAAGCATCAATTCTTCAGCACTCAGCCTTCTTTATGGTCCAACTCTCACATCCATACATGACTACTGGAAAAACCATAGCTTTGACTAGATGGACTTTTGACAGTAAAGTGATGTCTCTGCTTTTTAATATGCTGTCTTGCTTTGTCATAGCTTTTATTTCAAGGAGCAAGCGTCTTTGAATTTCATGGCTGCAACCACCATCAGCAGTGATTTTGGAACCGAAGAAAATAAAGTCTCTCACTGTTTCCATTGTTTCCCCAACTATTTGCCGTGGGATGATGGGACTGGATGCCATGATCTTCATTTTTTGAATGTTGAGCTTTAAGCCAGTTTTTTTTTTTTCACTCTCCTCTTTCACTTTCATCAAGAGCCTCTTTAGTTCCTCTTTGCTTTCTGCCATAAGTATGGTGTCATCTGCATATCTCAGGTTATTGATATTTCTTTCTGCAATCTTGATTCTGGCTTGTGCTTCATCCAGTCTGGCATTTCACATGATGTACTCTGCATATAAGTTAAACAGGCAAGTTTATGATATACAATTCAAACAATAAAATGCTTTAAATTATACTCATCATTTTTGTAAAATTTTACTTTTAAAAATCTGTAAGACTATAGTAATTTGGACAGAGAGCTCTTCTATTCCCAGTTAATGTACAACTATAAAAGCAACTTTCAATGTTATTTAATGGGAAATTACCTAGAAATAATGGAATACACTTAAAGTTAACAATTATTTCCATATAGACAACTAAAATACAACAGTGTTGACTCTGCATCTATCCACACCACAGACACTGGGAGAATAAAAAAGCCACGCTAACAATATTAATTATACACAAGGTTAAATAGATGACATGACAACTGTGTGAATGCAAATTAATCTGCAAAAAACAAATTTTATAGATTTTCCCCTTCTGCTGTGTTAAAATTATGCCACCCTTCTGCTTCCTTCAATGGTTTATAACCACTATTCCTAATTTTGTGTTTATCATATTTAGGTTTTAAATTTCTTTTCATTATTATAAATACATTTCATCTAAAATATGTGGGTAAGTTTTACTTTGTTTTTCATTAGTATCCTACCTGGATTTGCTGATTTCTTTAATCAATAATATACTTGTAATGTGTATTCATGTTGATGCATGAAGCTGTATGGTGTTACTATTTATTGTTATATAAATGCCATTTTATAAACATATCCCAGTTTATGTGCCTGTTTTTGGTCAGATAGTTAGATTATTCCCAGATTTTTAGTAAGATTATCACTGTTTATTTCTTTAGCAATATGCTACTCTGAACTTTCTTGTATGTGTCTTCTGCCATTCCATATGTTAGAGTCTTCTAGGAATATATATATTCATTACTAGCAGAATTACAAGGACAGTGAATTTTCTCAAAGATGAAGTTGTTTTCCAAACAGGAGTATCAGTGCATCCTTCCATTGTCATGGTACAGGATTTTCCACCAAAGAACACATATTCCAACACCAGCAACAACTGCAGGATATAGGGGTTTCCAATCTAGCAGGCATCCAGCAGTATCTAAGATTTTAAGATGCACCGTCCTGATCACTAGTGAAGTTGAATACTTCTATGATTTCTGATACACTAATCACCTATATTTGGGATCCTCTTTTTGATATGTGAACCCACAACATCCGCGCATTTTCCCTTTAGGCTTTCTTGTGCCTGCTCTTCACGGAATGATTGTTTACATTTTTGTACCAATCACTTGTCAGTTATGTTCTTTGGGAATATCCACTCCTATCTACTCCTGGTTAGTTCTGGCTTTATATTTCTTGGTTATCTTTCAATGAACAGAACTTCTTAGCTTTTACTTATTGACTGACTAATCATCTGCTATGATTAATACCCTTGATGATTGTGTTTTAGGAACATCTTCTGTGAAGGAAGCATGCATTTCATTTATTTTATTCTGAAAGTTACATTTTCCTTTTCATATTTAAGTCCTTAATTTAGCTGGAATCATAATTTTCATTTTTTTGAAATGGAAATCTAAACTTAAAAAATTATGAAAAACCAGTCATCCCAGTACCATTTATTAAAGGATCCCTCCTGCTTTTTTAGAGGTCCATGGGGCCACTAATATGTCCATTGATCAGATCAACTAAGTTGCTCTCTTAATTATTATAATTCTATAAAAAGTACTTTAACTATGATCACTTCCTCATGGTGCCTAGGATATTGCTGACACATGACTCTTCCACAAATAATTTTAGTCAGCTTGTCAAGGTCAAATAAAATCTCCTGGTGGTATTTTGGTGAAATAGGCACTAAATTTAGAGATTTGGGGGCAGGGGGAGTATCTGATATATTTTGGGCTTCCCTGGTGGCTCAGATGGTAAAAGAATCTACCTGCAATGCGGGAGACCTAGGTTCTATCCTGGGTTGGGAAGATCCCCTGGAGAAGGGAACAGCTACCCACTCCTGTATTCTTGCCCGGAGAATTCCATGGACAGAGGAACCTGGCAGGGGGATCACAGAGTCGAACACGATGGAACGACTTTCACTTTCACATTCTTTCATTGATATATTTTTTGATCCTGGGTGTTCATACATAAGACCACTGTCGACATTTCCATGTATTTAGATTTTTAAACGTCTTTCCCACTAAAGTTCTTTGATATTTTGAATACTTAGTCTTGTAAATCTATTATAAGATTCAGTCCTAGCAATTTCAGTTTCATTGCCATTCTAAAGGGGCCTTTTAACATTACATTTTAAAAATTACTGCTAAAGTACAAATTACAAATATATATATACTTGTTGCTATGTTTTATTTCTGATAATTAGTGCATATTGTGGATTTTCTATATGGGCAATCGCATCATTTAATGATAGTAAAAGTTTTCTCCTTTTTGCCCTAGGAGAGATCTTAAGTATAAGTTTGTTTAGAAAAGGGTGTTGATGGAGATTTTTAATTCAGATTTTAGAGAAAATATCACGCTCCTGTAAGAAACGAAGCGCTAATCTATGTTTGGTGTAGGATGCAGGATGCATGGGGCTGATGCACAGGATGATTCAGGTAGAGGATGTGGGGTGGGAGGTGGGAGGGGCTTCGGCATTGGGCGATTGTGTTCACCTATGGCTGATTCGTGTCAATGTATGGCAAAACAAATACAGTATTGTAATTAAAAAAATAAATAAATTTAATTAAAAAAAATAAAATAAAAACAGCTTCATTTAAAAAAATAATAAAATAAAAATAAAAGTCTCCAGTAGAATTTTGGTAGCTATACTTTTAGATATACTTTAAATAGCAAGCTTGGTTAACTTACCACTTTAAGGAAGCTTCTTTCTGTTCCTACTTTGCCAGATATCTTCATCATAAATGAGTAAAAAAATTTACCAACTACCTTTCCTGCTTGTTATATTGGGATAACCACATAACTTCTGTGTGCTGATCCAATCTGTCAATGTGGTAAATGGTAACAGTGTCTGATATTAAACTTCACTTATACTGGAGGAATAAACTCAATTTTGTCTTAATCTCATTTTATGACCCACTGCATTTGATTTGTAAATAATTTTGTTCAGGATTTTTACACCTTCCTTCATAAGAAATAATGATCTGAGATCTTTCCTTTCTCACAGTATCCCTATTTATTTTGGTATCAAAATTAGCTTCAACAATTGATATTTCTTTTTTTCAGTTCTTTATAAGTGTTTGAATGAAACTGAACTTTAATGTGTAGTGAAATTTACCTGGAAAACTATTGAGTACAGCATTATCTTTGTAAGGAAATATTCAACCACTGATTTATTTAATTTGATGTTTCTCAGCCTGAGACAGTTTTGCCTCCAGAGGACACATGATAATGTCTGGAGACATCTTAGGTTGTTACATGTCACAGTTGGTTTCTAGCTATGCTGATAAACATCTAAAAATGCCTAAGCAGTCACTCCTTTTGCACCAACCGGCAAGTATCTGACCCAGTATGCACTGCCAAAGTTGAGAAACCCTGCATCAATTAATGTTAGAAGATTTTTATTACCTTGTTTTGGAATGTCATGTTCTTCTAATTATATGCCCATTTAGCTAGAGTTTCCAGTGAAGTTTTTGCATAGAATCCCCTAAACTTGCATTTTAAGCAAAATTTAGAAAGTCTGGAGAATAAATATATTATATTCACACTGTAATACTATTTTAAATAACTAGTGAATATTTTTGATTTACTTTATCATGAAGATTTACTCTGATTAAAGCAAAACTACCTGGAAGAATAAAGCAATGAGCAAGCAAAACAGAGATAAAGATCCAAAACTTACCACTAAGAATGTATGTTCACATGTATCTACCCTAGAATGCAAGCCACTTGGGGGTAGGACAGTTCATCACAGTCCTTTGTACAAATGTCTTCTGAAAGATAGCTTATGATTTTCTGAATCAAATAAAACCAAAAATTGGTAGCTTACACTAAATATTTCAATTGTTTTATTCACTTTGACTAGTGAGTAAATGGTTGAACTGTGCAACATTTACAGATGTATTTTTAAAAGAATTAAGCAAAAAGAGTGAATTAAAGACCAATTAGATTTATGGAAATAAGTATGATGATTCTATCATTACAGATACATGAATTCAAATTGAATGAAAAACATAACAGCTAAACAGTAGGACTAAGTTAATCATCCTGAATCTCTTAAATATACACTGCTTTTCTTATAAAATGTGCCTTTTAAAAATTAAACTCCCATTACTACAAAACACATTACTTAAGAGGGGAAAGTGTCACTTTCTGTGGTCACATTTGTCTTTTTAAAAAATGGCTGAAGACTTCAGGAAACAGAATGACAATGAAGTTAGCCATCCAATGCCATGCACTTGCATACAACACGGACCAGTCATAAGGGGGACCAGTCTCCAATCAGATAGTACCTTGGGGAACCGTTCAATCAGACCTGACTTCCTCCACACGGGCCTCAGCAGAGGCGCCAGGAGGCAATCAAACACCTATTCCAAACCCCACTCTTGATAAGCAACCAAAGAGTTTACTTCATGAGGAAACAGGAGCTGTAATAGAAAATGTGGCCAAATCGAGCTCCAAGAAACACAAATAGATGGAGGATGTAACCAGTTGGAATGACTTTCAGTGGACACTGTTCCGTTACTTGATCACTCTTGAACGCTATCTTTCAGAGTGAGTCCCTTCTCTATCATCTCCCTATGTCTATATTGCTCATCATTCCAAAACTTGGTTCATGGTAGTCTACAGCTTTCCACAGTGGCTCGTGTTAATCCAGAATGAGGTCCTTTCTGTCTCATTACTGATGATGACTCTTAGCCTCTGTCTAAAATTGCTCAGAGTTCAGTCTTTGAAGAAGAGACATCATGAGGCATATTTCTGTCACTTGAGCTCTTTCTGCCCTTAATTGCTAATTGTTCCAGCCAGGCTAGTGCCAGAGGTGTAATTCTCCTTCAACATGTTCTGGGAAAAAAAATATCTGGTGAAAAAGGCCTGTGAATGCTCGTGGAGAACTTTGGGGTTGTGAGGTGTTTTCTGTGGTTTTATTACTTTTAGTGAAAAAATAAGAAATCCTTGGTCACGGTGTCATGTGAAAGCCCCTCCCTTCATTATTCATAAGGTTTTTTCAGTCTCTTCCCCCAAACCCTGACCATCTCTTATAGCCCCTGGTGCAGAGGATTTCAGATCTTACCCTCACAGACCACAGATAATGATGAACAGAGTTAAGAAACTTTTTGAAGCCCACTGAACATTCATCAAGCATTATAGAATATTAGTGTCCTTTTTATTTATAGATTTTGGAAAAAAGTATTTCCTCTGAGACCTAAAAGTTGGCAGCTTCCTGAGAGCCCCCAAACACCTTAAAATTGTGTATCTTGAAAGATTTAATTGTACACAATCTATAGAAAATATATACATACAAATATATTATACAATAATGCCATGGGCAAATATACAGCTGTGATATTAACATTTCAAAAAACAGATTTCGATGGTCTTAATTTCATTATATATGTTATAGTATCTTGTGTTTAGCATATATACTCTTACTATATAGACATGGTAATCAAAATATGAATTAAAATGTGCTCTTTGGAGCATTAGTATTTTTATGAGATAAAATTCAGTCATTATAGATAATAAAATGGAATGTAATTTATAGCAAACGGTCATAGTGAGGTAATAATCACTTATTTTCCAAGCAAGTTAACTAGCTAATCTTTGGGAGAATGAAAGCTAACCCACTTATTGAAACATGAGGGCTGAATAACTTAAACACTGATTCAAGTGTCCAAATGTTTTCATACCCAATAATTATAAAATAGAAGAATTCTATCACTGAGTCATGCTTCCTGGATTTTAATTATCTATATCTAAAAGAAGATATATTAAAGAACATCAAAAAGTGTATTATTTTCCCTGAATTAGTAAAATTCTATTTTTATTCAGTATTTTCTTTACTATGATTTTGAAATCTTTATTTTAAATATTCTGTATTATTCTTGTATTCAATTATTCTTGAACATGGTAAATATGGGAGTTGCAGTAGAAGTTTGAATGTGAATTTAAAATCAGAAGCAAAATCAAGAGGATAAGTTCAAATGAATATTCACGGTGTGCAAACCAAATATTGAGAGATGTTTGTGTTTCTCTTTGAAAATTTTATCTATCTTAAATATATAGTTTTCATGCTAAATCAAGTATAAAACATCTTTACAGTAAGCAATGCTTTTAATAACTGAGTGTAAGCTGTTAGGCTTGTTTGATGCAGGCTGTGATGTTGTAACAAAAAAATATTGTAATAGTGAGATGTAAACTGAGCCTTAATACACTGATATATACTATCAGACATTACAATCTCTAATGCAAGACTAGAGGGGCTTTTCATTCCACATCCACACTCATACTTATTTTTAAGTTTCCCACAAGTAAAATAAGTAACCATTAATATGTAGGCATCTGTTAGGGCTACAGAAATTATATTCCCTAAAAGAAAGAGCCATTCAAACAGAATTGAGAAAGAGTATCAACTTGAATTGCTCAGATACAGTTCTTGAGGTACCAATATTCTCTAGGATTAAGACTGCACAGTTAGAGGAAAATGTTTTATTTCATAGTGAGTTTTGCTGAATAATTTCCAGTTCTATGTTTTGAACATATATTTCTAAACAGCCTGACTAAATCCATCTTTCAGACAATACAACACCTACTGAAAACTGAACTTGCTATAGGAATCCATTCACAACTGCTGAATCAGGAAGCAGCTTTGGTGAAAGTGTCGGTGCCATCGATATCATGACAAATGAAAGTTTTATGATTAATACTATTACTTTAAATACAAAATGATTATCTTACAATGAACAGTACTTGAAGACCCCAATTTATTCATAGTGACGTTATGTAATTGAAGTGTGGTCTTTTAAAGCTTTATCTCCATTTATGACAAATAATTGATAACTGGTCATAAAATATAGTAAAGAAAAATAGCAATACTCATAGAAATACATAGAAAAAAAGAATTTTGGAAAAAAAGAATTACCAACATACATTTTTCACAGGATGCTAAATTTGTCAATATCAATATCCAGATCTGTATGGAAATCAATACCTATTTGCTGCTGCTCTATCATTGTATTTCTATTTTCAATAATATTCCCCAAAGTGTGGTTTATGAATGACCTGAATCAGGAAGAATGATCTGGGATTCTTATTAAAACTCAGACTCCAGGACTCATCCCTAAGCTTAATGCAATTAAGCTGCCCAGGGACAAGGACCAAGAATTTTGATATTTAAGGAGCTCCCTTGCTGAATGTAAAGTACACTTAAAACTCACTGCCAAGACTGAGAGGTGTATGGCATAAAGACAGACTTGATCCTCCCAGCCCCTCAACCAAAAATAACTGCAGCATCAAGGTTTTCTGTTTCTTTTGCTAATTTCATAATCTAATTTCCTCCATGTACTCCTGCTTGCATCAGTTCAAACAAACATCACTTAAGAATCTACTAATTTATATTAGAAAATTAAATAAACAGAAAACACATTAAATGCTCCCTAATCCAACCAGTCCATTCTGAAGGAGATCAGCCCTGGGATTTCTTTGGAAGGAATGATGCTAAAGCTGAAACTCCAGTACTTTGGCCACCTCATGCGAAGAGTTGACTCATTGGAAAAGACTCTGATGCTGAGAGGGATTGGGGGCAGGAGGAGAAGGGGACGACAGAGGATGAGATGGCTGGATGGCATCACCGACTTGATGGACGCGAGTCTGAGTGAACTCTGGGAGTTGGTGATGGACAGGGAGGCCTGGCGTGCTGCAATTTATGGGGTCGCAAAGAGTCAGACACGACTGAGCGACTGAACTGAACTGAACGTCAAGGAGTTCATGGCTTAAGGGGCTGTTTTTTAACAATTACCAATTATAGCATAGTATAATAAATGTTTTAATAGAAGTACTAATAACAGGTTTTAAATAAAAGAAGTTTGCTCTCTGGTGGCTGTAATGGTAAAAAGTCTGCCTGTAATGCAGGAGACCGGGGTTTAATCCTTGGGTCGGGAAGACCCCCTAAAGAGTGATTCTCCATCTGTAACTAAAGGTATAGCTATTATTTTTTTCTGACTGAAGCTGTTGGATTCTAGGTTATCACTTCATTCATTGTAAGCAATTTGGCTAGCTGATATGACTTGATGATCTGAATAACTGAATTCAATCACCTCTTGTAACAAAACAGATTACAATGTAACCCTCAATTTAGCCACAGTTGCTCTTACTTTTTTAAATATAAATTTATTTTAATTGGAGGCTAATTACTATACAATATTGTATTGGTTTTTATAAAAAGCATCTTTTTCAAAATAATAAGCACAATTTATCTACTTAGAAGTTTTATACCTTTAAAAGGATATACTATAGAACAAAATCTTGTGACACGCAAATAATTCATAATCATGAATTAATGTATGTGAGTGTTCTTTATACATTATAATGACCTCTACAAACATTATAGAAGTAGAAATAGAAGCAAGTGGGTAACAACAGTAAGAAGAATAATTACTGCTAGACAGACTCTTAGATTTTCATATTTGATGTTAGGGAGAAAATTGTATTTTTTCATATGTTTGCTTTTGGCGTTGACAAGCTTGTATACACTAACCAATCACATTGTAAATACAGAAAATATTTCAAAATACCTGACTGAAATGACCCGTGAAACATGGATTCTCCTTGTCTTTCAAAATCCTAAGATTCAGAATGATCCTGTCTCCTTTTCTGTTTTCCCCCATCCCTTTGCAAAACACAAAGAGCTCCAGACTCTGACCATGTGTTCATACACTGCTTGCTCTGTGCCCTGTCATGGAGGGATACAAACCCTGGGCTGACTTCTTCCCTGGAGAGAGTGGTATGTTATAAGCCCAAATATAGCTATTTCTCCCTACATCATGAAGAACATGTTTCCTAGAGCTATTTCATTAAGTTGCTCAACACTTACAGCCCTCATTACCTCTAATAAAATGTCCTTTTCTTTATTTAAAGGAAGACTAATAATAAAAAAAATCTAAATCTAATTAAATTCAAGTTGCTTATCATAAGATCCAAAAACATAAAATATGTATACATTAACTCAGTTATAGAATGCATGCAGAAAATTACAGGAGTGGAAATGAGACCTGAACAAAACAAACTGTTAAGTGTGTATTCAGTTACCTACAATATAACGAGTCCAAAGTCCCAAAAGATCATGTAAACACTAGGAGTAACATATTGGACTTCCCTAATGCCTAGACAGTAAAGAATTCATTTGCAAAAAAACTGGATTTGATTTCTGGGTCAGGGACAATGCCCCTGGAGAAGGAAATGGCAACCCACTCCAGTATTCTTGCCTGGAGAATCCCATGGACAGAGGAGCTTGTACAGTCCATGGGGTCGCAAAGAGAAGGACATGACTGAGGGACTTCACTTTCACTTTTAACATGTTTGGGTTGGGGGAGACTTGACAGGTACACAGACCCCTCCCCAAATATTCTTCCCTACGGTTCCTCTGCATCGGTCAGCCCCGCGTGGAGGCCACCAAGGATTACCAGCGTTCTCTCCAGCCAGGACGGCATTCCCTAGCACGACACAGGGCCCGCACTCTGCTCCACGCCCAGCACGTTTCACGCCAGGGGTGAACACGGCCACCCAGGCTGCCTTACCAAGAGTGCTCCTCACTCTTGACTTGGTCAAAGTAGCTTCCCAGTTCTACCTGGGAGTTTGATAGGAAGCCCAGTGGGAGAATTCCCTAATTCAGAGGAGAAGCAACATGCATTAAGTTAGGACTGCTGCCAAATGAACTAGAAACACAAATTTGAAACTGGAATAAATCATGAAGACCCGTACATCTGGTAACCACGTAAAAGCCCTCTTCATGACACCTGGGAATGCTGATCTGTCAGCCTCAAGCAGGACCAGACATTCCGCCCATTAGGGCTCCCTCCAGGCATCTGGGGTCAGGCTTGCAATTCCCACCTAAACTAGGCTCAAAGGCTCCAGTCTTAAACAAGAAAAATACCACTGGGAGCAAAGGGTAAAACTGGAGGCTATTAAAAATTAAATTAATAGTTCAAAAGTAATTATATATCAATCCATGGTCACCATGGCCAGGAATCTCATTAAATAGACACCTGCTTTTTTTTTTTTTCCTGAGTTCCTTTAATAATTTCAGGGAGGAAAAATATTTCAGAGTAGAGATCACTACTTTTTGTCAACCTTTCTTCTGTTTTGTATGAGAAAATGGTTGTGATGCTGGTGTTTTTATAAAATAGTAAATATAATCTTGTCAAAGATCCTCATGTGAAGGAAAAAAGTGCATTAAAGAGAAGAATTATGTTTAACATTCTAAAGATGAAATTAAAAAAAAAACAGGAAAAGTAATTTCTTTTCTGGATTTTATTTCTTTACTTACCAGGTTTCCTCCCCTTACTCTTCTCTGCAAGGGTTCATTATGTTTAATTTAAAACTTATAAGCAAACTGAATATACGTATGCTAAACGAATAGATCATACAGTTAGAAGATACTTGCAGACAACCGTGCCAGCTCTTGAAGTATGGAAGTGTAAATGGATGGAACTGGTGTCGGTAAGAAGTATTTTAGTCGTTTACTTGAAGTACTGCTTCTGCTTCTCTGTCCTTAGTAAGATGTTATTTTTTCATAATTGTGTGATGTCAACAGATGGTACAAGTCACGAAGTAGGAGAGAAAAAAAAACCTTAGCATTCGTTTGATATTATGGAGCAGTGAGTACTTTTATTTCTCAACCCATAAAATTTATCTCTGGGATTCTGTGAGATCTTCTGTGGCCTTAGAATCTATGTTCCTAAAAAACAAAATTACTTTTTGATCAACTGTGCTTAACATACTCTGTTTCCATAGCACGCTCTTCATCTTGTCCATAAACAGCCAATATATTCAATATGAGATTAGAAAACTGGGTTCAACAAAAGTCCACATATGTGATGCATAGATACTAATGTTTAATTTTTGAAATGCTTCCAATTGTCAATATCAATTTAAAGGTTAGCTGGATGGTCCTTGTCCACTTATTTTAAATCACAATAAATAAATTTTGTGACCAGTGGACAATTTTCTAAATGTGAATCTATTAGAAAGGTATATGAAGGTTAAAAGTTAAAAGAGAAAAATGCAATGGAAATTGAAGACACCAAGGCTTCAGAACCAAGCACACCCTCGCCAGAAATATTCCCATAGTTAATTTATAAACTCCAGAAATGAATAGAAATTCTGACAGCTCTTAAGCAAGGCAGTGCTCTGAATGCTGCAGTAATAATAAGCTATTCAAGTATGGAATATATGTGAATCAGTCTTTCTGGTTTTGTGAGTTACCATGGAGTTTTTAAGAATAATAGACCTAATTAGATTTAGTGACTCAATAAATAAATGAAACTTTTTTTTAATAAGCCACCAGTAATTTTCTCCTATTTTAAACTAGGAGTGAGAAAAAGCAGAGCTTTCATGCAGAAAATATATCCTATGCTCCTGACAAGTATCTGAAAAATGCATGTCCTTTAGTCAGAGAAAGTAGATAATTTATTGACTTCTTGTTCATTTGATAAAGAGAAATGAACATTTTTAGAAAAAAATAAAATAAAGAGCTGCCCTCTGCTTCCATAGGTCTTGTGAGAATTACACAGTTAAAAATAAGAAAGTTGCAAAAATCTAATTGCATGTTCTAGGTGAGACTCTCAAGTTATATTATATGGCATACACTCAATCAAATGGAACATGGTTATGTCTGGAGGAGAACAGTTCGGGCTTCACTCAGTTTTACAAATTGTCTTGGTTTCTATGACAGCATTTCCAAATATGTTCTGTGCAACGGTAGTGTCACAAAATAATGGCTGTCATGCATCTTTAAACAGGACTCTGAGGTCACATACTTGGAAAAGCTAAGTGAAATATGACTGTTGACTGCAGGACTTCTTAGGACCCTGTTAGTCAACCTACACATTGATGTAATGACCTCAGGATTCCCTTTTTGTATTATCTTCACATATTCAAGATTTAACCAATGTTCACCTTCCCTGCCCTGACCACCCTGGTCCAAGCCACTGTAATCACTCACCTAAGGGCAACAACAGGCTTTTGGCTGACTTCCCTGCCTCCATCCTTGTCTCATTAGTTACAATCTGTTCTCAACTCCACAGTCATCTCGCCCATCTTTGTTCAAAACCCTACAATGGCTTCTCAATGTGCTAACCATCAGAATCCTAACTTGCACCAGACATCTGGACGTAGCCTTGGTTTTAGCTTGCTTCTACCTAGGATGCCTTTTTTTTTTTTTTCCAGATATCCACAGAGCTAAATACCTAACCTTTTAAGTCTCTTTTAAACATTAATTTCTCAGAGTGATCACCTTCCTCATTAGAATTTCAACAACCTTTCCCTCTTCCCACTCTACAGTTTCCCCTTAAAAAAAAATAACACTCCTTATCCTTTAAAATACTAAAGCATATTATGTCACGTGTCATGTTACCAGTTTATTGCTTCTGTCTCCCCACTGGAATGCGAGCTTAAGTAGGCAGATGTATCCAGCTGAATTATCCAAAATGGAGCCTGGCCACAGCTGGATCTCCAAAAATATCTGCTGAACAATGGATACCTTTTTAGAAGGGATATATTTATTCAGTATTTCTAAAATTTATTAGGTCCCCAAAACTCTATTTCATTTTGTTCTACAGATCACTGTCTCACTTGGGAAATCTGGATGTAGCACACTCAAAGGATAGAATATCAACTACTATATATAAAGAGCACCAAAGGATGGACGAGCTTGACCAGAGCACTGACCTGGTTCTGTACATCCCTAACTTACTGGCAGGGATGTTTAATGCGTTGGCATTTTACTTAGCACAGAATAAAGTGATCTCACTGTGGAATGTAAATTTGAGGGAGCTAGCAGGCTATCTAATCCACTGTTTGCTTCCCACTGTTGAAACCTGCTTTCAACTGGCATGTGCTGGGGATAAACAGAAGAGCCAGTCCTAGCTGAACTTCCTACTTACAGTTCTTCAGGGAACAAGACAGGAGTGTGAACAGCTAAGGAGTGGTTTGTTAGAGGATACCCTCCAATCTTCACACAAAAAATTAGAAAAGAATACGTGCACACGTAAATTACTGCTCGATTGGCTTAGCCCTCTAGTTTCCTAAAAATTAAATGGTAGGTTTCCTTATTTTTCTGTGTACACAAGCTTCTCATATACAAACAAGAATGGGTGATCATCCATTGCAAAATGATAAAATTATCTTGCCAAATGAATATATTCACATCAATCTACACATTATGTAATTTTAAAAAGCTTATTGAAAAAGGACACCTCAAATTCCGAAATACAACTATCACTCATTTGACTGTTTATTCTGATTTAACTATGCATTATTAGATAATGCACTTTGTCTACCTTATATATCTATGTGCCAACTTCCTAAAACAACAGATAAAGGTTTCACTCTCCTATAGATGTTTCCCCAATTCTCATCATCCAAAATAGTGGCAACACTTTCAGTAAAACATTCAATGTCAACCATATTAATGTGACTATAAAGGCCAAGAAGCTTTCTTTGATTACTTCCTTGCACAAAATTTTACATTTCCTGAATTAACAAATGTCTTGCATTTTCAGCACACATTCTTCTGTGTACAAGGGATAAATTTCCCCTAACAACTCTGCAGTTCTGTAAGATCTTTAAAATATTAATTGTTATGTCATCAAATGCCTCTAGTCATTAATCAGTTCTATTTTTCTGCTGAAGACGTCACTCTCAAAGACTGAAAGAAAGATTCTTCCAACCTTGATTGATTGCTCTCTAGGTGTTCTGCAGAAAGTACGCTGGCACCTCACCATTCTCAAAGGTTCTTCATTTTCTTGAAATATTTTCTTCCAGTTTATCCCCTCAACACAAAGAACATTATCTCCCAGCAAATATATCTGGCCTCAGGACTGGCAGCCAGTGTAGCTGGCTGGAATGCCACACCCCTACAGTTTTGAAGACTTCACTGATAGTTGTCTAGTGCTCACATTTGCTGTGAGCATATCAGTCCCACTTTGATTTCCTATAACTTAATCTGCCTTATTTAAAATATCAACAACAAAAATTGTATATGGAATCTTTCTCATTTTTTTTTAATTTCTGCTGTTGTTCATTTCCTCAGTAGTGACCAACCCTTTGCGACCCCATGGACTACAGCACGCCAGACTTCTCTGTCCTTCACTGTCTCTTGGAGTTTGCTCAAACTCATATCCATCGAGTCAGTGATGCCATCCAACCATCTCATCCTCTGTCACCAATTTCACCTCCTGCCTTCAACCTTTCCCAGCACCAGGGTCTTTTCCAATGAGTTGACTCTTCTCATCAGGTAGCCAAAGTATTAGAGGTTCAGCTTCAGTTCTTCCAATGAATATTCAGGGTTGATCTCTTTTAGGATTGACTGGTTTGATCTCCTTGCAGTCCAGGGGACTCTCAAGAGTCTTCACTAGCACCATGGTTCAAAAGCGTCAATTCTCTGGTATTCAGCCTTCTTTATGGTCCAGCTTTCACATTTATACATGACTACTGGAGAAACCTCTGGCTGGGATTTCTTTTTTTTTCTTAGTTTAGATAACATTTTCAATCTGGTAACTTAGGTCATGATTTCTTAGAATTTTCCTGTATTATTTATTTGATAAATACTACTAAAATACTGGGCTTCCCTGGTGGCTCAGAGGTTAAAGCGTCTGCCTGCATAGCAGGAGACCTGGGTTCGATCCCTGGGTTGGGAAGATCCCCTGGAGAAGGAAATGGCAACCCACTCCAGTAGTCTTGCCTGGAGAATCCCATGAACAGAGGAGCCTGGTGGGCTACAGTCCACGGGGTTGCAAAGAGTCGGACACGACTGAGCGACTTCACTTCACTAAACTGCTAGTTTCTTGTCATTTCCTATTGTCCATCTCTTTATTTCATTTAAAATTGTCACTACCTATTTACCATCTGGGAGATTTCTTTGACTTTTGTTTTCCAATCTATCCACTGATACTTTGTTTAGCTACAGTATTTTAATTGCCACTAGCCATTTCTTGTCTCTGAGCATGCATTTTTATTGCATCATTCATATGTATCACTTGATGGCTATAAGAGTTTTCTTATCTCTTTTTATTTAATATGAATTTTTGGAGGGCGATCTTCTGTTTACTCCATTATATTTTTTTTTTCTTGGTTATGTATGTTTTAGTTTTTGTCTTTTGGGTTACAGACTTTAAAAATACCCAATGAAACAGAAAACAATAAAAAAAAGTTAAGTTTTTTTCAGCTTACTGATGGTTGAGTCTGATTCCAATGAGTTTAGTGCAGATCAAGAGATGGACTTTTGACAAAGCTCCCCCGAGTGCCAGGATTTGTAAGTCATTTTGCTGCCATCATTCCAGTTTATCCAGAGAGGAGTCCTTCAATCTCATCCCTGGGGGTCGGGACTGGAAGAGGGGTACAGGGCCAGGAGGGAAAATGATGAATGGTGCATAATAGTGAGAGATGTGAGTCTAGCTGCCAGTATTCTTGAGGCAGAGCAAACAAAAAGGACTGAGGATTCTCTATTCAGTATAAACAAAACTTCACTTGATCATCTCAGTTCTTAGTCATTCACGATTCTCAGTGTCCCTACATCCAGAGGCACTGCCATGTAATTCCTCTAGAAAACAAATCTTTACTTTCCAGGGATGTAGGGTAGGCTGAGGGGATGCAGGCAGGACATTTGTCCTGAGGGTCTAGCTACTCCTTATAGAGACGTTCAACCATACACCGTCTCCGGCCTCCCACCTCACCCCTGCAATCAGCAGCACCCACCTGGGTCCCAGCCACTGAGCCTCCCCATCCTCTGATGGGCTCAGGCTGGTTCCCTTGCTGTCCCCCTCCTGCAGGGCTCCATCGCCTTGTACATGTTTTCCTAAATCAGCTGCATTCCCTTCCTCTACTTTCCATCCCCCAGAAATATGTCTACTTTCCTTATTGCCTGTTGTATCTAACCTATTCTATTTGTCCTTCTGAGTTTATACATTTATTTACTGTAATTTAAGGGAATAAGGAAGGCATTAACAGACATACTGTGTATCTGTGTTAAAACTGCTTTTTGTGCTCGTATTTAAAACAATTCTTTGACCACACAATTTTAGCCCCCATCTAAACTTCCTTGGCTAAGCAAAAAACACCATGATTTGCAGGACAATCACCAAATGATGAGTGATCTAATGACTGAATTTGCCACTAATCACAGGACTGGTCACCCAGTAGACCTACCTATCAGGAGACTACAGATGTATCTCAACATTTTAATTCTTACTAAGTGGCTTATACTCTAAACTCTAGAACAAAAGGACGAGTGAGTGCACACTGAACGTTCATAATTTATCAGTCACCCAATCCCAGCATATAGGAAGAGCATGGGATTATTATGCACACAGCTACGTGTATCTGACAACCCATCTCGTGGTTTCTGGGTTTGTTATTTAGTCTTGTTCTTCACTTCCTCAACTGGAATAGACTTCTCTTGTCTTCTCATTCCTTCTAAAGAGTTGATAGCCAAGGCGCAGATTAAAGAAATGGGAAAAATAAATTCAGAACAAAATGAATCAACAGAGCAAATGGCAGAACCCAGAGGACCAGCATTCAAATATCAATTGCTCCAATGCCTGTAGGATTTTCCAGAAAGAGGTCTTCCTGATTCTTTAAAATCTTCTAAGAAATACTTCATCCTCTGGGTTCTAGAAATTCCACTGTGGTCCCTAAGCCAAGGTTAAAACAAATGAAAATGTCTCTGTCCTTTGATCAGACAAGAAAGCTTTCAGTGCGTGAAATTGTTCTTTATCATGTCCTTACACCACCAACTTTAATTTAACACCAGTGTGGTCTGACTTGATAGCCCCAACCATATATTATTGTTATGGAATAGAATTTGGGAACCAAGAATTTTCAGCACATTAATCCTTGACAAAATAATCTGCATCCCTCTCTACACTATGCCATTTGTTATCTACGGAGTCACTTTGCTTTGGACTATTTGAACTCAAAACTGTCTCCCACAATATGCACTTTTCTTCACTTTATAGAAAGCAATCCAATTTATTTCAATGGCCTCCAAAATATCAAGTGTTTAAGCAACTAGATAATCATGTAAATATATATCCCTCCCTGAGGTACAAGCAAATATTTTATGTAACACATAGGAAATTATGAGTTATGAAAGTGACTTAGGAAAAAACATATAAAGGGTCTATGAATTAAGGATTTCTAAACTCCTTCAACTTAAATGATGCCACCATTGATAATAATTAGCAGACATTTACTGCACTTACATGTCAGGCAAAGCAACAAATGGTTTACACATACTACTTTCATCAAAACAAATCTCCTTGTCTAAAGACATTCAAATGTGGCCCGCCTATCTCATCATTTGGGTCATTCGCTCAGTTATTTAATGTCTGCAATCAGAGAGATGACCTGTTTGAAGGAAAAAGCAGAGCTCACATGTATGGGTTTTCCAAACCATTTAATTCCTAGTGACTGTTTTGTTTGCTTGTTTATCCTTTATAAATGAGAAAACTGGGTTTAATCCTCCAGTTGAGTAAATTTCCAATCCTGTATCCGTATAAATGGAATGAAAACACAGACCCTAAATTCTCCCATAAGGTTGTTTGGGTGCTCAAACAATACACAAGAAGTGAATTCACTGCTTAATTTTAATTAATTAATTTTAATTAATTAATTTTAATTAATTAATTTTAATTCCTTTCATTTCAGGAAAGGAAAAAATGCATGGATTTGCATGTATGTTTATGGGATTTCATGGACATTTAGGACAAAATATAGGTACTATCTCATTTATAGGACAAATACATTAAGAGAGGAAATAAACGTATATATGCTTATGTGTGTATTTTAAGTCACTTCAATCGTGTCCAACCCTGTGTGACCCTAAGTACTGTAGCCCAGTAGGTTTCTCAAGGGAATCTGAAGCAGATCAACATGTAATTTGACAATGGTCCCTAAGCGCTTGTGAATATAACTTGTCATGATCGTTATATCTGGAATGCAAATAGGACCAAAGGACCCTTCATGATAATTTAAATATTTTTTACTGGAGAATGATATTTTTACAAAAATTAGGCTTGAAGACTTCCAAACTATGTTTCTGGTATTTGGACCAAGTTCAGCTATTAAGTTAATGACATTTATGTCTCATTTCCAGACCCCAAGGAGACCTACCCCACAGCTCCCATGGGAACTAGGGACATCTGACCCCAACTCGCATCGTCCACCCTAGACTAGGTGATATGTAGGTGCCAACTTGATGTGTTAATTACATTTGCAATTGAAAAATGTAATCTTACATTCACCTTGCAGAAACATATGAACTGTGGAAAAGCAAATATATTCTGAGCAAAAATTTATAATTAAAATTCCACAAATTATCCTTCTAATGAGGTCTATATGGGAAAGAAAGAACTGAAAAGAGCTATAGCACTGGATTTAACATGCACCTTGATTATAAATAACTCAGATATACTTAAACTCCAAAAAATCCAAGGAATTTATGTTTCACTGTCAACATACCCTTCGGATGACTGAAGCTGATTATATAAGAGCATCTTTCTCTTCCTTATTCACAAGCACAGTTAAAAATACCAACCCAAATGACAGCATTGGCAATCTAATGTTGCAAATTCCTTTGAGAATTGTTGCCTTCTACAAATCACTGTTTTATTTTATTCATTTTGCACTTGTGATGTTATTACCTGGAGAGAAGCTGACCAGACATCACCGTGTTCTACAGAGAGTAATTGCTAGTTCAATTAGTCATTGATTGGAAATGATTGAGCAGATAAACTTGTCTTCAAAGAAATTCCAGAAGTCAATCAAAGAAACAGACTCCTTGTATTCAGGAAATAATTTTAAAGACCAAGAGCTGTCCTTTCTCATTTGTTTGCAACAAGACTGCACAGCAGTATGGAGGGAAAAAAATCAAGGCTAAAATATACTTAGATTGAGTTTATATCAATTCTGTTTCCTTTAGCCTTTTCAGTTATTTTAAAATTTTCCTCCACTGAACAATTTTTCATAAGCTCATTCAACTATTCTGAGACCAAAATACTAATCCCAATCATGATAAAGCCACTGTAGCTATAGCACATATTGACAAATAAATTCTACTAACATTTTATTATTTTATGTCTAATTGTATGCCTGCATTATGGCAGGAAATACATTAGGTACTTTATATATGCAGTCTCATGAAATTATGATTCCATCACAATATCTAAATCTTAAGACAATGATTTTTCTGATAGCAATTTTGAAAATTATATTAAATATTTCTAATTTTGACAGAGCCTAATATATTATAGTATCTATACTTCAGATCCATATACAAACCTCTTATTTTACTCTCCAGTTTCATTGAGCACAAATCTTGGATGGTTTTCTTACTCAAATGTTAATACCATTATCGGTATTTCATTACTCCATGAACAATGAGGCTTCTGTTATAGGATTCACATAGCTAAAGTAGTGTCAGAATAAGTAAGAGAGTAGCCAGGCTGAAAGCATAAAAGGCAGATCTAACTACTAAAGTAACAACAGCACACCTCAGCAGACACTGTATGCCTTCAGCACTTCACTGCAGATGCGAAAGTGGAACATTCTAAACTTTCCAAAATAATGGAAAATGTTGCATTTTTTTCTCACACAGAGATCATAGGGAGATAAAACATGACCAGAGCTTCAAAATAGCTTAGTTTTTCATAATTGAATCTGACAAATAAACCAAGCCAGCCAAATTAGAGTTCCTAGCTTAGCTGAGAAATATAATTTGTTTCATGATAAATTTCTATTCATATATGAAAAAGAAAAAGTGATCCTTATAAAGCAGGAAAATACAAACGTCATACTTCTGAAATAAGATTACATAAGTGCAAATTTCTGTATTGCATAGAATGTGCCAGAAGGACTACAGAATTCAAAAATTAACTTTCACAAGAACTCCTATAAAATGATTAGCATGAATGTGGCCCAAATCGACCCAATGCTTTATAATAAGGATAAACGATTAACGTTACTGTTTATTTTCGCCAGAAGTCCGTTTTCTTTCTTGCCTCTACACGTCTTTCCCCGGCCCATTAATCTCTGATGTGGTATCTTGTCAAAAGCTTGAGAGTAAACGCCATCACATGAATTTCTGTTATCTATCACGCCAGAAATAGTTGCAGAGATTTTCGAAGGCTAGTGAAGCATAATCTCCTCTGCCTGAACCCACGTTGCCCCTCCTTAATCAAACTCACTTCACGCCTCTCTCCAAGTTGATTTCAAACATTTTCTCAACAATTGGGCAGAACGCATTAGACGGCTTGGCTTGCAAACACTCACCTAAGCAGGTGCAGCAGGTATTTGGGGCCTGTTTTAAAACCACCTCCTGCTCCCCTGCTCAGTCCAAGCACCTTGACGGAATCCCCATCACTCCAAGAACCTCTGTGCTTCTGGGTATTTTACAAAGTAGTTTTTTTTTTTTTTTCCCCTGAAACCAAGGATACCGTTTCTCCTGGAAAACCATTATTTATTCTTTAAAATTCATCCTTAATCTCACTATGTATGTAAAGTTTAGTTCAACTCAGTGACCTGCTGGCTCCTATTCAAAGGTTTCTTGGCCATCCTCTATTACATCCTTCATCACATGATTTTGTGTTTGTGTTGGTCTTTCTAGTCATACCTATACCGGTGGCTTGTGCAAAAAAAATAACGATCAAAGTCATGGTTCTATAGAAGATACTTAGGAATTTTCAATTCACTAGTGAAATATTTTACACAAGGAATTACTAAATATCAGAATACTGTTCTTTCTTTATATAACATCTTCCTTCTCCACTGTACCCCAAATGAGATGAAACGGGGGATGACCACACCTAGATCCAATGGGAATAGTTTAGCACGTGCTATATTTGGAAGCCAGTTTGACATTTTTATCCACCTATGTATCCATCTGTCTCTCTATGCTTCCAGTGAGGGAGAAGGAAAGCAAATCTCTTTTGCCAATTACCTATGTATTAATTTATCTATTTCTCTATCACATATCTCTCTATCCATCTATCTACCTCTGTACCCAGACAGAGAGAAAGCAAACCTCTCGAAAATGATGCTCTTTTATCTCAAAACAGCCCAGTTCAACTATCATCTCAAAAAGCTAGCCTTTATTAAACTATAGGATCATTAAACTACAGTAGAGGATTATACTATTGGTCATGCTTTTCAACCTGAACCTATAGGAGTGCCTCTAACACTGGGACCCGTGGGAGAGATTACAGTCTAGAGTGGGCCATTCTCTTACATGATGTACATGTATCATGCACTACCTTAATTTCTGAGTAGAGCAGAAGAAAGTGAGGCTTCTGTCTAAAGTTTTAATGTACTCTAATTAAAAAATAACTTTCAGATAGTAGTCAATTTTCTCTCTCTTAAATGAGTAGGACATTGTGTTGCTCCATATGAGCCAAAAGAGAAATGGCTGAAATGGCCATTCAGTTGAGGGTTAATTTTAACTATATTATGGTCAAAACTGGATTGAAAAACACATTTGCATGTTTTAAATATTTATGTTTCACATAGTGTGTACGTTAATTACTCCTTCAAGACCTAAAAATCTAAAATCAATTTAATTTTTAATAATAGGATATAAAATAAGTTATTTTTCAGTTTCACATAAAGCTAATATAGAAAGCAATTCCTTGTAAACATGCTGTCAAAGCTGAAAAGGACATTCCTGATTTATTATTTGAAGCGGGATGGACTTCAGATATGAAACTTATTCCTGATTCTGCCACAGAGCCACTTTAGGAACAGAATAACCTGTGACTCTTCTCTTTCTGACCCTCAGTGTCCTGGTCTGTAAAAGGAGGAAAACCAAACTATGCAAAGAACTAGGTATTCAAGAATCCAGAACAAAAGATCCAAAAAGTGATGTTGGTTCTTATTGCTAGTGTTATCATGGCTTTATCTTCACCAACTTTACAAAATTCTTGAAAGATACTCTATTTGGATAAAATGTAGCAAGTCATTTATGACCTCCACTATAATTCTCTTCTCATGTAATACAAAAGGTATTTTTAAAACGTTAAGATTCATCTTGATAACTTTGGGCAGCATAAGACACAAACGACTAAATGCTAACCATTTTGATTTTGTTACCAGAAATATATCTACTCCTTGAAATAACAGAAAGTGTTTGTGACTGTGTCATTTAAATATATCATGAAAAGATTTAAATAAAACCTTATGAATAAATAGCCTGGCAAATGCCATTTTAATTTACAACTTGGACTCTGTAATAAACCAAATGTCACTCTTTTTTTTAATATAAAACCAATGAAAAGAATTTACCATCTATGGAAGCTCAAAAACCAAGATAACTTCCCAGTTTAAATCACCAAAAAAAAAGTATGATACATTTCAGAAAGTTATTTCAATATTTCACTGAAAAGGAAAGTGACAAAATGCATGATTATGCAACAAAGATTAGACTGACTTTAAATCCTGCGTTCGCCTGTGGCATCTGCATGCTCAGAAGAGACTTCATGAACTTTGTGGTTTCAAGGAAGGGAGCATCAGGTCGCGCTAAGAAGTGACAGATTTAGGCTTCAGCCTTCACTTGCTCTTCACTTTCTATATTTTCCCACCTGAATAGTATTTCTTTCACACAGCAAATTAAGACTGAAAAAAAGAAATCTAAGGTCTCTTCCAATTCTTATAATCTGTAGCTTTTGAGCACAGAAACCAAGCGACATAAAGATGACATATTTGAAACATGAGATTTAATGCTATCGATTATCTATATTAAAAGCTGATAATGTGCTTAAAACCAATTTTTACATAAAAACTCTTAAAAATGATTTCAGTATGAATTTCCTCCACATCTATTCCTGAATTAACTCTGATAACAGTCACTATGGTAAAATAGATACCATTTCGTAAAGGGATATTTAGAAGACATTCTTCTAACATTATAATAATTCAAATTTCTTTAATTCTAGTCTTTTTTTTTTTTGGAGGAGGTGAAAGCTGGAACACAGGTGCTATTTGTTATAATTACTATGAAACTAAAGAAGGAAAATGAGGAAGCGTTATTTTTATCTGACCTAATTTCTAGAGTTTTAAGTCAGAAATGTGTTTAACAGTAGGCTATGTTTATTGCAAACATATATAGTTTATTCAAACTACAATTTCTAGTTGCAAAGGCATGCACAAATATGTATTGTTTTCTTTTCTTGTTTCTTTGCACATGAACAGCAGAAAGGTATTTTTGAAATAAATTATTTTCCATTCTCACCTTCCTTGTACAAATGTTATCAACTTTTGCAAGTTACATGTCTTTGAAAATAAATAAAACACCCATTATTATATCTGAAAAACACAGAATTCAAAGATAAATTGATTTGACCAAATAATTTCTAAGAGGGGGAAAAGCCTTTCAGTCTGTTATCTCAGGCACACTATTTAGTAGTAGTTGATTATTTATAAGATATTTTCCATAAAAGCTATTCACTAGGTCATCATTACTGTCTTCTAAATTCCATATGTATGTGTCAGTATACTGTATTGGTGTTTTTCTTTCTGGCTTACTTCACTCTGTATAATCGGTTCCAATTTCATCCATCTCATTAGAACTGAGTCAAATTTATTCTTTTTAAGGGCTGAGTAGTATTCCATAGTGTATATGTACCACAGCTTTCTTATCCAGTCATCTGCTGATGGACATCTAGGTTGCTTCCATGTCCTGGCTATTATAAACAGCGCTGCAATGAACATTGGGGTACATGCGTCTCTTTCAATTCTGGTTTCCTCGGTGTGTATGCCCAGCAGTGGGATTGCTGGGTCATAAGGCAGTTCTATTTGCAATTTTTTAAGGAATCTCCACACTGTTTTCCATAATGGCTGTACTAGTTCGCATTCCCACCAGCAGTGAGGCAACAAAGAGACACAGAGGTATAGAGTGGACTTTTGGACTCTGAGGGAGAGGGAAAGGGTGGGATGGTTTGGGAGAATGGCAATGAAACATGTATATTTTCCTGTAAGAAACGAAGCGCCAATCTATGTTCAATGTAGGATGCAGGATGCATGGGGCTGATGCACAGGATGATTCAAGTAGAGGATGTGGGGTGGGAGGTGGGAGGGGGCTTCGGCATTGAGAGATTGTGTTCACCTATGGCTGATTCGTGTCAATGTATGGCAAAACAAATACAGTATTGTAATTTAAAAATAAATAAATTTTTAAAAAAAGCTATTCACTGGGAACACATATCATGCATTTTAGGTATAATAAACAGTTATTATGGATTGGTATTTATCTCAAAAGCAACAGCCAAAAGCAGAAGTCTTAAGGGAGTTAAAGGGGGTGGGGGATGTAAGGGAGATAAAAACAAAACAAAACCGAGGAAAGGAAGGAAAGAGCTATGAAAATCTGTTTCCCTGTATTTTCGGATCTGTCTGGTGAAAAAAAGGAGTGATATTATTACCTACTGCTCTGGTAGGCAGAAATAAGACCACACATGGAGAAGTTATAGGAATGGAGACTTGGGTTCAGTATATAGAGATACAAATTTTTCCTACTATGGGAATCATACAGCTCTGGAATAGGATGTTAAATGATATTCAAAGAGAAATCGTTGTCTTTTCTTCAAGGATCTCGAGGAAAGAAGTTCTGTGTTAGGTAGGGAATTCATCCTTGAGACTGCATGAGTACAAATACTTTTTCTGGCGATGATAAATAAGTTGAAAGCTACAAGGATATACTGCCCAGGGAAGAGAATATAGTCAATATTTATAAGAACTTTAAATGGGCTATAATCTATAAAGTATCACTATGCTGTACACCTGAAACTAATATAATATTTAAACCAACTATACCTCAATAAAAAAATAATAAGATTTACAAAGTCTAAATTATAGGCACCAGGAAGTCGGGAGTTTTATGTTGTCTTCTTAATCACTTTTCTTCCTAATGTCTGAAACAAAATGAACTCACATGAATGTCTGCACTGGATGAGTGAAAGTACTGAGAAGAGTTTTACAAATATTGTGTTGTTTAGCTGTCATTTTTACGAATTGAAAATAATTTGCTATGTTAATTTGGTATTAACATATACCCAGTAGTATATATAAAGCAGACAATTAATAAGGACCTTTTGTGTAGCATTTTCTAATAACTTTTAAGGAAAAAGAATCTGCTAAATAGATATATGTGCATAGCTAAATCACACTGCTACACACATGGAACTAACACAATATTGTAACTAATACTATATCAATATTTTAATATAAATTTATTTTAATTGGAGGTTAATTACTTTACAATATTGTGTTGGTTTTGCCATACATCAACATGAATCTGCCACAGGTATACACATGTTCCCTATCCTGAACCCCCCTCCCTCCAAAAGCATTAGACTTTCTGTGGAATTTGATTCTATTATTTCATAAGTTTCACCCTTTTAAGGATATCACAGAGTAGGAAAAACAGCACATAAAATCTAAATGATTCAAAATTCTTGGGCAATCAATAGAAACTCAGACCATATTATGTTTATTAAATGTAACAGTATATTGAGAAGCATGGATCCTTTTTGAAGATCCAATATGTGGCAGCATAATTTTGTAGTGTCTTTTTATTATTTTTAATAACCTGATCACATTATTGAGGAAAATCATCTTTACTGGACTCCACAAGGCTTTAGAGCAAGGATTTCATTTCATTCACCTTGGATCCATGGCAACTAGCACAGGACTTGTCTTGTAGGGGGTGCTCAATAAAGTTGACTGAATAAATATTTGCATCCTTGACAATAATATAAGTGAAAGTTACTCGCACTGAAAATAAGATCTGCTTGTAGTGAAGCACTGCTTTTCCCAGTGTGGTCTCCAGAACTCCTTTAGCACTTAAATGATATATGTAGCTTTACAAACCAACTTAAAAACATAGAAACATTGCTGACTTCCAGAGTTTATTGCTGCCTAGTGTAGTGAGAAACAAACAGTCTCTGTGATCAAACATAAGACTGACACTTCGATGTGCTGTCTTTTTGATAATGTCTGTCCTGGCAGATGCGAGGTGATGCCTCATTGTAGTTTTGATTTCTGATGAGTAGCAATGTTGAGCATCTTTTCTGTGCCTACTGCCCATCTCTACATTTTCTTTGGAAGAATGCATATATATGTCCTCTGCTCATTTTTCAATTGGGTCATTTGTGTTTTGTTTTAATATTGAGTTTTATGAGCTGTTTATATATTTTAAATGGTAATCACTTATCTAGTATACCATTCGCAAATATTTTCTCCCATTCGGCAGATTATCTTTTTATTTTGTAGATGGTTCCCTATACTGTGCACAGGCTTTTAAATTTAATTATGTCCCATTTGTTTATTTGTGCTTCTGTTTCTTTTTCCTTAGAGGAATTAATGCAAGCACTACGGAAACCTGTATGAGGGTCCCTCAAAAGAACTAAAAATAGAGCCCCATACCATAAAATCCAGCAGTTTCACTCCTGCATATATAGGACCAAATCCAAACCACTAATGTTAAAAAGATATATGGATCCCAATGTTCACTTGTAAATAATGCAGCATTATTTACAAGAGCCAAGATATGGAAGCAATACATATGTCCATCAGCCAATGAATGAATAAAGACAGTTTGGTACATACATACAATGGAATATTACTCAGCTGTAAAAAGAATGAAATTTTGCCATTTGCAACAACGTGGATGGACTTAGAGGATATTATGGTTAGTGAAATAAGTCAGACAAAGACAAATACTGTATACTTTCACTTCCATGTGGAATCTACAAAATGAGTGAATGTAACAAGATAGAAACAGACTCACAGGTACAGAGGACAAAGCAGTGGTGCCAGACGGGGGGTGTTGGAGAGGCAGGCAGGGGGAGAGCACTGGGGGCGCAGACGACCAAGCGTAAAATCAACACGCTCCGGGATATGCTGTACACGGACGGTGGCCAATATTTTATAATAACTTTAAGTGGGCCATCATCTATAAAAATATTGAACCTGCGCTGTACACCTGAAACTAATATAGCATTGTAAATCAACTATACTTCAATAAGAAAAACCTTAAGGTTGACAAAGTCTAATTTTGTATCTCCACAGATCTTCAAATTCTATTAAGCCCACCCTACCCAAGAATAACATCCCTTTTGTAGCTGCCCCATAATTGCTCCTTCCATAAAAGAAATCCAACACAATCAACCCAGCTGAAAACTCTTTCCTCCAAAGTCTGCCTGCTTCCAAGAATAAAAGAGAAAGTAGATTTTCAAAAGGAAAGCGATTTAAAATAAAGTAATATGCGGCTCAGAGGTTATAGCGTCTGCCTCCAATGCGGGAGACCCGGGGTTCGATCCCAGGGTCGGGAAGATCCCCTGGAGAAGGAAATGGTAACTCTCTCCAGTATTCTTGCCTGGAGAATCCCATGGATGGAGAAGGCTGGTAGGCTACAGTCCATGGGGTCGCAAAGAGTCGGACACGACTGAGCAACTTCACCCCCACCCTAATATGCTGCCAGGAGAAAATCCAGATCGTCCTGTCTGGACAGGGTTTTATTTCCCAGAGCAGAGCCTCAGTGATCAGCAAGTAACATGTGGCTGAGTACAAAAGGGGGTCCCTTGATTATTGTCAATCTGCATATCTGGATTCTGGACACATTTAAAATGTCTGACAAAACTTCAGCAGAATCTTACTAATACAGGGTCTTCGTGGTTAGGTGCTGAAGGAGAATGATCACCACATGAAAATGATGTCAAGAAAAATCACTAGAAAGGCCATCTGCTACACATGACTCTTCAGGAACACAGCCTGGTCAATATTTTAGAGCTTCGTAGTATCACAAATGGCAGCATAGATTTTCTTTCACTCTTTATATGGTAGCAGGATGGGGCTGATGGAAGGGAAGGAGAAGCAATGATTAGACTGAGAGACCTACAATTAGGACAAAGATTGGAGGTGAAACGTCTGCGGTCTTTCTCGTGTGACTGGGAGCAGCCTCAGATGCTTTGTCACAAAATAGGAGGTAATCAAGGACAGTACTGAGCTGTCTTCAGGAGATACTGTAAGCTATTAAGTATTATAAGAAGTTTGCAACTACAGAAGCACCCCCATAAATAACAGCTGATCATTAATGCTGATACACGGGTTAGAAAAAGAGAAAGTTATTAGATAGTATTAATAGATTTCACTCTGAAACTGACAAAGGGCAAACACTTTGGGAAAATGGATGTGTTTTCCTTCAGCTCTACTGGAAGGCATTCACATTTGGTGATAAATCTGGGAAAGGGAGCTTCTACCCCAAAGCTGCAATAAACAAGTTTCTTCCCAGAAGGGTGAGATCCATGTGATAAAGATAAGCAGTGGGCCTAGTGCTCCCAGTGCATTAAAATGATACCAAGGATCTGGTGCTCTTAATACACCAAGGTGACTCCTATTTTTCAAAGGGGTTCTGAAAATACCAGGAGAAATATGCTCAGAGAGTAATTAATTTCATCTTATACTAATTAAAGGAAAAATCTGCTCTATGTCATTTGAGGAAACCACAGACGACCCAGGTCAATGCATTAGACATAAGAAAGGAAAGTAAAAATTAAGCGCACACACACACACACCATGAATTCCTTCAGCAAGGGGTCTTATTGAATGTAGTAGACCCTGCTCCTCCCCTCTAATTCTGCATTGATTAGCTGATTATTACTATACTTGGAATAGAAGTCAAGTATGTCAGAGGAGAAAGGAAAAGGACCAGCCTACGTGTTTTTTGGATGAAGAAACTGAAGCCCAGGAGCTCCCCAAGCTAGAATGTAAGAGGTCGTGGACCAGAGACCCCATCCTGCAGGCACCAGGTACAGACACAGCCTCTGAAGAAAACAGGCATTGGTCTGAAGGGATCACTTGTCATCTGCCCACCATGAGCTCGTCAGGGCCCCCTGAAGTCCTGTGTGCACAGACCACTCCCGAGTGTTGGGAGAACAAAGGCCACAACAACTGGGATAGTTACCACTGTGTACACATTATTGGCAGTAACTATAAGGGAAGAAAGAGGATGGACACGGCTACTACAGCCCAGAAGGGTGTGGGATAAGCTGATCAGGAAGGATCAATACTGTTTCCTAGGCTGCTACCTCCAAAGAAACCAGTTTTATTTACTATGAGAAAATCTGATTGAAAAAAGAAGCCTTGTACAATGGACAGGTAGACTTTTCTGGATTGGAATGGAGCTTCTGTTCATCTGCAGGTAATGGCATTCTAGAAATAAAGGTCAATAATTGGTTTATAATTATTATGGGCTACTGCAAATCATATTTTTCTCTAGCAATCTATATACCTGAATATGGGGTAACAACTTCAAAAGTCGGCTATTCTTTGTCTTACTGATACTTTCAAGTGTCTTAAAATAAGTATTCTACTTACCTACTGCACTAAATTACTGAAGGCATCTTAAAATGAAAACAGCAATTTGTTCTTGAATGTAATTGTATTAAAAATATATAGACTGATTTTATGATGCCTCTCTAGTATGGCATATTGTTTTTAGCTTTGCCTATAGGAAGTTCAATATGTATAAATTTCTTTGAACTGATATTTTTACCTTGTCCAAAAGAATCCAATAATCTAAAAATAGCTTTACACAGAATACTGTATTCATTATCCTATGATAAGCCATAATGGAAAGGAATATTTTAAAAATAATATATATATATATACACAAATATATAAAACTGAATCAGTTTGCCTTACAAATTTCACAGCAGAAATTAACACAACATTGTAAGCCAACTGTACTTCAAACAAAAATAGCTTTAAAATAAATGCATCATGTGTTGACATTGATCTATGACTGGCTGCCTCCATCCTACACAAAGCTGAGGTGGTCTTTTGCGCCAGAACTTTCTGTTGACTAACCCCACCCCCATGCCCAGCCCAACCCAGACTTGTTGGAAATGTGTCATTTTAGAAACAGTAGATATATTACACATCTACTCCTTCCGCGGGGCTCCTTCTTTATCAAATATTTATTAAAGTAAGTGCCACTTTAGTGCGACAGTGTTAAAGAAATGCCGAGATGCAGCGCTCATCAGCGATCAGCAGAGAAAACCCAGAGGGGAGTCAAGTGTTTTCTGAAGCGGTGGCGCCGGGGCTCCGACTGTTGTCTCTGCTTCAGGTATCGAAACCTGTCAGACGTGTCCCGAATGCACCAGAACTGGCCATGCTGAGTGCTTGCAAAGTGCCCGTTTTTATATGGACTTTATCACCAACACTCACGGTGGTGCTCTTCTCTAGATGGACTGTGGGTTCATCACCACTGGTTCGTAATCTTTCTATATAATGTTGATCATCAGTTTCACACTTTTGTTAACTGCTTCCGTCTCTAAAAAAGCTAACTGATGACATAGCTCCTTTGTGCGTGTGTGGTCAGTCGCTTCAGTCGTGTCTGGCTTTTTGGGATCTTACAGACTGGAGCCCACCAGGGATTTTCCAGGCCAGGATACTGGAGCAGGTTATCATGCCCTCCTGTCCAGGGATCCTCCTGACCCAGGAAGCGAACCCACATCTCTTGCCTTGCTGGCAGATTCTTTACCCATGGAGCCACCTGGGAAGCTCCTTCGGGAATAGCCAAATGGAATAGGAGTTATTCTGTAAAAGTCAAATGGGTGCTTAGACTTCCACTCTGAAATGAGGCAAGAAGCTTCACCATAGCCTCAAACAGCATGAGCTCACTTAGCAGCTATTCCTGTGGCCAAGCCCAGAGGATTTCAAGCAAGAGGAGACTGGTGTGTGTGAACAAAGAACATGTAACTTTGGTCTCCTACTCACTGGGGAACAATGACTTCCCTTTTTCTGGGCCATTAAAGTGGCATGAATGCTGAAATTCCCAGAGCTCCACAGAAGACCCCCCAGACAGCAAGCGCCTCACTTAAGACCATGTCTGGTGGATCTCACTGAGCTCACTCGGCTGACAGACATCCTCAAAAAGCTACCATCCCGTGTGACGGCCAGACCTGGGTCTGGGGTCATGCTTGATGAGGGTCTGACTGTAAACTACGTGACACAGATTCTAGAAACCACAGATTCTCTCGCTGCCGGGTCACCTTTCACTGGAGAAGATGCAGCAGGCATGGACGCAGGGGCCTGGCTGCAGGAGCAGGGCTGGCCTGCGGGCGAGCTGAGCACCACCCAGGAGCTAATCCGCCAGCTGTTCCCATGCGGCTCCCCAGCTCCAAGGTCCCCCTCCTCTTCTGCAGGCCCTGCTAAGTGGCTGAGCTGGGAGTGCTGACTGCATGTGGCTGCCCTGGAGAGAAAGAGACTTTCCCTTGGAAGACCGAGCAGGCTCACCAGACTTCGAAGGCTTTGTGTTTGGCTGATGGCCACGAGGGTCCTGGGCAGCCGGCTCTGAAAGTCTGATCGCGTGACCCTGGACAGACCACCATGCAGGACGCGTCTGTGTTGCTCTAACTGGGGTTTACACACGTGCAGCTTCACAAGGGAAGTGCTCAGATGTCGGGGTCTGGGAAAGTCACCCTGGCTTACAGATGAGCTACTTTGAATTTCACACTAACTAGGACAGCCTGCTTGTGGCCCATCAGCTATACATTGTACACCTGCTTTAATTATTAAAGAAATGACCACACTGACCAAAAGCAAAGAATGTCGATGTTAAAAATAAAGATTAAATGCCTCCCTTTCTGGGACACCAGTGCTGAGACTCCTTTGATGGTAAGACTCTCTTCCAGGCGCCAAGGCCACACTGACTTGCTGTGTTCATTCTTGTCTTTCTTGTGTGTGAAATCTTGAAGGAATGTATCCTCAACTAGTCTCATGGTCTTTGTTCTGACAAGACATGAAATTGTGCTGAACACCCCACTTCTCCAGGGCAGTTTCTCAGAATCCTCTGGGAAGTTGACTTCTAAGCTATAGTTCTCAGTTTGGCTCCAATAAAACTCTTTTCTATTCTTGCTTCCCTGATGGCTCAGACAGTGAAGAATCTGCCTGCAATGCAGGAGACCTGTGTTCAAACCCTGGCTTGAGAAGATCCCCTGGAGGAGGGCATAGCAACCCACTCCAGTACTCTGGCCTGGAGAATCCCATGGACAGAGGAGCCTGGAAGGCTACATATAGTTCATGAGGTCACAAAGAGTTGGACATGACTGAGTGACTTTTGTTTTCACTCTTATTATTGATTGCTTATTGATTATTTTTGTTGACAGACTCTGCCTTTGAACATCCAACACCAGTATTCAGACCTAGAGCTGGAATAGGAGGTCTGAGCAGCCTTTCAATCTGATGGTCAACTGTACTTGAGTGATGAGACTCTAAACTGGGAAGTCTGGACCACAGGGGAAAGGGCCAGGGCAGCCTGACCATCCTGCAACTACTGATGGCCTGGCTCCATCTCTAAAGAGGGGTTTCAAGTCTAAGTCAGTGAATATGGCCCTAACCCTCTTACAGACTCTAATCACCCAGAGTGTCTGATTTCACTGACAGCTTTTCATGTCCAGAAAGGTAAGGTTCATGACACCACCTGGCAAAGACCTCTTCTGCCTGGCTCTGCACAAGGCTCACTTGGCAAGGCAGACCATTTCAAATGTTCTCTGTAAAAAGAGCCTCAGATACTTTACTTGGGCAGGGGGGCAGAGTGGGGGGGAAGCTAAGCAGTTAGAAAAACGCATAAACTCTTTCAGAACACAAAACAATGGCATGGTGTCAAGAAGCCTCATAGCCCATGACCCTTCAGACAATCCTGTTTGGGAAAGTTTTCTTCTCTTCTCTTTCACTGTGTCTCTAACGGTCACTTAATATGCTCAAGGCTTCCTGATCATAAATGACCATAAAACACATCTCATCAGAGTGACTGCACTGAGCATTTAATGCTATTTAACACAAATACAAGGAGAAGGCAATGGCACCCCACTCCAGTACTGTCGCCTGGAAAATCCCATGGACAGAGGAGCCTGGTGGGCTGCAGTCCATGGGGTCGGTGAGAGTCGGACATGACTGAGCAAATTCACCTTCAATTTTCCCTTTCATGCACTGGAGAAGGAAATGGCAACCCACTACAGTGTTCTTGCCTGGAGAATCCCAGGGACAGGGGAGCCTGATGGGCTGCTGTCTATGGGGTCACACAGAGTCGGACACGACTGAAGCGACTTAGCAGCAGCACAAATGTAATGCATGAGGCCAAACCACAACATGGATCCAGTTATCACTTGACCTCACTTAGAAATTTATATATTTTTTTCTTAAATCTGTCAATGAAGTAGGGAATGTAAAAGTACTTTGAACATCCCAAAGAACTAAAGAAATTAGCATCAGGATGATTCTTATTAAAAAAAGACATTTATTTGCATCCAAGTACAATTATTAAATTATCAATCTCCACTTACAAATAATTTCTCTCCAGAAAAACAAGTCTTTCCCCAATGTTACTTCTGTGGCCATAACTAGAATTAACAGTCTAATATTTTAGTTGTCATAATAAAACCGTTGTAACATTTACTTAACATAAGTAACTGCCAGGCACCTTATTACCTGTGCTCATTTATGAAATTCATGAAATATTGAGTCCAGTTAATATTCTTTTGTACTTCCCTGATAGCTCCATTGGTAAAGAATCTGCCTGCAATGCAGGAGACTCTAGTTCGATTCCTGAGTCAGGAACATTCCCTGGAGAAGGGATAGGCTACCCACTCCAGTGTTCTGGCCTGGAGATTTCCACAGACTGTATAGTCCATGGGGTCACAATCAGTCAGACACGGCTGAGTCACTTTCACTTCAATATTATTTTGGAAAAATGAGGAAAGAGTGTATGATAGAGTTTTATGTCCTTTAAGGCATACAGTACTGGAGGCAGATATGGAAACTGAACTTGACTGTTTTGCAGGGAGGACGCTGTCAGACACATAAAACACAGCATTTCCATGTATCCTCTCCAAAATGTCCCTGAGGACACAAAAACTTAAGGAAAGTATCTCCAGTCTCTGAAATTCATAGTCAATCAAAAAATAAAAATAAAAATAAACTGGTTCTCACTTTTATGGAATGATTTCATAATTCAAGTGCTTTTGATCACTAAGAAATGCAAAATGGCAACTGTCTTACTATACTAATTGGAGCAGTCCCAACACGTAAAACATTTCACAGGGCAGAATTTCAAGTGTTGAGTTCTTCAGAATTAAATATCCTGCAATGACAATGATGTCCTTCAAGTGGTCATTGATAGAAAATATATTAGCTATTAGCACAAAGGAGGCACAAGCTAGGTAACATTGCAGCATTGTTTTTATTGACCTAGAAGATTATCAGCACTTAAGCATTTAACAAAATAGCAAAATCTTTTAACATATTTCCATCCTATGGATGTGAGAGTTGGACTGTAAAGAAGGCTGAGCATGGAAGAATTGACGCTTTTGAACCGTGGTGTTGGAGAAGACTCTTGAGAGTCCCTTGGACTGCAAGGAGATCCAACCAGTCCATTCTGAAGGAGATCAGCCCTGGGATTTCTTTGGAAGGAATGATGCTAAAGCTGAAACTCCAGTACTTTGGCCACCTCATGCGAAGAGTTGACTCATTGGAAAAGACTCTGATGCTGGGAGGGATTGGGGGCAGGAGAAGAAGGGGACGACTGAGGATGAGATGGCTGGATGGCATCACGGACTCGATGGACTCGAGTCTGAGTGAACTCCAGGAGATGGTGATGGACAGGGAGGCCTGGCGTGCTGCGATTCATGGGGTCACAAAGAGTCAGACACGACTGAGCAACTTCCCTTTCACTTTTCACTTTCCTGCACTGGAGAAGGAAATGGCAACCCACTCCAATGTTCTTGCCTGGAGAATCCCAGCGATGGAGCAGAGTATTCCTAGCCACACTGTCTTCCCAGATGATCATGTCAGGAGATTACACTCAGTGCTGTCCCTGTTCTCTCCCCAGTGGGTGCAGATGGCCAGTTAGACCTCCTCTGGGCTGAGACGGAAAGTGAGGTAAGCAAGAGGCATGTGGGCTCCTATTGGAAGAACATGTGCTTAGGCTGAGTGCTGACTGAGTTTTTGCTGTGAATTTTGCAAGATACAAGTCCTCTGGACACAAGGAAAAGTGAGTGAATTTATGAACCTGAAGATCACTTCAAGTTCAAAAATCATATAATCTATCTCTGCTCATCAGCATGATCTGAAAAGCTACTTGTTTTTTCCCAGGTATTTTTTTTTCAATTCAAGAACTCTTATTTTACTTAGAGAAGTTTGACACAGTTAACAAAAAAAAAAAAAGTCAAAGGACACTTAAATGTCAATGCTAAAATGTGTGCAGTTTTTCAAATATTTTTACATGTGTATAGAAGCAACTCGACTTTTCCTTTACATGAAAATGGGGATAGAATGCATATTATTTTGAATTTTCAACTGAAACTTTAATCATGAACACACTTTCATAAAGGCAACAGTGTGCTATACAACAATTTATTTAGGTATTTTAAAATGATGGACATTTAAGTTCTAATTTTTCACTATGAGAAGGCTAAAATGAATATGCATGTATTGCTTTAGGATGTATCACATTTCCAGGGTGAAATATCTGATAATTAAGAACTGTGATTGGTAGAGCCAAGATATCTCCTCCCTGAATTTTTCTAGATATTCAAACCAAAATGTAAGGAAATTATTTCTCTATGCATTTGCTAACATGTGACATATCAGTTATAGCGTTACAAATGCATTGGGGAAAAGAGTTTATCAATAGTAAGTGTAGGGATCTTCTCTCTACATTTATTATTTATGCTTGTTCTTTCTGTAAAATATTTGTATTTGTTGCCCATTTTTAATCAAGTCTTGGGCCCCTTACTTATTGACTGCATGATGCTCTTTCTATGCTGGCATATTTCTAGACACCATGGTAGACAGAGTCTCAGCGTGTCTCCACAATCTCTGCCTTGTGGTGTTTATGTTGTATGTTGTATAGTTCTCTGCCCCTTGAGGTGGGCAGGACCCGGGTCTCATTTCTAAGCCATGGAATAATGTAACAGTGATGTGCTGCATATGTCTGTGTGCCTATGATCATCCAACAATGTATAACACCACAGCACCCTACTTGCTGGGATCTCTCTCTCCTTTCCTGGCTTTGAGCCATGTTGGGAAGCCCCAGGTGGGAAGGAGCCATGGATGGCCTCTCAGGGAACTGAAACTATAGTCTGGCCAAAGGCTAGTGGTAAAATTAAGCTCTCAGCCCTACAATCCCAAGTAACAGAATTCTGCCAGACACCTGAGTTGTCTCAGGACTGGGTCCTTCCCCAGCTGAACTTCAGAAGACACCACCGTACCTGGGCAACGCCTTGATTCAGTCTTATCAGAATGTGCAGAGGGCATGTGAGCCAGCTAAACTGTGCGCAGACCCCACCCACAGAAACCGTAATCCTGGGTGCTGTTCAAGCCGCTGAGTTTGTGGTAATCATGCTAAAGAGGGACAGCTCTTGATAGTGTTGAGAAGGAAGACGCCCCTCCAGCTGTCCTTCCTGACACAGCTTTCCAGCTCTTAACTGCTCCCTGCGTGTGCAGAACCGGAGGGTGGATAAAGGCGCGGGCCTGAAGACTGCATGACGTGATCTGGCTACGAACGTCTTCAACTTTGACCTCAGTCTTTCCTAAACTGGGACAAAGAATGAACTCTCACTAAAAGGCATAAAAATGTGGCCCAAATATATTTATTCTGATTTTAAGGCTTCAATAAATGGCACAAGATCTCTCATTTATGAAACTTTTTCCCTTCTCACAAATTGTTGGTTTTACATACAAAAGAAAACCCACCATCACTTCACACTGTCATAACACTTCACAGTTTTATACCCACTCTTTTTAAAGGTTGCTTATTCATGTCAATGTATGGCAAAAACCACTACAATAATGTAATTAGCCTCCAACTGGAATAAATAAAAATTTTAAAAAAGGTTGTTTATTGTCCATCCATCATAAAACTGAAAGAAAAACATATTTGCTAGGAGCTATAAATCATACCCCATATCAAGGCTTCCCTGGGGGCTCAGAGGTTAAAGCATCTGCCTCCAATGCAGGAGACCGGGGTTCGATCCCTGGGTTGGGAAGATCCCCTGGAGAAGGAAATGGCAACCCATGCCGGTATTCTTGCCTGGAAAATTCCATGGACAGAGAAGCCTGGTAGGCTACAGTCCACGGGGGTCGCAAAGAGTCGGACATGACTGAGCGGCTTCACTCACTCACTCACATAAATCATACCCAGAGAAGGCAATGGCACCCCACTCCAGTACTCTTGCCTGGAAAATCCCATGGACGGAGGAGGCTGGTGGGGTGCAGTCCATGGGGTCACAAGGAGTTGGACACGACTGAGCAACTTCACTTTCACTTTTCACTTTCATGCATTGGAGAAGGAAATGGCAACCCACTCCAGTGTTCTTGCCTGGAGAATCCCAGGGATGGGGGAGCCTGGTGGGCTGCTGTCTGCGGGGTTGCACAGAGTCGGACACGACTGAAGCAACTTAGCAGCATAAATCATACCTGCCAGTTTGGCGTGGTTACAGTTTTGGTGCTTTGGGGTCAGAAGACCTCTTTTCGAAACACCTGGATGCCTTATCACTCTACATGCTTTGTTGCCACTAGAGAACAATGGGAAGGTAATTGTGTAATTGCAGTGGTTAAAGAAAGAGACTGATTACTTCCTTTCTGTTCTGTAATCCTCTTATAAAGTTCTTTCAAATTAAAAAGCAGAGAGAAAATAGCCATGAAGATAAAAATGACAATTGTAGGTTGACATATCTAAACACGCTCTTATATCATTAAATTATTATCACTAAAAGAGGAAAAATTACAAACACCCCAGATACCTTACTTTGTATACAAAGAGAAACAATTATGAGGAAGAAACACGGATGAATCGAATAAGCTTGACAAAGTAATAACCTGAGTATAGGATTTCAAAGCTAATTATTCTGACATATTCTTAGATCTGTGGATAAATAAATCATGCATCAGTTCAGTTCAGTCGCTCAGTCGTGCCAGACTCTTTGCGACCCCATGGACTGCAGCACGCCAGGCCTCCCTGTCCATCACCTACTCCCAGAGTTTACTCAAACTCACCTGGGAAAAATCGTGACTGATACCTTGCACATGTCATCTCTCCCCTACAAGTCTTTTCACAGAACAGTTTTGACACATTAGTTTGACTCTCACACACACAAAACAGAACCAGGTACGGGAGAACAGTGGTTATTCACGGATGAAACTGTGAATGTGCACGGGAGCAGGAGGATAGTTTGATGGCTGTAAGATTCCCAGCGCAAGTGGGGTAAGGTCTGACCCCCTGGGCATGTGAGGAAGAGAAGAGCGAGGCCTGAAAAAGACATGCATCTTCCTATTTCAGGAAACAGTCCCAGAGCAGCAGTGTGCATGCCTGGTTTGGCTCTCAGGACCCACGGAAGAATTTTGGAGGAGGAGTCCACGAAGCCTCGGGACGCATGGTTTTATCTTCACCCTGTCCTTGGCCAGTCCTCACGCACCTTTCTCGCTCGTTCTGTCCCTGTCTCCTCCATTCCTTGCGAGGCGGTGTCAAGAGCCCGGCTCTCACAGGAACCCCCTCCCACATCTGCATGACCCGCAACATCTCCGACACAGTTTGTGTAACACTCATTAAAGTCTAGTCGCTGCAGCTTTCAGTCTGTTTGGAAGAGCATAAGCTTCATGAGGGGCATCACTCACTCTAAGTCTTCTTTGCTCAAGAGTATAGGTAAACGCCAGGGGCTTGTCAACTCCAGTGACATGGAACAGACTGATTCACGTGGGCGCCTGCCCTAACTCTTCAAGTGAGCGGGAGGATGACCGTAATCCTCCTAACAGTCTAGACATCCCAAGTCTCTCCTCTGTCCCCAGGACTTCATTGCTAAGTATGGTAACTGACTGGAAACACACATCCACGTGGGCTTCCCAGGGTAAAGAACCCACCTGCCAATGCAGGAAATGTAAGAACTGTGGGTTCAATCCCTGGGCTGGGAAGATCCCCTGGAGGAGGACATGGAAACCCACTCCAGCATTCTTGCCTGGAGCATCCCAAGGACAGAGGAGTATGGCGGGCTCCTGGGAAGGAGTTCATGGGATTGCAGAGTTAGACATGACTGAAGTCCCTGATAGCACACGCATACGTTTGCCTCCAATGATAGCAGCTCCTCCCAGATGCTTAAATATACAAATAAACATAATTATAATAAACATGATAAATAAACATAATTCTACCTAATACTGAGATGATTTTTCTCACTTGACTTTCCTTTGATACGATCTACACATTTTTTTTAAAGTATAAGGATTTACATTTTGAAAATGTCATATTGTTTCCATATAAAACAATGCATGTATATTGAGCAGGCAGTCTGCAGATGCCCTGCAACCTCATTTCTAGAGCCATAAACAAAGGAAAACTCTAATGGCTGGATTTAAGCTGTTCACAATAATCACATTTTGTAAAGAAAGGAGAACAAGAATGAGACAGAACAAGAAAGGCAAGATTGATGCTGGGAAAATTTACATTTCCAGTGCAGGAAGGGAAATATCTGCTCCATTTTGTTAATTTCTTGTAAAAATGTGACCCTTCTTATGTTGTCAGGGTTCCTCCTCTATTATGTATGAAGTGTCAATCACACCCTGCAAGTCTTAACTATCCACAGCTGTATTACAGATCAAAGTACATCACTTTCCTAACCACACACAAAAAGTCTGAAACGGGAGACATAAGCCATTGACAGCCTTTGAACACAGTCTGTGGTTCATTTTTTGAAAGAAAAGTGAATATTCTTAAGCTCAGGAGAACCCACATTCCTCAGAAGGAGTTGTGTTTAACTTTCTGTATCTCTGAAGATTATCCATCTGCATAAAAGTCAAAGGTCTCTAATGTTGATTTTCTATTTACTGATAGAAAAAGGAAGGGAAAATTCACTCAGAGAGTTCTGGGGTTTCAAAACCAGAAGCAGGTCAAGGGTGCAGAATTTTATAGGAACAGGAATAGTGAGAGCCCACCCCATATTCTGCATGATATAAACTCCACATTGACAATTATTCACTTTTAAAAGATGAATAAAGGCATTTTCTATTAACAACAAGAGGAAACATATGTAAGTTTCTGTGAAGAAAGGCATAGAGATTCACCAGGCATCTGGAAAAGAACTGCTTAGAATTCACAATTAATTTCAAAGGTTTTTAATTCATTAGAGAACACTTCCTGAATAATTCCAATTTTAATCTAACACTTAGCTCCTTCTTCTACAACACTAACCTTATCAGAGTACACTAAAGAGTAAAAGGAAAAAAAGTAAAATAATTTATTCTTACAGTATTTTTATATGAAAGACTACAATAATCCCTTTAAGTCATCCCATAATATAAACACTACAGACAAGGAACTCGAATCTCAGCTTAGTTGTAAAATCATTAAAAAAAAAAAAAAGGATTAAACAGCATAGAATGATGAACTCTGATAGTGGAGACACTAAAGATGAAGAAATCTTCTGAAATAATTGCACAGTTTCATTATGTAGCATATTATGTAGTTTCAGTATTAAATCAGGGTGGGCTAATTAGCCTACGAATACTCTGTGAAAAGGTTATTAGGTTTTGAGGCCTCTAACTGAAAGGAAAATTGAGATAGATATATAGATAGATAGATGCACAGACAGACAGATCTCTGACACCACTCAGAACTTCTACTGAGAATCACTTGAGGGGAGAAGCCTTGAAACTCGCATTTATAGAAGATCTGAAGCGATCAGTATGCACACACACTTTGCAAAAGATTATTCAGAAACTCAACATCAAGACCACAATGCCAACATCTTCAATAACAATGGGAACTTGTTTAGTACCCAAAACATACACTGGAGAGATGCTTGATGTCCTCAAATGCTGCTCTGCTTCCTTTGAGATCCACATGGCTTAAAGTTATCTGGATAATTCCATTATTATTCATTATGATGATAAATCCCAGATAATAGATCCATTACCTTGGATTTGCATTTACAATATCAACATGTTATATGAGGTTTCTTAGATCTTACCAAGGTGCAGGGCCTCCAAAAACAAATACAACCCCCAAAATAACTGAATCAAGGTGCTTAGAATCAAGCTAATGTTTTATGCCACTTAAGTCTCAGGTTGTAACAATATCCTAAAATGACTCACTGGTGAAAACCTGGGAAGTAACACCAGCTTGATTCTTTCATGCCTCTGTTTCCCTTGATCTCATGGTAGTAACAAGGATAATTTTTAAATCACAAAGCATTATTCATCACTTCTGGCTTTACAGACAATGGGGGCAAAATCATGTTAAGATTATAAGTATTAAGATGGAAGCATCTCTTTTATTCTACTTATATTTGGAGCGAATGACAACAGTGAAATATCCCTTTTATAGCTTTCCCAAAGCTAAAACTAGTGCCGGATAAAGCAGGAGGATTTCAACCAATACATTGCAAAATGCATGAGAAGCATTAAAGATAGAGCAGTTATTTTTAATACTTGTCCATGCCTGTGTATTTTTTTTTCATTCATCAAAGAAGTTTTAGCAAGAGACACATGTGGCAAGAGATATACAGAGTAGGTCAAAGTCACAGTGATTCTAAATCAAGTTAATTTGTTGAAGTGTTATTCCTAAGTAGAACGCTTCCCCACATATGCAGAAAGAGGTTTTGTTCAGTGGGATGGGTGACATCTCCTCCATTTGGAACAAAGGTGTCCAAGACTAAAGACAAACCTGCAGCCTCCCTACAGCGCTGAGGGCCCTTTCTTTCCCCCAAACTAGGGCATGGTAGAAATGGTTTAAGGAAACTGCAGCTAAATTCAAAAATGTTAAAAAAAAAAAAAAGGAAAGGAAAAAATGTGTTTCAAAGCAGTTGATGTTGGGGGAGGAGGGGGAACGTATACACTGTACATTATTTCCATAAAGCTGCCACAGTTAGTCAGTTTTAACCAGTTCAGTGAAACAATTTTCTCTTATTCTTTTTTTCTATAATGGGGATTTTAATTCTGGTATTTATCCACTTGAGTACTAGGGTCTAAATTCCACCCTACATATAGACAGATTAATTTTGTCAAAGAACATTTAAGGTCATCTTAACATCACTGTAGAAGAGACTTATTTCCTTGCACTTAGGCAAATACCTAAATACGATTATCTGATTTTCATACTCATAGGTTGTTACCTAAGCCCAGTGGCTGTGCAAGCTGAAAGCAAGCTCAAGGGGTTGATTTCTTTCAGGACCAATTATTTTAGGACGAAGTTTTTTTTCTGTGCCCCAGATGGCAAATCCAAGCCAAATTTCTTGTTTCAAACATTGGCTTTTTCTGGTTTCCAAAGTCACCTGACCACACAATGGGACTGGTTTGATTCTGTCAGTTACCACCACTGGTCCAGAAACCTAGCGTCCTAGTCAGTGGCACAGGGGCCCAGGCAACGCATGGATGTAAATGCTATAGGCTGCAGAGTACCTATCCTTTTAACTCAGATGTCTTCTTCTGACGTGTTAGCTAAACAAATAAAACTAAAAGACAATATAGCTTTGTCATCTACTCTGCAAGAAGCACTGAAGCAACTTCTTAATTCTAGAGGGAGGAACCTCATCAGAAACACATAAAAGGCTAAAGGGGATGTACAGCTTAAGTTACATTATACGCAAGTTTTGGTGGCTTATTTTCACTATGAGCTCAGCAGAAAACTTACCAGGGGCCCATTTAGAATTCAGTAGAGCACAGAGTATTTAATATGCTATTTGCATTTTGACAGCTTAGAAATGTCTACACTGGATTTGCTGTTTCGTCTGCAATGAGTGCTAACTGGACACCGGAGCCTTTGTTTATCTATTTCTTAAAGGAAGCAGAACCATTTTCTTGACATTTTCAAAGCCCTATCGGTATTTGCTTGAGACAGTCAACTGGAGATTGAGGAAGCATTGCCCCAGGAGGAGCTGTTTGTGCCTGTAGGAACTCCCACTGCATTCCTGGCACTCTGCCCATCACGCAGGACTAGCCAGCTGAAAGCCAGAATCAAAACAATGGCCCCTGGCCTCTGCAGATTCTGACATCTGAGGGAATTCTACCATCAGTTACTACCTGCTACTGCTCCTTGGAACTTGTTTAATGAGACCTCACTGTCCTACCAATTCAAGTTTATAAAATGTGTCATTTAGGAAGAATGCTTCCTCTTTGCTTACCTTTTAAGGACTTAAAATCCCCAGAGAAGAATTATATAGGTGCTCCAGAAGCACTAGAGCTATGGACTGAAGAGTTATAAATTGGAAAAGAAAAAAAATCCCCTTGACAACTCAATAAAAAATAAATGTGATTTGCTAAGCAAATCATGGAGGTAGAAATACTAACTTCCCTTAGATGGCCTGCCTTTTTAGTGTGTGATGGATCAGGGTTTGTCCCTGGAAGTCTCTTCACAGGATTTCCTGTATCCCCCAGGAGACAGTGCATATAGACACACCCCTGCAGTTGCCATGAGGATCCCAGCCAACAAATGAAAGGTCTTAGCATCTATCCTGGTGATGATAGAGGCAACTCATATAAGTATGAAGGTCTGGGAAACCTTGACTGTCTCTCTGTCTCTCTCTGTCTCTCTCTGTCTCTCTCTGTCTCTGTCTCTGTCTCTCTCTCTCTCTCTCTCTCTCTTTCCCTCCCTCTCTACCTTCCTTCCTCTTCTTGTAGACGTTTTTGTAGAAATTTGGCAAGGATGGCTTAAATCTTTCCCGAGAGTGTCCGTGAATTTCAGAATCACAGACCTTGAGAAACATCGCCTTTCTCTGCCAGGCTTCCTATGGTGAGACCCATAGAGCTACTACTATAGGTACCTCTTGTTAGGACCTTTCTGAATAATGCCTGCAAATAGCTGCATTCTCCTTGCTGCACAAACTGGCAAGACACAACTGAGAAGCAAACTTTCTCCAAACAGCCCGTAGATCAGCCCCGATAAGAGCGCAGTCTGTGTTCACGCAATGAATTATTCCACTTACTTAACTAGATGAAAATGGGAGAGGTTTTCAAGCTTTCTTCCCTTTCCTGGGGTCCCTGCAATTGCGGGGCTATTGAGGAGGTATGCACACATGAGACCCAACCTTCACAATCGCGTTAATAATCCAAAGGAAAAAGAATATCACAGGGGATTCCCGGTCCCTTCAGCCTCCACAATCAACTACAGCCGTTGACCGCGGTACAGAAGGTACAGCGTTCTAAAGAGGCCGCCTCCAGCCTCTCACGACTCGCAAACAGGTCACGAATCCCGCCCCACACATCAGAACTGCCCGCCCGCCTTCGCCGCCGCGGGAGCAGCCCCCTGGGCGCGCGCGGCGCGGTCCCCGCATTCCTGGCGACTCCTTGGGGAAGCCCTCCTGCGCTCCGGGGCCCGGGCGCCCCAGGCAGAGGTCCGACCTGGGCCCCCCGGGCGCCCTCTCCGAGAGGACTGCGCCCCAGCCCCAGCCCCCCGGGCACACAGGGCCGCGCCAGCGCTGGCGTCACAGCCTCCCGCCAGCATCGCGCTCCCACGAGGCCGCTGGCGCATCCACTCGACCCGGCGGCGCAAAGGGGTCGCGGCCCCGGTCCCCGCGGGGGGCGACGGGGAGCCGAGCGCACCCACTGCTGCCTCCAACAGGCAGTAGCGCAGTGAGAGCGGCCGCCCGGCCCCTCCACGCGCAATCACACTCGCACCGCGCAGGCCAGGGGCCTGGGACCCTGTATTCCACTTCTTGGCTTCTACGGGCGGGACTTAGAACCCCCAGGGCACAAGAGGCGCTATGCTCCCTGCGGCGGCCCCTCCAGGGCGCCCAGGACTTCGAGCCCCGAGCCGGCTGGACCAGGATCCGCCGGAGCAGCGCGGCCCGCGCCCGCGCCCAGCAGCTCGGCCCACCCGCGCGGGGGCGGCATCCGCCCGGCGCACACGTGTGCGGATTATTAAGCAGCCGGGGCAGGGCGGCCGGCGTCTCGGCGCACCAACCCCTGCTAATTGCGGGGGAAGGGCGCACGGAGCGCCCGGAACCGCGGGGAAGCGACAGTGCGCTAGGAGGCTGAGCTGCCTGGCGAGGCCCCGCTGCGCCCGGACCGCGGGGGGTGAGGGGCGGGAAGTTGTGCAGAGTTGCGTAGCAGGTGTTTCCACTTCGCGCAGGGGCTTAGTGGGCAAAGCCGGTCCTGCCCGGACCCTGGACCCATGGAAGGTGCACACCTTCCAGGGACAGTCCTGTTTGCCCTCGACTCTTCTTGCTTCGCGCTCGTCCCCAGCCAGCCCAGCGCGCCCGGAGGCCGCAGCTCGCCTGGCTCGGCCCGCCGTCCTCCCTGGAGGCTCCACCTGCCGCTCCCTAGGTGGGTCGGCTGGACCCAGCCAGGCAGGGGGGCAGGTCGGTGTCTTGGGGAAGCTCCCCAGTCCCCAACAAGCCTGACTTAAGCAACTAACCAAGCGTTTGCGCTCCCTGGGACCCTGGGGCGCATTCCCACGGACACCCTTCTGAAACACCCCGGTGCTTGCGCGGAGGAGCTTGTGCTGAGCGGTGGGCTCTTAAGCAGCCCCGGACGCGGGCGGAGGGAAGGCACCGCGCGGGGACGCTAATCTGCCGTCTCTCCCCAGGCCGGGCGCATCTGGAGTTCCCTGCGGAACGAACCATAGACGGTCCTCCTTCCCCTTGTCAATCACCCCTGAATCTGGAACGCTGAAGGAATAGAAAATGGGCGGAAAAGAAGATGGAAGAATCTAGAGGAAAGGGGACTTTTATATGGGGAAAGAGCAAACAGCCGACCAAAAAAAAAAAAAAAATACCCACATGATTTGACTTTATCCTTTTTAAAGAAAAAGAAAAATAGAGACGTTTTCGGGAGTGGGACGATACGTGTTGATTGATGTGGGGGGTATTCAAGGAGGCTAAAATGAGGAAATGGGGGCAGATAGTTTGCAATGTGACAATCAACATCCCCCACCTCTGAATCAAGAGGGACCTTGTTTTCTTTCCCAGAGAATAGACAAGTGCAGGAGCTGGTGCCAGCCACGGGGTTTCAGTTTCAGCCTGTAGGCTAGTTCGGGGAAAACATCCCCTAACTCGCTTCAAGGGAGAACACCAAGTTCACGAGCTTCAAGCCAAGGACCGACCCGGGGACACTCCTTCCCCTGACCAGGGGGTGGCAGGGCGGGAGAGCTCTGTGACCTGGCGACCATCTCTGAGGCTGAACACGGTCCTGGGTTCCCTGCTCTTTCCAAGCACCTCGCCAGCTCCTTCCAACTTGCAGGGAACAAAGTCCGGGAGAGGCTGGTGGGGGCGGCCTGGCCAAGGAGCTACCCATCACTCCCCGAGGTCGTGGGGGGCGAGGGGGGGGTGCGCGGCCCAGCGGCAGGCAGGTTCGCCCGTGGCACCCAAACCCCGAGAAAGCCAGAACTTGCCGGGCCGTCTTGGCCCGGCCCACTTTCCCAGGCGCTCTAGGTCCGGGGAGAAAGTCCCGGAACCACCCGGGCCACCAGTACCCGCTGCTCCGGCATCTCGGAGGAGGCATCGCCGCCAGGCACCACGCAGCTTCACCAACTCGGGGTGGCTCCTTTCTCCCCAACAGCCCGGGCGGGTGCCGAGAAAAGAGAGGCATTTCGTTTCAGCCCGAGTGAGGGGGGAAGGAGGGCGGGGGTGGGGCGCGGGAAATGAGGGTGGGCAGAGGGCGATGCAAGCTGCCTGCTGGCATCGCGATCGCGGGGCGTCCACAGTGGAGAGCCACCGGCGGAGCCCGGCCCCTCGGCACGCTACCCGCCTCGAACCGACCCCGGGCTCGCAAGCCGGGCCTCGGAGGGTTCGCGCATCGCCCGGGCAGCCGGCGAGCCCGCCTTACCTTGGGCTGCAGTGAGGAGCCCCGCGCACAGCGCCAGCAGCGCCAGAAGCAGCGACTCGAATTTCCCCCACGCAGTCATGTCTGCAGATATTCCACACGCGCACGACAGCGATGGCTCTCCTCGGACGCGCCCGGCTCCTCCGAGGCACAGCAGGGCTACGGACGGAGCCAGAGAATCACCCGAGGGCGAGGCGAGCTGGGGAGAGATCCCGGTCTCCGGACCGGCCGCGCATCCGACGAGTCCCGCAGGTCTGGGCGCCCGGCTTGCTTCGCTCTCATAGCATCGGGTCCCGAACCCACTGCAGGCAGAGCTGAGCTGCTCCGAGCGCCGACACCGGGCTGCCGGGCCGGGGCCGGGGACGAGCGCCCGCCCAGCCGGGCAGGAAGGCACCGAGGCTGCGAGGCTGCGGGAGGGGGGCGAGGCGGAGAGAGGAGCGCGCGCCGCCGGAGAGACCCGGAGCGGAGGCAGCTGGAAAGGCAGCCAGCGAGTGGGAGCCGCGGGAGGGGGGGCAGGAGGCAGGGAGGGGGCGCGGGGGAGGGAGGAGAGGCAGGCTCGGGAGGGAAGGCGGGGAGCGCGGAAGACAGGCTGCTCGCGGCACAAGGAGCCGCTGCCGCGGCGGCTGGACTCAACCATCCCTTCCCACCGAGAGGGGATGGAGCTGGGACGGCGCCATCCCGGGCCCGGCCCGGCCTCGGGCGCCCGGCTCCCCGCGCCGCCCCGCGCCGCGCTCTCCCGCGCTCTCCCCGCGCGCCGCCGCGCACAGGCTGGGGAAGGAGACTTGTTGGGCGTCAGGCGGGGGACGCCCGCGCCCCCCACCCGGGCGAGGCCAAGCCAGCGGGCAGCTCGGCAACCTGGAGGGGTCCTGCGAGGGCAGAGGCTGGCCGCCGTCCGCCGGTCGGTCTCCGAGCCTGGCCGGGGAGAAGCCCCCGCCGGCGTAACTTGGGAAGGAAACGCAGTGGCAAAGAGAACCGCCGAGGCTCTAGCTCCAAGGGCCGAGATCAGCCTCGGTTTATTTGATTTCGAGATCGTGTTTGTCAAGATGACGAAACGGCAAGGAGCTATTCTGATGTCCTGACTTAGGTCAACCACGCACAAACCGAGGCTGGGCATAAAGTCAAAATGAGGAAGGGTGTTTATGGAGGACTGATAGTGGGGTCTGATGATGAGAGGTGGCGCCGTGGGCACACCTACAGGTGAAACCCTATATGAAATGGAATGGGTTAGGTAAGGACTTGCGGAGAAAGAAGAGCTTCTTTTCTGAATCTGCAAAGGGATGAACTGAGCGGACAGAGAGCAGAGCTCTGGAACCCGGTGGTTGACAGAATGAACCCGTTTTCACCCAACTCCCCAGAGAGGAGGTGTGTCCATGCAATCTGGAGGGACAAGTCAAGGCATTTTAGGGGAAGGTTCATAGAAAATAGAAGCCATCGGTGAATGCTAGTCCTTCTGCAAAGGGGCATTTCAAGGATTCCCCATTCGCCACCAAAATGAGTTAAATAATTCCTTTACGGAATTAGAGGTACCAGAACATGGAAACCCCACACCTGTGCCCAGAAGGGTCTGCACACCAGCGGTGCTAAATGCTGCGTCACCCACACTGCGGGGTGATTTGGTGAAGAGCCCACTGTTGGCAATGGGTCATGAGTTTCAGTCCACCTGCACTTTATCAGTTTCTTCAAGATTAAATAGGTTGACAAGTTCATAATGCTTTAGACCCCTGTCTGCTTTTCTTAGTGGTCTCTGTCCCAGTGGTCACTGGGCTCCGTAAGAACATCATGGTGATCCAGGAAACGAAGGGAAGGGCTAAATCAAAGCATGGTTGGCTGGGTCTACCCACAGCACCAGGAGCACCTGGACCTGCATCAGAGCTCCCCTCTCATACAGAGATGAGCATCTCAAGAGGACCAGCACGTTTGCTTCTCTGAAAGCTGCAGTCCCAGATATGACTTGGGTTTGCTACTTCTGAGTCCTATTCTGCCCGTCACCCCTAGGTGGGAGTGGGGGGGAACAGAAGACAGTGGCTCAGTCTTTGGGGAATTCAGTGGCATTCAAATTCTTCAGGCTGAAACAGGCATGTCACCCCTTCTGAGATCTTAAATCAGACCGCAGATAGTACCTATAACTCAGCAAGTGAACAAAAACACTTTTTAAAGACCCATTAGGTGCTCCAAACTGTTCATTTCAAGCTCCTCATCAGGAAAAAAAAATAAATAAATAAAAATCTCTTTGGGGAGCTAAAGAGCTGACTTCTTGAGAAACGGTGTCTTGTCTTTGCGCTGCTCTTCCTAATGACTTGTGTCACCAAGAAGGATTTCTGCCATTAAAAACCGTTTCCAAATTCTAACCATCCTGGTCTAGGACTCAGGATGATTCTGACTTTATTAGGAACGTTCAGCGTCACCTGTGTAACTGAACACTCTCACACTTATTGTGACGGGCCTCAGGCTGAGCACCACCTCCCCTGGGTTCTGCTTGAAGTCTGAAATGCCATCTCCTTTCTCTGGAGTGGGAAACATCTATCCAATTCGCATTCTTTGAGAAACAGTGATCCCCATAACCAGTAACTACCCGTTCTGCTGTAATTTACCCATGGTATTTGGCCAGATCACATATCAGAGAGCTGCAATGATCCATGCTGAATTTCTAGTCCTAAGTATGAAGAGGGTATGGGGTGGCTGTCAAATAAGATAGGCTGATTTTGCAATATGGTTGTCTCTGTGTTAATGTTGTGATATTTTCCCCCAAGATCTCCAGGCTGGGCTGGTCTGGAACGCAATTGTGGGGCGCTGCTGCCACCTAGTGTCTAGCTTTTCTTGTTGGGTTTTTGCAGAGAAAGCCAGAGTCCCTGGGTCTCTTATCTCATCTGAGGTTCCCTGCCTGGGTTCTGAAAGCCCCTCCAGAACACTCTCGCATCCATCAGGTAATCAGCCTATCGATGAAGCCTATTCTTAGGTTCCTAGAGGCTTTCTCCCCTTGTGATTTTTAAATGACTGTGAAAGCCTTGATTTATATCTAACTCAAATGCCAGATATTTAGAGCCATATCAACCAAATGGGATTAGAGGGAGTGAGTTACCCTAGGGAATTCACACCAGGCAGCTTTGTGACCACATGTCTGTGTTGGCCTGCGGGGCCAGGAACACTTGGGCACTGAGTTTTTACAATCTGCTTATTTTTTTCCTCCATTTTCCATCCTAGGCATACTGCTCTCCGTGGCCTTGGGACTCAGGCTGAGCAGCACAAGAAACATCACTGGCCAGGGATGAAAGCTGAGTACAGGAATCAATAAAGGCAAAGAGGGTCTGACATACTGGGATCGATAAAGACACCCCTAACCTCGGGTAATGACTCAGGTGAAGAGTGGACAACTCAGACATCTGGAAAGTGCTGTAACAGAAGAGGGAGAGTGTTTTTCTTTTTCTTTTTCTTTTCAGGTGAACCATGCCTGAGAAGGGGACAAAATATATGAATAAGGTACTTGAGACAAAATGATAAATGGAAACCTTTGCTCACATGAGATTGCTAATTAGCCAGAAATACATGTGTTGCGTGGATGGATGTCTCTGAGAGTGTGGTGCGTTGCTGTGATTGCTAAATGGGACATCTTTTGACTCTGTTAATGGCATGTACCAAAACCTGATGATGACCAGGGAACTGGGGAAACTCTGTCCTTCATAGAGGGGTGGGGATGGCATCACATGATTCGGGTTTCCCTAAAGGCAATACCCATTTTAGGAGAGCAAGAAGGATGGGAGGGAGACGAGTGAAGGGTAAGAATGGAGTAAAATGATCACCTACTGTTTGCACAACTTTTTATGCTGAATCTTGTTTCTATCATAAGATTATCACTGCCCCCTTCCCACACAATGATGAGGAAACAAAGCTTTAAGAAATGAAGTAATTTGTAGGTCATATCTCACTAAGGACCAGATGGCACTATCAAGGCTATTGCCATTTTGCTTTGCCATTTCAACATTTAAAACCCTCCTCTCTGCCCCTCCCCCACAAAGGAGCTTACATTTCCCTACGCTGGTCTCCACGCTCCCGATACCTCTGCGCTGGTTTATGAAAAAACTGAGCCAGGCGTGTAGAAAGCACTCCTCCCAGAAACACAGTCTTGCTGGGAGCATCCTCCAGGAGAGATCATTCACACTGAAAAAGATTCTGTGACCCTGTGTGACTATTTATTCGTGTAAGTTTTAATTTTTTAAACTATTCTCATTGGCTGGCTTAAAATAAATAAGCTGAGCACTTTCCCCTATTTTTCTAATAAATACCTTTAACTGTGTGTGTGTGTGTACACTGACATACATGTATACACACATATACATACACACATGGGGAGTACTTCTCCTTTTGTTAATGACTTAGAACAGTGGCATTAGGATGTAGGAAATTAAGAAGTGTCAAGTAAGTCTAAGTCTAGAGGTAAACCATGCTGTAAATGATCCATTGAGAAAGGAGAGAATTAGACCCTGTCTCCTTTCACTAGCGGGAGCTGAATAAAAGGGTACAGACTGTGGGCTTCATCGTGCATGGGGAATGAAATGGAAGACCTGTTGGGGTGCAGACCCCCAGCTCCAGAGTTTCTTATTCAGCCTATCCAGGATGGGGGCCCAAGAATTACCTTTCCACCAGGTCTCCAGATGATGCATGCATGCCAGGACTGTTCTCTGAGAACCACTGGTACAGAGAACAGGGTGGCCTTTGAGTTAAAATACTGGCTTAGTATCCTGTATCTGACTTTCTGAGCAAGGGATCATTTTTTTTTAAAAAGAAAGAAAGAAAGAAAAACACTTAATTTGCATATGTTTGCTTCTCAGAAAATATGTAAAATGCTATTTACCCAATAGACTTGGAGAAAGCAACACTATAAGCACAGTGGCTGATGTATACAAAATTCTTAAAAATATCATTTCCTTTTCTCTCCCTTGAGTCCCTGAAGGAGGAGAGAAGGCACCCAGATGGAGAAAGGCTCTCCATCTGTTCAGATCCATATTTTAGGAGTGGCAAGCTGGATTCGGGTGGGAGAAAAGAAATATATTCGTCAAACTCCCCTGGTTGCCGCAAGGTGAATCCAGGAGGAATCCATGTGGGGGAGACCTCAGGTTGTATTGACTCTGATGTTTAAGGTCCACTCCTCACTTTAAGGAAAGGCTGCCTCACTCCTGGCTTGTACAACACCAGCGAGCTGAGACGAGACGCTCGGCCCAGCGGTGGGAGAAAGGACATTCTTAAAGGTCATTAGCAGCGCTTTCCTCCTGCACTGAGGCAGACTTGGGAAAGAGGAGCTTTCAATCACCATCAGCTCCATCTAATAATGAGGCCACTAAATCCTCGGAGGACAGACTCAAAGTTGCCTCCAAAGCTAAATAATTATCATGAAAAGATAAATAAATGTTTATCTAGCTTCAGTGACCACAAGAACATGAGACTGACGGCTGGCTTTTCCCCAGGACTTCTACTGATAACCATTCTCCAATGAAACTAAATTTCAGAAGGGCCAACTCAGATCAAATGTGTCTCGAGCTTTATGCTCTTGGAAAAGCCACGTCACTTCTGAGACCACTTTCTTATCTGTGAAAAGAGTTGGGGCTAATGTGTGCGCTATGTCTAAAGTTCTTTGGTTCTTTCTTACGTTCCTGATGCTCAGTATTTTCCTGTTCTTCAGTTGACTGTAAGGTGACATGTGTTTAAATGTTACTGTTTAGGTTCAGTGAGTTGTTTCTGGGAAGTGTTCAAAATTGTAATATTAAAAAAATGTTGACCAGGATGACCTGCAAAGAGATGGACACAATAAACATGCCCACTGCACACATGGCCCTCGCCCCTCACACAGAAACATAAACCACCACGGCGGCGGGCTGTAGGTACAAACCATCGCATTTGTCTTCGTCCTGTTACAGAGTCCAGGCTCTCGCTGTTTTTAGCTTTGCCTCTAAGTTTAAATACACTTTGATAGCCCTTTCCCTGAAGAAGGACTGTCCTTTCTTTCTTATTGATTGAAAGAAGATCCTGGAAAATACTTGCTGAAACCGTATATACAAAAATCTTTCCTGTTGGGAACGTTTCTTTAAAAACCACTAATCATTATCCTTGGAATGACTGCAAAACAGTCAATTCTTGGGTTATTGCTTTGAAACCTGGATCCATGCTGCAGTCAGACTCCAAAGAGGAAATGACTGCTCACATTATTGACAGAAATAGCAGTAACCAAAAAAAGCAAAGAAAAGAAACAGCAGTAACATAATCTATGTGGAGCTTCTGACGTGCCACACATCGTTGTTAAGTCGTGTCTGACTCTGTGTGACCCCACACACGGCAGCCCACCAGGCTCTCCCGTCCCTGGGATTCTCCAGGCAAGAACACTGGAGCGGGTTGCCATTTCCTTCTCCAATGCATGAAAGTAAAAAGTGAAAGTCAAGTCACTCAGTCATGTCCTACTCTTAGCGACTCCATGGACTGCAGCCCACCAGGCTCCTCCGTCCACGGGAGTTTCCAAGCAAGAGCACTGGAGTGGGGGTGCCATTGCCTTCTCCGTCTGACATGTGTAGGGCTTTGCAATAAGTGCCACAATACAAAGGTATGAGACATGGCTCCTTTCTGCACAGTTAGAAGAGAGAGACACCCTACTAACATGGCTATTAAATGCAAAGTATGTGATCACACACAAACACAGGTTTTGAAAGATGAATTAACATGTCCTGGGCCACATAAGTAATTATAAGAAATAGGGTGGAACTCAAGTAAAAGGTATCAGCTTTTCTCATGACATATCGTCTCTGGGGCTGCTACTGAAGATTGTCTGCTCTGTCAAGATCCTCAGTTGACCGCGAAGGACAGATGAGAATCATATACAGGCTTAAAGGATGAAAACCATTGTAGGTGAGGATGAAAAGTACATGAACATGTTTGGAGGAATATATACTTAAAGAATTCTCAAACACACTTATATTTTGTTGGAAGACTTTTTCTTTTTCATCATGGACCCAGGTTTGCTTATTCTAACATGAGTTTGTATTTGCTGAATATGCACCGTTTGATTATGGGAAGGTCACCTAGTTTCCGCTGGGTCAGATGGGGAGGTGTCTGTGTGTGCCCAGTCACTCAGCTGTGTCTGACTCTTTGCAACCCCATGGACTGTAGCCCATGGATTCTCCAGGCAAGAATAGTGGAGTGGGTTGCCATTTCCTTCTCCAGAAGGTCTTCCCGACCCAGAGATTGAACCCGAGTCTCCTGCATTGGCAGGCAGGCTCCTCACCACTGGGCCACTTGGAAATCCCAAAATGTGACATGAGATATGGTCAATGGCTTGGGGATCAGAGTGGCCTGCCCATGACATCACCAGCACCCCCTCCCCTGATGCCACAGTGACCCGCCTTAATAGATCCCAGACTTTCTCCATAATACACTCAGTGAAAACAGAATGCTCCTACCCTGGGGGTGTAAACTGGTGCAGCCACTGTGGAAAGCAGCATGGAGTTCTCTCAAAAAACCTAAAAATAGAACTACCTCATGATCCAGCAACTCTACTCCTGGGTATATATCCAAAAACAAAACCAAAAATACTAACTCGAAAAAATAATACACACTACAATGTTCATAACTGCATTATTTACCGTACCTAAGACATGGGAGCAACCTAAGACAACGTACGTCAACAGACAAAGTAATGTTACACAGTCATAAAAAAGAACAAAAATTTGTCATTTACAGCAACTTAGAGGGCATTATACTGTTCTATATAAGTCAGACAGAGAAAGATAAATACTGTATGATACCGCGTAAATGTGGAATCTAAAAAAATACAACAAGCTAGTAAATATAACATAAAAGCAGAAGACTCACAGGTTCAGAGAACAAACTAGTGGTTACTAGTGAGGAGAGGGAGGGGGACTATCAGGGAATATGGGGAGTCTAAATTGTTAGATATAAGATGGATTCAAGAAGGTACTGTACAGCATGAGAAATATAGTAGTCAATATTTTGAAATAACTATAAATGGAAAGTAATCTTTGAAACTATATACATTTTTTTCACAGTTAAGGTAACAAGAAAATAAATTCCCTCAGTGTGCTCCCGTAACGAATGTTAAGCCCTTGCACACTCAGTGGAAAGATGACCAGTGAGGACTGCGGTTTTTTGTCTCTAGAGAAAAGAAGGCCCTGGTTTGTGAAGGGGACTGATCATACCTCGCCCACCCAGGGCAGCAGGTACTGGCTGCAGCTATTAACATCTTCCATCTCTAATGGATGCTCCATACCATGTGTGAGCCCAGGCACTTCATTCATGCCCAGCTCTGTGCAAACCTCACAGACTGCAGCCCTCCAGGCTCCTCTGTGCATGGGATTCTCCAGGCAAGGATACTGGAGTGCGTTGCCATGCCCTCCTCCAGGGGATCTTCCTGACCCAGGAACCAAACATCCCTTACATCTCCTCCACTGGCAGGTGGTTTCTTTACGACCAGAGCCACCTGTAAAGCCCAACTATCTAGATACCAGGGCCTAATTCTTATGCGGTAGATTCAGGGAGAAAATATAAATGGACCCACAAACACATACACAAGGACACACATACAGTCACACACATATGTTCAGACACACACACATACAGATACACACACACACATCCCTCTTCAGTCCCCCAGGATGCTGAGTTACAAATGCTCAACTGCCCCCTTGGCTAGTGGGGGAGAAAGTCCATTGCAGACTGCATCTGTTAGGAGAGAGCTCCTGTGAGTTCTGAGGTTTGGGAAGGGAGGGTAGATCCTGGCTGAGGAAACACTTCAGCAGCTGAGTGGGAGCCTGGGCCTCCTTCCTCTGAGCACAGACTCTGGGGGAAGAAACTGGGCTCAGCCTGGTTGGGAAGAGCTGGTGTCAGAGGAGGGGAGGGTGAGAGCGAACAGACAGGAGCCAGGAGGCCTGGGGCTGAGTCCCTGGGTCCACACTGGCCAGCTGTGAGGATCCAGGACATTTAGCCTCATTCGGTCTGAATTCTTTTAGTCTGAAAATAACTATGCCATTCACACTTGTCTGACCCATGTAAATCTGAGGCTGCCATAAACGTTATATGGGAAAACACTGTTGAAACTTAAAACGTCAGTATACACACATGTTATTACTAAGAATTAGACTCAGTTGTATTGACTTGGCAATTGTTCACATTCCTCTGTCTCTGGAAACGCTGAGGTGTGAATGAACGTGATGGGTGTGACCAGGATCCTGAGGGCCCCAGGAGGTAAAAGGTCTAAAACTGTCTATAAAACTGTCTATAAACAGTAGAACACTACAAGCTTTCACTATCTTAAGTGAGAAAAAGCCCAGTTAGGAGGGATCAGTTCAGTTCAGTTCAGCTCAGTCATGTCCGACTCTTTGCCACCCCATGAACCACAGCACACAAGGCCTCCCTGTCCATCACCAACTCTCAGAGCCCACTCAACCCATGTCCATTGAGTCAGTGATGCCATCCAACCATCTCATCTTCTGCCATCCCCTTCTCCTCCTGCCCTCAATCTTTCCCAGCATCAGGATCTCTTTTCAAATGAGTCAGCTCTTCACATCAGATAGCCAAAGTACTGGAATTTGAGTTTCAACATCAGTCCTTCCAATGAACATCCAGGACTGATTTCCCTTAGAATTAACTGGTTGGATATCCTTGCAATCCAAGGGACTCTTAAGAGTCTCCTCCAATACCAAAGTTCAAAGGCATCAATTATTTGGTGCTCAGCTTTCTTTATAGTCCATCTCTGACATCCATACATGACCACTGGAAAAACCAAAGCCTTGACTAGATGGACCTTTGTTGGCAAAGTAATGTCTTTACTTTTAGTATGCTGTCTAGGGTGGTCATAAATTTCCTTCCAAGGAGTAAGTGTCTTTTAGTTTCATGGCTGCAGTCACCATCTGCAGTGATTTTGGAGCTCAGAAAAATAAAGTCAGCCACTGTTTCCCCATCTATTTGCCATGAAGTGATGGGACCAGATGCCATGATCTTCGTTTTCTGAATATTGAGCTTTAAGCCAATTTTTTCACCTCTTTCACTTTCATTAATAGGCTCTTTAGTTCTTCTTCACTTTCTGCCATAAGGGTGGTGTCATCTGTATATCTGAGGTTATTGCTATTTCTCCTGGCAATCTTGATTACAGCTTGTGCTTCTTCTAGCCCAGTGTTTCTCATGATGTACTCTGCATATAAGTTAAATAAGCAGGGATATACTTCTTTTCCTATTAGGAACCAGTCTGTTGTTCTATGTCCAGTTCTAACTGTTGCTTCCTGATCTCCATACAGATTTCTCAACAAACAGGTCAGGTGGTCTGGTATTCCCATCTCTTTCAGAAGTTTTCCAGTTTATTATGATCCACACAGTTAAAGGCTTTGGCATAGTCAATAAAGCAGAAATAGATGTTTTCCTGAAACTCTCTTGCTTTTTCAATGATCCACCTGATGTGGGCAATTTGATCTCTGGTTCCTCTGCCTTTTCTAAAACCAGCTTGAACATCTGGAAGTTCATGGTTCATGTGTTGCTGAAGCTTGGCTTGGAGAAGTTTGTGCGTTACTTTACTAGCGTGTGAGATGAGTGCAATTGTGCGGTAGTTTGAGCATTCTTTGGCATTGCCTTTCTTCGGGATTGGAATGAAAACTGACCTTTTCCAGTCCTGCAGCCAGTGCTGAGTTTTCCAAATTTGCTGGCATATTGAGTGCAGCACTTTCACAGCATCATCTTTCAGGATTTGAAGTGGCTCCACTGGAATTCCATCACCTCCACTAGCTTTGTTTGTAGTGATGCTTCCTAAGGCCCACTTGACTTCACATTCCAAGATGTCTGGCTCTAAGTGAGTGATCATACCACTGTGATAATCTGGGTCATGAAGCTCTTTTTGTACAGTTCTTCCGTGTATTCTTGCCACCTCTTCTTAATATCTTCTGCTTCTGTTAGGTCCATACCATTTCTGTCCTTCATCGAGCCCATCTTTGCATGAAATGTTCCCTTGGTATCTCTAATTTTCTTGAAGAGATCTCTAGTCTTTCCCATTCTGTTGTTTTCCTCTATTTCTTTGCATTGATTGATGAAGAAGGCTTTCTTGTCTCTTCTTGCTATTCTTTGGAACTCTGCATTCAAATGGGTATATCTTTCCTTTTCACCTTTGCTTTCGCTTCCCTTCTTTTCACAGCTATTTGTAAGGCCTCCTTCACCCAGTCATTTTGCTTTTTAGCATTTATTTTTCTTCGGGATGGTCTTGATTCCTATCTCCTGTACAATGTCACGAACTTCTGTCCATAGTTCATCAGGCACTCTGTCAATCAGATCTAGTCCCTTAAATCTACTTCTCACTTCCATTGTATAGTCATAAGGGATTTGATTTAGGTCATACCTGAATGGTCTAGTGGTTTTCCCCACTTTTTTCAATTTAAGTTCTGAATTTGCCAGTAAGGAGTTCATGATCTGAGCCATAATCCTCTCCTAATCTTTTCGTTGACTCTATAGACCTTCTCCATCTTTGGCTGCATAGAATATAATCAATCTGATTTTGGTGTTGACCATCTGGTGATGTCCATGTGTAGAGTCTTCTCTCGTGTTGTTGGAAGAAGGTGTTTGTTACGACCAGTGCATTCTCTTGGCAGAACTCTATTATCCTTTGGTCTGCTTCATTCCGTATCCAAGGCCAAATTTGCTTCCAGGTGTTTCTTGACTTCCTACTTTTCCATTCCAGTCCCCTATAATGAAAAGGATATCTTTTGGGGATGTTAGTTTTAGAAGGTCTTATAGGTCTTCATAGAACCATTCAACTTCAGCTTTTTCAGCATTACTGGTCAGGGCATAGACTTGGATTACTGTGATACTGAATGGTTTGCCTTGGAAATGAACAGAGATCAATATGTCGTTTTTGAGATTGCATCCATGTTCTGCATTTTTGACTCATTTGTTGACTATAATGGCTACTTCCATTTCTTCTAACGGATTCCTGCCCACAGTAGTAGATATAATGCTCATCTGAGTTAAATTCACCCATTCTAGTCCATCTTAGTTCACTGATTCCTAGAATGTCGATGTTCACTCTTGCCATCTCCTGTTTGACCGCTTCCAATTTGCCTTGATTCATGGACCTAACATTCCAGGTTCCTCTGCAATATTGCTCTTTACAGGATTGAACACTAGACATCAAATAGTATAATCCTCTTCATTCTATAGGTGAGAAAATTATGGGAGATACTCCCAAGTTTACTCAATAAACCTGTGTCGAGGTCTGACAGCATAGTCAGCGTTTTACCCAGCCCTGTGCACACAGTGGCACACGGTGCACAGCCCAGCACTGGGTTCTGCATTTGCACATCACCTCACTGCCCTCACGGTAGTGCTGGTTACAGGAACCACAGCTTCCACATAAGGAAGCAGGGTTGGGGGGTGGAATCAACCTGCCCAAAGCCACAGTCTGGGTCAGTCTGTTGGTGATATTTCTTAAAGGCAGCTCTGAACATTTACAGATTTCAAATGGTTCTGCAAGAATGCCTCACTGAAAGCAAGACTGATAAATACCATCATCAAGTATCTTCCTTCAAAATATTAAAACTCTTAATAATTTAAGGGAATCTTCCTAATGCACAAGTAAACTCTAGATTTTAAATATTACACAAAAAGGACGTCCACCTGAATCTGTGCACTATGTTCTCAGGTGACTGAATGACTATTCAGAGGGCATGCAAGTTTGTGTCATGTGTGTGTGTGTGTGTGTCTCTTCATGTGTGTCTCTTCATTTTTCTGAAGAGACAGTCCATTCTCCAAAATAGCCAACCCAGATATAAATAATTCCTTAGTTTAGAAATGAAGCTGTAATGAAGTATATTACATCATCCTAAAAATGCTCAACTTGTGCTGAAAAAATGAAACAACTAGAACTTTCACAAATAACGTAGGCTCTGTTGGTGAGGGAGCAGCGTCAGAAAACATCAAGGAGAATTACTGCTTCTCTCTTGGACCGTTAGAGTGTGTTGATTTAATCCCTCTTGCCTTCCAGGACAAGAATTTTCTTTATCACAGTTCTAGAGCTTGGTACAGTCTAGCTTTAGGTGTCAGAGTGACTGAGTTTCCATCACTTTTATTAGGAAATGGTTTTCCCACCTGGAATATCACATGGTCAAAGCGCAGACCACGTAGCCTGAGGTCTGCTCTCCTGGGTTTTACCAGGGGCACGGAGACACCCTGGGTTAACTGCCACTCGACCACCCTGGCCTTCTGTCCTTAATCTGTGCTGGCTGTCTGCACCACTGGGACAGAGGGGTGTGTGTGTGTGTGTGTGTGTGTGTGTGTGTGTGTGTGTGTGTGTGTGTGTGTGGGGGGTGTGTGTGTGTGTGTGTGTGTGTGTGTGTGTGTGTGTGTGTGTGTGTGTGTGTGTGTGTGTGTGTGTGTGTGTGTGTGTGTGTGTGTGTGTGTGTGGGTGTGGTGTGTGTGTGTGTGTGTGTGTGTGTGTGTGTGTGTGTGTGTGTGTGTTGGGGGTACCCCATTGCTGATACACAGAAATAGCACCACTGTCTCAGTCTGCTTGAGCTGTGGTAACAAAAGTACTATACACGGGCTGGCTTGGAAACAACAGAAGCTACTCCTTACAGCTGTGGAGGCTGGAAGTCCAAGATCATGGTGTTGGCAGATTTGGGGTCTGCTGAGGCCCCCCTCTGCTGGCTGTGTCCTTCTCTGGTGGAGGCGGAAATGCCCACCCTCATGACACAATCACCTCCCAGAGACCACATCTCCTAATCCCCTCCCATTAGGGAGATGCCCTTCCACATCAGAATTTGAGAGGGGGTACTCAAACATCCGGTCTACAGAAACCACTGTAACATCAGGCCCAGGGAGAAAGGCCCATCATGGAGAAAACAAAGCAGCAAAACCATCAACAGCAGCATCTTTGGTCCCAAAGCCCACTTAAAAAAAAAAAATCATATTCTTTTGCTCTTTCCGTGTAATCCTTTCTCCACTCCCTGCAGTGTGTACCAGGCTTTGATGTCGGTCCCGAGCTCAGTGTCTCTCAGTCATCAGTCCTTGCTGTCTCCACTCCCTCCGTGAGACAAAGCCCGTCACTGAATGCCGGATGCTATGCTTGGAGGCTGCCTCCCAGCAGAAACTGAGGGCCAGCTGTGGAGACATGAGGCTGACCTTTCCTGAGCCCTGTGCCCTCGAGAAGAAGCCCCAGCCCTTTTGCCTTTCTGGACACGACACTGCAGAGAACTGCCTTCCCCAGGCGATGCAGATAGACACGACTATGACAAGTTCTGGTGGCTCAGACGGTAAAGAATCTGCCTGCAATGAAGGAGACCCAAGTTTGATCCCTGGAGAAGGGAAAATCCCCTGGAGAAGGAAATGGCAACCCACTCCAGTATTTTGGCCTGGAGAATCCCATGGATGGAGGAGCCTGGTGGGCTACAGTCTATGGGGTCACGATTGAATGACTTCACTTTCACTTTCTTTCTTTCATGACAAGGCCAGGCATGGACCTTCCAAACTCCCACTGTTCGTCTCATAAATGATTAGCAGAACTGTTTGTCCCCTGAACAACATGGGCAAAATGCCTGCTAACTTGAATCGACAACCTGTAACCAGGAGTCTTCCATTTACCCCCTTGGACATGGGCTCTAGCACTTTGGCCACTTGATGTGAAGAGCCGACTCATTGGAAAAGATCCTGATTCTGGAAAAGATTAAGGGCAGAAGGAGAAGGGGGCAACCAAGGTTGGATGGCATCACTGACTCAATGGACATGAGTTTGAGCATACTCTGGGAGACAGTGAAGGACAGGGAAGCCTGGCGTGCTGCAGTCCAGGGTGTTGCAGAGAATCGGACATGACTGAGTGACTGAACATCAACAACATGGGGTCGCCCCAAGCATCAGAAGATGGAGCAGTGCCCCCCAACACTGCACCAAAAGCACCTCCCCAGAATTGCTGTCCTTAGGGGAAAACACCACCTGTGGATGAACCATCTCATATTCCACAAGCCCTGCCACCCTCCCACTCCCAGGAATTCTAGTCTGTTCACTCCTCCCTAGGAAAGGGCAGCCCATCTCTAACTGATCCTCGAGACCCTGGCAGATCGTGCGGTCTGAGAGTTCTCCCTGCTGCAAACACTTTTTCAATGAGGCATTTCTACACTAAGCCTGGATTTGCTTGTGTGTGGCAGGACTCACCTGGGGTTGAATCCTTGCTCACAAGCGCTGTGATATCAGATTCCATCTGAGGAAGATACTGAATAGTTTCTCTTTGGAGAACTGCTACTCTTTCCCCAGATTTACTTTATTTTTGGAAATGTGAGCTTCCATCACCTGTTCTCTGCAGGGTGCTCCTCTAACTCCTGTTTAGATCCCCTCTTCCCTGTTAATTGAGAGGTAAGCTGTGCCCTTCTACGCTTGCAGGAATATGTGCTTGCCTCTTGGCTTGTCCACCTTTTGCCCAGATATTAAGTATTGTGCCAGATGTTCTCCAATAGGCTGCTCCTTCACAGACAACTCATGATGAGAGACAGTCAACAAATGATACAACTTCTAGACAAGTTGCTCCTTAAGCAAAACACTGCTAGACTTAACTGCCATCTCTGAATGTTTTTATGTTTGTTTCAGGGAATTTTCAAGTCATGAAACTACATTTAGACAAAATAATTTAAACAAGGCTCCCCTTGTTTATGGGCTCCCCTAGGGGCTCAGTGGTGAAGAATCTGCCTACAATGTAGGAACCACAGGAGAGGTGAATCTGATCCCTGGGTCAGGAAGATGTCAAGGAGAAGGGTAGGGTAACCCACTCCGGTATTCATGCCTGGAGAATCCCGTGGACTGAGGAGCCTGCAGGGTGACACTCCATGGGGTCGCAAAGAGTAGGACTCAACTGAGCGACCAAGTAGCAGGAGTGTAGAATCTGGATTGATTGTTCTTCATATGAAGGGTGTGCAATGAAGGGTCTGCAATCTCTAGGAATTATCAATTCCTGGGACGGGCAATCTCCCCAAGATCAGTAAGGCCCCCAGAAAGCAAAAGATCAGAAAGCAGCAGCTGCTGCTGCTAAGTCGCTTCAGTCGTGTCCAACTCTGTGCGACCCCATAGACAGCAGCCCACCAGGCTCCCCTGTCCCTGGGATTCTCCAGGCAAGAACACTGGAGTGGGTTGCCATTACCTTCTTCAATGAATGAAAGTGAAAAGTGAAAGTGAATTCGCTCAGTCATGTCCGACCCTCAGCGACCCCATGGACTGCAACCTTTCAGGCCCCTCCATCCATGGGATTTTCCAGGCAAGAGTACTGGAGTGGGGTGCCATTGCCTTCTCCGTCAGAAAGCAGAGAAAATACAAAAGGCTTAGTTGACACACCTCCTTTCCTCTGTCTCCAACACTTGCAACCACTAAGCTATCATGCTTTTCTAAAATGTTGTCTTTGAAAAATGTTACATATATGGAACCACACAGTGCGCCATCTTTGGGACTGGCTTTTCTCACTCAGCATTTCTCTGTAGATTCACCCAAGTCATTCTGTGCATCACCAGTGCATTTATCTTCATTGCTAAGTAGCTTCTTCTCAGTTTGCTGAACCATTCACCTGTTAAAGGACATCTGGGCTGATTCCAGGTTTTGCTTATGACAAAGAAAGTTGCTGTGGATATTCATGCGCAGGTCTTTGTGTGAACATAGCTCTCATTGGTCTGGATCATATATCCCAGGTGAATTCTCTTGAGACTTATCTATAGGTTTAATAAAAGTCTCACCAAAATCTCAGCAAAGGTTGGTCTTGAGGATCAGATGGAGCAATAACTGTTAGAATGATCAAATATGTTTAATAAAAGCCATGAGAAGAATGTTCTTTTGCACACACCTGTATTTCTGCTCTATCTTCTCCCTTCCTGATGTCCCAAGGTGCATACTCCTGTCAGTCCTTTAGCCAAACTCTGTAAAGGTGTCTGCCAATGACAATTTCTTTTAGTTTTCCCTTATATGAATATAATTTCAGTCCTCTTTCCTTTCTGTGGGATAGTTTCACCCAGATCTTGAACTTGCAATAGACAGTTTTTTTCTTTCAGCACTTTAAAAACATTGTGCTACTTGCTTCTGGGTTCCATGGTTCCAAATAAGAAATCTTTTGTCATTTCTTGCCTTGTCTTCGGGAATTTTTCTAAATATTTGCTTTCAAAACTTCATTATGACGTATCTTTCTGCATTTTTTTGTAGGCACATGGATGCTGTCTGGAGTTCACTCGGCTTCTTGACTACTGTAGGTTCACATCTTTTGCCAAATTTGTTTGGGAAGCTTCATCCATTGTTTCTTCCAATAACTTATAGCCCTACTTGCTTTATCTCCTTCTGAGACTTCACGAAGACGAATGTGGAATGTTTTGTTCCCCAAACCCCCAAAGCTCTGCTTACTTTTTTTCCTGGTCTAATTCTTTGTTGTTCAGATTGGGTGATTTCTACTGATTTCACATTTATTGATTCCATTCTCTGTCCTTTCTTCTCTACTACTGGATCCATCTCTTAGGTGTATTTTGCTTTTTTAATACCATTGTGGGTTTTGTGTTTATATTTTTATTTGATTTTAAAACATAAATCCTATGTTTTTGCTGATATTTTCTTTTTTAAAATTCATTTCAAGTGTTGAAAATTGAAGGCAAATTAGCAAGAACAGGAATTAATCCAGAGCTTGCAGAGTCTCTGAAAGGAGCAGCAGCAAAAGAAAAGTAGTAATAGAGACAGAAGTAAGTGAGGGAACTGCCAGGGGAAAGTAGAATCCAGTAAAGCTGAGGAGACAGATGCAGAGAAAGCAGTGACCACAGATCAACAGCCTCAATGGAAATACCAAGGCCTCCTTCTCACGTGTTTCCGTAAGTTTCTTATATAACAAATGACGTCTCCTAGAAACCATCACGGGTGGGCATCAGCCCCTCCTGGGACATGGCGCTGGAGCTGTCCGCCCCAGACAGCTCAGAAGTGACAGACAGGCACGTCATCACGGAGATGCGGTCCTGTCCCAGCAGTGATGTGCTCAGCAACCCTGGACCCTGAGTCTCCCTCTTGATAACTGAATAATACCTTGTCCACAGGTTTGCAATGAAAATCGAAAGAGACGGTGAGTATAACAAGTTGTATTTTTTTTTTTTTTTAAGCATCAAGTTAGTTTTAATACTACTCAATGCATGTGAGACTTGGGAGTGGGTTTCTGCTTCTTTGACTTGGGTCTCGTGATCTCCCAGCCTGTGGCAGAGGGTTGAGCGCCCACTTTCAGCATCATCTCTATACATTCATGTGGGTGTGGGCTCCCCTATCTGTCTCCTGATTCTTCCTGACAGAGTGAGCATTTATTTGCCCCAATTCACCTTTCCCAAATAGAAGCTGGAGTTCTTTCTTTGACCCAGAACAGACTTAGCTACAGTTGTTCAAGTCAAGCTGGTCCTTAGGTTTAGTAGGATGAGTAATTGCTTTTCTGATGCTAATTAGGACTTTATTTTAGGTAGTAGCAATGCCAACCATTTCTCAAGTGCTTACTGAGTGCCAGGAGTTATCTACATTCATTGTTTCTTTTAATCCTTTTAATCCTCATAAAAATCCTATGAAGTAAATATTTTTATTGTATGGAAATATGCTTGCCTTATCTTTAATCTTATATATAAATCTGAGAAAACTAAAGATTAAGCAGACAAAGGTCTTACAGTCAGTATATGTGGTAAAGATGGGCTTTGAATTCCATCATTCTAATTCCAAACCTTAACCTCTCACTTAGATCTTTTTCTAATGGAAGCATGCATGCATGCTATGCTAAATCGCCTCAATTGTGTCTGATTCTGTGCAACCCTATGGACAAGCAGCCCACCAGGCTCCTCCATCCACAGGATTCTGCAGGCAAGAATACTGGAGTGGGCTGCCATTTCCCTCTCCATTTTTAATTCAAAATGAGTGGGAAGAAATACATCCAGAGAAAACATAACTGAGGTCTTTAAAGATTTGAAATTATAAAATGAAAACTTTCACAGTGTGGCAAAAAAAAAAAAATCTAAATGATGCAACTATTTTGTTCTTTGCAATGGTCCATCAATTTGCAACTGAAATTGAGGTGTGTTTCAAAGGAGAAGTTGTCATTGTTTGTAATCTCAGGAGTTGCCCTGTCTCTCACAGAATGATAGGATGCATGGCACCCTTTGAGGAAACATCAACCAGATCCATTAATCTTCCAACAGGTTTGGGCAAGAAAATCCCAATCTCCAATATCCATTACATGAACTCAAATCCCCAGTAGCTTCAGGGTTGTTTCCAGGCATTAATATCATAATATCACACGTTAAGGTTCAAAAGTTGTTAGAAGATTGATCGAAATGGCCCTAAATCTCCCTGTCCCTTCTTATCCTACTACTTACATTAAACCATATTTTATTTTCGACTGTCCTTATGCAGGGTGTTGGTTATATAAAAGCAGGGTTATCTACACAAAGGGATTTAGTTTCTGGGTTTTCCAGTAATGAGTCAATATTTAATGCTAATAACTCCACAACAAATTATTTATTTATATTGTGTGTTTCAACTATTCATTTGCTGATCTTTTATTTATGGGTGATTTACTATATGCATCCACTGGACTAAATATTTTGTGAAATAAATATTTTAAAATGGAGGACTTAGACACCACACATGAGCTCTTTGGAGTCCACGAGAGCCCACAATTAGGAAGGGTGGTGGTGAGGAAGGGTGGATGGAACACGCCCTCTACTGTGAAAATAAGGAAGGAATGAAGATAACGTGGAATTTCCTTTCCGTTCTGCTCCTGTGGGGGTGGAAGTCTGCAAGTGGACTGAAATGGCAGTGATGTTCAGAGAGGATGCAGGCAAAGTGAAGAATAAAGAAAAGAATTAATTGTGTTCAGGTTGAGGACTTACAGATGATGGGTCCTCCTCTCTTACTGTAAACAATAATAACAAGAAATGAGGCTTACAGGAAGTGATCAGGGTTTCCAAACCTAACCTTGAAAGCAGGCCTGTCATCTAAAAATGAGGACCCTATGATTCTTACTTACAAAGGAAAGCAGTAAATCCTACACATAAGGGAAGAGGAAGAATAAGGAACTAAAGATGAAGAGAACGCTAACTTAAGGTAAACTGGAGGACCAGGGAGGAATATTTGTGGGGAATATCACCACAGGACAGGTATTGAAAAGCTGGTCTGAAACGCAGGAGAATGGGATTGTAAGCATAGCTTCGTCTTCTGTGATGAGGACTAAAGTGAGGTTCTGTGCCATTGCCCTTTATCTCAGGGTCCTCCAGGGCAGACAGGGCAGGGGTCCCCTGGGGTCTCTGCTACAGGGCACTAATCCCGCCCATGAGGGCCCCATCCTCATGACCTAAGCCCCTCCCAGGAGACACAGACCTTCAGACCACAGTAGGCTCCCCTCAGACTCCCCTCTTGATGTCCACCCTCTTCTGTCTGTGCAATTCTCCAAGCAGGAATGTTGGATTGGGTTGCCATGCCCCCTCCAGGGGATCTTCCCTACCCAGGATTGAACCCAAGTCTCCTGCATTGCACGCAGATTTTTACCACTGAGCCACTGGGGAAGCCTCTCAATTTTTCTTACCCTCCTTCTATTGACAGAGACCCTCACAGACTCTTTCACAGGTTAGCTTGCAGGCTGAATAAAAAGAAATTGTTCTTATTTCTGGAAACCCTTCCCTAAGCAATTCAAAAGGTTTAAGTATTTCTTGCCACTTCAACTGTATGAAAGTGAAAATTGATCAGTCATGTCAGACTCTTTGCGACCCCATGGCCAAGACAATGCATGGAATTCTCCAGGCCAGAATACTGGAGTGGGTAGCCTTTCCCTTCTCCAGCGGATCTTCCCAACCCAGGAATCAAACCGGGGTTTCCAGCATTGCAGGCAGATTCTTTACCAACTGAGCTATCAGGGAAGCCCCAACTGTATAAGAACTCTTTAATCGAGAGCCCATGGCCTTCCTTCAGACTTCCACATCCACCTTCCAATCACATAACTCCCTGGTCCAATCACAAACTGACCTTCATTTCCTCCCCAGAAGAAGAAGAAGCTCTCTCTGGGGGTCTGAAGTCCATTCCTGGGGAAGCCGGCGCAGAGCAGGAGCACAGCGATGCCCGGTCTTTCCATTAGATGGTGCCTTTGGCCTTTTTTAACCCTTTTCTTCTTTCTTATCACAACTCCTTCCAGGCTCCTCCATCCATGGGATTTTCCAGGCAAGAGTACTGGAGTGGGGTGCCATTGTCTTCTCCGATAACAACTCCAAACACAGTCTATTCTGATAAACAGTGTTCTTCTCATAGACTCAAGTTAGCTCATACATATAGGGAGATAAGGCACGTCTCTGGTGGCTCAGAGGTAAAGAACTCACCTTGCAATGCAGGAGCAGCAGGAGCCTCCTGTCTGATCCCTGGGTCAGGAAGATCCCCTGGAGGAGGGGATCCTGGAGGAGGCAACCCAGTCCAGTATTCTTGCCTGGAGAATCTCCATGGACAGAGGAGCCTGGCAGGTTACAGGCCACGGGGTCACAAAGAATTGGACACAACTGAAACAACTCAGCAGGCATGCACAGATTTGTAGAGATCCTAATGGTTCATTGACAGTTTCCACTAGCACGTTAATCATTTGAAGAGTACATCAGGATTCAAGATAACAACAGCGGCAATATACGAGAAACTTAGGGAAAAACACCACGCGGCGTCTTACAGCCTTGTCTTACTCCAGGACAAGAGATTGGTGACTTGGCAGTTGTTTTCCAGTGTGTTAAGCTATCTGGGAAAGCCACAAGGGTAGACAGAGAAACCACAGAGGAATTTATTTCTTCCTGTGTGAAAACACTAACTGGTGGAGAAGGTTGTCTCTGACTTGTGTTTCCCCTTTTGATGGAAGGGTGTCTATTAGAAGCAAAGATCTTCAAAGCTGTGTGACTCTGAGGGGCTGCAGATATGGAGGTGGAGGCTGTAGGTGGCAGAGCCCTTGGAGAGGGCAAGGGTTCATGTTACCATCGGTGCTCTAATTACCAAGCTGCCCCGGCTAGTCTGCTGCTGACCTTAACTTCCTCAGAAGCCCTGAGTCTCAGTCTGTGGTTCCACAGAAAAGGACATTTCTCAGAATGCCTGTGTGATGCTACAGCAGGAAGAATTCGCATTATTTTATGTTACTGCAGATAGACACTTTTCCAACTCTCAAGTGTCTCTGTTTACAAAAATATGTTTAAATAGTTTTAGCAATCAAATTCTGAGTTAAGTGTTGACTCCTCTGTGATGCTGTGAGATTATGTTTCGAGTATCTGTTTTCTCACTTTTTTTTTGCCCCGAAGACATGGTCAGGCCTGGCACCAGTTCACCTGATCTCCCAGACTGATGATGAAGAGAGCAGGTGAGAAGGAGACAGTTGGGGGGCGGGGGCGCAGTCAAAATGGGGCTGGAGTTCTCAGAGTCTGCAGACTACCTCATGGCCAGGTCCTGGGCACGTGACAATTAGACACATGCAGCACATAAAACATCCTCTTTCTTAGCTCTGCTCCAGATGTTACAGAGAAGGGCTGTTTTGTTGTAGTTGTTAATGATGTTTAGATTACAAGTTGTTATTTTTTTTTAACCAACATTCATCTTCAGTTCATTACTACTTTGCTGAAGTTAAAGGGATCTTGATCCAACTAAACGATTTATCTTGAGTCCAAATGCCCAGTGATCCAGACATCCCATCTAATCTCAGCAAGATGAATTCTCTCCTCTGTTAGAGTCGAAGTGCCAGGGCCCAGGGGAGATGAACAGGAGGCTTGGAGCTGTGGGCCAAATGTCTTTGCCCAACCCTGAACTCATACACTGGAGTGTAATGCCCTGTGTGCCTGTACTTGGACATGAGGCTTCTAAGTAAACGATCAAGGTTACTCAAGTTTAAATGAGTTTCTGAGAGTGGGTCCCTGATCTCATAGGTTAGTGTCCTTATCAAAGGGACCAGAGCATGTGTGCTCACACTCTCTCTCGCACATGCTGAAACGCTGAGTCTGCAAGCCAAGAAGAGGGTCCTCGCCCACAACTGAAACCTTGACCCGGGACCTCCAGCCTTCAGAAATGTGAGAAAGCAAACATCAGTTGTTGCTTAAACCTCTCATCATGTGTTAGTAGCTCAGTAGTGTCTGACTCTTTGTGACCCCATGGACTGTAGCCCACCAGGCTCCTCTGTCAATGGAATTCTCCAGGCAAGGATACCAGAGTGAGTTGCCATGCCCTCCTCCAGGGGATCTTCCCAACCCAGGAACCAAACCTGGGTCTCCCGCATCGCACACAGATTCTTTACGTCTGAGCCACTGAGGAAGCCTCTTGGTCTGTTATTTTGTTCTGGCAGCCCGAGCAGACCAATTCCCCTGGAGACAGGCAGCAATATGACCAGCAGGTGGTGGCTAGCTGCCAGAACTGGATTTCTGTATTCTATGGCTACTAACTTCTCTGTAAATATTCTAACCATGAGGCATTTGAATGACAAATGCCCTCTTTCAAATTCAGAACAAGAAATGCATAATCATTAAAAATATGAATACCACTCTAATTTATAATCTTGCCCGTTGCAAAATTTTCAACCTAAGACTTTCTTTTGAAATTAGCCTTTTTAACGTATGTAATTCAGGAGTCCATCTTTGACCACCTACAAATCAAAGTGCTGTGCTATTTCCAGATGAATCTGCTGCCATGGAAACGTGTGAGGTCACCAGGAGAGCTCCATTGCTATGCAGTGTATGGGGTGTGGGCTTGCACTTCTTGAATTATAGGTAATAATGTCAAGCTTTGGAGGGAAAGAGGCAATGCTGTATACATAAAATCCGAGTGGCAGGTATTATCTCATTTTTGTTTAGCAAGTCCTGACTTTCTGAATGGAGGAAATATCTGGGCATATGGCTATTGAGCTAATGGCACTAAAACACTAATATAATCTTGATTTAATGCAGGTTTCCCAAAGGTTAAAGATCCTCTGGCTTCTGCATAAACAGCGTGGAACAAAACAAAATGCAAAATGCCACTTGATAAGAATCTTAATGTCTAATTACCTAAATTCAGAGACTTTGGAAGAAGTCTATGCAGATTTACTAACTATTTGGGTATGGTAAAAATGTCTATAAACCAGTGCCACAAATGCAGTAATTCCACGTCTTGTATCTATCAGCACACCCCTGTACATCAGATTTCCATTTCTCAGTTGCAAATGTGGCAGGTTTTTCCTCCCTTTGTTCCAATGAATTCTGAACTTTGATAGTCTGCATCTTGACATTTGGCCCACTGAGAGAATGTACAAAACCTCAGGACATCCGTAGTCATCGCATCAGGAGCTATTTGTATGGGCAGATGCCTAAAATGTTGTACTAGTCGCTGTCTTAATTATCACACAGAATAACCATGAGATACAAAAGGGAACATTATACCCAGCTCCTGAGACCCCTGGGTGGTACAGAGAAGGACTGAATCACCTTAAAAGCTTTGAGTCACAGCCTGCCTCTGCTGCTCTGGGGCTTAGAGCAACGATCTTCGCTCAAAAGAGTTTATTTCCTGACACTAGCTGGATAAGAGTTTAGACACAAGACAAGCACATCACCACGATTTATCTCACCCAGGCTCACTCAGGAATCAACAGAAAGCTGAAGAACACTTATGCCATGTATCTGCCCTTTCAACTCACATTTTTGAAATATTCTCAGGATAGTAATTCCATTTCCTTAAAAAGCAATCCCTTGCTTCTTTCTACCTTTACTTGTGATTGCATCTGACAGATGGAAGCTCAGATATCAGATTATTATGTTGTAGCTTAGTTACTTGTCAAAGTATATTCTTTCTTACTTTTCCTATTATCTTTAAATGGTACTATACTTGTACATCAATATTAAAATGCTGCATATGAGGGAAAGTTATAAAGATAAACATCCTTCATGACACAAAAGTCACTCCCATAGGTGACAAAAATAATTCAATAAACATTTGGGTATATGTATATGGGAGCATGTGTCCTCCTTGTGTATCTGCAGATATATTTATGAACATAATGATAACACACTCTCTTATGGAAAGCTTGGGCAGGAAGACACAGCGAGACCGTTTATTTTCCTTCCATGCTAAAGTGAAGTGAGTTAATATAAATGTTGACTAGACTTACTGTGGTAATTATTTCATAATATATACACATATTGGGTACTTCCCAGGTGGCACTCATGGTAAAGAACACACTTGCCAATGCAGGTAGACAGACGCGGGCAGGTTTGATCCTGCATGGTCGATGATCCCCTGGAGGAGGGCACAGCAGCCCACTCCAGTAACTCCTGGCTCGAGAACCCCAAGGACAGAGGAGTCTGGCAGGCTACAGTCCACCAGCTAACACGGAGTTGAACACGACTGAAGCGACTTAGCATGGACAAATATCAAACCAGTATGTTGTGCATGTGACTAATATCATAAGAAATTATATCTCAATACAAAAGCAATCAAACAAGAATGAAAAAAAAATTCAGATTTTTCTACCCTGGAAACCATGTTAGATTTGTAAAGACATACCCAAATATTTATTTACAACTAAATAGCTGATCTATATTTCAATAATGCCCGAAGTCTTCCACTAAATTTGAAGATGAATGATGCTTAGGTACAACAATTCAATGACTATTCTGTCATTTTGAAACAATGTCCACCATGTTAATTTTTGTTAGTAAGAGTATTAGATCAATCTGACAATATAAATTATGTACCTGGGACAGGAGACAAAAATCATTTCATTCAGTAGAAACCCTTTGATGTTTGGGGTTTGATAGTAAAATCAAAGGAAGGGACTTGATTAAAATGGTGGAGTGAACAGCTCCAAACTCCCCCCACTTCCGGGGGCCGGGGGAAGCAGAAACTGTGAGAATCAACTGTCATGATTCCAGAAAACAAAGTTTTGCAGCAACCATGCGAATGCTGAATCAAAAGAAGGCAACTTGGAAATAGAAAAGTTTTGTGCCATTTTCACTGGCCCTGGCCATCACCTCCCCTGGCTCACAGAATGCTCCACACGTGGCCTGCATTCCTGGTTTGGGGCCCTGGGCTCTGGTTTCAGAGGGAGCAGAGTGCCTCCACAGATAACTGTGTTTGCCTGTCCTGATCTGTCTGGCAGCTTCCTGAGGACTGACACAAGCCTTCCACTTGTTTCACCTAATTCAGAGCCCACCTGGGGCAGAGGCTTGATGGCATCGCTTAAAATTATTGTGTGGAAGAGGAGAATTTGCAGCCATCAGGAATAAAAGGTAACAGCTGAGACAGCCGATAGACCACAGATGCCTGGGGGAAAGTCAGGAGAGAGTTCCCTTCAGAAATGAGGGCAGTCACAGGCATCTAAGTATCCTGGGATAATTTAGAAAGCCACAGAACTCCCAGGATAGGATGCCTGCTCAGAAAAGGTCTGAGGAGACCCCAAGCTGCTCTCCAAGTTCAGTACAAGAGGAAAGACAAGGTTGTAAATGGCCAGGCTAAGTGTCAAAGTGTTAGTGGCTGAGTCATGTCCGATTCTTTGCAACCCCATGGATTGTAGCCCACCAGGCTCTTCTGCCCATGAAATTCTCCAGGCAAGAATACTGGAATGTGTTGCCAAGATCCAGGGGATCTTCCCTACCCAGGGACTGAACCCGAGTCTCTTGTGTCTCCTGCATTGCAAGCAGATTCTTTACCATCTGAGCCACCAATCCCCAGGACAGTCAATCCATACAGAGTGGGTGGGGCAGTATTTCTGTTCATGTGCTTTGTTTTGCTTTGTTTTCTGCTCTTGGTATTGAAGGAAGTTTTTGTCTTATCAATTAATACCAGTTGAACAAAAGGTCAGCTTTCAGCCATCAAGGAGAATAAAACCTAAGGCAGGGAGAGAATTTGATTGAAGAGATACCACAGTATAATATTCTAATGTCCAATTTTCAACAACAACACAAAACCACAAAGCATAAAATGAAACAAGAAGATATGATAAGTGCAAAGAAAAAAAAATAAATTAACTGAAATGAAATAGCCCTTGAGGAAGCCCAGACATTAGAATACAGTAAGTCCCCTACATATGAGTGAGTTCCTTTCTGAAAGCTTGTTTGTAAGTCCAATTTGTTTGAGTCCAACAGTTAGCTGAGGTACCCAACCAACCAATGGGCTATATAGTATTGTTCTGTAATAGTTTTATAATGCTTTTCACACAAGCAATACAGAAAAAAACAACAACAACAAATACAAAAATAAACATTTAAAAATCTTACAGTAAAGTTCAATTCAGTCACTCAGTCACTTCTGACTCTTTGCAAGCCCATGGACTGCAGCACACCAGGCCTCCCTGTCCATCACCAACTCCCGGAGTTTACTCAAACTCATGTCCATTGAGTCGGTGATGCCATCCAACCATCTCATCCTCTGTTGTCCCCTTCTCCTCCCACCTTCAAACTTTCCCAGCATTAGGGTCTTTTCCAATGAGTCAGTTCTTCACATCAGGTGGCCAAAGAATTGAAATTTCAAAGTGTTGAAGTTTCAGCTTCAACATCAGTCCTTCCAATGTATATTCAGGACTGATCTCCTTTAGGATGGACTGGTTGGATATCTTTGCAGTCCAGGGACTTTCAAGAGTCTTCTCCAACACCACAGTTCAAAGCATCAGTTCTTCAGTGCTCAGCTTTCTTTATGATCCAACTCTCACATCCATACATGACTACAGGAAAAACCATAGCTTTGACTAGATGGACCATTGTTGGCAAAGTAATGTCTCTGCTCTTTAATATGCTGTCTAGGTTGATCATAGCTTTTCTTCCAAGGAATAAGCTTCTTTTAATTGCATGACTGGAGTCACCATCTGCAGTGATTTTGGAGCCCAAGAAAATAAAGTCTGCCCCGTTTCCATTGTTTCCTCATCTTATGGTACAGTACCTTGAAAAGTACGGTAGCGCACAAAGTACAGCAGCTGGCATGCAGGGGCTGGCAGCCAGGGAACAGGCAAGAACAGCTACTGACAGGAGCGAGGGGCGGCGGGGAGGATAGAGGGGGACCGTCAGCGACAGGAGACAGAGGCCCTGGCACTGATGGAATGCATGTCTGCACCTTCCAAAGTTTGCAACTTGCAGTTTCAAATATAGGGGACTTCCTGTGCAAAATGAAGACTTTAAATCAACTCTTTTTAAATACTTTCAGAAAGCCAAATAAAACCATAAGCAAAGAAGTACAGGAAACAAGAAAAAAAGATGGGTGAGCAAAATGGAATATCAACACAGAGGTAAAAGCTATAAAAAGAAAACCAAGTAGAAGTTCTAGAACTGCAAAGTAATTGGAAAATTCCTAAGAAAGTTTCAATAGCATGTTTGATTGGGCAGAAGAAAATCAGTGACAGTGAAGATAAGGCAACCGGAAATTATCACGCGTGAGGAGCAGAAGGAAGAAGGAATGAAGAAAGGTGAACAAAGCCTAAGGGGCCTGTGGGTGGCCATCAAGCAGACCAGCATATATGAGCCCCAGCAGGACAATGATCTTCAATTATACAAATAGATTATTTCTCATAATAAACCATGAGGCAACAAGGCAGTGAATGATGTGATTAAAGTGCTAGAAAAGACAAACAAACCTGTCAACCAAGAATTTCAAATAAAAATCCAGCTTTCCAAAATGGGAGAGAGAAGTCCCCTGATGGTTCAGTGGTTAGGAATCTGTGCTTCCTCTGCAGGGAGAAGGGGTTCAATCCCTGCTCAAGGAGCTGAGACCCTATGTGTCACACATGGCCTATATATATAATAGGGGTGGGGGGAACTATGACATTCACAAATGAGCAAAAGGAGTTTAGAGCAACCCTCCAGGAGGTGCTGACAGGGTCTCTCAAGTGGAAGTGAAAGAACTCCAGACAGTGAACACAAGCAGTATGAGCAAACACCACCATTAAAGGTAACTACAAAGTTAAATGTAAAAGTTAATATTATAGAACTCTTGGTTTATATTTCTTATTTTCCATATGATTTAAAGGGCAAATGTGTAAAACAGCATTCATATTGTTCATATCTATGTTAATGGGTCCACAATGCAGACAGATGCAATCCATGAAGATACCAATATAAAAGGTGGGGGGACAGAGATATATATAAACAATGTCTATATAGTTTTGACATTTGGCAATATTCACACTAGAATGCCAAAATGTGGTAACATTAACTGCAATCTCCAGCCACTAGCAAAATAACAACAACAAAAGACAGAAAAGGAAAGAAAAAGAGAATCAAAATGATATAAGACACACACACCAGCTATGGACAAGGAAATGCAGTAATGGAAGATTGAAGAATAACAACAACAACAGTGTGTATATATATAAATATATACATACTCTCTCTTATATATATACATACATATATATATATATACACATACATATATATCTATATACACATATATTCTCTCTCTCTCTCTCTAGAGAGAGATATAATATATACAGAAAAAAAATGTTGTATAAGAAAAAAATGTTGTAAAGGAAATGTTGTTAAATCATAGAAATAAACCTTCCTTATCAATTATTACTTTAAATGTAAATAGACTCCCCCAACTAAGGGAGTGCAAGTCACTCAGTTCTGTCCGACTCTTTGCCACCCCACAGACTAAACAGTCCATGGAATTCTCCAGGCCAGATTACTGGAGTGGACAGCCTTTCCCTTCTCCAGGGGTCTTCCCAACCCAGGGACCAAATCCAGATCTCCTACATTGTAAGCAGATTCTTTACCAGATGAGCCACAAAGGAAGACCTAGAATACTGGAGTGGATAGCCTGTCCCTTCTCCGGGGATCTTCCCAACCCAGGAACTGAACCAGGGTCTCCTGCATTGAAGGCAGATTCTTTTACCAACTGAGCTATCAGGGAAGCGCCAAATAAAGAAGAGATTGACAGAATGAAAAAAAAAGAAAAACACCATTTATCTATATGCTGTCTAAAAGAGACTGCCTTTAGATACAAGGACGCAACAAGGTTAAAAATTAAAGGATAGTAAAAAATATTTCAAATAATAACCCAGAGAGAGCTAGAATGATCATATTATCAGAAAAAAATAGGTTGCCTAAAAACACAAGCAAACAGAGTTTCAAGAGATAAAGAAAATACATTATATAAAAGTTTGTTACATTATAAAGATGGAACGATTATAAAATCATGTGCCTAACAAGAGTCCCAACATATATGAAGCAAAAGTCTCACAGAACTGAAGAAAGAAAGAGATAATTCTACAATAATAGTCAGCTACATCGGTGCTCCACTCTGAGTGTAGACAGAACCGCCACACAGAAGATCAGTGGGGAAACAAGGCTGGAACCAGGCCCACTGCTTGCCAGTCAGACTTAACAGATGATTTTATATTCTGCAACTTTACTATATTCATTGATTAGCTCTAGTAATTTTCTGGTGGAGTCTTTAGGGTTTTCTATGGAGAAAATAGAAAGAGAAATTAAGGAAACAATTTCATTCACCATTGCAACAGAAAGAATAAAATACTTAGGAATATAACTACCTAAAGAAACTAAAGGCCTATAAATAGAAAACTATAAAACACTGGTGAAAGAAATAAAAGAGGACACTAATAGATGGAGAAATATACCATGTTTGTGGATCGGAAGACTCAATATAGTGAAAATGAGTATACTACCCAAAGCAATCTATAGATTCAATGCAATCCCTATCAAGCTACCAACATATTTTTCACAGAGCTAGAACAAATAATTTCACAATTTGTATGGAAATACAAAAACCTCAAATAGCCAAAGCAATCTTGAGAAAGAAAAATGGAACTGGAGGAATCAACTTGCCTGACTTCAGGCTCTACTACAAAGCCACAGTCATCAAGATAGTACGGTACTGGCACAAAGACAGAAATATAGATCAATGGAACAAAACAGAAAGCCCAGAGATAAATCCACACACCTATGGACACCTTATCTTTGACAAAGGAGGCAAGATATACAATGGAATAAAGACAATCTCTTTTACAAGTGGTGCTGGGAAAACTGGTCAACCACTTGTAAAAGAATGAAAATAGAACACTTTATAACACCATACACAAAAATAAACTCAAAATGGATTAAAGACCTAAACGTAAGACCAGAAACTATAAAACTCCTAGAGGAGAACATGGGCAAGGCAAAACACTCTCAGACATAAATCACAGCAGGATCCTCTATGACCCGCCTCCCAGAATACTGGAAATAAAAGCAAAAATAAACAAATGAGACCTAATTAAAATTAAAAGCTTCTGTACAACAAAGGAAACTAAAAGCAAGGTGAAAAAGACAGCCTTCTGAATGGGAGAAAGTAATAGCAAATGAAGCAACTGACAACTAATCCCAAAATATACAAGCAACTCCTGCAGCTCAATTCCAGAAAAATAAATGACCCAATCAAAAAATGGGCCAAAGAACTAAATAGGCAGTTATCCAAAGAAGACATACAGATGGCTAACAAACACATGAAAAGATGCTCAACATCACTCATTATCAGAGAAATTTAAATCAAAACCACAATGAGGTACCGTTTCACGCCAGTCAGAATGGCTGCGATCCAAAAGTCTACAAGCAGTAAATGCTGGAGAGGGTGTGGAGAAAAGGGAACCCTCTTACACTGTTGGTGGGAATGCAAACTAGTATAGCCACTATGGAGAACAGTGTGGAGATTCCTTAAAAAACTGGAAATAGAACTGCCTTATGACCCAGAAATCCCACTGCTGGGCATACACACCGAGGAAACCAGAATTGAAAGAGACACGTGCACCCCAATGTTCATCGCAGCACTGTTTATCATAGCCAGGACATGGCAGCGACCTAGATGTCCATCAGCAGATGAATGGCTAAGAAAGCTGTGGTATATATACACAATGGAGTATTACTCAGCCATTAAAAAGAATACATTTGAATCAGTTCTAATGAGGTGGATGAAACTGGAGCCGATTATACAGAGTGAAGTAAGCCAGAAAGAAAAACACCAATACAGTATACTTAGACATATACATGGAATTTAGAAAAATGGTAACAATAACCCTGTATGCGAGACAGCAAAAGAGACACAGATGTATAGAACAGTCTTTTGGACCCTGGGAGAGGGCAAGGGTGGGATGATTTGGGAGAATGGCATTGAAACATGTATAATATCATATATAAAATGAATCACCAGTCCAGGTTCGATACATGATACTGGATGCTTGGGGCTGGTGCACTGGGACGACCCAGAAGGATGGTACAGGGAGGGAGGAGGGAGGGGGGTTCAGGATGGGGAGCACATGTATACCTGTGGTGGATTCATGTTGATGTATGGCAAAACCAATACAATATTGTAAAGTAATTAACTTCCAATTAAAATAAATAAATTTATATTTTTAAAAAATTAACAAACAGACAGCAGATGATCAGACCTACTCAACTAACAACAGGAGAAGGCACATCCTTTTTAGCTCAGCATTTGCCTGAAGAGACCATGGGTTAGATCACAAAACATGTCTTCCTGAATTAAAAAGAAGAAGACTGAGATCATACAAAGTACCTTTTCCAATCACTTTGGAGTGAAACTAGAAGTCAGTACATGCTAAGTCACTGCAGTCGTGTCTGACTCTTTGTGACCCCATGGACTGTGGACCACCAGGCTCCTCGTCCATGGGATTCCCCAGGTAAGAATACTGGAGAAGGTTGCCATTTTCTCATGGACTGTAGCCCACCAGGCTCCTCGTCCATGGGATTCCCCCAGGTAAGAATATTGGAGAAGGTTGCCATTTTCTCATGGACTGTAGCCCACCAGGCTCCTCGTCCATGGGATTCCCCAGGTAAGAATATTGGAGAAGGTTGCCATTTTCTCAGGGCTGTAGCCCACCAGGCTCCTCGTCCATGGGATTCCCCAGGTAACAATACTGGAGAAGGTTGCCATTTTCTCCTTCAGGGATCTTTCTGACCCCAGGATTGAACCTGCGTCTCTTACATCTCCTGTATTAGGCAGGTGGAAGGACATCCATAAATATTTGGAAATTCACACACAACCAACCAATGGGTCAAACAAGAAAAAAAAAATTGAAATCAGGAAACACAAGGAAAATTAGAAAATAACCAGAGGTGAAAAAGGCAAAAATACAAATGCTGTGATTCAGTGTAAACGGTGCTCAGATATGTAAATAGTCAATAAGCACATGAAAGACAGTCAGCATTATTCCTCCCCAGGAAATAATTTTGTAAATCAAAGGGAGGATAAGATACCTCCTGATACTTATTAAGGTGGCAATAGCCAAAAACATTGAAAAGTGACTAGCTGTTTATGAGACTCTGGAGAAACTGGAATTTTGTACATTGCTGGTGGGGATGTAAAATGTACTGTAGCAGTTGGGACAGTTCAGTTGTTCCTCAAAACAGCAGACAAGAGGAGAAAACACTTAAGCAGACAAGAGGAGAATGGGTGACAGAGGATTAGATGTTTTGATGGCATCATCAACTCAGTGGAGGAGTCTGAGCAAACTCCCGGAGATAGTGAAGGACAGAGGAGCCTGGCATGCTGCAGTCCCTGGGGTCGCAAGAGTCGGACATGACTGAGCGGCTGAACAACAATGACATGAATGAGATTTCACTACTAGATACACTCTCAAAGGAATCGAAAGCAGGACTGATTTTTTTCAGATGAGGAAAATGAATTTGAAACAGGTATCTTTGTTAGAAGACAGTGAATTCGTACACACACACACACCCCCAACACAGAAAAGACAAAGGACTATATTCCAGAAACTCTGAGTATATGAAGGTAGGCAAGATTATATAAGGGATACATTTCCTTAGTAATGGCAGATAACTGACAAGAAAAATCAACCTGATTTTAGATGAATGGAGATTAATTTTTCTTGTAACAGCATTGCCAACTATTTTACTGGGTCATAAACATCTACCAGTCTGTCCTTGCCAAAGAAAATATATAATAAACAAGATATGCCCATAAAACAAACAAAGCATCAGTGACTACAAATTGCTTCCCTTATCTCATGGTTCATTTGAGATGATCATTCCCTAATTTTATCAACCAGTTCTTAGGATTGTAATTCTTTTTGCTCACATGCAAAAAGAAGAAAAAAGAATTGAAAGCAGGGACCTGAAGAGATGTTTGCACAGCCGCTTTCATGGTACCATTATTCACAACAGCCAAGAGGTGGGAGTGAGCCAAGTGTCCATAGACAGATGAATAGGCATGCAAAGTGTGCTCTACACACAGAATGGGGTGTTATTTAGCCATAAAAAGATGAAGGTCTGAAAAATGCTACCACACGGATGAATCTTTGAAACAGTACACTAAGTGAAATAAACTGAGCACAAAAAGACAAATATTGTATGATTCCACATAGGTGAGTTGCCTAGGCTAGGCAAATTCACAGAGAAAGGAAGCAGAATGAAGTAAAGCCCATGCTGGCCTGTGGAGTGATGGACAACACGCACAACTGGAAAAGAAATGTCCTGCCGAGCCCCATGTGCAGACGTCACTCTCCACCCCACTTCTTATGTGCACCCTTGACTACAATCAAAAAGGAAAAGGTCCTTCCCCATTCAGTCAGCAAAATCTCCAGATGCTCCAGAAACTACCTCCAGAAGGTCTACCTGCTTGTAGCTTACGTTCATCTCACTGAATTATAGAGTCTAATCGCATCAAATAATGCCCTGGGTTTAATCTACTGATGATAAAATGCACAGTTTACCATTTAAACTTTTGTATATAAATAAGGTACATTACTGAAGCATTTTGTTACACATACTTACACACGTGCTTACACCTTTTGTGGTTTTAAATGAACTTATTCCTGCCCTGACTCCTTAAGCATGTGGCTGAACTTCCCAAATACCTACTGAGGAATTTGCCTTGAGCTTAGTCCATAAATCCCAGGAAATTTTTCCAATACATGTACACATATTCAGCTGTACCAATTATGCAGTAAAACATAATTAAAACTGTGAACAGAGAATTAGTGATCAAAAGTGATGCTCTTAGTAAAGGATTTCAGATTGATATTGGAATGTATTACATCCTTTCTGAATATGACTCAGTCATATGTGATGTAGAAGAGTTTTATATCCATTTAATCAGTTTTCTGAGTAAGTTGACTGCTGAAAGCAAACTACACTCGTAGGAAGGGAGAGTCAGCTGATTAAGTGCTGGAAGTGTGCAGCGGTCAGTGTGTGAGGGGCTTGGGGATCTCTGAAGGCACATGTTCTGCTCCTGAAATTGCTCTCCTAGCTTCATGGGTCCCTGGGTTACTGCCCTCTCAGCTCTCCTTTCTCTGTGCAGCTTCAGTGTTTATTGAGAGCAGTTAAATGTCCAACCTTCTCATTTGACCTGCTGTGTGCTTCCATCCACTTCATAAGTCTGGTTGGGAATACGGAGCAGGAAATGGAGAAATGTTTGTGTTTAGCCACTTCCTAAAAGTATCCTCCTCCAGTAATGTTTCTGCTTAATCATGACACTCTGAACACCCTCCAGTCTCCCCTAAAATTCTCTTAGCCTAATCTCCCTGGTCCTGCTAACTCTACTTTGAATCTCAATGATTTTCAGTTGCTTTCACTGAAAATAAAGTGTTGACAACAAACAAACCCTACCATGAGATTCTCTGCTAGAGAGACCTGCAGAGCAAGCGGTTTGGAAAACCAGAGGGGCCAACCAAAGACTATGGCAAATAAGCGGCCACTCATCTGCAAAGACACACGCACCCCTGCGCTGAGTCCCGTGCATTCAGGCTCCCTCCCAGTGCAAATGCAGGGTAGCTGGTTCATCTGTGAATATATCGTAAACCGAAGTGTTCACGGTTTCCAATGAGGTGAAGGGTGGATTTTCAAAACGTGTTCAAGTGTTAGTCAATTTTAGAAAACAGTCCTCAGCTCCCAGGGCTAAATGCCCCTCAGGGATAGCTAATACCATGCAATCCTCTCCGTGGTGCGCAATGCTTATTAGTGTCCTGGATGCTTCAGGAGGCTGGTCAGTGAAGAGACCTTTGTTTAACCCAGCCTTGGACAAATTCACTAACCAGACATCCCTTTTCTGAACTAATACTGATTGCTATGTTTTGTCCATTATCACAGAGAGATTGGAGGCATACTTTTTATTGTATTGAGCAGATAATATAAAAATGGCGTCCACTGCAAAGTATAGATGTTTTGACAAAGACAAATCTGAATGGAAAATGGATAAAAAGTGAAACAGCGGTCAAAGCATTTTGAAAATCTACTATTTCCTTTTCATTAGCCTTTAGTGTAATATGGGCCTCCCTAATGGCTCAGACTGTAAAAGAATCCCTGTCTGCAATGCAAGGGATGTGGGTTTGATCCCTGAATTGAGAAGATCCCTTGGAGAAGGGAATGGCAACTCAGTATTCTTGCCTGGAGAATTCTGTTGACCGAGGAGCCTGGCGGCGTACAGTCCAGGGGATCACAAAGAGTCAGACACAACTAAATTACACTTCCTCCCCTTTCATATAATATAGACAGAACAGCAAGGATAGTTAGGTCTGATCTGACATCATGATATCTCTGGGAGTCCTAATGTCCACTATGAATTATTTTCAGAAGTCAGAAGAACTAATATAGTGAAATCACTCAGTCGTGTCCGACTCTTTGTGACCCCGTGGACTGTAGCCTACCAAGCTCCTCTGTCCATGGGATTCTCCAGGAAAGAATACTGGAGTGGGTTGCCATTTCCTTCTCCAGGGGATCTTCCCAACCCAGGGATTGAACCCAGGTCTCCTGCACTGGAGTCAGACGCTTTAACCTCTGAGCCACCAGGAACTAGTATATACTCTTGAAATAGTAGTTGGTAAAATATTATAAAGAAATAAAGGAAATAGAGTTCACAGCTGTGGTTTTGTTCACAGAGGAGGTATGCTGTCTGGTGGGGCACAATCGCTAGATGACACAACCCTTGTTTCCTGAGACCATTGGCTCCTCAGTCTCTGCCCTCACAAGCACCTAAGGGGCATTCACCTCCCTACTGGGCACAGTCCACGCTGAGCGTTCCCACTGCCAGGCACTGCCTGATGGAGGGGTCAACTGTGGTTTACAAGGAGGACAATTCAGTCTCCTGGCTCTTTCTAAAACCTGCTCAGGCTCGGTTCCCCAAACCACCACGTGTTTCCCACAAATTCCAAGCAGTTGAAATCAACCTTATTATCACAGTAGTAATTGCTCACAGCTGGGTGTGTGTGTGTGGTTTTTTCCCTTTTGCCCGTCCAGGATCTGCAGAAATTTCCCCAAATAATCCCGTGCCCCCTCATGTTCCTATTCTTCACACATCAGCTCAGCTTTCACTGGGTGTGTGAGAATAATGTGGCTTTCCTTTAATCAAACTGTGTGCCTCAGTTTACTTTCAAAGGCAGGAGTCTTTGTGTACTTGTGTTAACACTTATCACTGTCTTGGGAAGAACTGCCTATTCCTGACAGATCCACTGCACTGTATATCATCTCAGGAGAGAATTCTGCTGATGGACTTACTCATTTGGGGTCACCTTCAGCAGACCGACTGCAGGATGGATGCTCTGCCTGGGGCTGAGGGATGAACCCTGCCATGCACCTCACCAAGAACAAAACTAAAATCCTTCTCCCCCAAATAGTGAGTCAACGCCAAAGAGGAGGGCCTGTGTGTTGTGTTTGCACTCCAGAGCACAAATCTGTTTCTGGGAATAGGGTAAATGTCCATGCTGTTCCCAGGTAAGAAATCAAGCCTGAAACGCAGTGGACACTCGCCAGGTTTTCAGCTTGTTCCTGGGATATCTGGGAAGGAAAGGTGGCTGTCAACCTTGGCTGAGTATCAGCTGTACCTGGGAGCTTTACAACACACTGATACTTTGGCCTCACCCTCAGAGAATCATTTTAACTGCTGATTTAATTCAGTGGTATGTCCTTTGGGCCTCAGAATTCGTGTAACAGCTCCAGGAATTTCTATGTTCCAGAGAATGCCCATAGCAGATCCTCATGGGGGTGGCAGCCACTCAGAGGTCAGCCCCCTTTTCCAGAAGGAAGCCCAGGGGTCCTCTGTGTCCCAGATACTTGGCTCAGCTGCTAATCTCAGGAAGAGGAAAGCCCAGGAGAAAGTCTTGACACAAACCCTGACGCCAATGGCCTAAACACCCCTATGCTAAGAATCTGCCCTTTAACGTTTATTTTTAGAATATCACACACCTTTTCCAGTTTGGAAGCAGCAGGAAGACATGGAATTAAATATCTGTCAGACTTACCTTGAAAAGCGGCGTCTTGCTCATCTAGCTTCTGAATGTAAGGAGCTCGCTAGGCATCACCTCGATTCTCACAATAAGAAAAACGGCCAAAGGAACTGAATATCAACAACCTTTTTATGATACAGCAAAGAAATAGGGTCACAGAGCACACAACCGCCGGGCAACCTGGAGGTGCAGACTCCTGGGTGCAGGCAGCCACAGGAAGCCACAGGTGCAGCCTGTTGGAATGATTGGAGGGGGCCAGACAACTGCTGGGGACTGGACTCCTTGGAGGGGTGGAGACTCCGGGCCCACTCTTGCACGAGTTCTGCCACCAGGAACCCCATCGTGTTCTCAAGGTGAATATGCGAGAAAAGCCTCCATGTACCCAGCAGTGGAGGGGAGCTGTGCAAAAGCCAGGTGTTATCAACCAAGGCCCCAGAGCATGGAAAACACTGAGCGCACCTAAGTTCCAGCAGCACCCGGGCAGTGTGGGGGCCGGGGCTGTCCATCCAGGCCTCTCCAGTCACCGAGGGGACCCCAGCTGGGGATGAGGCTGGGATGCCCTTAAGGAGGTCACGGTCCAGGGACACAGGCCCCATAAAAGGCGAGTCCTACCTGTAGGAGGCTGGAGTTTCCACCTCTTAACTGACACTTCCCACCTGCTCCCCTCACCTTGTCAACTATCCCCCTCTAGAACCCTCAGCATACTAATCAGAGTTGATTAAATTCCTCCTCTGAAGATTCCAAAATCTTTGTTCTTTCTTGGTCTGGTATTACTACTTGCTTTGTCTCATCAGACTGTATATTTTTTTTTCTCTTTTTTGTCTTTTAAAGTGTTTTGTAATTCTTGGATGAAACTTACACATAATGTATTAAACAGAAGGAACTGAATTGAACAGGCCTTCAGCACGAGGTGTTACCCTTGACTGGGTGCCCGTGGGCAGTATTTACTGTTTGCTAGAGCGGCAGTTGTCAGAGGCTAGGGTTTCTACTCGGAGAAGGTGCTGGCGACCCACTCCAGTACTCTTGCCTGGAAAATCCCATGGATGGAGGAGCCTGATGGGCTGCAGTCCATGGAGTCATGAAGAGTCGGATACGACTGAGTGACTTCACTTTCATTTTTCACTTTCATGCATTGGAGAAGGAAATGGCAGCCCACTCCAGTGTTCTTGCCTGGAGAACCCCAGGGACGGCGGAGCCTGGTGGGCGGCTGTCTGTGGGGTCGCACAGAGTTGGACACGACTGACGTGACTTAGCAGCAGCAGCAGCAGCAGGGTTTCTACTAGCGTCCTTTTTATAAATCTCCCTTGAGGTCCTTGGTTTTACTTAGAGACACCTTTGTAAGCACAGTCTGATCCTTGCTATTCATTTCAGATACAAACCCGTTTTATTCGGGAGCTTTACTGATGGGATAATGTGTGGAGAAGGGAAACACTCTGTGGTTCTGCATTTAGACTGATTTCTCTGCATCCTGACTTACTCATGTTCCCTGCTGTTTTGTGGTATGCGCCGCCAGGTCTCATGGGTGCGCTTTGGTGCTTGTTTCTTCTTTTCGCATGACTGGAACTAAGGGTCGGTGTCCACTCTGCACGAGGTGCAGGAAAGGCAGTCAGTGCATGGGTCATAACGGTGATTCGGGCTTTTTACAAAGAATTCCTTGTGGAATAGCTAATTGTCATTGTCATGGAGAAATAACTCCCTCAGTATATGCTATTGAAGAAACGGGCGAGGCATAGAGCAAAACCCCTTCAATAAGGCAGTGAGATCTTCACGTTTCTGCAAATCTTCCCCCATCACACTGCTGGGCCTACAAGTCATTTCTTAGACTTGAAGGCTGTGGTGCAAACACTAAGAAGAGGTATTTAAGAGAACCCTCTCTCCTTTCTCTGCTGCCCGAAGCCCTTCTGTAATATCACACTGCAACTCCCGAGGAGTGACACAAGCTTCTTTCATGGCCCGTCCATGTCATAAAGACGACTTTTAACCAAAGATGACCTTTAAAATGTTGGTCCTTACAAAATTATAATTTGAAAAGATACATGTACCCCTATGTTCATAGTAATACTATTTATAATAACCAAGACATGGAAACAACCTGTATCCATTGACAGATGGATGGATAGAGAAGATTGGGTATATCTATGCAGTAGAATATTGAAAAAATATTCGTTCATAAAAATATGATGAAAGTGCGATTTGCAGCAGCATGCTGCATACGCTGCACTTATACTGAATGAGGTAAGTTAGAAAGAGAAGGAGAAGTCTATGACATCACTTACATCTGGAATCTAAAATACGACATAGATGAACTTATGCAGGACACAGAAACAGACTCACAGACATAGGTAACTGACTTAACAGTTGCCAAAGTGGAGGGAGATTGGGTGGGATGGACTGGAGTTTGGAACTAGCAGAAGCAAATTACTACATATAGGATGGATAAATAACAAGGTCCGACTGTATAGCACAGGGAACTGTTAATATATTCAATATCCTGTGATAAATAAACCACACTGAAAAGAATACGTGTGTGTGTGTGTGTGTGTATGTAACCAAATCAGTTTGCTGAACAGCAGAAATTAACACAACATTGTAAATCAAGTATTCAGTTCAGTTCCGTTGCTCAGTTGTGTCTGACTCTTTGCAACCCCATGAACCGCAGCACAACAGGCCTCCCTGGCCATTGCCAACTCCCGGAGCTTACCCAAACTCACGTCCTTTGAGTCGGTGATGCCATCTAACCATCTTATCCTCTGTCGTCCCCTTCTCCTCCTGCCCCCAATCCTTCCCCCGCATCAGGGTCTTTTCAAATGAGGCAGCTCTTTGCATCAGGTGGCCAAAGTATTGGAGTTTCAGTCCTTCCAATCAACACCCAGGACTGATCTCCTTTAGGATGGACTGGTTGGATGTCCTTGCAGTCCAAGGGACTCTCAAGAGTCTTCCCCAACACCATAGTTCAAAAGCATCAATTCTTTGGCACTCAGCTTTCTTTATAGTCCAACTCTCATATCCATACATGACCAGTGGAAAAACCATAGCCTTGACTAGACAGACCTTTGTTGACAAAGTAATATCTCTGCTTTTGAATATGCTATCTAGGTTGGTCATAACTTTTCTTCCAAGGAGTAAGCATCCTTTAATTTCATGGGTGCAATCACCATCTGCAGTGATTCTGGAGCCAAAAATAAAAATAAAAGTCTGACACTGTTTCCCCATCTATTTGCCATGAAGTGATGGGACCAGATGCCATGATCTTTGTTTTCTGACTGTTGAGCTTTAGGCCAACTTGTCTACTCTCCTCTTTCACTTTCTTCAAGAGGCTTTTTAGTTCCTCTTCACTTTCTGCCATAAGGGTGGTGTTACCTGCATATCTGAGGTTATTGATGTTTCTCTCAGAAATCTTGATTCCAGTTTGTGCTTCTTCAGCCCAGCATTTCTCATGATATATTCTGCCTATAAGTTAAATAAGCAGGGTGACAATATACAGCCTTGATGTACTCTTTTTCCTATTTGGAAACAGTCTGTTGTTCCATGTCCAGTTCTGGCTGTTACTTTCTGATCTGCATACAAGTTTCTCAAGAGGCAGGTCAGGTGGTCTGGCATGCCCATCTCTTGAAGAATTTTCACGGTTCATTGTGATCAACACCGTCAAAGGCTTTAGCATAGTCAATAAAGCAAAAATAGATTTTTCTGGAACTCTCTTGCTTTTTTGATGATCCAACTGATGTTGGCAATTTGATCTCTGGTTCCTTTGCCTTTTTTACACCACCCCAACCCCGCCGCCTGCCTTTTTCTAAAACCAGCTTGAACACCTGGAAGTTCTGGTTCCTTTGCCTTTTCTAAAACCAGCTTGAACACCTGGAAGTTCACAGTTCACATATTGCTGAAGCCTGGCTTGGAGAATTTTAAGCATTACTTTGCTAGCGTGTGAAATTGGCGCAATTGTGTGGTAGTTTGAGCATTGTTTGGCATTGCCTTTCTTTGGCATTGGAATGAAAACTGACCTTTTCCAGTCCCGTGGACACCTCTGGGTTTTCCAGATTTGCTGGCATATTGAATGCAGCACTTTCAGAGCATCTTCTTTTAGGATTTGAAATAGCTCAACTGGAATTCCTCACCTCCACTAGCTTTGTTCGTAGTGATGCTTCCTAAGGTCCACTTGACTTTGCATTCCAGGATGTCTGGCTCTAGGTGAGTGATCACACCATCGTTATTATTTGAGTCATGAAGATCTTTTTGTACAGTTCTTCTGTACAAAGTTGTTCTTTTGTACAGTTCCACCTCTTCTTAATATCTTCTGCTTCTGTTAGGTCCATACAATTTCTGTCCTTTATTGCACCATCTTTGAATGAAATATACCCTTGGTATCTCTAATTTTCTTGAGATGATCTCTAGTCTTTCCCATTCAGTTGTTTTCCTCTATTTCTTTGCACTGATCATTGTGGAAGGCCTTCTTTTCTCTCCTTGCTATTCTTTGGAACTCTGCATTCACATGGGTATATCTTTCCTTTTCTCCTTTGTGTTTAGTGTCTCTTCTTTTCTCAGCTAATTGTAAGGCTTCCTCAGACAACCTTTTCATAGTGAGTTTTATTGAAATACATTATAGTGTTTGGAAGTTGTGACTTATTCCCGCTTTCACTAAAGATAGATGTTTTATTTTTATTTCTTTCCTTTTTGCAATATTGTTTTTCTCAGTTTAGAAAAAAAGAGAATGAAGAACAAAAGCTAAAACAAAACTAATAAAAATATTATTTAACCACTGTTCTTTTTAATCCTGTCCCTTCTTTGACATTATTGCATTCTTCTTTAACAAATTACATTATTTTGGTTAAAATCAACCTACTGTAAGTTACTACAGTATTTCTCTAACTGGACCATTTTTTAATATTCTCTGCTCCCTTCTGAACTGTACACATTGCCAGTTTAATTTTTATGAACATAGCATAGTATAAAGGCTATAACATTTGTTTGTCCATTGAACAAATATTCATTGAGAAGCTATTGAAATTACTTCAGAAGATAGTTGAGGATAAAAAGAAAAGACTTTATGGAACAATATAAAAATAGAGACCAACAGTGAGAAGTAAACAAATATATGTTACAGTAGCAAAAAAATGCAATGAAGAAATTTTTAAAAATGACAAAAGTGTTTTTCTACATAGGATTCTCAAAGATTTATCTAGGAAGCTGATCTTTGAACAGAAAGAACAAAGTACTGAAGAACTGAATTATATTAATATCTAGGGAGGAACATTCCGGGCAGAGGGCAGGGAGAGTCCAACAGGACTTCAGGAGCAGAACTGATACTTGCGAGGGACAGCAAGGAAACCCTCGTGGCTGGAAGGATGGGCTGGGGTGAGAGTGACCTGGACAATGTCAAAGGGACTGTTGGGGCAGGGTCAGGTAGGACCCAGGGGTCTCAGCAAAGACAGGGTGCACCTCCTTCAGCAGGAGTGCAAGGGGTGCAGCAACACCGAGACCCGGAGCTGACAAGAGGGCTCAGAAGGGCAGAGAGAACCCTCGTCCGTCCATCACACTCCCTCCTACCATTGGGTAAACTGAAGCCTAAAGAGAATGGTGTCTTTCCTAAGGTCACCGTGCCACTCTCCAGTGTTCACACTCCATGTAGGGGTTTCATCTGCCTGGGTAGTGAGTCCCAAACACAAAGGATGAGAATTAGACGCTCTGGCTATGGTATGACAAGGTCAGGGGTCCTGGTGAGCTGACCTTCTGACCTAGGGTTATACAGTCTCTGCAGTGTGATGCTTGGTCTTTCCAGAAAAGCGCCTGGGCAGTGGAGAGGGGGAACCTGGGCCTGGGGGTATCAGACCTGAGGCCATGTCCTCTTCCCGCCCTCTCACCGATAGGCTGCTCAATGCAGACAAGCACGGGGAGTACTCTAGTTTCAGTTCCTGGCGGCAGAATAGGAACCACCTTGCTTGGGAACAACAGCCTGGAGGGTTGTTGGGATGGTAACATATTTCAGCAATAATGAAGGAACCGTCACAAAAGAGGGAGGGTGGAGATGGGGAGACTGGGCAGAGCACAGTGGTCTTCTTGGGTGATGAAGTGTTGCCAAAGCTCAGCATTTGGTTACTTCCTGGGCTCTGGTTCATGAAGGGCCCCCAAGTAGACCTTGTCTGATCCTAAGTCCCATCAATACCACTGATGGTACCCTGTACCTATCCCATGCCCTGGGCTTCCAGGTGGTGCGGTGGTAAAGAATCCACCTGCCAGGACAGGAGACATGGGTTGGATGTCTGGGTCAGGAAGATCCCCTGGAAAAGGAAATGGCAACCTGCTCCAGTATTCTTGCCTGGAGAATCCCAGGAAAGTAGCGCTTGGAGGCTACTTTCCAGAGTCGCGAAGAGTCAGACATGCCTGAGCACATACACATCCCATGTCCTTGGCTTCCAATAAGTTGCCATTAAGATCCCTATTAGATACCCAAGTGGAAATGTCTGGGAGGCAATTGGAATTCCTAGTATGGAATTTAGGAGAGAGGTCTGGATGTGAAATGTCACCCTTGAGAGTCATCAGGTTAAAGACAATATTGAAAACCTATGAATTGCCATATGCTTAAAGGGATGAGGGAGTAGAACAAGGAACCAAGAAAAGAGAGCCAGGGCACCTTAATATTTGGGAACTGGCAAAATGAAGGATCTAATAGAGGATTTCAGAAAGGAGTGAGCAGTGAGACAGAAAAAAACAAGAACAGGTATTGCCCTGGAACTAATTAAAAATATGTTTCAAGAAAACACAAAATAGTGACCGCACACATGATTCCCTGGGTCAAATGGTGAAAGGCAGAATAAAATGCCAACAAAATTAATCATTGGGCTTGACAACATGGAATACCAGTGATTTTGGAAAAGGTGATTCTGAGTAGAGGGAAGGAGGGAGAAAAGTATGCCCCCATGATGTTTTTTTTTTTTTTCTCTTTTCTCGGTTAAATAAAAGGAAGGTCATTAGATGGGAAAGAAAAGAGGGGTGTTGTTAGTTAGGAGGCAATGTGTGAATGATTATTTCAAAGAGAATTTGATAAGAAAAACAGAAACACAGTAGGACTGACACACAGAAGGGCTCTGTGGGACTTGGTCATCATCAATATAAAGTGACAGCAGCCAGCCTCGTTGTGTATTCTTTCCCACCAGTTTTCAGGTATCTGGATGCTGCCTGAATCTGAAAAAAATTATATTTAATCGAGGGATTATGGAATAAATTAGAGAAGTTGAAATGCTGCTAAAAGGGAAAGGTTTCATACCAGTGACAGATCATGGTATCCCGGCTAGATATGAAGGGAGACAGGAGCCGAGTGGCAAATAAAGCAAGCACGATGTTTCCGTGGATGGACGTCTCGGTGGTATGAAGTGACATGTCAGGGTATTTGAAGAAAGGATGCGAGAGCTATGAGGTGATGGTCAGAGAAGGTCACCCTTTCGGCTGGGCTCCAGAAGGTTGCAGAGTTGTGATCCAGTCGCTGAGGTGTACCTGTGGGAAGGGGCGCCACGAGTGTAACGGGAAACGAAATCAATAGGAGTGAGACTATCAGGGAACTAAAAGGCCTGGGTTGAGACAGGCTGTCTGCACCACTTCTGATGCCGCCAAGAATGTTAAGAGTTGAAGTGATAGAAGACACCGAGCCAGATTTTAATTCATTCTATGAACAAGGGGGAGGGAAAGTGGGTGGTAAGTGACTCTGGGAAACATGAGTACCCATAATAGTTCCACTTGTACTTCAAAGGGAAAATCGGTTTACAGGGAGGAGTAGGGGCCAGTCTTCTGGAAGTGGGAGTGAAGTTTAAGGAGGAAACCTATCATATTTTCAAGATCTGGGGCACAAGGGAAGGTGCCAGAGAGGATAAAATAGATGCCCCCAGGGAGGATGAAGGCTCAGCGGTGTCCTCTGGGAAATGAATTTTAGAGCAAAGCAAGAGAGGCGCGGGGGTATGACAGGTAATGGACTTGGACTCCCAGGAGGGGCCTCAGCTATAGCACTTGTCTCATCACAGAAGCTGAGATTGTGTCCCACACACTCTGGTGAACCGTGCAAGATGGGGGCTAGTGGAATGGTAGATGTTGATATGAGCATCCCTGTGTAAGGGTGGAGCCAGCAAGCTGGGGCTGGGGTGAGGAAAGACTTGAAACAGGGCTGGAGTATTAGTTCCAGAGACAGTGGAGCCATGGACCAGGACTGTGGAGACAGAAGCAGGGCAAAGGGCAGAAGAGAAGATAGGGGGAAGGGAGGGGGGAAAAGGGAGGCTGAGAAGTGGTTGGGATTTAAAGGGATGGGGTTCACTCTTAGGATTTAAAGAGATGGGATTAATTCTGGGTCCTGAGTAGGCAAGACCAGACACAGAAAGCCTAGGAAGCTGCTACCTGGGACAGCCTAGAAAGTACTGGCGTACAGATCTGAGTTGAAAAGTGAATGACCTGATAGATACATTCATTTCCTCTACACCATCCATGAAAGCAGGAGCCTGAGCCTTGCACCGGCAGGACTCCAACAGGAAGGGCAGACAGAAAGACTTGTTCTAACATGAAGGCAAAGTGATGTTTAGACCACGGGTGCAAGTGTGTACACCTCCTGAAAGGCCTTGCTTTGAATTCCAACTTTTAAATCCCCACTTTCTAATCCTCCAATTATTTCTTCATATGTAAGGGGAAGCGGATGAGTAAGGAAATGTGAAGTGAAAGGGAATAGAAGTACAGGCAAATCATTTTCATTTTTTAAGACATGTGGGTAGAGAGGAAAATATACTTTTCATGCTCAGTCAGATAGCTTTCTTTTTCTGTTCAAATGTCTGGAAATCAAGTGAATCAGGAAACTGTAAACCTCACTTCAGGGACCCAAACAGGGAAGCAAAAACCCAAGTTCAGTCAGAACAACTGGAACTATAATAAGCTAAAATATTTACATTGAAAAGTAAGATTCCAAACTCCAGGTTTTAAGTATTATCTTTCAAATGCATTTTGTGCACGTATGCAATGCTGAAAAGGGCAAAGTTACTGTAAATTTAATCCAAATTCTTTTTCTTTGCAAATGCCTTGGGAAATGTAATGGTCTCCTATAAAGCCTACAAAAGCTAAGAAAATATGAGTTTTTGCTCAAAAAATGAAACAGCAATGTCATCAAGTGCAATTTATTTTAACAAGAATATCTCTTCATGCAAAATGTTATCAGTGGATTATTAGTTAACAACCTGGTTAAGAGTGAGGTCAGAGCTAACCAAAATTATTCTTTGTTATTTGCATAGCCTTTAGATTTGTGGGTACCTTTTCTGGTTCTTAACTTTTAACATAACTTTAATCAGAAACAACTTTACTTCACCTCATCTTTCCTAAAATGGCCATAATTCACGTAATTTGGTCCTGTCAATAAAACAAGTTTTATTCACATAAAACCTCGCGTATAACAACAGGGAAACACGGAAGACACAGAAATTGAAGTGTTTTTCTGAATGACAGAGCTCCTTTAATAACACCTTTGGCGTCACGCATGCTGCTGAGTGAGCAGCAGATACTGGGCAACGGATTCCTTCAATTAAGCACATCGCCTTGACAGAGCATTCAAGATAAGTGAAATACAGCGATTCTATGAAATAACAGAAATTATGTATGATTACAGTGGGCTCTGAAGGCGTCAGGCAAACGCTCCAGGAAGCATTCTACGTCTGAAACGCCCAGTCCCCACTCTTGTGTGAGTCTCAAAACTGTGATACGGTTTTGATGCAAGGTTGATTCCAACTCAGCGTTAAATAATTAGGGTCTGATCAATCAAGAGTAGAGAAATGGATGAAAAGAAAGCAGCACTACCATTTAGGGCAAACTAAAATTTAGAGCAGATTATATCTGGGCGAGCAAAGGTGTTATGTCCTCCACTAGACTGTAAAATCCTCTATGGAGGATAATAACCCCTGCTCTCCTTTTCCGCATGGTATTGGTGTGAAGGGAAAAAGCAGTGGTGCGTGTGAATATACTTGGTAAACTAGACAGTATTCCAGAAATGTAAGTTTTATTTTTCCTTCCTTCTTATTATTATGTTAATGTTTTGCACACAGCTGCGGTTCTTGTGTTTGGCTTCACTTATAGTAGAGAGGTGAAATCAACTTACAATAGGCCTCCAGGACTGTGTGAGTAAGACTTCATAAGAAAAGGAAGCTTCCTGGTGGAAATGTAAGTCGGTAGAGCTGCTATGGAAAACAGTATGAAAGCTCTTCAAAAACCTAAAACTAGAGCTATCATATCAGGTATCCCACTCCTGGGCATATATCCAGACAAAACTGCAATTCAAAACTATACATGCACCCCTGTGTTCAAAGCAGCACTATTCACCATAGCCAAGACATGGAAGCAACCTAGGTGTCCATTGATAGATGTAAAGAAGTTGTCTTACCTATATACAGCAGACTACTACTCAGCCATCCGAAGAACAAAATACCATTCGCGGCAACATGGATGGACTTCGAGATTACCATACATCAGAAAGAGAAAGACAAACACCAGACGATATCACATACATGTGGAACCTAAAATATGACCCAAAGGGACTTATTTTACAAAACAGAAACAGGCTCACAGGTATAGAGAACAGATGTGGTTGCCAAGGGAGAAGGGGTGGAGGAAGGAGGGACTGGGAGTTTAGGATTAGCAGGTGCAAACTGTTATATATAGAATGGCTAACAAAAAGGTCCTACTGTAGAGCACAGGGAATTATAATCAATATCCTGTGATAAAACATAATGGAAAAGAACATGAAAAAATAGTATATTTATATGTCTAATTGAATCATTTTGCTGTACAGTAAAAATTAACACAACATTGCAAATCAACTATACTTCAACAAAGATAAAATACAGTTAAAAAAAAAAAATCTCCATACAAAGCCACACTCACAAGATTTTTAAAACCAGGGCTTTTTGTAATTGACCCTCAAATCATACCCAAGGATCTTTGTTGACTATACATGGTGGCATTTAAGAGGGTATTGTGGAAAGAGTGGGTGTTTGATTAAAAAGAGGGACCTTGATTTCCAGCAGAATTTCTGTGGTTCCCCTTGGGCTAGGCCCTTAGGGGGCTAGGGGACCAGGCTAGCCAAGCCTGGCTTCCTCAACTAAAATAAAGACAATAATGTGACAACAACTTGGGTTGTGTGGGATCATCTCAGATAGAACAGAAATGAACCTGGATTGTGACTTGAACAGTGCTAAATATAATTAATGTCCTAAACTCTCAGAAAGTTAATCCTACTTAAAGTTTTATAAAATAACCACAGTATTCTGGAGTCCTGCTAAATATACTTTAATAAAGTTATTAAAGGTCTTTTAATAATTATAATAGATTCTTAGCTGTCAAAATTTAGTGAACTAAAATAAAAACCTGTGAATTGCCTTTCTTTTGTCTTACGTGTTTTATGTGAGAATTAAAGAAAATGTTCTAGGATTAAAATTGAGATCAAAACAAATTTACATGCTAATGTTGATCATCACATGCAAATCAGCCGCATGGCCAAGGACTCCTAGATGTCTAAGTCTTGCTGTAATTCAGTATCATTTATCATCACTTTTGAGATCAATCTCTCACTGAGCTTTCATCTCACGAGTTGATGAACTAGTATATGAAGTAATCTGAATTAAAGGGCTTCCCTGGTGGCTCAGACAGTAAGGAATCTGCCTGCATTGCAGGAGACTTGGGTTCGATCCCTGGGTGTGGAAGATTCTCTGGAGGAGAGCATGGCAACCCACTCCAGTATTTTTGTCTGGAGAATCCCTATGAACAGCGGAGCCTGGCGGTCTGCAGTCCATGGGGTCACAAAGAGTAGGACATGACTGAGCGGCCAACAATGTGCGCACCGGTGACTCAGTGCTAAAGAATCTGGCAGCCAAGGCGGGAGATACAGGTTTAATCCCTGGATCTAGAACACCCCGTGGAGAAGGAAATGGCCACCCACTCCAGTGCTCCAGACAATTCCATGGACAGAGGAGTCTGGCGGGCTACAGTCCATGGGGTTGCCAAGGATTTGACACAGTGGAACACTGAGCACAGCCTATAATCTGAATTAATGTAGAAAAACCTGAGAGGTGTCCGTTTCTGAGGTGTGAGTGATTTCCCAATGTAGCCACATCTGTTTCATGCCTTTTCCTCTGTAACTGTGTTAACTAGTAAAGCCTTCAGGGGCTTGGCACATTTTTGACACTGATTTTCAAACATGGCGTTTTTTTCTCCAGATGTTTGCAAACAATCACGGATGATCTATAGTTGAATGTGTGGGCAGGACTGGCTGATTTCCCAGTTTGTGGAGACTTCTTTCCACTCTTCTGTCCTTTGCTCCCATCTTTCCCATGACTAGTTGTTTCCAGCGGTTCCACTATGGAGCAGGTCAGGATGGAGAGAATCATATCGCTTTGTCACCTCTGGATCTTTGAAAACACCTGAAAATTTTGGCTAATGTGGCCTTTTGTATTGTTTATTAATTTGAATGATGACTGATTTTTCAGGCACAAATTGGAAAGGTAAATTAGATGGAAATACAGGAACAAGAGGTAGAAATACAGGAACAAGAATTCAAGTAGAATTTCCCTATTAAGCATGGGAGAACACAGTGTTACACCCAAAACCTTGCATGGTTGGCTACACTTGAGCTGAGAATTGAAGCACACCCCTAGTCTCTCATAGTCATAGACTTGACGTTGTGCACATTCATGGGGATGAAAGGCAGACTTTTCCAGAATATCTGGACATACAAATTTCTAGGTTAATCTAATTTTTCTGAAAGCATATTTTTATACTCATAATATGAGGGTTTTTTTATTTTTAGAATTTTTTAGAACATAATGCTCTTCTGATACCCTTGCTTACATGTCTTCCAATTCTTTAAAACTATATTTATAATTTAAATGCCTAAGCATGGAATTGCTCATCAAAATTTAATGTCTATTTTAAATGTAGTATTTATTGGCAACTGCCCTATGAAATATTTGTGCCAATTTTCCTTCTTGCCTGAAGGGTGTGTGGTTTTTGCAACAATTCACAAGGGCTGTCAGTCTATGGATAAGACATCACTATCAGCTCATTGTCTAGAGGTACATGTTTTCCCAAAGGTTAGCACCTTTCTATGTCATTACTGGGTGCCTAGGTCTTCTCCGTGAAATTCCAGTCCATATAAAATTCTCATTTTTCTGTTTGGGTGTTCTATTTTTTGTTGTTTCTTTTAATTAATTAATTTTTTAATGGGTTTCTGTGAAATTTTTTGTCATTAAAAGAAATTAACCATAATATATATCACACAATTCAAATTGTTTATGAGGTTTTTATCCCCCAGCAGATGTCTTAGCAATATTATCAATCTGGGAAAAAAATGGGGTATTTTTAAATGATTAAGTACTTAGAATAATGTGATGGTATGTACTAAATGTAATTTAGATATTGCTATTATTAATATTGATAAAATGAAATTTTATCTCAATAATATATGTTTATATTTTCTTCTATATTTTATTTTCTTTCCATTTTATATTTAGCTTTGACCAATTAGGATCATAATATTGGGGTTTTAATTGTGAGTAAATAATCACAATAGCATTTCTTGACAAATTCTCATGCCCTCATTGATGCAAACCTTAGAGTAATCTAAATCCTGATATATATTTGGGTTTGTTTCTGATAATGATGCCATTGATGTATATGAAATAACAATGTTAATTCTCTGAAGTTTCATAACACATTTTTAATTATGAAAGGACTAATTTCCACCACAACGTATACTTTATATTTTAAATTCATTTTGTTTTCTTTTTTTTTAACCTATTCAATTTTTTTAAATGGGCTATGATGTTAATTTGTAAGATTAAACAAAATTATCTTCAGATAATTTAAATCATATTCTTTGGGTAAATTAAATGTTATTACATTCAATTTAAAGACTAACTTAGAAAATTTTCCAACTTTATAATATTATCTCTAACAATATTCCCAGGTGGTGCTACTTGTAAAGAACTCTCCTCCAATGCAGGAGACACAAAAGACATGGGTTAGATCCCTGGGTTGGGAAGATCCCCTGGAGGAAGGTGTGGCAACCCATTCCAGTATTCTTGCCTAAAGAACCCTATGGACACAGGAGCTTGGTGGACTATGGCCTGCCTATAGGGTGGCAAAGTCAGACACAACTGAAGTAACTTAGCACACACAAACCTATATATAGGTATATATATATCAGTTCAATTCAGTCACTTAGTCATGTCTGACTCTGTGACCCCATGGACTGCAGCACACCAGGCCTCCCTGTCCATCACCAGCTCCCAGAGTTTACTCAAACCCATGTCCATTGAGTTGGTGATGCCATGCAACCATCTCATCCTCTGTCATCCCCTTCTCCTCCTGCCTTCAATCTTTTCCAGCATCAGGGTCTTTCCAAATGAGTCAGCTCTTTGCATCAGGTGGCCCAAGTATTGGAGTTTAAGCTTCAGCATCAGTCCTTCCAATGAATATTCAGGACTGATTTCCTTTAGGATGGACTGGCTGGATCTCCTTGCAGTCCAAGAGACTCCATAGTTCAAAAACATCGGTTCTTCAGTGCTCAGATTTCTTTATAGTCCAGCTCTCACATCTATACATAACTACTGGAAAAACCATAGCCTTGACCAGAAGGATCTTTGTTGGCAAAGTAACATCTCTACTTTTTAACACGCTGTCTAGGTTGGTCATAATTTTTCTTCCAAGGAATAAGTGCCTTTTAATTTCATGGCTGCAGTCACCATCTGCAGTGATTTTGGAGCCCCCAAAATAAAATCTGCCACTGTTTCCCCTGTTTCTCCATCTATTTGCCATGAAGTGATGGGGCTGGATGCCATGATCTTTGTTTTCTGAATGTTGAGCTTTAAGCCAACTTTTTCATTCTTCTCTTTCACTTTCATCAAGAGGCTCTTTAGTTCTTCTTCACTTTCTGCCATAACGGTGGTATCATCTGCATATAGGAGGTTATTGATTTTATATATATATATAGATAGATAGATATAGATACACACACACACAAATAAATGTGCCATTTTGCCACTTTTCTCAGTGTTTATCTGTTCTTGTTGTTGTTTAGTCACTAAGTCATGTCTGACTCTTTGTGACTCCACAGACTGTAGCCTGACCCGCTCCTCTGTCCATGGCGTTTTCTAGGCAAGTATCCTGGAGCAGGCTGCCATTTCTCTAACAGGGGATCTTTACGACCCAGGGGTTAAACCTGCACCTTCCAGGTGTCCTGCATTGGCAAGAGGGTTCTTTACCACTGAGCCACTGGGGAAGCTCTCAGTGTTCACATCCCCTAGATATTAATTCATAACTGTGAATGGGGACCACTTCCTACTTACAATAAACACCTTACAGTGTTATTCTTATTTTTAAATGTATTTTTTCATTATGTTTACTAGACTTTGATGCATTCTTTCTTACTTAATTTTATTGCTACTTTTATAATTTAAATGTTTATTTAGTCAAGTTTCCTAGAAAGATAATTTCTGCTGTTATAATTCATATTTTCAGGGGCACAAAGTTTCCTACTGGCAATTTGAAAAGTTTCTAGTCTAATTTTCACAATAATGAGCTTTATAGATTTGTATATTTTACCTTGTATCTTAGGACTTCCAAAAATATGCATGATTTCACTCCGTGAAGGAGAGTGCATGCCACTAATTTATCTTTGCAAGACTCCTTTCCCTCCATATCTGATTTGTTTTAAAATTATAATTATTTTAAGTTATTCAAAATGCTGTATGTATCTTACATTCCTTGATATTCAAACTTGGATAATATCATTTAATTCTCAGAAATATTAAGAATTCAAATAGCCACATTTTCTATCTTTTTTCTGACCAAAAATGGGATAAATGCATAAACTAATAACAAAACTTTTTGAAATGTACATAAATTTTAAAATTACAAAACTTACTGTTTATGTAGTAGTCAAATATAGGTTAAAGTAGAAATCATATAAGAAAATGGAAAAAGTTAAAGTCAATTAAAAAATACTAAAACTTATGAAATGTAGTTGAAACTATGCTTAGAGGGAAATATATAGCTATAAGTACCTGTATTTTAAAGGGAGAAGGATCTAAAATCAATAACTAAATATTTCACCTCAAGAAGTTAGCAGAAGAATGAAAATTAAAGCAAAGGGAGAAGAATATAAAATAAATAACTAAACACTCCACTTCAAGAAGTCAGACAAAGAAAATTAAAGCAAAGAAAGAAGAATAAAGGAAAAAATAAATACTGGAGTAAAAATAATGAAATAGGGAATATAAAAAGAATAGGAAAAGTTTAAAAATCCAAAAGATAAAATTTTGCAATGATTAACAAAGCCAATACATCTTTACATATACTAAGAAACTAAACAAAAAAGATTTATGTTACAAAAATCACAAATCAAGGAGTGATATTACCAGTCTTTCAGAAAGAAAAAGAAAATAAACAACTGTATATCAACAAATATGATATTCCTGATCAAATGACAGATTCCTAGAAAGACACAGACACTACTTTTTACAAACTGAATGTTTGTGTCCTCCTGATGTTCACAGGTTACAACCCTAACCTCCTATGTGAGGTCATTAAAAGTAGAGTGATTTGATAAGTAATTAGGTCATCAGGGTGGAGTCCTCATGAATGAGATCAGTGTCCTTATAAAGAGAACACAAAAGCTTCTTCCTCTCTGCTCTGTGTGTGAATATACTCTAGAAGACAGCCACCCATAAGCCAGGAAACAGGCCCACAGTAGACAACGTATCTGCCAGTGACTTGATTTTGGACCTCCCATATTCCAGAAGTATGAGGAATAAGTATTTCTTATTTAAGTCACACTGCTGCTAAGTCGTTTCAGTTGTGTCCAACTTTGTGTGACTCCATGGACTGCAGCCTGCCAGGCTCCTCCGTTCATGGGATTTTCCAGGCAAGAGTACTAAAGTGAATTGCCATTGCCTTCTCTGATTTAAGTCACACAGTCTATGGTAATTTTTTATAGCAGTCTGAGCACACTAAGCTTCTGAAACTGACTTAATAAAAAGGCAAAGTAGAAAATCTGAATGGACCTTCAATACGGAATAAGAGTTCACTATTCATCAAAAAGTTTCCTAAAAAAAAAAAAAGCTCAGGACTAGATAACTTTGCTAGTAAATTCCACAAATTGATTCAAGTTCAAGAAGGATTCTCACAAGTTCTTCAAAAATATTTCCATAAAATAGAAGATGGAAAATTATCAACTTACTCTATGAGCATACTACTGCTGCTGCTGCTGAGTCGCTTCAGTCGTGTCCGACTCTGTGTGACCCCACAGACGGCAGCCCACCAGGCTCCCTCTTCCCTGGGATTCTCCAGGCAAGAACACTGGAGTGGGCTGCCATTTCCTTCTCCAATGCATGAAAGTGAAAAGGGAAAGGGAAGTCACTCAGTCGTGTCTGACTCTTTGCGACCCCATGGACTGCAGCCCACCAGGCTCCTCCGTCTATGGGATTTTTCCAGGCAAGAGTGCTGGAGTGGGGTGCCATTGCCTTCTCCAGAGCATACTACTACCCTAATTCAAAAAAAGAAAAGAAAAGAAAAGAAAAAAAACAGACAAAGGTATCACAAGAAAACTACAGGCCAATATCTCTTATGGATATAGTTTCAAAAGGATTAAACAAAATACCAGCAAACTAAATCTAACAGCATATGTAAGGGAATATACACCACAACCAGGGAGATTTTTGTAAGAATACAATGTTGATTAACAAGGGAACCAATCAATGTAATGCACCATATTAAGAAAACAATAGACCCAGACTGAATTATCAACTCACTCATTTCAGTTCAGTCCCTCAGTTGTGTCCCACTCTTTGTGACCATGGGCTTCCCCAATAGCTCAGTTGGTAAAGATACCACCTGCAATTCAGGGGACCCCAGTTTGATTCCTGGGCCAGGAAGATCCACTGGCAAAGGGATAGGCTACCCACTCCAGTATTCTGGCCTGGAGAAGTCCATGGATTGTATAGTCCATGGGGTCTCAAACAGTCTGACATGACTGAATGACTTTCACTTTCACTATACTCAGAAAGGGGAGAAGGGGATGACAGAGGATGAGATAGTTGGATGGCATCACTGACTCAATGGACATGAGTTTGAGTAAACTCTGGGAATTGGTGATAGAGAGGGAGGTCTGATGTGCTGCAGTCCATGGGGTCGCAAAGAGCTGGGCAAGACTGAGTGACTGAAATGAACTGAACTGAACTGAGACTCAGAAAAAAGCATTGGAGAGACTTCCCCAGCTGTCCAGTGGTTAAGAGTCCATGCTTCCACTGTAAGGGACACAGTTTTGATGCCCTGGGCAGGGAATGAAGATCCTGCTTGCTGCCCTGAGAGGCCGAAAAGTAAACAGAAATAAATAAACTAAATTTTTAAAAAGAAAAAAAAAGCATTTGACAATGTTGAACACCCTACCATGATAAAATAGCTTGACAGAATAGGATTAGAAGGTAATCACCACAATGTGATAAATGGTGTTTATAAAATATGTACAGATAACTTTAAGTAGAGAAGAGTCAATGTTTGATCCTAAGATCAGAAAAACAAAAATGCAAGGAATTCCATTCTTGCCTCTTCTGTTACACATTTTATAAAGCTTCTAATCAGGACAATTAGGCATAAAAAGACATGATCTTGGGTGCTGGGAGCCAGCATGGGGAATCCCACCTGTGGCAAAGGTCATGAGGAAGAGGCCTGATAGGCAAAGGTGAGATCAGGCCTCAAGGAAACCCCCTTGGGACTTCTCGAGCATCTACCCCCAAACCAGAATCTGTCTGTCTTATTATTTTATGACTTTCACCAACGTTTCTGACATGAACAGGGGCTATCCCCGACCACCTTTCTCTGGAAAAGTTAACTTAGAGCTCCAGTTGACAGTCTCCTGTATATAAAAGGAGTGTTTCAGCTCAAACCCCTCTGATGGCTAACTTGCCTTACCCGGACTTTTACAATGATGCATGTGATTGTTTACAGCCCCCAACCTCGAGAGGCACAAAGCTTAAAACATCTTAAAGATACAGAGCCTTTTTTAAAGAGCTAAGAATTATATTTGTAGAGGATTTTCATTGTCGAGTTAATGACTGTGGCCAGGCCTCCATATCCTTTATCTTTTAGGCACCTGGAGGATATTAATCAATGTAATTGGAATGTAGAAAAAGAATATAGTAGTTTTGATGTTAGCAATACTAGACTTTTGAGTTAATGGATTTTCTTTTAGTTATAAATTACTGTACTCCTCTTTCCTTGTTATAAATTGCTGTGTCCTTGCTATGTAAGAATGTAACCTTAATTAGTGCTTTCTGAGAGTGGCACCAGACTTTTATAAGAACAACACTTTTAGGGCAAATAAGTTTTCTGGTTGACGGACCCTTATCAGGAAAGGGCCATAAAATGCTAATAGGCCTCCTGGCCAGGAGATGATGTAAATCACCTAAGACCTGTGTATACAGCTAAGTGTGCAGAGAGAAAGCCTGGTCTCGATAAGGGTCAGGGCTGCTGACACTGCATGACTTTTTATTTTCCATTTATCTCTATGTATAACAAAAAGTGTAAAAGCGGACCTGGAAAATAAAGAAACGGACCAGTTCCTGGAAAGGCTGGCTACCCTGTGTCGTCTTTTCTTTCTTACTCTATTTTCTGGCTGATTCCCATCTGGAGCATAGAGGCTCATCATGTCTACTTATCTGCCTGGGCTTCTGAGACCCACGCAAGAGGGAGCCCAAGGCGGGGCACCCTCTGCTATTCAAGCAGGCGCCTGTGGCCTTACACAGATGGTGTAAGTCTCTTGTCTGAGGTGTTACTGGCTTTCTATGTAAACCAAGGAACACAGCCTCTTTCTCTCCTCTTTCTCTTAACTGCAAACTCTTTCCTTATCTCTCTCTAAATCTATATATCTCTCTCACCATGCCATCCCTGCTACAAATTACCCTGGACCCATCAAGGCTGGTCCCTGGCACTAGGATACAGAAAATCCTACAGTTTAAAAAAAATTCTGTTAGAAATACTAAAAAGGCTGGAGAATCCCAGGGATGGGGGAGCCTGGGCTGCCATCTATGGGGTCTCACAGAGTTGGACATGACTGAAGCGACTTAGCAGCAGCATCAGCAGCAGCAGCAGCAAACAAGTAAAGGAAAGTGTCTGAATAGAAGATAAATTTAAAAAGTTACACTTACATTTCCTAGCAATGGTTAATCTGAAAATGAAATTAAGAAAAATTGAATTCAAAATGTCATAAAATAAGACTAAAAATGCTTAGCAATACATTTAAGAAGAAAGAGAGAGACATATATTAAAAACTACAAATTGTGGTTGAAATAAAATAAAGAAGACTTAAATAAATGGAAAGATGTCCTGTGTTCATGGTATGGAGTACTTAACATTGTTAAATGGCAAGACACCTCACATTTGACTGAAAGTTTAATGCAGTCTCCATTAAAACCCCAGCATCTGTTTTTGGCAGAACATGACCAGCTGATCCTACAGTTCATGTGGAAACACAAGGACCCAGAAAAGCCAAACAGCCTTGTAAATAAATAACAAAGTTGGAGGAAAACTAATTCCTTATTATGAAAATTACTACAAGACTATTTATTAATAAGAATGGTGTGGTACTAGCATAAAAGATATGTCAATGGAATATAATTGAGAGTTCATAAGTAAAATATTTATGGTCATTTACTTTTGACAGGAATACCAGGACATTTCTGTAGAAAATAACAGGTTTGGTTTTTGTTTTTTTTTTTTCAGTAAATGATATTAGGACAATTGTATACACAAATGCAAAAAATGAACTTGGACCTCTACCTCACTCTTCATATAAAAATTACCTCAAAATAGATTAAATGCCTAAGTTCAAGAGAGGAAAAATTTTAAATAAACTCAGAAAAGGGAATATAGGACATAATTTTCTTAAATTTGAGTTAGGTAATCATTTCCTACTTATGAAAACACAGGGGTGGCAACAACAAAAAGAAACTACAATTTATTGTTATTATTATGATTTTTTTCTATTTCAAAAGATGACCAAAGATCTGGAGCATATATTTGTCTGGCCTATATTTGGTAAGGCACTTCTCTCCAGAATGTATCAGCTTAGCTCACAGCTCAACAATGAATAGACAAAAACTCAGTTGAAAAATTAGTAAACTAGGTGTCTATTTCCCCAAAGAAGACATATATATATATATATATATATATAGCCAGCAATCACATGCAAAGATGCTGAAAATTTTAAGTTGTTGGCCAAAATCAAATAGAAGCCCAATGATACCATTTATCACTCACTGGGATGACTATAATAATAAAAACAAATGAATAAAAGTTGTTGAAATGCACTGACTTTACAAGTGGGAAGGTAAAATGCAACAGCCACCATATAACACATTTTAGCAACTCAGAAAAACTACAAATACAGTCACCAACCCCAATTCCACACCAAGGTATATACATAAAAGCAATGAAAAAAAAATTTCCAGTAGTAATGTACTGATGTGAGAGTTGGATCATAAAGAAATCTGAGCTCCAAAGAATTGATGCTTTTGAACTGTGGTGTTGGAGAAGACTCTTGAGAGTCCCTTGGACTGCAAGGAGATCCAACCAGTCCATCCTAAAGGAAATCAGTCCTGAATATTCATTGGAAGGACTGATGCTAAAGCTGAAACTCCAATACTTTGGCCACCTGATGTGGAGAATTGACTCACTGGAAAAGACCCAGATGCTGGGAAAGATTGAAAGCAGGAGGAGAAGGGGACAACGGAGGATGAGATAGTTGGATATCATCACCAACTCAATGGACATGAATTTGAGCAAACTCTGGGAGATAGTGGAGGACAGGGAAGCCTGGTATGCTACAGTCCATGGGGTCACAAAGAGTTTGACATAATTTGGTGACTGAAAATAAGAAAGATCATCTTAAAATTATTCATGGTAGTCAATAAGAGGAAACAATTCAAATGCTGAAGTGATGAACTGATAAACGTATGTAGCATATCATACAACAGTATAGTATTCAGACATGAGAAAAGGAATGACATGCTATTACCAGTTACTATGTGGATGAAAGCTAAAAACATTATGCTAAATGAATGAAGCCAGATAAAATGGCTATATTTAGATATCCATAGCTAAAATATAGTCTTGTATTTTATGTTTAAAATGTACACAGACTTGGTAATGGGCTTCCCAGGTGGCTCAGTGGTAAAGAGACCACCTGTCAGTGCAGCAGATTCAGAAGACCTGGGTCGATTCCTGGATCAGGAAGATCCCCTGGAGGAGGAAATAGCAACCCACTCCAGTATTATAGCCTGGAAAAGCCCATGGACAGAGGAGTCTGGAGTGCTACAGTCTAAAAATCACAAAGAGTAAGACACAACTTAGCGACTAAACAGCAACAACAAATGTTTATTGTAAGCTTCACATATCTATATTAACATACAAAACTTTATTAGTTGCTGGGTTGATGGATGTTTCAGTTGTGTTTCTTTTTCCCTTTCCACAAGCAATAAATGCTGGAGAGGATGTGGAGAAAAGGGAACCCTCTTACACTGTTGGTGGGAATGCAAACTAGTACAGCCATTATGGAAAACAGTGTGGAGATTCCTTTAAAAATTGCAAATAGAACTGCCTTATGATCCAGCAATCTCATTGCTGGGCATACACACTGAGGAAACCAGAATTGAAAGAGACACATGTACCCCAGTGTTCATTGCAGCGCTGTTTATAATAGCCAGGACATGGAAACAACCTAGATGTCCATCAGCAGATGAATGGATAAGAAAGCTGTGGTACATACACACAATGGAGTACTACTCGGCCCTTAAAAAGAATAAATTTGACTCAGTTCTAATGAGATGGATGAAATTGGAGCCGATTATACAGAGTGAAGTAAGCCAGAAAGAAAAACACCAATACAGTATACTGACACATATATATGGAGAGAATTTAGAAGGATAGTAATGAAGACCCTCTATGTGAGACAACAAAAGAGACTCAGAGGTATAGAACGGACTTTTGGACTCTGAGGGAGAGGGAGAGGGTGGGATGATTTGGGAGAACGGCATTGAAACATGTATACTATCTTGTAAGAATGAAGCGCCAGTCTATGTTCAATACAGGATGCAGGACGCATGGGGCTGGTGCACAGGATGATTCAGGGAGAGGATGTGGAGTGGGAGGTGGGAGGGGGCTTTGGCATTGGGAGATCGTGGACACCTGTGGCTGATTCATGTCAATGTATGGCAAAACAAATACAGTATTGTAATTAAAAAAATAAATAAATTTAATAAAAAAAATGTTGCAATAAGTGTTTGGATTTTCTGGTAATGTATGACCAAAACATTATGGGGCTGACTCCTTAACTTGTAGGATTTGATGTGAACTCCAGTAATTAGTGTCTGAGCTGAATTAAACTGTAGGACATCCAGTTGATGTCTGTAATGTTGCAGAATTGTTAGTCGGTGTGAGGAAAATCCCATACATTTATATCGGGAGTGGGCTGTAAAACAAAGTAGATAAGGGTAAAGTGTTGTATAGAAATAGATCGCAGTAGTAAAGGGACAAGAAGGTCATGCTCCCAAGTGAGGGATCCTGGCTTCATTCATGAGATGTGTTGTGACTCAGATTCAGCTTTGCCCGCCTGCTTAGTCTCGACTCTTTGCCAACCCAAGGGCTGTAGCCCACCAGGCTCTTCCGTCCATGGAATTTCCCAGGAAAGATTACTGGAGGGGGTTGCCAGTCCCTCATCCAGAGGACCTTCCTGACCCAGGGACCAAATCAGAGTCTACTGCACTGGCAGGTGGATTTTTAACGGTGAGTCACCTGGGAAGCACAGGCTGATTTAGCTTGAGAGGTAAATTGCTTCTGTTGTAGCTATCTCTGAGAGCTTCTTGGAGATCTTTGGTTTACCAATACAATTCATGCTCCTACCTAAAGGCAGAGGAATGGATACATGAACTCAAGGTTTCCAGGGTCTTAAATCTTATTACTTTAAAATTTTAATCTACACGTATGGTTAACTAACAATTTAGAAAATAAAATTCTTTCTCTCCTCAGCAGAATTCAAACCTCTGTGTAGATGGATCTGCTTGTTTATTCTCAGTGGGGGATGGGTGTGCATTTGCTCCACATGAAAAATCCTTACTTCTGAATGGATTCTCTAAACATATTTCTTCAAGTTTTCTGAATATATTTTCACAGCCAAAATAATTTTTTATTTCTTAAAGAATTTGTAAAATGCTAACAATTTCCCCAAACTTAACACTTGCAAATCTTTAGCTTATCGGATCACTTTTAGATGTAATAAATTTATCTTGAGGTTGCTTAAAATGTTATCTTCCTTATCAAATTCAACATATGTGCTCACTGAGGTTTCTGGGGGTTGGTCACAAAGAATATTTTTGCCTTTTTCTTTTTCCCATGAACCCATCATCAAGTAAAATAAACCTAGAAATACATTTGTTCTGTTTATGAGGAACAAATGGAAAAGAGCCAACTCCTTACCCCAGGGGAGCAATATCAGCATGGTGTAGCTATTCATTTGGACTGGCTAATTTCATTGCTTTCAAAACAACTGTGTATTTCAGGACTGGCCTTTGTGATAATCCCTGGTTAGGTGACAAAGAAGGAACTTGGGTGGGGAGTTTGGTGTATTGTTGCCCAAATATAAGAAATAAAGGGAAGGTAGGAAATAATGGGTAAGATGCTCTCAGTTCAGTTCAGTTCAGTTCAGTCGCTCAGTCGTGTCCCACTCTTTTCGACCCCATGAATCGCAGCATGCCAGGCCTCCCTATCCATCACCAACTCCCGGAGTTCACTTAAACTCACGTCCATTGAGTCCGTGATGCCATCCAGCCATCTCATCCTCTGCCATTCCTTTCTCCTCCTGCCCTCAATCCCTCCCAGCATCAGAGTCTTTTCCAATGAGTCAACTCTTTGCATGAGGTGGCCAAAGTACTGGAGATTCAGCTTTAGCATCATTCCTTCCAAAGTACACCCAAGACTGATCTCCTTTAGAATGGACTGGTTGGATCTCCTTGCAATCCAACGGACTCTCAAGAGTCTTCTCCAACACCACAGTTCAAAAGCATCAATTCTTTGGTCTCAGCTCTCTTCACACATCCATACATGACTACTGGAAAAACCATAGCCTTGACTAGACAGACCCTTGTTGGCAAAGTAATGTCTATGCTTTTGAATATGCTATCTAGGTTGGTCATAACTTCCCTTCCAAGGAGTAAGCGTCTTTTAATTGTATGGCTTCAGTCACCATCTGCAGTGATTTTGGAGTCCTCCAAAATAAAGTCTGACACTGTTTCCACTGTTTCCCCATATATTCGCGATGAAGTGATTGGACCAGATGCCATGATCTTAGTTTTCTGAATGTTGAGCTTTAAGTCAACTTTTTTCACGCTCCTCTTTCACTTTCATTAGAGGCTTTTTAGCTCCTCTTCACCTTCTGCCATAAGGGTGGTGTCATCTGCATATCTGAGGTTATTGACATTTCTCCTGGCAATCTTGATTCCAGCTTGTGCTTCTTCCAGCCCAGTGTTTCTCATGATGATCTCAGATGATGCTTAAAAGTAATACCCTCTTTAGATTAATAACGCAATTTGTTTCTGAATGTTTAGCTTTAAGCCAACTTTTTCACTCTCCTTTAGATTCATAACACAAATTGCTCAAAACCTAACCAGCCCAAAGAATCATTCTTTCATACAACACCATCCATTTAACAAGGGTTTGTTGAATGTCTGCCATGATCCTGGTCATGCATAAGCAAAATGAACAAACATTTATGATGTTAAGTACCTTACCTTCAAATAATTTATTGAATATTAAATGACTAATATGGAGGGGAGGAGACAAGAAAAGGTTCAACAGGTTTTCACTAGCATGTGGGACCGAGATGAGAATCTCCTGATTTTCCAGCCTTATGCTGAAAAGAAGAAAAAAATACAGAGTTTCTATAAATGAACAGCCAGGGCAATAAGCAACTGAAAAAATGTATTTAGGACAGAGAAGGTCTAAACTCTCAACATCTGCAAACCCTATCAGCAGATAACTGAGTATCAGTTGTTAGAAATGCATCATTAAAAAGAAAATTTTACAATTACCGAGTACTTCTTATGCTACAGACCATTTGCTAAGTATGTTCCAAACAGTAATTTCTGGAATGCTCACAAAACCCAGAAGTCCAGGCACCATCACTGCCCTATTTTTATAGTGGAGAACAGGGAGGCATGAAGAAGAGAAATGCTTTGTCCAAGATAGCTGCTGAGGAAATCCACTCCCAAGCAAACTTAACCAGCTTTTTTATTTTGATTTTTCTATGCATTTTCTCCCAACATTCTTATAACTGAAAAGCTGTCCTTCTTAGCTGATCCACTGACAAAAAGAGACCATTAAGTAAATCCATCAGGTGCTTCTTTAGTGTTTTAGTTATCATAAAATCATTCCAATTACTTACCTATGTGATATCTCCATCCTCAAAGGATTGTGAGTCTGTGATTTAACACTACAAGCTTCTCCATCCTCAAAGTCGCCTTCCTGTGTTGATCAGACAAATCTTGATCTTCCTAACATTGAAAGATTAAGTAGGTATAAGTGTTTAATTGGGAAACATCAAAAGGAAAGTTTCTGAAGACTTTATTGTTCTCTCAACACCAGACTGACTTGAGTTAGGTGAACTCGTTTTACTTTTTTTTTCTTAAAGAAAAACAAAAAGTACCTATTGGAATAAACAAAGTGTTTTCTTTTTGTTTGTTTTGTTATATATTTTTTTCAAATACCTTTAAAACAGGGGCCAGGATTAACCTGGTCTGTACCTTAGAAATAGAAATGAAGCTGTTGCCACCAAGGACTTCTGATTCTACCTTCTGTCTGAGAAATTGCCTTATGTTTGGAATCTTTTAATTGAATATGCAGTCGGCTAGTCAGAACTAGTTACCCTATCATTTGTTTCTCTGACTCAGACACAAAGCACATGCACACACATACACCAAACACGCACAGAACTTTATTTGATAACTGTTTCATTTATCTGAAAGTAATCTCAGTTGCTTTCATCATGAATACTGTTGACTTTTAAAGGAAGCTGGTTTAGGCATGCTACATATTTTTCAGTTACTTAAGCTTTTTATTTTAGTCATTTGTTTTATTTTTGTTATTTATGGTTTTATTTTTCAGCTCTTTTTACAGTTAATTAAAATTGAAATATTCACTGACTCAACCTGATCTGAATCTCTTTATCTTTACATTTATGATATTTTTAAATAGAAACTGATTTTAAGGCTTTAAAAAAATGAAATCATTATAAACTCAGAGGAAGCTTCAAAAATATTACGCTGAGGTCTGAGTTCTCTTCACCCAGCCTCTGTTAATGGTAACACAGGAAGCAGAATTCAGCGTTTCATATGATCCATCATTTTACTGTTCTAGAAATGTCCTCCTCCTTTTCTGAGTTTCCTGCAAATTATAAATACCATACCTGAGGACTTACGTGTGAATACAACATTTTAATAAGAAACATTTTTAAAGCTATCTAATTAAAATATGTCCTCCAGTTCTTCCAAATATAACCCTAATTAAGCTTTCTGAGTTGTAGACATCCAAGGCTTTCACATGCACAGGACACTTTAAAAGTAGAGCTTTTTATTTTTTTCCCGAAAAGTAGTTTCCACATCAATGTGCTTACTTTTTACTGAAGTGGAGAAGCTGTTTGTATTTGACTGTAGATTGAGAAAGGTCTTTTGTGAGGTTGATTCTATCCAGTACAGAATAGTTGAGGGTGATGCCATGAGACAGAAAAAGAAGGTAGATCAAAATAAGATGGAGAATAATTATGCACAGTTGAAACCAAAGAGATAACTAGTACCACAGAAAATGTAATTCAGCAATGTGGTTAATTGGGGGAGATTTGCCTTAAAAAAAAAAAGAAAAGAAACAAAAACTGTAATTAGTGATGGTTAGTGAGATGGGCAAGTCAGCTCTCATCATTGTTCCAGGGATGTTCTCCTGGTTCAGAAGAGTTAAATCTGGACACTGACCATGGGCAGGTGTGGCTTGACCTCACTTTCTCTGTTTATTAGTGATGAGAATTTGGGACAGTCATTTAACTTCTCTACATTTTCTTAATTTTCTCATCTGGAAAATGGGAACTGATATTTATTATCACTTGGTTTCATGGGTGTAAACTTATCTCCAAACTCATCATGTTATATGGACTAAGTATGAACAACTTTTCATCAATCATCCTCTATAAAACAACTCTTAAAAGAGAACCTCTGTGGTAGGTCTTTTGTGAGTACCAAGTGGCACGGTGAAAAACAGTCTTTAGTATAATTCGTGATGCAGAATAAGCCTCTCATAACCAAGGCTGTTGTCATCGGGAGCCTGAACATCTTGTAAAGCAAGTGCTACATCTAATCTGGATTCTGGTCTCAAAATCCTCTTGAAAGTTACTCTAAGAGGATTTTGGTTGCTGTGAGTTATTTAAATGAGTGCTATGAAACAATGTGTCTCTTTAAATGCCATCATGTCTAACAGGAAAACGAATTACAGATTCAGAGCCTGTGAGAGGAACCAGAAGCAGACACAGTGGCTGAAAACACTGGGCTTCTGCAGCACCGCTTACCCTGGGCCTCACCTGCTCCCGGGCACCACGGCTCCCTTTTCTCAGAGAGCCATTCCTTCTCTCACAAGCAAGGGTTGTTTCACTCTGATTGGGCTTTACAGTGTAGCTGTGTACTGATATTAAGGAAATGCTTGATTCCCTGGGTATTTAACATTTATCTGAATGGTTAAAACTGCCCTCACATCTCAGACACAATTTCTGTTGTTTTTATTTTTTGCATTCCCACCTTTGGTACTAGTAAATTCCTTTCTCTAATCCCAAATGTGCATGAATTTTATATCTACTTGGGGATAGCTGTCAAAGTTTTCTAATGATCACACTTAAACACATGTTTTAAACTTCAATTTGAAAAAGAAATCAGGCCCCAAATTAGAGTGAACAGTATAATGAATCCCATATGCCTATTACTGTGAATCAATTTCTTTCAAAATTTGGTTACATTTGATTCAAGTATCTAATTTTTCTTTTACTGATTTGTCGATAATGTAATTTTAAAGCAAATCGGAGATATCACGTTCTTCTACCCCTATACATGACAACTTGCATCTCTAAAGACTAAACATTTTCTTGAAAAAACATAATGTAATCATTAAACTAATAAAGTTAAAAATAACTCTTTGTTGTCCATTCCATAATCACATTTTTTTGAGATTTATAATATTAAGCTATTTTGACATGGGTTTATTTGAATTTGTATGTAAACAAATACACCATAATAATAGGGCATTTTTTTAAATGAAAGATGAACAAGGTACCAGTAGAAAGTTGAGGATACACATATGGACTGGAAACTTTCTGTAAATTATGTGTATGTACAGTAGAAACTCCTCAGACTGTAACAGGAAACTCAGCCAGGGTAAGCACCCGGGAGGTTTACTCACCATTTCTACCTGGATTCTATTGTGCTCAGTCCTGTCCAACTCTTTGTGGCCCCCTGCCAGGATCCTCTGTCCATGTGGCATTCACTAAATTTGGGAAGGAGATAAATATCCATTGGAGATACGGCTTTTCAGGACTTTTAATATCATAGTTCCTGTTGGTTAAAACTTAAAACAAAAAAATCAAAGAATGAAAACAGAAAATAAGCAGAAATGAATACTAACCATCAAGAAAATTGTTCATATTTGGGCTTAGTAAATTCATTAGGCATTATGCAAAGACTGTAGAAGTAAAAATAGAATGAAGTTGAAAACAGAAAGTCCAAATGACCACGATCATGTTGTGATTTAGCAACTGTGTTTAAAATCATAAAGTAACACACATGGTCCTCTTGCCATTCACAATGGTGTTCTATGAACTTAACAAAATAAAAGAAAGTCATCTGAAAGTGTAAATAATTCATGGAAATAATTAATTTAACATGAGATGTTTTCCTTTATTTAATTTCAATATTTCCTTTATTCAATTATGAAGCTCTGAATACTTGTGAGGCACCAGGTGAGGCATTCTAAAGAAACTAACGATTAAATAAGATCACTTCCCAATAGCAAGAACAGTAAGTATTTGAAATAAGGGGAGGAATTCTGGTTTACTTTTGATATTTATATGCTAGGCTTTGGGGCTTTCCTCATGGCTAAATGAAAAGGAATCCGCTTGCAATGCAGATCACCTGAAAGCAAGAAATGAGGGCTCAATGCCTGTGTCATGGAGATGGAAATGGAACCCACCCAGTATTCTTGCTTGGGAATCCCATGGACAGAAGAGTCTGGCAGGCTATATACAGTCCATGGGATCGAAAGAGTCAGACATGATTTAGGAACTAAATCACCACCACCACCACTATGCTAGGCCATGGGTTGCTGAATTTCTGCTACATTTTCTCTTTCATAAAATTGGGGGAGTTTTATTTTCATGGATATTAATGTGGTTAGAATGTACACATTTTGTAAAAATAGCAAGTCACCCTGAAACAATACTTTATAAAGTTTAACAGTTTGGTCTATGCAAGCATTAACATATGAAGAACTTTTCAAAATAAATATTCAAATAAAATGAAAAATAAATATTATCTGAAGAGCTTTAATGATCATACTCATGTGACTGTCTTTTGTAATTTGGGAAATATAATCTTTATTAGGATCCTGACTGCAAGGAGATCCAACCAGTCCATTCTGAAGGAGATCAGCCCTGGGATTTCTTTGGAAGGGATGATGCTGAAGCTGAAACTCCAGTACTTTGGCCACCTCACGGGAAGAGTTGATTCATTGGAAAAGACTTTGATGCTGGGAGGGATTGGGGGCAGGAGGAGAAGGGGATGACAGAGGATGAGATGGCTGGATGGCACATCTGACTTCAATGGACGTGAGTCTGAGTGAACTCCGGGAGTTGGTGATGGACAGGCAGGCCTGGCGTGCTGCGATTCATGGGGTCGCAAAGAGTCGGACACGACTGAGCAACTGAACTGAACTGAAGCATAATGTTATTTATTAATTAAAATTATACTCCTATAGAGATATATAGTAAAACATTAAATTTCTGATAGTTTCTTTATTTCAAAATTAACATTTACTCTCAGATTTTAAAATTTGCTTTGATCATCTATTAAGGATTAATTTATTGCTTGATCCATCATTTCCAGAACTAACCAAAGTAATTTAAAGGTTAGTAGAAAAAATTTTAGAGAATATAATTTTAAATGCAAATAGTTTTTTGCCTTATCAAATTACTAGCTTTTGTGCTTCTTATGAAAAAGGAAAAAAGTCATGTTTATCAAAATCCTAATGGTTGTTAAATCCCATTGGTGCCAAATAAAAAGAAACACTTCTGCTAAGATACTTATCTAAGTTTCTTAGATTTTTTTTTGCAAAAGTTGATCTAATTTTTTATTGTTCTTCTGATCTCAGACAGTGAAACTCAACATGTATTCTAGGTTGACTGACATTCAAAATCCTAAGTCTTTTTGTTAACAAGACATTTTGAGAATAAGCAACAATGCAAATAGTTTTGAAACAATCATGCTGTAACGAATAGAGCAAAGAGTATTATAACAAGACAGCTCTCATAAATGACATATAATTTAAATAATAATGGTGGATCAAGTGCTGTTATTATTCATGCCAAGTTCTATTAATCTTTAAAGAACAGTTTAAATGCCGTGAACATCTGTGTTTTGGGTTATGATTCACCTGGTAATAATTCATTTCAACCTATGTGAAACCTAGAAGTTCAGTGACTGGACAGGACTTGGATTCTACTTTGTTATGTTCAAAGACATGGGAATAATCAGTAGTTGAATTTACACAGAGAACAAAGTACACTGTAATATACTTTTTCTCCCAAGAGAGTTACTGCTATGCAGTATGCAAACAGAAGGGGTCAATAAATGTTTGCATCTTCCTGGTGGCTCAGTGGTAAAGAATCCTCCTGTCAATGCAGGAAATTTAAGAGACTCGGGTTCAATCCCTGGGTCAGAAAGATCCCCTGGAAAAGGAAATGGCCACCCATTCCAGTATTCTTGCCTGGGAGACCTCATGGACAGAGGAACCTGGTGGGTTACAGTCCATGGGGTAGAGAGGAGTCAGACACAACTCAGCAACTGAAGAACAGTGACAAAATGTTTATTGTAAGCTGGGTGAGAGTCTAGGCTTGCTTTTGTTCAGTGCCCTACCTGGATAGAATGGTATCTGGTATCTACTGAGTATTAGTCCCTGTTGTAGATATTTCTTGAAAAGAATGAATTTGGTCATCCATGAATAGGTGGCCAGTAATTGAGATGGAGAGAATTCAAATCTGTTGAGATACTTTTGGTGCAGACTTGCCAGGATGGTTGGTGGATATTTGGAGGAGAAGGCCAAGTGAAAAGGAATTAAAGAAGATTCCTAACATGTGACTTTTCTGACCAGGTTGATAGTTACATCTACTGAAAGGGAGTACAGTTGGGGGTGGAAGTTAATATGCTTGGTTAAAGGAAAACAGTATTAATAGCATATCAAGCAAAAGTAATTAGGAAGTAAAATATGTGCATCTGGAGCCAAAGGCAAGGTTCTGATTGACGTTACAAGTTTGAGAAGGTGATGCCTAGAAGTAGAAAGCTGAGTCCAAAAGGACCGATGGAATCTCCTAAGAGTGAGGGTCAATAAAGGGACAAAAGAGGGACCTCTCTCTACTGGAGCTTGATGGATTTGAACAAAGAAAAGGAAACTGGAGGAGCTGCTGGGAGAAATGCCAGGCCTACCTTCCACATTCAGGGGCACCTTGACTGTTCACGACATATAGCTCAGCATCTAGCAGACAAAACAGATTAACACGTCGGAAGAGGGAGTCCCCAGAAAGCCCCTCAGCCAAGTAAAAATAAATGTAAATGCATCGTCAGCAAAGGAGAACAGCTGTAGGGAACTCTTGATGTTTCACATGAAAAATGAAGTGAAATTCGTTCAGTCATGTCTGACTCTTTGTGACCCCATGTACTATGCAGTCCATGGAATTCTCCAGGCCAGAGTACTGGTGTGGGTAACTGTTCTCTTCTCCAGGGAATCCTCCCAATCCAGGGACTGAAAGCAGGTCTCCCACATTGCAGGCAGATTCTTTACCAGCTGAGCCACCAGGGAAGCCCAAGATACTGCAATGGGAAGCCTATCCCTTCTCCAGCAGATCTTCCTGACCCTGGAATCGAACCGGGGTCTCCTGCATTGCAGGCGGATTCTTTACCAGCTGAGCTCATAATTGATATTAATTGTAGGGACCTGACATGGGTCTCCCCCAAGAGGTTTTTGTTACAAAATAACTCCAATAGAAGGAGTTTTCTGTGTCTGGCCATATGCTATTGCCTACTTAGTTCTTTTCTATAATAGCATTAACCCCAAGCCCTGAGATATGGCCTCTATTAAATGCTTTAACATTAAGAGTCAGAATCACCCCACTGGAGTCACAAAATCTTAGTTTCTACATCTATATGGAGAAAGAAATGGCAACCCACTCCAGTATTCTTGCCTGGAGAATTCATGGAGAGAGGAGCCTGCTGGGCTATAATCCATGGGGTCACAAAGACTTGGACACGACTGAGGGACTATCACTCACTCCACACCCGAAAAATCAGGCTCCTTCATTTGATCCTGCAGAATTCTGTGAGGTTTACAATAGCTAGCATATTACATAGCACTCCATAAGATCTCAATAAACACTATTTGAAAATCTTCAAGTTTTTAAATTTGCACATCCCACAGTTAAAAGAACAGCTGTCTTTGAGATTAAGACATGATTTGTCTTAAAAATCACTTTATGTTTTATACTGTTTTTTAAATTTAAGGTACTTTTTTTTCAATTGGTTGCACCTTCTTTGAAATAAAATATGTCTGGAAGTCTCTCCTACAATTTGATAAACTTGGAAACTAAGTTTCTAGAAATTGTCTTGGGAAACAAAAAGTGTCCTCTGTAGGATTTTCAATGGCATGGGGTGTTGGAACTCTACATTTGATACTGTTCATCTGAGTATAAAGATAAACATGAATAAAAGTAGTAAGAATATCCCAGAGCTATGTATGTGATAACCATCTAGAGACTGAATCAGACTGTGGATGTTCTTTATTTGGGTAAGCTAAGCTAAGAAAGGACCATTACATTCTCTCCATCAATATTACTCAACTCAGTTCTTCAGGAATAGTATTTACTAGGTCAGTAAACTCAAAGCAGGGATATAATCATACATTTGTTTTCACTAATCCTTAACTAAAATTTAGCATCTCTTTTAATTATCTAGACAGCAAACCACAATAAGTATTAACAGTAACTTTGTGTATTACCCATAAGCATTACCATGATTTTCCTATCATTGCATAGATATTTTTGAATGTCTGCATTCAACATTGCTCTGAAATTATGGTATTATTCATGCAGGCTATTTATTTAAAATGAGATTTCAAAACCTGAGTGCTTATGGGTAAGTTGGGTCATGATTTCTGTTTTGAAAATTAAAGAACAAAAATAAAAACTGTAGTTACATATTTTCTACACAGGCAAAGTTCAGCTACTTTGCTCTCAGGTCAAAGTTTGCAAACCAGGAAATACTTCTTAGATGGGATGCTGAAGCCAAGCCCACACCAACAAGCACTTCCAGGTCAAGTTTGTCCTTTGCTCTCAGAGAAAAACAATTCCTTCTCCCATTGTATCTGTCTCAGCTAGAAACCGCAGGTCCATTACTATGGCTGTCTATCCCTCACCCCTAGGGAACTATCCAAGTTCTACTGGGCAGAGCCTACATGGAACTGTGCTCTGAACTTCATATCAGACTATAATGGAGTACCAGAATAAACAACAGATATGCAATTTAAAATGTTTACTACAGTTGATAACTTAGGGAATAATTCATTAATTAGCATTCCCCTCACTCAAGGGATAAAAAGCAAATGAAATGACAGCATTCAGATTTTCATAATGGATCAAAACATATTCAGGAGAATTTGTTAAGGAAGAAAAATACACACACACACACACACACACACGCACGATACCACTAGTAGCAATGAAGAAAAAGTGTGAGAGTGAATGTCTTTTCACACTGAATATAATATTTAAGTGTCATCATCTTGGCTTCAAAGCACAGACCAGCCTAACCACTGTTTCTCCACCATCTATAACCAAGACCAGTTTTTATGAACATAAAGTTGAACACTTTCCCCTCCCAGTTGAATGTCATCAGCTTGCACAAGGATACCTACTAGCCAAGAAGATTTTAATACTGGTATTTTTGTATGTAAACAATTTAATTTCTTACCTTCCAAATCCACATTATAAAATCAAACAAGAGTAGGAACCTTTTTGTTACATTCCCTGCACTCCACTAACTCCACCAACACCCTGATCAAGAAGCACTGTTCTGAAAAAACATAGACACAGGCCGGCAATGGTGAGGCTGGAGGGACCCCAACAGGGTACACAAGAGAGGTCATGATAAAGGATAGCAAATTCAGACACATCTTCTCCAGAGGATTTTCTTCATAGCAAAAGTCAAGGACATAGACAAGGCATCTCAAAACAATTGGTTACAAATGTGTAATTAGGTGAAACTGTAGCTTGTCATGTTGTGGAGAAAGAAGGGAGAAGACTGAAACTTACCACTGGTTTAGAGGAGATACTAGGGTATTGTCATCTCCAAATAAAAGTCATTATATGTATAGATATCTATATAATTATGTACAATTAAATAATACACCCATTTTGTGTCTGTGTGCTAAGTCACTTCAGCCATGTCCCGCTCTTTGCAACCCAATGGACTTTAGCCTGCCAGGTTCCTCTGTCCATGGGTTTCTCTAGGCAAGAATACTGCAGTGGGTTGCCATGCCCTTCTCCAAGAGATCTTCTTAACCCAGGGATGGAACCTGTGTCTATTATGTCTTGTGCATTATCAGGCAGACCCCACCACTAGAGACACCTGGAAAGCCCCAATATATAGTTAGTAACAATCTATAACTATTTATAATGAGAAATTATATAACACAAACATTTCACAGGGCTGAAAAGAATTACTTAGATATTGTTTAGATCTTTCCGTGCTTGGCTCTCCTGAAAAATTTTTAAAAAATAAACAACTATTTAGTCATTGCAACTAAAAACTGATATGTACCATACTGTCTCAAAATCCATCAAGCACTGTAGAATTTAAGTATAGAGCTTTATATGTGGGGCCACCCAAGATGGGTAGGTCATGGTGGAGAGGTCTGACAGAATGTGGTCCACTGGAGAAGGGAATGGCAAACCACTTCAGTATTCTTGCCTTGAGAAATCCATGAACAGTATGAAAAGGCCAAAAGATAGGACACTGAAAGAGGAACTCCCCAGGTCAGTAGGTGCCCAACATGCTACAGGACATCAGTGGAGAAATAACTCCAGAGAATGAAGGGATGGAGCCAAAGCAAAAACAACACCCAGCTGTGGATGTGACTGGTGATAGAAGCAAGGCCCAATGCTGTAAAGAGAAATATTGCATAGGAACCTGGAATGTTAGATCCATGAATCAAGGCAAATTAGAAGTGGCTAAACAGGAGATGATAAGAATGAACATTGACATCTAGGAATCAGTGAACTAAGATGGATTGGAATGGGTGAATTTAACTCAGATGACCATAATATCTACTACTGTGGGCAGGAAACCCTTAGAAGAACTGGAGTAGCCATTGTAGTTAACAAAAGAGTCCAAAATGTAGTACTTGGATGCAGGCTCCAGAATGACAGAATGATCTCTGTTTGTTTCCAAGGCAAACCATTCAATATCACGGTAATCCAAGGCTATGCCCCAACCAGTAACGCTGAAGAAGCTGAAGTTGAACGGTTCTATGAAGACCTACAAGACCTTTCAGAACTAACACCACCAAAAGATGTCCTTTTCATTATAAGGGACTGGAATGAAAAAGTAGGAAGTCAAGAAACACCTGGGGTAACAGGCAAATTTGGCCTTGGAGTACAGAATGAAGCAGCCCAAAGGCTAATAGATTTTTGCTAAGAGAACGCACTGATCACGGCAAACACCCTCTTCAACAATACAAGAGAAGACTCTACACATGGACATCACCAGATGGCCAACTCCAAAATCAGACTGATTATATTCTTTGCAGCCAAAGATGGAGAAGCTCTATAGAGTCAGCAAAAACAAGACCAGGAACTGACTGTGGCTCAGATCATGAACTCCTTATTGCCAAATTCAGACTGAAATTGAAGAAAGTGGGGAATACCACTAGACCATTCAGGTATGACCGAAATCTAACCCCTTATGATGATACAGTGGAAGTGAGTAATAGATTTAAGGGGCTATATCTGATAGACAGAGTACCTGATGAACTATGGATGGAGGTTCGTGACACTGTACAGGAGACAGGGAGGAAAACCATCCCCCAAAAAGAAATGCAAAAAGCAAAATGGCTGTCTGAAGAGGCCTTACAAATAGCTGTGAAAAGAAGAGAAGTGAAAAGCAAAGGAGAAAAGGAAAGATACACCCATATGAATGCAGAGATCCAAAGAATAGCAAGGGGAGATAAGAAGGCCTTCCATAATGATCAGTGCAAAGAAATAGAGGAAAACAATAGAATGGGAAAGACTAGAGATCATTTCCAGAAAATTAGAGATACCAAGGGAATATTTCATGCAAAGATGGGCACAATAAAGGAGAGAAAGGGTATGGACCTAACAGAAGCAGAAAATATTAAGAAGAGGTGGCAAGAATACACAGAAGAACTGTACATAAAAGATCTTCATGACTCAGATAATGAGCAATGGTGTGATCCCTCACCTAGAGCCAGACATGCTGGAATGCAAAATCAAGTGGACCTTAGGAAGCATCACTATGAACAAAGCTAGTGGAAGTTAGGAATTCCAGTTGAACTATTTCAAATCCTGAAAGATGATGCTGTGAAAGTGCTGCACTCAATATGCCAGCAAATTTGGAAAACTCAGCAGTGGACACAGGACTGGAAAAGGTCAGTTTTCATTCCAACTCCAAAGAAAGGCAATGCCAAAGAATGCTCAAACTACCACACAATTGCACTCATCTCACATGATAGCAAAGTAATTCACAAACTCCTCTAAGCCAGGCTTCAGCAATATATGAACCGTGAACTTCCAGGTGTTCAAACTGGATTTAGAAACGGCAGAGGAACCAGAGATTAAATTGCCAACATCTGCTGGATCATCAAAAAAGCAAGAGAATTCCAGAAAAATATCTATTTCTGCTTTATTAACTATGCCAAAGCCTTTGACTGTGTGGATCATAATAGACTGTGGTAAATTCTTCAAGAGATGGGAATACCAGGCCACCTGGCCTGCCTCTTGAGAAACCTGTATGCAGGTCAAGAAGGAACAATTAGAACTGGACATGGAACAACAGACTGGTTCCAAATAGAAAAAGGAGTATGTCAAGGCTGTATACTGTCACCCTGCTTATTTAACTTATATGCAGAGTACATCATGAGAAACGCTGGGCTTGGAGAAGGACAAGCTGGAATCAAGATTGCCAGGAGAAATATCAATAACCTCAGATATGCAGATGACACCACCCTTATGGCAGAAAGTGAACAGGCACTAAAGAGCCTCCTGATGAAAGTGAAAGAGGAGAGTGAAAAAGTTGGCTTAAAGCTCAACATTCAGGAAACTGAGATCATGGCATCTGGCCCCATCACTTCATGGGAAATAGATGGGGAAACAGTGGCTGACTTTATTTTTGGGGGCTCCAAAATCACTGCAGATGGTGACTGAAGAGATGAAATTAAAAGACGCTTACTCCTTGGAAGAAAAGTTATGACCAACCTAGATAGCATATTAAAAAGCAGAGACATTACTTTGCTAACAGAGATGCGTCTAGTCAAGGCTATGGGTTTTCCAATAGTTATGTATGGATGTGAGAGTTGGACTATAAAGAAATCTGAGCACTGAAGAATTGATGCTTTTGAACTACAGTGTTGGAGGAGACTCTTAAGAGTCTTGCTCTGCAAGGAGATCCAACCAGTCCATCCTAAAGGAGATCAGTCCTGGATGTTCTTTGGAAGGACTGATGTTGAAGGTGAAACTCCAATACTTTGGCCACCTGATGCAAATAGCTGACTCATTTGAAAAGACCCTGATGCTGGAAACAATCGAGGGCAGGAGGAGAAGGGGACCACAGAGGATGAGATCTTTGGATGGCATCACCAACTCAATTTTGATGAGTTTGGGTAGACTTTGGAGTTGGTGATGAACAGGGAGGCCTGGTGTGCTGCAGTCCATGGGGTCACAAAGAGTAGGACACAACTGAGCAACTGAACTTAACTGAGAGCTTTATATACAACATTTCTGGCTTGCTATCAAAATAAAAAAATATCAAAGGAATAGAACTTTTTATTAACAAGAGTGGAGATAGATGTTGACGTTGAAGTAAAGAATTATAGGCTAGAAAGGAAATTGGTCCTCAAGTTTTTAATCCATGCACTTAAATTTTAAATCTTTGTAAAATCCCATCAGTGTTTATAAACTTATTACTAGGAGAAGTTAATCTTAAATAGTAATTATGGAACACTTCTTTAGTTGAAAGGTGCCCACATTTCTCTTGTGACTTAAAAACAAACCAACAAATAATATGTCCTTTGTCTTCCATTTTCCTTAAAAAAAGATATTTTTTCAATAAAAATATTCCATCCAGTTGTTATCTTCCAAAGGCTTAGTCTTCCTTCAGGCCCTGCACTTGCTTTTGTGAGGAAGGTAATCTAATATTTTCAACATTTTAACTAATCAGTACTGTTGATTCGGTTTTAGTAAGTGTTCCATTATCCTGAAAGTGTTGAAAATTATGCTAATATCATTTTAGGTTGTAATTTGGACTTAAACTAAGAATTCTAGGAAAAAGTTTCTTTTTTCTATCTTCAGTATCAATTTTCTATCATATGTATGTAAATTTCAAAAACATACTCCTTTCAGTTCTTCATGATTTGATCCAAGTAACAGTGTGATGTAATTATCATAAATTTTAAGAGATTCTTTCTATTCAAGGGAATCATTAAACACTATAAGCAATTTGTTTTGTTACCTTCTTTTGGGTGGTGGTGTTTCTGAAAAACATGTTTTATTATTATTTGCCAACTATAAGATAGAAATCAAAGAAATGCTGTTAGAATTCTTCTAATCTTTAAGTATAAAATGGCTTTGCTCCTATTTTTTCAGATTTCTTGGATTCATTTTCTTATGTTAGAGGGCACTTTTCCTGAGGAATGTTAGCTCCACAAGGCAGGATGTTATCTAATTCACTCAGGATGGGTCTAAAGCACTCAGAACAGTGCCTGGAACACAGCAAATACTGTTTATTGGTTGCCTGTCTGATGTTCTGAATGAACAGAATTGAAACACAAAGCGAGACCAAAGGACGGGAAGGAGAGAACGCACCCACTGTGTAACTGCCTGATCTTATGGAGGCCCTCCAATATTTAGTAACATCGCCACTAAACTCTGAGCCACTCTGACTCTTGCTTGCAAAGACCAATCTGGCAAAGTTGAGAGTATGTATGTTTTAATGAAATGAGACATGTTCACTAAAAATGAAATTGCAGAGATGTCTAGACTGGGAATCGATTCTATATGTCAAATCAGGTAAAGAATGGCTTATTTAAAAGTGACCAAAGAATGTTTAGTCAGTCAGATGACTCTTCTGAGATCTGTTTTCCTCAAAATTTGCAGGAAACAATGAATAACTTAGTATGTCTTTACACTGATGGTTGAGACCTGCCATGGCCTTGACTATACACGCTTTGAAGAGAGAAGGTTTACCACGTTTAAAAGGGTAATGGTTACATCATCACAACACGTTGCCCTCCATATTAGCAAGCACACAAAGCTTTCTCCTATATTAAGGAACAAAACAACGTCAGCACAACTTGAATTATTAAATATACATTCTGTAAACATTTTTAAATGCTCTCTCTCTCTTTTTTTTTTAAATTTCTAGCAAACTGACTTCATCTTCTGTGCATTTTGCTTTGCCTCTCGGTGCTGAAGTCCTCAGCTGTGCTCGTTCATTTCTCAGCAACAGTCACCTCACTGTTGATAAAAATATTTCTTAACTCCACTTTAATTTTCACTTAAAACCTGCTTTTCCTACCAACAGACTGTAGCCACAATTTGTTTTGGTCATTTTACCAACCTGAATTTTATTTTTGAACTTAAAAATCCCCTTGGTTCCTGTGCATTTTTGCCTTTTCTTTTCCTTTCTTCCTATCTTTAAATTCACTTGCATTAATATTTAAATGCTTTGAATGAGTGTTTATTGATTAAAATGGCCACTCTTGCAAAAAAAAAAAAAAAAAGAAGAAGAAGAAGAAGAAGAAAGCTTTATCCCAAACCATGACTGACTGTAAGCAATTTATCAAAAGCTGCCAATTGTCCTGATTTTCCTCTCTTTTTACAGAAGGAGTAGGGTGGTGGGCATCTGTTCAGCTTCCCCAGAAAGCCTCTGGGTGGATGTCACTTCAATACCTTTTTTTCTTTATAAACCAAGCACCATGAGTGATATTAGGCAATATCATAGTATTTGTCACTGATGTGTTTAAATCTCTCTTTTCAAGTATTGGTAGATTGTCTGTTTTAAAAGTGTTTAAAATGTTTTATTCAGAGAAAGGGAAAAAGGAGTTTGGGAAGCATTGATATGAGAAACTTTTGAATATATCTAGCATACTATGTAAAATACTCTCTATATATCATACACCATAGTTGATATCTGCCAGAGATATATAGTATATAATACGTAAATCTACTATATATATATATATGTATTATATGCTATATTATATATATACAAGCATAATGCATATATGGGAGAAAGATGGATTCCAACAAAAGTCAGTATGTATCACTGCTTAAATCATTTCCAAGGTTAATGAAGATTAAAATAAAATTCTTCATATATATATCTAAAATGCCTTTATATTACTCAACCATAGAAAAGAATGAAGTAATACCATTTGCAGCAACATGAATGGACCTAGAGATTATCACCTTAAATGAAGTAAGTCAGGTGGTGACTTACTTACTCCTAGGTGCCTCACACGGTAAAGAGTCTGCCTGCAGTGCAGGAGACCTAGGTTCAATCCCTGGGCCAGGAAGGTCCCCTGGAGAAAGGAATGACAGCCCACTCCAGTATTCTTGCCTAGAGAATTCCACAAAGGAGTCTGGCGGGCTACAGTTCATGGGCTTGCAAAGAGTCAGATGCGACTGAGCTACTAACAGTTTCACTTTTCACTTTTGCATCACTTAATATAGATGATACAAAATGGTACAAACAAATTTATTTACAAAACAGAAAACAAACTTTTGGTTACCACAGGGCTTCCCTTTGGGGTTGAAAGATAAGTTAGAAGTTTGGGATTAAGAAACACAGACTACTGGAATGAGATAGAGAACCTAGAGACAAACCCATGCACTTATGGGTACCTTATTTTTGACAAAGGAGGCAAGAATATACAATGGGGCAAAGAAAGCCTCTTCAATAAGTGGTGTTGGGAAAACTGGATGCATATGTGCAACAGAATGAAATTAGATCACTACCTAATGCCATACACAAAGATAAACTCAAAATGGATTAAAGACCTAAATATAAGACCATTAAACTCTTAGAGGAGAACACAGGCAGAACACTCAATGACATAAGTCAAAGCAAGATCCTCTATGACCCACCTCCAAGAGTAATGGAAATAAAAACAAAAATAAACAAGGGGTAACTAATTAAACTTAAAAGCTTTTGCACAGCAAAGGAAACTACAAGCAAGTTGAAAGGACAACCCTCAGAATGGGAGAAAATAATAGCAAAGGAAAAAACTGATAAAGAATTAATTTCCAAAATATACAAGCAGCTCATACAAATCAATACCAGAAAAGCAAAAAATCCAATCAAAAAGTGGGAAAGGGACCTGAAGAGACATTTCTCTGAAGAAGACATACAGATGGCTAACAAGCACATGAAAAGATGATCAGCATCACTCATCACTAGAGAAATGCAAATCAAAGCTAAATGAGATACCAACTCATACCAGTCAGGGTGGCCATCATCAAAAGTCTACAAACAATAAATGCTAGAGAGGATGTGGAGAAAAGGGAACCCTCTTACACTGTTGGTAGGAATGCAAACTGATACAGCCACTATGGGAGATGGCATGGAGAAACCTTAAAAAGCGATGAATAAAACCACAATATGACCCAGCAATCCCACTCCTAGGCATATACCCTGAGGAAATCAAAACTGAAAAGACACATGTACCCCCATGTTCACTGCTGCACTATTTACAATAGCCAGAACGTGGAAGCAACCTAGATGTCCATCAACAGATGAATGGATAAAGAAGTTGTGGTATATATATACAATGGAATACCACTCAGCCATAAAAAGGAACACATCTGAATCTGTTCTAATGAAGAGGACAAAATTAGAGCTTACTACACAGAGTGAAGTAAGTCAGAAAGAGAAATACAAATATTGTATACTGAAACATATACACGGAATCTTAAGAGATGGCACTGATGAATTTATTTTCAGGGCAGCAATGGAGAGACAGACATAGAGAGCAGACCTATGGACATGGTGGAAGGAGAGGAGGGAGAAGGGGACATGTATAGAGAGAGTAACATAGAAATTTACAATTCAGTTCAGTAGCTCAGTCATGTCTGACTCTTTGCGACCCCATGAACCACAGCATGCCAGGCCTCCCTGTCCATCACCAACTCCTGGAGTTGACCCAAACTCATGTCTATCGAGTCAATGATGCCATCCAACCATCTCATCCTCTGTTGTCCCCCTTCTCCTCCTGCCCTCAATCTTTTCCAACATTAGGGTATTTTCAAATGAGTCAGTTCTTCACATCAGGTGGCCCAAGTATTGGAGTTTCAGCTTCAACACCAGTCCTTCCAATGAATACCCAGGACTGATCTCTTTAGGATGGACTAGTTGGATCTCCTTGCAGTCTAAGGGACTCTCAAGAATCTTCTCCAACACCACAGCTCAAAAGCATTAATTCTTCAGTGCTCAGTTTTCTTTATAGTCCAACTCTCCCATCCATACATGACTACTGAAAAAAACATAGCCTTAACTAGAAGGACCTATGTTGACAAAGTAAGTAATGTCTATGCTGTCTAGCTTGGTCATAACTTTTCTTCCAAGAAGTAAGCATCTTTTAATTTCATGGCTGCAATCACCATCTGCAGTGATTTTGGAGCCCCCAAAATAAAATCAGCCACTGTTTCCACTGTTTCCTTATCTATTTCCCACGAAGTGATGGGACCAGATGCCATGATCTCAGTTTTCTGAATGTTGAACTTTAAGCCAACTTTTCACTCTCCTGTTTCACTTTCATCAAGAGGCTCTTCTTCACTCTCTTCTCTTTCTGCCATAAGGGTGGTGTCATCTGCATATCTGAGGTTATTGATATCTCTGCTGGCAATCTTGATTCCAGCTTGTGTTTCTTCTAGTCCAGCGTTTCTCATGATGTACTCTGCATATAAGTTAAATAAGCAGGGTGACAATATACAGCCTTGATGCACTCCTTTTCCTATTTGGAACCAGTCTGTTTTTCCATGTCCAGTTCTGTTACCATATGTAAAATAGATAGCCAATGAGAATTTGTTGTATGACACAAGGAGCTCAGACAAGGGCTCTGTGACAGGCCGAAGGGTGGAATGGGGAGGGAGATGGAAGGGAGGTCTGGGAGGGAGGGGATATGGTTGATTATTGTTGATGTATGACAGACAAACCACAAAAATTCTGTAAAGCAATTATCCTGCAATTAAAAATTAACAATAAGAAAAAGAAATACAGACTATGAAATAAACAACCATGGCCCACTGCATAGCACAAGGAGTTATATTCAGTATCTTACAATAATCTATAATGGAAAGTAATCTGGAATATAATATATATGTTTTTATATATATGTGTGTGTCTGAATCATTTTGCTGTACATTTGAAACTAACACAACAGTATGAATAGACTATACTTCAATTAAAAGATAAAAATAAATAAACGCCTTTATAACCAAGAACCTTTAGACTAAGTTCTCAAGCTTGAAGAAACTGCATTATTTTTAGTTAGTTTCTGTTTACAAGTCTTTTCCATGTCTATACTCATAAAGGATGTAAGAATTTGGTGAAGCTAAGACCAGAGGACAATATATATATATATATAGGCCTGAGATAGAATAAATATGTTATTTCCGTCAGTAAGAAGAAAACACATACCTTCCTGTTATCCAATTATGAATATAAATTCCCAGCAAATGAGGAAATTTCTTACTAAAGACACTCAGAGCACTTTTCCAAGTGCCAGCTGCCACCTGGGCTCTGGGTACACTGCATTACAGGTGAAGGAAGGTGAAAGTGAAGTCACTCAGTCGTGTCCGACTCTTTGCGACCCCGTGGACTGTAACCTACTAGGCTTCTCCGCCCATGGGGTTCTCCAGGCAAGAATTCTGGAGTGGATTGCCATTTCCTTCTCCAGGGGATCTTCCCGACCCAGGGACCAAACCTGGGTCTCCCGCATTGGAGGCAGACACTTTAACCTCTGGGCCACCAGAAGATGAATAGGGGATGTAGGTTATTCTAAACACAAGTGAAAGTCCAGTTCTGGACAGGCCTGAAACGTATTGTAAACACCCAGTGAGAGTAACTTAGGGAGCTCTGTGGTGAGTTTACTCTCAAGCTGTCTGCTGTCAAAATGAGACTTTAACCTCCACAATTAATTACTCCACATCTGTCAGTTGATACAATGCCTGAATTTTCAAAACAGTTGTCTAAGGAATGCATATTCCTCTAGAATTTTTAAGCTAAATCAAACTAAATGACCAGAAAACCATGTATTAGAGATTATAGCATCCTTTCATAGATTTGCACCACATACACATCTTACTTTGTTTCCTGTGTTCTTTTATCCATATAGTAAAATCTACTGTGCCCCAAGTTTCTGAGGTTAGGTCATTTTAGATTACACACAATGTCAAAATATGTAACGCTTTAGGGAAGTAGTCCTTTTTCATCAAGAAGGTTCAAAATCTAACAACACAGACCTAACATTTAGAAATATTTAAGTATTTAAAATAATATCTCTGATAAATAGTGGTAAAGAATCTGCCTGCCAATGCAGGAGACACGAGTCATGGGTTCGATCTCTGGGTCAGGAACATCCCCTGCAGGAGGAAATGGCTACCCACTCCAATAGTCCTGCCTGGAGAATTCCATGGACAGAGGAATCTGGCAGGTTACAGTCTACAGGATTGCAAAAACTGGGACATGACTGAGTCCATAAGCATTAGGCATGCACTGACCAGTAACAGGCTGGCCTACTCAATTTATACACATTCAGCAGTCTGGGATAATTGAGTTGTATACAATACGACCTGTCAATATTGCCACTGGTAATAGATTTTTAAATGTACAATATTCTTAAACTGTACGTTAAAATGTATTTAGATGAGTGCTAGGACCTGCCACACTTGTTTCACAAGGTTAAACATGAAAATAAAGATATTACCTCCTGGATGGGATGTGGGATTCTAGTGAAGGAGGGAAGCCTGGGGTGATTTCAGCTTCCCGGCCTGAGCCGAGTGCAGGCCACAGGCTACTACCTGAGGTTGGACGGTGAGGGAGCACCGAGTGAGGCATGCGTCTGAGGCAGAGCGACAGGAGTGGTTCGCTTAATGCATGTTAAATCCAGACGCTTAGTACACATCCAAGCAGAAGTGTCAGGCAAGCAGTCTGGATACAGGCTTCTGGGGCTAGTCAGAGACAGGTGGAGGGGAGGAGCTGCTGCTGGTTTTCAGTCGCTCAGTCGCGTCACTCTTTGGGATCCCATGGACTGTAGCACACCAGGCTTCCGGGTCCTTCACCATCTCCTGGAGTTTGCTCAAACTCACATCCATTGAGGGAGGAACAGACATGCAGGCATTTAAAGCCAAGAAACTGGTCTGTGTCAGCCAGAGTGAGGATAAACAGAAAAGGGATAGAACCGAACTGAGAGTTAACTGGCCCATTGTTGGGAAAGGAGGCTGAAGAGTGGATCAGGTTAGACTTGAGCCTACAAAGGAGAGCTTCTCTTGGAAGGTGAAAGATGCAAGAGGGCCAGTCAAGAGTGATGAAAAGGAGGCACCAGGAAAGGATCTTCAGCACCCAGGGCTGTCTGTGGAAAGGGCTCAGCCCCACAGCCTGCACTCTTCCCACACGCTCTCCCGCCTGAGCCTAATTCCTCTCCGAGCATGTGAATTTGGTAATGCCCCTGCACCTTTTGTCGCTGCTCCTTCTGCTCACCATGTGACAGGTCAATAAACCGGGAGCTGACTTGTTGAAACAAGGAATAACGACTGTGACTGGAAAACTATCAGACCCAGAGGGTGGCACTCGAGTCTCTCAAACACTGGTCTTCACTGGGTCCCAGCTGGGGCTCCTTTTATATACAAGCTTCCCTGGTGCTCAGAGGGTAACGAGTCTGCCTGTCATGCTGGAGACCTGGGTTTCATCCCTGGGCTGGAAAGATCCCTTGGAGGAGGGCATGGCAACCTACTCCAGTATTCTCGCCTGGAGAATCCCATGGACAGAAGCAGTCTGGTAGCCTGGCAAGACCCGGTCCATGGGGTCGCAAAGACATGGACACGACTGAGCAACTCACACTTTATATACAGGAGAGGAAGGGGAGGGGGCCACTGTGGCACCAACCAATGGCTGAGCAGCAGTGTAGCTCAGGCCAGGCTGGCGTCCCCCAGAGAAAGACGCAGGCACGAAAGTGGCGGGGTCTGAAGAAGTAAGTACCCAGCCGCTCCAGGAAGGCTATCCTCCAGCCCTTAGTGATGCAGGAGGGGCACGCAGGCGGCGGAGACTGCCGGTGGCCATGCAGAGGTTGCTGCTGCGACTCTGGGATGGCCGAATGCTGGGGCGGGCGCCGTGGGCTCAGCCTGCCGCTCACCTTCCTGGTCAGCTCCTGGAGGGAGGGCTTGGTCCAGGAGCCGGGGTCCCGGGAGCTCTCGCACTGGGTGGGCGGCAGATGGGCCCTGAGAGCGGGGGCCTGCGTCAGGGTGCATCCCGCTCCAATTGTGGAGGCCACTATTACACTTTCACCACATTCACCACATGCAATTTACCTTCGATTTTTTTTTTTTTTTTTACAATGTTTTGTTGGCTCCTGCCTTACAACAACCAGGCATAATTATACATATATCCCCTCCCCCCTCCCTCTTCAGCCTCCCTCCCCCTCCGCCGCCCCACCCCTCTAGGCCCCCATAGAGCTCCAGACTGGGCTCCCTGAGTGACAGAGCAACTTCTCACCGGTTATGGTTATCTATTTTACACATGATAGTGTCTGTATGGTGACGCGACTTTCTCCGTTCATCCCGTTCCCTCCAGTCTTCAGTTTTTCTCTTAGAAACAGCCACCCTGTCCCTGTTAATATCCTTCAGCCAAGTGGTAGGTCACGCCTACAAGCCACATCCTTTCACTGGGGCACAAGCATCAAGTCTTCCATTTTTGGAGGACTCTGAGCCATCACTGATTGTCAGTATAAAGTCTCTCTCTCACACACACACTCCTTGGGTTTTGAGATGCACACATACAGAGTTTACAGGCGTTTCACAGCAACCCTTTACTCCAATCACTTGTTTTTATATACAACCAACAACCCAGTCTCAGGAGCCATTTTACTGCTACTGCTGCTGCTAAGTCGCTTCAGTTGTGTCCGACTCTGTGCAACCCCATAGACAGCAGCCCACCAGGCTCCCCCATCCCTGGGACTCTCCAGGCGAGAGTACTGGAGTGAGGTGCCATTGCCCTCTCCGAAGAGCCATTTTAGAAACTACTTATCCCTTTATAAAACTCTGAATTTTGAATAATTTCTCAGAGATATTTGAGTTTATATTGCTATTTATTACCTATTTAAACACAACAAAAATATTATTAGGAAGCAAATCTATCACATAATGATTCTACACAGTACTGAGAAACTGGATCAATTATATCACATCATGAAAAACTTACAGTAAAACTCAAAATCTCAGGTCTAAAGGAACAAAAAATGAAAACATAGTCTCTAGGTTGGTATGTGTTCTTCTTCATTAAAATTTCCTGTTCACATCTCTGTCTCCTTCCTTATGTCAAAATACTATTCAAAATCATTTTCCACTCATATTATTGCTTCAGAGGTTTTATAGAAAAACAAGCACACACACATACACTTCTATGTATTCATGTACTTGTAATACACACAACTTTATCTTGCATAGCCATGTGTGTGTTCGGTTGCTTCAGTCATGTCTGCTTCTTTTTCACCCCCTTCAACCACAGCCAGCCAAGCTCCTCTATCCATGAGATTCTCCCTATAAGAATACTGGAGTGGGTTGCCATTTCCTCCTCCAGGGGATCTTCCCCACCCAGGGCCTGAACCCACATCTCCTGTATTTCCTGCACTGCAGGTGGATTCTATACTGCTGAGTCACCAGGGAAGGCAAAATAGCCATGTATGGATTCTCAGTTTTGTATTCTGGGCAGCTGCATAGCCACCAAAAGGATAAAACAAGAGTGACCTTTTTACAACTTAGAAACTCAGAGAGAAGAACAAAATATATTAATATGTTTTCCCAATTTCAACTCAGCCCATAAAATGATAAATTTCTATGTGTAGAAATGGAATCATTGGTGATTTCTTCACTGGACTTCACTATATATGACCAATTAAACCTATCTGGGCTGTTGCACTTTTATATAAGGTGGACACATGAAAAAGCCAACTCAGAAATTCAGCTTGCAGTTGAACAAAATAAATCAATAAGGCTTATTAGCCTGACCTTAGCAGCCCTAACCCAAAATTATGTCTCTCTACTACTTTTTGCAAACTACAATGCCTTTTTTGACCACATCTAGAAAAGCACATCTTTGGTTAATGATTTTTCACAATAAAGATCCAATCTATAGAAGGAAATAAATCCTGACAAAAACAATGTTAACACTTTCACCCTTACTTTGGTCTCCAGAAATAACTCAGAGAACAAACAATGTTTAGGACACTTCTTGAAAATGATGACATGCTACATGTTTTAACATCTTTCCTCCCCAAAATTGCTGGACCACTGTCTCCATCTTCATCTCCCTCATACCAAGTTAATCTAGTCTTCTTTCTGAAACTAGACAGAGAAGCATGATCCTACCTTCACACAAAACACAGAGCTAGACCTAAAAGGCATTTCAAATGTTTTCTTAATGATGTTCCAAAGCTGGCTTTTCTATATTCAATCACATACTGTTCTTTCTAAACCACACTTTCATGCCCCACTTGCCTCAAACACTATAAAAGTAGTTTCAAAGAATGTATAGTTGACTTAATTATTCTAACAAACATCTCATATGTGATAATGAATTATCCAGCATTAACTAAAACTTTATGAATTATTCTGACACTTGAAATAATAAGAATGTTTCTCACATTCAAGCAAAGAGTTTTTTCAGTCATGTGTTCAAACATGCACATATTAAAGTTATTAGAGATTTATTCCAGATAGGAAAAGCTTTTTTTCCCCCAAATGAACCATATATTCTCTAATGAAGAATTCCCTATTAAATATGGCCAGTTTAAAAGCCTATGAGATTCTGTTCTTCCTTTCTTCCAATCATATCCATTCCAGGGGGACACAGTCAGCTTTCTAGAAAACTCCAGAGCAGTAGTTCCTGCCTCAGTTCAGTTCAGTTGCTCAGTTGTGTCTGACTCTTTGCAACCCCATGAATTGCAGCATGTCAGGCCTCCCTGTCCATCACCAACTCCCAGAGTTCACTCAGACTCAAGTCCATCGAGTCAGTGATGCCATCCAGCCATCTCATCCTCTGTCGTCCCCTTCTCCTCCTGCCCCCAATCCCTCTCAGCATCAAAATATTTTCCAATGAATCAACTCTTCACATGAGGTGGCCAAAGTACTGGAGTTTCAGCTTTAGCATCATTCCTTCCAAAGGAATCCCAGGGCTGATCTCCTTCAGAATGGACTGGTTGGGTCTCCTTGCAGTCCAAGTGACTCACAAGAGTCTTCTCCAACACCACGGTTCAAAAGCATCAATTCTTCGGCACTCAGCCTTCTTCACAGTCCAACTCTCACATCCATACATGACCACAGAAAAAACTATAGCCTTGACTAGACGGACCTTTGTTGCCAAAGTAATGTCTCTGCTTTTGAATATGCTATCTAGGTCGGTCATAACTTTTCCTCCAAGGAGGAAGCATCTTTTAATTTCATGGCTGCAGTCATCATCTGCAGTGATTTTGGAGCCCCCAAAATAAAGTCTGACACTGTTTCCACTGTTTCCCCATCTAGTTCCCATGAAGTGATGGGACCAGATGCCATAATCTTAGTTTTCTGAATGTTGAGCTTTAAGCCAACTTTTTCACTCTCCTTTTCACTTTCATTAATAGGCTCTTTAGTTCTTCTTCACTTTCTGCCATAAGGGTGGTGTCATCTGCATATCCGAGGTTTTTGACATTTCTCCCGGCGATCTTGATTCCAGCTTGTGCTTCTTCCAGCCCAGTGTTTCTCAGGATGTACTCTGCATAGAAGTTAAATAAGCAGGGTGAAAATACTCCATTTCCTATTTGGAACCAGTCTGTTATTCCATGTCCAGTTCTAACTGTTGCTTCCTGACCTGTCAGGTGATCTGGTATTCCATCTCTTGAAGAATTTTCCACAGCTTATTGTGATCCACACAGTCAAAGACTTTGGCATAGTCAGTAAAGCAGAAATAGATGTGTTTCTGGAACTCTCTTGCTTTTTCCATGATACAGCAGATGTTGGCAATTTGATCCCTGGTTCCTCTGCCTTTTCTAAAACCAGCTTGAATATCTGGAAGTTCATGGTTCACATATTGCTGAAGCCTGGCTTGGAGAATTTAGAGCATTACTTTACTAGCATGTGAGATGAGTGCAATTGTGCGGTAGTCTGAGCATTCTTTGGCATTTCCTTTCTTTGGGATTGGAATGAAAACTGACCTTTTCCAGTCCTGTGGCCACTGCTGAGTTTTCCATATTTGCTGGCATATTGAGTGCAGCACTTTCAAGCATCATCTTTTTTTTGTTTGTTTGTTTGTTTTAGTTATTTATTTTTAATACTTTATTCTACATTACAGTACTGTATTTGTTTTGCCACACATTGATATGAATCAGCCACAGGTGTACACGATCTCCCAATGCCAAAACCCCTCCCACCTCCTACCCCATATCATCTCCCTGGATCATCCCATGCACCAGCCCCAAGCATCCTGTATCCTGTATTGAACATAGACTGGTGCTTCGTTTCTAACATGATAGTATACATGTTTCAATGCCATTCTCCCAAATCATCCCACCCTCTCCCTCTCCCTCAGGTGCCAAAAGTCCGTTCTATACCTCTGTGTCTCTTTTGTTGTCTCACATACAGGGTCATCATTACTATCTTTCTAAATCCCATATATATGTGTCAGTATAGTGTATTGGTGTTTTTCTTTCTGGCTTACCTCACTCAGTATAATTGGCTCCAGTTTCATCCATCTCATTAGAACTGAATCAAATTTATTTTTTTAAGGGCTGAGTAATACTCCATTGTGTATATGTACCACAGCTTTCTTATCCATTCATCTGTTGATGGACATCTAGGAAAGCATCACTACAAACAAAGCTAGTGGAGGTGATGGAATTCCTAGTGAGCTACTTCAAATCCTAAAAGATGATGCTTGACTATAAACAAGCATGATTGACTATAAACAAGCATCATCTTTTAGGATTTGAAATAGCTCACTAGGAATTCCATCACCTCCACTAGCTTTGTTTGTAGTGATGCTTTCTAAGGCCCACTTGACTTCACATTCCAAGATGTCTGGCTCTAGATTAGTGATCACACCATCATGATTATCCGGGTTGTGAAGATCTTTTTTGTACAGTTCTTCTGTGTATTCTTGCCACCTCTTCTTAATATCTTCTGCTTCTGTTAGGTCCATACCATTTCTGTCCTTTATCGAGCCCATCTTTGCATGAAATGTTCCCTTGGCATTTCTAATTTTCTTGAAGAAATCTCTAGTCTTTCCCATTCTGTTCTTTTCCTCTATTTCTTTGCATTGATCGCTGAAGAAGGCTTTCTTATCTCTTCTTGCTATTCTTTGAAACTCTGCATTCAGATGCTTATAACTTTCCTTTTCTTGTTTGCTTTTCAACTCTCTTCTTTTCACAGCTATTTGTAAGGCCTCCCCAGACAGCCATTTTGCCTTTTTGCATTTCTTTTCCATGGGGATTGTCTGGATCCCTGTCTCCTGTACAATGTCATGAACCTCATTCCATAGTTCATCAGGCACACTCTATCTATCAGATCTAGGCCCTTAAATCTATTTCTCACTTCCACTCTGTGATCATAAGGGATTTGATTTAGGTCATACCTGAATGGTCTAGTGGTTTTACCTACTTTCTTCGATTTCAGTCTGAAGTTGGCAATAAGGAGTTCATGATCTGAGCCACAGGCAGCTCCTGGTCTTGTTTTTGTTGACTGTATAGAGCTTCTCCATCTTTGGCTGCAAAGAATATAATCAATCTGATTTCGGTGTTGACCATCTGGTGATGTCCATGTGTAGAGTCTCCTCTTGTGTTGTTGGAAGAGGGTGTTTGCTATGACCAGTGCATTTTCTTGGCAAAACTCTATTAGTCTTTGCCCTGCTTCATTCCACATTCCAAGGCCAAATTTGCCTGTTACTCCAGGTGTTTCTTGACTTCCTACTTTTGCATTCCAGTCCCCTATAATGAATAGGACAGCTTTTGGGGGTGTTAGTTCTAAAAGGTCTTGTAGGTCCTCATAGAACCGTTCAACTGTAGCTTCTTCAGTGTTACTAGTTGGGGCATAGACTTGGATTACCATGATATTGAATGGTTTGCCTTGGAGATGAACAGAGATCATTCTGTCATTTTTGAGATTGCATCCAGGTACTGCATTTCGGACTGTTTTGTTGACCATGATGGCTACTCCATTTCTTCTGAGAGATTTCTGCCCTCAGTAGTAGATATAATGGTCATCTGAGTTAAAGTCACCCATTCCAGTCCATTTTAGTTCACTGATTCCTCGAATGTTGACGTTCACCCTTGCCATTTCTTGTTTGACCACTTCCAATTTGCCTTGATTCATGGACCTGACATTCCAGGTTCCTATGCAATATTTCTCTTTACAGCATCAGATCTTGCTTCTATCACCAGTCACACGCACAGCTGGGTATTGTTTTTGCTTTGGTTCCATCCCTTCATTCTTTCTGGAGTTATTTCTCCACTGAACTCCAGTAGCATATTGGGCACCTACTGACCTGGCGAGTTCCTCTTTCAGTATCCTATCATTTTGCCTTTTCATACTGTTCATGGGGTTCTCAAGACAAGAATTCTGAAGTGGCTTGCCATTCCCTTCTCCACTGGACCACATTCTGTCAGACCTCTCCACCATGACCCACGCATCTTGGGTTGCCCTGTGGGCTTGGCTTGGTTTCATTGAGTTAGACAAGGCTGTGGTCCTAGTGTGATTAGATTGACTAGTTTTCTGTGAGTATGCTTTCAGTGTGTCTGCCCTCTGATGCCCTCTTGCAACACCTACCATCTTGGGTTTCTCTTACCTTTAGCGTGGGGTATCTCTTCATGGCTGATCCAGCAAAGCACAGCTGATGCTCCTTACCTTGGATGAGGGGTATCTCCTCACCGCCGCCCTTACTGACCTTCAATGGGGGATGACTCCTCTAGGCCCTCCTGTGCCCGTGCAGGCACCACTCCTTGGACATGGGGTGGCTCCTCCTGGCAGCCTCCCCTGGCCTCAAGTGTGGGATGGCTCCTCTCAGCCGTTCCTCTGCTGTTGCAGCCTGGCACTCTCGGCTGCTGCCCTGACCTCGGACATGGGGTAACTCCCCTCGGCCACGGTTAGTGTGCAGGTCGCAGCCGCCTTCGCTTAGTGCGCCAGTAGTGCTGCTGCCGCTAAGTCGCTTCAGTCGTGTCCGACTCTGTGCGACCCCATAGACAGCAGCCCACCAGGCTCCCCCGTCCCTGGGATTCTCCCGGCAAGAACACTGGAGGGGGTTGCCATTTCCTTCTCCAATGCATGAAAGTGAAAAGTGAAAGTGAGGTCGCTCAGTTGTGTCCAACTCTTAGTGACCCCATGGACTGCAGCCTACCAGGCTCCTCCGTCCATGGAATTTTCCGGCAAGAGTACTGGAGTGGAGTGCCATTGCTTTCTCTCTCAGTTCCTGCTTAATATAACAGAAATATTAACTCATAGCAACTCGTTTCCCTATTGCCTTCCCCCCCCGCCCCCCGTGTAATAAAAACTTTAAAAGTTTTTATTAAATTTGTTACAATATTGCTTCCACTTTATGTTTTGAGTTTTTAGCCACAAAGCATGTGGAATCTGATCTTCCTGACCAGGAATCAAACCCACACCCCCTGCATTGGAAGGTGAAATCTTAACTATTGTCCTGTCAAGGAAGTACCTTGTTTCCCAATTATTTTGAGTTCAGAGGCTGTCCCAACCTCATAAGCTCAGAGGGTTGCCTCTTCTTTTCTTACGAAAAACTAATCCTGGAGATAATACTAAGAACACGGACTTCCCAGTTGCTTTAGTGGTAAAGAACCTGCCTGAAATGCAAAGGACACAGGTCTTAGACACAGTCCTAGAATGGGGAAGATTCCCTGGAGAAGGAAATGGCAACCCACTCCAATATTCTTGCCTGAGAAATCATACGAACAGAGGAGCCTGGTGGGCTATAGTCCATGGGGTCACAGAGAGTTGGATAGTACTTATCATTGACTAAAGAACAGGGACATCAATACTAAGAATAGGAGACCCTGAGGCAAGGATTGGCCTTTGCAGCTATTCCAAAGTTGTTTTGTTTGCTGAGTTATTTAGCATTGAAATCAGCCTTCTGAGTATTTGCTAGCACTCTTCCACTCTGATGACAGAACTAAAAGCCTCTTGATGAAAGTAAAGAGGAGAGTGAAAAAGTTGGCTTAAAGCTCAACATTCAGAAAACGAAGATCATGGCATCCGGTCTCATCACTCCATGGGAAATAGATGGAGAAACAGTGGAAACAGTGTCAGACTTTATTTTGGGGGGGTGTCCAAAATCACTGCAGATGATGACTGCAGCCATGAAATTAAAAGATGCTTACTCTTTGGAAGTAAAGTTATGGCCAACCTAGATAGCATATTCAAAAGCAGAGACATTACTTTGCCGACTAAGGTCCAACTAGTCAAGGCTATGGTTTTTCCAGTAGTCATGTGTGGATGTGAGAGTTGGACTGTGAAGAAGGCTGAGTGCCGAAGAATTGATGCATTTGAACTGTGGTGTTGGAGAAGACTCTTGAGAGTCTGCAAGGAGATCCAACCAGTCCATTCGGGAGAAGGAGATCAACCCTGGAATTTCTTTGGAAGGAATGATGCTAAAGCTGAAACTCCAGTACTTTGGCCACCTCATGCAAATAATTAATTCATTGGAAAAGACTTTGATGCTGGGAGGGATTGGAGCAGGAGGAGAAGGGGATGACAGAGGATGAGATGGCTGGATGGCATCACTGACTCTATGGACGTGAGTCTGAGTGAACTCTGGGTGTTGGTGAGGGACAGGGAGGCCTGGCATGCTGCGATTCATGGGGTCACAGAGAGTCAGACACGACTGAGCAACTGAACTGAACTGAAGTGACTAGTTGAGAAATCTGCAAGGCAGAGTGAGGTTCTTGGAAGGCTTTACAGGGCAAGGAGGAAGAATCCCACACATCTTGTAATAGAACCAGTTGTTTGTTTGGGCCATGATAGATTCTTCCCAGATCTGCAGTGAGGACTCTCTACCGGTGAGTTTTGCTTTTCTAAAAATCTGAAGGTGTCACTAGAACATACACAGTTTATCATTATCCAGGAACTCCTACTTCTAGCATTAAACATTTTTAACCTTAATGACAGACATTTTATTTTTGAATTTAGCAAAAATAAAATTAAAATTTTATAGCTCTTAAAAATTGCCTAAATAAACCTTGGGTTTGAGGGTTTTTCAATCTCTCTTTATTCTCAGGGATAATTTCCAAACATGGAATTAAATGGATCAGCAGGGACATAGAAAAAGCTTCTAAGGAGATTGGTTATGAAACTCATGTAAGGTCTAATCATTCTTTCTGTACTAATTTCTTTCCACCCACTAAATCATTACCTTCATTAACAGTGATTAAAACTAAGCTCAAAGCTGGCTCATGTCCTTCTAATGACTATGGTCCAAAGCCTCCTGTTGGGAAGAAGAACTCCCCTCAGAGTCAGTAGACACAGCTGAAAGAGAGCTTAAGAGGAGTTACAGTGCCTGTGGATGTGAAGCAGAGAAAAGGCTCAATCTGAAGAAGGAAGGGGTCTTTCCAAATTTTTAAACATGCAACACTTAAAGCATATTTATTTGTAAGAGCTGAATTTTGCAGGTGAAAATCAATTGACACCTTCAGGATAATCAAGGAACACAACATTGTAGATGAAGATGTCAATAATCACTCATTTCTTTGGACTGAAATCAAATCCCATATGCAGTGCAGAAATGAATCACCACTTTTTTTGTTTGCTTGTTTTTTCAAAAGATCACTGACAAGTCTTAAGTACAGGGGAAAAAGTGGCTGCTAATTTTTAAATAAATTGAGATTTGTCCATCTGTCCTGTAGTTACATGCAATTTTTATAAAATGCAGAAGCTAATATATACTCACTACAATAAAGGTAGATGAGTGAGTGATTCTATTCAGAGACTCCATGATTAATGATGGAATGAACACAGCTTTAGCAGAACCTGTCAACTGCTTTCTCACAAAGTTTAGTTTGGAATACTGATAATCATAAATTGACCTTTCAACCTTTAGAATTGTGCATACACCCTAAAAGACATAATAGAGATTTACTTCCTAAGAAGTACTTTCTTACAGAGTTCTGAATGATTGAATTACCTTTTTTTACAAAAGAGCTGATCCAACAGAGCAGTTATCCAATAGTGACAAGAAAAAGGGGTCTAAAAAATAAGTACATTAAAGGGGCTGAAGACACAATATTAAGGAGTAGGAATAAAGTGACTATAAAGGGATTTTAGAGATATAATTGGATAGAGATATAATTGGATATATGCTTATTATATAATTGGATATATGCTTATTTTACCTTCAATGTCTGAGTACTTACAAAGAACTGAAAATAGCACGGCTATTGAAAAAAAGGTGATATGCTATTTACAACAGACTCTTTTTTTTTATCATTTGTATCTTGCACCTAAAACTAATTTCTAGATGTTACAGCTCAGAAATAGCAAACAGTTTCTCTCAACTCTTCCCGTGTGATCGTCCCTCATCATAACCACAGTCTGCTGAATCGATCAGACTATGGAAGCAGATGTGAAAGAAAACCCTAGCATGTGTTTTCTCTTTTAAATGAAATGCTAATTTGGAAATATTACTGCTTGACCTGATTGATGCCATAGCTGTAGGGTTTAAACAGAAATTTGTCAAGGGCTACAGAATTTACTACCCAATCTGCTCATTTACCAATTCCATTATACTAATTTAAAGAAGGAAAAAAATCTGTAAAATCCTGAGATTTGTATTCAAAAGAACTGCAAACAAAATAGTTTATTATGTTCACCATTCAGAATGTTTGCTTAGTTTTTAAATTGATCAAATAACAAAATGAAATGCAGTGTTGCCTGGTTTCTGCTTTTTAAAAACGGTATAAGGAGATCAAACCAGTCAATACTAAAGGAAATAAATTCTGAATATTCATTGGAAGGAATGATGCTGCATCTGAAGCTCCAATATTTTGGTCACCTGATGTGAAGAGCCAACTCATTGGAAAAGACCCTGATCCCAGGAAAGATTGAGGGCAGAAGGAGAAGGGGGTGACAGAGGATGAGATGGCTGGATGGCATCATTGACTTGATGGACGTGAGTTTGAGTAAATCCTGAGAGGTAGCAGAGGACAGAGACTGATGTGTTGCAGTCCGTGGGGTCACAAAGAATAGGACATGACTTAGTAACTAACAACAACAACAATATCATCCAGCCAGATCCATGTTAAAGGATGAGTGTTAGGACCTGTGAATCTGAGCTGAACATCTAAGGAAGAGAATTATAAGAGGCGACGGTCAGAAGATGAGGACTTTTGAAATCAAATATTGAAAAGCAAATTGGACAAAAAAGGTGATGACAGCTGGGAAACCCCTGGAGGGGCTTGATTGTATCAAGTCAAGAAGTTTTTCTCCAAGCTTTGGTTTTTTGCTGGAAAAATGGGAGTCTGGTAAAACATAAAGAAATAGGGAAAACTGAAGAGACATAAAGACAGAAAAAGAGGATTGGAGTTAAGACAAAAATTAAATTAAAAATTAAAATTAAACAGAATTAAAGAAATTAAATTTAAAAGTTACAATCAAAGAGAAAATATTGATGATTAGTCTTGCTGTTCAATCAAGCTAGAGAGTGAGGCTTCACAGAAAAAGGAAACCACACAGATATCAGACTGGGGGTTGGGCAACCAGAGGACCACACTGAAGCAGTGGGTTTGGCAACCACCTGACGGCCAAGAGGCGGAGGAGCTGCACAGCAGGCAAAGTGGAGGGAGTGAACAGTGGTGGGGAGCAGAGGGCGAGAGCAGGTGCCAAGCGGTGGGGGCCACAGGGGGCTCGGATGAGGCTCCAGGGCAGGCAGAGTGTCCATGGAGGACAGAGGACGGGAAACCATGAGGTCACCTGAGAGAACAGACAAGGGAGGACACAGGGGGCTTATGCTATTGGGTAAGTTTCAGGCAATATAATTCAATTCAGAGCACAGGGTTTTATTTTAGGTATTAGCATGTTTTTGAAGAGAAAATTGATCTATACTTATAAAACAGTTTCAGGTCAAAGATTTGACTTACATGATAAATATGCATCATGAAGAAAGAAAACACCTAAATCCTTATCGATGGTGCCTTTCTGACAGAGTAAGTGTTGACAATTTTCTTTTCTTTCAGAGGGGAAAAATTTCTGGTTTAAGTTAGTGAGATGACGACGATAAAGCCCATTGTTAGTAATGACTCAAAAGTCATTCCATGGGATTTTCAATGCAAGAGTACTGGACTGGGTCGCCATTTCCTTCTCCAGGGAACCTTCCCAACCCAGGGGTCGAACCCAGGTCTCTCACATTGTAGATGGACACTTCACCATCTGAGCCACCAGAGAAAACAGGATAAATATGCGTCATGAAGAAAGAAAACACCTAAATCCTTATCGATGGTGCCTGTCTGACAGAGTAAGTGTTGACAATTTTCTTTTCCTTCAGAGGGGACAAATTTTTGATTTAAGTTAGCGAGATGACAATGACAAAGCCTATTCTTAGTAATGACTCAAAAGTCATAGTTTTAGGGGATGTTATTTCATTCTAAAAAACAGACGGAGCAAGACAAACATGAAAGACAGGACAAACCATGCCACTATGTGACTGGAAAAGCGGTTCTCAGCTAGTCCAGTTCAGTCACTCAGTCATGTCCAACTCTTTGTGGCCCCATGGACTGCAACACACCAGGATTCTCTGTCCACCACCAACTCTCAGACTTACTCAAACTCATGTCCATTGAGTCAGTGATGCCATCCAACCATCTCATCCTCTGTCCTCCCCTTCTCCTTTGGCCTTCAATCTTTCCCAGAATCAAGGTCTTTTCCGATGAGTCCATTCTTTGAATTAGGTGGCCAAAGTACTGGGGCTTCAGCTTCAGCATCAGTCCTTCCAATGAATATTCAGGACTGATTTCCTTTAGGATGGACTTGTTGGATCTCCTTGCAGTCTAAGGGACTCTCAAGAGTCTTCTCCAACACCACGGTTCAAAAGCATCAATTCTTCAGCACTCAGCTTTCTTTTTAGACCATCTCTCACATCCATACATGACTACTGGAAAAATCATATCCTTGACTAGATGGACCTTTGTTGGCAAAATAACATCTCTACTTTTGAATATGCTACCTAGGTTGGTTATAAATTTTCTTCCAAAGAGCAAGCATCTTTTAATTTCATGGCTGCAATCACTATCTGCAGTGATTCTGGAGCCCCCAGAAATAAAGTCTGTCACTGATTCCATTGTCTCCCAATCTATTTGCTTTGAACTGATGGGACTGGATGCCATGATCTTAGTTTTCTGAATGTTGACCTTTAAGCCAACTTTTTCACTTTCCTCTTTTACTTTCATCTAGAAGCTTTTTAGTTCTTCGCTTTCTGCCATAAGGGTAATGTCACCTGCGTATCTGAGGTTATTGATATTTCTGTTGGCAATCTTGATTCCAGCTTGTGCTTCATCCAGCCCAACATTTAAGATGATATACTCTGCATATAATTTAAATAAGCAGGGTAACAATATGCAGCCTTGACATACTCCTTTCCTGATTTGGAACCAGTCTGTTGTTGCATATCCAGTTCTAACTTGCTTCTTGACCTTCAGCTAAGTGCACTGTTAAAATGGGAAACATGGAAAACATAATTTATTAAAAAATGTAGGGAAGCCATCAGAGTTTAAGGAAAATTAAAAATATAAGAGAGATGACTGGAAGAAAAACAGCTCTATCCACAAGATGTCAAAACAATAAAATTTCAAAGTAAGTCAGCCCAAGACTGCTAACTGTGGTTGGAATGGCTTTGGAATGGAAAATAAAAACTTTCATTTCATTGGGTGAAATACCTTGGTTTAATAAAATGACCATGGGTCACACTCTGAAGATGTAAAATAAATCCACTAATTCCAGAAAGCAAGCTACCTGTTACCAACTACAGGATCAGATCATGAAGACCATAGAATAGATACAAGAGAATAAGGAGTGCAGTAAGGTTTCCCCTTCTTGTCTCTAAAATCACTGCAGATGGTGACTGCAGCCATGAAATCAGATGACGCTTGCTTCTTGGCAGAAAGCTATGACAAGCCTAGACAGCGTGTTAAAAATCAGAGACATTTCTCTGCAGACAACAGTCCGCAGAGTCAAGGCAATGGTCTTCTGTCACATACAGTTGTGAAAGCTTGACCATAAAGAAGGTGGAGTGCTGAAGAATTGATGCATTTGAACTGTGATGCTGGAGAGAAGACTCCTGAGGGTCCCTTGGACAGCAAGGAAATCAAACCAGTCAATCTAAAGGGAAGCAACCCTTAATACTCATTGGAAGGACTAATGCTGAAGCTGAAACTCCAGTATTTTGGTCATCTGATGTGAACAGCTGACTCATTGGAAAAGTCATTTTCCAATGCTGAAAAAACTGCTGAGAAAGATTGAGGGCAGAAGGAGAAGAGGGCATCAGAGGATGAGATGGCTGGATGGCATCACCAGTGCAATGGACATGAACCTGGGCAAACTCCAGGAGATGGTGAGGGACAGGGAAGCTGGCATGCCGCAGTCCATGGAGTCGCTAAGAGTTGGACGTGACTGAGCAACTGAGCAACAACAAAAGGAGTGTAAAACCAAAAATTCAGACAATTTCAGCATGATCATGCAAGGAAAAAGAGAATGTCGAGGAAAAGAAAGGTTTAAGACCTCCTTTAATTCACTGGAGAGGGAAGAAAGGTGGCACACAGAGCAGGCACGTGGAGGCACCAGCCCCTGCAAGCAGGTGCCTTTAATAACTTTCAGGATCCGGAGAGAAAGAGTGAAAATAGGCGTTAATGATGAAAGACTAAGCAAAAGATAAAGAAGACTTGTTTAATGCCAGATGTCACAACTAAAGGAGTGTGAATAGCATGATAAACAGCTGAGAAAGGAAAGAACCCTTTGAACATAATAGTGAGGCTTTGGGGAGGGTCGGCTCCCAACACAATTCAAAGAGCATAGGTTTTCCAGGCAGAATTCAGCTCTGCTTCTAGCTTATCTCCTGCTTGAGATAGGGCAAGGGGCTTTAATCCATCTTAGTTTCATTATCGGTCAAATGGAGATTACTGTGTCTACACTAAAAGATTCTCGTGAACTCTCATCTTCCAGATGTTGTGCTAATTTAGTTTATGAGCATACCTGTAATAATCACTTGCTATGTGGCCATTGCTATCTATCCCATGTGCTCTGAACATGACAAATTCAGTGCTTTCCCAGAACTTAAAACCCCAGGAGGGACAGACAGACAAATGTTTACTACAGAAGTTGTAGTAAGCGCTGTTAAGACAAAAGAATAAAAGCAAAAGAATGAGTCATGAAGGTGCTGTTTTAGTTGATGCGGTTAGGATCTGCTATCAAATAAAGTCTGGTAAACTATGTGTAGTTGTATGAATGGCTGTGTCATACTACTAGATACACAGTAAAAGAGAGGGTTTTATTTGCAACATGTAATGTTACACCAGATGGTGCTAGAAAATGAGAGTCTAAACTAAGAAGTTTCAGAACAAATTGAAGGGATTAGAATGACATATTTTTAGAATAAGAAAAAATAATAATTTCATCAGGTGCATCACGGTTGCTATTTTAAAAGTCATTCCAGATGCCTGGTGGGTGTAATACATCGATACATTCTTCAAGTTATGACACAGGACTGAGACCAAGTAATTGAAGGAAACTGGACTCTGAGAGTTCTCCAGTCTGGGGACTGGGTGATAAGACCAGCACAGAAGAGAGGACCTCTCATTCATCTGAGCATCTCTGAACTCACTCATAAATACAGCACACTGCATGTAAGGGGCAGGGGGTGGTGACAGTGAGGATGAGATGGCTATGTCATTCCAAGGTGAATGGGGAAACCACGTGAAAGAGATTGTAATAGAATATGATAAAATGAGGCACATACGTGAACCATGAACTTCCAGATTTCAAGCTGGTTTTAGAAAAGGCAGAGGAACCAGAGATCAAATTGCCAACATGTGCTGGATCACGGAAAAAGCAAGAGAGTTCCAGAAACACATCTATTTATGCTTTATTGACTATGGCAAAGCCTTTGACTGTGTGGATCACAATAAAGTGTGGAAAATTCTGAAAGAGATGGGAATACCAGACCACCTGACCTGCCTCTTGAGAAGTCTGTATGCAGGTCAGGAAACAACAGTTAGAACTGGACATGGAACAACAGACTGCTTCCAAATAGGAAAAGTAGTATGTCAAGGCTGTATATTGTCACCCTGCTTATTTAACTTCTATGCACAGTACATCCTGAGAAACACTGGGCTGGAATAAGCACAAGCTGGAATCAAGATTGCTGGGAGAAATATCAATAACCACAAATATGCAGATGGCACCACCCTTATGGCAGAAAGTGAAGAGGAACTAAAAGCCTCTTGATGAGAGTGAAAGAGAAGAGTGAGAAAGTTGGCTTAAAGTTCATTATTCAGAAAATGAAGATCATGGCATCCAGTCCCTCACTTCATGGCAGTTAGATGGGGAAGCAGTGGAAACAGTGTCAGATTTTATTCTTTTGGGCTCCAAAATCACTGCAGATGGTGATTGCAGCCATGAAATTAAAAGATGCTTACTCCTTGGAAGGAAAGTTATGATCAACCTAGACAGCATGTTAAAAAGTAGAGATGTTACTTTGGCAACAAAGGTCCATCTAGTCAAGGTATGGTTTTTCCAGTGGTCATGGATGGATGTGAGAGTTAGACTCTGAAGAAAGCTGAGCACCGAAGAATTGAAGCTTTTGAACTGTGGTGTTGGAGAAGATTCTTTAGTCCCTTGGACTGCAAGGTGATACAACCAGTCCATTCTAAAGGAGATCAGTCCTGGGTGTTCATTGGAAGGACTAATGCTAAAGCTGAAACTCCAATACTTTGGCTACCTCATGTGAAGAGTTGACTCATTAGAAAAGATCTGATGCTGGGAGGGATTGGAGGCAAGAGGAGAAGGGGACAACAGAGGATAAGATGGCTGGATGGCATCACTGACTTGATGGGCATGAGTTTGGGTGAACTCTGGGAGTTGATGATGGACAAGGAGGCCTGGCGTGTTGCAATTTATGGGGTCACAAAGAGTTGGACACGACTGAGCGACTGAACTGAACTGAAGTTTAGGCTTCTGGGTCAGCCTTAAGTTTCAACTACGATTCTACAATTTCAAGACCCTACTGAGCAGGGAGTAGTTTGTCAGAAGTATTTGAAGGAGTTGCAACAAAATTGCAATACTCAACACACATTTTTACAGAATAAGCAGAAATATCAGCAAGCATCAGAGAAAGCCACACACACGGGAACATTTTTGATTAAGGATCCTGTCTGACTATCATTATCAGATACCGATCTCAGTGGCCTAAACACATATTTACTTGTCTTTTGGTACAGAATAGACAGTTCGGGACTGACATAATGTTCTTTGATGTCCATAGAGTGATGCAGACCGTCACCTTTGTTCTGCCATTTTTACTATCTAATTTTCATCCTTAAGCAGCCGTCACATGTATTTTCTAGATAGCAAACTGGAGGAAGGATGGAATACAGGCTAGATCCATCTCGATTTGCTGTCTCAAGGAACTTTCCTGGCCTCTCTGTTCATTACTTCAATTACACCTCGCTGGTCACCCCTCCTAACCAGGGAGCTTAGAAATGAGGTCTCTAATGGGACCTGTGACAAGCAGGAATGAGGCCAGAGCGCTGCTCCTGAAGAAGAATGGATGAAAGGCTGAGGTGGACCCAGGGGGCCTGGAACAGGGTTTAACTGGGCTACTGAAAATGGAATAACAGGGCAGCAAGGGAAGAGAATACCAAAATTTGGGACAGTAACAGAAAATTCAGTCAAATGCTTTGGGCTTGAAATGGTTTGGGTATCACAGGGCTGGACATGTACGTGCTGCTGACCGTTCCTTCAGGCTCTCCTGGGCGTCCTCAATGTTACGGGCTATTTCATCACAACTCAGTGAGCGACCCAGGAAATCTTGAGACCACCCAGTGAATAGATGGCAGATGTGGTCGACAAGGGCTTCCCAGGTGGCTCAGTGGTGAAACGCGTGCCTGTAGAGCAGTATACGCAGGAGACACAGGTTCTATCTGTGGGTTGGGAAGATCCCTTGGAGGAAATGGCAGCCTGCTCCAGTATTGTTGACAGGAAATCCCATGAACAGAGGAGCTAGGCAGGGAGGTAGGCTTCAGTCCACGGGGTCACAAAGAGTCAGACATGGCTGAGCGACTGAGTGCACCTGCGCACGTGCACACACACACACGCACACACACACACACGCACACACACACACGGTCAACAGAGTCCTTTTCATTGTGCCACTGTGTTTTATATTAGAAAACAGGGAATAGAAGCAATGGATCAAGGAACTTTCAATATTTCTTCCTGAGTTTGGTAAAAAGAAAAGGTAAACTTCTAAGGAGATAATACATTCAAAATAGACAGAAGGTAGCATGCAAAAAAACAAGATCCTAAATAAAGAAACCAAATCACACATTGTTCAAGGGAAGCTTATAAACATACAGTGAAACGGAACTGATAAGAAGATTTAAATTATTTTTAGAGGAAGCAGGATATAATGAGGATCAAGTAAATATCATAGAAAATGTTTTATACAAACTACCAGTTAAAGAGTTTCAGGAAAAGAAAGAGCATTTCAATATAAATCGTGTGGAAGAGAGAAAATGCATTAAACAGATAATGTACTTATACACTATTGGTGTGAACTATTCTGAAGACAATTAGTAATGAATCTGAAAGAAAACGACATTCTAAAATTATAAAGGACGCTGTCAGCTTAACAGAATAAAGGACCATGATTTCGGAGATAGGTGAGATTTTCAAAATGCATGCCTTCAGATTAGTATGTGAAAGAAGGGTCTTTATCTCACAGTTTTCAGGTACTATTGTGTTGCTGTGTATACAGCAGTGAGCATATGTACAAGGGAGACAGCAGGGAGAAACAGAATATGTGTGATTTAAACTGCTAAATAGTAAATTAATTTTATATGGAAATCACAGACATATGAGCAAACCTAAAAACTGTTGCCAAAGCACTTCAGTCTTCATTGAGAAGTCTCACAACAATATGAAAGTTAGGTAAATGAAGTTGTTGCTATATGTTAAAATGAGACTGACATAGAAGATTAAAGAACATGCAAATTATTTAAGGAGAACAAGGCTAATAGGACCTGAAGGCAAGTGGAAAAAAAAATTGTTGTTGTTCAGTCATTAAGTCCTGTTGGACTGTTTGTGACCCCATGGACTGCAGCATGCCAGGCTCCTCTGTCCTCCACTATCTCCTGGAGTTTGCTCAAATTCACGTCCATTAAATCGATGGTGCTATCTAACCATCTCATCCTCTGCTGCCCTCTTATCCTTTTTCTTTCAATCTTTCTCAGCATCAGGATCTTTTTCAGTGAGTCAGCCCTTTGAATCAGGTGGCCAAAGTGTTGGAGCTTCAGCATCAGTCCTTCCAGTGAACACCCAGGACTGATTTCTTTTAGGATGGACTGGTTGGATCTCCTTGCAGTCCAAGGGACTCTCAAGAGTCTTCTCCAATTCCATAGTTCAAAAGCATCAATTCTTTGGTCTAACTCTCACATCCATACATGATTACTGGAAAGTGAAAGTGTTAGTCACTCAGTCATGTCCGACTCTTGCAACCCCATGGACTGTAGCCCACCAGGCTCCTCTGTCTGTGGAATCCTCCAGGCAAGAATTCTGGAGTGGGTTGCCATTCTCTTTTCCAGATGATCTTTCTGACTCAGGGATCGAACCTGAATCTCTGGCATTGTAGGCAGATTTTTACTGTCAGAGCCATAACTGTGACTTATATGGACCTTTGTCATTATAGTTTACACAAACAGCAAAACAGGAAGCAACTTTATAACAAGTGTTTATCAGGAGTCAGTATTAGCCAAAGAGGCATAAAGGAGAGTCTCATAAAGGAATGCGACCAATCTCCATTCAAACACTGCCCAGAGGCAAGTGCAGGTGCTGGTGTTGACCCCTACGCCTATTGATGGATGGGGGATACTCTCCATAGGAAGTAGGTGCTTCAGTCTGTCCTTGGTAAGTGGTTTTCAAGCTAGTGTTTCTTTTGAATCTGTGATCAACAAATAGCCTTCTGAATTTTGCAATATTGCTTAAATATAAGAAGAGATTTGAGGGCATCTTTCTACTGTCAAAAGAGGCTTTTAACATGAATTAACATTATCTTCCTATTAATAGTTATGAGTTTAGTTAATTTTATTCTGCCCTGAGACATTTTTATAACCTCCCACCTATAAGAATGAAAAATGCAGACAAAGTATATGAAATGACAGTTTTTATAACACTGTTATGCAGGCAACAAAGGACCATAATCCGTGAGAGGACAAGAAATGAGCTCTTTGAGCTCTAGGCTTGCTCTGATTTGCTGCCTTCAGAGTCTGCAGTCCACAGAGCAGAGAGGATATCCCAGTGGTGCCAGACTGACTCCAAGCTGAGACAGAAGCAGCCTGAGTCTCAGGACACAGGGCCAGTGAAGGAGGAAATGTATGGAAAGAGAACTGCAGACACAGGCCAGGGTCCCCTTGAGTACAAGTCAGCTGAGTGCTTGTCTGGCTCCTGAGGAACATGCCGGGGGTGTGGGAAAGAGCCCCCCAAGAGGACTATAGGGAGCACTGCCTGGCACAGAGATGGTGCCAGGAACAGAGATTCTTCCCACCAGTCAACCTGGAAAACCTCAAGATTCTACACTGAGAAGAGGACTCTGAGGGTTTGGCCTCCGCAATAAAATATAATGATTTCTAAACTAATTACTACCCAATAAATCTCAAAAGCGAGCCTCAGAAAGATTAAACTGTTTCCCAGCAACATAGCATCACACCTCAGCAAAGCACAAGAATATTTATAGGAAAACAAAGGGATTCGACAACCCATAACTTAAAATCCACATCATCCATCAGTCTCAAACTCTAGTCCAGAAAAAAAAAAAGAAAAAAAACCACAGTACTTTCAAATGAAGGTAAAATAAAGACTTATTAGATGAAGAAGGGCTCCCTGGTGGCACTATTGTAAAGAATTTGCCTGCAATGCAAGAGAACTGGGTTGGATCCCTGGGTCAGGAAGATTCCCTGGAGAAGGATATGGCAACCCTTTCCGATATTCTTGCCTATAGAATCCCAGGGACAAAGGAGCCTGATCAGCTACAGTCCATGAGATTACAAGAAGTCAGACAGGATAGACTGACTAACACTTTCACTGTTTCTTTTATACTTAAAAGGTGAAAGAGTTCACCTGGAGTAGAACTCTGCTATGGACACATTGAAGAATACTATACAAACAGCAGAAAAAATGATACCAAATGGAAATATGGATCTATACACAGAAATAAACAGCCTGAAAGGATGATTCTGTGATTAAATATGTAATATTTTGTGGTGCTATTTAAACATCTTTAAAAAAATAATTAACTGTCTTAAGGAAAAAATGGCAATGAAGGGTGGGGTTTATAATTGCAAACAAGAATTATATGGTGATAAGAACAAATATATCAGAAGCAGAGATAGTATATTATATTATATTGTCATGAAGTCCTTAGTCTAACTAGCTTGGCATAGTATAAGTTGAAATTAACCTGTGGTATTCTAGAGATGTAGATCTGTTCTACATCTTTAGATTCTTTAAACCCTCAGAACCCACAACAATGTAAAATGAGAGTTTATGCCTAATAAGCTAACAAAAAGGAGAAAAGGAAAGATATAAACATCTGAATGCAGAGTTCCAAAGAATAGCAAGAAGAGATAAGAAAGCCTTCCTCAGCGATCAATGCAAAGAAATAGAGGAAAACAACAGAATGGAGAAGACTAGAGATCTCGTCAAGAAAATTAGAGATACCAAGGGAACATTTCATGCAAAGATGGGCTAGATAAAGGACAGAAATGGTATGGACCTAACAGAAGCAGAAGATATTAAGAAGAGGTGGCAAGAATACACAGAAGAATTGTACAAAAGAGATCTTCATGACCAAGATAATCACTCACCTAGAGCCAGACATTCTGGAATGTGAAGACAAGTGGGCCTTAGAAAACATCACTATGAACAAAGCAAGTGGAGGTGATGGCATTCCACTTGAAATAGCATTGAGTTATTTCAAATCCTGAAAGATGATGGTGTGAAAGTGCTGCACTCAATATGCCAGCAAATTTGGAAAACTCAGCAGTGGCCACAGGACTGGAAAAGGTCAGTTTTCATTCCAATCCCAAAGAAAGGCAATGCCAAAGAATGCTCAAACTGCTGCAACAGTTGCACTCATCTTACATGCTAGTAAAGTAATGCTCAAAATTCTCCAAGCCAGGCTTTAGCAATACGTAAACCGTGAACTTCCAGATGTTCAAGCTGGTTTTAGAAAAGGCAGAGGCACCAAGGATCAAATTGCCAACATCTGCTGGATCATCAAAAAAACAAGAGAGTTCCATAAAAATATCTATCTGCTTTATTGACTATGCCAAAGCCTTTGACTGTGTGAATCACAATAAACTGTGGAAAATTCTGAAAGAGATGGGAATACCAGACCACCTGACCTGCCTCTTGAGAAACCTATATGCAGGTCAGGGAGCACAACAGTTAGAACTGGACATGGAACAACAGACTGGTTCCAAATAAGAAAAGGATTACGTCAAGGCTGTATACTGTCACCCTGTTTATTTAACATATGCAGGGTACATCATGAGAAATGCTGGACTGGAAGAAACACAAGCTGGAATCAAGATTGCCAGGAGAAATATCAATAACCTCAGATATGCAGATGACACGACCCTTATGGCAGAAAGTGAAGAGGCTCTAAAAAGCCTCTTGATGAAAGTGAAAGAGGAGAGTGAAAAAGTTGGCTTACAGCTCAACATTCAGAAAACTGAGATCATGGCATCCGGTACTATCACTTCATGGGAAATAGATGGGGAAAGAGGGGAAACAGTGTCAGACTTTATTTTGGGGGCTCCAAAATCACTGCAGATGGTGACTGCAGCCATGAAATTAAAAGACGCTTACTCCTTGGAAGAAAAGTTATGACCAACCTAGATAGCATATTAAAAAGCAGAGACATTACTTTGCCGACTAAGGTCTGTCTAGTCAAGGCTATGGTTTTTCCTTGAGAGTTTTTACATGGTCATGAATGGATGTGAGAGTTGGGCTGTGAAGAAGGCTGAGCACCGAAGAACTGATGCTTTTGAACTGTGGTGTTGGAGAAGACTCTTGAGAGTCCCTTGGACTGCAAGGAAATCCAACCAGTCCATTCTGAAGATCAGATCTGGGTGTTCTTTGGAAGGAATGATGCAAAAGCTGAAACTCCAGTACTTTGGCCACCTCATGTGAAGAGTTGACTCACTGGAAAAGACTCTGATGCCGGGAGGGATTGGGGGTAGGAGAAGGGGACGACAGAGGATGAGATGGCTGGATGGCATCAACAATTCGATGGACGCGAGTTTGTATGAACTCCGGGAGTTGGTGATGAATAGGGAGGCCTGGAGTGCTGCGATTCATGAGGTTGCAAAGAGTCAGACATGACTGAGTGACTGAACTGAACTGAACTGAAGCTAACAAAGGTGGTAAAATGTTAAAAAAAGTTAAAACCACATGAATGATCTCAAAGAAGGTAGACAAGGAAGAAAAGTGGAACAAGAAAAAAAGGAATAAATATAGATCAAATAAAATGACAATTTTAAATTAAACCATATCAGCAATCTCATTAAATTTAAGTGGTCTGAATACTATATTTGAAAGACAGAGATTGTTAGTTGGATAAAAATTACAAGACCCAGCTATATATTTCCTTTTAACTTTGGAAAAAAAAGCAAATATCTTAAAAGTAAATAAAAGAACTTAAAAATATACTTTGAAAATATGAGTTTATTCAAAGCTGGAGTAACTATATTAAAATATAGTTATAAACAAAAATATTTTTCAAAGCAAAAATTTTGGCATGGACATACATGATAAATGTGTCACATCATCAGGAAGAGAAACCAACCTTAAGTAATAGCATGGCATGGTCTCAATATTTGTGTCACTCAAAATTCATATACTGAAATCCTAATCTTTAAAGGTGATGGTTTGGGGGAGGGTCTTAAGTCAGTTGAGTTAATATGTCAGTTCTCCCTTAATTGATCTATACATTAATTTGATCCTAATCTAAGTTTTTGTATAAGTAGGAAAATTAAAAATTTTATAAAACTTAACAAAATTATTATGAAATTTCAAAGGACTCCAAACATGAACTATCTTGAAAAAAGAAATTTTGAGTCATAATTCTGATTTCAATACTTATTTTAAAGTCTCAGTAACCCTAACATTGAAGTATCAGTTTAATGACAATAGGTAAGCAAAATATAACACTGAATCCAGAGACTGACCCACACTTATATGGACAACTAGTTTTTGACAAAGTTTAAAAGCAATTGAGTAGATAAAGGATAGTTTTTGCCATAAACATTGCTAGCACAATTGAATATATATACGAAAAGTATTATTTGATACATACCATATCCCACTTCACAAAAATTAACTCTTAACACATCACAAACCTAAATATAGACCATAAAACTGTAAAAACTCTACAGAAAAAAAAAAAAGGCCACATGTTTTATGATCTTGAGTTACATAAAGGTGTCTTATATTGTTGATTTTTTCAGTGACTAAGTCATGTCCAACTCTTTGAGACCCCATGTGCTGCAGCATGCCAGACTTCTCCGTCCTCCACTATCTCCCAGGGTTTGCTTAAACTCATGTCCATGGAGTTGGTGATGATATAGTACACATAATAGTACTATCCATATGGTAACATACACATAAAATATATTTCATTTAAAGTGCATAATTCTACACCTCAAAAGTAAGGGACTTGTACCCAATATATACAAAGTGCTCTTGCAAATTAATAAAATGAAATCAAGCCACCCAATAAAAGATGGCCAAACAATTTTAAAAGATACATCATCAAAGATAAATCAATGGCAAATACATAGTAAGAAAAAATTCAGAATCATTAACCAACTTAGAATGACTAAAACCAAAAAAAAAAAAAAAAAGCTGATCACAAAAATGTTTGCACTTGAGCAGTAGCTGAAACTCGAATACAATACTAGTGAAAATATAAAATGGTATGACCACTTTGAAAACTGTTGTTCATTATTTTTCAGAAGATATTAAGAAGAGACGGCAAGAATACACAGAAGAGCTATACAAAATAAGATTTTAATGGCACAGGTAACCACCCCAATATGATCACTCAGCTAGAGCCAGGCATCTTGGAGTGTGAAGTCAAGTGGGCCTTAGGACACATCATTATGAGCAAAGCTAGTGGAGGTGATGGAATTCCAACTAAGCTATTTCAAATCCTAAAAGATGATGCTGTGAAAGTGCTGCACTCAACATGCCAGCAAATTTGGAAAACTCAGCAGTGGCCACAGGACTGTAAAAGGTCAGTTTTCACTGCAATCCCAAAGAAAGGCAATGCGAAAGAATGCTCAAACTACCGCACATTGCACTCATTTCACATGCGAGCAAGGTAATGCTCAAAAAAAAAAAAAATCCTTCAAGCTAGGCTTCAGCAGTATGTGAACCAAGAACTTCCAGAAGTACAAGCTGGGTCTAGAAAAGGCAGAGGAATCAGAGATTAAATTGCCAACATCCGTTGGATTACAGAAAAAGCAAGAGAATTCTAGGAAAACGTCTACTTCTGCTCCATTGACTGTGTGGATCACAACAAAATGTGGAAAATTCTTCAAGAAATGGGAAAACCAGACCACTTACTTGCCTTCTGAGAAACCTGTATATGGGTTAAGAAGCAACAGTGAGATCTGGACATGGAAAAAGGACTGGTTCAAACTCGGGAAAGGAGTATGTCAGGACTGTCTGTTGTCACCCCGCTTATTTAACTTCTATGCAGAGTACACCTTGAGAAACGCTGGGCTGGATGAAGCACAGGCTGGAATCAAGACTGCCAGGAGAAACATCAATAACCTCAGATGTGCAGATGACACCACCCTAATGGCAGGAAGTGAAGAGGACCTAAAGAGTCTCTTGATGAAAGTGAAAGAGGAGAGTGAAAAAGCTGGCTTAAAACTCAATATTCAAAAAACAAAGATCATGGCATCTGGTCCCATCACTTCATGGCAGATAGATGGGGAAACAGTGGGAACACTGTCAGACTTTATTTTGGGGGCTCCAAAATCACTGCAGATGGTGACTGCAGCCATGAAATTAAAAGACGCTTACTCCTTGAATGAAAAATGATGACAAACCTAAACAGCATATTAAAAAACAGAGACAATACTTTGCCAACAAAAGCCCATCTAGTCAAAGCTATAGCTTTTCCAGTAGTCACGTATGGATGTGAAAGTTAGACTATAAAGAAAGCTGAGTGTTGAAGAACTGATGCTTTTGAACTGTGGTGTTGGAGAAGGCTATTGAGAGTCCCTTGGACTTCAAGGAGATCCAACCAGTCCGTCCTGAAGGACATGAGTCCTGAATATTCATCAAAAGGACTGATGCTAAAGTTGAAGCTCCAATACTTTGGTCACCTGTTGTGAAGAGCCAGTTCATTGGAAAAGACCTTGGTGCTGGGAAAGATTAGGGCAGGAAGAGAAGTGAGTGACAGAGGGTGAGATTACTGAATGGCATCATCAACTCAATGGATGTGAGTTTAAGCAAACTCCTGCTAACAGTGTAGGACAGGAAGGCCTGGCATGGTGACTGAACAACAATAACATTGAAAAATAGTTTTACACTATATTAAAACTGTATCATCCAGCTATTACATGCTTCAGTAATTATCCAAGGGAATTTAAATTATGCATCCATGAAATAACTTCTACATTTACAGTCATATCAGCTTGTTTTGTAGTTGCCAAAAATTAGAAGGAACTCAGGCTTTCAACAAAAGCATGAATGCACATGCTGGTATATGCATGGAATAAAGTCAAATTCAAACAATAAAACAAATGAATAATGACTATAGACATCAATAAATCTCAGAGGAGTTGTTTAGTGAGAGAAGAATCACAGATAAAGAGTACATCCTGGGTGGTTTCATTTTAAAAACTTGTAGTAAACCTGAAACTCACACAACACCGTAGATCAACTATACACCAATAAAAATTTGTCTTTAAATTCTAGAAAATGTAAACCAATTTTAAGTGACAGAGAACAGGTCAGTGGCTGGGGAGGAGATGGGAGAAGGATTGGAGGCAGAGATTATAAAGGGTTTTGAGGAAAGCGTTTGGAGAGACAGATGGGGTCCTTGTCTTCACTGAGGTAATGGTGTCAAGAGTACATACATATCTCAAAACTTGTGAAACTGGACATGTCAAATATGTGCAGTTTATTGTATAGCAACTATATCTGATAAATACGACAAATAAATATTCACCAACAAGCAGACCCACTCTTGGTAACCCAAAACAGAAAGTTTGCTTTCCTGAGCCCGGAGACTGAAGTTTGCACACTGGGTTATGACAAATTTTTCAGTCCATCAAGGGGCATGGATTTCACGAAGACTCACTGTCATCTTCTTTGTGCGACTCGCTCCCCTTGAAATCCTGAGGTTTGTGTGTATGATCTATTTTGCCATTTAATTCAAACTTATATGAACTCTAGGAAGACACTTTCAAGTGCGGCATAGTGGAGAGGTGGTGTTAATTAGACAAAACCTGGTGTTATTTATTGTTTGGAAGATTGTCACTTCTGATCAGGTTCTTAAAGGGAAGTTGTTAATTGACTCAAATGGGTCATATTTTTCCTCCAGTGTTGTTTTCTTATAAGCTTTACCTGCACTGTGTACAAACCATGATTAGAGTGGTGTTTTAGTTAAACAATGGTTCCGTCTCTCACCACTTCATATTATGCCAATCTGATATATTTAGAACACCTCAATAGAAGTTGCTGGAATCTCATTTTATAGTTTATTCTTAGAACTGCATCAGGGAGTCTGAAAAAACAACAGCAACTACAACAAAAAAAAGAACACAGGCAAATCAAATGGCAACTCACAGATTTCTACACGGCTTGATTTCTGATTCCCTGGACACATAAGTTGAAAATTTTCGCTCTTAACTCAACAGAAACGTGAGAACTTCACACCCAGAATGAAGATACTAAACTGGATTTTGTCCACCAGGATAATTTTGATATTTTGGTGTTGTTTCTGCTACAAATTACAGGCTTCCCTGATGAGTCAGTGGGTAAAGAATGGTAATCTGCCTGCAGTGCAGGAGAGCTGGGTTTGATCCCTGAGTTGGGGAGATCCCTGGGAGAAAGAATGACAACCTTTTCCAGTATTCTTGCCTGGGGAATCCCGATGGACCGAGGAGCCTGGTGGATTACAGTCCATAGGTTTGCAAAGGATTCGGTCATGACTGAAGCGACGTATCATGCACTGCTACAAATTCCCAACAGTTTGTAAGAATTTTAAAGTACAGACTCTCAGCTGAGTGACAAAGATTAGATTGAGGGTCACCCAACATTTCCCATCTCCCTGGGTCCCCAAGAGGTACATATTTCTCAGACTCTTTTGCAGTTAAATTGGGACAAAGTTTTGGGGAAGGCTAATGGAAAGCAGGCAGAGGCTACCTACAGCATTTCCAGGAACCAATAACTGGCTCCTCTTCCTGGAAATACTGAAACAACAAAACAGAAGCCACCAAAAGACCTAAGTTATGGCCCAGACTCTCTTCCTCAGACTGACTTGTGAGATGGAAATAAACTCTCACCGTCATAGATCATTGCAAGTTGAGCTGTTACCGAAGAGGAGGCCAGCTTATCTTGAGAAATAATCTTTTTGCAGAAATGTCAGCAGTGGAACTAATATTAAATGGAACTGAAGATGGGATTCGAGAATAAAAACCAATAAGAAGTGAAGGGCTATGTTGTCAACTTTCTAATATCTTTATATCCCTCTCAGCTGCACCCTCACACTCAAAATCCCCACACTCTGTGGTCTTTGTCTCTTAGACACTTTTATGAAACATCAGGATTTCACAAAAAGTAGGTTAAAATTTATGAGGATGGATGCCAGTTTTCTAGTTGTATGTGCTATGAATTTTGCCTTTCCCTCTTGAGTTTTGTTTTGTTTTATTAATAGACTTTATTTTTTAGGACAGTTTTAGGTTTGCAGCAAAAGCAGAAAATACTAAGAGTTCCCAAACGTTTACTCAGTTCGTGACTTCATCCTCTCTGTTAGTAACATGTTACACATTTGTTATAATCAATAAGCCACTACTGATAGGTTATCATTCACCAAAGTCTACAGTTTACATTACGATTCATTTTGTGTTGTACATTTTATGGGTTCTGACAAATGTATAATGAAATGTATTCACCATTACAAATATTTCACTGTTCTAAGATTCTTCAGATTCTTCTCTGTTCCTCTTATACATCTGTACCTCCCCCAAGCCCCTGACAACCTTCAGTCTTTTTACTATTTCTATAGTTTTCCTTTTCCCACAGTTTGTATGGTTAGAATAATAAAATGCATATCAATGAGTGGTGTCCATTAACTGATTAAGGGGTGTTGGAGTGTCCAGCTGTAAGAGTGGTGTCACCTATTTTCCTCCCACTTCTTTTGGTTATTTATTTTTTATTGTGATAAAATATCCATATCATAAAATTCACCATATTACCTCTACTTAAGGCACAATTCACTGCAGACTGTGACTGCAGCCACAAAATTAAAAGACACTTTCTCCTTGGAAGAAAAGCTATGACAAACCTAGGCAGCATATTAAAAAGCAGAGATATCATTTTGCCAGCAAAGGTCTGTAGAGTCAAAGCTATGGTTTTTCCAGTAGTCCTGTATGGATGTGAGAGCTGAACCATAAAGAAGGCTGAGCACCGAAGAACTGTGGTGCTGGAGAAGATGGACAGCAAGGAGATCAAACCAGTCAATCCTGAAGGAAATCTTAAACCTTGCATACTCATTGCAAGGACTGAGGCTAAAGCCAAAGCTCTGATACTGTGGCCACTTGATGTGAAAAGCTGATTCATTGGGAAAGACCCTGATGGCGGGAAAGATTGAGGCAAGAGGAGAAGAGGATGACAGAGGATGAGATGGTTGGATGGCATCACTGACTCAATGGACACGAGTTTGAGCAAACTTGAGGAGATGGTGAAGGACTGTGAAGCCTACTGTCCTATAGGTCATTGGGGTCACAAAGAGTTAGATGCAGCTGAGTGACTGAACAACAATGATTGTGCATTAATCCTCTTGGGCTCCAGGTCAAAATAGTATATATCAGGATAGGAATTTATTTCTCAATGTTCTGAAGGTTGAAAGTTTCAGATCAAGGTGCCAGCCTATTAGATTCCCTGGTAAGGACTCTGTATGGGATTAACTTGAGTCAGGAGACGGAGTAAAGCCGATGACTTTTTCCAGGGTGAGTGGGCCTCATTCAATCAGTTGAAAGCCTGATCAGAATAAGAATTTGACTAAGAAAGAATTCTTTCTCTTTGCCTGACTAACTTTGACCTGAGATATCAGGACACTTTGGACTCAGAGTGGACCTATATCATTGGCTTCCCTGAGTCTCCAGCGTGTTAACTACAGATTTTGGAATTCTCAGCCTCTGTCTTCATGGGATAAAATTCCTAGTGTGTGTGTGTGTGTGTGTGTGTGTGTGTGTGTGTGTGTGTGTGTGTGTTTAGTTTTGTTTTTCTGGATATACCAAACTAATAAAGATTTTGGTAACAAAAATTGTGGTGCTGCTGTAACAAATATAACAAACACCTGATACGTGGGAGTGGCTTTGGAACTAGACAATGGGGAAGGAATGATGCTAAAGCTGAAACTCCAGTGCTTTGGTCACCTCATGTGAAGAGATGACTCATTGGAAAAGACTCTGATGCTGGGAAGGATTGGGGGCAGGAGGAGCATGGGACAAAAGAGGATGAGATGGCTGAATGGCATCACGGACTCGATGAACGTGAGTCTGAGTGAACTCCAGGAGATGGTGATGGACAGGGAGGCTTGGTGTGCTGCGATTCATGGGGTCACAAAGAGTTGGACACGACTGAGCAACTGAACTGAACTGAACTGAACTGAATGGGGAGAAGGTGGAAGATCCGTGAGGTACATGATAGAAGAAGACCGTTTTGCCATGAATGGACACTCAGTGGTGATTCTAGTGAGGGCCCAGAAAGAGAGAAGAGGGCTGGGGAGAAACCCTCCATCTTTGTCTTCTCAGGGGATACCTAAGTGATCATGAACAGAATGTTGGTAGAGACGTGGATGGTAAGGCCATGCTGATGGTCTCACGTGAACCTGAAGATCTAGTCATCAGACAACGGAGAAGACATGACAAAGCGGCAAATACCTTGCTGAATTGTGCTACGTGTTCTAGGGTTTTGTTAAGTTAGAAATAGTCAGTGATGAAATTGGATATTTAGCTGAGGAGATTTCTAAGTAAACTGCTGAAGCAGCAAATTCATTCTTCCTGAGGGTTTACAGTAAAATATGAAGAGAGCAACATGAAGAAGGAATTGTTAGGTAAAAAGAATCAGAATCATTAGGTAACTTAAAAAATGGCAGGTGGAGAATGTACACTTAATAAAATTAGAAGTAATAAAGACTAACAGAGGGCTTTCCAGGTGGCTCATTGGTGAAGAATTCACTCGCCAATGAGGGAGAGGGAGAGGCAGGTTCGACCACTGGGTCAGGAAGATCCCCTGGAGGAGGCAATGGAAACCCACTCCAGTATTCTTGCCTAGGAAATCTCAAAAACAGAGGAGCCTGGTGGGCTACTGTCCAGGGGGTTGCAGAGGAGCTAGACATGACTTAGCGACTGATCATGCATGTATGCAGGCTAACACACTCAAATGTAAAAAAGAAAAGCTTATGATTTTTTAAAATCCATGCTTATAAATTTAAAAACCAAGATGAAATTATTTTCCAAGATATGAAAATTAATATTTTATATTATCGAGGAGTTCAGTTCAGTTCAGTCGTTCAGTTGTGTCCCAACACTTTGCGACCTCATGGTCTGCAGCACGCCAGGCCTGCCTGTCCATCACCAACTCCTGGGGCTTGCTCAAAGATGCTGAAGCCTAAAGCAATATTATTGTAGAAAAAAAATTGAGATAGTTTTAAAAAAATCTACCTTCCCCCTCACACTAAATAAATAAATTCTAGGCAGTTTCATAGATGATTTTGGCAGACTTTTAAACAAGAGATAATCTCTCTTAGAGCACAGATTAAAAAGGAAAGCAATAAGTTTTTTGTATGTGGTGCCATTACTATAACACGAAGTCAGACAGACCTCACATATACCAAATTCTTAGGCTGACGTCACCATGAATAATAATGCAAACGTTTCAAATGAGATATGAATATTTACAGTAGAGTAAAATCAATATAAAATATTTGAAATCCATTAAATATTTCATAAGATATTAAAGGATAAACATATCTCTGCAAGAGCTAAAATGGATTGATAAATCCATCATTTGATAAAATACCTTCAAATGAATACTTGGCTGTCGTTATGACATGAATGTGTGTGTGTGCATGTGTGTGTGTGTGCATGCTCCACACCACAGTTAATATGTTTACTAGGTAGATATTAGAAGCACAACCAATGAAAGTCATGAGTAAAATAAAGATGGGCACAGTTACCTTAATTATTTATTATTATTCTTCCTGAGATACTATTATTAGAATAAGAAAAAAATGGTTCACAAGCTTTGGTTTCATAAAGACTCTAAAAAGACATTTTATAGTTAACTCTTATGTGCTGTTTGATTGTGCAGCATGTGCTGAAACATTTATTTTAAAAATTATGAAAATATCATCTTTTTAAAATGTAAAAATATATACTTTTGGGAGTCAGTTTTGGTTTTTTGGTTTTTTAACCTATGTTAAATAAACACTAGATTTGACAACTGAAAGAAAACTTAGTTTGAATCCTAATTTCTACGTAAATGGACAATACATACTACATAATCACAAAAAATTAGAGGTTGCATTCCAAAGGATAAGATCTTACTTAGAATTAAACTGTTTTGGGTAAAAAGGGCATCGGTCTTTCCTACTCTAATCTTATTTTCCTGTCTACAGAGACATAACATGAGACCGTGTTTGTATAATATATAATCAGCTAAACCTTGTGTATCAAACCACAGTTACTGTGCCACTTTATTTTGAAGTTACAGATCCTCTAATGGCATTATTCCATTTTAGGCAAACAGTTTTACATGTTTTTGGAGTTAATCACCCAACAAACTGTTACATATGCATGTCAAGGGATTGCCCAAATGCCGGCATACTGATATTAGAAGCAACTTAAATAATTTATCACCCTCTTAGTTGGTACAACATGTTGGCCCTTCAGCAGGACTTATACATATGTTCAGCTATAAAATGCAAAACTCTGTGGAATTAGCTAAGAAGTGGTGACAGTTAAGCTTGTTGTCACAGAAGGCATGGGGGAGGGGCAAAAAATCTTCTGGAAATGAAGTTTTCAGCACCCAAGATGTTGCTATAAATACTTTACAATAAGCGTTTTCTTCTCCACTTTATAGCTTGAGAAACTGGCAGTCGATGCGCCAATAAAATTTTTACACTTTCTGGAGGATCCCCAACACTCAAAATCACCCACAAAGAGCTACAAATTCTGACATAGACCCTTCTGAAAAAGGATCTTTACAAAGAAATTATAAAACCAAAGCAAAAAAAAAAAAAAAAAAAAACCTATTATTCTGGGCCAGAGACACCTGTGCTCTTCAATTATTATCTTTGCTGTTCCAATTTTCCCCATGTCCTTAGAGGCAGTCACATGACTAGCCACGTGACATGTCCATAGTTCTGAAAGGACTTTGTTTCCCATCCATTGTGAAGACTAAGGGAACTGGCATGATGCCCTGAGACTTATTTGTTATCTTCCCCCAGAGATCCAGAAGCCACTTATATCAGAAGGTCACTCTGGAGCCTGGGCCACAGAGAAGGACAGAGCGTATAAGGCATGAAGAGTGATGGACAAATAACCTTCTGTCTTGGGATTCCAAAGTTATCACTTGGTCCTTTCTGATCAATACACATCTCTGCCCTGTATCTGTTCCATATCCACACACAACCTGCCTTCACAGAGTGCTCTCACGTGCCAGGTTCAATAATGATTTGTGAAACCATGACTCACTAAGGAAGCAGATGTGAGTTGCCCACTATGTTCACCCATTACATGTGAAGCTGCCTTCGTGATGAACCAGGAAGCTCCCTCTTGAACTCCTGCACTCCTTCCTGTTCAGTGTGGCCCATGCCATTGGAACTTCCTCTTTGTCTCTTCATGACACAGTAGTTTAAATGTAATTCAGTTCAGTCGCTCAGTCGTGTCTGACTCTTTGCGACCCCATGAATCGCAGCACGCCAGGCCTCCCTATTCATCACCATCTCTCGGAGTTCACTCAGACTCACGTCCATCGAGTCTGTGACGCCATCCAGCCATCTCATCCTCAGTCATCCCCTTCTCCTCCTGCCCCCAATCCCTCCCAACATCAGAGTCTTTTCCAATGAGTCAACTCTTCGCATGAGGTGGCCAAAGTACTGGAGTTTCAGCTTTTGTATCATTCCTTCCAAAGAAATCCCAGGGCTGATCTTCTTCAGAAAAGACTCGTTGGATCTCCTTGCAGTCCAAGGGACTCTCAAGAGTCTTCTCCAACACCACAGTTCAAAAGCATCAATTCTTCGGCGCTCAGCCTTCTTCGGAGTCCAACTCTCACATCCATACATGACCACACGAAAAAACCATAGACTTGACTGGATGGACCTTAGTCAGCAAAGTAATGTCTCTGCTTTTGAATATTCTATCTAGGTTGGTCATAACTTTTCTTCCAAGGAGTAAGCGTCTTCTATTTTCATGGCTGCAATCACCATCTGCAGTGATTTTGGAGCCCCAAAAATAAAGTTTGACACTGTTTCCACTGTTTCCCCATCTATTTCCCATGAAGTGGTGGGACCAGATGCCATGATCTTCGTTTTCTGAAAGTTGAGCTTCAAACCAACTTTTTCACTCTCCTCTTTCACTTTCATCAAGAGGCTTTTTAGTTCCTCTTCACTTTCTGCCATAAGGGTGGTGCCATCTGCATATTTGTGGTTATTGATATTTCTCCCGGCAATCTTGATTCCAGCTTGTGCTTATTCCAGCCCAGTGTTCCTCAGGATGTACTGTGCATAGAAGTTAAATAAGCAGGGTGACAATATACAGCCTTGACATACTCCTTTTCCTATTTGGAAGCAGTCTGTTGTTCCATGTCCAGTTCTAACTGTTGCTTTCTGACCTGCATATAGATTTCTCAAGAGGGAGGTTAGGTGGTCTGGTATTCCCATCTGTTTCAGAATTTTCCAGAGTTTATTGTGATTAAATGTAATTAGTATGATTTATTTTATAGTAACACGACAGTTTTGCAATGCTACATCCAACATTAAACACACACACACACAAATTCTAAAATGTCAGCTATAAGGGGGTAGAGTATGTGAATGGTTACCCTGACAGCCACACTCCACTCCCTGCTGTTCAGAACATCACACTGTGAAGTCTTGTGTCATGTTCTAGGAGCATCATGATAACACAGACACAGAAAAATCACATCAGTGAACAGACAAGGGTGTTATTTAGAGGGAAACAAGGCAAGAAGTCTCTCTTAATCTCTTAATTGAAAGAAACTGGAATAAGGGCTCGATGAAGAAGAAAAAATTCTCAAATGTTCTCTAGACTACTTTAGGCCTCTCTGGTTTACTTTCTCACAATTCTCTGTATCTCTTTATAATTTGTAACAAATTCACTGACTATTTGCATATTTATCTGCTTAATATTTGCCCTTTTAGTAGAAGATTAGGGAAGGAAAAGACATACTGTCTTCACCACTGTGTTTGTTTATTTTACCTACATATTGTGGGACAGAATAAGTGCCCAGTACAATTGTGACTTCGAAATTTATCAGGAATACAGGTAGACACTACAACCATAAGTAGACAGTTCAGAAAAAAATTGAGTTCTTGCAGCAAAGAAGTAAAAGCACCTCAGATATAGGTCTTCACCCCAGCTTCACAGTGCAGAGAGACTCCAGACTCGGACAACCAAGCAGACATCACAAAGAACGCTTTATATTCACTACAAAGGAGAACTTTGTAACTGAGTTTATCTGCAGGTGGAACACAACACATCTTCATCTCAGGATTTGATTAAGAAGAGACTGCTCATGGGAAACTGGAAACAAGGAGGGTGAATTAAGGCAAGACATCAGAAACCAGCTAACATCACCTAATCATGGTTTAGAAAACACTACAAATACTGAAGGACGTCAGCCCTGGGATTTCTTTGGAGGGAATGATGCTAAAGCTGAAACTCTGGTAAAGTTGGCCACCTCATGTGAAGAGTTGACTCACTGGAGAAGACTCTGATGCTGGGAGGGATTGGGGGCAGGAGGAGAAGGGGACAACAGAGGATGAGATGGCTGGATGGCATCACCGACTCGATGGATGTGAGTCTGAGTGAACTCCAGGAGTTGGTGATGGACAGGGAGGCCTGGCATGCTGCGATTCATGGGGTCGCAAAGAGTTGGACACGGCTGAGCGACTGAACTGAACTGAACTGAACAGATACTGAAGCCTGATGAAATTTGTGAATAGGCATAGAAACAAAGAATTGAACCTGGTGGTGACTGAGCTCAGTGTAGCTTTTGAGAGTATCAGATTTCCACTTAATTATCAGAGAACTTTGTGAGGAAGGAAGTGAATACCTGCGGACTGATGCCATTAACACATAGGAACATTCCAGAAAGTGTCTAAAGATGAGGATCCTTGGGTTCCATTCTTCCTCTGTCACCTATTTGTTACATGGCTTGAGGTCAGTGATTTTTACCTTGCTGAGTCCATATTTCCTTACCTTTAAAATTAAGGAATAAATTGAGATGTCTGTCTCTTTATGGTTTATTAATGACAGCTTGTGAAAGACATTTATGTAGTCAACACTACAGATGTCATTTGATCCTATGCAACCAGAGCTGTACTAGTCATAGAGAGAATTATGGGAGGACGAGTTAGTGGAGAGAAGAGAAAGCTGGTGAGAAGAGAGAAACGCTTCCTATAATCCCAGATACTGTAGCGTTATCAGGAAAATGGTTCATTTACTACCTGCTTTCATGTAGGAAATGCGCACTGTGGTTGCATTCCTTCAATGTTTAAGTGAAACTAATGAGCCAAAGTCTGATTTTTCATTTCATGACATTTCCTCAGATTGGAACCTGTAGCTTAGATGCCTCACTGTTGATCAGTAGTTGTGAAGTAAGAAGTAATCAAGGACACAGGAAAACACGTACCATAAAGGTTTTCAGAGTTCTGAAAATTTCCATATTCCTAGTTAATATAGTTATCTCCACTCGCCAATGTACTTATTTAATGTAGGAATAACCCAAGGACATCTACCCTCAGTGAACTTTCGAGCACCGTATAGGGCCGTGGCTAACTGCAGGCACAGAGCTGTACAGCGGATCTCTACAACTGATTTCTCTCTCAGAACTGAAACTTCATAAATACTGAATTGTAACTCTCCCTCCTTCCTCTTCCCAACCCCAGTCAACCACCAGTATAGTCCCTGCATCTAAGAGTTTGAATATTGTTCATTTAAGTGGAATCATGTAGTATTTGTCCTGTGTCTGGCTTATTTCACTTAGCATAATATCCCCTAGGTTCTAGGATTTCCTGCTTTTTTTTAAAGATGAATAATAATCATATGTATAAGACATTTTTCTCATCCATTCTTAAACTGATGGACATTTAGATTGTTTTCATATGTTGGGTATTGCAAATAATGTTGCAATGAACATGGGAACCCGGGTATTCTCTTCCAAATCCTGATTTAAATTATTTTAGATACACACTCAGGATCGGGTTTACTGGGGAATTGTATATTCATATTCAGAATAATAAAAGTGGATCCTTGTCTTACATCATTAACAAACCTCAACTCAAGGACATAAATGTAAGACCTAAAACTCCTAGAAAAAAAAAATATAAGGGGAAAGCTTCAAGGCACTGATCTAGACTATTATTTATTGGATATGATTCCATAAGCACAAGCCACAAGGCACAAATAGACACGTGCACTGCACCAAACTGGACAGCAGCTGCCCAGCAAGGGAAACAATCAAAGAGTGAAAAGACATCCCGAAGAGCGGGAAAAATATGTACAAAACATATATCTGATAAAGCATTAATTTCCAAAACAGAGAAGAAACTCCTTTTCTTTACAAGAGTGAAAAATCAAAAACCTGATTATAATTTGGGCAACGTTCTGAATAGACATTTCTCCAAAGACACACAAATGGCCAACAGATACATGAAAAAATATACTCAATGTCACTAATCATCAGGGGATGTAAATCAGTATCAGAATAAGATATCATCTCATGTCTGTCAGGATGGCTATTGTTAAAACACACACACGCACACAATAAGAAGTGATGAGGAGGATGTGGGGAACTTAGAACACGTGTACACTTGGAGGGAATGTAAATTGGTACAGCCATTATGGAAAAGTGTATGGAGGTGCTTCAAAAAATTAAAAATAGAACAATCTTATGACTGTCAATATATTTTAGATCTTGCCAAAAGACTGATTCTTCTTCCCATACCAGGTACAGTCAGTGTATGCATCTGTGAGTGTGTGAATGCACCAATCTAGGACATATCGCTGACATGTAAACATCACCTGGAAGTCAACTTGTCTCTTGCTGTCCCGGTTTCTCTCCAATACATGTATGGCTTTCCTTCATATAAGATGTAGGGAGAAAAACAGGGCAATAAACTAAGAATCAGTTGACCTGGTTTCTCACAGAATCATTACTCGTTGTATCAAGGATGTATGCCAGGACCACCCACGCTGAACTGCCTTTATTAACTTTCCCTTTGATATTATGTGGTTGGTTTATATTAAGAAATTTAATAAATATAACCCTGTGAAACTCATTGTTGCATTTATTATTATAAGGATGTTCCTGAAGATAATATTTGCCATATTATACATGGTTTATTCTGTGAAGACCCAGGGGATATACTTCTCTATTATAATTATAGAGAATAGTTGTGCTTATTTTGAACATTCCTTTTTTTTTCATAAGAGCAATTTAATTTATTCTATTTCCTCTTTCTCTTTGATTCCATAAGATTCCCTTGTATCCAACCTCTAACAACGATGTAAGCTTCATAATATAAAGACTGCATACGGCTTTAGTTAGTAATGTTTGCCAGATGACCAATTAGAGTCTTCAATCCAGCTTCAGAAGAATTATTATAGGGAATCTGAGTACTTGAAGAAAATTAAGGGCAGAAATGTCTAGTTACAATTGGTCTTTGGGAGCCATTCGGAACCAAGTCAATCATTCTTGCCAGTTATCTCTGAAACTGAAAGGCTTTTCATTTCTGTGTATGCATTTTATTATACTTTCTAGATTCTCTTGTTTTTTTTTTTTTTAAGTAAGATAGAACTTAGTAAACAAATATGTGAATTAATTTAGATCACCTCTTTAATGGCTTCCCAGGTGGCTCATTGGTAAAGAACACACCTGCCAATGCAGGAGACCTGGGTTTGATCACTGGGTCAGGAAGATTCCCTGGAGAAAGGAATGGTAAACCACTCCAGTATTCCTGCCTGGAGAATCCCATGGATAGAGGAGCCTGCTGGGCTACAGTCCATGGGGTTGCAAAGAGTCATACAGGACTGAGAATGCATACAGGTACTTCTTTAACATCAGTTTTATAATGTCCTAAATAATTATATTTTGATAGTTTTTCTTTAACAATCATGTAGCTCTTAAAAAAAAAATCTTACCTAAAATCCAATATACAAAAGAAATAAAGGATAACACAAAAGTCCTCCCCGCATGTTATATCCATAGTCCCATAATCTTATAATCCCACTCCTGAAACTAAGTGGAGTAAGTCTCAATTCTCAGGAAGGAAAGCATGGACTCCCTCTGGTTCATTCTTCTGTGGTCTCGATCACCTTTTCATGGTGGGAGCTGAAGGGTCATACTCTGGAAAAGAGAGCCTGTAAACAGAGAATTCCTAGCTTCTAAAATGTCTATTAAACACACGTTGGTTTTTTTTACCCCATCACCTTTTCTATCTTTCTTACATTCCATGATGTCTCACAGGTATTTCTGTGACCAGCCTTGAATCTTCCTTTTTGAACAGAGACATAATAAATCAATTGCATGACCTAGGTTAAGTTGCCTCTTTACACTTCAACTCTACAAAGCACAAAATGAAGTTGCTTAGATTAAGCACTTAAAAATATCCATATAGCCTATACATAGAAATCCAATATAGAAAGAAAACAAAAGGTTTAATAAAGCAGGTGAGTGGGAAGTCAAGAGATCCATCTAACCCCTCCATATCTCTCTTGGTACCTCATGCATCACTACTCCTGAAAATAATCAATAAAGTTAATTTTAGGCATAGGGATCTAGTTTTCAGACTTGAGAGAGACCGATAAAGATTAAAAGGAAAATATAAGAAGAATGCTATGGCATCATGGCTATATTTATAGGCATAGATTTGACAGTGTGAACTCATTCATTTTCAAAAAACTCATTATCTGATATTATCTACATGACAAGCCTTGGATGAAACCAGAATCTTTCATTTATTTTAGTAACCCAACATCTTTTGCATTCACTGGTACTGAGTCTAAAATGTCTCTCAGGTTTTTTTTTTTTTTCTTCAGTGCAGAGACACATGATCTAGTGAGAATATCAATGATGTGAAAAACAGTCAACTAAATTCTCATGTCACTTCTAGAGGAACATCCTTTCAGGTATCAGACACCTCACTGAACCTCCACGAAGAAGAAGGGACAGCTTCCAGTTATGGATCATGTCTTGCAATCTGCTTCAAAGTTGTCGACTAATCAACCCAATGCCCACAAGAATGATTCCAACCAGAATTAATGGTGTATGCTCTAAACTCTGGGCTATGGTTTCAAACAGGAAAGTATTATTCTCAGAATGAAAAAGTAAAAATCAAATGTGGAATCCAGAATGTTTCTGATAGAAAGTTGAAAGAATTTTAAATATGCACATTTTAATTATTCTCTGACTTACAGCAGCTCTTGAGATTGGTGGGAAGGTATGGGGCTCAGAGTTTTCAGGAAGCAAAGTGTTTTTTTCAATGGCCACACAGTTGGCTAAGAAAGCACAGTAACTCTTCACTGCCTGGAGGTTGAGGACTTTAAGGGTTAGATGGAAAAGAGGTGGAAAGTTAAATTCAACTGCAAAGTTAAATTCCTGGGAGATGAGGATGGTGAGTAGTGAAGTTAGGAGAGGCTGGCAGGTGAGATGTCCGCAGAAGCACCAGGGAACCTGGCAGCCGAGTGTGGAGGGAACTGCAGGCAGGAGAAACTGGCATGGGGATCTTGTTCCCCAACCTGGAAGTTCTCTGAACCCCATCCTTTTATTGCTTTCTATGGAGACTTCGTCACACAGACATGACTGATTAACTCATCACAACTGACAATTAAATGAACCTCTAGACACTCTCCCCTCCCTGGAAATCAGGGATTGGACTGGAAGTTCCAACTCTCTGTTCAAGGTTGGATCCCATTCAGAAAGTCACCTCATTAGCACAAACCCAGTTTTGGTGGAAAGCTATGACTAATGAGACATCCCCGTTTATGGTAGTCTCATCTGAAATTTACATGACTCTTGGATATTGTAACATGGTTTTCATCTTAGTGAGCTCCAGGTTGGCAGATTGGTTCCATGTTCTTCCCTTTTATAGAGATGATGGGCATCTGGGCTGACGTGGTAAATATGGTTACCTACCCTAGCTGAGAATTAACTGAGACCCCATCGGACACTACCTCCCAGGATAGCCGGGCTCCAGCTCTACACAAGCCAAGGAAAGAGTGTGTTCCCTGTGGTGAGTCCATGACTTACAGAAGTTTCATAGACCAATCTCAGCCCTGCCCTTTGGACTAATTCCACCCTTAACATTCATGATTTAAAGGCAGCTGCTAGGTCCCTTGTAAGACATCTATTTCCAAAAATCAACATTTATGGTTCATTTTCCCATCTGGACATCCATCATCACCTCGATGTGTGCAGTCTTCAGCTTCTTTATGGTTCTTTATGCATTGATTTTAACATTTAGACCCAGTGACAATTAATACCATCTAAGATGGGGTGGCATTTAGTTCAAGCAGTTGACTCATGAACACAGTTAGTTAAAACTTCCGAGGCTTTTTTTTTTTTTTTAATACCCTGTCCAGAAGCCAGATTTATCCCCTCACTAAATGCCTCTACACAGTCACAGTGAGATGGGGCAATGTGGAAAAAAATCAGACCTGGCAGTCAATGTGTCTCCTTAAAACTGTTACCCAAACAAATAGAGATTCAACAAATCAGAGCTCAAAGCATTTATAATCAAATGAAACAAATTAAAAAAGAGAAGAAGCCATTAATCTATATAGGAGAGAACTACAACACCTCAATGAAGAGCCCATGTATGCATTTGTGATTTCAAAAAAAGCATTTCATCTCTTATTCTAGTACCTGAATGAATAAATCATTACTGTAATTCTAAAACTGAGGAATATTAGAATATTTTTATGCCAGGATAGAATGTAATAAGAATTCTATCTTTTGTAATTAAGTTTTGCAATGTATTGAATTTTGGAAATCCATGAAATTATTTAATATCTTTAACTAAGTAGTATACATGCTATTTAGAAACTCAGGGAATAAATTCTAGTAAAATTTCGCGTTACTATGTTTAAACTTAGATAATCACATAAATGTTGCTTAGACCACATATGTAATTTTTTTTAAAGAGAGCATTAATTCCTAATTACATTCTATCCTAGTCCCTGGTGGCTCAGATGATAAAGAATCTGCCAGCAATGTAGGAGACCTGGATTCCATCCTGGGTTGGGAAGATCCCCATGAGAAGGAAATGGCAAGCCACTCCAGTATTCTTGCCTAGAGAATCCCCATGGACAGAGGAGCCTGGTGGGCTGCAGTGCGTGGGTTTGCAAAGAGTCAGACATGACTAAGCAATTAACACACATAGTTTTTGTTGTCGTTGTTGTTGTCTATTTTTAAGGTTGAGGTATAATTGATGCATAACATTTTATTAGTTTGTATATTTCAGTTTAATATTTCAAAAGAAACCCTACCTCAATAACTGTGTGTGCAAACACAGCTCCAAATAATGTAATATAATTTACTTACTGCTTGAAAACCTTTGGCAGAGATAATCCAAAATTCCAGCACATAAGACTGTGAAGACTAAAAAGATGATCCTACCTGCATAATAAAAGGCAGATACTATGCCTCCAACTCACATTACTGAGAGGCAGACATTTTCTCTTTATAAAAATTCAGTTCAAAGAGAAGTCTCAAAGCCCTGCATCCCTCAGTTTTATAAAATAATTATGATATGTTTGAAAACCAATGATTGCAAAATTTCTCATGTTTCTTCTTAGAAACACAGTTTTGATTTCACTGTTGAAAAACAGTGCATATTTTATGACTGTTAATTTGAGAACAGGGCTTCCCCGGGGCACAGTCTTCGTCTGCCCATGAAGGAGAGGCGCAGCACGCAGGTTTGATCCATGAGTGGGAAAGGTCCCCTGGAGGAAGGCATGGCAACCCACTCCAGTATTCTTGTCTGGAGAATCTCATGGGCAGAGGAGCCTGGCGGGTAACATTCTAGCTGACAGCAAGGAAATGAAAATTCCTTCACCCCAAAGTAAAGGGTAGTAATGAGGAGAAACAACGTGGCAGTGCACAGATCAAAGGATATTTGGAGCCAGTGAGGCTGGCACTCATTTTTAAAGGAGGGTGTTGTTGGGACAGTGGTAAAAGGATCTACCTGCCAATGCAAGACACGGGTTCGACCCCTGGGTCGATTAGATCACATGGAGAATTGAATGGCAGCCTACCGCAGTATTCTTCCCTGGAAAACTCCATGGACAAAGAAACATGGTGGCTACAGTCCATGGCGTCCCAAAGGGTTGGACATGACTGAGTGACTGAGTACGCCGCCTAGTCTCTTATTGGGTAGCAGGACCAGAGACCATTCCTAATTTGGAAAAGTATGCCCTGGTGTTTATGAGCCTCTGGCTTGAAATCTTGGATGAATCCTAAATGTACTATGTGCTCAAAAATAATGTACCTTTTTTTGTATTAAGGGTAGATTTATCTCAAATAAATGTCTTTATTTGCAGATGTCAAGCTTGTTTGTTCAAGATATCATAAGCAATCTACAGATATGTACTAGAACTAGCGAGTGAATTTAGTAAGGTTATAAGGTCAATACAAAAATGTGTGTTCTAGCAGCAAACAACTGAAAAATAATGAATAATTCTCTTTAACTGGAATAAAAAAATATTATACATTTTGGAATACACTTAACAAATGAAGTACAAGACCTCTGCATTGAGATCAATGCAGAGTATTTATAGAGATGTAGGCACGGTCGGGAAGCCTCAGTATTTGTTATTTGTCATTGGTCTATAAATTGATTGATATATAGGTTCAAGGGAATCACAATAAAAATTCAAACAGACTTTTGTGGAAACTGTCAAACATTCTTATGTTTATGTGTATCCAAATGACCTAGAATAGTGAAAGCAATTTTTAAAAAGAAGAAATTTGAGGTATTTAAATGGGCTCATTTTAAGACTTGTGAAGATTCAAGAAACCAGAAAGTGGCACACTGACTAAAATAGAGACAGGCAGACTAATCAAGATCACTTAGAGGAGAAATAAATCCACAGACTCGGACAACTGACTGGTGAGGTGCCAAGAAAAGTCACTAGGGGAAGAAAAGCATTTTCAACCAGAAAATGGTGGGAGAACAAATTCATGTGAAATGGATCCTGGACTGAAATATAAAAATCTAAAACTACAAATTTTCTAGAAGGAAATGCAAGGAAAAACTTCAGAACTCTCTTTAGCGAGGATTTTGGAAGATGGGTAAAAAATGCATTAAGTATGGATGAACCTGATAAGCTGAACCACATCAATAAGTTTGTACTATGAAAGCACTATAAAGAAAAAGTCAAACCACAGTATGGGATCCCTTTTCAAAATATGCATATGTGATAAAGGATTTTTATGGAACTCTTACAACTCACGGAGAAGGCAATGGCACCCCACTCCAGCACTCTTGCCTGGAAAATCCCATGGACGGAGGAGCCTGGTGGGCCGCAGTCCATGGGGTTGAAGAGTCAGACACAACTGAGTGACTTCACTTTCCCTTTTCACTTTCATGCATTGGAGAAGGAAATGGCAACCCACTCCAGTGTTCTTGCCTGGAGAATCCCATGGACAGGGGAGCCTGGTGGGCTGCCGTCTGCGGGGTCACACGGAGTCGGACACAACTGAAGCGACTCAGCAGCAGCTTACAACTCAACAATATGAAGACAGTAAAACAAATGGGAAAACATTTGAACAGATGCTCTTCAAAAGAAGATACAAGAATGGCTAATAAGCATATGAAGTTTATTTACTATGTTTGTTATCAGGAAAATACAAATTGAAACCTCAAATAAATGCCACTCTACATCCATTGCTGCTGAGTCACTTCAGTCGTGTCCGACCCTGTGCGACCCCATAGACAGCAGCCTACCAGGCTCTCCCATCCCTGGGATTCTCCAGGCAAGAACACTACATCCATTAGGATGTATCAAATTAAAAACCCAACAATGCCAAGCGTTAACAAGGACAGGGGCCAACTGGAACTCTCATACACACTGATGAGAATTTAAACAACTACAGCAACTGTGGAAAATACTCTGACACTTGCTTAAGAAGTTAAATATGCTCTTAGTATTTACCTCAGCAATTCACATTTTTTTATTTCCCAAGAGAAATAAAAGCATATACCCCCAAAATACTGTGCACACATGTTTATTCATAACTCTAAACTGTAAACAAATGTGTAAGAAGCAGTGAATGCATATAAAAATGCAGCAGAACACTATATAATAGAACATTACCTAGTAATAAAAGAATGAGCCACTGATACATATAACCAGTCTGCTTATTAAGAGAAGCCAGTTGAAACAGAGTGCACCATATGATTTGTGCTGTGCTGGGCTCAGTCACGAAATCATGTCTGACTCTTTGTGACCTCATGGACTGTAGTTCACCAGGCTCCTCTGTCCACAGGCTCCTCTGTCCATGGAATTTTCCAGGCAACTGGAGTGGGTTGCCGTTACCTCCTCCAGGGGATCTTCCTATTCCAGGGACTGAATTTGCTTCTCCTGTTTTCCTCCATTGACAGGCAGGGTCTTCACCACTGAGCCACCTGGGAAGTCCACACCGTATGATTCTGCTATGTAAATTAGAAAATTTAAACTAATTGATGGCGACATCAAGCAGGTTGCTGGTGACCTGGGGCTAGGTGGAGAGCAGGCTGGACCACCTAAGTTCTTTTGAGGGAAACACTTTATACCTGGTCTATGATAATAATACCCTGAGTACGCATGCATCTCAAAGCCATCCTTTTAAATAATGCAATTTAATGCACATAAATTATTTCAATAAAGCTGAATTTTTCAAAAGCAAAGCTAAAAGAAAGTCAGATACAAAATTGAATATAACCTAAAATAACAACAATGTAAAAGCCAAGTGACCCTGGTGAGGGAGTGGGTAGGTAGAGAATTATAATGAAGACTCTTGTAACATTACAAGGATGGCTTTTTTTTCTGTGTTCAAACACTTAAAAATCATTTTACAATTTTAATCACTACTAATAGTGATGACGTTGAGAACACCACGCAGAACACTAAGTCCTCTGTGCTCTCATGGGAAGACTGTTCCTGCATGGAGCGAAAGGGAGCAATTTGACTGAATGAAATATTTGGGTTGATTTTTATACTGGTACAAGAAGGTTCTGTCACAATTCCTTAATGGATGATAAAGTGCTCACATTGGAAAACCAGACAGATAAACAAAAATCACTGTTGACTGCATGGGTTTCTGGGGAAAAGAAGGCTTGGAATATTGCTCCCTGAAAAAAAGAAGAGACAGTTGCTCAACCTTGTCCAACTCTTTGTGACCCCTTGGACTACAGTCCACCAGGCTCCCTCTGTCTGTGGGTTCTCCAGGCAAGAATACTGGAGTGGGTAGCCACTCCCTTCTCCAAGGGATCTTCCTGGCCCAGGGATTAAACTGCATTGCACATAGATTCTTTACCATCGGAGCTACCAGGGACCTGAGGTTGCACTAAACATCAAAGTGGGCTCTGGGCAAGAAGCAGTAAGGGAAGACCAGAGATTGCTGGTGACAGTGAGATGGAAGAGGTAGAGAAGCACTGAAGGGAGAAGACAGCGCCCCTCTAAACATCTCTGCAAAATGCAAGGGTTTACGGTGTTTGAGGCGCTGGAGTACCACTGTTAGAGTCAGAAGAGCATCGTAAGCTCCTTTGGTGGTGTCAAAATCAAGAGTGTGATAAATGATATACCTCCGTGCCAGAGTAAAGTGACTCAGTTGCTATATTAGAAGTGTTAGGACACTGAAGAAAATAGCTTAAATAGTTATATAAAAAGTTTTTATGCCTGGGAATATTAAAGGAAACTCTTTGGTCTTGGATTTTATGGACACTGGTTAGGGAGGAAGAAGAGAAAGGAAACACAATTGCTGTGATCATCTCATGTTGGTGTAGGCAATGGATGAACATGAAGTCTAGCCTTTATTAAAATGCACACATGTAATTCACTAATATTTATGACAATTTTATTTACCAGTGGCAACAGAGTATTACTGTGTAAACCACTGAGGAAGAGTATTTTCTGTTTTAAAAATAACTGACTTTAGGAAAGCACAAGGAAAAATTTACAATCTCCTTCTCCTTTTAAGAGACAATTTGAGGAAATTAACTCAACTGAAATGATTTCCTTTAGCAATCTTAAAAATTTAAAAGGTCCTGTCAGCAAGTTTACAAACCAGGCAGATTCAGCAGACTAATCTGTCGGCTTTGAGGTAAAGCAGAGCATTATCTCAAGACCGATTTTGCCAATTAGTGGCTCTGATACCCGGGGTACCTTGTTTAAGGTCTTGGAGGTGCAGCTTTCTCCTCATGAATATGTGGGCATTGCCTAGTGTCATTTTAATAATTTAATGAGTAAACTGGGGTAAAATACCTGATGGAATGTGGTCTATTGAACAGAAGTCGTTTCTATTTGCTAAGTGAATTATATCAACATGATTTTCAATCTCTTCCTAGTGTATTAAATAATGCTATATTAGCTAAAATCTGATCTAATAGACATCTCTTGTAGTTTGTATGCATGTCTTTTTAAAAACTGTGATTTTTAAATATGTATAAGCAAATATGTGAATGAGAAAGTCCTAACTGTTCTGTGGAGAATGTAGAGATAATACATGTAGACTGAGTCTCCAGTGTTGAGACTGTACTGCTTTTCACCCACTCCTACCGGATCCTACATGTTCCAAGGGAACTTAAAAGGTAACAGATAAAGAAATTAAGGAAACACATGTCTGTTACTAGTTACTACCTGAAATCTGATTATGGGACTGTCCATTAACTTATGTGCTTCCTCACTATATTTCTAAGTACTTTTCATGAGCCGCTGCTGCTGCTGCTTAGTCACTTCAGTCGTGTCCGACTCTTTGCGACCGCATAGACGGCAGCCCACCAGGCTTCCCCGTCCATGGGATTCTCCAGGCAAGAACACTGGAGTGGGTTGCCATCTCCTTCTCCAATGCATGGAAGTGAAGAGTGAAAGTGAGGTCGCTCAGTCGTGTCCGACTCCTAGCGACCCCATGGACTGCAACCTACTAGGCTCCTCCATTTATAGGATTTTCCAGGCAAGAGTACTGGAGTGGGGTGCCATCGCCTTCTCCGCCTGGTCAATCAGATATAAGTTATATAGGGAGCAAATTGTTGCTCACAGAAATACATATCAAAGATCCCCTTTTCTCCTGATTTTATATAGAAATAAAAATTATAAAAAATGCTTAATATACTGTAATAAACTCACTTAACATACTACAGGAAATCTACTAAAGCTACTTACTTTGGAAGGAATGGACACTTTTGAGTCATTCACACAACATAATGCAATCAAAATAAACATGTAACCCCATGTTTGATATTTTGGGAATTTTATGTAAGAATGTTAAGAATATTTATCTTAAGCATGTAGGTTTTCTTTTTCACATCTAGGTCTTCCCATCAATAGATATTTTTCTTTAATTAAGGACCTATATTATGGTTAACAAGAATAAAACAAAAGATATATTCATCTATTACACATATGAAGTTTTTCCCATTTTTAATACATGGAGGCTAAAAAGTTGCTCTCTTAGGAAAAATTTTTCCCAGTAAAATATTTATAAAGTTTCTTCTCTTTGCAGAATCCCCAATGACTCTATGTAAATTTGTTCATAAAGACATAAACATTAAAGTAATCCTTAAAATGATTACCATCAATCATGGAATTTTTCTCTGGCATGAGTGCTTTGAACTTGACCATAGGATTGCAAACCAAACTTTAAAAATCTATTGACATATAGTTGATTTACAATTTTGTGCTAGTTTATGCTGCACAGCAGAGATTCAGTTATACCATGTATATTATTTTTCATGATCTTTTCCATTATGATTTATGACAGGATATTGAATATAGTTCCTTGTGCTATACAGTAGGATCCTATTTTTATCCATTCTATATATGCTAGTTTGCATCTGTTAATCCCAAACACCCAATTCGTCTCTCTCCCACCCCTCCATCTTGACAACCACACAAGTCTGTTCTCTTTGTGAGTCAGTTTCTGTTTCACAAATAAGTTTGCATCATATTTTAGATTTCATATATAAGTGATATCATATACCATTTCTCTTTCTCTGTCTGACTTACTGAACTTAATATGATAATCTCTAGATCCATCCATGTTACTGCAAATGGCATAGTTTCATTCGTTCTTATGGCTGAGTAATATTGCATTCTGTATATACACCACACCTTCTTTATCCATGTATCTTTCCATGGGCACTGAGGTGGCTCCCATGTCTTGCCTATTGTGAATAGTGCTGCTGTGAATGCAGAGGTGCCTTTATCTTTCTGAATCATAGTTGTATTGCAAATATAACATCGATGGCTCAGTCAGTAAAGGGTCTGCCTGCAACGCAGGAGACCTGAGTTCAATCCCTGGATCAGAAAGATCCCCTGAAGAAGGAAATGGCAACCCACTCCAGCATCCTGGCCTGGGAAATCCCATGGACAGAAGAGCCAGGCAGGTTACCATCCATGGGGTCACAAGAGTCAGATATGACTGAGGCGTCACATTTTTAAGTTTTTCTCCTCTGTGGGATCTTGGCTTGCTATCAAATTCTAATCTCTACATGTGCTTTTCTCTTTCTGAAGCACCTGGAGAACATGTTTCTCATGATTCTCCTCATTCCGTCATGGACGGCATGGGCCCCCTCTCTCCACTCCGAGTTGTATCACAGCCGCAGGCTTCCCCACATCTCGGTCCTGTCGTGAACCTCAGTGGCCTCTTGCGAGGAATGTGCTAGCTGAGCTGGCAGGGTGAAGCCTGCCCTCCAAGTGGCGGGAAGAAGCTGATGTGAGACTATTTCTGTGTCCTTCTTCTTTCGAATGTGTTCTAATGAACAAAGTGGCATCTGGTTATTAAACGCCCCATGAGAAGTCATCATTCCCAGGAACTTCAGTTCAGTTCAGTTGCTCAGTCATGTCCGATTCTTTGCGACCCCATGAATCGCAGCACGCCAGGCCTCCCTGTTCATCACCAACTCCCGGAGTTCACTCACACAGACTCAGGTCCATCGAGTCCGTGATGCCATCCAGCCATCTCATCCTCTGTCGTCCCCTTCCCCTCCTGCCCCCAATCCCTCCCAGCATCAGAATCTTTTCCAATGAGTCAACTCTGCATGAGGTGGCCAAGTACTGGAGTTTCAGCTTCAGCATCATTCCTTCCAAAGAAATCCCAGGGTTGATCTCCTTCAGAATGGACTGGTTGGATTTCCTTGCAGTCCAAGGGACTCTCAAGAGTCTTCTCCAACACATTTCAAAAGCCTCAATTCTTGGCTCTCAGCTTTCTTCACAGTCCTGCTCTCACATCCATACATGACCACAGGAAAAACCATAGCCTTGACTAGATGGACCTTAGTCAACAAAGGAATGTCTCTGCTTTTGAATATGCCATCTAGGTTGGTCATAACTTTTCTTCCAAGGAGTAAGCGTCTTCTAATTTCATGGCTGCAGTGCGAAGCAAAAATACTTGGGCTTTTCCATTCTGTCAGTTCCTTCTGTGGAGACATAGTCTCTTCCTCCAGTCTCCAGAAACTTGAGGAGATAACTGTCTCCACCAGAGAGCCAGGATTGTCTTATGCTGTTGCCTCCTGAAGGGTCCTTGGGGAAGTGTTAAACTGTGGTTCTTGGCTCTCCTCTATCTTTGGCTGTAAGATGCCTAAGTGGCCATTCTTAGGCAGTCTTGGACATAACACAGATCAACACACCCCAAAAAGCTAAATCTGGGTCCCAGAAGATTTGACTTCCAGTGGAGTTTCCCCTCAGTTTTGCAAAGACTGATCGTCATCTTTGTCCTGCTTTCTGACAAAGCAGGACACTTCCTGAGAATTCTAAATCTTTCCATTCCTCACCAGAAAAAGGCTGGCTCGCTCGCTGTGTAAATTTCACTGATATGTGAGTGACAGCCACAGTTCACAAGAGTTTATACTCTTGTGGGGAAAAGAGCCAACACACACACACACACACACACACACACACACACAATACGCATTCTTTTTTATAAAGCCCTCTGACAGCAGAGTCCCCAGAAACTGGAAATAGATGGGGAAACAGTGGAAACAGCATCAAACTTTATTGTTTTGGGCTCCAAAATCACTGCAGATGGTGACTGCAGCCATGAAATTAAAAGACGCTTACTCCTTGGAAGGAAAGTTATGACCAACCTAGATAGTATATTCAAAAGCAGAGACATTACTTTGCCGACTAAGGTCCATCTAGTCAAGGCTATGGTTTTTCCTGTGGTCATGTATGGATGTGAGAGTTGGACTGTGAAGAAGGCTGAGCGCTGAATAACTGATGCTTTTGAAATGTGTTGGAGAAGACTCTTGAGAGTCCCTTGGACCGCAAGGAGATCCAACCAGTCCATTCTGAAGGAGATCAGCCCTGGGATTTCTTTGGAAGGAATGATGCTAAAGCTGAAACTCCAGTACTTTGGCCACCTCTTGCAAAGAGTTGACTCATTGGAAAAGACTTTGATGCTGAGAGGGATTGGGGGCAGGAGGAGAAGGGGACGACAGAGGATGAGATGGCTGGATGGCATCATGGACTCTATGGACGTGAGTCTGAGTGAACTCCGGGAGTTGGTGATGGACAGGGAGGCCTGGTGTGCTGCAATTCATGGGGTCACAAAGAATCGGACATGACTGAGTGACTGAACTGAACTGAAGGCAAAACAAATGAGTGTTCCTACCCTGAGTTATTCTAAAGTGTATTCACTATATCCTACTGAACATCTTTATAATTAGACTCCACAATGATAATTTAAGGTAAACTAAGTATCCATTGTTATTTTTAGGACATATTTTATAAGGCAGTAAATAGAAATAAAAATGTGGCTCAAAAGTTCCACATACTTGCACCTAATCATAAATAAGTGTATTATACACAGTCCAAAAATGTATTCTAAAGATATTAAGTTCTTCAGCCACTTTAGATTATCATTTGCAAGGAAATTCCAATAAAATTTCAAAATGTGTCAATATGTCTTTCATAAGTGTAGTGCTAATTCACTTAAACAGAGAGGAAAGATGAGAAGAAACTCAAAGTGTACATGTGAATAAACCTTGTATAACATTCTGCTATTTTCCAAATTCATGTTGTCATATTCAGTTAGGCAACATACATAGGATTGGTAAAGTTTTCAACCAGGTGATTTATGACATACTGACTTATGTGATGTTGTTCTTGTTGTTTAGTCGCTAAGTATTGTTCAGCTCTTTGTGAGCCCATGGACTGCAGCACTCCAGGCTTCCCTGTCCTTCATGGTCTTGCAAAGTTCACTCAAACTGAAGTCCATTGCGTTGGTGATGCTCTCTGACCACCACGTTGTCCTCTGTCATCCTCTTCTCCTCCTGCCTTCAATCTTTCCCAGCATCAGAGTCTTTTCCAATGAGTCACTTCTTCGCATCAGGTGGCCAAAGTATGGAGCTTCAGCTTCAGCATCAGTCTTTCCAATGAATATTGATTTCCTTTAGGATTTATTGGTTTCATCTCTTTGCAGTACAGGGGATTCTAAAGTGTCTTCTCCAGCATCAAAGTATCAGTTCTTCAACACTCAGCCTTCTTTATGGTCCGACTCTCACATCCATACATGACTACTGGATAAACCATAGCTTCGACTATACGGACATTTGTCAGCAAAGTGATGTCTCTGCATTTTAATATGCTGTCTAGGTTTGTCATGGCTTTACTTCCAAGGAGAAAGCATTATTAATGTTGATTTAGTAACTCTTTTTTTCATAGGAGATCAGTCCTGGGTGTTCTTTGGAAGGAATGATGCTAAAGCTGAAACTCCAATACTTTAGTCACCTGACACGAAGAGTTGACTCATTGGAAAAGTCTCTGATGCTGGGAGGGATTGAGGGCAGGAGAAGAAGGGGACCACAGAGGATGAGATGGCTGGATGGCATCACTGACTCGATGGACATGAGTTTGAGTGAACTCTAGGAGTTGATGATGGACAGGGAGGCCTGGCATGCTGCAATTCATGGGGTCATAAAGAGTCAGACACAACTGAGTGACTGAACTGAACTGATAAAGTTGGCTAGCATTTTCTTTCTTAAGAGTTGGTTGTATGTTCAAGATGATATAAAGGGTTCTGATTTTATTGTGGATAAAGCATAGTTGTGAGGCTAGCGTTCAAGCTCAATTATAGACGTTTCTAAGATTTGACCCTGATTTACCTAGAGTCAGTTACTAGGCACCTATCTTGTTTCAGACATGATGAACCTCTCTGAAAGGGAAAGAAAATGATCTAACATTTCTTTTGCCTATAGAATAAAATAATGCAACCTGTAGTCTAAAACACCAGAAGCTTCCATAGAGACCTTGATAACAAGAACTTTCTCATGATCACTTTCTAGTAGTCTCTCTTCAAATAAAGGATATCTTGCTCCAGAATTAGCAAATGATGCCTGTTCACATTGTGATTTCTATCCTATTGTGTGAGGGTCTCCTCCCAGAATTCCAAGCAGAAAGTGGAGAGCAATAGTCCCCTGACTTTCAGCCCATAACACTTATCTGGGGTTCACAGTCCTCCTGAAACCCACTTGGCCTTTCACCAAGGGGTGACTGTGGGGCCCTCTGGACCCCCAACCTACTGTTTCCCAGATGGTTTCATATCTCCTCATCCCAGCCTAAGATCAAGAGAGGGCTTTACACAAACCTCTTGATAAGTGTCAGAAAACTGGTCATTTCCCCACAGTTTCCATTTTACCAGTTCTCTGGATTGTAGTAAAACCTTCTAAGATCAGTTCTCCAAATTTCTCTCTTGTTATTTAGATTCTGGACTTGAGAGTTCATTCCTGTGACATTTCACATGGTGATGGTTTGTCTTACAAGCTTTTAAACTTCCATCTTAAAAGTTAAAGCTACAAAGTGACTTCTCTGCTCTCAGCAAAGAGTTCCGTCTTTCCCTCAAACCAATGGAGACTAGTAACACATTGTGAATTTTGTCCATATATCGTATATTTTCCAGAAAATCTTTTGTTTCCCAAATTCTCCTCTGCTTCTCTCAATCAGTTCAGTTCAGTTCAGTCACTCAGTCGTATCCAAGTCTTTGCGACTTCATGGACTGTAGTACACCAGGCCTCCCTGTCTATCATCAACTCCCGGAGTTTACTCAGACTCTTGTCCATTGAGTTGGTGATGCCAGCCATCCAACCATTTCATCCTCTGTCATCCCCTTCTCCTCCTGCCTTCAATCTTTCCCAGCATCAGGGTCTTTTCCAACGAGTCAGTTTTTCGCATCAGGTGGCCAAAGTGTTGGAGTTTCAGCTTCAGCATCAGTCCTTCCAATGTATAATCAGGACTGATTTCCTTTAGGATGGACAGATTTGATCTCCTTGCAGTCTCAATTGATTCTCAAAATAACAGCATTGATTCATTACTCAGCAAATAATTACTGAGTAATGATTCTGTGTTAGGCATTTCTAGATCCCAGGATATGATAGAAAATAAAATATAAAACATTAAGAAAATTAACCAAGCAATAAAAACCTATGTAAAACCCAAAAGTCCTAAAGACTTTAAACATGTAAGGGTCCACCTGTTAAAACAAATATTTGCCTTGTGGTTACCAATAATTAGAACTCTAGACTATTAAATCCCATGATTTCAGTGTCATATTGATAGAATCAAGAAGAGATTTCATATTTGCATATTAGGCTAATTGTTGCCAAATTACTCTGCCTTCTCCAGCCATTCATATTCCGCAGGCTTTTATAGAAGGTTTGTGCATAATCCATGTTAACCAACACTTGCCTCATTTCCACCACCAAAATATATACCAGTGGGATCTATGGTATTTCCTAGTTACACTAAATCCATATAAAAGCTTCATGGGAGGACCAAAGAGGATCATTCTCTTCACATGTTTTGTGTATATTGCTAATATAATTCAGGAAATTTTATTTAGGGAATAGATACATTTAGGAAATTCATTTTGTGTGCAATCTCTTTACCAGCTGTGAAAAAAAAACAATTACTCACTCATATTTGATCATTCATATTTGAATGTTCATTGAATATTCATATTTGATCATTAAGTGCTTTCCCAAAATCTATTATGTGAACTATTTCTTAACTTATAACAGGACTTCCATATTTTAAAGTTAACCAGTATACTCAAAAAAATATAGAAAAGAACAATATAAAACAGTCAAAGAATAGAAAATTATTTTCTGGACAGGATAGAGCATATGATCCCTGGATTTAATATTTCAGATCTAATTGAGGATAGTACATTCATTTTGAAAGTAGTGAAAATTATGTGAATGTTTCTGCATGCAATGTTGAGACTCCCAAATTTCTTCCTCTAATTGAATTCTATAAAGTAAGCCTCATATTTTCAAATTGTTAGTTTAAAATTAGGGAAGGCTTTCATTGTCAATAAAGTGATGGCAAATTGTGAGTAGGGCCGACAGCAAAGTGGAGGTATGGACATTTATATTCTTATTTAATTCAAGATACAAGACAGGTATCATTTTGTACAACTAAATATACCAAATATATTCATATTCATGATTGCATGAAATGACTTACAAGAACTCAGATAAAATAACTTTTTTGCAGATGTTAGAAACTGGAATTATTTCCCAAAGATTCAAAGAAGCCCTTGGGTTTTGAATCTCTTAGTAATCTTCATGAGTGCTTGTAAGTGACCTTGGTAGGCATCCACGGAATACCTTGTGTAATCAAGCATGAAGAAACCTTCAGTGCTGCCTAAAATTCTTTTAACCTCACAGCAATTCCACAACCAAGCTGTGCTGATAAAGTTTCTCAACACGGACAGCCAGTGACATCCCATGTCCCCTGTATTTTCAGATGCAGATGAAGTAATGAGGATCATTATTTTATTCTTCTTCTTCATGTAATTGATGGTCAAGAGGAAACTGTGGTGGTGACCTTGTACACATTGTCCTTCTGGGGAGAAAAATGGCCTAAAATTTAAGAAAGACACAGAATGAATGGATCCTTTAGCTTTTAATGATCAATTCTAATGCACAACTTATTAATGATGGCAAGCTTCTAATTCATGAAGATATCTAGTTTGGAATTTTTGAGTTCAAAACGGTAGAGCATTAGCCAAATGATCCAGTCCAATCCTACATTTTCAGTCCTTTTTTTTTTTTCCAGAAAATTACCTTAAGACAAAAGAGAAAGGAATACCTATTGTGCATCATTAGACAGCAACATAATGAAAATCTATATTGATAAATCTTATTTTTCACTTGTGATTACTAAGAGGAAAGTCCCACATCTAATCTTCCCCTTCAGTTTCCTTCCTATTTCTTGTTTTTCACCTGCCAATGCAGGGGACATGGGATTTGGGTTCAATCCCTGGGTCAAGAAGATCCCCTGGAAAGGGTGTGGCAACTCACTCCAGTATTTTGCCTGGAGAATCCCGTGGACAGTGGAGCCTGGCAGAGCACAGTCCACAGGATGTGTGGGCTCAGTAGGTGCAGCTTCTAGTCTCCAGAGCACAGGCTCAGCAGTTGTCCCTACATGGAGCTAGGCACCCCCATGGGATGTGGGATGCTCCTAGGATCAGGGACTGAACCTGTGTCCCCTGAACTGGCAGGCAGACTTCTCACCACTAAGCCATCAGAGAAGCCCCTCTTTCTTATTTCTATCACAATGAGTGACCTCAAATCTGGCTAGATACGTATAGATAATAAGTAAGTGGTAAGTCTGGGGAGGCCTTACAAATAGCTCTGAAAAGAAAAGAAGCGAAAAGCAAAGAAGAAAAGGAAAGATATAAGCATCTGAATGCAAAGTTCCAAAGAATAGCAAGGAGAGGTAAGAAAGCCTTCCTCAGCTATCAATACAAAGAAATAGAGGAAAACAGCTGAGTGGGAAAGACTAGAGATCTCTTCAAGAAAATGAGAGATACCAAGGGAAAATTTCATGCAAAGATGGGCTCTATAAAAGACAGAAATGGTATGGACCTAACAGAAGCAGAAGATATTAAGAAGAGGTGGCAAGCTGTGGTTCATATACACAATGGAGTAATACTCAGCCCTTAAAAGAATAAATTTGACTCAGTTCTAATGAGATGGATGAAATTGGAACCGATTATACAGAGTAAAGTAAGCCAGAAAGAAAAACACCAATACAGTATACTGACACATATATATGGAATTTAGAAGATAGTAATGATGACCCTATATGTGAGACAACAAAAGAGACACAGAGGTATAGAACGGACTTTTGGACTCTGAGGGAGAGGGAAAGGGTGGGATGGTTTGGGAGAATGGCATTGAAACATTGAAACATGTACACTATCTTGTAAGAAATGAAGCACCAGTCTATGTTCAATGCAGGATACAGGATGCATGGGGCTGGTGCACAGGATGATTCAGGTAGATGATGTGGGGTGGGAGGTGGGAGGGGGCTTCAGCATTGGGAGATTGTGTTCACCTGTGGCTGATTCATGTCAATGTATGGCAAAACAAATACAGTATTGTAATTAAAAAAAAAAAAAAAAAACTGTACAAAAAAGATCTTCATGACCAAAATAACCATGATGGTGTGATCACTCACCTAGAGCCAGACATCCTGGAATGTGAAGTCAAGTGGGCCTTAGAAAGCATCACTATGAACAAAGCTAGTGGAGGTGATGGAATTCCAGCTGAGCCACTTCTAATCCTTAAAGATGATGCTTTTAAAGTGCTGCCCTCAATATGCCAGCAAATTTGGAAAACTCAGCAGTGGCCACAGGACTGGAAAAGGTCAGTTTTCATTCCAATCCCAAAGAAAGGCAATGCCAAAGAATGCTCAAACTACTGCACAATTGCACTCATTTCACACGCTAGTAAAGTAATGCTCAAAATTCTCCAAGCCAGGCTTCAGCAATACATGAACCATGAACTTCCAGACGTTCAAGCTGGATTTAGAAAAGGCAGAAGAACCAGAGATTAAATTGCCAACATCTGCTGGATCATCAAAAAAGCAAGAGAGTTCCAGAAAATTATCTATTTCTGCTTTATTGACTATGCCAAAGCCTCTGACTGTGTGGATCACGATAAACTGTGGAAAATTCTGAAAGAGATGGGAATACCAGACCACCTGACCTGCCTTTTGAGAAACCCATATGCAGGTCAGGAAGCAACAGTTAGAACTGGACATGGAACAACAGACTGCTTCCAAATAGGAAAAGGAGTACGTCAAGGCTGTATGTTGTCACCCTGCTTATTTAACTTATATGCAGAGTACATCATGAGAAACGCTGGGCTGGAAGAAGCACAAGCTGGAATCAAGATTGCTGGGAGAAATATCAATAACCTCAGATATGCAGATGACACCACCCTATGGCACAAAGTGAAGAGGAGCTAAAAAGCCTCTTGATGAAAGTAAAAGAGGAGAGTGAAAATGTTGGCTTAAAGCTCAACATTCAGAAAACGAAGACCATGGCATCTGGTCCCATCACTTCATGGGAAATAGATGGGGAAACAGTGTCAGACTTTATTTTGGGGGCTCCAAAATCACTGCAGATGGTGATTGCAGCCATTAAATTAAAATATGCTTTCTCCTTGGAAGGAAAGTTTTGATCAACCTAGATAGCGTATTCAAAAACAGAGACATTACTTTGCCAACAAAGGTCCATGAGAGTTGGACTGTGAAGAAAGCTGAGTGCCGGACAATTGAAGCTTTTGAACTGTGATGTTGGAGAAGACTCTTGAGCATCCCTTGGACTACAAGGAGGTCCAACCAGTCCATTCTAAAGGAGATCTGTCCTGGGTGTTCTTTGGAAGGAATGATGCTAAAGCTGAAACTCCAGTACTTTGGCCACCTCATGTGAATAGTTGACTCATTGGAAAAGTCTCTGATGCTGGGAGGGATTGGGGGCAGGAGGAGAAGGGGACCACAGAGGATGAGATGGCTGGATGGCATCACTGACTCGATGGATGTGAGTCTGAGTGAACTCCAGGAGTTGGTGATGGACAGGGAGGCCTGGTGTGCTGTGCTTGATGGGGCTACAAGGAGTCGGACATGACTGAGCGACTGAACTGAACTGAAAGATTATTCGCCTAGTATTTGATGCAAACAATGGAATACGTTTGATTGAATGCCAGGATGTGTGTGTGTGTGTGTGTGTGTGTTTGTGTGTGTGTGTGTAAGATGGATGCTTATGTTTTTAGTTACTTGCAGAAATGCTTCCTCTGTTTCCTTTCAAGTAACATTCTGGCAGCCTGTATATTCCAGACACGGTCACCACCACAGATCCTGATGTACAAGCTCTTCTGCAGTGTCTTACTCTTATTACTCTGCCTTTTCAGCCTATGAAGTGGCCTTGCACCAAGTACAGGTGCGACAGGAGGGAAGGGGGCAGGGCACAGCCTCTAAAAAATGACATTCTATGGTCAATCTTTGGGTCTAAAGTCTGGCTCAGATGTCCCCTTCTGGAATTGACAAGAAAGGGTCAAATACAAGCCAACTATGTAGAATGAGTGGGAGATGGTAAGGTTCAAAGGAAAGCCTACACATTAACAGAAGAAGCGGGAATGACTGATGGGGAGGGAGAAATGGCAGCTGTCCAGGGTGCTGCGAATTACAACTCCTGCCTGGACCGATAAATAAATAATGGCCAGCAACATTATGAGCGACAGCATTCTTGTTCTGCAGACACTATAAATCTGAATAGAATAAGCTATTCTTTGGCGAGATGATAGAAGAATCCATCTTCTGTCACTTTACCTACTCAGGGAAGATGGCAGCCTCTGAATTCTTGTTTTGTGTGGCTGTGATCTGAAGAGTATCCACTGCGGCCATCAGTGATGGTGTTTAACAAAGTAAGAAAAAGGTGCGATGTCAAAACCAGCTTAAGTAATATTCATGCCACTTTGGTTAACCTTTAGAATATGTTCTTTTTAATCTTACAGATAATTGATATTCATTTTTAACCCCCACAAAAAGTAAGTGAATGCAATCTCTGGAGAAGGAATTGGTCAAGTACTAAGATTTGGAGCCCATTTCCTTGAAACCTGACCATGAACGACACTTCAAATTATGATGAAATTAAATAATGTAATTTAAATAGAAGGTTTTCTTAAAGCTTGGAAAGTAGAAGGAACTTGAACTTTAGCCTCTGTCTTTGGGTCCTTAACTACTTTTGATGATAAAGCTATACAGGGAGGTGGAGAGTCCTTATGACTTCACCTTCAGTTTCTATAGGACTTTCTTAGTGGCTCAGACAATAAAGAATCTGCCTGCAATGCAGGAGACCTGGTTGGAGTTCTGTGTCAGGAAGATCCTTTGGAGAAAGGAATAGCTACCCGCTCCAGTGTTCTTGCTTGACAAATCCCAAGGACAGAGGAGCCTGGAGGGCTACAGTCCATGGAGTCACAAAGAGTTGGACACCACTGAGCAATTAACACTTCGGCTTCCTCGATGACTCAGCCAGTAAAGAATCCCTCTGTGGTGCCAGAGATGCAGATCCTTGCGCTGGGAAGATCCCCAGAGGAGTAAATGGCAATCCACTCCAGTATTCTTATCAGAAACATCCCACGGAAAGAGGAGCCTAGTGGGTGTCAGTCCATGGGGTTGCTAAAGAATCAGACACGACTGAGTGACTGAACACAGAGCCAGTGTTTATAAGATGGCATACAACAAAAAGCTGTTTTTGGTATTTGTTTTAATTGCTAGATTAACAGTAAAATATCCCTGTCTATTAATAATGTCAAAAATAAGCTAAACATAAGCTGATAATCTTATCAGGAGCAGCAGAATTTCATTAGAACTATGCTTCAACTGTGCTCCAGTCAAGATGCTTCTTTAATCTCTCACACTGCATGATTCCTGAGCCCTCATCCTCTCTCAAATCTCAGTGCCATTTAGATCCATGTCCTGCTGGCTGGCGGCAGAGTGGGGAGCAGACACTAGGAGAGTCCCTCCTCTGGATAGTCAGGTGGGCTTTGGCATGTTTTATATAAAGATCCTCTCCCCTACTTCTCCCCCAGTATGAGTCACGATTAACCTTGCTTTTCTGTAAATGCTTCCTGCCATACACACCCATCTCCACTTACTTACTAATGGGCTAACATCTTCATCTGGCTTGCCCAAAGTCACCAAAACATCTATAAAAATATGAGAGTCACTAACTGCATATATTTGACTTTAAAGAATTGCCTGGACAGGAAGCCAGAATCATATCAAAGCTAGAACCACCAGAGCATAGCATCAACCCAGCAGCTTGTAGGAACTCAAATGTATGAAAAATGAGTTAGGGTTGGGATATTGTCGTGTTCTGTCTTCTCAGACCAGGATAGAAAGACTTCTCTTGGATTCCCTTCAGCTTGGGAAGTCTCTCACCACTTAGAAAAGCAAATAGAAATGGTAGGAATTGTGGAAGAAAAGAAAAGGTGAAAAAACAATCATCTTTGATCGTCTATAGGCTTTGAAGGAGGAGAAGGAAGAGATGCTTGCTGTCCAGGTATGCAGCAGAGTAGAGCTATGGGAAGGGATCTGAGACAGAAATTTAACTGAGACAACAAAAGAACTCACCAGACTTACATCACATACATCTTTACAGACAGCAATATGTGTTCTGTATAGGAAAGGAAGTCTCAAACCCTGGATTCAGAATGAGTTATTACAAATCACATAGTGCTTTACACTTTACACTTCTGCAGACTCTTCACAGAGGTGTTTTAAGTTGTAATTAAAAAAAATAAGTTTCTCACTTTCATGGACATGTCTTGGAATGATCTACATGGCACATGAAGATATTTGGTAGGAGAAGGAGATGGGAAATATTTCTGAAATGGAAAGAGACCTTGTCAATATTCCAGGATACCCATTTTTCATGTGAAAAACAAGCATGTATTTGTAAACCTAGTTGCTTACTAAAATTTTCACTTGTTATTTGTAGGAAATATGTAGAAAATGAGTTATTCTCAAAGGCTAATTAAGTCAATCTTCCTCTATATTTGTGTCACAAAATGCAGTTTTAAGTCATCTTATATATACTGTCTTATTTCTTTTTGGGAGGGGTTAGAGATTATTTTATTTTTATTTTATTATTTTTAAATTTTTAAAAATATAAATTTATTTATTTTAATTAGAGGTTAATTACTTTACAATATTGTATTGGTTTTGCCATACATCAACATGTATCCACCACAGGTATACATGTGTTCCCCATCCTGAAACCCCCTCCCTCACACAATTTGTATATAACATTTGTGACTGGGCACAACATAGGCAATTATGTTAATTTTTAAAATATAGAAATATATCATAATTAAATAAGGTTTCATGGAAATTCAGATACTAAGTAGAAAGCTCTACATCCAAGACTTTCTGACTCCTAATTTAAATTGTAATCTTGGTAAAGATTTAAACACATTTTTAGAAGTCTGTTTATAATATATGAAAATACTAAGAGAAGCACATATTAAGAATGACATAAAATCACTGAGTGTAAACAGACACAGAACATCCTCATTTGCCCACACTCGCAAGTCAGTACCTAAGACAGGGAGCTGGATGCATTTAATTAGTTTTTGATGTGATTGCAAGATGGGAAAGTAAGAGAGTGGGTGCAGGAGATGTGCAAAAAGGTAACATGTGTTAATAATCCAGTAGGATATTGTTGTCAAAATTAAACCGTTACAGAGGGAGAGAGACTTAGAAAAACCAAAGCAAGCTTGGCAAATGAATGGGGAATCTTACACTGTTTGATTTCAAGATTTACTCTGGAGCCACAGAGGTTCCAGACTGGCTTAGTCAGTCGTGTCTGACTCTTTACAACCCTGTGGACCATACAGTCCACGGAATCCTCCAGGCCAGAACACTAGAGTGGGTGGCCTTTCCCTTCTCTAGGGGATCTTTTCAACTCAGGGACTGAACCCAGGTCTCCCACATTGCAGGCAGATTCTTGACCAGCTGAGCCACAAGGGAAGCTTAAGAACACTGGAGTGGGTAGCCAAGCCCTTCTCCGGGGGATCTTCCTGACCCAGGAATCAAATCAGGGTCTCCTGCATTGCAGGCAGATTCTTTACCAACTAAGCTCTCAGGGAAGCCCAGACAGACTGGAGCTGACATGAAAAATGACAACTAAACAAACCGAGCAGGACAGAGGGTTCAGAGACGGACCCACACGTGGGACATTTGACAATGGTGCTAAGATAACCCAGTAGAGAAAGAAAAGTCTCTTTCTTGTCTATTTGTGATAACTGAAGATCCATTAAAAAAATAAATAAATAAGAAACCTAACCCCCAAGTCATACGTTACACACAGACTAAGTCAAGGTAGATAAAAGATCTAACATAAAATATAAAATCATAAAGCTTTAGAGAAAAAGATAGAATAAAATCTTCATGACTTGAGTGTTGGCTAAGTTTTCTTAGACAAATCACAGCAATTAATGACAATTAAAATGTTAAATTAGACTTGGTATCTGTGCTCAGTCCCTTCAGTCCTGTCTGAGTCGTTGAGACCCCATGGACTGTAGCCCACGAGGCTCCTCTGTTCATGAAATTCTGCAGGGAAGAAGACTGGAATCTTTACAAGGGGCAACTTTTCACTTGTTGCTCCCCAGCTTTAGAAATCAGAGAAATCCACTTTAAAACTGCTGTGGAATGTACATCATTAGAATATCCAAAAAGGAAAAAAGAATATAACACAAAATTTTAGCAAGAATACAGGGCAAATGGAGCATTGTTGGTGTGAGTTTACAATGATACATATGCCACTTAGAAGAAAGGCCTGACAGCCTCTTATAAATCAAACTTACACCTGACATACGGCCCACAGAATCAGGTCCCTGGTATTTACACAAAAGAAAGGAAATATGACAACACGGCCACACACAGACACACATACACAACATGTTCCTCAATATTTACAGTGACTTTATCTGGAAGGACAAACACTGGAAACAAACCAGGTCTTCCTCAATGAAGGAATAAGCACCCCAATTCTGTTCACCCAGCATAAAAAAATCAGCAAAAAGAAACCAATAAACGGCTGACACCCACGGCATCACATGAGTGGAGAGTGATGGATTGTGGATCCTTTCATCTTTTTCATGGCAATGTTGTAGCAGACTGGATTTCAGATTTACAGATCTATCGATCATATCCTTAGAAGTCCTTCTGCATCCCTCTGGTCGATAAATATTCCCTCAGTTGCTTCTAGTTCTTATGGCTTCATTTTGTACATTTCAAAATACATTTGCAGTTAAGTGTGGTGGACAGTCTGTTCCAAAAACAGTTCCAATTTCCTGTTTTGGTGAATAATTAACTATGACTCTCAGCATCATTCGAGTCTCTCTTTCCCTACTTATTTGTCTTAATGTTTTTAGCATTTACAAAATTCTCATCGATATTAAGTCTACTGTTGGCCTGTCTTTTCTACTCTAGCCATCAGCATTTTTGTGTGACAATAACAGATTTTAGTTATGATGAGATTATAGTTCACTTAGCTTCAAAATGATCTCATACTTCCTTAAACTCAATACTACTTTTTCTACATTTAGATGAATCAATCAGTCTTTTCCTTCATACATTTTCTTAAGTACCTGTGTTTTCTTGTCACAGCCATCTAAAAGATGCTTGTCTTGTTAAAACTGCTGATATAGAAAAGACAACTAAACTATAGTAGTTTGGTTCTAGGGAAATTTTAACCTTACTGAAACACAGAATGTTATAGATTTGGTCTTAAAGCTATCCAGTTCTGCAGCAGTGTCATAGACTATAATTTAAAATTCTTCACAGGAGGGAAAGCTTTATAGTTGGGGTTGAGAATACACAGATCCTACATCTCTAATGATTTTGCTAAAAATCATTAGAGACTCTGATTTTAGAGCTAAACAGGATCTTAGAACCACCCAATTCAAAATCATTATTTTGCTGATAGGAAATAGAGGATCAGATGCAAAGTAATTTGTACTATGCTAAGCCTCATCCAAGCAGCTGAATCAGAGAGAGAGCACAGATCTTCTTCGCTTGCAGTCTCCTTCCTACCCATCGAGCTGCCTCCAAGAAATAACTACATCTCAATACAGATTTTGTACTGAGATCTCACATGCCTGGGAAGTTTGCAATCTTGGTAGAAGAAAGGCAACAGGAGGAAGTCTCAGCCACCTAGGGAGAGCAATTAAAATGCAAACAGGTTTGAGCTATCCCAAGGCAGGCGCTTTAAAGGAGGCCTGTGCTCATTAGCCACATTATCCGGTGGCTATCCCGACAGAGCAGCTCTCCTGCACTGGGCCAGCCCCACGTGCACTGCCAATAGCAGCGACTCCGATGATGAAAGCAGCTGAGCCCTTGGTAACCCCTTGGCTGTCACTGTCTACTATCTGGAGATGGAAGGAAGAGACAGACAATTCCATCATCTTAAAATGCATTTTGAATATTTTTGGAGAAACAATTGTTCAGGAGCTGAACTGCTCAAACTTTGAGGCTGTGCTGCAGAGGGGAACTTTTCCATCAAAGAAAAGTGCACACAAAGGGGATGGGAAATGGCAAACTGGGAGAAAATTATAGCATTTGCTGAGATGAGTCTTCAAGAAAGTCATTTCCACAGAGAGGGCTTTGCCACACGGGAAGAGCTGTCATTTCAAAATGCAAGATAGAACCTGCAGTTTAAGAACTTCTGAATGTGTACTGGAAGTCTGCGATGCTGCCTGCAGAATCCTTGGTACCTTTGGGGAAGAAACATTTTTCTTCTTGTTATTGTAAATGAAAACATATAGCTTAGCTATTAAAATCACAGATATTTTCAAAAATATATACATATCATTTTATTATGTTATCTACAATTAGATTTGCATGCATATGGATATATAAACCTCTTCCCTTGTTTTTCTTAAAGATGTTTTCACTGTTACAGTCTAACTTAATCTACATTCTTTAGAGTAATTGTCATGGGTGTATTTTTACAGATGAGAGAACTGAGGCCAGTCAGATTCTGTTTGTCTTAGAAACCTCAGTGCATGATTTATCTTTGATCTGTTCAATGTACAGGAGAAAATTTGAGCTCTAAAGAATAAATGCCAAAATCTTCAGTACTGCAGGAGTAGATACATGGATGCATCTACGTAATTTTAAATAATTATGTACCTGAGTAAACTTGATGAGTCCTTTTATTAACATAAACTATTAGAACTGGCAGACATTTTACAGGGGAAATGCCTTCTAATCCTATATTCTACTTTACTCTCTTGCCTTCAGGCTGATTGTAAATAACTGCCTTTAGTAGGTTAAAAATAAAAAGAAATAGAAACTGAATTCAGAATTCCAGGATTGCCTTTACAACCTCAACAGAGATTTCCCTTCCCCCTAAAACACTCTGGAGTAATCTAGTATACATACATTATCTTTAGGATGGAATATATGCCAAGAAACAAAGCCTGTAGGTCACCAGGTTTCATGGTCACTTGACTATACATTATGGGTGAAAGAAAATGCACAATATATCAGGGAGCAATTTAAGGCCCTATGGTTATGTATATGATGTATGTATGTGTATATATTGGGTTGGCCAAGAGGTGCCATCAGGTTTTTTTCCATTACATATTATTAAAAAACCAAATGAATTTATTGGCCAACTTATATAAATATATATAGCTTTCAAAATATACAGCTGTGGTGAAAGACAGTAGGAGATGAGATGATGTTTTGGGAGCCTTTATTGCTAACAGAGTCATAGCTTCTAAGGACAGACTTTCTGAAGGCATGATTTTGATCCCCAGGCCTGACAAGCATCAATCAGCAGAAATGACCAAGTGTAGCTTGTGAATTGGGCTTCCCCAGTGGCTCAGTGGTAAAGAATCTGTCTGCAATGCAGGAGATCCAAGTTTGATTCCCAGGGCGGGAAGATCCCCTGGAGAATGGAATGGCAACCCACTCCGGTATTCTTGCCTGGAGAATTCCATGGGTAGAGGAGCCTGGCAGGCTATAGTTCACGGGGTTGCAAAGAGTCAGACATGACTGAAGAAATGACAGACAGACATACAGCTTGTGAAATATCTTTGCCTACTCTAATTGATAGCACATGGCAATTTTGTGGACTAAACACCTCACAAAACCGTTTGGAGGCCATCACAGACAGCATCTTAGTCTTATTGAGGACTAATCCATGATTATAGAATCTGGAGAATATCTGTCCAGCATGGAGAGTGAAAAAGCTGGCTTAAAACTCAGTGTTCAAAAATCTAAGATAATGGCATGTGGTTCCATCACTTCATGGCAAATGGAAGGGGGAAAAGTGGAAGCAGTGACTGATTTTTTTCTTCTTGGACTCCAAGGTCACTGCAGATGGTAACTGCAGCCATGAAATTAGAAGATGAAAGCTCCTTGGAAGGAAAATTATGATAAATCTAGATAGCATATTAAAAAACAGAGACTTCACTTCACCGACAAAGGACATATAGTCAAAGCTACAGTCTTTCCAGTAGTCATGTATGGATATGAGAGTTGGACCATAAAAAGGCTGAGCACCAAAGAATTGATGCTTCTGAACCGTGGTGTTGGAGAAGACTGTTGACAGTCCCTTGGAGTGCAGGGAGATCAAATCAGTAAATCCTAAAGGAAATAAAACCTGGATATTCATTGGAAGGACTTATGCTGAAGCTGAAGCTTCAATACTGTGGCCACCTGATGCAAAGAGCTGACTCACTGGAAAAGATCTTGATGCTGGGAAAGATTGAAGGCAGAAGAAGGGGGTGGCAGAGGATGAGATGGTCGAATGGCATCACTTGAGTTTGAGCAAACTCCAGAAGATAGTGAAGGACAGGGCAGCCTGGAGTGCTGCAGTACATGAGGGTCACAAAGAGTCACATATGACTTAGTGACTGAGCAATATCAATGGAGAGTAATCTATTGGTTCTGGTTAGTTTAACACTTGATGGTAGATATTAATCTGATTTATAATCAAACCAGCTTAAAAATTTTTTTACACTATTGTATAATCACTTGCATAAGTATAACTTAATGATGACTCCAAAGAAACAAACAAAATAAATAAATATGTGAAAAATTCTCCATGTTTATAAAGAAATTCATGGAGACTAATGAAAAGTGAGGAGGTAGAAGATTCTTTATGAGCCTTACTAATACAAAACAACCATCGTGGAACCAAAATATTAGTACAATATAATGACAGGACATGCTTCACAAAGTTATTATAATTTGAGTTCACAGGTTCTGTAATTTTTATAACATCACAACACATGTATGTTTTAAAAGTCTATTGAGGTAATGGTCACATGAGTATAAAACAGACCACTAGGTGATAATATTTTGCTGCTATATATATGTACACACACACACACACACACACACACACACACACATATATACACACATATATATACAGTTTAAAACTACGTGAGTGAGAGCATAGGCACTAATCTCTTCATAGCTTCACATGACAAAAACATATATTAATTTCTAGTTTCTCATTAATAAGAAAATAAGGTTGAAATGGACTGACAGTTTAAGATGCCATGGTTGGAAAGTTTCAAAACCAGGGATGAACTCAGGTCTCTTTGCTCCTCTTGTTTGTGTGTGATATGTGTGTGTCCGTGTGTGTGTGTGAGAAAGGGCTCTTTATATATTTCCTCTTTCAAGAAAGCCTAACACAAATGAAGGTCTGTTTGAGCTTCTGACTAATACAGTCTGTTAGAATAATGTTACTGAGCTTCAGATGCCATCTTCAGATGCCATTTAAAATAATCATGTACGATGTATAATCTTCTCCAAATCATATGTCATCAAGAGCTAGCAATTCACAAACAATGAAGCATCATCCCATATCACTATATTGATCAACTTAGGATTCTTGGTGGAAATGGAATTCAGCTATAGAAGAAACACTAGCAAATTTAAAAACAAAAAGACAGGACTTCCCTGCCTGTCCAGTGATTAAGATTTTGCCTTTCAATGCAGGGGGGAGTCAGTTTGATCCCTGGTGAGGGAGCTGAGATCTCATCTCTCTGGGCCAGAAAATCAAAACATAAAACAGAAGCAATGTTGTAACAAATTCTATAATGACTTTAAAACATCCACATAAAAATATTTAAAAAATTAAAAACCTAAAAACAAAATTTTTCCTATTATTTTATCCAGTTTTACTGAGATATAATTGACATAAAGCATTGTGTCAGTTTAAGGTGTACAGCATACTGATCTGACTTTCACATACTGCAAAATGATTATTTCAATAAGATTAGTTAACACCTATCACTATATATCAGGAGTAGGAAATGACAACCCACTCCAGTATTCTTGCCTGGAAAATGTCATGCACAGAGGAGCTTGGCAAGCTACAGTCCATGGGGTCACAAAGAGTCGGACATGACTGAGTGACTTAGCAGCAAAATCTCATATAGATACAGAAAAAGAAAAAAAAAATATTTTGTTTCTAGTGATGAAAACTCTTAGGATCTAATCTCTTAGCAACTTTCAAATTCACCACACAGCAGTGTTAATTACAGTTATTATGTTGTATATTACATCCCCAGGATTTATTTGTCTAATAACTGGGAGTTTGTTTCATCTCATAACTTGGAAGTTGGTTTGAAACTTATTTTTAGTCAAGTAATGGTGCAACGTCAATATCCTAAAGACTCTGTCTAGAAGTGGCTTTCATCCTAGTGTTTTGGGTCTTTCCATTTTGACTCCCACCCCCATGTCCATGGTCCTTGCTGTCATCTGTTTGCTGACTCTGGAAGAAGATGGGAAAGAGCAGAAGAGAAGAAAAAGGCTTTCTTACAAGCCCTGAACCAGAAGAGAAACAAATTGTGGCCTCTCTCACCCTCTTGTAGTGAGAATTAGTCACATAACTACAACTAGACACAAGGGGCCTGAGAAATAAAGTCCCACATATTTTCTGGCGATAATGCTATTCTCTGAAACAGGGCATCTACTTCTTGGAACACCTGAGCTCCTCCGCTGTGTTGATGTTTCATCACATTTGATCAGATAAACCAATCATCCCTAAATTCACAAAACCCTATTTCATGGGGAGAAATAAAAACCATATCCTTCTTTGCACAGCTAAGACTATTCTTTACTAAAATTATTAATGAGAAGGGTAGAACACAACAAAAGTTTTAGAGGATCAGGGTTCAAAAATCTAGTCTAAGAGTTGTGTCACCATGGACACATCATTAATATTTGGACTTCTGTTTGCATCCAAGTATAGAATTGTTTAGCATGGAAGTTAACAGGGGGCAGGGGATAGACATCATGTTTGGTAATCACTCATGGTGTAAAGCACACAATGGTTTCCATAACCATCTTACATGCTCCACTCAACATCAGCAGGAGTGGTTAACAAGAAAGTGTTTTTAAAAATACCAGTGATCAGCCCAATCCTGCCTGAGATTTTGTTACCTAGAAAAATACTATGTAATATAGCCCCTTTTGGATTGAAGTTTGGGGGACTGTGAAAAGTGATGATTCTTATTAAAAAACATTGTGCAACAATAGGCTTGCTGCTTGGCACTGGTGTGTTATAGCTTAATTATCCCAGTAGTTTGGTGGAATGGGGTGTTAGATTCATGTTACCAATAAAGAATTTAAAACTCCAGAGAATCAGGTATAACCAAGATTCTAATTTAGGTTTCTCTCAATAAAAGCCTTATTGTCTCTCCAGTAGGCCACAGATCTCTGCTCCACAGGCTCTAGTGGGTAGATGGTGATGTATTGCTGGACCAGACTTTAAGGACTACATCAGCTGCCACGGGTGGAGACCGGGCTATTTGTCACCCACTCTACCTGCTTCTGAAGCTTACGTGTCTACACTACAGGCAGAAAAACTCAACTCTTGCTCAGTCTTTCCCATTGACGGGATTTATCTTTTCCAAGGGGTGGGTAGAATGTTCTTGAGTTATAATTCCTGTAATTCCTTGAGTCTCCTTGTCCACTATACATTGGGTGGGAGAAAGGCTAAACACAAGCAAGGATATATGGTATTTATTTAATCAGGAAATGAAAAGGATGTATTTGGGCATAACCTATGTGACAGTGACCTAAATTACTTATGCTATTTCCTGTTTTTATAAGATACCACCTAATTTGCCATTATAATTCAAAGTAACTTCATTTTCCCAGGTGGAGGATGGAACTTTACTGTACCTTATAATTTGATGGCAATTAGAGCGAGAACTCACATAATTAGTGTAGCTGGATCCCTGTTCTATTTATTTCTCAAATGAATCATGTCCTTTGTAGGGGAAACTCTTGAAGGGTAGGTTTAAACTTACAACTGCTATCAATAGATTAGATGGCATCTAAATAAGTAAAACATGATCCACTCTCTATGTACAGAGAATATTCTGAAAGAGTCTTCCAGGTCAAACTGAGGAGAGATCTAAGTGCATGAATGAATTCTAGAAGTACGGAAGTGCCCAGGACACTAGAGCTATATCGTGAAGGATGAAAAGAAACCCATAGCACCTAAGACACTTACACATCCCTGATATCAAGACTTCCATGCATAATATTCATTTATTCTACAAACAACTTCCACACTGAGCGCAGGACATCCACCATTATTCCTCTCTCCTCCATGCAAACTGGTGACCCCACACTCCTTGTCACATGACTTGATGACCATCCCTTATATCTTCACCTTTTTAAAGTCATTACATTGTTATTCTTTCAGTTTTTATCAGCAACTTGTGGTTCAGATCAATGCAAAGAAATAGAGGAAAACAATAGAATGGGAAAGACTAGAGATACCCTTAAGAAAATTAGAGATACCAAGGGAAAATTTCATGCAAAGATGGGCTCAATAAAGGACAGAAATGGTAGGGACTGAACAGAAGAAAAAGTGGCAAGAATACACAGAACAATCATACAAAAAAGATTTCCATGACCCAGATAATCATGATGGTGTGATCATTCAATTACAGCCAGACATCCTGGAATTTGAAGTCAAGCGGGCCTTAGAAAGCACCACTATGAACAAAGCTAGTGGAGCTGATGGAATTCCAGTTGAGCTATTTCAAATCCTAAAAGATGATGGTGTGAAAGTGCTGCACTCAATATGCCAGCAAATTTGGAAAACTCAGTAGTGGCCACAGGACTGGAAAAGGTCCACTTTCATTTCAACCCCAAAGAAAGGCAATACCAAAGAATGCTCAAACTACCACACATTTGCACTCATATCACACACTATTAAAGTAATGCGCAAAATTCTCCAAGCCAGGCTTCAATAGTACATGACCATGAAATTCCAGATGTTCAAGCTGGTTTTAGAAAAAGCAGAAGAAGCAGAGATCAAATTGCTCCACTGGATTATAGAAAAAGTAAGAGAGTTCCAGAAAAATATTTACTTCTGCTTTACTGACTAGGCCAAAGCCTTGACTGTGTGGATCACAACAAATTGTGGAAAATTCTTCAAGAGATGGGAATACCAGACCACCACCTGAACTGCCTAATGAAAAATCTGTATGCAGGCCAAGAAGCAACATTTAGAACTGGACATGGAACAACAGACTTGTTCTAAATAGGGAAAGGAGTACATCAAGGCTGTATATTGTCACCCTGCTTATTTAATTTATATGCAGAGTACATCATGAGAAATGCTGGGCTGAAAGAAGCACAAGCTGGAATCAAGACTGCTGGGAGAAATCTCAATAACCTCAGATATGCAGATGACACCACCCTTATGGCAGAAAGCAAAAAGAACTAAAGAGCCTCTTAATGAAAATGAAAGAGGGGAGTGAGAAAGTTGGCTGATAACTCAACATTCAGAAAAATAAGATCATGGCATCTGGTCCTGCCACTTCATGGCAAAAGATGGGGAAACAGTGGAAACTCCAAAGATCACTGCAGATGTTGACTGCAGCCATGACATTAAAAGATGCTTGCTCCTTGGAAGAAAAGTTATAACCAACCTAGCTAGCATATTAAAAAGAAGATACATTACTTTGCCAACAAAGGTCCATCTAGTCAAAACTATGGTTTTTCCAGTAGTCATGTATGGATGTGAGAGCTGGGCTATAAAGAAAGCTGAGCACCAAAGGACTGATGCTTTTGAACTGTGGTGTTGGAGAAGACCCTTGAGAGTCCCTTGGACTGCAAGGAGATCCAACCAGTCCATCCTAAAGGAAATCAGTCCTAAATATTCACTAGAAGGACTGATGCTAAAGCTGAAATTCCAGTACTTTGGCCACCTGATGCAAAGAACTGACTCATTGGAAAAGACCCTGATGCTGGAAAAATTGAAGGCAGGAGGAGAAGGGGGGTGACAGAGGATGAGATGGTTGGATGGCATCATTGACTCAATAAATATGAATTTGAGCAAGCTCTAGGGGCTGGTGAAGGGAAGCCTGGTGTGCTTCACTCCACGTGGTTGCAAAGAGTCAGACAAAACTTAGCAACTGAACAACAACAACAAATATCCTGCAGGAAGGGGTTTTCCCAGTGTTGTCTTCTCTGCTACCTTTTTATCTTCGTGTTTTTTCAGCCTCACAAGTCATAACTATGCCATTGCTTTCTGAGAAAACCTGTGTCGATTAATCTTCTCTTAATTATGTTCTCTGTGTAAAGATGCTACTTGTAATAGGATGCTCAAATCTAGATAATCTTAAGCTTGTAGAACCAAGGATTTGTAATGAAGATGTGACATTATCATGTTTCTTTTTAATTCAATGGGCACCGAACTGCAAAAACACATAAAAATGCCAATAAATTATTGCCCATGAGTGACATTTTAGAACAACTTTAGTACATAAATAACACATGAACTGTCCAGTAATATCTTTATTTTCATTAAAAAAATTTATCTTGAGAAGTCAAGCCAGCATGAGAAAAAGTGCTTGCCAAAGACATATCTGATAAAGGGCTATTACCCAAAATATACAAAGAACTCTTAAAACTCAGCCCTAATGAAATACATTGATTAAAATGGGTTAGTAGCCTTACAGACACCACAACGAAGACAATATACAGATGGCAAATTAGCACAAAAGATGTTCCACATCACATATCATTAGGAAATTAAAAATTGAAACAACGAGACAGCACTACACACCTATTACAACTGTCAAAATCCAGAGCACTGACCACACAAAATGCCAGGGAAGATACGGGGCAACAGGAACCCTTGCTCACTGCTGGAGTGGGAGGTGGAATGCAAAATCTATAGCCACCTTGGATGACAGTTGGCAGCTTCTTGGAAACTAATCATACTCTTATAATATTGTATCGTATAATATATCATATAATACATTATGCTCCTTAGTATTCACTCAAAGGTGTTGAAAACCTATGACTACACAAAAAACCTGCACATAGCTGTTTATAGAAGCTTCATTCATGCTTTCCAAAACCTGGAGGCAGCTGAGACATGCTTTAGTAAGTGAATGGATAAATAAACTGAAACATCTAGACAATGGAACATACTCAGCACTAAAAATAAATGAACTATCAAACCAGGAAAAAAATATGGAGAAAGCTTAAATGCATGTCACTAACCTGAAAGGCAGGTGATTCCAACTGTATGACATTCTGCAATAGGCAAAATTATGGACACAGTAAAAAAAAAAAAAAAGAAGAAGAAGAAGTTACCAGGACATGGGGCCAGGAGGATGAATAGTGTGAGCTCAGAGGATTTTCAGGGCAGTAAAACTATTATGCAAGACACTCTGATGGTGGACACATGTCACTATGCCTGTGCGCTAAGTCACTTCAGCCCTGTCCACTCTGTGACCCTATGGACTGTAGCCCATCAGGCTCCTATGTCCATGGGAGTCTCCAGGCAAGAATACTGGAGTAGGTTGCCATGTCCATCTTCAGGGGACCTTTGCAACCCAGGGATGGAACCAATATCTCTTATGTCTTCTGTATTGGCAGGTGGGTTCTTTACCATTGGAGCTATTTAGGAAGTCCCACGTGTCATTATACATTTGTTCAAACTCATACAATATACACCGCCAAGATGCTGTAAGCTAATGTAAACTATGGACTTTGGGTGATGTTGTATCAACACATGTTCATCGATTGTAAAAGTAAAATGTATCATCTGGTCGGGAGTTGCTGACAATGGTGACGCTCCGCACAAGTGGAGTCAAAGAGAGCCTCTGTAGCTTCCACTCAGTTTTGCTGTGATCCTAGTTTAGTTCAGTCGCTCAGTCGTGTCCGACTCTTTGCGACCCCATGAATCGCAGCACGCCAGGCCTCCCTGTTCATCACCAACTCCCGGAGTTCACTCAGACTCACGCCCATCACGTCAGTGATGCCATCCAGCCATCTCATCCTCGGTCGTCCCCTTCTCCTCCTGCCCCCAATCCCTCCCAGCATCAGAGTCTTTTCCAATGAGTCAACTCTTCGCATGAGGTGGCCAAAGTACTGGAGTTTCAGCTTCAGCATCATTCCTTCCAAAGAAATCCCAGGGCTGATCTCCTTTAGAGTGAACTGGTTGGATCTCCTTGCAGTCCAAGGGATGCTCAAGAGTCTTCTCCAATACCACAGTTCAAAAACATTAATTCTTTGGCACTCAGCCTTCTTCACAGTCCAACTCTCACATCCATTCATGACCACAGGAAAAACCATAGCCTTGACTAGACAGACCTTAGTCGGCAAAGTAATGTCTCTGCTTTTGAATATGCCATCTAGGTTGGTCATCACTTTTCTTCCAAGGAGTAAGCGTCTTCTAATTTCATGGCTGCAGTCACCATCTGTAGTCCTGAAACTACTCTAAAAAATAAAGTCTGTTGAAGTATATACATTTCTCAATTTTGTCAATTACTTAAAAACATACAGTCTCTAAAAATGCCATCTAAACTCTAAGTAACTGCATGTTCAATTATATAACCAAAACATCTCATTGGGGTTTACAATATATGTCAAATCAAAGTATATAATCATAGGCTCTCCTTTCATGAAAAGTCATACTGGTAGAAAGTGCTACCTTAAAGTAACAACTAGTAAGCTACATTGGATACATTAAATTGATTTTTTTCATAGTTTGCACAAGAAAAAGCACAAGGTTGTGGTTCTTGAGAAAAGGAAACTGATGAAATAAGACTTATGTCAGCCCCTTAAGGTTCTGAGGAAACTTCCAAGCCTGAGTACATGAGGGAAACAAACAAACAATAAAACAGGGAACTCCCTGCGGGTCCAGTGGTTAGGACTCCACACTTCCACTGCAGGGGACATGGGTTCGATCCCTGGTCAGGGAACTAAGATCCTGCATACTGCAAAGTGTGGTCAAAAAGAAACCTAAACTATTAGAGCCCAGAGGTCTCTGAGTTTAAGAGACAGAGATCAGAATTCACTGAGGCTGAGATGATCAGATTTTAGAGTTGAGAACATCAGAGGAGAGTGAGGAGGACTGAAAGAGAACTTTAGAAATATGCAAAAAAACAATATTTTAATTTTTGTTTTACTTCTTGACTAGGTGAATATCAAAGATACTAGAGAAAACACACACACACACACACACACACACACACACACACACACACACACACACAGAAAGAAGTAGGCTGAAAAACTCCCAGAGCTCATAAAAAGCTGGAAAAAGCCTGTACCCAACCAGCAAAAGGTAGAGACCCTGAAATGCACACAGCATCTGGTGGAATCCTTCTAAAGATAGTTGTGGGCAACGTTAGCTCCAGGCTGAAGAGCAAGCTGGCTTGGCCCTGAGGAAGCTTGAAATACACATTGCATGGGTAAAGCTGACTCTGAGTAAGTTATTGGGATTCCTGAACAAAGCTCAACACCATTGAATGAAGAGAAGAAAACTCAGCATCCCACAATGCAAAATCATAATGTCCGTCCAATAAAACATTACCAGCATATGAAGAGACAGAAATATATGCTCCATCCCCCGGAGATAAATCATCACTACAAATAGACACAGATATGACAGAGATGATATAATGAGCGACAAGGCTACTGTAAATATAATCCATATGATCAAGGATGCCGGAAAAAACATAAGCATACTGAGGAGAAATATTGGAAAATACACTTTAAAACTTTAAGTAAAACTTCTTGAAGTGAAAATTTAACATTGAAAACAAAAACTGCACTGGGTATGATGAACAAAGGATTCAGTTCAGTTCAGTCACGCAGTCGTGTCTGACTCTCTGCGACCCCATGAAGTGCAGCACGCCAGGCCTCCCTGTCCATCTCCATCTCCCGGAGTTCACTCAGACTCACGTCCATCGAGTTGGGGATGCCACCCAGCCATCTCATCCTCTGTTGTCCCCTTTTCCTCCTGCCCCAAATCCCTCCCAGCATCAGAGTCTTTTCCAGTAAGTCAGCTCTTTACATGAGGTGGCCAAAGTACTGGAGTTTCAGCTTTAGCATCATTCCTTCCAAAGAAATCCCAGGGTTGATCTCCTTCAGAATGGACTGGTTGGATCTCCTTGCAGTCCAAGGGACTCTCAAGAGTCTTCTCCCACACCACAGTTCAAAAGCATCATTAGAAAACCAAAACCAAACATTAATCAACTTGAGGAAATAGCAGTAAGAAATCTCAAAAATAAAACACACAGAGAGAGGGAAAAAAAAAAGTGGATTAAAATGAACAGAGCTAATTAAAATTAAAGTTAATTAAAATTAGTGCATAGGAAAATATATATATATTGATATATTTTCTTTTCTAGCCATTCATCAGTAGACACTTAGGCCATTTCCATTTCTTGACTGCTGTATTTAGATTGGTACAAAAGTAACTGTGGTTTTGCATTGTTGAAATTCACTGTTTGATATAGGACCAAGTGAAATCGCTCAGTTGTGTCCGACTCTTTGTGACCCCATGGACTGTAGCCTACCAGGCTCTTCTGTCCATGGGGTTTTCCAGGCAATAGTCCTGGAGTGGATTGCCATTTCCTTCTCCAGGGGATCTTCCCAACCCGGGGATCGAATCCGGTCTCCTGCATTGTAGACAGATGCTTTACATTTTTAAATGAATGAGGTTAGGTTATACATCACTTTAAAGGACATTTCTTGCTTCATTTTTCTTTGCTAATGACTTCTTCCTTGCTGTATATTTTATATTTATTTAAATTAGGGAAATGATGTTAGGCAAAGAATCAATTGGAGTGATTTTCTTATTTGAGTTCAAAATGGGTCATAAAGTAGCAAAGACAGCTCACAACATCAGCAATGCATGTGGCCCATTGCTAATGAATGTACAGTGCAGTGGCGGTTCAAGAAGCTTTGCAAAGGGGAAGAGAGCCTTGAAGATGTGAGCATAGTGACAGGCCGTCAGAAGTTGACAATGACCAACTGAGAGCCACCATCAAAGCTGGCCCACTTACAACCGCATGAGTAGTCGCCAATGAACTCAACATCGACCATTCTATGGTTATACAGTATTCCAAGCAAATTGGAAGGGAGAAAAGCTCAATCAGTAGGTGCCGCATGAGTGGACACAAATCTGAGACATATGCTCAGCAAAGTGAGGAGATGCACTGAAAATTTTGCAATGCCTGCAGCTGGCATAGGTCAACAGAAAGGGTCCAGTTCTTCATGACAATGCCTGATGGCACAACACCAATTGCACAACCAATGCATCAAAAGTGGAATGAATTGGGCTGCAGAGTTTTGCCTCATCTGCTATATTCACCTGACCTCTCTCCAAATAACACATTTCTTCAAGCATCTCAGCTTTAAGCAGGGAAATCACTTCTACAACCAGCAGGATGGAGAACATGCTTTCCAAGAGTTTGCTGAATTACAATGCATGGATTTTTATGCTACAGGAATAAACAAATTATTCTCATTGACAAAAATGTGCTGATTGCAAATGGTTCCTATTTTGATTAATAAAGATGTGTTTGAGCCTAGTTATGATGATTTAAAATTCATGGTCTGAAACTGCAATTACTGCTTTCCTGGTGACTCAGACAGTAAAGAATTGGCCTGCAATGCAAGAGACCTGAGTTCGATTCCTAGGTCAGGAAGACCCCCTGGAGAAGGGCACAGCAACCTACTCCAATATTCTTGCCTGGAAAATTCCATGGACAGAAGAGTCTGGTGGGCTTAGTACTTGGGATTGCAAAGAGTTGGACACAACTGAGTGATTAACACTTCACTTCGCTCAGTTCAGTTCAGTTCAGTTTAGTCGCTCAGTCGTGTCTGACTCTTTGCAACCCCATGAATCGCAGCACGCCAGGCCTCCCTTTTCATCACCATCTCTCGGAGTTCACTCAGACTCACGTCCATCGAGTCTGTGATGCCATCCAGCCATCTCCTTCTCCTACCCCCAATCCCTCCCAGCATCAGAGTCTTTTCCAAAGAGTCAACTCTTCTCATGAGGTGGCCAAAGTACTGGACTTTCAGCTTTAGCATCATTCCTTCCAAAGAAATCCCAGGGTTGATCTCCTTCAGAATGGACTGGTTGGATCTCCTTGCAGTCCAAGGGACTCTTGAGTCTTCTCCAACACCACAGTTCAAAAGCATCAATTCTTCAGTGCTCAGCCTTCTTCACAGTCCAACTCTCACATCCATACATGACCACTGGAAAAACCATAGCCTTGACTAGATGGACCTTAGTCGGGAAAGTAATGTCTCTGCTTTTCAAATACTATCTAGGTTGGTCATAACTTTCCTTCCAAGGAGTAAGCATCTTTTAATTTCATGGCTGCAGTCACCATCTGCAGTGATTTTGGAGCCCCAAAAAATAAAGTCTGACACTGTTTCCACTGTTTCCCCATCTATTTCCCATGAAGTGATGGGACCGGATGCCATGATCTTTGTTTTCTGAATGTTGAGCTTTAAGTCAACTTTTTTCGCTCTCCTCTTTCACTTTTATCAAGAGGCTTTTTAGCTCCTCTTCACTTTCTGCCATAAGGGTGGTGTCTGCATATCTGAGGTTATTGATATTTCTCCCAGCAATCTTGATTCCAGCTTGTGTTTCTTCCAGTCCAGCGTTTCTCATGATGTACTCTGCATAGAAGTTAAATAAGCAGGGTGACAATATACAGCCTTGACGGACTCCTTTTCCTATTTGGAACCAGTCTGTTGTTCCATGTCCAGTTCTAACTGTTGCTTCCTGGCCTGCATACAGATTTCTCAAGAGGCAGGTTAGGTGGTCTGGTATAATAATAATAATAATAAATGCTGCAATGAACATGAACATGCAAGTATCATTTCAAAATAGTGATTTTATCTTCTTTGGATATATAACCAAAAATGGAATTTCTAGGTCAGGTGATGGTTCAGTTTTTAATTTTTGATGAACCTGCCCAGTTTTCCACAGTGGATGAACCAATTTACATTCCCATCAACAGTAAATCAAGATAAATTTCCTTTTTCCACATCTTTGTCAGTATTTTATATTTTTTTAAATGATAGTCACTCTAATGGGTATGATTTTTAATCAATAAGTTAACCTTCAATGTAACATAATAGCAAAAACAAAAGAGAAAATTAAACAAAGGGTGGGCAGGATGATGGAAATATAAAGAGAAATGATTGATGAAATATAAAGCATAACATCAGTGGAGTAACAATTGAAACAAAAGTGACAGAGATCAGTATACTGGCTTATGGCAGTGAGTATATTAAGAAGAGCATAAATAAGCTTTCTTAACTGAGTTAGAATATTCTAGGTCTCAGTAAAGTGGTGATTACATGACTGTATAAGTTAGTAAAACCTCATCCATGATTAACAGTTGTGCATTTCACTGCATATAATTTTTTGCAGAACAAAACCAATTAAACTCATATAGGAAAATACTGTATGAATGGTTGCTGACTCCCATCCAAAACAATGGAGACAGCCTATTTAAACTGTTCAAAGAAAGAGAATGTCAACTCAGATTTATTTATGCAGCCTTAAAGAATGAAAATAATACCTTGCCAAGCAATGGAAGACAGACAGAATCCATTGGAATAGTGTTGGCCACTCCACTGCATTTTTGAATATAAAAGAAGTCTTTAAGCGGAAAGAAATGAAAACAGATGGCAAGTGGAACCTTCTAGAAGGAGTGAAGAGCACTAGAAATAAAATAATTAAGAAAAGAGAATTCCTTAGAAAATAGAGAGGAAGCTTGACCACTTCAATGCTCAGCATTTTATGTGACCTGGAGGATATGTGTGTACATACATGTGTGCGTATATCTTTTGATTCTAATAAATCATTTATTGTGATACCTATTTAAGTATCCCATTAGTTCCTCAGTGCTATCTGACACTGGAATTTTTCTGAGGATTTTTAAAAATATGTGATTTTTTAAATAAAATTATCTTCATGCTTCTTTAAAGTTGTATTTTATGGTTAACAAATTTAAAACTTTTGATATCTTCCAGAACACTGTATTCTAACTGCAGAATTCATGGTAGCCTTCACAACAATCTTTGCTCTTTCACTTTTAACCAAATGAATTTTCAAAAGCTTTGCTTTACTTCCATAAATTTGTATTAAAAAATAAACTATCTGAATTAGCCTGAGCTTTTTATTTGGTGAACACTGCTGTTAAAGTGCCACCATTTTAAACATCTGTGAGTTTCTGCTAATGAAGCAAATCCATTAACATCTATTTCTTGACCTTTCATGTATGCACCACCCCAAACACTTTAAATTGGAAATGAGATGAATCAATTGACAAGAAGAGTAATTTGATCTAAATGAAAACTGATGATGCACAGAGAGGTCCTTACACATCTCTTCTGTTCAACAGGATAAACCATCACTTGGCGCACAGACTTCTAAAAATAACCACACACTTTTGAAGGACATCCTGTGGCTTTTGACTTGTGTCTTCCGGATTTTAGGTGAACCATCAGTGGCAATCAGAAGCCCCACAGTTCAGCTCAGTTCAGTCACTCAGTCGTGTCCAACTCTTTGCGACCCTATGGACTGCGGCACGCCAGGCCTCCCCTGTCCATTGCCAAATCGCAGAGTTGACTCAGACTCATGTCCATTGAGTCGGTGATGCCATCCAACCATCTCATACTCTGTCAGCCCCTTCTCCTCTCACCTTCAATCTTTCCCAGCATCAGAAGCCTCATAGCAGTCAATAAATGTCAACCAATCTTTTCTGCAAGCTTCATACTTGTCAGGAATCTTCTTCAATAACAAAATCATTACCTTGTATTTTCAGTTTAATCCTCGTTGAGTTTGCTGTTTTCTTTATCGATGCTAAAAGGGTTCACTGGAAAGAAGGGCAGCCCGTAAAGGTCAAGGGGTCATTGCAGAATGGGTGGTGAGGATGTGGTTAACAGGTGAGGCTGTCTGCTGAGCACCCCCAGACACAGTAAGGGCCAGGCTGTCACAGCTAAGTCAAATAGGTTCTGAAAAGAGAAAAAAAATGGTCAAACTAGTGAGTGAAAGTAAAAACCTTCAAAGGATCAGTTGCAGATAAAAATGTTAAACCAGAATTGAAGCACAGCCCCACTCCACTGAAAGTCCCACTCCTGCAAGGCTTTCCATGAGAGTGCTCAAAAACACCTCAGGCAGGGAAAACCTTTTGATTGTAAAAGGTCCACTTCCTCATAATAGACTGAAATCATTCACCCAACTGAGTTTGTAGGTTTTATACAACCTTGATGATAAAGCCAGATAAAGAATGAAAATTTAGAGCAAAGTTCTGAAAATTAAAAGCATAATATTATCTAACAATATCCAGCAGTGCATTAAAAAGTAATAAACCATCCCAATCAGAATGAGTCTATTCCAGAAATGCAAGACTTTTATAACTTCTGAAAAAAATCCAACAATTGAATTCATCACTTCAATTAATTATATAAAATCACATAATTATCTGAATAGATGCATACAATTGTTGGTAAATTTTAAAATTGAAATTAATATACAAAATATATGCAAACTGAAAAAAAAACAAACAGGCACTGCCTTCCTTGGGGAAAAAAAGCATGCACAAAAATCTGACTGTGATCCCACTCCTTGGCATATATCCAGAGACAATAATAATTTAAGAAGACCCATGCACCCCAATATTCACTGCAGTACTATTAACAATAGCCACAACTTGGAAACACCCTAAATATCCATTGACAGAGGAACAGATAAAGATGTAATATATATATAATGGAATACTACTCAGTCATAAAAATAATAAAATAATGCCATAGAGGTCATTATACTAAGTGAAGTAACTCAGAGAGAAAGATAAATATCATGTGATACTATTTTATTTTTATTTTTATTTTTACTTTATTTTACAATACTGTATTGGTTTTGCCATACACTGACATGAATCCGCCACGGGTGTACATGAGTTCCCAATCCTGAACCCCCCTCCCACCTCCCAGCCCATATCATCTCTCTGGATCATCCCCGTGCACCAGCCCCAAGCATCCTGTATCAAACACAGACTGGCGATTCATTTCTTACATGATAGTATACATGTTTCAATGCCATTCTCCCAAACCATCCCACCCTCTCCCTCTCCCTCAGAGTCCAAAAGTCCATTCTATACATCTGTGTCTCTTTTGCTGTCTTGCATACAGGGTTATCATTACCATCTTTCTAAATTCCATATATATGTGTTAGTATACTGTACTGGTGTTTTTTTTTTCTGGCTTACTTCACTCTGTATAATCAGCTCCAGTTTCATCCACCTCATTAGAACTGATTCAAATGTATTCTTTTTAATGGCTGAGTAATACTCCATTGTGTATATGTACCACAGCTTTCTTATCCATTCATCTGCTGATGGACATCTAGGTTGTTTCCATGTCCTGACTATTATAAACAGTGCTGTGATGGACATTGGGGTACACGTGTCTCTTTCAATTCTGTTTCCTTGGTGTGTATGCCCAGCAGTGTGTGGAATCTAAAAGAATCATTAGAAAAGGTCAGTTTTCATTCAATCCCAAAATAAGGCAATGCCAAAGAATGCTTAAACTACTGCACAACTGCATTCATCTCACACACTAGCAAAGTCATTCTCAAAATTCTCCACTTCAGGCTTCAACAGTATGTGAATGTGAACTTCCAGATGTTCAAGCTGGATTTAGAAAAGGCAGAGGAAACAGAGATCAAATTGCCAACATTCTATATATGGTAATGTAAGTTTTCATGTTACTCTTCCCATACGTCTCACCCTCTCCTCCCCTCTCCCCATGTCCATAGGTTTATTCTCTATGTCTGTTTCTCCACTGTTGCAAGAATATAAAGAAATTCTTCTGTAGCATTTTTCTAGATTGCATATATATGTATTAGAATACGGTATTTATCTCTTTCTGACTCACTTTACTCTGTATAATAGGTTCTAAGTTCATCCACTTCATTAGAACTGACTCAAATGTGTTCCTTTTTATGGCTGAGTAATATTCCATTCTGTATATATATCACAACTTCTTTATCTATTCATCTGTTCATGGACATCTAGGTTGCTTCCATGTTCTAGCTATTGTAAATAGTGCTGCAATGAGCAATGGGATACATGTGTCTCTTTCAATTTTGGTTTCTTCAGAGTATATGCTTAGGAGTGGGATTGCTGAGTCATATGGTGGTTTTATTCCTAGTTTTTTAAGGAATCTCCATACCATCTTCCATAGTGGCTGTATCAATTTACATTCCCACCAACAGTGCAAGAGTGTTCCCTGCCCACCAACAGTGCAAGAGGAGTGTTCCCTGTATGGCTCAGGAAACTCAAACAGGGTGCTGTATCAACCTAGGGGGTAGGATGGGAAGGGAGATGGGCAGGAGGTTCAAGAGGATCTATGTATACCTATGGCTAATTCATGTGAGGTTTGACAGAAAACAGTAAGAGTCTGTAAACCAATTATCCATCAATAAAAATAAATTATTTTTTAAAAATTGCCAATATTTGTTCAGTTCAGTTCAGTAACTCAGTTGTGTCTGACTCTTTGCAACCCTATGAACTGCAGCACGCCAGGCCTCCCTGTCCATCACCAACTCCCAGAGTTTACTTAAACTCATGTCCATAGAGTCAGTGATGCCATCCAGCCATCTCATCCTCTGTTGTCCCCTTCTCCTCCTGCACCCAATCCCTCCCATCATCAGGGCCTTTTCCAATGAGTCAGCTCTTCACATGAGGTGGCCAAAGTATTGTAGTTTCAGCTTTAGCATCAGTCCCTCCAATGAACTTGTTGGATCATAGATAAAGCAAGAGAGTTCCAGAAAAAAAAAAAAAAAAAAAACTACTTCTCCTTTATTGACTATGGCAAAGCTTTTGACTGTGTGGATCACAACAAACTGGAAAATTCTTCAAGAGATGGCAGTACCAGACCACCATACCTGCCTCATGAGAAATCTGTATACAGGTCAAGAAGCAACAGTTAGAACCAGACATGGAACAACAGACTGGTTCCAAATAGGGAAAAGGAGTACATCAAGGCTGTATATTGTCATCCTGCTTATTTAACTTTTATGCAGAGTACATCATGCAAAATGCCAGGCTGGATGAAGTAAAAGCTGGAGTCAAGATTGCAGGGAGAAATATCAATAACCTCAGATATGCAGATGACACCACCTTTATGGTAGAAAGTGAAGAGGGACTGAAAAGCCTCTTGATGAAAGTGAAAGAGAAGAGTGAAAAAGTTGGCTTAAGACTCAACATTCAAAGAACTAAGATCATGGCATCTGGTTCCATCACTTCACAGCAAATAGATGGGAAAACAATGGAAAAAGTGACAGATTTGATTTTGGGAGGCTCCAAAATCACTGCAGATGGTGACTGGAGCCATGTAATTAAAAGACACTTTCTCCTTGGAAGAAAAGCTATGACCAACCTAGATAGCATATTAAAAAGCAGAGACATTACTAACAAAGGACCATGTAGTCAAAGCTATGGTTTTTCCAGTAGTCATGTATGGATATGAGAGTTGGACTATAAAGAAGGCTGAGCACCAAAGAATTGATGCTTTTGAGCTGTGGTGTTGGAGAAGACTCTTGAGAGTCCCCTGGACTGCAAGGAGATCCAACCAGTCAGTCCTGAATATCCACTGGAAGGACTGATGTTGAAGCTGAAACTCCAATACTTTGGCCACCTGATGCGAAGTACTGACTCACTGGAAAAGACCCTGATGCTGGGAAAGACTGAAGAGAGCATAAGGGGATGACAGTGGATGCGATGGTTGGATGGCATCACTGACTCAATGGACATGAGTTTGAGCAAGCTCCAGGAGTTGGTGATGGACTGGGAAGCCTGGCAGTCCACGGGGTGACAAAGAGTCAGACATGACTGAGCAACTGAACTGAACTGAAAAGAATGATACAAATAAAGCAGCAGAAACAGAAGCAGACTCACAGACAGAGAAAAAAACCTTATAGTTAGGGGTTGGGGGAGAGATAAACCAGGAGTATGAGACTTACAGATACTCACTACTGCATGTGAAATAAACAAGAAGTTCCTACTGTGGAGCACAGGGAACTATACTCAGTATGTTGTATAACAGAAAATAATCTGGAAAAAAAAAAGCTCTCTCTCTCTCTCTCTCTCTCTCTCTCTCTCTCTATATATATATATATATATATATATATATATATATGCATGCATGATGGAATCACTTTTCTCTACATGTGAAATTAACACAATATTGTAATTCAACTATACTTCAATTAAACAATCAAAGAAACAAAATCCTACAGAAAACCTCCCATATAATAGAAACAATTCGGTTTCACTTCCTTCAATACTCAGAACAAAGCACATCATCTTACTATGATCATCCAATAGAACACTAAAGGCCAGACTAGAAAAGCAGCGCAAGAAAATAAATGAGGGTAAACCAGGCAGATGCAGCCAGCACCAGCACACACTCTTCACACCTCCCCAGCCCCTTCTGTCTCAGTTCCACTACTGTTAGTGACCAGTTTTGTGTGAACTCCAACCCATTTCTCTCGGAGGCAACCTCACCCTTGCCCATTGGTGTCCATTAGCCAGTTCCCTTAATTTCTCTGGCTGTGCAGCCATTTCCTCCCAAATCAGAAAATACAAGTCCGCTCTCTGAACGAATTGTGACCTGCCTCTAGGCACAGAGGCCAGGAAGCAGTGGAGAGTCAGGGAGCAAGTCCTGAGGAAAGGCTGTGTCTTTGGGGCACAACTCAGGGCTCCACTTCTCATTTGGGAGTGTAGGCATGGTGCCTGAGTCCCCCTTGAAGCCTCAGCATCATGTTTACAGTGAGATTCTGGGCAAAAAGCTCAGCATGGTCTGCTCTGCTCTGCAGAGATCAATGTCTCTTTGAATCAGTTATGTAAAGTCCCTTGGGTGGATTTCAAGGTGTACCTTCAGTTAGAAGTCGACTGCCCTAAACTTATGATTTTCTTTTGTCTAAGATTCCAAATGGAGTTAACATCAATAAACCACCTTGCTCTACAAGCTCCACTCTTAATGTCTCTCCATGTTGTAGAGATGCCATGGCTACCGTCATACACTAATGTTTCAGCTCCTACCTGTTTCTCATCATGCTAACCACAGATAAAAGGCTTCATAATTGCAACACCACTGCATCCAGTAGCCATCACTGCCACATTTGCAACAGGGTTTGGTTTGTGTGTAACACTGAGACTACTACACAACACACTTACAAAACCCTGATGTGATGGACTGTGTTCTAGGATCAGACATTAACTCCTGTCTTAGCTTTTGTTTCTCAGAAAGACTCTCAGGAAAGGCTTCCATACTGGTCCTTCACTAGGAAACATAATCTCAAGGAGAAGGAGTAATCGACAAGGATAATGTCGAGGAAAAATACAGAGAAGCAATGAATTAGCTCATGCTAATTGCAACTGTTTGCTTGATTTAGTGCAACATTCCCCAAGAAGTGGAATAAAGTGCATCTCTGGAGAGACTGTCTGGAGTAGAAAAGGGGAGAATTTATCTTCCGGCTCCTACAACTCATTAGTCAAGGGTTAGCCCATGGGACATGAAATAACCCACAGCTCTGAGTTTTACAACCATGGTGCCAAGTAGGGTCTCATCACACTCAAGCTTTGGCATCAACAGGAACCTGTGGGGCAGGGCACACAGCAGAGAGAGAGGCAGGAATTATAGTTTCTGCTCAAGGAGGAAACAGGTACACGGCCAAAGAAATGGAAGCAACTGGCTAACTGATACCAGTGACAATAGAACATATATAGATCCTAAGGCCAGGTGTCATGGGTATTGAACTAAAGGTAAGGGAAGTGAAGTGAAGTCGCTCAGTTGTGTCCAACTCTTTGCGACCCCATGGACAGTGAGTGGCCTACACCAAGCTCCTCCATCCATGGGATTTTCCAGGCAAGAGTACTGGAGTGGGTTGCCATTTCCTTCTCCAGGGAATCTTCCCGACCCAGGGATCGAACCCAGGTCTCCCACATTGTAGACAGACGCTTTACCATCTGAGCCACCAGGGAAGTCGAACTAAAGGAAAGGGGCATATAAATGAGGGCATTTCTAGATACGGGACACGTGTTCAAGAGTCTGGCATTCTGGCAAACACACCAAAATGTGATCCCAATAGTTCATTGAGCTGGCTCCTTGAACCACATCCAGCATTCAAAGACTTGACCAGTCAGTAAGGTGAAGATGCAGGGAATTTCTTGGCATGGTTTTGACGGAATTGTCAGCTGTCTCAGACAGGTGAGAATGTTAAACCAGTTCTAACTATGTAGCAACTGAGAAACTACAACCAACCACATTCCTCCAGATGATCCAAGGACACTCCCTTTACTAAGGTAATAGGGAAAATACTTTTGAGAGAAGTAATACAATATTTGAGGAAATGGAGGCTATTTTCTGGAGGCCAAGGGACTGCCTAAGATGTGCTGCCATAGACCGAGTTCCCTAATAGCAACAAAGGAGTCAGGATTCCAGAGCGGCACGGCAGTGTACAACAGACTCTGAGGCAAGGCGGACGTAGTCACTGTAATAGGCAGTGAGGCTAGTGAGGCCAGCAATGGACATCTGAGCCTAGTGTTTTCATGCTTAAAAGAGATGGATAACCAGTCAGGGTAAGATAGAAAATACCCAGATAGATAGGGAGACAGAGAGGGAGAGAGATGAAATAGATCAATAGATAGATACAACTTTTCTACGCTGATATGTCCTACAGGCTGGCTGGTGGAATGAAGGCTATTATCAGCTAACAAGTGGAAATTTGTGATTCTTCACCAAGTTTTCAGATCAAAATCAGTCCACAAATTAAACCCTCTCTCTAAGGTCGCAAGTGTATGCTCAAATACTTCTTTAGCTTTTCTCAAAGAGATCTGTGACTCTTTTCCATGGTAATTCTGTTCTGGGGATGGAGAGGAAGGTCCACAGATAATCTCAGGATTGACGGACATGAAACCTGGGTTGCCATTGCAACCAGGAGATGAGCGACCATCATCATCCTCTGGATGGAGTGGGTGCATTGGGAGGTTATGTGATAAATGGAGTTTTAGTTAAGGGCTGTCTCATAGTAGGACTAAGGGATCTGAAGACCCACCATGAGGTTATTCTTGTGATTTTTTTTCCAATGTATAATAGGAATGTGTGCTAAGTTGCTTCAGTAATGGCCAACTCTTTGCCACCCTATGGATTAAAGCCTGCCAGGCTCCTCTGGCCATGGGATATATGTGCACAACTATCACCCTGCCAAAAAACACCCAAAACCAGAAAACAAAGAACCCAATTCTCTTAGGGGTGAAGGCTGGACTAACTCCACCATTGAAGTAACTCAGATCTGCCAAAATATTGGCCAGTGGAGAGAGAAAGCTGAAATGACTGTGGAAGAGTCACTTGGCCTGTGCAGAGAGGAACATGTCCAGCTGCCATCGTAGAGGAGACTCCATGACACGCTGGACTTCTCACTGTCTTCTCAGAGAACACAGGACAGCACTCGTTCTCACCCCTGTGGAGATTCCATGCTGGCACATGAGGCCAGCTCTGATGGAGAGCATGTGGATCTGAGCGGAACCCTGGGGGTGGGGGGAGGGCTTCTCGTGAACATCCCACGAGCCACATGAAATGTTCTTGGCCTTCCTTATGCTTTGGCCACTGCCAGAGACAGACTTGCCTGTGAGCTAACCGATTTCCATTCAAACAAACTGGGGAGGGCTCTCCTGAATGCCCCTGTAGTCCTCTCCCTCCCTTTACAGGTTATGATGGTGCATGAGGTGCCCAAGCAGGTGAAATTTATAAGTCCAAGGGAGTTAAAGTACACTGTAGTAAATCTTTGGCCATGCAATGGTACAGGCCAATGAACTCAGTTTCCCCCTACTTCCTTTGGATGTATTGCCCTGAAGTGCAACCAAATGCCTGCTGGGTAGACGAGATGAAGGCAGCCCTGGGTGCACTTGAGAAGCAGCCACTTGACTGTTCCCGGCTTCCCTCTCCCCAGCCCTCAGTGTTGCTCCTGGAATTGCCCTCACATGTGATTAGCACCTAAGCCGCTGCAAGAATGCTGCTTTCTGGGGATCCCAGGCCAGCACAGCAGTCAACAACTGGCATTATGTGTGTACGATGCGCCCACTGTTAAAGAAAACACAATGGGAGCATCAGATTAACAGGAAAAACAAGGTAGATTTAGGCAAATTTGCACTAGATGGTCACCAAGAACAATTAATAAAGAACCTGAAAAGAAGATATCATTTATAGGAGTAGTGTGAAAAACAGAAACAAATTAGCACAAACAAAAGGAAACCTTAACTGATGACACACAAAGTAAAGAGCTCTCAGTCTTGATTGTGAAGGAAGCTTGGATATGATAGCAACAGCCTCAAGACTGCGGAATGTTCAATCATAGAGTCTGGAAAATTACCTTTTAAATATTTCATATGTGGATTTCAAATGTGTGCTTTGTGAAATAACATTTTTATTTGATCATGACCCATGAATAAATGCAAATTTCATTTCTCTACAGCCCCAGATTTCAGGATTTTATTTTTTAAGGGGAGCCTACCATAGCTTTAGTTTTGCTCCTGCAGAATGGGAGGCAAGTGTGTCTCCTTGCAGTTTGGAGGAGGGCAGGTGAGGAAACCAGAGTCCTGAGTCTGGATCCCTTTGTCAGCCTCAACAAAACCCTCCTGACCTGTCTGCAGGCACAGGAACAGTGGAGTGCCGACAACGGCCCCAGCATTTCAGGTGGCGCCACTTTGCCTTGCAGTAGTCATCTGCAGTTTCAAAAGGCGTCTAGAAGCCTGAAAGGGGGAGAGTAAATCAAATTCTCCATGGTCTCAATTTTCAGAATGATGGCAGTTGGAGCAGTTTTCACACCTTTCTTGTGTGCAGGTCTGCTAGGGGAAGAAGGGCCATGGCACTCTCTGTGATGAGTTTCACACACTTGTCACACTTGGCCTAAAGCCTAATCACAGACTCCCGGCAAAGAGACCAGCGTGAGTCTTGCCCTTGGCAGGCATTCCTGGGAAAGAACTTACAAGGCTTCTTCTGGAAATGACTTTGCAATACGTGTGTCTCCATGGTGAAGCCCTCAGTGGCCCACTGCTGGAATCAGCAGCTTGCCTGCTGCGTGTCCACCCTCCCTGGGAGGCACCCGCTGGACAGGGACTCCTTCCCCCAGCCCGCCAGCCTGTAGCCTTTACTCGTCACTAGACAACCAGGTGGGCCTTCCTGGTGGCTGCGGCAAAGAACCTGCCTGCAGTGCAGGAGACGAGGTTTGATCCCTAAGTCAGGAAGATCCCCTGGAGGAGGAAATGGCAACTCACTCTAGTACTCTAGCCTGAGAAATCCCATGGATGGAGGAGCCTGGTGCCCACAGTATATGGGGTGGCAAAGAGTCGGACATTACTGAGCAACTAAACAAGATGTGTTCCGTCTTCTCTCCAAGGCTCATCTGCCTTTTATCCATGTCCTAAGACATTTAACAGAATCCCAAGAACATTAGGTATTACACCTACTTATCTCCAGGAAAACTGTAAGTCTTTACCACTTTTTGTTGGTGTCTAGTACCAAGGGATGGGGGAGCCTGCTGGGCTGCCGTCTATGGGGTTGCACAGAGTCGGACATGACTGAAGTGACTTAGCAGCAGCAGTACTAAGGGCAAACACAGGCATTTGAAAAAGAGCCCTGAATTAAGACCAATAAAATATCCTTACAATTGACTGAAAATGTTTATTTAAAAATGAAGATACACTGGGAAAATGTAAAGGCAAGACCTTAAGTTTCAAAACAGCTCTTGTGCTTAAAGGACACAGGTTGCTCACTCAGCGAGTGGCGGTGTTGGCGTTTTCCTCTTCTTCCTCACTTTCATGGCTTATCGAGGGAAGCATCTCCTATAATTAGTATCAACTTAGAGGCAGACTAACCGTCAGGTCTCCAAATATTTTCCCACAGTTTCTGTAAATGGTAAGACATCAGGCCAGTGTTTGAAGTTCATGGTTCAGAAAGTAGGATTCAGTTCTCCATTCACGGTTTCTGCTCATAAACTTAATTACTCGCAGGAATATTTTTTTCCAGAAGTGACTGATAAGACTTTTCAGTTTGTACAAGAGCAGTGCCTAACATCCAGCTAAAACGCCACGGTGAAGATCGGACTGTTTAGGAAGCCTTATTCATCTCATTTCAGACAAAATTCCATGAAGTTTCAGGCTGTAAAGTTTGGATTCCGGGGCAGGCAGGGGGCGGGCCAGCTGGCGTGCTGACATGGAGGACTCAGGCCAGCTTTCTCTTTTGTCTCTGAAATGGGCTCAGAAGCAACTTTGCCGCTTGACAAAATTCCTGATTTCCTCGAGGCTGTTGTGTTGGTGAATACTTTGACCGATACTTTCACCAGAGAGTTGGTGACTACTTCTCTTTCCGTGTGACAGATCCGCAAGCCAGACCCTTCAATGATTAAACTGGAAGAATGAGGACAGTGCTTGTCCATTAATTTCCAAAGTGTGGCTGAACATAGTGCGTTGTTTTCTGGAAAGTTTACCTGTCATTTATCTTCAAACTATATGTCTCTCTATGAAGAGACTTTTTTTAAAAAGTTTTTGCATTTTTTCTAAGTTTGGACAGCCTGTTCCTGCTTCCACTATCAAATTAGACTGATTAATTTGGCAAACAACCCTCTATGGAGATAAAAATAAAAGAAAATCAACATGGTAAGTTCCTTCTAGGGTAAGCAGCTTAATGGAAAACAAACTGAATGGCCACTGAAAGACCATAAATGCTAGCCCCAGGCCCAGCTGGCCCTGCAGGCAGTATAAACCAGCTGAAAGGAACAGGGGCATTGCAGTCAGACAGATCTGGGTTCAAACGTCCTTTCAAAACTCCAATATTTACTAAATACATGACTATGGATATGTAACTGAACTTTTCCACACCTCTGTTCTCTCATTTGTTAGGTCCCACAAAATCATCATTCTTATACTCCAATGTGAGAATTAAATGAATATTCAAATTTACTAGACGTATTGTATGCTCAATAAATAACTTCTATCCTGTCACTAAGCCTTTGTCGTTTCCATGTTATATAAAAATATTGTAATAACTTGGATGGAAAGCAAAGGGAACTGGGACTGCTTGGATATCAGCTCTCACACAAGATTCCAGCTGATGCTGCACAGAATATTAGGGTAGCTGGACCAACACATTCTGGAAAGTAAATGGTTTGGGCTGAAGGACAGCAAGGGGGTTCATTCTTTCAAAAAACTTTTGAGTACATACTATGGGAAGGCTCCTTTTTCCAACAAACCTTTAAAAATCCTTTGAGCCAGAAGTGAAAGAGACACATGTACCCCAATGTTCATTGCAGCGCTGTTTATAATAGCCAGGACATGGAAGCAACCTAGATGTCCATCAGCAGATGAATGGATAAGAAAGCTGTGGTTCATATACACTATGGAATACTACTCAGCCCTTAAAAAGAATAAATTTGACTCAGTTCTAATGAGATGGATGGAATTGGAACCGATTATACAGAGTGAAGTAAGCCAGAAAGAAAAACACCAATACAGTATACTGACACATATATATGGAATTTAGAAGACAGTAATGATGACCCTACATGTGAGACAACAAGAGACACAGAGGTATAGAGTGGACTTTTGGACTCTGAGGGAGAGGGAAAGGGTGGGATGGTATGGGAGAATGGCAATGAAACATGTATATTTTCCCGTAAGAAACGAAACGCTAATCTATGTTCAATGTAGGATGCAGGATGCATGGGGCTGATGCACAGGATGATTCAAGTAGAGGATGGGGGGTGGGAGGTGGGAGGGGGATTCGGCATTGGGAGATTGTGTTCACCTATGGCTGATTCGTGTCAATGTATGGCAAAACAAATACAGTATTGTAATTTAAAAAAAAAAAAAAAAAAGAAACATGAGGACACAGTGGGGGTTGGAGTGGGCCCTGGACTCTGTCCTCCCAGCACCCCTCACCTTTAATGTCCAACCTGGAAGCTCAGAGTCAGAGCTACCTGGGGAGCCAGGCCCTAACTCAACTGCGAACTCCTTCTGGGCAGCAACGCAAAAGGGCTGCAAGGCCAGGCCTCCCCTGAAATCAGAGTCTCTAGGGCCAACTCTGCTCAAAGCAGCGTTCAAGTCAGAGGACGCTGGTGGACACATCCTCCTGGATAACCATTTTTCTTTTCCTCACCATTTAATTCTTACTCAAAACTTACCCACTTGACAAACATATGGGAATTCCTGATGCACATACTTCACTTCCAGTGCAGCTCATCATCCTGATGGGGCAGATTCAAATGCGCATGAACCATGCTGTCCACCCAGAGAAGGATTCTTACATGTTAACAGAATAAAGCAAATGCTTTTTAAAAATATTTATTTGGGGCTGCATCAATCTCAGTTGCAGCACACAGGCTCTCCATCGCAATACACAGGTTTCTCTCTAGTTGAGGTGCTGGGGCTCGGTAGTTGTGGCGTGGCTCAGTAGCCTTACAGCATGTGGGATCTCAGTTCCCTCACCAGGGATCGAACCCAGCGGCCCTTCCACTGGAAGGCGGATTCTCAACCACTGGACCAAAGCAAATGCTTTTAATTCAAAGCACAAAGTAAAAGAATTTCATACATCAGATTTTTCACAACACACAATTTCTTCTATTCTTAGATGCCTCCAAATAATGTGATAGGGCATTGTTTTCGTAGCTGGCTCTTGGGAGAGTAAGAGGGAATAAAAATGCTTCATTTCATTCTTAAAAAAAAAAAAAAAATCCTTTGAGCCAGGTACTATCCTCAGAATGTTAAATATTTTACTTGAATTGTAACAACGCTGAGAGATACATAGTATTTATTGTGCCCTTTCATGGGAAAAATAGCATAGAGATGAAGTGGAAAATATGTCAGATTCCCAAGCTACAGGGCAGAAGAGCACAGTTCATTCATGTGGCATGTAGGATCTTAGTTCCCTGACCAGGGATCACACCTGGGCCTTCGGCAGTGAAAGCACAGAGTCCTAACCACTAAACGGCCAGGGAAGTCCCGATGACTGCATTTTTCATATCCACACCCTCTGCCCTTTCAGTTTCCAGGAGTGGCTCACCACACACATTTTCTGTCTCTGATGAGATCAGTTTGTAATTTTCTTCTCTGTTATGACTATTTTTTCCCCCTTCATATCTGTCTCAGCTGTATCAGTTTGTCCTAATTCCCTGCTTAATTTTTGTGAAGGTTGGCTAACTGTTATGTCTCTGACATTTTCGAATCTGGAGGTTATCTTGTCACATCTTGTCAGAAGTCTCACTTCTACCAGGTAAATTCAAGTTGAAATCCTGGCAAAATTCTGCACTGTCTTCTCAGTGCACAGGGTATCAAATCCATACTGTTATGCTGGTTCATGAGACCCCCTATAGTCATGCCTTGAATCAGTTTTACTTCTTTTACTCCATAATCTCACCCTTCCAAAACTGTCTGGTTCTTGAAGCCTGGACTCATTTTCTCTCTGGAAAGAGATTCTATGATTCCTTACCTCTGTTCATAAAAAATTCTCTGTTTTCACCTTTCCCTCTTAAAACCATCTATTTATTCTTTAAAGTTCCACTTAAATGCATCTTCTCAAAATCACCTCCCAAATTTCCCAGGTAGAAGTATTTCATTCTTTTTAATGGTTTGGGATAGTTTGGCCTGGGCTGGATTCTAGGTCTGTCACTTAGTAACCTGGTCTCCAGAATACTTGAGTCTTTATGTAAAAATCAGGGAGTCCCTCAGACAAGACACCTGAAGACCTCTGGCCTCATCTTGCTGTGATTCACTTTTCACTGTGAGCAGGTAAGGCCAATGTACTATGAGTGTACAGTGTCCCTAAGTGACTTACACTGAGAACCCTGAGCCCTGTCTGTCTCCCTTGTTACAGACATAATAAGGAAGAAAGACAGGCTACATTTCCAAGTCTTCTGCTCAACTTTTTAGCTGTGACTTTTGCTTTATTATTTTTGTAAACATTACATAAAAGTCTGTCTTCCAGTGTACTAAGTTAAAACAGGATTGCAACCTTGAAACAGAAAAATAAAGTGAGTAGGAAGTGACCTCTTCTGAGCCTTTTCTCTGAGCCCAGGGGTCACATCAAATCATCTCTGGAGCAGATTATCACATGGTTGACAAAACCCACCCTCAGACTAATGACAAGGAATACCTGACATTTCATTCAATAAGGGATCATGTAACTGACACCTTTCTACTTGTAACTGACTCTTATTGTTGTAAAGTTTCTAATGATTGTGGAATAGTTTATGCAGACTTTATTGAACTGCTGAATGAGCTCAACATGCATGTAGCTTAAACAGGCAAGATAGGAATTAACAAAAAGTCTGTTCTGTTGCTAATCTAACCAAACGTGAGTTTAAGAGGCCCTGGCTTGCTCAGCCATTTCTAAAGACCTGGGCTGGACAAGTATATATTTTTCTAAAATCTGAAAAATCACAGTTGATGAAAAAGACTCTCTACGTCCTCGCCAATTTGCCCTTGTATTGGATGGCACTGCAGTGGTTACAGATACTTTCAATACCCAGTAAAAGGGAAATTGACCCAAGACCACATATAACCCAATTACATGGTTTGCAGCCACTTCCATGAACAACTATTTCAGTACATACATAAATGGTTTTCAGTAACACTACTTTAGCCCATGGTGCCAACCTGCACACAATTCTGACAAATTTTCAGACCAGGAGCTGAGTCACAGTATGTTCTTAAACTGCCGCTATAAATATGAGAGTAGTAGAGAGAGAGAGAGAAAAAAAAAGAAGTTTGAAACATGCACTTCCAACAGTTAGACTTGCACATCATCAGATGTGTAAAAGACACAGAAGACTCAGTCCTAGTCAAAAGAGAAGGTGCCTCCTAGAAGGAGTACACTGAGTAATCCTGGACATAGTTTCTCCCATAGTCTTGTACAGATGTGAGAGCTGGACCATAAAGAAGGCTGAGTGCTGAAGAATTGATGCTTTCAAACTTTGGTGCTATGGAAGACGCTTGAGAGCCCCTTGCACTGCAAGAAGATCAAACCAGTCCATCCTAAAGGAAATCAACCCTGAATACTCATTGGAAGGACTGATGCTGAAGCTGAAGCTTCAATACTTTGGCCACCTGTGCAAAGAGCCAACTCACTGGAAAAGACCCTGATGTTGGGAAAGATTGAGGGCAGGAGAAGAAGGCAGTGACAGAGGATGAGATGGTATCACCAACTCGATGGACATGAGTTTGAGCAAACTCTGGGAAACAGTGAGTGAAGGACAGGGAAGCCTGGAGTGCAGCAGTCCATGGGGTCACAGAATTGGATATGACTGAGCAACTGAATGACAACAAAATATAAATTATTAACACAGATGGTGGGTTGAACCACTAGCCCTATTTCTTTATGTCTCTATCCAACCACATTTTGCTAAGTTTTCTTTAAGGGAAAAATCACCTGCTTGATCATCAGCTCCTTGTTCTCCCACGCAACTCATCAGGGCCAAAGAAATGAGGTAGAAATAGAATGTGCCAATCCTGGGCCTTCATGGACCAGACATAGTTCTGCTGGCCTGCCTTTTTTCTGCAATTGCTATGACCAAAATATACCCTGGCTAGATCCAGATTCTAGGAGAATAATAAAAAGGGTAAAGCCTCTCAGCTGACCAGCTACTGTCTACCTGTCCCTGATACCTTTTACAACAACAGTTAAAAATAAAACAAATATCATGAAAATGTAATAAATAAAATGCAAAGAACCAGTGATCACTCAGTGAAACTCACAATTTTCTGCTGTGCTAATATTTGAGCTTTTGTGTTTAGTCACTCAGTCATGTCCAACTCTTTGCGACCCCGTGGACTGTAGCCCACCAGCCTCATCTGTCCATGGGAATTCTCCAATCAAGAATACTTGCCTGGAGTGAGTTGCCATGCTCTCCTCCAGGGGATCTTCCCAACCCAAGTATTGAACCCTGGTCTCGCACATTGCAGGTGGATTCTTTGCCATCTGGCCCCTTTCTATTTCTTTCAAACTATATTTTTGAACATATTATTTTTTTATTTAAAATTGCATTTAAACTAAAAACAACCCCCAAAATGTTCATCCATGTGATTTTAAGTGTCAGCTTTAAATAAAAAACTATGATAAAATATAGGAGTCACCCATAGGAATTGTAGTGTTTTCCCAACTCCGTGGATTATCTATCCATGACTTGCTCTTTGAAAAATCTTTCCACCTGCTCACCCATACACTACAGAGGGAATCACTTTCATGACTGATTCTCAGAGAAAGATCATTCAAAATTGTCCATAACTATTTAATACAACCCCAAATGAATTTGGGGCACATTTTCACCCAATTAAACATTTAACCATGCATATCACCCAGGCAAACTTGGTACATTACCATTTATTACTCCATATTCAAAAGTTCCTCTGTCTATGGAAATGAATACCTAACAGTCTTCCAGAATTTTTTCACTGCAAAATTTTCAGAGACATTAATAAAATGTGTTATCCATAACATTTCTTTTCAAATCTTTGTATGTGTCAAGTTTTATTGTACTTGTCCAAAAACTGATGACTATGAAAGGTATAGGATTCAAAATGTCACACCAATTTCAGTGTTCTATAAAATTCCTTATATCCACATCACACCAAGAAGACCCTAACAGATCAGGTGAGGAATTTTCATAGACTAAATTAAGGAATCAATATATTGAGGATGGGCCAGCTCCAAAATGGCATGTGTTCACAATATCAAGGAAAATAAAATGACAGCATAGCCAGGAGGACAGGGAAGATAAAAAGTGAGGGAAAAGTGGAAACTTGTGTTTGATATAAAAGCACCAAAATTATGAATGAGCATTCAGTTCAGTTGCTCAGTTGTGTTCAACTTTTGCGACTTCATGGATTGAAGCATGCCAGGCCTCCCTGATCATCACTGACTCCCAGACTTTCCCAAATTCATGTCCATTGAGTTGGTGATGCCATCTAACCATCTCATCTTCTGTTGTCCCCTTTTCCTCCTGCCTTCTATCTTTCTCAGCATCAGGGTCTTTTCAAATGAGCAGCTCTTTGCATCAGGTGGCCAAAATACTGGAGTTTTAGCCTCAGCATCAGTCCTTCCAGTGAATATTCAGGACTGGTTTCCTTTAGGATGGACTAGTTGGATCTTCTTGCAATCCAGTGGATTTTCAAGAGTCTTCTCCAATACTGCAGTTCAAAAGAATCAATTCTTCAGTGCTCAGCTTTCTTTATGGTCCAACTCTCACATCCATATATGACTACTGGAAAAACCATAGCTTTGACTAGATGGACCTTTGTTGATAAAGTAATATCTCTGCTTTTTAATAGGCTGTCTAGGTTTGTTATAGCTTTTCTTCCATGGAGCAAATGTCTTTTAATTTCATGGCTGCAGTCACCAACTTCAAAGATTTTGGAGCCCAAGAAAATAAAGTCTGTCACTTTATGAGCATAACGGTGGGTAATGAGAAAGTCTGGGAGAAATGCTCAAGGACTGAGTTCAGAGCAAGCTTTAGTTCCTCAGCAGAAATGGATTACTGAGTACTGGAGACACAAGAACTGATGCCATCATAATAGAACCTCAGGGGCATATGCAGTGTAGTTCAGCGGTCAATTGAAGATTCTTGTACTACACAGATCCAAACCAAAATGCTGACTACTCTTTTTCATGTCCTTGGGAGAAAATTTTTAATCTCTCTAAATAAAAGTCCCTAAATCTACATAATAATAGAATTTACCTAATATGCTTATTAAATCATGAGAAATGCTAGACTGGATAAGGCAAAAACTGCAGTGAAGATTGCCAGGAGAAATATCAATAACCTCAGATATGCAGATGACACCACCCTTATGGCAGAAAGCAAAGAACTAAAGAGCCTCTTGACAAAAGTAAAAGAGGAGAGTGAAAAAGTGGGCTTAAAACCAAACATTTCGAAAAATAAGATCATGGCATCCCATCCCGTCACTTCATGGCAAATAGATGGTGAAACAATGGAAACAGTGAGAGACTATTTCTGTGGGCTCCAAATCCCTGTAGACGGTGATTGCAGCCATGAATTAAAAGACCCTCCTTGGAAGAAAAGTTATGATCAACCTAGACAGCATATTAAAAAGAAGAGAAATTACTTTGCCAACAAAGGTCCATCTAGCCAAAGGTATGGTTTTTCCATATATGGATGTTAGAGTTGGAATATAAAGAAAGCAGAGAGCCAAATAATTGATGCTTTTGAACTGTGGTATTGGAGAAGACTCTTGGGAGTCCCTGGACTGCAAGGCAATCCAACCAGTCAATCCTGAAGGAAATGACTCCTGAATATTCATTGGAAGGACTGATGCTGAAGCTGAAACTCTAATACTTTGGTCATGTGTGAGGTAAGGAGCAGTGGGTGTGCATTGCTGGAGCAGTCGTGAAGACATATCCCACGTCCAAGATAAGAAAACCCAAGTGAGATGGTACACAGTGAGAGAGGGTATCAGAGGGCAGACACACTGAAACCACAACCACAGACAACAGGCCATCTGATTACATGGACCCCAGCCTCATCTAACTCAATGCAACTAAGTCATGCTGTGTGGGGCCACCCAAGATAGATGTGTCATGGTAGAGAGGTCAGACAGAATGTGGTCCACTGGAGAAGGGAATGGCAAACCACTTCAGTATTCTTAACTGGAGAACCTCATGAACAGTATGAAAAGATGAACTCCCCAGGTCAGTAGGTGCCCAATATGCTATTAAAGATCAGTGGGGAAATAACTCCAGAAAGAATTAAGTGATGGAGCCAAAGCAAAAACAATACCTAGTTGTGGATGAGACTGGTGATAGAAGCAAGGTTCAATGCTATAAACAGCAATATTGCATAGGAACCTGGAATGTTAGCTCCATGAATCAAGGCAAACTGGAAGTGGTCAAACAGGAGATGACAAGACTGAACGTCGACATTCTAGGAATCAGCGAACTAGGATGGGCTGGAATGTGTGAATTTAACTCAGATGACCATTATATCTACTACTGTGGGCAGGAATCCCTTAGAAGAAATGGAGTAGCCATCATGGTCAACAAAGAGTCCGAAATGCAGTACTTGGATGCAATCTCAAAAACAACAGAATGATCTCTGTTCATTTCCAACGCAAACCATTTGAATGGTAATCCTGGTAATCCAAGTCTATGCCCCGACCCTAACACTGAAGAAGCTGAAGTTGAACAGTTCTGTGAAGACCTACAAGTCCTTCTAGAACTCACACCCAAAAAACACATCCTTTTCATCATAGGGGATTGGAAGGCAAAAGTAGGAATTCAAAAAACACCTGGAGTAACAGGCAAATTTGGCCTTGGAGTACAGAATGAAGCAGGGCAGAGGCTAATAGAGTTCTGCCAAGAGAACACACTGGTCATAGCAGACACTCTCTTCCAACAACACAAGAGAAGACTCTACACATGGACCCCATCAGCTGGTTGACATCAAAATCAGATTGATTATATTCTTTGCAGCCAAAGATGGAGAACCTCTAAGCAGTGAGCAAAAATAAGACTGGGAGTGGACTGTGGCTCAAATCATGAACCTCTTATTGCCAAGTTCAGACTGAAATTGAAGAAAGTAGAGAAAACCACTAGACCATTCAGGTATGACCTAAGTCAAATCCCTTATGACTATAGTGGAAGTGAGAAAAGATTTAAGGGACTGGATCTGATAGACAGAGTACCTGATGAACTATGGATGAAGGTTCATGACATTGTACAGGAGACAGGAATCAAGAACATCTCCAAGAAAAAGAAATGCAAAAAAGCAAAATGGCTGTCTGAGGAGGCCTTACAAATAGTTGTGAAAAGAAGGGAAGTGAAAAGCAAAGAAGCAAAGGAAAGATATAAGCATCTGAATGCAGAGTTCCAAAGAATAGGAAGGAGAAATAAGAAAGCCTTCGTCAGCAATCTATGCAAAGAAATAGAGGAAAACATAGAATAGGAAAGACTAGAGATCTCTTCAAGAAAATTAGAGATACCAAGGGAACATTTCATGCAAAGATGGGCTCAATTAAAGGACAGAAATGGCATGGACCTAACAGAAGCTGAAGATATTAAGAAGAGGTGGCAAGAATACAAAGAAGAACTTACAAAAAGAACTTCACGACCCAGATAATCACGATAGTATGATCACTCACCTAGAGCCAGACATCCTGGAATACGAAGTCAAGTGGGCCTTAGGAAACATCACTATGAACAAAGCTAGTGAAAGTGATGGAATTCCAGTTGAGCTATTTCAAATCCTAAAAGATGATGCTGTGAAAGTGCTGCACTCAATATGCCAGCAAATTTGGAAAACTCGGCAGTGGCCACAGGACTGGAAAAGGTCAGTTTGCATTCCAATTCCAAAGAAAGGCAATGCCAAAGAATGCTCAAACTACCGCACAATTGCACTCATCTCGCACACTAGTAAAGTCATGCTCAAAATTCTCCAAGCCAGGCTTCAGCAATATGTGAACCGTGAACTTCCTGATGTTCAAGCTGGTTTTAGAAAAGGCAGAAGAACCAGAGATCAAATTGCCAACATCTGCTGGATCATTGAAAAAACAAGAGAGTTCCAGAAAAAAAAAATCTATTTCTGCTTTATTAACTATGCCAAAGCCGCTGACTGTGCAGATCACAATAAAGAGGAAAATTCTGAAAGAGATAGAAATACCACACCACCTGACCTGCCTCTTGAGAAATCTGTATGCAGGTCAGGAAGCAACAGTTAGAACTGGACATGGAACAATAGACTGGTTCCAAATAGGAAAAGGAGTACATCAAGGCTGTATATTGTCACCCTGCTTATTTAACTTCTATGCAGAGTACATCCTGAGAAACGCTGGGCTGGAGAAAGCACAAGCTGGAATCAAGATTGCCAAGAGAAATATCAATAACCTCAGATATGTAGATGACACCACACTTATGGCAGAAAGTGAAGAAGAAGTAAAGAGCCTTTGATGAAAGAGGAGAGGGAAAATTTTGGCCTAAAACTCAACATTCAGAAAACTAAGATCATGGCATCCAGTCCCATCACTTCATGACAAATAGATAGGGAAAAAGTGGAAACAGTGGCTGACTTTATTTTTTGGGGATCCAAAATCACTGCAGATGGTGACTGCAGCCATGAAATTAAAAGACGCTTACTCCTTGGAAGGAAGGTTATGACCAACCTAGATAGCATATTAAAAGCAGAGGCATTACTTTGTCAACAAAGGTCTTTCTGTTTAAGGCTATGGTTTTTCCAGTGGTCATGTATGGATGTTAGAGTTGAACTATAAAAATGCTGAGTGCTTAAAAATTGATACTTTTGAACTGTGGTGTTAGAGAAGACTCTTGAGAGTCCCTTGGACTGCAAGGAGATCCAATCAGTCCATCCTAAAGGAGATCAGTCCTGGTAGGACTGATGTCGAAGCTAAAGCTCCAATACTTTGGCCACCTGATGCTAAGAGTTGACTCATTTGAAAAGACCCTGATACTGGGAAAGATTGAAAGCAGGAGGAGAACGGGATGACAGAGGATGAGATGGTTGGATGGTATCACCAATTCAATGGACATGAGTTTTAGTAACTCCAGGAGTTGGTAATGGACAGGGAGGTCCAGCGTTCTGCATTCCACAGGGTCACAAAAAGTCGTGCATGATTGAGCAACTGAACTGAACTGAATATGTTTATGGATGTGAGAACTGGACCGAAAAGAAGACTGAGCAGTGAAGAACTGATGCATTTTAACAATTGTGCTCTAAAAGACTCTTGAGAATATCTAGGGCAGCAAGAAGAAAAAAACAGTTAATCCAAAAGGAAATCAAGTCTGAATATTCATTGGAAGGACTGATGCTGAAGCTGAAACTCCAATACTTTGGCCACTTGATATAAAAAGCTGACTCATTGGAAAAGACTCTGATGCTGGGAAAGATTGAGGACAAGATGAAAAGTGGGTAACAGAAGCTGAGATGGTTGCATGGATCACTGACTCAGTGGACATGCATTTTAGCAAACTCTGGCAGATAGTGAAGAACAGGGAACCCTGGCATGCTGCTGTTCATGGGGTCTCAAAGAGTCAGAACATGACTTAGTGACTGGAAAACAACAACAAACATGCTTACAACAATAAATAAATAAGGAATAATGAAAAATTCAAGGACAAAATGTTAGTGCCAAAGAGTGAATATCTGTGTCCTCCCAAAATTTATACCTTGAAATTTAATCCTTAATGCAATGTTCTGAGGAGGCAAGGCCTTTGAGAGGTGAATGGGTCTCTAGGGCAGGAAAATTGTGAATGGGGCTTTTGCCCTGATAAAAGGGATCCCTGAGAACTCCAGTGTCCATTCTGCCATCTGCAGAGAGAGTGAGAAGGTGACGTTCAAGAAGGGGAAGCGGGTTCTCATGAGACACAGAAGCGGTGCCACGTGGACCCTGGATGCCACAGGGCTGGCCTGTATTGTCTTAGCCTCTGTTAGAGACGATGAGAGTTCAAAACAGCCCAGCCCTCAGTCCACCCCAAGGGAATTCAAGTCTGGCTCCACCACCCCAACAGTGAGAAGGACACTCTGTTACCCTCTTCCTCCATCTTCACTCTTGCTGAAGCCTACCACTCATGGCTGTATTCTTGCAGCAGACATCCCAACATCGATACTTCAGTTACATGAATGAGTGCAGGGACCACAGAGATGACATGAACCTATGTCTCAGCGATGTTCAGCAGAACGACCAGACATGCAGTCACATGAGAGAATGCAACGTTGCACAGAACACAGGCCAACGTGGACAAGCAGAGCAGAAGGACCCAACACTTACAGACTGAGAGAAGTATGGAGAGAAGAGGAAGGACCCTGAGCAAAGATGCTCACAAACATTCAAGATGGTATTGTCCACACAGGAACAGGAAATGTGACTGAATAAATAAAGATGGAATTGAGTGAAAAGTGGTATAGTGAGAGACTGTTGTTATGATAATCAGTCCTATGGATTAGATTTTTTAGTGCTGAGGTACAGAATAAAAATTACAAGTGTACAGCTTGAGTTATTACCTCAAAATTGATACTAGGCTAAGAAATAGCCACAACCAGAGTAGAATTCTATATGTGTGTGTCTACACATTGTTACATGCATTTATCACTTTAAAATGTTTTGTACATTTAGTGATGATCAACCTGATTATAGTTATAAGTATATTCATTTATTTTCCACCAATAGATGAGCATTCCTGGAAACTATCTTTAAAATTAAAAAAAAAAAAAATCAAGATTTCAAACTAAGAAAATGTTAACCCAAATCCGTCCTGAATTCAAACTAAGAAAATTATAAACCAAAGGCATATTTCACAGAATAATATAGAAAGTCAATCTCACACTGACAGTAGATTCCAGTGAAAATGACCCTTCACTAAACAAGATGGACAGCATGGAAAAAATCACACCTTTGCATCTTTTTAGACCAGAAGAGAAAATACAATTACAAACCACAGCGTGGGTTTTTTTTCCTCTTTTTTTTTTTTTTTTTGCTTGTTTGTATTTCTTCCCTGAGGATTACCATTTGGCCCTCAGGAAGAGCTACTTGGGAAGTTCTTGGCCCTAACCAATAAGAACCATGAAGCCACACTATCTTCTAAGAGACCCACACTCATGAGAAGATGGATGCGTGTCAGACTTGTGGCATTCAATGTTAACACAGGGGGATGTGAAACTGAACTGACACTAGACACTAAGTCACACTCGCCCTGGGCGTGGTCTGTGCCTGCAGAGAGAGAAGGACGCCTACTGACTTCTCTCACTGTGAGCGCCCACACTGTGGCGGCTGGAAATTACATCTGCAGAATGTTCTGCCTCTACCTAGAAACTTTCACCTCCCAGAGCTGACCACTGCTCCACCCTACATATCTGTTAAAAACACAGGAAAGGGAAGAAAATAGCGAGTGATGATCCAACTTAGGTAGACTAGCATGTCCAGGGTGGTGAAGGCATTTTGTTAGATGTGATTAACATTCTAGTCCAGACACACTGAGAGTACACATCATCCTTTAAAATGTGGGTGAGCTTTAAGACCAAAAGGCTAAACTCCTCCAAAGGAAAGGGAAATTCTGCCTCCAGACTCCGGGTTCAACATCTACCCCTCCTTCTGTCTCCAGCCTGCTGGCCTGCCCTGCAGAATTTGGATGTGAACCCAACCCCACACCAACCACAGGAAACAATTCATTAAAATAAAAATCTCTGTCTTAAGCATTTGCTGTAACTGCATTTCCATCTATGATCATCATGATTGCATTAGGTCTTCTTTGCATGTGATTTATATGTAACCCGAGTTTACTGATCATGACAGGCGAGGTCTTGCTGACCTTCACTCAGCCTGCACAGCTAATGTAGGGTGATGGCAAATTGTCTTCCTCCCGGTTCTCAGGGCTCATGTTGACAGGGGATCCATCTCATTCAATGCATTCACTTATTAAGGTGAATTGTGCACTGCCTATTAAAGTTTCTGCCCAGAAAAGACCCAGTTACTTTTGTTCATATTTCATTGGCTGACATATGACATTACCTTGCTTAATTTCACAAAAGTTTGAGAGGTACAATTCTATCATTTACTCAGAAGAAAGAGAGATGAGCTTTGTGTAAGCAATAGTAATAAGAAGCAGTGTGTGGCTTCTGAACTCTATGATAGTTCAGAACACTTTACGTAAAACACACTCATCCTTGTCCCAAGGCCATTATCACTCCCTTCAGGCTGGCAGGTCAAGGTCATGGTCTGGGACTTGAATCACATGCTCTGTTCTCATATGATATTCCTCGGGTAGAGAGACACCAAGTCAAAATGAAAAGAAACCTCCCTCGAACTCATATAAGCCACAGAAACAGAAAATCACAAGATCACCCCAATAAATGCTTTCTTTCAGAAAGAGGAGAGCTGTGAGGCACACAGTAAGTAAGGGTCCAGGGCAGTTCGAAACACTGGGGAGACATCGCACAGGTGGAGAATGGTCCCCAGTTACCCTGGGTGCTTACCTTCAGGGGCTCAGGCTCCACCCTCGGGAGAGTGCTCCCTCTTCCAGCTTCTTCCTTGGCCACACCTGCAGAAGATGACGATAAAATGCTGTCCTCGGCTCTGAGCAGGTGATCCAGGCTGCCTCCTGCCAATGGAAGAGGGCAAATCTCAGCTTTAATTTATACACTGAGGAGTCACAAACATGTCTGAAGACTAACATTTTGGTTTCTTTAGTAAGAAAACTCTCTTAAGTCGTCTTATTTATTTGATGACCATCAGTCTTTACTAACGATTTCTTTCTTTCTTCTTAAACTGAAGACTCTCTGCTTCCATTGTGTTTGTCTATTCATGGAGATGCCTCAGGATGTAAGTACCATTGTATATGGGCAGCTACCCTTAAACGGGAGGAAATTTATTTCCCTGCCCTTGTTTCAGAGAAAAACTGATATAACTAAGAGAGATAAACCAGAAGCAATTTTAGTAAAAGAAAATAAAGAAGCTAAATGCAGGCCAATTAACTCCTTGAACAATAAAACCAAATAACAATCTAACTTCAATCACAAGATTCAAAAGTAGCCGATTTCAGAGAAAGTACAGCTAAAAATGTTCAAGGACATAAACTTTTATGATTTGAAAAGTAATTTCCTCTCACATTATTTGAATTTTAAACGATAACAAACAGATGTGGCCATGTTGAAGTGACAAAACTGTGTTTATTTGCAGAACTGCTCAGGAGGGAATATAACACTTTCGTGTGAAAATGGATATACAATTATAAATTTGTTGCCCTGTGAATATAGATTATGCGACATCACTTCAATAGGGGCTGAGCTTTCAGAGTTCCATTTTCTGAAATTATACAGTTAATGAAGCAAATATTACATTATAATATTAGGAGAATAAGTAACTAATATTTTTCACACCAATGTTTTTCTATTAGTAAAGAAGCTACGTTATTGGAAAAGGGAGTCCAATGTGGCATAATTGCCCCCATTTTTATTATTTTTGAATACATATCAAAAATACATTTTCCGTTGAAATTTAAATAATAAATACATATTTGTCCATTTGTTTTCAGTATTATTCAACTATTCAGTGTAAAATTACAGACATTTATTAAACTTTATTTAAGAAACATGAGATTTTAGTAGAAATTTAAAATTGTTTATAGCCATCAGGTGAAAAGCACATAGAGCAGTGTTTTAGAAATGTAATTTTAAGGACAGAAACCTAGCCCCTATCTAATTCAAAGCTAAAAAGATATAAAACACAGTGGAAAAATCTAAATGGTTGGCAATTAATCTTAATCAAATATTGACTCTAAACATGAGTGATGCTAAAACACAAGCACATGAAAAGAGCCTTCGTATATTGTATGTGAGAAGTTGCTCTAGGGGAACAGACTGGCGCTTGCCAGGGAGGGGAGCTTGGGGGTTGAAAGAAGTGGGAGTTTGCGGTTAGCAAATGCAAGCTATTGTATATAAGATGGATAAATAACAGGGTCCTACTCTGTACCAGAGAGCTACATTCAATATCCTGTGATAAACCATAATGGAAAAGAATATATGAAACATAATGTGTGGAAATATGCATGTGTGTATGTGTGTGTGTGACTGAATCACTTTGCTGTAGAGGGGAAATTAACACAACTTTGTAAACCAACTATGCTTCAATAAGAAGAAAAAAAAATTCTCTGGTAAAGCAAGGTAAACTTCTATTAAACATTTTATGTGAGCTACTTACACTTGGTGACCTAAGGTAGGAATTATATTTACATGTCTTTCTATCAGACAGTGTTTACCAAACTAGGGTCCTATATAATAATTTGAATATTTGTATTAAAAAAAAATAAAACCCTTTTCAACCATAGTTACAGTTTACCTAGAGGATTATCCTTATGGAGGAAATGTTGTATCCCCTTGGCAAATTCCTATCTCAAATCCCTAATCCGCAGTGTGAGGATGTGTGGAGACAGGGCTTTTGCGAGGTCTTAGGTCAGAAGGGTGGAGTCTCATAACAGGGCACGCATGCTCAGTCACTCAGTCATGTCTGACTCTTGGCCACCCCAGGGACTGGAGTTCCCCCAGGCTCCTCTGTCCATGCAGTTCTCCAGGCAAGAGTACTGGAGTGGGTTGCCATTTCCTTCTCCAGGGGATCCTCCCATCCCAGGGATTGAACCCAGGCCTCCTGCATTGGCAGGCAGGTTGTTTACTACTGAGCCACCCAAGAAGCCCCACAAAGGGATGATTAGTGCCTTATAATGAGAGGCAGGAGAGAATTTGTTTTTCTCTCTCGTTCTCTTCCATTCAAAGACACCAGGAAGAGGGCTCTTACCAGAAGCTGACCATGCTGGCACCCTGATCTCTGACTTCCAGACTTCAGAACTGTGAAACAGAAATGCTTCGAGCTTAAGCCCTACAGGCTGTGGCATTTGCCCTGGCAGCCAACTGACAAAGGCAATTCCAGTGTAACTAAGCCCTGTCACGCGATTTCCACCCTAGGTTTGCTCACATGTGATGGTTTTATGGGACGGAAGGATTACTTAGAGATGCTTCAACTTGTCAAGAATTGGGCAGTGCAAGAATTGCCAATAAGTTGTCACCTTGCGATGTCAAGATGACAGCCCTGTGGCATATTTATAAAATATTCTAAGGAATGGAAGAGCATTAGGTGAGCTAAATTAACTTTACTTAATTAGATTAAGAGTGCCCAGTATGGGGAGATCGCATTCCTGGCTGGCACACACCTGATGGGGCAGCTGAGGTCTCTGAAGGCGCATGGGTGACAAGTGTCACTGAACAGCCTTGTTTTCTACCGACTGTCCCTTGTTTGCTTGTTTGTTTCCTGAATGGAGTAAACCTGAAGTCCACTGGAAAGTGGATCTCTTTAAATTTCATTAAAGATCACTGAAGATATTCTGGGGTCCCAATAATTTTATTGTAATAAAATTCTGTCTGTGTAATCTGTATGCTCTGTGATATTTGAGCTATTCTTTTCTCAGGCTTGAAATTTTAGCATTCAGCAGCTATGAACTAAGAATAAACAGATTAGATAACTGAGAGGTTTAAATATAAACACACATATGCGCCCAAGTGGAACAGAGAGCATGATTTCCATACTATATAGTATCTGGATTTAATCTAATCGGCAAATGTCATATCCTCTTGAGTGTTTGCTTTGTAAACTGTACTGAAATTTCAAACCTGGAAAGGCCCTGCTTCATTGCTGAGTGGGTATCTCCCACTTTATGCAAGTAAAATGTTAGGCTGAGTAAAGTTGAAGTGCTTAAAGCTACCTAGGATTGCTTATGACAGAGTCAAGATCAGAATTTAAATCTCTTGGCTATCAATCTAAAGATGTTAAAAAAAAAGTCATTATGAAGTATTATGTTTAAGAGTATTAAATAACTTTTTTATATTGCTCAGTAACAGTAGTACCACTCTGACATGCTTGCTGAGAGGACTAAATGCTGCTGCGCTCAGTACTCAGTATTATCTCAGTACTCAGTGTAATGATAATGATGATGGTGATAAAAATAATAATAGCACTTAAGGCACATCTGAGAGTCCTTTGGACAGCAAGGTCAAACCAGTCAATCTAAAGGAATCGACTCTGAATACACACTGGAAGGACTGATGCTAAAGCTGAAGCTTCAATACTCTGGCCACCTAATGCAAAGAGCCAATTCACTGGGAAAAGACTGATGCTGGGAAAGATTAAGGGCAGGAGGAGAAAAGGGTGACAGAGGACGAGAGGGCTGGATGGCATCACCAACTCAATGGACACGAGTCTGAGCAAGCTCCGGGAGATAGTGAAGGACAGGGAAGGGCTGCATGTTGCAGTCCATGGGACTGCAGAGTCAGACATGACTGGGCGATAAGATTTCCATCATACAATATGCACTATCACATCCTCAGTCTGGTACTATAGTACCTTCAGGATAAGCATTCAGTTCAGTTTAGTTCAGTCGCTCAGTCGTGTCCGACTCTTTGCGACCCCATGAATCGCAGCATGCCAGGCCTCCCTGTCCATCACCAACCAGCTCCCGGAGTTCACTCGGACTTGCGTCCATCGAGTCCATAATGCCACATCCTCAGTCTGGTACTATAGTACCTTCAGGATAAGCATTCAATAAATGGTAAATGTTGCTGACTGAATAAGGTGCCATATATAAGCATACATATCTATATATGTCTGTATCTATTTTCTAGTCTTATCCAAAAACCATAAAGTTAGAATATGAAATGATGTAGACTTTAAAATCTATATTCTTGAAAGTAATTCAGGAGAGGGGATCTATGTAATCAATCTACTCTGAAAGAAAATCTTAAATCTACAAAATTATATCCAGAAGAGAATATATTCCACAGAAAAAAAGGGAAATTTCCGTAACAAGTTGAATGGTACCCCTTGCAAAAGATATGTACATTTTGAAAATGGTGAATGTGACCTTACTTAGTAGAAAGTCCTTTGCAGATGTGATTGAGTTAGGGATCTTGAGATCATTCTGGACCATGCAGGTGGGCCTTAAGTCCAATGACAAGTGTCCTCATAAGACAGAAGAAGAGTAGGCCATGTATAGACAGAGAAGTTTGGGTAGATGGCATCACAGAGAAGAAGAAAGCCGCGGAATGTGGAAGAGGCGCCGAAGAATTTCCCCCAAGAGTCTTCTGAGAGGTGCGATCCTGTTGACTCTATAACTGTGGACTTTTGTAAAGAATAAGTGCCTGTTGTCCACAGCTGTTCAGTTTATGGTAATTTATCATGGGAGCCACAGGAAACTAACATAGCCTCCAAGACTGAAAACCCAACATAACTGAAAATAATAGGAAGCTATAATCATGAAGCAAAGAATTAGAGAGCCGGTGTGTGTGTGTGTGTGTGTGTGTGTGTGTGTGTGAGTTGCTCAGTTGTGTCCGACTCTTTGCAACTGCATGGACTAGTGCCAGGCTCCTCCACCCATGGGATTCTCTAAGCAAGAATACTAGAGTGGACTGCCATTCCCTTCTCCAATAGCGCTCAGTAAAAAGAGTGGGGAGCCATGAGCAAACTGGGGGATGTCTGAGGGTGAGGACCAAATCCAATGGTTTGACTGACCAGAGATGGTATTCAGAGCCCGTCACAGGTCTGCAGAACTGGACTCGAAATTACTGAGTTACAATCTGACTTTTGAAAGGAACTAGGTCACTGGGATTCCTGCAGATAAAATTCGAGCAATTAGGATTTCACAGTCCAAAATTACTAACACAGTGAAAAAGTCTGCATGAATGAGAGTCAAGATCAACAAATTCCAAAGGTATTATCTTAAAGTATACTAGGTACAGTAATAACATTAAAATGAAGACAATGCTTAAAGAAATGAAAAAAGAACTAAAAATAACGAGCAAGTAGCAGGGGTTTCTCAAAACTCTATAAACATTTATATAGTAATAGTGTACTATTTTTAATTTAAAAGTCAATGGATAAGTAAATTAGATACAGCTGAATGAAAATAGCAAACTCAAAGGTGTATCTGGAAAAAATTACCCAGAAATTGACATAAAGAAAAATGAAGAGAGAAACATGAAATCTGAGAAACATGTGTGACAAAATTAGGATTACTGAATGGCTGACTAAGGTTCATAGAGAGCCGAGTAAATGAAGGAAGAACATTTAAGATCTTATGGAACAATGTTTACAACTTAAGGCATGAATCCAAAGATACAGGAATGGTAATGAATGTATCAGGAAAAACAAAAGCAAATTCACGTATAGGCATAATTCAATGAATTTGTAAAACAACAAAGAAGATGGAAGAGAGGAGGCACTGTGTAAGCAGATTCCCAGATATATGAAAAAAATTAAAGCCATAGCATAATGGATCAGTGGCAAAACAACTGATTACTTAACAATGATCCTGGAATAACTGGTTTTGGAATATCAATATCTTGGAAAACAAATTAAACTAGATTGTTACATTAGACCATGGCTTAATATTGACTTAGTATATTAAAGACTTAAATATAAAAAGCAAAAATGTAAAGGTTTTTAAAGAAAATACAGGATTTTTTTTTCCTGAACTTAGGGAAGTGAAAAATTTTGAATCACCCCATCTTAAACAAAATTCAAATACATTACAATGAAAACCTCTGCTCTTCAAAGGGCACCATTAGGTAATGAACAGCCAATTCTCCAAGTAGATGTTTGTAAAATTTTTACTAAAATATCCTATCCACTTGTAAATGGGCCACAATTATATTAGTCCATGTTCAACAGAAAAGTGTACACACTACTATATTTTAAATGGATAACCAACAGAATCTACTGTATAGCACAGGGAACTCTACTGAATATTATATCATAATATAAGTGGGAAGAGAATTTGAAAAAGAATAGATGCGTGTAGGTGTATAACTGAATCACTTTGCTGTATGTCTGAAAATCACATACTATTGTTAGTCAACTATACTCAAGTACAAAATAAAAATTGGAAAAATAAATTACATCATTCACAAATAAATAGTATTGTTGCCTGAGAAATACTGAATATCAGATACAGAATGTGGAATGAAAATATTGCAAAGTCTATACAGAGTATATAGCTGATATTACAATTATAAAGTGAATTAAACAAAATCAGATGTTGTTTACATGTTGCAAAAATGAGAAACCCAAAGTCCTGCTCTAAGTTGGGAGCAGGTTAGGGACTGAGTTTTCAGAAGAATGCATTTATTTATTTATTTTATTAATGTTTATTGGAGTATAGTCACTTTATAATGTTGTATTAGCTTTTGCTGTACAGCAAAGTGAATCTTTCTAAATGTCTGCTTATAAGCCCTCTTTTTTGGATTTCCTTCCCATTTAGGTCATCACAGAACAAGCAATGCTTTTATTGAATCATGAAAAATTAAGTTAAATGATTTCTCTTCTGAACTATACATTTCAAACTACATTGTCTCATTAAAGGTAACTCAAAACATACTTGAATAAAGTTAATTCATTTGAACTCTATTAACAGCCCTAAATCCCTAAATAAAGTTCACAACAAACTGTGTTGTATCACCTGCCTTCAGCAAAGAATTCAGTATTCTCCATAGAAAGCAGAGTTTCAATAAACAGTTTTTGTAAAAATGTTTTTAATCTATTTTAGTGAATATAAGACTAAAACCCCCAAATGCAGTACATTAACAGAATTTGGGGGCAAAAATAATCACTATGTTGATGAAATGAATGTTTTCTAAATTTGAGCTAAATATTTTAAAGTTAATATTATAACTAATTTTAAATTGATATAGTAAATAAAATTTAAATAGAAGGAAAATACTGGTGGAAAATATAGTTGAGTCCCCGGGGCCGGTGTCTAAGGGTGAAGGGCAGAAGTTAATTTAGAAAAGTTTCTCCAAGGTTACTGAAAGAAAAGACTACAGTTTCATCAAAAACTACTGTTTTGACTAGGCACTGATTCATTCACCAAATAAGAATATATTTCCCACCTACTTAAAGGACATTGCTAGGTAATGTGAGAGATACAAAAGTCATCTCTTTCTCCTATTAGTTATAGACTGATGTGTTGTTATGAAACTGCACAGTTAGACCTTAACCAAGGTGGTGATATCCTGCCTACTGACAAATTACTCACATTTGAATAAGTAATCTCTTTCTTTACGACTATGGCAAAACCTACTAAATCATGCAAGCTCATGATTTTCTCCCCTAAAAATTGCTATGTCACAAAGAAAATAATTAATTTGGCTTGATTGTGTGAAAAAATTACATTCTCTAAATAAAAGCTTATGTAAATGGCAAAATTCCATTTTAGACCCATTTTGGAATTCTGAAGCACTCTATATAATTTTAAAGTATCATAATATAGAGATTAGAGGAGAAGGAAAATGTTCTTTTATTCTTGGCTGACAGGAGAGTTCCAGGTCAACAAAGAATATCCTTCCAATAGCCTGAGGTCAACTTTTCAACATTCGATGAGAAAGAGGGGAAAAAAAAAAAGAACAGCTAGTCTATCCTTTTAAAGTTTCCTTTAACTCTAAAAAGTCCTGAGTCTCTGTTCTGAATTCACTAGAACTCACACGCACTATTTCACACAGTCTTCAAATGCAACATCTTTGGTACTTGTTGTACCAAAGTAAGTTTTTCTGATTATAATACAGAATTTCAAAGTGGAGGATTGAACCAAGATAGCCATACTATGTTGGTAGTTTAAAAACTATGTCAATTAGACAGTTTGATATCCCACAATTACCTCTCGGGGAACATTTTCTGAAATATACAGTGTGTCCCTAAAATCTATTAAAGCATCAATAATGAAAATTAATCCTTGAGTGTGTGTAAAGTATGGTCCTGAACATTATATATGTTGACTTATATAATCATTAAGACAACTTAATAATTGTTATTAAGTTGTTATTATCTCTATTTTGTAGATTAAGAAACCAAGGTGGAAAAATTTAAGTTGCTTGTCCAAACTCACAGAGTCAATAAGGCAAATGGAGAGCTGAGTTTAAAATTCTGTCGCTTGGATTTAAATTCCATGCTTATAGCTGTTCATACATGATCAGTTGTGTCTAACTCTTTGTGGCCCCACAGATTGTAGCCCACCAGGCTCCTCTGTCCATGGGATTTCCCAGGCAAGAACACTCCTTCCTCAATTTTGAACCAGTCTGTTTTTCCATGTCCTGCTCTGTTGCATCTTGACCTGCATACAGGTTTCTCAGGAGACAGGAAAGGTGGTCTGGTATTCCCATTTCTTAAGGAATTTTCAACAGATTATTGTGATCCACACAGTCAAAGGCTTTAGCATAGTCCATGAAGCAGAAGTAGATGTTTCTCTGGAATGCCGTGGCTTTTTCTATGATCCAGTGGATATCGGCAATTTGATCTCTGGTTCCTCTGCCTTTGCTAGATCCAGCTTATATACCTGGAGCTTCTTGGTTCACATACTGGTTGAAGCCCAGTTTGAAGGATTTTGACCATTCTTTGCTAGCACCTGAGATGAGCACAACTGTACTCAACTGTAGTTTGAACATTCTTTGGAATTTTCCTTCTTTTGCATTGGAATGAAACTAACCATTTCCAGTCCTGTGGCCACTGCTGAGTTTTCCAAATTTGCTGGCAGATTGAATGCAACACTTTAACAGCATCATATTTGAGGATTTTAAATAACTCACCTGGAATTCCATCATCTGCACTAGCTTTGTTTGTAGTAATGCTTCCTAAGGCCCACTTGACTATACACTCCAGGATGTCGGGCTCTAGGTGAGTGACCACACCATCGTGGTTATCCAGGTCATTAAGACCTTTTTGTATAGTTCCTCTCTGTATTCTTGTCACCTGTTCTTAATCTCTTCTGCTTCTGTTAGGTCCACACTGTTCCTATCCTTTATTGTACCCATCTTTGTATGAAATGTTCTCTTGGTATCTCCAAGCGACCTTTTGGATATCAAAGACAGATTTTCTTGAAGAGATCTCTAGTCTTTCCCATTCTCAGGTTTTCCTCTATTTCTTTGCCTTGTTTACTTAGGAAGCCTTTCTTATCTTTGCTAGGTATTCTCTGGAACTCTGTATTCCGTTGGGTGTATCTTTCCCTGTTTCCTTTGCCTTTCACTTTTCTTTTCTCAGCTATTTGGAAAGCCTCCTTCGACAACAATTTGCTTTCTTGCATTTATTTTTCCTTCAGATGATTTTGGTCACCACCTTCCATACAATGTTGTGAACCTTCGTTCATAGTTCTTCAGACACTTTGTCTGCCAGATCTAATCCCTTGAGTCTATTTGTTGCCTCTATTATATAATCATAAGGGATTTGTTCTAGGTCATACTTGAATGGTATGTGGTTCTCACTACTTTCTTCAATTTAAGATTGAATTTTGCAATAAGGAGTTCATGATCTGAGCCAGAGTCAGCTACAGGTCTTGCTTTTGTTAACTGTATACAGTTTCTCCATCTTCCCCTTCAAATCATATAATCAATCCGATTTTGGTATTGACCATCTGGTGATGTCCATGTGTAGAGTCATTTCATGTGTTGTTGGAAGAGGATGTTTACTATGACCAGTGTGTCCTCTTGGCAAAACTCTGTCAGCCTTTTCTCTGCTTCATTTTGTACTGCAAGGGTAAACTTGCCTGTTACATCGGCTATCTCTAGACTTCCTACTTTTGCATTACAATCCCCTATGATGAAAATGACCTTTTTTTTTTTTTTTGGTTTTAGTTTTAGAAGGTCTTGTAATGTCATCATAGAACCATTCAACTTCAGCTTCTTCGGCATTGGTAGTGATTCTTTCATAAAGTATTCATTTCTCCACTAATTTAAATGCATCTGTTCATTTATGTAGTCTACCTGTTTTCTTATTAAATCCCATAGCATATGAATCACAGTTATTTAAATATCTGGTCTTATATTCCCAACACATGTGTAGGTGAGTCTGCTTCTGATGCTGCTTTGCCTCTTTGTTTCTTTTTTCTGTTCCTTTATTATGCCTCGTGATGCACTGTGGGAACCTGGACATGATGTATCAGGTGATAGGAACTGAAGTGAACAGGGCTACAGCATGTGGTTCTATGCCTTTATGGTATTCAGTCAACATTTGCTGTGGCTGTGGATACCAGAGACATCAACCAACTTCCTCCAACTTCCTTTCATCCACACTGTAGACCTTGGGGTTTCCTTGTTCTTAAAGAATCTCTGTTTTACATCTCTTTCATCTCTAACCCACCATCTTACACTGGGTCTCTATTGGAGAGTGTTGAAATGGGTGGAGAAGGGTTCTATAATCTTTGGATTGAACTTAAGTCTTTTAATGGTAGGTGCCTGTGAGCTGTGGACTTTGTGAGGTTTCTCCACTTCACAAGTGTCCTGCCTTTTCCCTCAGCCTTCTACAGAGAATGAAGAAAGCTTGAGGTGAATGAGTCTGAATCAATGCCCTCCCTCCAGCTGGGATAATGCTCCATTAAATCTCTTTCCTTAGAGACAGAGTCTTTTATGGAGAACATAGTTGGTGCGTTTCACAATTATAACCTTTTCTCTCCTCCTTCCAGAGCCACTTGGAGATTTCTCACTGCTCTTAGTCCTGTAAACCCAGTATAGTGCCCAAAAGTAAAATCTACAACAGTGTGAATGACTTCCTTGAAAGATGGCCCCAGGAGTTTCTCCCACACTCAGCCTCTTTCTGTGCTCACACAGTTCCTGGATCCCCAAACCCTTGCTCCAGGTGAGCAGATGTCAGCTCTAACTCTGTGGATTTCCCTTTTGGCTCCAGAATGGCGGTTTACCTGCACCTACGGTTCTCTGATACGTTCAGGAAGGTCATCTACTTTCAGTTTGCTTGGTTCTAAGGATGTGACTGACAGTGTCCAAGCTTTTTACATGTTAGGAGCTAAAACCAGATGCGTAAAGAAATCCTGTGGGCGGCATATACCTTAAAAAGGTACACAGAAAGCGAGCATTTCAATCTAGCGGTGGCTTCCAATACTGGATTAGAAGAATCATTTCAGCCAAATTTCACTGCCTGATTAGCATTAATTTACCCATGATTTGAAGAAACAGCCATTAGCTTAGGAGTATCAGACGTTGGCAACAGCAGACCAAGTAGCACTTGTTGCCAACTCTGTCCACAAACAAGATTTAGAAAGCCTGCCTGGAGACTGTACCGCACAACGGCTGGCCATTGTTCTGGGCACTGTCATCTGTCTCTCTTCCCATGTAAATTCTCTCCCCTGCTGACTGATATATACAGCTCTGTAGAAGGCCAGTGTGAGAGTTTCTGAAAGGCACTCCCAAGCAAGGGCTTTCTCTGTCACTCACGTCTGCCTGGGCCTCTGACATGACTTGCTTGCGCACTGATTTGTAAGGCAAATCCCAGTGTAGCTCCTTGTGAAACATTCGGGGGACTGGATTATTTACCACTTCCTGCCACAGCCAAGGCTCATTTACCCCTTGATTCCATGCAGTATGATTCAAAAGTGGGTTCAATAGAGCATGCATGATGTCGGTATCACTGCCCATGTGAAACTGTGGGAAAAATCACCCCAGATAGATCACACCTACAACTACAATACCATGATTGTGTCTGGTCTAATCTCCCCTCCTCTTTGGAAATTTGTGAGGAACTACAATTTCAAAAATAGCGATATAGATGTATCAGCCTTTGGTGGAAGTAGGTTTCCTGGGAACAGAGGAGATGGGTGCTCATGGTGACCAGTCGCTGTTGCCAAAGATTCAGTTGGAAATGAGCCCAGAGCTCCCTATTTATTTATATTCTATTCAACACGGTGCTGTACCACAGTTGAATGAATAAAAAAACTCTCTAACTTTACACATGATTCAGTTATCATTTAGAGAACCAAAGATTCATTCTCCAGGTGTCCAATAAAGGGCTGATAAATTAATCGAATGCTGGTTTTAATTCATGGACGAATGCAACATAAAATATCTTTGAGAAATGTGTGTCTCAGTGATACTTCCATTCTCCTCATGTTAGTGACAAAAAATTCATTAAAATTCACCCTGAGAAGTCTGTGAAAGGAAGAGCTTACTGGATTTCTAGGATATGAATTTCTTTAGCTCTCAGGCATCCTATTCTTCTCATTGATTTCAACTCTTAGAATAGAGAAACGAAAAATGAGAAAGACAGAGTTATGATATGTATTTAGTCTTATTGAAGGGTCTTGATAGTAATCTATCATGTTAAAAAATAAAACATTATATCCACTCTAACCTAATCTTCTATTCCTTCCTGAAAATAATTTTCATTATAGTATTATCTACTTTAACTAGAAAAGATTTTTTTAAAAGGAAACATATTAGGGAGAACTGTAGGCTAGATTTGGTTCAAACCAAGTGTTAAAATCATCTTGATTTAAACAAATGATGTTTCTGTGTTTTTTGGAAAACTATACAGCCTGAATTTAAAAACTAATTCAAACTTGAACAACTCAGTGATAATGACTAAAAACTTGACTGTGCATAAGTCATGAAAACAAGGATCCTGACATTAAAACAGTACCCTCATTTACTTCATTTACTTACAGACTATCTTTAAAATATCAGCAGATTTGGAATATGCCCCTAAATTTTCAAGGTTTTTTTTTTTTTTTTTTGGTCAACAATATGAGAAGAATCTTAAAACGGTAGTTATTCAGGAGGAAGGTAAGAGTTTTAGAACCTGACATCCTGATTGCACATTTAGCCCTGAAGTGAAGTGAAGTGAAGTGACTCAGCCATGTCCGACTCTTTGCGACCCCACAGACTGTATGTAGCCTACCAGGCTTCTCAGTCCATGGGATTTTCCAGGCGAGAGTACTGGAGTGGGTTGCTATTTCTTTCTCCAGGGGATCTTCCCAACCCAGGGATCAAACCCAGGTCTCCCGCATTGGAGGCAGATGCTTTACCCACTGAGCCACCAGGGAAGCCCATTGAGACCTCAGATAAAATGAGGCTTAGATTCTTCATCTGCCAAATGGAAATTCTAAAAGTATATTCTTCTCACAGACCTCGTAAGGATGTAGTCTTTGTCAGGATTTAGTCCACCTGAGTAAGTGACTACCTCTGACCAGCAAAAGATGCAGAGGAAATGCTTGTCAAGAGAAATCCAGGAGTATCCTCAGAAAGGTATGAAATGGGGCCTGACTGAAAAGCCACCCCTTCTGTAGCTTCTCACAAGAAGAAAAGAGGCATTTGATTTACTTCCACCATCTCACTCTCCTCAATTTTAGAAAGTGAATTAGACTTCAGATGTATTGTATCCAATGTGGACAGTTAACTTTGAATTTTTTTGTGGTGTCATATTGGATCAAGACTCAGCCACATTTTAATTTAAAATCCTGACTTCATAATCTAGCCACAGTTAACATCTAACAGTAAACAACTATAAAAACTCAGCAACTTATATAAAATACCTGGCTTTAGAAAACCAACTGGACAGGGTACATCCCTGGGCACAAAAATGAGTATCATACCTATTACAGTTCACAGTAGGGTGATTTCCAAGGGAAGGAGGAGAGTCGCAAAGAAGGAGCCCCTAAAATAGGTGAAAAGTGTACTCAGGTTTCTGGCTGACCCTTAAGCTAGACATGAACAGAGAGCTGAGTAGAGACTTCCAGCAGCTGCACAGTGAATGGGAGATGCTGACGTTCAGCTGTGAGCAAAATGGATTCCCATAGTGGAGACCACAGGTTTTCACTTAAGACCCCAGAAAGATCCTATCCTGGGCATAAGTGTCTTGCTCTGAACATCAGGATCATTTTTGAGAGATTCTTGTGTTATCACAGAAAAGATAAAAGTTAAATGACAGTGCAGCACATCAAAAAAACATTCTAATATTGTGAACATATGTTCGACTGAAAAGATAATACTGGTGTAATAAAGTGCATGACTCCGTTTCTACTGTTTGATGATAACTTTCGAGTGTCACCACTCACACTTCTCCTTCTTGCCACCCGCCCAGATCTCAGGGAGCTAATAGGAAAACCCTGGCAGCTCTTCCTTTGGCACTGGCAGGACACTCAGTGACGCAAGCCCCAGCCCCCATGTGGAAACCCCCATCGCAGCCCCTTCTTCTGACCACCATCACGTCCCAGCCAGTCCCTTGCCCCTGCTTTCCCAAGCCATTTCAGACCAGGTTAGGGGCTCACTGTGTTCTCACAAGAAAAGCTTTAATGAGTAAATAATAAAAACCTTGGCATACAAGTGACATTATTGGTCCTGATATCCAAGTCAAATCTGGGGAGTGGGGCTTATTCAGTAAGGTGGAGCAACCACAACTGGACAAAAGGATTTTATAATAATAATATTATTAATAATAATCAATATTTCACTAATCAAAAATAAGGATATGAAAGGAGAAATAAGTCAATAAAGATTGTTATTAATCTGTTTTCCACTACTATTTTGTTCAGTCGCTCAGTCATGTCTGACTCTTTGAGACCCCATGGACTGCAGCACGCCAGGCTTCCTTGTCCTTCACCATCCCCTGGAGTTTGCTCAAACTCATGTCCATTGAGTCAGTGATGCCACCCAACCATCTCATCCTCTGTTGTCCTCTTCTCCTCCTGCCTTCAATTTTTCCCAGCATCAGGGTCTTTTCTAACAAGTCAAGTCTTCATATCAGGTGGCCAAAGTATTCGAGTTTCAGCTTCAGCATTAGTCCTTCCAATGAATATCCAGGACTGACTTCTTTTAGGATTGACTCATTTGATCTCCTTGCAATCCAAAGGACTCTCAAGAGTGTTCCCCATCATCACAGTTCAAAATCATCAATTATTCGCACTCAGCCTTCTTTATGGTCCAACTCTCACATCCTTACATGACTACTGGAAAAATCATAGCTTTCACTAGACAGATCTTGTTGTCAAAGTAATGTCTCTGCTTTTTAGTACACTGTCTAGGTTTGTCATAGCTTTACTTCCAAAGAGCAAGCATCTTTTAATTTCATGGCTGCAGTCACCATCTGCAGTAATTTGAACCCCAAGAAAATAAAGTCTGTCACTATTTCCATTTTATCCCCATCTATTTGCCATGAAGTGATGGAACCAGATGCCATGATTTTAGTTTTTTGAATGTTGAATTTTAAGCCAGGCTTTTTCACTCTCCTCTTTCACTTTCATCAAGAGGTTCTTGAGTTTCTCTTCACTTTCTGCCATAAGAGTGGTGCCATCTGCATATCTGAGATGGTATATCTGCATATCCAATACTATAAATTATGGTAAAATTTACTAACTGCATAGCTTAAGTATGTGTAGTTTAATATATGTGAATTATATATCAGCAAAACTATTAAAAGATTATCAGACTATATAATCAACAAAATCCAATTGTATAATATTTACTAGGTATAATTTAAATATAAAGATAAAAAAATTTTAAATAGGAAAGAGTGTGTTCTTGCAATGTCTAACCAGACCGAGATGTGTGATGTGGACCTATTAGTGCTGTGTTTTGCTTAGTTGGTCAGTCATGTCTGACTTCTTGTGACCCCATAGCCCACCATGCTCCTCTGTCCAGGGGGATCCTCCAGGCAAGAATACTGGCCTGGGTTGCCATACCTTCCTCCAGGGCATCTTCCTGACCCAGGAATAGGACCCAGGTCTCCTGCATTGCGGGTGTATTCTTAACCATCTAAGCCACCAGGAAAGCCCAAGAATACTGGAGTGATTAGTTTACCCCTTCTCCAGGGGATCTTCCCGTTCCTGGAATTAAACCAGGGTCTCCTGCATTGCAGGCAGATTCTTTAGCAGCTGAGCTACCAGAGAAGCCCAGACCTACTAGTATCAGAAAGATAAAATGTATAATGTAAAAAGCATTAACATAGACAATAAGAACTTTTATAATAATAAATGGCTCAAATAAACATATACATATATATACATACACATATGTGTATACATGTATATATTTCAATTATAAATATTAACTATTGATAATATAACTTCAATATATAGAAAATTGGAAGAAATTAAAGAGGAAATATACAATATTTGGAATTTTTAACATGTATTTCTCAGTCACTGATAGGAAAGTAGACCAAAAAAATCATTGTAATACAGAAGACTTACACTAACTTGATTTTAACTAACTTGAAATGTCATGAATGAAAGTCCATAACCAACAACTGCAGCATACAATTTCTTTTAATATTTTAAGTAAAATATTTACCAGAATAGACTAGGTATCTGACAACAGAGCTAAGGCCCATATATTTAAATGATTTAAATTGATCAATAGTTTTTTGAAACTCCATAGAATTAAAATCAAGAATAAGAAGTTAAGTAGAAAATCAGAGTTGATTATGATTCAACTATATGATAATGAATAGATGACATAGAGCCAAGCAATAGCTTAGAAGAAAATGCATAGCTTAAAATGCATGTGCTAGTAAAGAAAACTTGTAAATGCTTAAAATATGGAATCTTACTTTCCAGCTAAGGAGAGAAAAAAATAACAGCAAATTGAATACACAGAAACTAGATAGATAAAAATAATCCAAATAAAGGAAGAAAAAAGAAAATAGCAAAAACATAGAATAGAAGCAAAACTCAATACAGATAGAAGCCTACTCTTCTAAATGAAAATATTAATGAATTTAATAAAGCACTAGCATAAGTAATCAGAAAAGAGTATAGGTATGTTACTGTATGTTGTTCCCCTTAAATTTATGCAGTGCTGTACATCCAGTGGTGCCTTAATAAAACTGGAAGAAAAAAAAATCAAACATGTAGAAATAAATCAGCATGTGTAAAACTCCTACTCTATAATTTGCAAAGTGTACTTGAGAGACTCTATCCATCTAAACCAGTGGATAGAGTCATGCACTCTTTATAGGTCAGAAAACCTGATATACATCAATTCTTCCAAACACACTGACAGACTCGGTGCAGTGTCATTCAAATCACAAGTGTTTGAGTAAATTAACTTTCTTATTGTAAACTTCATATAGGGTAGCCATGGACATTCTTAAGGTGAAAGCTAGAGGTCTTACTCTACCAAACATACTCCCAAATATGATAAGATACTGAGGCTTTCTGTAAAGACCCAGAGTGAGAGAGCATTTGCTACTGACAAATAGACCAGGGAAAAAAACAGTCTAGAAAGAGATTCACTCATATAAGTTAACATGATTTCAAAAGGTGCAACCTCCCTTTAGTTAAGAAAGCACAGTCTTCTCAATTAATGGCATTGAATCACTTGCATAATTATTTAGCAAATTAACAAAATTTACCTTGAGATGGAATCATGTATGTAAAAGTGAGAGCTAGAGTTTTAAAGCTTCTAGAAGAAAACCTAAGAAAATCACTTTATGATTAAGATAGATTTATTAAATGGAATTCAGAGAGCACTTTGCATAAAAGAAAAATTGGGTAATTTGACTCTAAAAATAAAAACTTTCACTCATAAAAATGTCATATAGTAAGGAAAAGTCAGACCTCAGATGGGATAATTTATCTGTAATATATTTATTTAATAGATTCACATCTATCAAAATACAGAACGATTTCAAATCGATTATAAAAAGAGAAACTAATTAAAATTGGGCAAAATGCTTTACAAAGGAGAATATCAAAATATCCATTCACTGTTAAGCATCATTATTCATCAGGTAAATGGAAATTAAAAATAACAGTGAGATACCCATGAATCCTACCATAAGCACTTAAGTTTATAAGACTGAAGAATCAAGAATGTAGAGCAATGGTAACTCTCAGACATTTCTGATGTGAGATGAGCAGTTAGAAGCATTTGGGAAAATGTGGGTAATGGCTACTAAAAAAAACTAAACCCTAGCATAACCTACTGACTAACCATTTCACTCCTGGGTATGTGATACACATCCATGAAAATACAAGAAGAGCAAAGTATAAGAATGCTTAATTAACTTTTTTTGTAATAGCCCTAAACTGAAATAAGCCAAACAACCATCAGTGGTAGAATGGCAAATCGAGAGATATGATACAATGGATAGCAGAGTAATATATAATACTAAAGCACAGAACAACATGGATATACCAGGTAGGTGTACTAATGAGGTAAATAAGTGAGATGTAGAGGGGATACCACGTGTTTTTATTTATATATAGCCCAAGAACAGGAGAAGGCAATGGCACCCCACTCCAGTACTCTTGCCTGGAAAATCCCATGGACGGAAGAGCCTGGTGGGCTGCAGTCCATGGGGTCACTAAGAGTCGGACACGACTGAACGACTTCACTTTCACTTTTCACTTTCATGTATTGGAGAAGGTAATGGCAACCTACTCCAGTGTTCTTGCCTGGAGAATCCCAGGGATGGCGGAGCCTGGTGGGCTGCTGTTTATGGGGTCACACAGAGTTGGACATGACTGAAGTGACTAAGCAACAGCAAGAACAGGAAGAACTGACAAACGGTAAGAGAATTAAGAGTGATGCCCAACAATGCCCACGGGGAGTTTGTACTGAGAAGATGGACATATGAGGGAGCTTTCCTGGGGTGGACTTGCCCCATGTGCGATCTGACTGGTGGTGATAAAAGTCTATGCATACTTGCCTGCTAAGTAGCTTCTGTCATGTCTGACTCTTTACTACCCCATGGACTGTAACCCACCAGGCTTCTCTGTCCATGGGATTCTCCAGCAAGTAGGTTGCCATGCCCTCCTCCAAGAGATCTTCCCAACCCAGGGATCGCACCCATGTCTGCACTGGCAGGTGGGTTCTTTACACAAGTAGCGCATGGACAGAGGAGCCTGGAAGGGGCCACAGTCTATAGGGCTGCAAATAGACAGGACTGAAGCAACTTAGCACACATGCACTGCCTAGGAAGCCCTAGGAAAGTCTATGTTCTATGCTTAGTCGCTCAGTTGTGTCCAGCTCTTTGTGATCCCCTGGACTGTAGTGCACAGTCTCCTCTGTCTGTGGGGATTCTCCAGGGACAAGAGTGGGCTCATGAATACTGGAGTGGGTTGCCATATTCTTCTCCAGGGCATCTTCCTGATCCCAGGGATCAAACCCAGATCTCCTGCACTGCAAGCAGATTCTTTACTGTCTGAGTCACCAGGAAAGTCCATAAAAGTCTATACCTGTGTGTAAAAATAAGCTGTACACTTAATTAATTAATATAAGGGCATTTGCCATCAACGATACTCTGATTTAAAACATAGAAATTAAAAAAAAAAAAACTCTGTGCATAACACTGAAAACCGTGTTTAAATATCCTCAGATATGATTCCATATGAAAAATTAGATAAGTAATAGCAACTAAAATACGAGGTTATCACACATATTCAGGATTAAATGAGCTAATGCCTAATAATAATAATACGCAATCCAGTATATAGGGAACATGGTTTGGATTCCCACAGAAAGCTAGCCTTCAAGTTTTTTTCATTCCATTTAATTCATTTGTTGTCTGTCACATCGACATTTTAACTCTATTGAAGTGCTCATGGAACACAAATTTCAAAACATCATATGTAACACAGAGCATGTATTTCTTCATTCAAAAATAAAATAAAATGAAACATTTCAATTTGAGGGTATGACTGCTTTCATATCAGAAAAGGAACAGAAAAATTCCAATAGAAAACCATTTTCAAAAAAGGAACAGCAGGAATTTTAAAATTAAACGTGTTTTTATGTGTTGTTTGCCACCAGGAGCAGTTTTTCCTCCCCTCCTCCCGCAGGGAGACTGACAGTGTCTGGAAGTATTTTCATTCGTCACAAGGCAGGTGTGCAACTGACATCTAGTGGGCGGAGACAAGAGATGCTGCATGCGAAGGACAGACCCCAGCAACCAAGGCACTTCAGGCCTAAAGGTCCACAGTCCCCAGGTTGAGAACCTTGGTGTAGGACAATGGTCTGGTAGAAGTAAAAGTCATCTTTCTCCCAGAGAGTGAAAATCCACATAAGTTCAGCCAAAATTTCCTGTTCCAAATTATAAAACCCAAAACATTCTGTAAACAGAAATCATTTCATTATCAGTAGACTGGGCCTGGCTTACTCGGAGGATATTAATTGCCTTCGTTTATCCAGTGTGATGTGAGCATGGTTGCCTTTCATTCTGGAAATAATGATACATATGATACACTGCCTCAGACATTGAGTGTCTGAGCATGCTCAGTCAAGTCTGACTTTTGCAACCCCGTGGACTGAGGCCAACCAGGCTCCTCTGTCCACAGGATTTCCCAAACAAGAATACTGGAGTGGGCTGCCATTACCTTCTCCAGGGGGATATTCTTGACTCACGGAGTGAACCTGTGTCTCCTGCATTGGCAGGTGGATTTTTTACCTCTGAGTCATCCAGACACTTTTGGGAAGATATTAGAGTTTTATATGATGTATACACTGAAAAGGTTACTCTGTCATGTCTGACTCTTTGTGACCCCCATGGACTATAGCCTGCCAGGTTCCTCTGACTGTGGAATTCTCCAACCAAGAATACTATAGTGAGTTGCCATTCCATTCTCCAGGGTATCTTCCTGACCCAGGGATTGAACCCGGGTCTCTTGCATTGTGGGCGGATCCTTTCCTGTAGCCTGCCAAGCTACTGTCCAGTAAAGGATCCATGGGGTCTCAAGGAGTTGAACACAACTGAGCAACTAACACTAAAAGGTCAGAGTCATCTGCTAAAGGAATAGCAGCAGAAGCTCAAATCTGAAGCCAGGATCTGCAGAGGCACCTTTGAACAACAGAAGCTGACTGTGCCAAGGCAATAATGCTTGCACTATGTCCACAGTAGACACTGTACCCAACCCTGATCACCTTCAGTGCTTTTCTGTAGCAATTAATACATATCTTCACATATAAATAAATAAGGCATTGAAAATAAAGTTGTTGACAAGTCAATGAGTCAACCTGAATAAGAATCCTGTACTCTCACCCCTGTAGCTGTGCATTCCAGAGGGTATGTCTGGAATACCTTACTATTCTGTACTCCTTTGCTCCAATCCCCATGTGTTCTAGCAATGAAGAATCATTTCTGCTTTGGAAACATTAGCACTCTTAAGTAAATAAGGATGGTTATTTAGGATTAAAAGAACAGTATAGTCAAAGGTATGGTTTTTCCATAGTCATGTATGGATATGAGATCAGACCATGGGGCTGAGTGCCCAAGAATTGATGCTTTTGAACTGTGGTGTTGGAGAAGACTCTTGAAAGTCCCTTGGACTGCAAGGAGATCGAACCAGTCCACTCTGAAGGAGATCAGCCCTGGGATTTCTTTGGAAGGAATGATGCGAAAGCTGAAACTCCAACCGAGGATGAGATGGCTGGATGGCGTTGCTGACTTGATGGACGTGAGTCTGAGTGAACTCTGGGGGTTGGTGATGGCATGCTTCGATTCATGGGGTCACAAAGGGTCGGACACAACTGAGCGACTGAACTGAACTGAACTGAACTGATAGTCAAAGGTATGGTTTTTCTAGTAGTCATGTATGGATATGAGATCAGATCATGAATAAGGCTGAGTGTCCAAGAATTGATGCTTTTGAACTGTGGTGTTGGAGAAGACTCTTGAGAGTCCCTTGGACTGCAGGAGATCAAACTAATCAAGGATGTTTATTGTCACCCTGCTTACTTAAATTCTATTTAGAATTCATCATGTGAAATGCCAGGCTGGGTGAATCACAAGCTGGAATCAAGATTGCTGGGAGAAATATCAACAGACTCAGACATGCAGATGATACCACCCTAATGACTGAAAGTGAAGAAGAACTAAAGAACTTCTTGAAGATGAAAAAGAGAGAGTGAAAAAGGTGGCTTAAAATTCAACATTCAAACCATATTATCTGCTCCTATCAGTTCAGTTCAGTTCAGTTCACTCGCTCAGTCGTGTCTGACTCCTTATGACTGCATAAGCTTCATCATGACAGGCCTCCCTGTCCATCACCAGCTCCCGAAGTTTACTCAAACTCATGTCCATTGAGTTGGCAATGCCATCCAACCATCTCATCCTCTGTCATCCCCTTCTCCACCTGCCTTCAATCTTGCCTGGTATCAGGGTTTTTGTAATGAGTCAGCTCTTCATGTCAGGTGGCCAAAGTATTGGAGTTTGAACTTCAGCATCAGTCCTTCCAATGAACACCCAGGACTGATCTCCTTTAGGATGGACTGGTTGGATCTCCCTGCAGTCCATGGGACTCTCAAGAGTCTTCTCTAACACCACAGTTCAAAAGCATCGGTTTTTCAGTACTCAGCATTCTTTATAGTCCAACTCTCATATACAAACATGACCCCTGGAAAAACAACAGCCTTGACTAGACGGACCTTTGTTGGCCAAGTAATCTCTGCTTTTTAATATGCTGTCTAGGTTGATCATAACTTTCCTTCCAAGGAGTAAGTGTCTTTTAATTTCATAGCTGAAGCCACCATCTGCAGTGATTTGGAGCCCCAAAAAATAAAGTCTGCCACTGTTTCCGCTGTTTTCCCATCTATCTGCCATGAAGGGATGGGACTGGATGCCATGATCTTCATTTTCTGAATGTTGAGCTTTAAGCCAACTCTTTCCCTCTCCTCTTTCACTTTCATCAAGAGGCTCTTTAATTCTTCTTCACTTTCTGCCATAAGGGTGATGTCATCTGCATATCTGAGGTTATTGATATTTTCCTGGCAATCTTGATTCCAGCTTATGCGTCCACTAGCTTAGCATTTCTCGTGATGTACTCTGCATATAAGTTAAATAAGCAGGGTGACAATATACAGCCTTGATGTATTCCTTTTCTTATTTGGAGCCAGTCTGTTGTTCCACGTCCAATTCTAAATATTGCTTCCTGACTTGCATACAGATTTCTCAAAAGGCAGGTCAAGTGGTCTGATATTCCCATTTCTTTCAGAATTTTCCACAGTTTATTGTGATCCACACAGTCAAAGACTTTGGCATAGTCAGTAAAGCAGAAATAGATGTTATTTTTTTATGGAACACGCTTGCTTTTTGATGATGCAATGGATGTTGACAATTTGATCTCTGCTTCCTCTGCCTTTTCTAAAACCATCTTGAACATCTGGAAGGTCGCAGTTCATGTATTGTTGAAGCCTGGCTTGGAGAATTTTGAGCATTACTTTACTAGCATGTGAGATGAGTGCAATTGTGTAGTAGTTTAAGCATTCTTTGGCATTGCCTTTCTTTGGGATTGGGATGAAAACTGAACTTTTCCAGTCGTGTGGCCACTGCTGAGTTTTCCAAATTTGCTGGCATATTGAGTGCAGCACTTTTCCAGCATCAGCTTTTAAGATTTGAAATATGTCAACTGGAATTCCATCACTGGTCCCATCACTTCATGCTAATTAGATGGGGAAACAGTGGAAACAGTGACAGACTTTATTTTCTTGTGCTCCAAAATCATTGCAGATTGTGACTACAGCCATTATATTAAAAGACACTTGCCCCTTGCAAATAAAGCTATGACCAACCTAGACAGCATGTTAAAAAGCAGAGACTTTGCAAACAAAGGTCCATATAGTCAAAGCTATGGTTTTTCCAGTAGTCATGTATGGATGTGAGAGTTGGACCGTAAAGAAGGCTGAGTGCTGAAGAACTGATGCTTTCAGACTGTGATGTTGGAGAAGACTCTTGAGAGTTGCTTGGGTAGCATGGAGATCAAAGGAGTCCCTCCTAAAGGAAGTCAACCCTGAATATTCATTGAAAGGACTGATGCTGAAGCTGCAGCTCCAATACTTTGGCCACCTGATGTGAAGAGCCAAATCATGGGAAAAGACCCTGATGCTGGGAAAGACTGAGGGCAGGAGGAGAAGAGGACGACAGAGGATGAGATGGAGGGATGGCATCATTGACTCAATGGACATGAGTCTGAGCAGGCTCTGTGAGTGGTGAAGAACAGTGAAGCCTGGCATCCTGCAGTCCATGGGATCGAAAAGACTTGGACACGCCTGAGTGACTGAACAAGAACAAGAGAACAGATGCCATGGGTGTAGTTTGTTTTGTGTTTACTTGAGTAAAAAGCTCCCAAGTATGGAAGAAAAAATAAGAATGCATACTGTGCAAAATAGATTCATAGAAATAGAAAATAAACTTATGGCTACCAAAGTAGATAGTGGGTCTGGAGCAAGGAGGTAAATTAGGAGTTGGGGATTAACAGATACACATACTATATATAAAATAGATAAACAAAAAGGATCTACTGCATAGTACAGGGAGCTCTATTCAATATCTTGTAATAACTTTTAATGAAAAGGAATCTGAAAAGAATATATATATATATATATATATGTTTATGCATAATTGAATCACTTTGTTGTACACTTGAAGCTAACACAACATTGCAAATTAACTATAATTCAGTTAAAAAGTAGAGTTTGCTGATAAAAAGAAAGAACTTGTGCTGCGGTACTGCTCTCAGATTCTCTGTCCAGGGCTGGCTGACTCACACGCAGACACTGAGAGTACCAGCTGCTGATGGCTCACAACTCCCTCTCCATGGAAACTGCCTTCAGTAACTTCCCCCATGGCCAACCAGCGCTCTCCCCACACTCCTGCCTTCCTCTCAACCTTCCAGATATTTCTTCAAAGAATATTCCCCAACAGACCTTTCATTCACAGTTTGTTGGTGTTGTTCAGCTGCTGAGTCATGTCTGACTCTTTGTGACCCATGGATTGCAACACGCCAGGCTTCCCTGTCCTTCATTATAGTGGGTTGCCATTTCCTTCTCCAGGGGATCTTCCCAACTCAGGGATCGAACCTGGGTCTCCTGCATTCCAGGCAGACGCTTTAACCTCTGAGCCATCAGGGAAGCCCATCATCTCCTGGAGTTTACTCAAACTCATGTCCAATAAGTCAAAGATGCTATCTAATCATCTCATCCTCCATCACTTCCCTTCTCCTATTGCCTTCAATCTTTCCCAGCATCAAGGTCTTTTCCAGTGAGTCAGCTCTTCACATCAGATGGCCAAAGTATTGGAGCTTCAGCATCAGCCCTTCAAACTCAGAGTCTATTTCCAGGGAACTCAGTTCAGTTCAGTTCAGTCGCTCAGTCATGTCTGACTCTTTGTTACCCCATGAATCCCAGCACACCAGGCCTCCTTGTTCATCACCATCTCCGAGTTCACTCAGACTCACGTCCATCAAGTCTGTGATGCCATCCAGCCAATCTCATCCTTGGTCCTCCCCTTCTCCTCCTGCCCCCAATCCCTCCAAAAAAAAAAAAGAGTCTTTTCCAATGAGTCAACTCTTTGCACCAGGTGGCCAAAGTACTGGAGTTTCAGCTTGAGCATCATTCTGTCCAAAGAAATCCCAGGGTTGATCTCCTTCAGAATGAACTGGTTGGATCTCCTTGCAGTCCAAGGGACTCTCTCTTCTCCAACACCACAGTTCAAAAGCATCAATTCTTGGGCCCTCAGCCTTCTTCACAGTCCAACTCTCACATCCATACATGACCACAGGAAAAACCATAGCCTTGACTAGACGAACTTTAGTTGGCAAAGTAATGTCTCTGCTTTTGAATATGCTATCTAGGTTGGTCATAACTTTCCTTCCAAGGAGTAAGCATCTTTTAATTCCATGGCTGCAGTCACCATCTTCAGTGATTCTGGAGGCCAAAAGGTAAAGTCTGACATTGTTTCCACTGTTTCCCCATCTAGTTCCCATGAAGTGGTGGGACCGGATGCCGTGATCTTCATTTTCTGAATGTTGGGCTTTAAGCCAACTTTTTCACTCTCCTCTTTCACTTTCATCAAGAGGCTTTTAGCTCCTCTTCACTTTCTGCCATAAGGGTGGTGTCATCTGCATATCTGAGGTTATTGATATTTCTCCCAGCAATCTTGATTCCAGCTTGTGTTTCTTCCAGTCCAGCATCTCTCATGATGTACTCTGCATAGAAATTAAACAACCAGGGTGACAATATACAGCCTTGACTGTACTCCTTTTCCTATTTGGAACCAATCTGTTGTTCCATGTCCAGTTCTAACTGTTGCTTCCTGGCCTGCATACAGATTTCTCAAGAGGCAGGTCAGGTGGTCTGGTATTCCCATCTCTTTCAGAATTTTCCACAGTTTATTGTGATCCACACAGTCAAAGGCTTTGGCATAGTCAATAAAACAGAAATAGATGTGTTTCTGGAACTCTCTTGCTTTTTCCATGATCCAGCGGATGTTGGCAATTTGATCTCTGGTTCCTCTGCCTTTTCAAAAACCATCTTGAACATCAAGGAGTTCACGATTCACAAACTGCTGAAGCCTGGCTTGGAGAATTTTGAGCATTACTTTACTAGCATGTGAGATGAGTGCAATTGTGCAGTAGTTTGAGCATTCTTTGGCATTGCCTTTCTTTGGGACTGGAATGAAAACTGACCTTTTCCAGTCCTGTGGCCACTGCTGAGTTTTCCAAATTTGCTGGCATATTGAGTGCAGCACTTTCACAGCATCATCTTTCAGGATTTGAAACAGCTCCACTGGAATTCCATCACCTCCACTAGCTTTGTTCGTAGTGATGCTTTCTAAGGCCCACTTGACTTTACATTCCAAGATATCTGGCTCTAGATGAGTGATCACATCATCATGATTATCTCGGTCATGAAGATCTTTTTGTACAATTCTTCTGTGTATTCTTGCCACCTCTTCTTAATATCTTCTGCTTCTGTTAGTTCCATACCATTTCTGTCCTTTATCAAATCCATCTTTGCATGAAATGTTCCCTTGTTATCTCTAATTTTCTTGAAGAGATCTCTAGTTTTTCCCATTCTGTTCTTTTCCTCTATTTCTTTGCATTGATTGCTAAAGAAGGCTTTCTTATCTCTTCTTGCTATTCTTTGGAACTCTGCATTCAGATGCTTATATCTTTCTTTTTCTCCTTTGCTTTTCACCTCTCTTCTTTTCACAGCTATTTGTAAGGCCTACCCAGATAGCCATTTTGTTTTTTTGCATTTCTTTTCCATGTGGATGGTCTTGATCCCTGTCTCCTGTACAATGTCACGAACCTCATTCCATAGTTCATCAGGCACTCTATCTATCAGATCTAGGCCCTTAAATCTATTTCTAACTTCTACTATATAATCATAAGAGATTTGATTTAGGTCATACCTGAATGGTCTAGTGGTTTTCCCTACTTTCTTCAATTTAAGTCTGAATTTGGTAATAAAGAGTTCATGATCTGAGCCACAGTCAGCTCCTGGTCTTGTTTTTGTTGACTGTATAGAGCTTCTCCATCTTTGGCTGCAAAGAATATAATCAATCTGATTTTGGTGTTGACCATCTCTTGATGTCCATGTGTAGAGTGTTCTCTTGTGTTGTTGGAAGAGGGTGTTTGCTATGACCAGTGCTTTTCTTGGCAAAACTCTATTAGTCTTTGCCCCACTGCATTCTGCATTCCAAGGCCAAATGTTTCTGTGGCTCCAGGTGTTTCTTGACTTCCTACTTTAGCATTCCAGTTCCCTATAATGAAGAAGACATCTTTTTGGGTGTTAGTTCTAAAAGGTCTTGTAGGTCTTCATAAAACTGTTCAACTTCATCTTCTTCAGCATTACTGGTTACGGCATAGACTTGGATAACTGTGATTTTGAATGGTTTGCCTTGGAGATGAACAGAGATCATTCTGTTGTTTTTGAGACTGCATCCAAGTACTGCATTTCAGACTCTTTTGTTGACCATGATGGCTACTCCATTTCTTCTGAGGGTTCCTGCCTGCAGTAGTGGATATAATGGTCATCTGAGTTAAAGTCACCCATTCCAGCCCATTTTAGTTCACTGATTCCTAGAATGTCGACGTTCACTCTTGCCATCTCTTGTTTGACCACTTCCAATCCATTTGCCTTGATTCATGGATCTGACATTCCAGGTTCCTATGCAATATTGCTCTTTACAGCATCAGATCTTGCTTCTATCACCAGTCACATCCACAACTGGGTATTGTTTTTGCTTTGGCTCCATCCCTTCATTCTTTCTGGAGTTATTTCTCCACTGATCTCCACTAGTATACTGGGCACCTAATTACCTGGGGAGTTTCTCTTTTGGTATCCTATCATTTTGCCTTTTCATACTGTTCATGGGGTTCTCAAGGCAAGAATACTGTAGTGGCTTGCCATTCCCTTCTCCAGTGGACCATGTTCTGTCAAACCTCTCCACCATGACCCGCCTGTCTTGAATTTCCCTGTAAGCATGGCTTGGTTTCATTGAGTTAGACAAGGCTGTGGTCCTAGTGTGACTAGATTGACTAGTTTTCTGTGAGTATGGTTTCAGTGTGTCTACCCTCTGATGCCCTCTTGCAACACCTACCATCTTACCTGGGTTTCTCTTACCTTGAGCATGGGGTAACTCTTCATGACTGCTCCAGCAAAGCACAGCTGCTCCTTACCTTGGACGAGGGGTATCTCCTTACCACTGCCATTACTGACCTTCAACGTGGGATAGCTCCTCTAGGCCTTCCTGCACCTGCACAGCCACCGCTCCCTGGGTTGCTCCTTCCAGACGCCAGCCCTGGCCTCAGGTGTGGGTGGCTCCTCCCATCTGCTGCCCCTGGCCTCGGATTCAGGGTGTCTCATCTCGGACATGGGGTGTCTCCTCCCAGTCGCTGCCCTGACCTTGGAGGCGGGGTAGCTCCTCCCAGCCGCCACTGACTTTGGATGCAGGGTAGATCCTCTTTCCCGCACTTAGTGTGCCGGCTGCGCTTAGTGGGAACTCAAGCTGATATAAATAATTATTTAATTTATTCAGCAAATATTCAATAAGTATCTACTGCACAATGCCGGAGAAGGCAATAGCAACACACTACAGTACTCTTGCCTGGAAAATCCCATGGACAAAGGAGCCTTGTAGGCTGCAGTCCGTGGGGTCGCTAAGAGTCGGCATGACTGAGCGACTTCCCTTTCACTTTTCACTTGCATGCATTGGAGAAGGAAATGGCAACCCACTCCAGTATTCTTGCCTGGAGAATCCCAGGGACAGGGGAGCCTGGTGGGCTGCCGTCTATGGGGTCACACAGAGTTGGACATGACTGAAGCAACTTAGCAGCAGCAGCAGCACAATGCAGATCCTGGAAATATAATGGCAAAAGATATTAAACAATTTCCCATGTGAGGAAAGAGTATTAATGGTTTATACTTTTTTTTTTTTTCTGGAGTAGCCCAACTACACTTTTTTAAATTTAGCATTAAAATTTTAATTAATTTATGTTTTTAATTGAAGGATAATTGATTTACAGAATTTTTCTATTTTCTGACAACCTCAACATCAATCAGCCATAGGTATACGTATAGCCTTTTAACTAAGGGAAGGCTCAACCAATATTTGCTCTTTATTCCAAATACAAAATCTATTTTCAAATGTCTTCTAAACTAAACATTAGTTATAAGTACTCAAATACAGATATATCTTAAAGTTGGCAATGGTAGGTGAGCAGAGAGGAGTATGTCAGGATTTTACGTTTTTTTTTTTTGAATGGTAGAAAGATACAGAACAGTAGAATTCTAATATCTATTCTCCTCTTGATTTTCTGCATAAATTAGTAAGTCACTTTGGCTTCCTAAGGGTCATTCTTCTATCTCAGAATAAGACTATGAATTTATCTTTGAGATAAATATTATTATGAAATTTCTATTCAATCAGCCACTGAGGTTTTCAGGTAGCTTTAATGTAGGGGGAGACCAAAGGGATACCCTCTGAGTGAGTGGTGTGGGGAAAGAACTAATCCCAAGACCTGAGAGAGATACAGAAGAGTCAAAGAATTTAAGGAATAATTAGAAATATGAGCTAAGTTTTAGGCATTTCGGTATTTAGGCATAATGGTTCAGATTATCTAGTTTTTTTCTTTTATTTCCTAAGTGAGAGTACGTGTTAAAATGAAAGACAAAAATAAAGAATTAAAAGTGAGAATGAAGTTAGGCTTATTAAACTGCACGTGAATTTCTATGCTAGAAATAGCATTTAAAAGAGGAACAAAGAACATATAAGGCCCAGTAATGTAATAAAATGTTAGATTCTATGTATTAATTCTGGTTTATATGCATTGCACAAAGAGTAGGTGACAATGTTAGAATGTCAACTATCAACTTCCCTGAATTTCAGTTTGTTTGTTTTTTTCTAACACATGCCATGGAAAATAATGGGGTGAGCTCTAACCTGAATAAAAGAAAGAAATATTTTCTATGCAGCTAATTATAATCTGGCAGCATCTCTCTTGTCAAAGACATTGATTTGTTTACAATGTCCTTCTTTCATTTGTCTAGTACATGCTCATGAGTCAACCAAATTTCCCACATGTTTACTCCATAAGCCAGTAAATCTTAGCATGAGGTTTGTCGTTTGTTCTTACCAAAGACAGTATGTGAATCTAAGACTTTGCCCAAACATCAAGAATGTAACCTACACCTACACTATCAGCTTTTAAAAGTGGGCATTTTAAAGGTATTAGATTTGGTATTAAATGACCCTAAAGATAAGGTAGGAGACTTGTACATCTGATGCAAAAGACTCCATAAATCTACTTTCCCTGTTGATGTTCTTGTTGTTCCATCACTAAATTGTGTCCAACTCTTGTGACCCTGTGGACTGCAGCACGCCAGGCTCCTCTGTCCTCCACTATCTTCCAGAGTTGACTTAGATTCACGTCCATTGAGTTAGTGCTAGCTAACCATGTCATCCTCTGTGTCCCCTCTTTTTCCTTTTGCCCTCAATCTTTCCCAGCATCCGGGCATTTCCGGTAAGTTGACTCTGCATCAAGTGGCCGAAATATTGGAGCTTCACCTTCAGCATCATTCTTCCCAGTGAATATTCAAGGTTGATTTCCTTTAGGATTGATAGGTTTGATCTCCTTGCTATCCAAGTGACTCTCAAATGTCTACTCCAGCATGATTCAAAAATTCATAATTCAAAAGCATCAATTTTGTGGCACTCAGTCTTCTTTATGGTCCAACTCTCATATCCATGCAGGACTATTGGAAAAACCATAGTTTTGACTAGATAGACCTTTGTTGGCAAAGTAACGTCTCTGCTTTTAATATGCTGTCCAAGTTTGTCATAGCTTTCCTTCCAAGGAGCAATCATCTTTTCACTTCATATCTGTAGTCACTGTCTGCAGTAATTTTGGAGCCCAAGAAAACAAAATTTGTCACTGCTTCCACTCCCCCTGCTTTCTATTTACCATGAAGTGATGGGACCAGATGCCAAGACCTTTGTTCTTCTTTAATGTTGAGTCTCATGCCAGCTTTTTCACTCTCCTCTTTCACCTACTTCACTGCTTTCTAGGAAACACCTTTGGATCCGATGGCTTGCCTTTCCTATAGCAAGGCTTCATATGGAACAATGGAACCCAGAGCAGCTGATTCCTAGGAGAAAATCAATGCAGCTGGTATATTTAGTAAAAGAGTTGAAAATAGAGAAAAGTGAAGCAAAGCAGAAATTTAAAGTTGAAGGGGTACCCTGGGTATGAAGGCTTCTCAGATGGCACTAGTGGTAAAGAACCTGCTTGCCAATTCAGGACATGTAAGAGACAGGAGTTCAATCCCTGGATTGGGAAGATCCCCTGGAGGAGGGCCTGGCAACCCACTCCAGTATTCTTGCCTGGAGAATCCCATGGACAGAGGAGCCTGGCAGACTACAGTCCATGATTTCGCAAAGAGTCCAACATGGGTGAAGCAACTTAGCACACAGACACACACACGCACCCTGGGGATGCAGGTTCTCAGAGAGAAGTTTGGGAGCTGAGTGGCCGGGCCAGCATTGTGGTTTAGATGAAGAGGCTGCCAGGAGGGAACGAGGACTCTGGAAGGAGGAGCTATCTGATGGGAATGGAAACCAGTAAGGAGAATTGTCAACTCCAGAGATAGTATGAGAGAGAGACAGAGAGAGGGACAGAGGGAGACATGAGTTAAGGGGGTGGGAGTGTGTAGATTCAAATTCACTTTAGAAAAAATTGCCATGTTTTGGCTCTCTTAACTGAATTGTGTTGGGAGTCAGGAATGCTGGGAGCTGTCTTGCAGCCTTTCTCTCAGTTTGGAGCTCTCCCTGCCCTGTGCCGCCTAGGTGTTACAGCAGGGCTCCCTGTGCTTTGGGAAGAATGGCCTCCATCTTGAGGTTTGCTTGGTCTTATAGCTTAAGATCTCAGGAGCAGAAGCTGCAGCCCCTAGCGTTCCCAGGGGTGGTCCTGACCCTTGATCATGTGAGCATCCCAGGATAAACCACTGGGTTCAAGTGGGTGGCGGCCTTCTGCCTAGTCTGGGTTATGTGTTTACCATGACGGAGCAGGGGGACACCTCACGTATGAGAGGGGTAAGCAAACATATACACAGACTGGAATCAAGAGAGGTGTCCACTGCACTTGGTACAATGTTATTTTCATCATGTTCTCTGCATTTATCAGCATGTGGCTAGCCATGAACTGGATTAAATGGGATAAGGCAATTCAGAAAGATTACCCATCAGGAAGTAAACTCCTTACTTTTGAAAGTGCAAAGATATGAGAATGGATGTATATGGCTTTAGACAATAGATATGATCCAGTTTGCAGAAATATAGGCAAATAAGGTCAGGAATAACTTAAGCACACAGCTAGAGACTGGGCATCTGGTCTCAGATGAGACCAATGATCAGACTAAGGTCTCTGGCAGAAAAGATGAGCTTCATACTTTCATACTAGACTTGTTTAAATTCCCCTTCCTAACTTGAAATAGTTCAGGACAATGCAGGAAAGGTTCTCTCCTGTTATGTGCTGCAAATAACATCAGAGACCGGCAAAATTGGGCAAGACGAGAATCTCAGTGCTTTTGAGAGGAACACTGACACTTCTGGTTTTCAGAAACAATTTTCTTTCTGATTTTCTCTCATATATCATTAAGCTCATAGCTACTGTAGAATTTTCAGCTGAGAAAATACTATTCTGCTCTTTCTAATTCATTTTCCTCTTTTCTTACTGATTGATTGAATAATGTAATTAAAGCAACACAGTCTGCTATATTGCCTGCAGCCATGATATTATCCACCAATTTTTTTTTGGAGTTCTATATAATTATATTAATCTGAAGCTTTTCAGACTAATTCAATCGATCTTCAATAGAATATTGAATTAAGTTATTGATGTGAGGAAAGTTTTGCGGTTGTTGTCATATCTTATTCACTTTGAACTGAATGTCTCCATTTTATTTTTTATATTTGAATGAATCCATTCATGGTGACTACCTATTACATACAATTTAACTTTGATTCAAACCTCATTTATTTTCATTTATCCTTCTATATATTTCTACAAATGTTGCATGTAAGTCACCATGACCTTTTAGAGTTGTTATAATCTTCTAAAAATGGACCAGTGCTTCAATGTTCATACTGTAATTTAAGGCATAGAATCTATTATAATCAATCATTCATAAAAACTTAATACTGGGGAAAACTAAATAGCAATCCCCAAATTATCTTTTCATCATTAAAAAAAAAAAAAAGTGGTGAATTATGCATGAATGCTAACAGTATAAACTCTTAAGTGCATCTGATGAATGTTAAATATTGATGTCACAGAACAGGTCTCCTTTATATCCGTCAAGTCGTACTGAAACAGATTGATATAAAAGCTATGATGATATTTACAGTGATAGAGCTAATGTATCGACAGCAAGATATACATTTTTAATTGGGCAAAAATATCTTGGTGTCTACATAAACTTTAAGACAGGAGTTTTCAGGAATAATAATTGTTGGTAAAGCAAAGCTCTAAAGAAACCTCTTGGAAACATGCAAGCATGAGGTACTCTGTGAGTCCAGACTCCTTTAGCAACAGGTATAGTCAGACAGCAAACAAGAAAAAAAATTAAGAGCAATTTAAAAATAGAAATCTGAGTCAGCAGCAGAGTCTAGCTCCATGAACCTTAGAGCAATGCATTACCTTTCTTTTCCTTCAGAGCTAAAAGCATCAATATGTCTGGGGCAGGGGGTCTACTCTAGTACTTAATTTACAGGAAGGACTTGACCCTGGCACACAGGACTGCAGCTGTGGCGTGGAGAAAGGGGACAGGGAGAGACGACATTATGAATGGCTCTTTCTAGTACTGATTTCTACTGCCCGTTTTTATGATTCTTTCTTTCTAATACCAAAACCCCTTCACTGCACAATCTTACAACATCATCCAGTTACATAATTTGCATGAAAGGCAAGAATCCTTACAGTCAAAATTATTAACTGAGGAGTCCCAGATCCGCCTTTGAGCGCTGTTGTTTATTTTTATTTTTTGCGTGTGTGTATTGACATCTGCAATTTGTTTCTGGAAAGGGTACTCATGGGGTCACAGATGATTTTTCACATGGGTCATAAAACAAAATTTAAGAAGTCCTGCTGTAGAAACCAGATTCAAGGAAAGTTACTTTGGAGGGAGTGATTATGTTGTGGAAAGACAATCTGTAGATCTTGTGCTTTTAGATATATATTTTTAATTGAGGTCTGCAATGTTTATGTTAGTTTCTGCTGTACAGTGAAGCAAATCAACCACAAGGATGTACACCCCTTCTCTCCTGCCCCCCAACACCCCACCCCTCAGGGCCATCACAGAGGCAGAACTGCGCCCCCTGTGCTGTGCAGCAGCTTCCCGCTAGCTGTCTGTTTTCTGCAAGGTAGTGTGTATCAGCAGAGGTGCCAACTGTTTGTTCTGGACTGTCTTTACAAGGATGATCCTACAGCAAATCCTCTCAGAAGAAAAAGCTCTCCCTGTGGCGCAAAGGGAAGGTTTGCATATAGACTTAGAGGATACAGAGTGGAATGTCTCTCTCTGGAGCCAAGGGCCAGTTTGCCTACTGCAATTACAGTAAATGCCTTGGGCTCCCTAACCTTAGGGCCCCTTTCTTGTAATAGAGGTCACGGCATGTTGCAAGTGTCACTTGAATCTCTGTCATCCTGTGGGGATTAGGACACAGAGAACTGGGACAAGGAGATGCTGACCCTCTGTCTTCTGTGTTGCTCTCTGCAATCAAATCCTTTGTCTTGACTCAGAAAACAGGATGTCTTCAGCCCAGCCAGCATCATGAACTGACCACGGGCTAACCACACAATATCATACATTCACAGTTTTGGCCATACGCATGGACATGTTGACAAAGGCATGCCTTTCTGGAAGAGAAAGAAATGAAAGCCCTCTTGGACAGTTTGTAACCGATCAAGAACCTACAAAGCCTTCCTAGAAGGGACCTCTACCCATGCTCTCTGCCTGCCTTTTGTCTTTAAAATTTTAGTCAAAGAATAATCAGAGAAGTGAGGAAATACAGAAAGAAAGCAAAACAGTCAAGCAAGACAAGGTAATAATACTTTAGCTATTAAACAGAGTCAAGGACCTTTTGTTCTTCTTCAAGGACTGCTTGTAAGATTCTGAGCCATGTCATTTGAACTGTTTTGCAGATAATGAAACAAGCATGGAGACCCCAGTCGAAACCAGAAAGTCAATGATGCCAACTCCTGATGACCTCGGCACCAACCAATCACAAGAATGTCCACTAGCTGACCACACCCTGTTCCTACAAAACTCCTTACAACCCCCTGCAGAGAGGACACACAGTCTTGAGGGCATTAGCCCATTGTGACCCTGTTTCCTGGCAAAGCTATTCTTTTCTACTTCACCCAAACCTTTCTCCACAATTTCTATTCAGCATCAGTGAACAGAGGCCAGGTTTCACTGAGGCAAGAAGATTAACAGGATTTGAGGGAAGTCCACAGTCATCAATAGCAACCATATTGACCAAAATGCACAGTCAACTGGGCAATAAATGGTTCTTTATGCCATGGCTATTGATTAGTAGGAGCTGGGGAGGTGGTTGCAGCCTGAGTATCATCAGACAAGTTCAAGGACTTATGTCTGCACAGTGCTGGAGTCATGGCTGTGCCTCCTAAGGAAGGGACACTTCCTGGCCTGTCTGATGCCAGCCTTAGGTTTGCCCAACCCAGGGGTCTTCCCAACCCAGGGATCAAACTTGCTTCTCTTGTGTCTCCTGTATTGGCAGGTGGATTCTTTACCACTAGCACCACCTGGGAAGTGCAAGAGAAAAACCATCCATTTGTTTGGTTGAGCTGCAAGCACTCAGTGCCTCCGACCCTGCAGCAGGTCACCGGCAACCCATGCCTCTGCTAGAGACTCCTGGACACTCACAGGCAAGTCTGGGTTGGTCTCTTGTGGGGTCACTGCTCCTTTCTGGATCCTTGTGAGCACAAGATTTGTTTACCCCATCCAAGCATCTCTGGTGAGTAAGGGGTTTGATTCTAAATGTGATTTCACCCCTCCTACCATCTTGATGGGGGCTTCTCCTTTGCCCTTGGACGCGCGGTATCTTTTTCTGGTGGGATTCAGCATTCTCCTGTTGATGGTTGTTCAGCAGTGAGTTGTAATTTTGGAGTTCTCACAGGAGAAGATGAGGGCACGTCCTTCTACTCCTCCATCTTGGCTCTTTCTTGCATCAGTGCACAAACTAGCAAACACCATGGGTTTTCAAAAAATCCACAGAAAAATATCTATAGCATAAGTTCCACCTTCGGCAGATGCCTGAGGGGCTCGTATGCCATCGTGGTGATCAGCTTCACTGACTGTCCCATACCCTTCCCGGCGACCACCAACACCAGCACCAAGCAACTGACACTGACTAACAACAACTAACTACCCACTCGCCGCCGCTGAGCCCACAGGGTCAGGGGCACTGAGTGCAGTGGTGCAAGCATGGACCCATTGAAGGAGGTTATCACTATCCTCATTCCTTCCACCATAATTTGGTCTCAGGTCAAACCACAGGGAGGAGGAAATGCAGCCCTGCAAATAAGAGAAAACTGGGTTAAAGACTTACTGAGCATGGCCCCACCCATCAGAACAAGATCCAGCTTATCCCACAGTCAGTCCCTCCCATCAGGAAGATTCCATAAGGCTCTTATCCTCATCCATCAGGGGACAGACAGAATGAAAACCACAGTCACAGAAAACTAATCAAACTGATCATGCGGACCACAGCCTTGTCTAACCCAATGAAACTATGAGCCATGCGATGTAGGGCCACCAAGATGGTAGGGGTCATGGTGGAGAGTTCTGACAAAATGTGGTCCACTGGAGAAGGGAATGGTGAACCACTTCAGTATTCTTGCCTTGAGAACCACATGAACAGGATGAAAAGGCAAAAGATATGACACTGAAAGATGAACTCCCCAGGTTGGTAGGTACCGAATATGCTACTGGAGAAGAGTGGAGAAATAGCTCGAGAAAGAATGAAGAGACAGAGTGAAAGTGAAAACAATGTCCAGTTGTGGATGTGACTGGTGATAGAAGTAAAGTCTGATGCTGTAAAGAACAATACTGCATGGGAACTTGGAATATTAGGTCCATGAATCAAGGCAAATTAGAAGTGGTCAAACAGGAGATGGCAGGAGTGAAGGAGTGAACGTCAACATTTTAGGAGTCAGTTAACTAAAATGGACTGGAATGGGTGAATTTAATTCAGATGACCATTATATCTATTACTGTAAGCAAGAATCTTTTAGAAGAAATGAAGTAAATCTTATAGTCAACAAAAGAGACTGAAATTCAGTACTTGGGTACAGTTTCAAAAATGACAGAATGATCTCTGTTCATTTCCAAGACAAACCATTCAATATCACAATAATCCAAGTTTGTGCCCTGACCAGTAATGTTGAAGAAGCTGAAGTTGAACAGTTCTGTGAAGACCTATAAGACCTTCTAGAACTAACACTCAAAAAGATGTCCTTTTCATCATAGGGGACTGGAAGGCAAAAGTAGGAAGAACAGAGTTTTGCAAAGATAATGCACTGGTCATAGCAAACACCCACTTCCAACAATACAAGAAAAGACTCTACACATGGACATCACCAGATGGTCGACACCAAAATGAGATTGATTATACTCTTTGCAGCCAAAGATGGAGTGGCTCTATAGAGTCAGCAAAAACAAGACTGGGAGCTGACTGTGGTTCAGATCATGAACTCAATATTGTCAAATACAGATTTTAATTGAAGAAAGTAGGGACAACCGCTAGAACATTCAGGGATGACCAAAATCAAATCACTTACAATTAAACAGTGGAAGTGACAAATAGATTCAAGGAATCAGATCTGATAGACAGAGTGCCTGAAGAAATATGGACAGAGGTTCATGACATTGTATAGGAGGCAGTGATCAAGACCATCCACAAGAAAAAGAAATTCAAAAGGCAAAATGGTTGTATCAGGAGGCCTTACAAATAGCTGGAAAAGAAGAGAAGCTAAAGGCAAAAGAGAAAAGGAAAGATATACCCACTGGAATGCAGAGTTCCAAAGAATAACAAGGAGAGATAAGAAAGCCTTCCTCAGTAATCAATGAAAAGAAAGGAAAACAACACAATGGGAAAGACTAGAGATCTCTTCAAGAAAATAGAGATATCAAGGGAACATTTCAAGCAAAGATGGGCACAATAAAGATCAGAAATGGTATGGACCTAACAGAGGCAGAAGAAATCGAAAAGAGATGGCAGGAATACACAGAAGAACTATACAGAAAAGTTCTTTATAACCGAGATCATATGATCACTCACATAGAGCCAGACATCCTGGAATATGAAGTCAAGTGGGCATTAGAAAGCATCACTACAAACAAAGCTAGTGGAGGTGATGGAATTCCAGTTGAGCTATTTCAAATCCTAAAAGATGATGCCGTTAAACTGCTTCACTCAATATGCCATCAAATTTGGAAAACTCAGCAGTGACCACAGGACTGGAAAAGGTCAGTTTTCATTCCAATCCCAAGGAAAGGCAATGCCAACGAATGCTCAAACTACTGTACAATTGCAATCATCTCACACACTAGCAAATTATTTCTCAAAATTCTCCAAACCAGGCTTCAACAGTACGTGAACCATACACTTCCAGATGTTCATGCTGGATTTAGAAAAGGCAGAAGAACCAGAGATCAAATTGCCAACATCCTTTGCATCATTGAAAGATGAAGGAAGTTCCAGAAAAACATCTACTTTTGCTTTATTGACCACACCAAAGCCTTTGACTGTGTGGATCACAACAAACTATGGAAAATTCTTCAAGAGACAGGAATATCAGAGCACCTTAACTGCCTCCTGAGAAATCTGTATGCAGGTCAGGAAGCAACAGTTAGAAGCAGACATGGAACAACACGCTGATTCCAAATTGGGAAAGGAGTACATCAAGGCTATATATTGTCATCCTGCTTATTATTTAACTTATAAGCAGGGAACATCATGTAAAATGCTGGGCTGGATGAAGCACAGGCTAAAATCAAGATTGCCAGAAGAAATAACAATAACCTCAGATACTCAGATGACACCACCCTTATGGCATAAAATGAAGAACAAAATAGCCTCTTGATTAAAGTGAAAGAGGAGAATGAAAAAGTTGGCTTAAAACTCGACATTCAGAAAACTAAGATCATGGCATCCTGTCCCATCACATCATAGCAAATAGATGGGGAAACAATGAAAACAGTGAGAGACTTTATTTTCTTGGGCTCCAAAATCACTGCAGATGGTGACTGCAGCCATGAAATTAAAAGACACTTGCTCCTTAAAGAAAAACTATGGCCAACCTAGACAGCATATTAAAAATCAGAGAAATTACTTTGCCAACAAAGGTCCATCTAGTCAAAGCTATGGTTTTCCCAGTAGTCATGTATGGATGTGAGAGCTGGACTATAAAGAAAGCTGAGTGCCACAGAATTGATGCTTTTGAGCTGTGATGTTGGAGAAGACTCTCGAGAGTCCCTTGGACTGTAAGGAGGTCAAATCAGTCCATCCTAAAGTAAATCAGTCCTGAATATTCATTGGAAGTACTGATACTCAAGCTGAAACTCCAGTACTTTGGCCACCTGATATGAAGACTTGACTTGTTAGAAAAGACCCCAATTCTGGGGAAGATTGAGGGCAGGAGGAGAAGGACACGACAGAGGATGAGATGGTTGGATGGCATCACTGTCTCAATGGACATGAGTTTGAGCAAGCTCTGGGTGTTGGTGATGGACAAGGAAGCTTGGAAGGCTGCAGCTTATGGGGTCTCAAAGAGTCAGATACCCCAAAGCGGCGGATATGAACTGAACTGAACTGAGTTGCAAGCATGAAGCATGAGGACACAAAAGTCAGCATGCCTTATGTAGTGGTGTGCAGTCAACATCTCCATTCCTGACCCCAATGCCTCCCTTCCCAGGGCTCACACCTCAGATGGTGAAAGGAAAGGATGATTAGGGGTGAGGTCAGGATCTCAAACTTCTGGGACAAGAAGAGCTCCAACCCTTCTGATTTTTTTAGGTCAGTCACTGTGTGAAGAACCTGCCTGATACTGTGGGGAAAGGGACATCTCTACTCCCTGAAATGGGTTTTAATGGTGTTCCCATTGGGACAGGAGATGAAATTAACCTTGCCCTTGGGGGTAGGCAAGATGGACAAATCAATGTGTTTTTGTTGATTCTAAGTAAGTAAGTGAAGTCACTCAGTCTTGTCTGACTCTTTGCAACCCCATGGATAGTCTGCCAGGCTCCTCCGTTCATGGGATTCTCCAGGCAAGAATACTGCAGTGTATATAGGAGGCACTGAGGTGCTGTGAACCTGTATCTCTGTTACATAAACTCTAGAAGGATTTTTTTCAATTGAGGGTTCTTCATGCAGAGAAGCACTAGTACCCTTGGGACCCTGAAACCCTGATGAGCACTTTGAGTTGTAAGTTTCTCTGCCTGGCGCTGCTGCCAAATGGAGCCACTGGCACAGGGGTGGGGGCACTCTTGTGCACATACAGCCCTCCAGGGTTTCAGACTCATCGCCCCTTTGGCACAGGTACAGGACACATCTTGCTTCAAGAACGACCAGTAGCTTCTTAATAGGGCAATAGGTGCTTGTTCAAACCAAACACCTGGCCCAGGGCCCATGTGACTGAAGAGCTCGTGATGGGAGTGTCAGCTCAGGCTCCAGGACTCACAATGTGATGAAGACTCTAGGGCAATTGCTCTTCAGATGAAAATGGTATAGTCAAGAAACTGCAAAGCTAACAAGTATCTCTGAGCCCTCTCCTAACCTGGCCTTAGGCTTGACCTCCAAGAACCAGTATCACATCACGGATTTGTCTTCCCTCCACACTAAGAGATTTGCACAAACATGTCTTAGTCAATTCAAGCTCCTATAACAAAATACCTCAGACTGGGTGGTTTGAACCACTGTTATTTCTCTCAGCTCTGGAGGCTGGAAGTTCAAGATTAAGGTGCCAGCTAGCTGGACTCCTGCTGAGAGCTTTCTTCTTGGCTCAGAGACAATGGGTCTCTTCTTCTTCTTATAACCACACCAGTCCCATCACGGGGCTCCACACTTTGAACCCCATCTGAACCTGATTGCTGCTGTAAGGCCCCAGCTCCTACTATCAGCACACTGGGGATTAGGATTTCAACGTGAGAATTTTAGAAGGACAAACATTCAACCCATAGCAAAGGCTTAGTGTAGTTTCCAATATCTCAAGGTCTCATTATAGAATGATCCCAGCCTCCCTTGGAGTTCAGTTCTGTCGGGAGCCACGTTTGGCATTACTAACAAAATGGAGGCATGGTCCCCAGCCCCCTCTCCTCATTCCACAGGCACGGATCCCGGGATGAAGGAGTTAGGCCTTGTAATTCTGACTTGTCTTTTCCTCTCCTCAGCTGAGTTGACTGAAAAGGAATATTGAGGTGCTTACTGTTCTTGAGAGGAGCATGAGAAGGCACAAAGCCTTCTTCAGCATTGCTCTGAAAATAATTCATAAAGTTAATCATTGACATTTGTTCAAGGACTTTTACAAAAAAGTGTTCCCGGATGAGCAGATAGGCCACAGCTTGAGGCCATGGGAGAGATTGATATCTGAAGCCTATTTGTGAGGAGAATGTTTATGGCAAAGGAGTTTACTGAATTTAGGGCTTAGAAATAATTAAAACAGTTAGAAATTAAAGATTTAAGGAGTGTTGTGAAGTTAGCATATTTTACTATAGCTTATAGAAGTTAGGAATTTTTAGAGACACTACAGCTAGAAGCTTTTTTAAGAGATAGTGAGCTCAGGATGTTAGGGGGCAAACAGGAATTAGGAAGATAAGTAGTAAACTGAGGAATGTAGCATGAGTTACAATGTAATCACAAGTTAACTATAGGACACATTAGCAGAGGTAGATAATAGATGATAAGGCTGATTCCTAGAGAATCACTGATGCAGGAACTCTGTTTGAAGAGCAACAGTGATCTATGGAGATAATAATTCTGGGAGAGGGGGATCTGAAAATGTCAAACCTCTGGCATAATGCTTTTGTAAAAGTATAAAAGAGAATCTTAAACTTGGAATAAGGAGGCAGTCCATAGAAAAATGAGAGGCTGCCTCATTCGCCGACACCGTTCATCCCTTCAGGTTGAATCCCTGGCTGCTGGAGTTGGACTCCGGCACAGTTCGGCCACTCAGTTGTTCCCAGGTCTTTGCAACCCCATGGACTGAAGCACACCAGGCTTCCCTGTCCATCACCAACTCCTGGAGCTTCCTCAAACTCATATCCATTGAGTCTGTGGTGCCATCCAACCATCTCATCATCTGTCCTCTCCTCCTCCTGCCTTCAATCTTTTCCAGCATCCAGGTCTTTTGAAATGAGTGAGTTCTTCACATCAGGTGGCCAAAGTATTTCTGAAGCTGAAACTCCCTTGAAATGCATACCTATAAAACTCAGAGCTACCAGGAGAACTATTTCAGCCAAAACTCAATGATAGGCAGATAGACACCTTAACTCCTCTTAGAGCAGTTACTTTAGAAAACTTGCAATGAGAAATACTTTCTCTGATCCTTTGGGGTATAAATCTGAGACCCACATCTGTCTTCTCAAGGACCTAAAAACATCTCTCTGAAATGCAAACATCAAGCTGCTCTGGATTCCCAAATCCCAGGCTTCCTTTCCTGCAGTGATGGTCTTAACGAGATGCTGTGCCAGGACCAACCGAACGGATTCCTCCCACACTCTAGGCCACATGAATTAGGGAGGAGAACAGAGTGCCTTACTCTTAGGAAATTTTGCCAAAAAATCGAGACAGCTTAGAAATGAGTGATGTTTATTATCAGAAGACAGTCCCTTATGGGCTTCTCACATTTCTGCTTATCTTGCAATAAAGCAGAGGTGTCAACTGGCTTTATTTCACAACATCTTTGTTCCAAAATGTCAAGGGTGTGTTCAGAGTGATCAGTCTTGGAAGACAGAGATAAGCATCTCTGTTGAGAGCAAAGGGCAAGTTTATTTACTAGCCATCATGGAAGAGGTCTATTCCCAAAGCTCAGACTCCTTCCAGTAACACAGCCCACTGCACGTGCAGGCGTCTCCAAGCAAGTCCCGTTCTCTGAGGGAATTAGGGCTGGGGGAAGCAGCTGTAAGAAAATGCAGATATTCTGACTTATCACTACTTTGGGGAGTAACTGTCCTTCATTTCTGACTCAGGAATCTCATGTCCCAGCAAGCATTCATGAAACTGGGCACCTAGAATTTTAATTGCAAGTAAGGTAATTTAGCAGACCCCTCACAATTCTTAACAACTCACAATTCTTATGTTTAATTTGTTTCCTGGGATTTTTTTTTTCTATCAACTCATTTCTATAATTTTTATGTATTAGCTCAATTAGCGTAAAAGACTAATGCACTGGGGCTTGGAGAGAGAGATATATTATTTTTAAAAATTCTATTTATTAGCAGCTGACTACATTTTATGAACATTTATGAATCTATTTATTAACAAATTCTGTTGTCAACAATGCTCTAAAAGTTATAGGAATGCATATAACAGATCCTAATGGACTTAGACACACATTGTTATTATCACTTACGTCATTACATCAGAGCTAAATTGAAAAAAAAATTAACATGCAGTGCTTTTCATGTTTATAATAGACAGAGGGGGCTTTCTTCTGCCTGGTTGGGTAGCCAAGAAGTTTGGTTCTGAGGACACACCAACTGTCTCATAAGCCCACTTCAAGTGTTACTGGCCTCAGCTGCCTGTGTTTTATTCCAGCCACTGCTCTGTAGGACACCCACCTGATTTTACTCAAATGAACAATGACAGCACCTTCCACGTGCCTCTCACCCCCTGCCTCAGAGCTTTCCACTGGACACAGGGGCACACAAGACCCTGGGAAGGGGCCTGAGTCACGCATGAACAACCAGGGGAATAGATGAGGTCATGCGCTGGGTGGGGCAGAGCTCTGACAGGCAGAACCAGGAAGCAAAGGGTATGTTTGCTGCCCTTTCTCATCAACCCATGGAACATCCTGAGACACTCTGCGCCACGCTGGAGAACGGCTCCATCAGGTTGAACAACGGCCTCGCTTGAGAGCTAATAGGCGGTAGACATCTGAGAGAGGAGCCTGCATTCTGATCCCTGCTGTTCTCAGTCTCACCGTTCCCTTCCCTCACTCCGGCTTCCCTGAGGTTACACGCCAATAGAGTTACAGCACGGAAGGTGAAAACTCACACAGCTGGGGCTATACTTTGCAGAGATATCGGACAAAGAGAAGTGGGTCATGAAAGAGGTAGAAATTAAGTTGAATGCAAGAAAACACTGAGGTGTGTAGAGAGGCAGTTAAGCCAGAAAGAAAGGGTCATCTAGCTGAAACCAAGAGTAAAAATAACTACAATGGGGAAAAAGAAGACAAGGAATGGCAAGTGAATTTGCTGGCAGGGTCTGCTGTGTAGACATGACTTGGGAGGTTTTGCCCCAAAAGTCTAACAATTCAGACTGAATGGACTGGTGGTCCCATGACAGAACCTACATGGCAGAGGTCCTTGTAAGCAGGGTGTTAAGAACATCAAGTCAAATTTCAAGCAAATGAAATAATTTAAAATGAAGACAGATTACCAGGCAAGGATTAGTGCCAGTGAGAAGAATATGTCTCTTCAAAGCCCAACACATTTTCTCTCATTTTAGGCTCAGCCCTGGAATTTTCAAATAAATAAGATTCTAGACATGTTTCTGACATAGTTCTCAGTAGCCTCACTGGCTTCTTCACTTGTCTTCAGCAGAGGTTCTGTTTACTTTGACCAGTCCTAGTAACACAAGCAGAGAAGGCAATGGCACCCCACTACAGCACTCTTGCCTGGAGAATCCCATGGACAGAGGAGCCTGGTGGGCTGCAGTCCATGGGGTCGTGAAGAGTTGGACACGACTGAAGTGACTTAGCAGCAGCAGCAGCAGCAGCAACACAGGGCATCCACAGAACAGGAGGTGGTGTAGGCAGACAAGGTGGAAGCGGGCAGTCTTCTTAGTGCTGTTAATAAAAAGGGCTCTACACGAACTTGGTTGGATTGTTTCTACTCAGTCACATGAGGATGAAGAGGTGAATGGAAGTTTAAAGGACTCAGTAGAGATCATGAGCAGGAAAGATCAAAATCAAGGCATTTACAAGACTGCAAGGAAGACACAAGAGTCATCAGAGGTAGTTTCAAATTTAAAACCAAAATTAGTGACATAGGACCCCTGGTAAGGAAGGGAAAGCACACAGAGGCATATCACAGAAGGGGAAGAGCTTTGTGCCACTGGAAAAAAATGCTAAGAAAATATATTCAAGCTCATTAGTGAGCAAAAAAAAAAAAAAAAAAGGGGGGAGGAAATGTGACCTTAAAACAGCAAAATTTTAATGATAGTTTTGGTAAGGTTGGGCTATGACAACAGGCTCTCTTGCACTGAGTTTTGGAATGTAATTTACTAAAATGTATTTGGAAATGTTGCAAATATTTAACTCAACTCAAGCTATGCAACTCCTTGGACTATGTACCTCTAACATATTTGTTGAGTGCATCAGTTCAGTTCAGTTCAGTCGCTCAGTCATGTCCGACTCTTTGCGACCCCATGAACCGCAGCACGCCAGGCCTCCCTGTCCACCACCAATTCCTGGAGTTCACCCAAACCCATATCCATCGAGTTAGTGATGACATCCAACCATCTCATCCTCTGTTGTCCCCTTCTCCTCCTGCTCTCAATCTTTCCCAGCATCAGAGTCTTTTCCAATAAGTCAGCTCTCGCATCAGGTGGCCAAAGTACTGGAGTTTCAGCTTCAACACCAGTGCTTCTATGAACACCCTGGACTGATCTCCTTTAGGATGAACTGGTTGGATCTCCTTGCAGTCCAAGGGACTCTCAAAAGTCTTTTCCAACACCACAGTTCAAAAGCATCAATTCTTCGGTGCTCAGCTTTCTTCACAGTCCAACTCTCACATCCATACATGACCACTGGAAAAACCATAGCCTTGACTAGATGGACCTTTGTTGGCAAAGTAATATCTCTGCTTTTAATATACTGTCTAGGTTGAGGTTGGTCATAAGTTTCCTTTCTAGGAGTAAGCATCTTTTAATTTCATGGCTGTGGTCATCATCTGCAGTGATTTTGGAGCCCAGAAAATAAAGTCAGCCACTGTTTCCACTGTTTCCCCATCTATCTGCCATGAAGTGATGAGACCAGATGCCATGATCTTAGTATTTTGAATGTTGAACTTTAAGCCAACTTTTTCACTCTCCTCTTTCACTTTCATCAAGAGGCTCTTTAGTTCCTCTTCACTTTCTGTCATAAGGGTGGTGTCATCTGCATATCTGAGGTTATTGATATTTCTCCCAGCAGTCTTGATTCCAGCATGTGCTTCCTCCAGCCCAGTATTTCTCATGATGTACTCTGCATATAAGTTAAATAAGCAGGGTGACAATATACAGCCTTGACGTACTCCTTTTCCTATTTGGAACCAGTCTGTTGTTCCATGCCCAGTTCTAACTGTTGCTCCCTGACCTGCATATCAGTTTCTCCAGAGGCAGGTCAGGTGCATAATAGAGTTTAAACTCTAAGTTGAATGCTTTCTGAACCTTTCCATTCTCTTGAACCTTAGAAAGTAGGTATTTGCTGCTCTCCTAAAGTCTAACAATAAAGATCTACCAAAAAATATTACTAAAGAGATAAATTGATCTTAGTACATACAACTACTCTTGTAGCTACTATTCTAGCATCCAGGTGAAAAAGTGAAAGTGTTAGTTGAACAGTTGTGCTCAACTCTTCGCTACTCCATGGACTGTGGCCTGCCAGGCTCCTCTCTCCATGGAATTCTCCAGGAAAAATAATGCTGGAGTGGATAGACATTGCCTTCTCCAGGGGCTCTTCCCAACCCAGGGATCTAACTTGGGTCTTCTGCATTGGCAGGCAGATTCTTTACTGTCTGAGCCACTATGAAAGCTTAGCATCCAACTATACAGTTTTATTCTGAACACACTGTGTGACATAGAACCCTCAGTGTGTAACTTTGAATAGGTTTAAAGCTTCAGAGAGAAAATCTAAGAGAATGGAAGGTGAATGGGAGCATGGGTGAGCCCCTATCGTGTTAATTACATGCAATGGTCAATTAGCCACACCAACAATCCCTGTTATTGCAATAGAAAATCGAAATTTCAATACTTTACTCAGATCACATACAAATCAGGTTGATCTTGGAGTAATAACATCCTTGAATATGAAGGACAAAAAAATAACCCTTTAATTACCATGTTTATGTCTCCTTTTTAGTTACCCACAGAACATAAACATGCTCAAGAGCATCGTGGCAATTACAATCTGCTTTTCAGACTGTTTAATTATGAGTGAATCAATCAATACAGTTCTATTCACTGACTCATTCTAATGCTTTAAACCACTTTTAAAAGTGAACATTTCCTGTAGACTTGGGCTTTATTATTTTCCTCTTACATAGTTATCCTAATCCTTAAAAAAATGATTAAATATAAAAGCACATCATTCTCTTGTACCTGGTAGGGTACTAGTTTTTCTCAAGCTGTTTAGTGACTGTCCTTTTGTTTATGCCCATGATGCAGCTATCCTTGCATGCAGATGGCACCATTTCACCCTTCATCCCACAAGAAGTATCTGCCATGTGCCACAGTTTCTCTTACAAGAGGCAGACACTTGCTCCTTAAAGGTAGAATTAGGAAAAAAAAAAAACTATATAATTCAGTGTATAATAAGATCTGCGGTGCCTCAGGGAAGCTATTGATGACTGTACTCATCTTTTCTGGGATTTAACAAATAGTACAGGCTTGCTTATTTTCCCACACAGCAATTAATTTCTCCATTATGCTTAGAGTCATCTCTTGCCATTCAAACTCTCAAGAAATAAAACAGGATTATATACAAAAAAAAAAGAAAGAACACATGCTGGTGAGGATGTGGAGCAAAGAGAACCCTTGCACACTGTTGGTGTAAACAGGTACAGCCACTATGGAAAAGAGTAATGAGGTTCCTTTAAAACAGAGCTACCATACAATCCAGCAATCTCACTTCTGATTATATATCCAAAGGAAACAAAATCACTGTCTTAAAAGATATCTGCACTTCCAAGTTCACTTGGAAGCATTACTTACAATAGCTGAGATATGGAAACAACACAGTATATGATAACAGATGAATATATTTTTAAAATGTTCTATGTACATACAATTATTCAGTTAAAAAAAGGAAGAAATTCTTTCACTTACAACAGCATAAATAAGCCTGGAGGACATTGTGCTAAGTGAGGTAAGTCAGACACAGAAAGACAAGCACTACATGATTGCATTTATAAGTGGAATTTTAAAAATCAAACTCATAGAACAGAAAGCAGAATGGTGGGGTGGGGTATGGAGAGACTGATCTAAAGGTACAAGCTTTCAGTTATAAGATGAATAAGCTGTGGGGATCTAATGTAAGGCATGGTGACTACAGTTAATCACACTGTATCATATACTGGAAAGTTGTTATTTCAAGTATATAGTATGACACTCACTATTTCAAGCAAATAATATGCGAAATGATATTAAATATTCTCACCACAAATAAAAGGTTTACAATCAATATGAGGTGATGGGTATGTTAATATACTTCATTTCAGAATGTGTCTGTACATGAAATCATCACATTAGGCCCCCTAAACAGAGATTTTAAAATGACTATGCTATTACAAGAGATTCCCAGGTAGTTAAGTGTAGAGAATTCTCCTGTCAATTCAGGAGACACAGGTTCAATCCCCGGGTCTGGAAGATACTGTGGAGGAGGAAACGACAACCGAGCCCAATATTCTTGCCTGGAGAATCCCCCAGACAGAGCACCCTGGAAGGCTACAGTCCATGGGATTGCAAAGAATCAGATACAACTTTGCAACTAAACAACAAAAAATAATGCTATTACAAACAAATAATCCAGGGTAACAATGTTTCCTTGGGCACCAAGTTGGGGCTGCTTTCTCACTGGAGGCAGGAGTTAACATTTATAAGTCTTTGAATTCCAGTCTCATTCTTAACATTTCCAGAGTTGATTCCTATCAGGCTCTGTCTATAATTATGGCCTCAATGTAGAAAGGGTGGATATTAAGAAAATAAAAATATTTAGTTAAATAAAGACATCTGCTTACTGAAACAATATAGTCAAGAAGTGCTTTTCCCACCGTATCCAGCGACTGCACAAATATTTTAGGTGTACTTTTGAATTCCAGTCAATAATAATAGTGCTTCCACAGTTCATGACAACTGACTGATACTTGACTAAATACCTTTGCTGTTGTTCATTTTCATGCCCTTTTGTTTTGTCCAGAGTCTTCTTATTAATCTTATGCCAAATACTAGGAGAAATGCAAAGAGAACAAATATCTTGTCCCGTTCTCTTATTTTCAGTGGAGATGTAAAGCCTCAGATACAGTGAATTGCTTCCTGGCTCACAATTCTCTGAAATGGAGCGTAACCCCCAAGGCTAGTGCTTTCTCCATTACTGTGTCACTGCTTTGAAATTTTTACACTAAATATGGAAGACAATGATTATTATTTTATTAAAATAATACTTTAGACATTGTTTTCTACAATCTTTCAATCTTTTCAAACTCAAAACACACAAATGTGCACACAGACATTCTATTATCTTCTTTGCTTATGCATCTTTTTACTTATCAAAGACTAGGGTATTCTAGAAGCAAGAATCCTTAATCTTAAACATGGAAATTTGGACTACACTTTTATTGGAAAACTTAGCTGTAACATTTTAGAGATGTAACATGGCAAAACAAATACAGTATTGTAATGTAGAATAAAGTATTAAAAAAACAGGTTTTCTTTTTTGAATGATGACTGAATGAGCATGTAAATGATAACCTATCCTGTATGTGCATATATGTCCACAAGGGGTCACAAAAAGATGTAATTAAATCTGTCTTTATCTTTGGCAAGTCTTATGGTATAATGAAGAAACTGAGAAAACAGATTCATTAATAATGAAAAAATGTCACAAAATGAATTCAATGTGTTACTCTATCTTTCATAAATAAATGAAAAAGAACAATACTGCTCTGCATTAATAAAAATTATAAATAAGCCTTTGAGAAGTAAATGTGAAAGATATAGCATTTATAGACTACCTTTTGTTATATAAATTTAAAAGGTAATATAATTTTGTTTTTTTAATCTAGAACCATTCTGAATTGACATTGTAACAATTATATATATATACTTATATATATATACAATTATATATATATACTTATATATATATACAATTATATATATATATACTTTTACAATTATATATATACCTATATATATATAAATATACTTATATATATGTATAAGTACATTGATAATGCTCAGATAAACAAATCCCTCATGCCTATAGAAAAATAGTAAGTCTAATAGAAAATGTCAGAGAAAAATAAATACAAAAGAGAGAATGCAAAAAAGTGTCAGAAACAAGAAGGCCCTAAAATACGATAATGATATGGCTGTAGGCAGCCATTTTTCAAACACACTGTTTCAATTTTAACCATGCAAAATTAATAGCAAAAAAAAAAGTTTATTGAAAAATATAGTCTAGAAATAATACATGTATGAAATCCTGATTGTTTATTTGAATGATTTCATCCATTTCAAAGAAGTAGTTCAAAATCATGATGAGAAATTGGCCAATAAGAAACTTGTAATTTTGCTCTAAAATCGCTTGTAGCTTTTTAAAAACACTACTTGGTGTCTATTATTAATAAACATAATCATATTGCTTCAATTTTGAAAAGTGTAACATAAGATGATGTGATCCTTGGAGATGCTAAGAAATAACGTTGATTGGAAATGCTGTTGTGTTTTCTCATCTTACACTTTCCCATTGCCTGTTGGCTGCCAGGAAAACCTGAGGATGAACTCATCTGTGTAGTGAGTGCCGTGTAACAGACACATGGGTGCTGGGCAAGACCTTGAAGTTGCAATTCCAGTTCTCAGAGAAGAGGGATTAGTTGAGCAGAAACCCAAAGCTTCCTACTCTACTGTATGGACAAATATTTCTATCACATTGCCCTGATGAGCAGAAAATCCTCTGCCCATCTCTGCCTCCACCTCTATCCCCTTAGAAAAGCATTTGCTATTGTTGTTCAGCCACTCAGTCACGTCCAGCTCTTTGCAACCCCATAGACTGCAGCATGCAAGGCTTCCCTGTCCTTCACCACCTACAAGAGTTTACTCAAACCCATGTCCATCAAGTTGGTGATGCCCATCCTAACATCTCATCCTCTGTCATCCCCTCCTCATCCTGTCTTTAATCTTTCCCAGCATCAGGGTCTTTTCCAGTGAATTAGTTCTTCACATCAGGTGGCAAATGTATTGGAGTTTCAGCTTCAGCATCAGTCCTTCCAGTGAATTTTCAAAATTGATTTCCTTTAGGATTGACTAGTTTGATCTCCTTGCAGTCCAGGAGACTCTCAAGAGTCTTCTCCAACAATACAGTTCAAAAGCATCAATATTTTTGGCACTCTCTTTATAGTCCAACTCTCACATCCATATATGACCACTGGAAAAACCATAGCTTTGACTAGATGGACCTTTGTTGGCAAAGTAATGTCTCTGCTTTTTAATAAGCAATCTATGTTTGTCATAGCTTTTCTTCAAAGGAGCAAATATATTTTAATTTCATGGGTGTAGTCGCCATCCATAGTAATTTTAAAGCCCAAGAAAATAAAGTTTCTCATTGTTTCCACTGTTTCCCCATCTATTCGCTATGAAGTGATGGGACCAGATGCCATGATCTTTGGTTTTTGAATGTTGAATTTTAAGTAGTTCTTTCACTCTCTTCTTTCACTTTCATCAAGAGGCTCTTTATTTCCTGTTCAATTTCTGCCATAAGGAAAAGAAAAGTGCATTCCTTCTTTAATCAGTCAAAATTCCTTTCTAATTTCAAAGAAATAATTGGCTGAAATAACAATTGTAGTCCTGAATTACAGAGGCTCTGGATCACAAATGTGCACCCCAGACCTAATGGCATAACACACTAAAAGCAAAAAGAAAAAAGTGACGAATTTTCCTTATAGTGATTTCAAACATCCATTTTTCTAATGAGAAATGCTAAATGGAGTTCATTCATAAACCATGAAAGGGGAATAGCAGTAACTCTGGAATAGCTAATTCAGGCCTTTGAATATTGAGAATTTTTAGAAACAACTAATCTCAAAGATATACAAGCAACTTATGCAGCTCAACTCCAGAAAAATAAATGATCCAATAAAAAAATGGGCCAAAGAACTAAATAGGCCTTTCTCCAAAGAAGACATACGGATGGCTAACAAACACATGAAAAGATGCTCAACATCACTTATTATCAGAGAAATGCAAATCAAGACCACAATGAGGTACCATTTCACACCAGTCAGAATGGCTGCCATCCAAAAGTCTACAAGCAATAAATGCTGGAGAGGATGTGGAGAAAAGGGAACCCTCTTACACTGCTGGTGGGAATGCAAACTAGTACAGCCACTATGGAAAACAGTGTGGAGATTCCTTAAAAATTGCAAATAGAACTGCCTTATGACCCAGCAATCCCACTGCTGGGCATACACACTGAGGAAACCAGAATTGAAAGAGACACATGTACCCCAGTGTTCGTTGCAGCACTGTTTATAATAGCCAGGACATGGAAGCAACCTAGATGTCCATCAGCAGATGAGTGGATAAGAAAGCAGTGGTACATATACACAATGGAGTACTACTCGGCCCTTAAAAAGAATAAATTTGACTCAGTTCTAATGAGATGGATGAGATTGGAACCGATTATACAAGGTGAAGTAAGCCAGAAAGAAAAACACCAATACAGTATACTGACACATATATATGGAATTTAGAAGGATAGTAATGAATACCCTCTATGTGAGACAACAAAAGAGACTCAGAGGTATAGAATGGACTTTTGGACTCTGAGGGAGAGGGAGAGGGTGGGATGATTTGGGAGAATGGCATTGAAACATGTATATTATCTTGTAAGAACGAAGCGCCAGTCTATGTTCAATACAGGATACAGGATGCATGGGGCTGGTGCACAGGATGATTCAGGGAGATGATATGGGGTGGGAGGTGGGAAGGGGCTTCGGCATTGGGAGATCGTGGACACCTGTGGCTGATTCATGTCAATGTATGGCAAAACAAATACAGTATTGTAATGTAGAATAAAGTATTTTTTAAAATAAAATAAAATAAAAAATTTAGCTCTAAAAAATGCATAGTTAAATATATATAGGGAAGCTAAAGGCAAAGGACAAAAGGAAAAGATATATCCATTTGAATGCAGAGTTCCAAAGAATAGTGAGAAGAGATAAGAACGCCTTCCTCAATGATCAATGCAAAGAATAGGGTAAAACAATAGAATGGGAAAGACTAGAGATCTCTCCAAGAAAATTAGAGATACCAAGGGAATATTTCATGCAAAGATGCACAATAAAGTACAGGAATAGTATGGCTCTAACAGAAGCAGAAGACATTAAGAAGAGGCATATAAATCAAGAATACACAGAAGAACTACACAAAAAAGGTGTTCATGACCCAGATAACCACAATGTGATCAGTCACCTAGAGCCAGACATCCTGGAATGTGAAGTCAAGCAGGCTTTAGGAAGCATCACTACATACAAAGCTAGTGGAGGTGATGGAATTTCAGTTGAGCTATTTCAAATCTGAAGAGATGATGCCGTGAAAGTGCTGCACTCAATATGCCAGCAAATGTGGAAAACTCAGGTGACCACAGGACTGGAAAAGGTCAGTTTTCATTCCAGTCCCAAAGAAGGGCAATGCCAAAGAATGCTCAAACTACCGCACAATTGCACTCATCTCACATGCTAACAAAGTAATGCTCAAAATTCTCCAAGTCAGGCTTCAACAGTACGTGAACTGTGACCTTCCAGATGTTCAAGATGCACTTACAAAAGGCAGAGCAACCAGAGAGTAAACTGTCAACATCCGCTGGATCATAGAAAAAGCAAAAGAATTCCAGAAGGACATCTACTCCTGCTTTACTGCCAACAACAAAGCCTTTGAGTGTGTGGATCACAACAAACTATGGAAAATTCTGAAAGAGATAGCAATACCAGACCACCTGACCTACCTCCTGATAAATCTGTATGCAGGTCAAGAAGCAACAGTTAGAAACAGACATGGAACAACACAGTGATTCCAAATAGGGAAAGGAGTACATCAAGGCTGTATATTGTCACCTTGCTTATTTAGCTTCTATGCAGAGTACATAATGTGAAATGCTGGGCTGGATGAAGCACAGGCTAGAATCAAGATTGCCAGGAGAAATAACAATAATCTCAGATACTCAGATGGCACCACCCTTATGGCAGAAAGTGAAGAACTAAAAAGCTTCTTGATGAAAGTGAAAGAGGAGAATGAAAAAGTTGGCTTAAAACTCAATATTCAGGCATCTGGTCCCATCACTTCACAGCAAATAGATGGGGAAACAGTGAGAGATTTTATTTTCTTGCGCTCTAAAATCACTGCAGATAGTGACTACAGCCATGAAATTAAAAGGCACTTGCTCCTTGGAAGAAGAGCTATGACCAACCTAGACAGCATATTAAAAAGCAGAGACATTACTTTGCAAACAAAAGTCCATCTCGTCAAATGTATGGTTTTTCCAGTAGTCATGTATGGATGTGAGAGTTGGACCATAAAGAAAACAAGCACCAAAAAATTGATGCTTTTGAACTGTGGCATTGGAGAAGACTCTTGAGAATCCCTTGAACTGCAAGGAGATCCAACTAGTCCATCCTAAAGGAAATCATTCCTGAATATTCATTGGAAGAACTGATGCTAAAGCTGAAATTCCAATACTTTGGCCACCTAACGTGAAGAACTGGCTTGTTGGAGAAGACCCTGATGCTGGGAAAGATTGAAGGCGGGAGGAGAAGGGGATGACAGAGGATGAGATGGCTGGATGGCATCATTGACTCGATGGACATGAGTTTGAGTAAGCTCCCGGAGTTGGTGATGGACAGGGAGGCCTGGCATGGTGCAGCCCATGGTGTTCCAAAGAGTCAGACATGACTGAGCGACTGAACTGAACTAATCTGAACTAATGTATATTGAGTCCATAATTAGTTTTATCTCAAGGATTAATCAAAACATGATTTGCAGAGCGTCAAAATATGTAACTATTTTTAAATGCATTCACATAACTTAATAACAATATATCTACCATGTTATCACCATAGAATGATGTTTGTTTTTAACAGATTTTCACAAGTGAGACCAAGTCTGTGTCAAATGTCTCATCAAGCCAACTTACTCATAAATCATCAGTCACTGCTAAGAGGGAGGAATGGGTTTAGTTTAGCATTTGTAAATCTTTCAGAGGAAATAAACATACTGCACACATTTAAAAAGTGAATTTCCTTTTGTATCTGTCTTTGTATTACACAATTGTATTTTAAATGATATTCAGAATTATTCTAATATGACAACAGCAAAAATATAATTATGTACATATGAAAAATCTGAACTGTACAGCATTATAGCTAACATTTTTAAAATTTATTTTAAAGGTAGTGCTAGTCTTCTAAGTTTACTTAAATTCACTCATGATTTGGTTGGGGAGAGGCATACTAAAACTTTATGTTCCACACATTTTTCTCAAAGGGATCTTAAAAGATTCCTCAACAGTCCTAGAAAATGAAGTACTCAAAAGTTCCAGCAGAAAAGAAGAAGTTTGTTTAATTGATGGAAACACCACTCTCACATAAAATCTGTAGCATGTCATATTGTGTACTACTGGAAGGAGTCCAGGCTTGTTCTAGAAGTAGACCAAGAAGTAGTTTTAGAGAAAGAGTATAAAAACTGTGGATATTTTGTCACCATTTCATGAGAAGCTCTGGTAACAATGGAGGACAGTCTTAATTGATTGCCCTGATTGATCTAGTTTGTGAACCAGTCAGGAATAACTTAAACACCAGGAAAATCAGGTCTGTGAGAAAGGATGTGTTACTCAAAACACAGTGCTATTCTCTGAACCATTCACTGAGTATAAGAATACATGTAAATAATCCATTCTCAGCACACTATCTCACTGCAATTTGAGGTCTCCAGTTCAATCAAGAAATACCAACGAGTCCAAGATGACATTTGTTGGGGGGTCTACAGTTTATGTATTTCCCCCTCTTTTCCTGATTCTTAGAATAGTTCAGCCAAGTCACTGCTCCCATAAAATGTCCAGGGCTGCCAAACACATGGAGGCTAGGTGAGTGGGCATGGTTGGGTTTCTTTGACTCTTTGATTTGTTTAATCTATATGTAGTAATTGCTGAAAAGCTTGTCATTTCTATTAGTACAATACCTTGATCTTCATCATATAAACAAAGAGCCAATTCATTGGAAAAGACCCTGATACTGGGAAAGATTGAAAACAGGAGGAGAAGAGGATGACAGAGGATGAGATGGTTGGATGGCATCACTGACTCAATGGAGATGAGTTTGAGCAAGCTCCAGGAGACAGTGAAGGACTGGGATGCCTGGCATGCTGCTGTTCATGGGGTCACAAAAAGTCGGACACAACTTAGTGACTAAACAAAAACAACAACAAAGAATGTGGTTTATTTAAAAGTCCTTCTCTAGATAGCGGAATACTTCCCCCGGAAAACTCCCGTTCCCCTTCCCTCTTTCTGATTCACAATATCCTTAAAGAGAAAATATTATGATGTATGATCCAGAGTTCACCAGTGCTTCTATAATACAATTCTAAGAAAGTAAAACATTTCTTTACATAATTGTTATTGGATCCAGATATCACAGAAAGAGACAACACAAAGAACCCTGCCCTGCCCATGGAGTCAAAAGGGGCAAACCTCATTCATTACAGCAAGTAGCTTCCATAGCACATTGATTTCACAGTAAAATGAGTAAAAATCAAACCTCTGAATTTGAGAACTAGTTTACAGAACAGAAAGCATTCCTTTTCAAATAACCAATGTACACTTTTCACAATACACAAGGTTTCTTAGATGTTTATAGAAGGACTCAAGATTTTTCTTTTTGTGTGTGTGATAATGCATCCTTTGCCTAATAATCACACTCTAACACATGGCCTGCTGCAATGCAGGAGACCTGGGTTTGATTCCTGGGTTGGGAAGATACCCTGGAGAAGGAAATGGCAACCCACTCCAGTATGCTTGCCTGGAGAGTTCCATGGACAGAGGAGCCTGGAGGGCTACAATCCTTGGGGTTGCAAGAATCAGACGCTTTAGTGACTAAGCTTCTACTACAACATATGATCAGCACTCAAAGCTGTCAGGTGTTTTCAAGTACTGCACACAGTAAAAAATATTGGCGTGTTCCATCCAAGGAATATAGCTTATAGAATCAACAAAGACATGGTATATACATGTCCATTCACAGGTCCAAAAATTTGTGATGGAATGACATCTTGGAGCTGGCTAAAACAAGGCCTTAAAAACATCTGATGAGCAGATCATGAGAACTGAAAGCTTTTTCTGGGCACAAATATTCTCAGCTTCCCCTTACCGTCACCTGGAAAACCTGTTTCCATACCTTTCCTTCTGTGCCTGATAAACTCCCAAGAGACCCTTAAAGCTTACTTAAAATAACTCCTTGAAAAGTTTCACCTCTCTGCTTCACTCCTCCAGGCAAAATTAAACCCGCTTTTCTCTTTCACAGCCACTGCTATGCCTCTGGGGCAGTCATGGAGAAGAGCTGAAACTATCTGCTTGTGTGTCTCAATCTTCTCCTTAGACCAGATGAGAATCTTTGAGAAGTAAGACCTGCTTCTAGCTTTCTTTAAATATGATCTTACTGAACATCCCAGTAGCTACAGTTGTACAGGGCACAGCAGCAAGAAAAATAATAACATGTGGCAGAGAGCATGCTAAGAGTTTACCCACATATAATTCTCAAGAATATAATCCTCTATGAGGCCATCCCAGTGCAAAAAGGAGAAAGCCAAACATTAGAGCTGGGAATCAATCCCACCTGTCTGAACTCAAACTCTCAATCATGGCACTGTTTTGTTTCACAGCTTTTTAGAATAGGTATCAGATACATGCCAACAGAAAGAACTTGTTATAGTGACATCTGACTCAAATGTTGAGGTCCCACTCCAATACCCTTTCCTCCGTCAAGTGTCCTTTCCGCCAGCACTTTTCCCACAGAGGATCCTAACTGCACTTCCGACCTTGTTTATAGGATGCTACAGAACTTAGCACATGTCCTTACAGTCTCTGTCCTAGACTGTGAGACTCTTGAGGACTGGGGCGGTGTTTTTCTTCTTCTCTGAGTCACCAGAGAATAAATAATTGCTGAAATAATTGGGAAATTTAAGTTACTTAGTCATTACAGTGCTTGAAGATGAAACTTTAGTCGCCACTCTTGGTCTCATTTATCTTCTCAGCTGGTAGCTGTGCTTTAGAACTATCTAGAGAGATTTGTAAGACACAAATTCTCAGACCCCATTTATGTGCATTCTGATCGCATGGGTTGGGCCCTGAAATAGGCAATTAAAAAACCTCAGTGTGAAATCAGGTTCTCTGACTGCCTGAATTCCCTCCATTGGTCTCAGTTACTTTCTCCATCCCTGTGTGTTTGCTTTAACCCTGAAAGCAGGGGTCAGGGGAAGCCAGCCCCGCTCATATCAGAACTCAGTGTTTCCTTTTCCACAGTTTGCAATGATCTCATTTTGTGTTGACTTTCGGTACCTGTGCCCTGTAAAGCAGCAGGTGCATATGGGCACTTAATGAGTATTTAATGATTTGCCGAGGATAATTTAGTGTACTGGACAGGAGCTAAAATGAGTAATCGCTGAAAGTTTTGAAATGTTAACTACAGCACTGGCCAACTTCCACATAGGTAACTTTATTATCTGTCAGAATGTGTCATGGTATTTACAAAAATAAAATCGGTTGTGTTATTTCATTTCATTTTCTGGCATAGTCCATTTTCTCAGTGTTATATGTTGGTTTATTGCTGTTCCATAACAAATTAACACAAACTTATCAGCTTAAGACAGCACAGCTTTATGATGTCAGAGTTTCCTGGGAATGGGGATTGGGTATGACCTGGTCTCAGAGGTAGAAGTCAACTTGTCAGGCTGTGCATTTAATCTGGGGGTCAGAAGTTACTCCAGGTTCATTTATTAATAAGATGATGGAACAGTGAAATCCGCTGAGGTAGGGGGATGGAGGTGCCTGTCTACTCACTAGCTTGATGTCACTCTTGGGTCTTCTAGGCCATGCAAAGATCCTTGCTGGGACCCCTACCCCCATTGCATGAGGAGTTCCTTATCCCAGGCAGGTGTGCGTCCATCAGTGACCTTCCATTCCCCTTCCAGTAGCCTCTCTGGAACATACCTTAATCACGAGAGTGACCATCTTCCACCATTCACTGTAAGAAGTAACTGAGTCAAGGGACCTAGCTTCCAGACAGTGCATATTCAGAGGTTGTGCCACCCTCGAGGGACTGAAAAGGCTCATGTGCTCTGGATCAGGAATCACGGTGGCCATCAGAGAATTGTTCTAGAATTGTGCAATTCTAGAAGTTCAAATTCTATCTTTTAGAGCTATTTCTCACTGAAGGTCACAACCTTGGATTTTACATCACCAAATTTTCTTCACTTTATAATTTTACAAGTAAAACATAATTAAATACTTTATTTCTTCCATGCGTTGGTTGTTGATTTAGAGTCTAACAATAGGCTTTGTCAGCAGGCTTGGAAGGACTGCATTCTAAATTAGAGACCAATGACCTTGAGGCAAACTAGGCTGCGTTTTTATTTGAAATCAGAGAGAACAAAAAGGGAGCGGCTGTTTCAAGGTTTCTGTGTAAGCCCATTTGCCAACATGAAAAGATATTAATCCTCAGGGTTATAAAGTCCATAAACGATTTTGATTTCTTTTTCTTGCAGAGAGTATGCATATATTAAGAGTTTATATGATGATTCTCCATCATTATTATATTTTACTAACCTCAAGGGATGGTCTCACCTTCAGCATTTGGCTCTCAGCCTTTTTTTTCCCCCTTCACAAGCTGCCCTGCCATCATTCTTCCGACTTCAGTGCTGAAGATGGTTCAGACTAAAGTTAGATCAGCTCTATGGCCTCATTGTCAAGAGCACAGGATACTGTGGACAGGTGCTTGAATTAGAATTCCCAGTTCTGACACCTACGAATCTCTCCACTTCACACATAAAAGTAACGGAAACTCTTTTTTGGTGATCATGAAAGATAAATGAGTATTTGTGAGACCTGTAAAGTATTCTGGACAGTGCCCAATCAACATGTTACAAGCATCATATAAGTGTTAACAGCTATTTTGAGCTTACATTCACAGCCACTTCACTTTTATCTGAATCCCACCATGGCTCACCACTAAAGGGACCAAGCATGATAGCCTCTATGTCTGAGACCAGACTTTAGAGTTCTTAAGTTCAAGAAGACCAGTCTCATTTCAATCTATACTTGTGCTCTTTTAAACACTGAATTGACTCTTCATCGTCTTCTATTATCAACTTTATACTGTGGTGTTTTCTTTATTCTCTTCTCAGCCCTCCATCTTCAAATTTAAGCTTTTCTCATCTCTATAGCACCAACTCTAAAAATCCAAATCTTGTATCTGTCAAAGAATATTTTTCAATATCGAACTCATTATGATTAAAAAAATAAATAGACTATAGGCAAAATGTAAGAGCAGAAAGGAAGAAAAATCTTCTTAGTGAGAACCAGTTTGCTTTCAGTCTAGTGCCTCAACATGACTGCTATGTATTTATATTTATAAACAAGTCATCATATGATTTGTTTCTGTCAAAGCTGCTTTTTTCACTTAATTTGATGTCAGTATCCTTTTATGTGAAATATAAAGCTATATCATTATTTTAATTGTGGAATGGTATTCAGTTGTTAAGAGAACTATAATTTATTTAATAATCATCTATCCTTTCAAATTTTTATTTTGTATTGAGGTACAGACAATCAACAATGATGTGATAGTTTCACTGTTGCAAAGGGATTCAGACATATAGGCACATGTATCCATTCTCCCCAAAACTCTCCTCCCAACCAGGCTGCCACATGATATTGAGCAGAGAGACTGTGCTATATAGTAAAGCCCTTGACGGTTATCTGTTTTAAATATAGTTTTGTGCACATGTCCATTAAGTGGTTTACAACTTATAACACATACATGCACACACACATTCACAAATCCAGACTGATCATTTATGTATTACATATGCTATATTTTGGATATCTCTTCATCTTACATTATTTCCTGAAAATCAATACTTAGAAATGAGTATAAAACAAGGTCTTACTGTATAGCACAGAGAACTATAATTAATACTTTGTGATAAACTATAATGGAAGAGACTATTAAAAAGAATGTCTGTATATGTATAACTGAATCACTTTTCTCTACAGCAGAAATTAACACAACATTGTAAACCAACTATATCTCAATAAAATTCTTTTTTAAAAAAGAAGCCACATTGCTGTAAAGTATCTCACTAAGATTTTCTGCATGTTACCCAATTTTACTAAAATGTGATACCAATTCACAATCTTATGGCAGGGTATGTGAGGGAGGCTGTGCTGTCTCTCCAATGCCAACACTGAAAATGGTCATTCAAATTAGGCTGTGCTGTTCTTCCTTCTCAGCTAAACCCTGTACCTTATCACCTGCTTTATTTCTCATCCAACCATAGCAAAACACTCATTCTTCTCAAATGCACAGAGAATATTCTCCACTGTCTTAATGTACCCACTACTGGCTATTAGCCCAGACATAAGATCTGGTTCCTGAAATTCAACATCATCATTAAGATTTTGGAATAAGGTTTAAAGTGAGAATATGTTCTGTCTTGATTCTACCATAACTTTGAAGTCCCACTCATCAAAGTGTACAGGAAATATTAAGTGATTATAGGCTTAATTCTACTATCTGATATGATAAATTCTTTAATATAAAACATCAATGATAATGCTACTTATTTAATCAACTCCATCACATTTAGATCTACAAGTCTCCTAAAATGACATTTATTATAATATTTAGTAGACATTTCCAAGTCTCCAGGCAGACTTAAAATTTAGAAAATGATATACAGGTATCTCGATAACCAAATCCTACACTTACACAGGCAATAGAAATTTTCCCATGAGGAAAAATGCAGGTTAGTTGCCACCTATTACAAGCTGGCTCTATGCTAAAAGGACATAACATGTCACATTTTCTCATGAACAGAGTCCACCTGCTTTGTATTGGTCAGAATTCAGCAGCAGAGGGCAGATTATACTTCAGGTTTAAACAGAAAGAGATTCATTACAAAATATTCAGTGGCATCCAGAAGTCCTGGAAGTGCTCAAGGGGTGAATATGGGCTGAGTTTCCAGGAGCTCCAACGCAGGAATCTGCTCTTCCACAGCCCGGGGCCATCCCACTCCACTGGGAGGCCACTGACAGCATCCAGCCCCAGAGCACACCACTTCCTTCCCAATCCACCCATCGCACAATCCAGCTCTGAATTCAGAACCCAAGCAACGTATGCTGTCTGCAAAGCGGTCTGGAAACCATGAGGAAATAAGTGTTTCCTGTGTAGGTCACCCATTCTCTGGCATTTTTGTTACAGTACCGTAAACTATAACAATACACAAACATGCCATATGCAAATAAGCAAAATAAGTAGGTTTTTTTTTTCTTCCTTTCCAATCTGTATGTCTTTAATTTCCCTTTCTTGCCTTAGTGCACTGGCTAAGACTTCCAACACAACTCCAAGAGAGTGGTGGAGCAGGCACCCTTGCCTCATTCCATCAGAGGGGAAAAAGATTCAGTTTTTCAAAGCTTGTTTCTCTTATTTAAATTCAAAATGAAATATAATGCTTGCTGTATTTTCTGTGGCTGTTCCTTATCAACTTGAGAAAGTTCCCTTCTACTCCCACTTTTCTTAGAATTTTTATCATGAATGAATGTTGAATTTTGTTAAATACAATTTCCACACTGAATATACAAATTTTGATTTTTTTCCTTCCTAAGTCTATAAATAGAGTTTATCATATGTATTGATTTCTGAATACTGAACCAGTCTTGAATCCCTAAAATGAAGTCTTCTTTATCGTGGTGCCATAAATCACTTTATGTAATGGTGATTTCTAATTGTTAATATTGTGTTAATGATTTGTACAAATACATTCATATAGGTTTTGGGCTACAGTTGTTTCTGTGTATGTTTGCCTTTGCATTTTTTGTCTGGTTTGAGTATTTGAATGACATCAGCTTCATAAAATAAGCTCTGAATGATTCACTCATCTAATTTCTGGAAGAAATTATACTGAATTGGACTCAACTACTCTTTAAAGTTCTGGTAGAATTCTCCAGTGAAAACCGTCTAAACAAAGTATTTTTTTCTTGAGGTTTTCATTTGTTTGTTGTTTGGTTTTAAATTAGGAATTCAAATTCCTTAATAGATGCAATAGGATCATTCAAATGATTTACTTTATATTGAGTAGGTTGAGGTCATTTGTGAGGTTTTTTTGTTGTTCTTTTAGGAACTGGCTAAATTTATACATGTTTTCAGATCTGTGTGTTCAGAATTCTAGTATCTTTTACTTTTCTACTAGTGTATACAAGTTTCTTTCACTCCTGATACTGGCAATCTTCTATTTTTCTGTTAAAGAAAACATTTTTGCTAAACAGTTTGCTAAATGTTTTTTAAATTTTATTGATTTTTTCAAAAATTTTTTGTTTATTCTTTTTCTAAAGGTTATTTTTAAATTTTATTCATTTCTGATGGTCTTTGTCTTTTCCTTCTCTTATCTTTCTTTTTCTAATATGATTTTATTTATTTATTTTTGTCTGTGCTGGGTCTTCAATGCTGTGTGCAGGCTCTCTCTGGCTGGGGCAAGTAGGGGCCACTCTCCACTTGCGTGCAAGTGGTTCTCACTCAGTGGCTTCTCTTGCTGTCAAGGACAGGCTCAGGAGTGGCGGCACATGGACACTAGTTACTCTGACACAGGTGGGACCTCGCAGGACCAGGGATTGAACCCAGGTTTCCTGCATTGGCAGGTGGATTCTTTACCACTGAGCCACCAGCGAGCCACCAGGAAAGTCCACTGTTTGCTTTCCTTTGCTCTTCTTTATGGAAATGCAATGAGAGCTTAGATTACTGATTTCAAACTTGTTCTCTTTTTCTAATGTATACATTTAGTGCTATAAAATTTCCCCTTATACTGCCTTAAGTAAGTAACTTCGCTCAGTCATGTCCGACTCTTTGCGACCCCACGGACTGTAGCCTATCAGGCTCCTCCCTTCATGGGATTTTCCAGGCAAGAGTACTAGAGTGGCTTGCCATTTCCTTCTCCAGGTGATCTTCCTAACCCAGGGATCGAACCCTGGTCTTCCACATTCCAGGCAGAGGCTTTAACCTCTGAGCCAATTTTGATACATTTGATACATTTTGATACATTTGATACTTTTTGATACATTTGTATATTTCATTTACATCTAGAGCCAGACATCTTGGAATGTGAAGCCAAGTGAGCCTTAGAAAGCATCACTACGAACAAAGCTAGTGGAGGTGATGGAATTCCAATGGAGCTGTTTCAAATCCTGAAAGATGAAGCTGTGAAAGTCCTGCATTCAATATGCCAGCAAATTTGGAAAACTCAGCAGTGGCCACAGGACTGGAAATGGTCAGTTTTCATTCTAATCCCAAAGAAAGGCAATGCCAAAGAAAGCTCAAACTACCGCACAATTGCACTCATCTCACATGCTAGTAAAGTAATGCTCAAAATTCTCCAAGCCAGGCTTCAACAATACATGAACTGCGACCTTCCAGATGTTCAAGATGGTTTTAGAAAAGGCAGAGGAAACAGATTAAATTTTCAACATCCATTGCATCATCAAAAAAGCAAGCATGTTCCATAAAAACATCTATTTCTGCTTTACTGACTATGCCAAAGTCTTTGACTGTGTGGATCAAAATAAACTGTGGAAAATTCTGAAAGAGATGGGAATATCAGACCACCTGACCTGCCTCTTGAGAAATCTGTATGCAGGTCAGGAAGCAACAGTTAGAACTGGACATGGAACAACAGACTGGTTCCAAATAGGAAAAGGAGTATGTCAAGGCTGTATATTGTCACCCTGCTTATTTAACTTCTATGCAGATTACATCATGAGAAACGCTGGACTGGAAGAAACACAAGCTGGAATCACGACTGCCGGGAGAAATATCAATAACCTCAAATATGCAGATGATACCACCCTTATGGCAGAAAATGAAGAAGAACTAAAGAGCCTCTTGATGAAAGTGAAAGAGGAAAGCGAAAAAGTTGGCTTAAAGCTCAACATTCAGAAAATGAAGATCATGGCATCTAGTCCCATCACTTCATTGGAAATAGATGAGGAAACAGTGGAAACAGTGTCAGACTTTATTTTGGAGGGCTCCAAAATCACTGCAGATGGTGACTGCAGCCATGAAATTAAAAGACGCTTACTCCTTGGAAAAAAAGTTATGACCAACCTAGATAGCATATTCAAAAGCAGAGACATTACTTTGCTGACTAAGGTCCGTCTAGTCAAGGCTATGGTTTTTCTTGTGGTCATGTATAGATGTGAGAGTTGAACTGTGAAGAAGACTGAGTGCCAAAGAATTGATGCTTTTGAACTGTGGTGTTGGAGAAGACTCTTGAGAGTCCCTTGGACTGCAAGGAGATCCAACCAGTCCATTGTGAAGGAGATCAACCCTGGGATTTCTTTGGAAGGAATGATGCTAAAGCTGAAACTCCAATACTTTGGCCACCTCATGCAAAGAGTTGACTCATTGGAAAAGACTCTGATGCTGGGAAGGATTGAGGGCAGGAGGAGAAGGGGACGACAGAGGATGAGATGGCTGGATGGCATTACTGATTCCATGGACGTGAGTCTGAGTGAACTCCGGGTGTTGGTGAGGGACAGGGAGGCCTGGCATGCTGCGATTCATGGGATCGCGAAGAGTCAGACATGACTGAACAACTGAACTGAACTGAACTGATTCTATTTTCTTGCAATGTTTCCATCCTTGGATTATTTTGAAGCAGACTGTTTATAAGTGCTTGGAAAATTTTCTGTCATCTGTCTGTTATTGATTCCTAGTTTTATTTCATTGTGGTCAGAAAACATATGCTATAAAATTTTAAGTCTTTTAAATTCATTTAGCCATTTTATATAGCCTAGGATTTCTCAGAAGGCAAGTAAGGTGGTCTGGTACTCCCATCTGTTCAAGAATTTTCCAGTTTGTTGTGATTCACACAGTCAAAGCCTTTGGTGTAATCAATAAAGCAGAAGGAGATATTTTTTCTGTAAATCTCTTCTTTTTCAGTGATGCAATGGATGTTGGCAATTTGATCTCTGGTTCCTCTGGCTTTTCTAAATCCAGCATGAACATCTAGTAGCTCATGGCTCACGTACTGTTAAAGCCTGGCTTGAGAATTTTGAGTACTGCTTTACTCTAGTGTGAGATGACAGCTATTGTGTGGTAGTTTGAGCATTCTTTGGCATTGTCTTTTTTGGGGATTGGAATGAAAACTGACCTTTTCCAGTCTTATGGTCATTGCTGAGTTTTCCAAATTTGCTGGCATATTGAGTGCAGCACTTTCACAGCATCATCTTTTAGAATTTGAAATAGCTCAACTGGAATTGCATCACATCCACTAGCTTTGTTCATAGTGGTACTTCCTAAGGCCCACTTAACTTCAAATTCCAAGACATCAGGCATGAGGTAAGTGATCGCATCATCATAGATATCTGGGTGATGAAGATCTTTTCTGTATAGTTCTTCTGTGTATTCTTGCCACCTCTTCTTAATATCTTCTGCTTCTGTTAAGTCTGTACCATTTCTGTCCTTTATTGTACCCATCTTTGCATATAATGTTCCCTTGGTATCTCTAATTTTCTTGAAGAGATCTCTAGTCTTACTCATTCTATTGTTTTCCTCTATTTCTTTGCATTGATCACTGAAAAAGGCTTTCTTACCTCTCCTTGCTATTCTTTGGAACTCTGAATTCAAATCGATATCTTTCCTTTTCTTCTTTGCCTTTTGCTTCTTTTTTTTTCTCAGCTATTTGTAAGGCCTCCTCAGACAACTATTTTGTCTTTTTAAATTTCTTTTGGGGGATGTACTTGATCAATGCTTCCTGTACAATGTCATGAACCTCTTGAAAAATGTCCATAGTTCTTCAGGCACTCTGTTTAACAGGCCTAATTCCTTGAATCTATTTGTAACTTCCACTGTATAATCATAAGAGATTTGACTTAGGTAGTACCTGAATGGCCTAGTGGTTTCTCTACTTTCTTCAATTTAAGTCTGAATTTTGCAATATGGAGTTCAGGATCTGAGCCATAGTCATCCTGCAGTCTTGTTTTTGCTGACTGTATAGACCTTCTCCATCTTTGGCTGCAAAGAATATAATCAATCTGATTTCAGTGTTGACTATCTTGTGATGTCCATGTGTAGAGTCATTTCTTGTGTTGTTGGAAGAGGGTGTTTGCTATGACCATTGCATTCTTTTGGCAAAACTCTGTTAGCCTTTTCTCTGATTCATTCTGTATTCCAAGGTCAAACTTGACTGTTACCAGGTTCTCTTGACTTCCTACTTTTGCATTCCAGACCCTTATGATGAAGAAGACATCTTTTTTTTGGTTTTAGTTCTAGAAGGTCTTGTAGGACTTCATAGAACCATTCAACTTCTGCTTCTTCAACATTAACCCAACTGGTTGGGGCATAGACTTGAATTACTGTGATATTGAATGGTTTGCCTTTGAAATGAACAGAGATCATTCTGTTGTTTTTGAGATTGCACCCAAGTACTGCATTCAGAGTCTTTTGATCACTAGGAGGGCTACTCCATTTCTTCTAAAGGATTCTTGCCTACAGGAATAGATATAATGGTCATCTGAGTTAAATTTGCACATTCTTGTCCATTTTAGTTTACTGATTCCTATAATGTCACCAAACATTACTTGCCTCCTGAGAAATCTGTATGCCGGCCAAGAAACAACAGTTAGAACTGAACATGGAACAACAGACTGGTTACAATTTGGGGAAGCAGTACGTCAAGGCTGCATATCGTCACTCTGCTTATTTAATTTATATGCAGAGTACATCATAGGAAATGCTGGGCTGGTTGAAGCACAAGCTGAAATCAAGATTGCCAGGAGAAATATTGATAGTCTCAGATATACAGATGACACTACCCTTATGGCAGAAAGCAAAAGAAAAGAAAGAGCCTCTTGATGAAAGTGAAAAGGAGAGTAAAAAGAAAAAATTGGCTTAAAACTCAATGCTCAAAAAACAAAGATCATGGCATCCAGTCCCATCACTTCATGGCAAATAGATGGGGAAACAGTGAGAGACTTTATTTTTGAGGGCTCCAAAATTACTGCAGATGATGACTGCAGCCATAAAATTAGAAGATGCTTGCTTCTTGAAAGAAAAGCTATGATCAACCTAGAAAGCATATTAAAAAGCAGAGACATTATTTTGCCAACAAAGGCCAGTCTAGTCAAAGCTATGGTTTTTCCAGTAGTCATGTATGGATGTGAGAGGTGGACTGTAAAAAAGCTGAGAGCAGAACTGACGCTTTTGAACTGTGGTGTTGGAGAAGACTCTTGAGAGTCTCTTGGAATGCAAGGAGATCCAACCAGTCCATCCTAAAGGAAACGAGTCCTGAATATTCATTGGAAAGACTAATGCTGAAGCTGAAACTCCAATACTTTGGCCACCTGATGGGAAGAACTGATTCATTGTTAAAGACCCTGATACTGGGAAAGATTGAAGGCAGGAGGATAAGGGGACGACAGAGGATGAGATGGTTGGATGGTATCATTGACTTGATGGACATGAGTTTGAGCAAGCTCCAGGAGTTGGTGATGGACAGGGAAGCCTGGATTGCTGTAGTCCCTGGGGTCACAGTGTCGGACATGACTGAGTGACTGAACTGATTTATAGCCTAGGATATAGTATATATCGGTATTTATTCAATGGGAATTTTAAAGGAACATGATATTCATGCAGACATGGCATAGTCTCTTAACGCGCATTCAATCCTTTGTTCGATGATGTTGGATTCTTCTACATCCTTGCTGATTTTCTGTCTAGTTTCATCCACAGTTTATCATATTTTAAAGCTTTATTATTTGATGAATACTCATTTAGGATTGCCATGTCTTCTTGGTAGACTTATTGTTTCATCATTATATAATGTTTCTTTGTGTATTTGGTAATTTTCTTTGCTCTGATGTCAGCTTTATTTGGTCTTAATATAGCCATTTTTCTTTCTTTTCATTCATATTTTTACAGCATATTTTTTTCAGTCCTTTTACTTTCAAACTGCCAGTATGACAAGTGAGTTTCTTCTGGATAGTGTGGTCATGATTTTTGATCCACATTACCATCTTTATATTTTAATTGACATACTTAGACCACTTACATGGAGAAGGCAATGGCACCCCACTCCAGTACTCTTGCCTGAAAAATCCCATGGATGGAGGAGCCTGGTGGGCTGCAGTCCATGGAGTCACTAAGAGTCGGACATGACTGAGTGACTTTACTTTAGCTCTTCACTTTCATGCATTGGGGAAGGAAATGGCAACCCACTCCAGTGTTCTTTCCTAGAGAATCCCAGGGATGGGAGAGTCTGGTGGGCTGCAGTCTATGGGGTCGCACAGAGTCAGACACGACTGAAGCGACTTAGCAGCAGCAACAGCAGCAGCAGACCACTTACAAATTTGGAAAATGACATAAACCTACAGATTAAAGAAGCTGAGGAAACTCTAAGCAAGAAGAGCACAAGGAAATCCACATCAGGACAAACCATGGACAAGCTTTTAGAAACTAAAGAAAACTGCTATTTACTTCTTTTTTTTTTCAAAAGTAATTCATTTGCTTATTAGTTATCAATTTTAAATATAGCAGTGTGTACATGTCAATCCCATATTCCCAGGCTATCCAGCCTGCTATTTATTTTTAAAATTATAATTTTCATGCCCTCTTCTCTAGGAGTAACCCCAAGGTACTGTTCCCATACAGACTAAAATACTAGATGTCGTTCCCTTTGGGCTACCTTCTAACACTGACCATTTATTAACATGACTCTTTCATCAATTAGAATGATTGAAGACATAAAAATTAGAATATCTGACATTTTATATGAATAAAAATTGAGTTTAGCAGATTCAATATTGATGCACATCTCAGTTATGCCAGATCCTGGCAAATCTGGTCAGCATATGCAAAATCCTGGTCAGCATTTTGGCAACTTGGCTGTTGCCCTAACTACAAAAAGGATGCTGGAGTTGTGGTTTATTTCAAACTTATAGAAAGGAATGGTCAGGAAAAAGGAATTCTGTTTTATCAGGGGGAAAATGTTTTCTAAAACAGCCTTTCATCAGGTATTGACCAATAATTCATCTAGCTTCCAGGGAGGTTGTCAAACAAGTTTTTTTTTTTTTTTTTCCTAGCCTTATTGTGGGAGGTGACAAAGGAGACAGGTTTAAGAATGGCTTTTGGAAAGCCAGGGAAGAGTCAGTCACAGTCCTAATTGTGTGACCTTTATTTTACTTAGTAATTTATCTTGTACAACCAACTTTCTTCATGATGTATATTAAATACTTGACATGTGGTTTTTTAATAACTTTATAACAAGTATCTGAACAACAAATTTCTATCATTTATGGAATGATTATAAGCCAGATAATGTTAAACTTAAAAGATTAAATATATCATTTCATTTAGTCTTAAGAGGTATGAATTGCTATTTTCATTTTTGTAACTGAGGCTGGATGAAGTTCAATAACTTCTCCAAGGATAAAGTCACAGTAATGGAGAAGTCTTTGTTGAACACAGATATGTGGGTTTTCAAAGGCATTTTTACTCTAGACCATTCATTTTGCCTCCAGAGCCTAGCACAGCACCTGAAGTATAGGAAATCTTGATATAATTAATGAATAAGTGAAAGTAGAGTAAAAATCAGGCATGGATTTGGATGAAAATCAAAGGACACAATGAATATAGAACATTTGTTTTTGTTTCATTACACTCTGTTCTCCTGTTCACTATTTCATTTCCCATCATCACAATCATATCTTATTTATTCTAAAATAATTTCATCATGCTTTCCAGTCAATTCAAAATGTTCCTTACTTTTTTTCTCTCCCTAGTCCATATAGTTAATAAGTGCAAGGATAATTTGAAGAGTATTCTTGGGTGAATTTTTACCTAGAGATAAAGAAGATTTTATTTTTAGAATGTTTGCAACCTCAGTCCAATTTTATCCTCTATCCCAACTGTTCTCTTAATAAACTGTATGGTTTTTAGTTTGAAATTTGGATGATATAGTCTGTCAACTGATTTTCATTTTAAAACAGTCCGCCTAACAATGTGTCCTCATAAGAGAAATGAGATCTCTTTCTCTCTCTTATTGATTGGTTTTTTGAAATCACGCAGTATATGTATAAATAAGCAAACTTCTAAGCTAATTAATATTTAATTTCAATTTGCTTACAGTAGGGGATATGCATTTACAGCATAGCCATCCAAAGTAGGAAAATCACAAAACATCCTTTAATATCCATCTGCAGTCAAAATTATTTAAGTGTTACCTTGCTTCAATGTATTCTCAAATAGTCTAATTTGACTGAGAAACATAATGTACTCTCACGTGTGATCAGTGATCCTCATTACCGTTCCATCTTACACATGTTTAACACTTTCCAAGAAGAATTCAGAAGTGCTAAACAGGGTCACTATCTCCATGCATAACCTTTTAATAACATTTTTGTAAGCCCAAACTCCTTTAAATTGACAAAGGCAAAATTACAGTCTTCCTCTCTAGAGCATCATTGAACTAGTGGCTCTATTTTCCATGTTCTCCCTACTTAAAAAAAAAAAAAAAAAAAAAAAAAGATGTTAGCTCTGTTCAGCAATGTTTACCAGGAGAACCCTTGCAAGGTCTCACTTCATGCCAGGTACAAATGTGTTAATATGTTATACATGTTAAATGGCAACCAGGACACAGCCTCCCAGAGTGTCTTAGGCTGTGATTCATCCCCCTCATTCCTCAGAGCATCCAAATTGTCCTGGAATGAGACATCATCTGATTGATGGGGCACCCTCATTTGCTCCTGCCCACCCACTTTTGTTCAGAGAAGCACTGCTTCTTACAGACCCCAGAACTCCATCAGTCCTGCTCAGGGTGCCACTGCCTTCCAGAGTGTGCGTCCATTCTCCTGAGAATTTTTCTCTTTCCTCCTCTTTTGATAGTTTGTCAGTACCTTTTTTTTGTTTCCTTTTGTTTTTCCTCTTTTATTTGTTCTGTTAGTGAGTGAAATCAAAACATCTCTAAATCTTGCTAATTGATAAAGATTTCCTTAATAAAAAAAAATTTCAACATGTAAAAAGTGAAGGTAAAATTAATGAAGTACAATATTACACACTACAAAACTAACCATATCAACCTCTGACTTTATAAGCCAAAATCTTAAAAATAACTTTTTATTTAATAAGAGGAAGTTTCATAGCAATACAAGCTTACCTCAAGAAACAGAAACATCAAATAAATAACCTACCCTTACACCTAAAGCAACTAGAAAAAGAAGAAATGAAGAACCCCAAATGCTGGGGTCCAGCCCCGGTGGATCCAGGGAATTCAAAGGGGAGACAGCTAGGTGAGGAAAAACTTATTTATTTAGAAATATAAGATTAGGAAATAATACTATAGTAGGAAATTTAGCGGAGAAAAGATGCTGAATAACTTGGTTTATGGGGAAAACCAATAAAACTTTGAGACAAGAAGTTCGCACCATCTACATAAGGCCACCGGTGCCCACTTGAATATTGAAGGATGCCCTACCTTAGGCTCCCTTTTGCGTGGATCTTAGAAGCCAGGGCAAGTAAGTAGACATGGTGAGCCTCCCCGTTCCAGATGGGAATTCAGCCAGAATAGGAGAGGGAGGGACAGGGAGAACGAGAGAGGGAGAGAGACACGGGGGAAGCCAGATTTCCAAGAAATTAGTTCAAGAGACTAGTCTGAGAGACTGGTCCATCCTTTATTGTTCAGAAGGCTTTTTATACTTTTGATTGTACATAGGGATTAATGAGTAACACAAAGTTATGCAGCATCAAGACCAGGCTTTTCTCTCTGCATACCTAGTTGTATACACAAGTCTTAGATGATACATCATCTTCTGGCCAGGGGTCCAACTAACATTTTTTTTAATTTATTTACTTTTTTAATTACAATACTGTATTTGTTTTGCCATACATTGACATGAATCAGCCACAGGTGAACACAATCTCCCAATGCTGAAGCCCCCTCCCACCTCCCACCCCACATCCTCTACCTGAATCATCCTGTGCACCAGCCCCATGCATCCTGCATCCTGCATTGAACATAGACTGGTGCTTCGTTTCTTACAAGAAAGTATACATGTTTCAATGCCATTCTCCCAAACCATCCCACCCTCTCCCTCTCCCTCAGAGTCCAAAAGTCCATTCTATACCTCTGTGTCTCTTTTGTTGTCTCACATACAGGGTCATAATTACTATCTTCTAAATTCCATATATATGTGTCAGTATACTGTATTGGTGTTTTTCTTTCTGGCTTACTTCACTCTATATAATCGGTTCGAATTTCATCCATCTCATTAGAACTGAGTCAAATTTATTCTTTTTAAGGGCTGAGTAGTACTCCATTGTGTATATGTACCACTGCTTTCTTATCCAATCATCTGCTGATGGACATCTAGGTTGCTTCCATGTCCTGGCTATTATAAACAGTGCTGCAATGAACATTGGGGTACATGTGTCTCTTTCAATTCTGGTTTCCTCGGTGTGTATGCCCAGCAGTGGGATTGCTGGGTCATAAGGCAGTTCTATTTGCAATTTTTTAAGGAATCTCCACACTGTTTTCCATAGTGGCTGTACTAGTTTGCATTCCCACCAGCAGTGTAAGAGGGTTCCCTTTTCTCCACATCCTCTCCAGCATTTATTGCTTGTAGACTTTTGGATCGCAGCCATTCTGACTGGTGTGAAATGGTACCTCATTGTGGTCTTGATTTGCATTTCTCTGATAATGAGTGATGTTGAACATCTTTTCATGTGTTTGTTAGCCATCCTTATGTCTTCTTTGGAGAAATGCCTATTTAGTTCTTTGGCCCATTTTTTTATTGGATCATTTATTTTTCTGGAGTTGAGCTGCATAAGTTGCTTATATATCTTTGAGATTAGTTGTTTGTCAGTTGTTTCATTTGCTATTGTTTTCTCCCATTCAGAAGGCTGTCTTTTCACCTTGCTTGTAGTTTCCTTTGTTGTGCAGAAGCTTTTAATTTTAATTAGATCCCATTTGTTTATCTTTGCTTTTATTTCCGGTATACTGGGAGTTGGATCATAGAGGATCCTGCTGTGATTTATGTCGGAGAGTGTTTTGCCTATGTTCTCCTCTAGGAGTTTTATAGTTTCTGGTCTTACATTTAGATCTTTAATCCATTTTGAGTTTATTTTTGTGTATGATGTTAGAAAGAGGTCTAGTTTCATTCTTTTACAAGTGGTTGACCAGTTTACCCAGCACCACCTGTTAAAGAGACTGTCTTTACTCCATTGTATATTCTTGCCTCCTTTGTCGAAGATAAGGTGTCCATAGGTGTGTGGGTTTATCTCAGGGCTTTCTATTTTGTTCCATTGATCTATATTTCTGTCTCTGTGCCAGTACCATACTGTCTTAATGACTGTGGCTTTGTAGTAGAGCCTGAAGTCAGGCAAGTTGATTCCTCCAGTTCCATTCTTCTTTCTCAAGATTACTTTGGCTATTTGAGGTTTTTTGTATTTCCATACAAATCTTGAGATTATTTGATCTAGTTCTGTGAAAAATAATACTGGTAGCTTGATGGAAATTGCATTGAATCTGTAGATTGCTTTAGGTAGTATACTCGTTTTCACTATATTGACTCTTCTGACCCATCAGCATGGTATATTTCTCCATCTATTAGTGTCCTCTTTGATTTCTTTCATCAGTGTTTTATAGTTTTTGATATATAGGTCTTTAGTTTCTTTAGGAAGGAATATTCCTAAGTATTTTATTCTTTTCGTTGCAATAGTGAATGGAATTGTTTCCTTAACTTCTTTTTCTACTTTCTCATTATTAGTGTATAGGAATGCAAGGGATTTCTGAGTGTTGATTTTATATCCTGCAACTTTACTATATTCATTGATTAGCTCTAGAAGCTTTCTGGTCGAGTCTTTAGGATTTTCTATGTAGAGGATCATGTCATCTGCAAACAGTGAGAGTTTTACTTCTTCTTTTCCAGTTTGGATTCCTTGTATTTCTTTTTCTGCTCTGATTTCTGTGGCCAAAACTTCCAGTACGATGTTGAAGAGTAGTGGTGAAAGTGGACACCCTTGTCTTGTTCCTGACTTTAGGGAAATGGTTTCAATTTTTCACCATTGAGGATAATGTTAGCTGTGGGTTTGTCATATATAGTTTTTATTATGTTGAGGTATGTTCCTTCTATTCCTGCTTTCTGGAGAGTTTTTATCAGAAATGGATGTTGAATTTTGTCAAAGGCTTTTTCTGCATCTATTGAGATAATCATATGATTTTTATTTCTCAGTTTGTTAATGTGATGAATTACATTGATTGACTTGCGGATATTGAAGAATCCTTGCATCCCTGGGATAAAGCCCACTTGCTCATGGTGTATGATCTTTTTAATGTGTTGCTGGATTCTGATTGCTTGGATTTTGTTGAGGATTTTTGCATCTATGTTCTTCAGTGATATTGGCCTGTAGTTTTCTTTTTTGTGGTGTCTTTGTCAGGTTTTGGTATTAGGGTGATGGTGGCCTCATAGAATGAGTTTGGCAGTTTACCTTCCTCTGCAATTTTCTGGAATAGTTTCAGTAAGATAGGTGTTAGCTCTTCTCGAAATTTTTGGTAGAATTCAGCTGTGAAGCCGTCTGGACCTGGGCTTTTGTTTGCTGGAAGATTTCTGATTACAGTTTCAATTTCCATGCTTGTGATGGGTCTGTTAAGACTTTCTATTTCTTCCTGGTTCAGTTTTGGAAAGTTGTACTTTTCTAAGAATTTGTCCATTTCTTCCAAGTTGTCCATTTTATTGGCATATAGTTGCTGATAGTAGTCTCTTATGATTCTTTGTATTTCTGAGTTGTCTGTCGTGATCTCTCCATTTTCATTTCTAATTTTGTTGATTTGATTTTTTTCTCATTGTTTCTTGATGAGTCTGGCTAATGGTTTGTCAATTTTATTTATCCTTTCAAAGAACCAGCTTTTTGCTTTCTTGATTTTTGCTATGGTCTCTTTTGTTTCTTTTGCATTTATTTCTGCCCTAATTTTTAGGATTTCTTTCCTTCTACTAACTCTGGGGTTCTCTATTTCTTCCTTTTCTAGTTGCTTTAGGTGTAGAGTTAGGTTATTTATTTGACTTTTTCTTGTTTCTTGCGGTATGCCTGTATTGCTATGAACTTTCCTCTTAGCACTGCTTTTATAGTGTCCCAAAGGTTCTGTGTAGTTGTGTTTTCATTTTCATTCGTTTTAATGCATATTTTGATTTCTTTTTGATTTCTTCTGTGATTTGTTGATTATTCAGAAGGGTGTTGTTCAGCCTCCAAATGTTGGAATTTTTAATAGTTTTTCTCCTATAATTGAGATCTAACCTTAGTGCACTATGGTCAGAGAAGATGCTTGAAATAATTTCGATTTTTATCAAGGTTAGATTTATGACCCAGAATGTGATCTATTCTGGAAAAGGTTCCGTGTGCACTTGAGTAAAAGGTGAAATTCATTGTTTTGGGGTGAAATGTCCTATAGATATCAATTAGGTCTAACTGGTCTATTGTATCGTTTAACGTTTGGGTTTCTTTGTTAATTTTCTGTTTAGTTGATCTGTCCATAGGTGTGAGTGGGGTATTAAAGTCTCCCACTATTATTGTGTTATTATTAATTTCCCCTTTCATGCTTGTTAGCAATTGTCTTACATATTGCGGTGTTCCTATGTTGGGTGCATATATATTTATTTTTGTTATATCTTCTTCTTGGATCGATCCTTTAATCATTATGTAGTGGCCTTCTTTTTCCCTTTTCACAGCCTTTGTTTTAAAGTCTATTTTATTGGATATGAGTATTGCTACTCATGCTTTCTTTTGGTCTTTCTTTGCATGGAATATCTTTTTCCAGCCCTTCACTTTTAGTCTGTATGTGTCCATTGTTTTGAGGTGGGTCTCTTGTAGGCAGCATATATAGGGACCTTGTTTTTGTATCCATTCAGCCAGTCTTTGCCTTTTGGTTGGGGCATTCAACCCATTTACATTTAAGGTAATTATTGATAAGTATGCTCCTGTTGCCATTTACTTTATTGTTTGGGGTTCGGGTATATATGTCCTTTTTGTGTTTCCTTTCTAAAGTCTATCCTTTAGTATTTGTTGGAGAGCTGGTTTGGTGGTGCTGAATTCTCTCAGCTTTTGCTTGTCTGGAAAGCTTTTGATTTCTCCTTCATATTTGAATGAGATCCTTGCTGGGTACAGTAGTCTTGGCTGAAGGTTATTATCTTTCATCACTTTAAGTATGTCTTGCCATTCCCTCCTGGCCTGAAGAGTTTCTATCAAAAGATCTGCAGTTATTCTTATGAGAATCCCCTTGTGTGTTATTTGTTGTTTTTCCCTTGCTGCTTTTAATATTTGTTCTTTGTGTTTGGTCTTTGTTAGTTTGATTAAAATATGTCTTGGGGTGTTTCGCCTTGGGTTTATCCTGTTTGGCACTCTCTGGGTTTCTTGGACTTGGGTGATTATTTCCTTCCCCATTTTAGGGAAGTTTTCAACTATTATCTCCTCAAGTATTTTCTCATGGTCTTTCTTTTTGTCTTCTTCTTCTGGGACTCCTATAATTCGAATGTTGGAGCGTTTCATATTGTCTTGGAGGTCTCTGAGGTTGTCCTCATTTCTTTTAATTCATCTTTCTTTTTCCCTCGCTGATTCATTTATTTCTACCATTCTATCTTCTATTTCACTAATCCTATCTTCTGCCTCCGATATTCTACTATTTGTAGCCTCCAGAGTGTTTCTGATCTCATTTATTGCATTATTCATTATATGTTGACTCTTTTTTATTTCTTCTAGGTCCTTGTTAAACCTTTCTTGCATCTTCTCAATCCTTGACCCCAGGCTATTTATTTGTGATTCCATTTTGATTTCAAGATTTTGGATCATTTTCACTATCAGTATTCGGAATTCTTTCTCAGGTAGATTCCCTATCTCTTCCTCTTTGTTTGGTTTGGTGGGCATGTCTCCTGTTCCTTTACCTGCTGCGTATTCCTCTGTCTCTTCATCTTGGTTATATTGCTGCATTTGGGGTGGCTTTTCTATATTCTGGGAATTTGTGAAATTCTCTTTCTTATAGAGCTTCCTCTCTGTGTTTGGGGTTATATCAGTGACTTGTCAACGTTTCTTGATTAGGGAGGATTGTGTTGGAGTTCTGGTGGGTGGAGCTGGATTTCCTCTCTCTGGAGTGCTGTGACGTGTGAAGTAATGGGTTATGAGACGTCAATGGTTTTGGAGTATTTTGAGTTGCCTGTGTATTGAAGCTCAGGGGCTTGTTCTTGTGTTGCTGGAGATTTGCGTGGTATGTCTTGCTCTGGAGTTTGTTGGCCCTTGGGCAGTGCTCAGTTTCAGTATAGGTATGAAGGCGTTTGATGAGCTCTTATTGTATAATGTTCCCTGTATTCAGGAAATCTTTGATGATCTCAGGATTTGGACTTACGCCTCCTGATTCTGGTTTTCAGATTTATTTTTACAATAGCCTCATGATTTCTCCATCTATTCAGCACTAATGTTAAAACATCTAGGTTAATGATGATAGGTTTCTCCACCTTGAGGGTCATCCCTAGAGGATCGGTGAGTTACTTGGAGGAGAGAAGAGGGAGGGAGTAGTTAGAGGTGAGTGGAATGGGATGAGGTGGAATCAAAAGAGGGAAAAGCAAGCTAGCCTGTAACCACTTTCTTGTGTGCGCTCTGGAAGTCTGGACCGCTCAGAGGTGGTCACAGAGTTATACATGGAAGAGGAGAGGGAGGAAGTAGATAGAGGTGGACAGGAGGATAAAAGAGGGAGATGGGAAGGAGGGATACAGATCCAGTCAGTGACCAGTTCCCTGAGAATTCTCCTCCTTCTGGAACACACAGAGATTCATAGAGTTGGGTAGAGAGGAGGAGGGGGAGGGAGGGAGACAAAAGCCACCTGGTGGAGAAAAGAGAGATTCCAAAGGTGGAGAGAGTGGTCAAGCCAGTAGTCTCGCACTCATGTAAAACTGGGTACTGAAGATTAGGTTTTTAAAAGTACAAAATTGGCAACAAATACCAAAATGCCAAGATTAAAAATCTGGACTATAGATTGGATTTTCAAAGATAGATTATTGAAGAGAAGAAGAAGGAGAGAGAAATTAAAAAAAAATAGAGGAAAAAGTAAAATATAATAAAAGACTTCAGAATTATTAAAGACAACTTCCTCCACCAATGGGGCTATATACGGCATTTGCTTTAATGATAGGTTTTTTTTTTTTTGAAAAGTAATATTAGGTTATAAAAATAATAAATAGAAATATAGAAGACTTAAAAATTTAAGCAAGTTTAGGGGAAAAAAAGACGAAAAAGAAAAGAAAAACAAATTTAAAAGGGAAAAAAAATTTTAAGGAAAGAAAAAAAATTCTTAAAAAAAAAATCACACTTCCACATCATCCCCCCAAAAAAAAATTTTTTGATCATAAAAGTAGTAACGGTGTATCTGGCGCTTTCTCTGTCGTTGAGGACTGTGTGGGGTCACTACCAAGGCACTTCCCTCTGTTTGACTTCCTCTGTTTGCTGGTCTCTTCCATGTCTGATTTCTGTCTTGCCACAGGGAGGGTGGTGGTGAGCTCTGCACTGGGCTTGCCCCTACTCGCTCCGCGGGATAACCATGTGGGGCCTGCCTATGCTTCATGAAATTCCCCAGTCTAAGCCACTCAGGTTTGGCGCTCAGGAAGCCCCCTCCGGGTGCCGGGTTGGGTTCCAAGTCCGAGTGGCTAGGGAGTTTGGCATGCACTATTGTTACGACTTCTGGGCTTTCCGGGTCGCTCAATTTTCTGGGAGCTCCGCCGGGCTCTTTCTCAGGCAGATGATGACTGTTCAGCGCCCCCAGCAGTCTCAATAGCAAAGAAAGCTGCTTGCAATTTGGTAGGTAATGTCTCTCTTGAGCTGCGATTGCCCTCTTCCAGCGCTTAAGGCTCTGGCTGCCTGTCGCCGGTGGGGGATGGTCTGCAGCCGGCTATTTCCGATCCGTCCTTTGTTCTGTGTGCAGGCCTGTCAGTGTCTTATGTTCGAGCATTTCGCGTGTTAGTTATCCCCCAGTCTGGTTTGCTAGTCCGGGATAATTCGTTCTATCCACGCGTGGACCCACTTCTGGCCCCGTTACGCCCCGATTCTTGAGAAAAGCCCTGCAGCCTATGTCTCCCGCAGCCCAATTCTTAGAGAGCACTGTCGCGGGCGCGTTCCTCCCCTGCCCAACCCCCACTGCTGTCGGATGCAGGCGTTTGCGCTGCTTATCCGCTGGGGGTTATACTGTTGAATTCGTAATCTGTTGGTTTTAATTATTTATTTATTCTTCCTTCCTGTTATGTTGCCCTCTGTGCTTCCAGGGCTCACCCCACACACAGCTGTGAGAAAGTTCCCCAATTTTAGGGAACCTCTCTTTAAGAGTCTCTTCCTGGGACGGGATTCCCTTCCCGTGCCGGGGTTCCCTCCCTACCTCCTTTGTCTCTATCTTCGTTCTTTAAAATAATTCCTACCTGGTTTTGAAGCCAATGATCTGCTTTGCTGGATGCCTGATGTCCTCTGCCAGCAGTCAGAAGTTATTTTGTGGAATTTACTCAGCGTTGAAATATTCTTTTGATGAGGTAGAGAGGGAGAAAGTGTTCTCCCCATCCTATTCCTCCGCCATCTTTTTCCGAGTCCCAATTAACCCTTTTTCTGTAAGGGTTTGTCAACCACATTTATTTGTGTTGATCTTCCCAAGGTCTGGTGCCACTCTCAGAAAGCACTAAATAAAGTTACATTCTTACATAGCAAAGATACAACAATTTATAACAATGAAAAGGAGTACAGTGATTTATAAAGAGAAAAGTAATTAACTCAAAAGTCTAGTGTTGCTAACATCAAAACTACTATATTTCTATATCCCAATTACATTGATTAATATCCTTCTGGTGCCTAAAAGATAAAGAATATGGAGGCCTGGCAACAGTCATTGAGTCAACAGTGAAAACTCATCACCAGTATGATTTTTAACTCTTTAGAAATGGCTCTGTATCTTTAAGATGCTTTAAGCTTTGTGCCTCTCACGGTTGGGGGCCTGTAAACAATTCACAAGTTGTAAAAAGTCAGGGGGAACCTGTTAGGCAAGTTAGAGAGCCATCAGAGGGGGTTTGAGCTGAAACATTTCTTTCAAATGCAGAAGACTGAAGCTCTAAGTTAACTTTTCCCAGAGAGTGTCAGAAGAGTGGAAAAGCAGAGTACAATAAGGAAGGCAGACTCTGGTTTTGGGGGCAGATGTTCAGGAAAATGCAGGGGGAACCCCTGAAGCTAGATCACACCTTTGCGTATGTCTAGCTTCCTTCCTCATGACCATTGCCACGGGCAGGATTCCTCACACTGGCTCCAGGCACCCAAAGTCAGTAGAAGGAAAGAAATCATAAAAATCAAAGCAGAAATAAATGAAAAAGAAACAAAGGAGACAATAGCGAAAATCAACAAAACTAAAAGCTGGTTCTTTGAGAAGATAAATGAAATAGACAAACCATTAGCCCATCTCACCAAGAAAAAAGGGAGAAGAATCAAATCAATAAAATTAGAAATGAAAATGGAGAAATCTCAACAGATAACACAGAAATACAAAAGATCATAAGAAACTACTATCAGCAACTATATGCCAATAAAATGTACAACTTGGAAGAAATGGACGAATTCTTAGAAAAGTATAAACTTCCAATACTGAACCAGGAAGAAATAGAAACTCTTAACAGACCCATCACAAGCACAGAAATTGAAACTGTAATAAAAAATCTTTCAACAAACAAAATGCCAGGACAAGATGAATTCACAGTGGAATTCTATCAAAAATTTAGAGGAGCTAACAGCTATCCTTCTCAAACTCTTCCAGAAAATTGCAGAGGAAGGTAAATTCCCAAACTCATTCTATGAGGCCACAATCACACTAATACCAAAACCAAAGATGCCACAAAAAAGAAAACTACAAGCCACTATCACTGATGAATATAGATGAAAAATCCTCAGTGATATTCTAGCAAGCAGAATCCAGCTACATTTTTTAATATGGTATTAAAAGGATGATACATCATGACCAAGTGGGCTTTATCTTAGGGATGCAAGAATTCTTCAATATTAACAAATCAGTCAATGTGATACATGATATTAACAAATTGAAAGATAAAGACTATATGACTATCTCAATAGATGCAGAGAAAACCTTTGACAAAATTCAACACCCATTTACAATAAGAAGTCTCCAGAAAGCAGGCACAGAAGGAACATAGCTCAGCATAACAAAAGTCATCTATGATAAACCTACAACAAACATTATCCTCAATGGAGAAAAATTGAAAGCATTTTCTCTAAAGTCAGAAACAAGGGTGCCCACTCTCACCAGTACTATGCAAAATAGTCTTGGAAGTCTTAGCCACAGCAACCATAGAAGAAAAAGAAATAAAAGGAATCCAGATTGGAAAAGAAGTAAAACTCACTATTTGCAGACAACATGATCCTCTACATAGAAAACCCTAAAGACACCACCAGAAAATTACTAAAGAGCTAATCAATAAATATAGTAAACTTGCAGGATATAAAGTTAATACACAGGAATCCCTTGCATTCTATACATTAAAAATGAGAAAACAGAAAGAGAAATTAAGGAAATAATCCCATTGCAACAAAAAGAATAAAATTATTAGGAATAAATTTACCTAAAGAAACAAAAGACTTATATATAGAAAACTATAAAACACTGATGAAAGAAACCAGAGATGACACAAATAGATGGAGAAATATACCATGTTCATGGATCAGAAGAATCAATACAGTGAAAATGAGTATACTACCCATAGCAATCTATAAATTCAATGTAACCCCTATCAAGCTACCAATGGTTAATTTTCACAGAATTAGAACAAATAATTTCACAATTTGTATAGAAACACACACACACACACAAAAATCCTCGAGTAGCCAAAGCAATCTTGAGAAAAAAGAATGGAACTGGAGGAATCAACCTGCCTGATTTCAGATTATAGTACAAAGCTACAGTCATCAAGACAGTATGTTACTGGCACAAAAACAGAAATATTGATCAATGGAACAAAATAGAAAGCCCAGAGATGAATCCACACACCTATGAACATCTTATCTTTTGACAAAGGAGGCAAGAATATACAATGGAGAAAAGAAAACGTCTTTAAAAATGTGGTGCTGGGAAAACTGGTCAACCTCCTGTAAAAGAATGAAACTAGAACACTTTCTAACACCATACACAAAAATAAACTCAAAATGGATTAAAGATCTAAATGTAAGACCAGAAACTATACAACTCCTAGAGGAAACATAGGCAGAACTTTCTCTGACATAAATTACAGCAAGATCCTCTATGACCCACCTCTCAGAGTAATGGAATAAAAGCAAAAATAAACAAATTGGACCTAATTAAACTTAAAAGCTTTTGCACAATGAAGGAAAATATAAGCAAGGTGAAAAGACAGCCTTCAGGATGGGAGAAAATAATAGCAAATGGAAAACTAACAAAGAGTTAATATACAAGCAGCTCTTGCAGTTCAATACCAGAAAAATAAATGCCCCAATCAAACAATGGGCCAAAGAACTAAAGAGACATTTCTCCAAAGAAGACATACATATGGCTAACAAACACATGAAAAGATGCTCAACATCACTTATTATCAGAGAATGAAAATCAAGACCACAAGAGATACCATTTCATGCCAGTCAGAATGGCTGCCATCAAAAAAATCTACAAACAATAAATGCTGGAGAGGATGTGGAGAAAAGGGAACCCTCTTACACTGTGGGTGGGAATGCAAGCTAGTACAGCCACTATGGAGAACAGTCTGGAGATTCCTTAAAATACTGGAAATAGAACTGTGATATGGCCCAGCAATCCCACTGCTGGGCATACACACTGAAGAAACCAGAATTTAAAGAGACACGTGTACCCCAATGTTCACTGCAGAACTGTTTACAGTAGCAGGGACATGCAAGCAACCTAGATGCCCATCAGCAGACAAATGGATAAGAAAGCTGTGGTACATATACACAATGGAATATCACTCAGTTATAAAAAAGAACACATTTGAGTCGGTTCTAATGAGGTGGGTGAAACTGGAGCCTATTATACATAGTGAAGCAAGTCAGAAAGAAGATCACCAATACAGTATATTAATTCATGTATATGGAATTTAGAAAGATGGTGATGATAACCATATATGCCAGACAGAAAAAAAAGACACATGTAAAGAACAGACTTTTGGACTCTGTGGGAGAAAGCCAGGGTGGGATGATGTGAGAGAATAGCACTGAAACATGTATATTACCACATGTGAAGCAGATGACCAGTCCAAATCTGATGCACGAAAAAGAGCGCCCAAAGCCGATGCACTGGAACAACCCAGAGGGATGGGCTGGGAAAGAAGGTGGGAGGGGTTTCAGGACAGGGGAACACAGGTACACCCGTGGCTGATTCATGCCAATGTATGGCAAAAACCACCACAATACTGTAAATTCATTAGCTTCCAATTAAAATAAATAAATGAAAAAAAAGTAGTTTAGTAAAATTTTAGTTTTAAGACTATTGTAGCTTTGAAATAAGCCCTGGAATATCATTAGATTTTCACCAGGAAATAAAGCATTTGTAACAACACTGGAATTTAGGCATTGAAATTAGGCATCTGTTAAAGATGGTAAAACTTAGACAATTCATTTAACCTGAGAATCCTAACCCACAAAAAGATGAGGCTGTAAGATATAATCTCCCTTGTCCTTTTAAATTACCGGACATTAAATCTTTTGCAATTTTAAAGTGATACTGCTAAACAACAAAACTATTTCATTGCAAAGATATATGTGTTCATGTGTGTATATATGTAATAAATAAATAAATATATATACATAGTTGCTTTTAATAATTTGAGGTCACTATTCTGCCTACATTCAGAAATTATTTAAGCTTGCATCAACACAATTTAAAAGAAAACTTAAAACATGCATTCCAATAGAGTCCATTCCATTATATTCTTGGAATATGTAAACATTCACCTTGAGTCTAAAACGTTGAAATAAATGGCAATGACTTTCCCCTTGGGACAGGAGCTACACTGTTCTGTTTAGTCTAAGTCGCTCTGACTGCTCACCAAAGGCATCTATGTAACTGCATGTTTGCAGCCACCCATTTTGACCACAGCAAATGACAGATTTCAGATTGAGATGAACAATATAATGAGGAAAAATTAAGCAAATGGAAGGAAGAAAAAAATTATAAACAAGCAGAATGTGACTGATAGTAAGCTGATAATTTATTCACAAAATCTTGCTTCATATGTTGGCAAATTAAACATGTTAACACAGCTACTGAGAGACACACCTACTTCTTTCCCTTAAACAACCGGTTTTTAATGAGATACCTAGGAAATAGCTGCTTATTGCTTTGTTTATTCACCACCACTTGCATCTGTACCTGACTTTCTCTGCTTTCCAATACCTCCTACCTTATGGAGAAGATAGAGTTCACGGGGATAAGGATTTATCCTGATGAGGATGTGTAGATGTCAAGCGCAGAAAATGTCTGTTTAGTGTAAATTAGAGGGATCATGTCTAATCTATATGATTCATCTCAAGGAACAAGTAGGATTTATCTTCAAAAATGTTTCTAGTATTATTCCACCTTAAAATTTTAAAATGGTTCACGTCTTATATCTTTTTAATACCCTGACTTTTTTTTAATTGAGAGAAATGGATCTTTCCATTGATAAATACTAATTCAACATAAATTAGATGACAAGTACATCAGAATTCAATTTGGCTCAGGATAGAAAACATTATGAGAAATATTTATTTCCTAAAGTTATGTGCCCATTACTAAAAGAATAAATGAATGCTCATTTTTACATCATGGTACAGAAACAATCTATTAACAGTCATCTGCCGCCTTCAAAAATACGTGTGGTTGCACTTAGAAGAGGCTCCGTGGTCGTAATTTGAAAATTGATCCTCAGTCATTATGACTTTGTCACCTACTGTGATTGTTAGGTTAATATGCCTACCAAATTTAGACTTCTTTCAATGCAAATTCTGCTCCTGATTAATTTTCAATGTTAGAGTAAGGCAAAACGACTCAAAGTTCATTTAAAGATGTCAAGGATGCAAAAGTAAGGAAGAAAAACACTAACTTAAATGCCAAATTTCAAAAATTTTAGCCTTTAAAAAATCATTTCTTAGAGTTTTCTGTTATTCAATTAACCTTATAAAATCACAGTTTCTTCATCTTTAAATAAAGGGCTTTTTATTATCTTAAAATTAAATTAGCTGACTTATGTGAAAGAACCAGCCATGAGTAATATTACAGTAATGTCAGAAAGATCAAAAGCTTTATCCATAAACAATTTACAATAATATCAAGAGGTAATATTTCACCCAAATACAGTCATAATGGAGGCCTCCAGTGTATCACCATTAAGCCACCCTGTGTAAGATTTTATACTGTCTGGATTGTGTACATTTAGTCATGGTTGACTCTTGAGACACCATGAACTGTATCCCAACAGGCTCCTCCGTTCATGGAATTTCCCAGGCAAGAGTACTGGACTGGGTTGCCATTTCTCCACCAGGGGATTTTTCTGACTGAGAAGTTGAACCTGGGAATCCTGCCTTGCAGGTAGATTCTTTATTGCCTCTAACCACCTGGGAAGTCCACTGTCTAGGTTGCAACTTGCAAAATCAGAAATTATAGATGGGCCAAAACCATTCAATAAGGATTCTCAGTATCTCTAAGGATCCATTAGTTACATTATTTAATTCATTAGTTCAGTTCATTTCAGTGCAGTTGCTCAGTCGCATCCAACTCTTTGTGATCCCATGAATTGCATCATGTCAGGCCTCCCTGTCCATCACCAGCTCCCAGAGTTCACCCAAACTCATGTCCATCGTGTCGGTGATGCCATCCAGCCATCTCATCCTCTGTCATCCCCTTCTCCTTCTGCCCCCAATCCCTCCTAGCATCAGAGTCTTTTCCAACGAATCAACTCTTCGCATGAGGTGGCCAAAGTATTGGAGTTTCAGCTTTAGCATCAGTCTTTCCAAAGAACTCTCAGGACTGATCTCCTTTAAAATGGAGTGGTTGAATCTCCTTGCAGTCCAAGTGTCTCTCAAGAGTCTTCTCCAACACCACAGTTCAAAAGCATCAATTCTTCAGCACTCAGCTTTCTTCACAGTCCAACTCTCACATCCATACGTGACCAATGGAAAAACCTAGCCTCTTATACTTAAGGTCCACTTCAACTATGTATGAAGATATGGAGAAGAAAAATAGCCAGATAAACATTAATGATCATACCACCAACACCTAAGGAATATGTCAATCTCATGGAAACCAATATAACACTTTATAAATTGATTTTTTTCTCTTCTCTTTTTCCTGTATCCAAATAGCATGTGATATTTAAATCATTTAAAAAGTGTCCACGTATAAACACATAAACTTGCTCAGAGAAATTAAAAAATATACAACTAGGAAGTCTCTTTATAATAGTAATTTAAAAATTTTTCAATGTGTTTTCACCAGGATTTCTCACTATGTTCTCACAAAGCTCTGAGATGGATGGGGTGAGATTTTACGAATCATGCTTTTGCCTGAGCAAAATAAACTCATGATCATGTGGTCAGAACAAAAGCAGACTGTAACCCTGCTGACTCCATGAGTGGGCTTCCCTAAACACATGAAGAATGATGGGCTAGTCTACTTTTACTCATCCTTTGCCAATTCTTGCCTTTGCGTTTATAAATTATTAAGTACAAGGTGGTACAGGCCAAGTGGTTTTGTATTGATCTCCTCAGCAATGTTATTTCCTCTTACCAGGCTCTATTCCTTTATTTTGATAATTTATCACAAGTTGTAATGCAGTCTTTCAAGGGCCAAATAGCTACTCTTGGAAGGAGAACTTATCAATATTTCAGAATCATAATTACCTTGCAGACAAGAGAGCCATGGAAAGGTTCTTCCACTAATTCTCCCTTTAAATGTCGATAGATTAATATTAAGTGTTGGAGCACCCATTCAGAATTCCTATTTGCAGATAGAGGACCATGTTTTTAATACACAAGGGAAGAGATGGAGTTTTTAGGGGTGGAGATGGGGCTGATATTGCTCGCTGTGGTTCTACTGTCATTATCCGTTGATGCTTTCATTTGTTCAATCATCAAGCTCTATTTTAAAAGTTTAGAAGCAATTGTTTACTTGGACCTTAAGATGATTTAGGAATCTTTGCCATCTGTGCAAGCTGTTCCTCTCTATCTGCTACTTATATTATGTTACCTGTTCAGTTCAGTTCAGTTTAGTCACTCAGTCGTGTCCAACTCTTTGCGACCCCATAGACCACAAAACACCAGGCCTCCATGTCCATCACCAGCTCCCGGAGTTTACACAAACTCAATGCCATCCAGCCATCTCATCCTCTGCCGTCCCCTTCTCCTCCTGCCCTCAATCATTCTCAGCATCAGAGTTTTTTCAAATGAGTCAGCTCTTTGCATCACGTGGCCAAAGTATTGGAGTTTCAGCTTCAACTTCAGTCCTTCCAATGAATATTCAGGACTGATTTCCTTTAGGATGGACTGGTTGGATCTCCTTGCAGTCCAAGGGACTCTCAAGAGTCTTCTTCAACATCACAGTTCAAAAACATCAATTCTTTTAACACTCAGCTTTCTTTATAGTCCGACTCTCACATCCATACATGACTACTGGAAAAACCATAGCCTTGACTAGATGGAACTTTGTTGACAAACTAATGTCTCTGCTTTTTAATATGCTGTCTAGGTTGGTCATAACTTTCCTTCCAAGGAGTAAGCATCTTTTAATTTCATGGATGCAGTCACCATCTTCAGTGTTTTTGGAGCCCAGAAAAATAAAGCCTGACACTGTTTCCATTGTTTCTCCATCTATTCAACATAAAATGATGGGACTGGATGCCATGATCTTAGTTTTCTGAATGTTGAGTTTTAAGCCAACTTTTTCACTTTCCTCTTTTGCTTTCATCAAGAGGCCTTTTAGGTCTTCTTTGCTTT